>CM035121.1:113732914-116132914 GCA_020205555.1 Panax stipuleanatus | reverse complement strand
TTGGTTCCAGTCCAGCGAAGCATTGGGTACTGACCGATGACAACTCAGTCGTTGGTTCCAGTCCAGCGAAGCATCGGGTACTGACCGATGAGAACTGAGCCGTTGGTTCCAGTCCAGCAAAGCATCGGGTACTGACCGGTGACAACTCAGCCGTTGGTTCTAGTCCAACGAAGCATCGGGTACTGACCGCTGATAACTCAGCCATTGGTTCCAGTCCAGCGAAGCATCGGGTATTGACCGGTGAAAACTCAGCTACTGGTTCCAGTCCAGCGAAGCATCGGGTACTGACCGGTGACAACTCAGCCGTTGGTTCCAGTCCAGCAAAGCATCGGGTACTGATCGGTGACAACTCAACCGTTGGTTCCAGTCCAGCGAAGCATCGGGTACTGACCGATGACAATGCAGCCGTTGGTTCCAGTCCAGCGAAGCATCAGATGCTAACCCAAATAGTTCAACCGTTGGTTTAGCCCCAGTGAAGTTTGATTACAGATCGAAATCCAGTCTAACCATTGGCTCAACCCTAATGTCGCTTCAACTGTCGGCTCAACCCCAGCCAAGCAAAAGAAGGGATCCGGTGGCGGAAGCAATTATGAGAATCCATCCCAAATGATGGAATTTATTATACACATCCTCAAAGGTATCATTAAGGTAGTATCAGTCATATCAACCTTAATCAAAATCTACAAAGCTATCGTGGAGAACGTCATCCCCAGCAGATCCAGACGAGAACAATTTATGATAGCTCATCTTAGACAACCTCATCGTCATCAGAGGCAAGTAAGTTATTGTGAATGATGTCATCCCCAGCAAAAAATGACCAAAATAGTTTGCAGTAACTTCCCAACAACATCAATGGCTGTACATGACAACGTTATCCTCAGTAGAGTGATAATGTATGCAGTTAACAGAAGCCCCATTCCACTCAAAGACGCCCAGCCTTCGAAGTAGCTCTGGAACTATTTATTTATAGTGTCTACTAATCTTTATCATATCCATTCAATTACATTGCATGGATATGATAAAGAGGGGCATCTGTAGACACTCAAAATTTTCTTTACCCCAATACTAACACTGTAGGAGGGAAAAATTGCCAATCAACTCAAATCCGACCACCAATGTCGGTAAATTCAAATTCGGCCACCAATGCCGGTTCTTCAATTCAAATCCGACCACCAATGTCGGTACACCCAAATCCGATCTCCAATCAGATAGTCTATCTAGCTCCGATCTCCAATCGGACCATCTATCCAGCTCCGATCTCTAATCGGACCGTCAAGCTAGCTTTGATCTCTAATCGGACCATCAGATCAATCTCGATCTCTAATCGGGCCATCCGTTCAAATCCCAATCTCAAATATTGGGTCTTCAAATCAGCCTCAGCAACAACCCAAAAGGTCAATTCAGCCTCGGTAGCAACCCGGGAGGTTCTGATCAACCCCGATTTCAAATCGGGAAGTCCATTCAACCCCGGCATCAACCCAAAAGGTATAGGTGAATCTCGACATCAATCGAGGACATATCATGTCATCCCCGGTCTCAACGCAAAAAGTATAGATCATCCCCGGCATCAATCTGAAAAGTGCAGTTCAGCTCTACAGATAACCCTGGGAAGCCAGATCAATCAAGGACCGCGGTAAAATGTTTATTTTTTCAAACTTCAATCGATTCGGTCAAACTTAACCCGAATTGATGCCATCGAAGTCAGAATGAACCATAACGACGATCCCGAGGGCCAACGACGCAAGATAGCTCAACAGATAAACTACGGGGAATCGAAGACTTGGTTATGAACTCATCTTCTTGGATCCAAAAAATATTTTATCCCATGTCATTGCAAAACTCTAGGCAAGAGCTTTCCGAAAAGGTATCGCACGCCTCAAACGGGCGCTCTGATCAAAAGTTAGAAAGTTTCGACTTCGACTGTGCGTTGTCTGGAGTGCACGTACTTGGAGACGACAGAACACAGCACTGCGGGCCCCACCAGGGGAGCAGCACCTCTACCTGTGGCTTCCCTAGGTAGAGCTACTGTTCTTCCCTCTATAAATAGAGGGGCACCCCCCTCTCTTTTTCATAAGCAAGAAACGCAGCGAAGCTCTGCCAGTTCAAATTCTTGACTTTTACACCTCTTCCAAACCCAAATATTTTCACTCTAACATGTAGATATACCCATATACTACAACACATCAGAAAATAAGTGGCAGATTTGGACGTATAGAGCCTACGATTTGGTAAAAAGCCCGTATTGCAGTCCATTGTAAGTATTTTTACGATCAGGAAGTCAATACTACTACTTTACACTGTTTTCCACTTATACACGAAGTTTTATCTTCTAAATATACCCGAAACTTGGTTTCGTGGCCGTTTTCGTCAAAATTTGGTATATTTTTATACATAAACTCAAAATTTTGTATTTCTACAACTCGAATTGACGATCCGTCAGCTCCAACAGCTTCAATGCACTAGCACACATGTTCTGGCAACTTTTCCGGACTGGGTTATCTTCCCAGTCCAGGTTTGGACCTTTTTTGTATATATTTCACTGTATATATATGCTAATATTTCAATTTTGTCAAGCCCGGATGTCAAATCCGCGGTAGTTTATCGCTTTTATATATATTTACGCATACATAAGCGACTTTCACCAAAACTAGTTCTCTCCCCAGTATTGGTTGACTACATTTCTGTCAATATATATATATATTTTAATTCAGTCCGAGCACAGGCGTGAAAACCCATCGCCCTTTTTAAATGTTTTTGCACTCTTCGCCATATTGGGTGCTCTCCCTAGTCACTGGTTGACTACTTTTTTAAAAATTTATATTTCTCTCAATATATATATTTATATATTTTTAGTCCGACCTAGATTACTTCGTGGCCTTTTTACTGTTTTTGCACTCTTCACCATATTGGGTGCCCTCCCCAATCACTGGTTGACTACTTTTATGTCAATTTCAATTCCAGTACAGGCACCGGCGCGAAAACCCATCGTCCTTTTTACTACGTTCTATATATATATTTCATTCCTGTCACAGCCTGGATTATTTCCTGGCTATTTACAATTTTTATAAATATATATATATATATCAATTCTAGTCCGGGCTTGCGAGTGAAAACACATCGCCCTTTTACAGTTTTGTATATATATAACTATATATATATTGCTTTATTCAATTTATTCAAATGATGCATTTAACATTCATTTGTATACAAATCTGCACTGACATATCTGCGGGCGGACTAGATTTATTTAAATCTTGCTAATTCTAGTTTTCAAATGGTTCAAAACCTTCAGACTGAACCGGGAAGCTAGAATGGCTAAGATTTCTTTAAATCTAGTTTTTTTTCTTCTACTTTTAGTTTCAAAAGCAACCTCGCTTCCCTTAGATCTATATATAGTGGGAACGAGACGCTTTAATCATACGCAGCTAGGATTTTCTGATGAATCCTTGGTTCCATTGCGACATGAGGATGTATGTATATCTATTTTTGTACAAATTTGAACTGTGTAGGTTTTGGCTACTCATATGTGAGCCTAGGAAATCAAATCGATCGGAATCTGATTCCCACGATGGACAAACTCTAATTTATAGATGTACCCTGCCAGTTTTTTCTGTAAAATGTACATGCACAGACCTTAAAACGGTTATCCTGATTTAAGTTCTGAATCTAGTGAAAATATAGATTGTCGTGTCAGCGTCCCTCTAATGGTTTTCATAACCATGAGGAGACCGACACTTGTCTATTTTTTGTGGTCGAGGATGCTTCGCAGCTCGGCAAATCACCATTCGCATGTAGCCTTAAGGCTATAAAGATAAATTGAAAGTATCAAAAGGCTTCAATTCCTATGGCAGCATAAGGGTTTCATAAACCAGCTTTGAAAACATCATTTTCAATTCAAATCAAAAGAAAAGCTTTTCAAGAAAATCAAATTAAATGCTTTTGCAAATCAAATCAAAGACTGATTTTTAAATCAAAATCAAACCCTTCATATATAGGTTCAACGAAGCAAAGCACTACTTTCAATCAATCAAATCAATAGGCCCAATTTTCAAATAGCATTCATTTACGCATTCACAGTTTTAAGGGAAATATTGAAAAGATGTGGTACCGTGTTTACACGGGAGTTGTGGGGTGCCTAACACCTTCCCCACACTTAACCAAGCCCCCGAACTCAAAACTTCAATTTTGAAAATCAGGTTTCGATAGTGTCCATCAATTGGGCCTCTTTTCAAATCAAAATCGGTTGAGTTGGTACAACCATTTTCAAATCTACTAACTGGCGACTCTGTTAAAACTTTTAAATCGTCGATATAAATACATGTTGGCCTCTTTCCTAAAACCCCCTTCAAAATCTTTTTCCAAAATAAAAAGAATAAGGGTAGAGAGAACTTAGGAAGATCATTTTTAGGAAAACCGAATTACGAACCGACCCGCGGTATTTCTTAAATTTTCCAATGACATTGTTTCTGATTAAACCAATGGTGACCTCTTTGGGAAAAGAGGCTGCTTCAACCATTTGGTGAAGTAATCTATCATGGTGAAAATGAATTGATGATCATTGCTGGCTTTGGGTTCAACTGGGCCAATTACATCCATTCCCCACATGGAGAAAGGCCATGGTGAACTTATATTGTGTAGCTTATTCGGAGGAGAATGTATGGCATTTCCATGTACTTGGCATTGAAAGCATCTCTTGACGTGATCATCACAGTCGGCTTTGAGCGAAATCCAGTAATGTCCCATTTTTAGTATCTTCTTGGCCAGTAGATGACCGCTCATGTGTGGACCACAAAATCCACCGTGGATTTCATCCATCAGTCTTTGGGATTGCTATTTATCAAGGCATCTTAACAGGCCTATTCCATTATCTCTTTTGTAGAGTGCATCTCCGCTTAGATAGAACTTCATAGCCATTTTGTGAATCTGCTTTCTCTCTGATCGGCTTGCTCTGGCGGGTTTAGATCCATCTCGTAGATATTCCTTGATACCTTGATACCAAGGCTGCTTGACAGGAGGTATTTCATCTGATACTTCTCCAATGTAATTCCCGTATGTCAGGGCTTTCTGAATTGTGAATTTGAGACAAGGAGTCCCACTCCTATCGGATATGTGGATTAATGAAGCCAACGTTACAAATGCATCAACGAAGTCATTCCCACCCCGAGTAATATGGATGAAGGTTAGGTTTTCAAATTCCAGGGATATTTTAACAACCTGTCGATAATAGGGCAGCAAATGCAGTTCTTTGGTGTGATATGCCCCAGTGGTTTATCTAATGACTAATTCGGAGTCTCCAAAAACCAGTAGGTGTTTGATACCCATTGATTGGGCTAATTTCAACCCCATTATACAGCCTTTATACTTGGCTGTGTTGTTGGTGTTGCCAAATTGAATTTTGGTAGCCACAGGATATTGTTCTCCTTTACTAGGGATAAGGACTGCCCCAGCTCCAGCACATTCCATGTTTACTGCTCCGTCAAAATACATTTTCCATGGTTGGACTGTATTCTCTTCCTAGAGTTGTTGAATTGTCATGATTCCATCATCTGGGAAATAAGTCTCCAGTGGCTCAAACCCTCCTGAAGGTTCTTCAGCTAATTGATCTGCAAAACCTTGACCTTTGATTGACTTCTGAGTCACGTAGACAATGTCGAATTGTTGTACGATCAACTGCCATTTGGATAGTCGATAATTCAATATTGGCTTATTGAATACGTATTTGAGTGGATCCATGCGGGATATGAGGTAAGTCATATGCCCATGGAGGTAAGGTTGTAACCTCATTGCGGCCCATGCTAACGCACAATATGTTTTCTCGATCAGGGTGTACTTCTGCTCACCACTACTGAATCTTTTGCTGATGTGGTAGATGGCTCTTTCTTTGCTACTATCATCCTTTTATCCCAGCATGTAGACCATTGCATTGGCATTGACGGACAAGTAAATGAACAAAGGAACTCCATCCCTCAGAGGTACCAAAAAAGGTGCTTCGACCAGCTATTTCTTGATGGCAAGGAAGGCTTGTTGACAATCCTCGTTTCATTTAGTGGATGAATTCTTCCTTAGTAGCTTGAATATGGGTTCAAAGGTTGTTGTGAGCTGGGAAATGAATTAGCTTATGATGTTGATTCTCCCCAGAAACCCACGTATCTCCTTCTATGTTTGAGGTATTGGCATCTCAGTGATGGCTTTGATCTTGGCAGGGTCTAGCTCGAGGCCTTGATTACTCACCAAGAATCCCAATAATTTGCCTGATTTGACGTCGAAAGCACATTTGGCTGGATTTAGCTTGAGGTTGTACTTATGCAACCTATTGAACAGCTTCTTGAGATGGTCAATGTGATCATCCTCCCTCCGGGATTTGATGATGATGTCGTCCACATAAACCTCTATCTCTTTGTGCATCATGTCATAAAACAGAGCCATCATGGCTCGCTGATATGTGGCTCCGGCATTGATGAGGCTGAAGGATAGTCGCCTATAGTAGAAGGTTCCCCAGATAGTGATGAAAGCTATCTTCTCCCGGTCCTCTTCAGCAACCATGATTTGATGGTAACCAGCAAAGCAATCTACAAAGGAATACATGCCGTACTAAGCCGTATTGTCTATCAGGATGTGGATGAAAGGTACTGGGAAATTGTCCTTGAGATAGGCTTTGTTCAAATCTTGGTAATCCACGCATACTCGTACTTTCCCTCCTGGCTTAGGTACGGGGACTGTATTTGATAGCCACTTTGGGTATGTTAATACCATGATGATTCCGGCTTTGAATTGTTTAACAACTTCTTCTTTGACTTTCAGACTCCATTCAGATTTCAATCGCCTGAGCTTTTACTTAACCGGCTTGAATCCCTTTTTGATGGGCATTCGATGGATGACAATGTTAGTGGACAGGCTAATCATGTCTTCATGTGACCATGCAAACACATCCTGAAACTGTGTTAGGAGTTCAATCAGGTCGGCTTTTTGGTCTTGGTTGAGGTCTAAACCTATCTAAATTTCTTTGATGTTTTCGGAGATTCCTATATTGATAGTGGTGGTTTGGTCGAGGTTTGGTTTGGTTTTGTCTTCGACCCATTCTTTGATCTACTCGGGCACCTCATAGTCATCTTCCTCCTCTTGATTAATAGCCATCAAGTCGAAGTTCAGTTCTACATCAAAGTTGTAGTCACCTTGATAGGTTGGCATCGCATCAGCAGAGACAAACATATCCAATGCTTGAGTCCTGAAAATAAAAAATGTTTTCATTTTAATATATACAACTGCTTAAATATACAAAGCATTTGGCAAAGCATGACAAAAGTTACTGCTACAGCTGTGCAATCAAAAGTAAGCAGTAAATGAAAGTATGTTTAAAGAGCAGACAGACTATCCGCCCCTTTACCATTTTTGACTGAGGCAAGGGACACTACTCCAGTTATCCAAGGTTAGCTCCTCATGAGTTAGGAGGATCAAGTATTTGTGATCTTCTGTCTCGTCTCAGATAACGACTGAGACATCCTTTATAATAGGATCGGGGTTTTCTTTGAGCTGCCCCCTTTTCACTTCTTCATGCGAGGAATTTGAATCTGATCCTTGTCGTCGCTGTCTGAGATCTCATCATTCATACCCTCGTAATTTATAATGACCCGCATGTCAGCAATTGGGTCTCGTCCTTCGTGTAGGATCTTTTTTTTCACTTTCTACTATCCATCTCGGATTTGGGAGTTGATCTCTCACTTGCTGGTATAATGGGAGGAAATAATATAGTTGATACCACAGCTGGGATTTTCCTCATGGGTTTTACCCATCCGACATCCGTAAGGTTTGGCAGCAAAATTGTGGAAGCATGAGCCTTAGGATGCTTGTGTGGGTTCCTACGACTTGATCCGGATGAAAAACCCAATCCAGCTCTCCCTGTCGGGCTCGGGATTTGGACTGGACTTGTGATACCTTGCTGGTTCTTTCCTAACCCTTCTCCAGGTTGGAAACCCAAATATACCATCTCTTGGACTACCATCATAACTTTGGTGGAGACCTTCGGCTTTAGGGCTGGTGCTCTGATAAGTAGATACTGAGTATCACTCACCTCCAGAGCTTGAAAGCTTGAATGCTCAATCCCTGCATCCAGGCTAATCACTAAGCATATCTCCTAGTATGCAGACAGAGTATTCTGGTTTGGCATCGACCGTGATGAGGTTTCCATTGATAATGTATTTGAGCTGTTGGTGGAGGGTGGATGGCACTGCCCCTGCCATGTGGATTCATGGCCTACCCAACAACAAGTTGTATCCAGTGGTGATGTTGAGCACCTGAAAGGACATATAAAAAGTGTGTGGGCCAATCTCTAATGGAAGCTCTATCACTCCCATAGCTTGTCGGCAAGATCCATCAAAAGCCCAGATTACCACATGACTGGTTTTGATCCTGTTTGGGTTGATCTTCATTATTTCCAAGGTATTGTAGGGACAGATGTTGAGGGATGATCCTCCATCTATGAGCACACCTCCGATTATATACTCGGAAGACATCATAGCTATGTCCAGGGAGTTATGATGGCCCGTTTCCTCTGCAGGGATATCATCGTCAGTGAAGGATATCACATTGCTGTTGAAAATGTGTTCCACCACGTGATAAAATTTCTTCGCATCCACGGTATGAGGCAGATGGGTTCTTCTAGTACTTTCACTAGAATGTTACGATAATCCATCGATGATAAGACCAAGTTTAGGATGGACATTTGGTTGGGTGCATCTTTTAAGACTTGCACCACCTTGATTTCATTGTATCCTATTTTGTTGAGGAACTCTTTAATTTTCTCATCATCCACCTTTGCTTTGGCTTTGACGACTGGTTTGATCACCCGCTTAAGCAGGTATAATGGATTGTCCTTTGGTACAATGGCAATGTTGTTTGAAGTGGAACCTTCATCATTCTCGTAGTTCCATGGGACCCTCTTCAGACTAATAACTGGGTATTGAGGTATGAAAGGCAAGATTAAAGGCTCAGGTGCGGCCACCTTCACAGGATTTTATATTTCTTGGACCCCTTTCCCTAGAAATACTAAGGATGTGATGGTTGGCTCATTGTCACAGGATACAACAGCCACCGTATCCTGATTTCATGCAGTGGGTATCCAGAGAGTGTCTTCATCTGGAAGGTCGAGAAGTTAATTTCCCCTTATCAATTCACCACTTTCAATCATGTCTTGAATCAGGTTACGAAGTGCCCAGGAATCCTCAATATCATGGCCGAGTGAATTGGAGTGGTACTGACATATTTGGTCAGGCCTGAATTTTCTGGATCGAGGGTTTACTGGAGGTAATAAATTTGCAGCCATTCCCTCGTTGATTAACATCTGGAGGATTTCTTCCATCAACTAGTTCAAGTTTGTGAAATTCATTTAAAATAGGAATTTCCCACCACATTGGACACTTGCTTCTTCCACCCCTTTGTTGGTCCAGGGTTCATGCTCATGAGATCGGCTATGATCCATCACGGTATTGATCTCCGGTGTGGGAGGATGATCGATATCAGACTGGTTGGCCTGTTTTATCATGTTCCTAGTGATCTGATGCTGGTAGACGACCAGTTCTGCTAATTGTTCAATTTGTTCCTTGATAGATTTTATCTCTTGCTCTATCATGAATCTCCTTTTTGAGATCTCCCAACTGTCTAGGGTATTGTTATTGGATGAAGTTGATTCTCCTACGTAACGGAGGTACTTGGATCCTTCTTCACTTGTGGTGCTGATCATATTGACATTCTCCTCTTTATGTTGTGGAAGAGGATTGTCCTGTACATGAGGTTGCTCAGGCTTTGTTACCATAATCTCTCCGTTGTCAATCAAGTATTGGATTTTGTGCTTAAGAGACCAACATTCTTGAGTGTCATGGCCTGGAGATCCGGAATGATAAGCACATTTCTTGCTTGGATCAAAATTTCATCCACCGGTATTGGTGGGTGGAAGGAGTTAGACAATCCTCTTTTAAGCTGTCAGAAGTTTGAATACGTTCTCGAGTGAATCCCCTAAAGGGGTGAAAGTTTTTCGACGCCTGACCTCTATATTTTTCTGGAATGGAGGGTTTGAATGCTGTGCTGGAGCTTGGAAAGGGGTATAGTTCCTCCTCTAAATAGGCATACTATTTGACTCGCCTCTTTGATTTTGTCCTTGCAATACTAAGGACACTTCTTCCTCTTTCTTTTTATGTACTCTCCGGGGATTAATCCCGTAATTTTCGGACTGGATATGCTCGACAATAGCTTCAAGGGCGGTTAGATCTTTTATCTTCCCAGACTTGAGCCCCACTTCTGCCATTTTTCCATGTTTGATCATTTTAGAGAATGGTTTTTCTATGCCTGCTAGGACCCTCTCATAATATGGCGCTTCTTGGATGTCGATGAAGGTCAAGACTATCTCAGACTCAGTCATGGCTGGGATGACTTGTGATGTAACCCGCCTCCATCGTTGGGCATATACTCTCTGAATGATTCAGTGTTTTTTTCTT
Organism: Panax stipuleanatus; assembly: GCA_020205555.1. Taxonomy (NCBI): domain Eukaryota; kingdom Viridiplantae; phylum Streptophyta; class Magnoliopsida; order Apiales; family Araliaceae; genus Panax; species Panax stipuleanatus. Next base: position 116,122,427 of record CM035121.1, on the reverse strand, counting down.
AATTTTGGTTATTTGGTATCTGTTTGGAGCCAGCTGAGATTGGAAGCTATATTGGCTGTGGAAGGCATGGGCCAGCTCTTCCCAGCTGTGAATCTTAAAATTGTCCAGACGGGTATACCAGACTCTAGCCTCTCCAGTCAGACTCTTCTGAAATAATTGCATTCGAAGCTTCTCATCCCCTGCATAGGATCCGATACTTTCAAGTGGGTATAGGGGTCTCCCAATCCATCGTATTTCTCAAAATCGGGAGTTCTAAATTTTGGGATAAAGTGCCCCAGGGAATATACAGAGATCGGAGTAATTAACACTGCCGATTGCCCCAGTCCCTTTGATAGACCGGAGAGTTTCCTCCATCTGCTGTACTTTCTTCACAATGTCATGAGCTTCCTGCTCTTTGTTGAGGATGGTGATTTTAGGGATTTTGTTGGTTGTGTCCTGGTTCTGTGGTCCAAGAATCTGAGTCTCAGCTTTTTCAGTCTCTTGACTGCCACTACTACCACCAGGTGCTCCCGATTCTATGTGAGTTTGGGCATGCTTCCCTTTAAGGGCCTTGCTTTGCTCTCTCAGAAAACTGGCCAATTCGGCTATCTAACTTCTCTGTCCTTTAAATTCTTCCATAGATACAGGGGTAGATTCTGGTTGAGCACTCGAACTCATGTTCGTGGATGGACGTAGTTCTTTCTTAGCCTTAGATCTAGTGACAGGACCAAGTTTTCACCTACAACAAAACGTAGACGTGTCAATTTCCTGAAGTAGGTAAGGATAGGATGCATGTTATGATGTGGTTTTTAATCTTTTCCTGCAAAATAGAGATCAATTATTTTGATGACAAGATGACAAGAGATATATGACAAGAAATGTAAATATTTTATTATGATATTTACATTGAAAACTTGATATTGAATTGAAAGAGGAAGGCATGAAGAAGCTTCCCGTCGGATTTAGTTAATCAGTGGCTAACCTATTTTAGGTTACTCTCGCTCGAATTTTTGGCATGAAGGTCCCCAGATCATCGCGATCTACTAGAGGGGAAATTAATCCGATCTTTTAACTGGAGCGAATCTGGGTGGTGCATTTTCATGAGCCCCAGAGACTTAGCCGATCCCCAGAGACATTACTTATCACCGACGGGTTTTGCCTCCTTGTGAGAGGAACACAACATACATTCACATACATCGCCCTCACCGTATACATATGATGACAGTTGGTACGAAGCACTAATATAGGTGCGAAGCACTAAAAAGCAGGAAAGCATTCATTCACATTCATTACATGTACAGACGCATGCATTCACGCATTCATTTAATTTAGAGACGCATAATTCACGCATTAATAGTTTTGAAAGGGAAATCATTTGAAAAGATTTGAAAGCGGCCTAAGCCCTCTACTATCCCCAGCAGAGTCGCCAACTGTCGACGTCGGGAAAAAATTCGAGGGTCGGGTCACAACCCGGATCTTTCTCTCTTCCTAAGTTATCTTTACCCCTACTCTTTTTATTGCAAAAAAGGCTTTGGATGGTTTTTTAGGAAAAGGCCAACATATATCATGTCAACGATTAAACGTTTTACAGAGTCGGCAGTTGGTAGATTTGAAATGGTTGTACCAACTCAACTGAATTTTGTTTGAAAGAGGCCCAATTGCTGGACACTATCGAAACTTGATCTTTGAAAATAAAGTTTTGAGCTCGGGGGCTTGGTTAAGTGTGGGGAAGGTGTTAGGCACACCACGACTCCCGTGTAAACAAGGTACCGCATCTTTTCAATATTTCCCTTAAAATTGAAATGCGTGTGTGAATGCTTTTTGAAAATTGGGCCTATGTTTAATTAATTGATTGAAAGTAGTGATTTGCTTCGTTGAACCTATATACGATGGGTTTGATTTGATTTGCAAAAAAGTCTTTGATTTGATTTTCAAAAGTGTTTTATTTGATTTGCAAAAGCTTTTCTTTTGATTGAATTAAAAATAATGTTTTGAAAACTGGTTATCAAACCCTTACGCTAACATAGGAATTGAAGCCTGTTGATACTTCCATTTTTATGTTTCTAGCCTTAAGGCTTGAATTTTAATGGTGATTTTTCGGGCTGCTAAGCATCGTTGACCACAGAAATAAATACAAGTGTCGGTCTCCTCATGGGTATGAAAACCATTGGAGGGATGCTGACACGGCAAACCATTATTTTCACTATGTTGAGTCCTTAAATTCAGATAACCATTTTAAGGTCTTTTGTATGTACATTTTACAGAAAAACTGGCAGGGTACATTCGTAAACTGAAGTTTGTCCATCGTGGGAATCAGATTCTAATTAGTTTGATCGTGAATCCCACGATTCCTAGGCTCATATAAGAAGGCCGAGAAACCTGCACAACTTAAATTTGCACAGAAATATATATATACATCCTCATGTCGCAATGGAACCAAGGATATATATATAGAAGCATATATATAATTATATCTATAAAAGCTTTAAAGGGCGGTGGGTTTTCACACCAGTGCCTGGACTTGAATTGAAATATATATATATATATATATATATATATATATATATATATATATATATATATATAAGCTGTATAAAAGCCATGGAATGATCCAGGCTAGACAAAATTGAAATATATATATAGAAAAATAGTAGAAAAGGGCAATGGGTTTTCATGCTTGTGCACGAACTAAAATTAAAATGGACAGAAAAGTAGTCAACCAAGACTGGAAAGATAACCCAGTGTTGTGAATGTTGCAGATATGTACAAAAACAGTAAAAAGGCCACAGAATGATCCAGGGCGGACTGGAATGTAAATGTATAGAAAAATAGTCAACCAAGACTAGAAAGATAACCTAGTGTGGTGAATTTGCTTATATATGCATATTTATATATAAAAGCAGTAAAAAGGCCACAAAATAGTCCAGGCCAAATTAAAATATAAATATATATATATATATATAAAGACAGAAATATAGTCAACCAAGACTGGGAAGAGAAGCCAGTGGTGGTGAAGGCTGCGTATATATGCATAAATATATATAAAAGCAGTAAACTACCTCGGATTTGACATCTGGGCTTTACAGAATTGAAAAGTTAGTATATATACAATTAAATATATACAAAATAAAGCCAAACCCAGACTGGAAAGATAACACAGTCCGTTGAAGTTGCTCAGTATGAAGATGCAAGTATGTGCAAGCTGCTGGAAGCGACGGATCGTCAATCCGAGTTGTAGAAATGCCAGAAAATGCGTTTAGGTACTAAAATGTACCAAAAGTTGACGAAAATAGCCATGGACCTGAGTTCCGGGCATATTTAGAAAACAAAACTTAACGTGCAAGTGTATAAAAGTACAAAGTAGTAGGATTGACTTGTTGATCGTAAAAATACTCACAATGGACTGCTACACGGGCTTTTTGCCAAATCGTAGGCCTTTAACGTCCGAATCTACCGGTTTTTTTTTTTATATGTGGTAGTATGTGGGTATATCTATGTGTTAGAGTGAAATATTTGAGTTTGGAAGACAAGAAATTGGACAGAAAAACAAACGGGCAGAGGTTCGAAGCATTTTTTCTTTTTTAAAATGAGCGGGGGTCACCTCATATATATAGGCCAAGGAGCCTCTGCTCTAACTACTGCTGTCGTAGGTAGAGGTGCGGCTCCTCTGGTGGGGCCCACATATCCGGTTGAGTCATCTCGAAGTACATACACTCCGAGCAACGCGAGGTCGAAGTCGAAACTTTTTAACTTTTGATCAGAGCGTCCGTTTGAGGCGTACGATACCTTTCCGAAAAGCCCTCACCAAGAGTGTCACAATGACATGGGATAAAACATTATTTAGATCGAAGAAGATGGGTTCATAACCAGGGCTTCGATTCCCCGCAGTTTGTCCGTTGAGCTGTTTTGCGCTGTTTGCACTCGGGATCATTGTTATGGTTTGTTCTAACCTTGGTGGAATCAATTCAGCTTTAGTTTGACCGAATCAGCTTAGAGTTGGTAAAATAACTATTTTGCCCCTCCCGGGGTTGCCCTTAGTGTTGTCATGGCCTTTGGTTGACTTTTCTGGAGTTATTTCCAAGACTTGGATCCCGTTCGAGTCTGTTTGTCCTCAGTGTTGTCTCTAAGGCTGACTTGGTCGTTCCAGATTTTCCTCTGGAGATGTTGTGAGGCTTCAGGTTTGTTCCCGAAGTTGGCTTGACTTCCCGGGTTGAGACCGAGGCTGACCTGCACTTCCCGGGTTGAGATCGGAGCTTAGTTGACATCCCGAGACTGGTGATTGAGGCAGGGGTTATCTTGGTATCGGTGATCGGGGTTGAGTTGACATCCTGATATAGAGACCGGGGTTGATTTAAAGGCTCGATATTGAGATCGGGGTTGATCTGACGGCTCGATTTGAGATCGGGGTTGATATGATGGCCCAATCTTGAGATCAAAGTTGATCTGACGGCCCGATTTGAGATCAGGGTTGATATGATGGCCCGATCTTAAGATCGGGGTTGATTTGATGGCCCGATTTGAGATTGGGATTGATATGATGGCCCGATCTTGAGATCGGGGTTGATCTGACGGCCCAATTTGAGATCGGGGTTGATATGATGGTAGTTTTACCCTCCTACAGTGTTAGTAACAGGGAGAGAAAATTTTGAGTGTCTACACCGGTCACAACCCGGGAGGCCAAATCAACCTCGGAGATAACCCTGAGGACAAACAGAGTCGGCTGGGATCAAAACCTCGAAAACAACTCCGAGAAGACAGTCGAAGCCCGTGCCAGTATAGGAGACAACCGCTAGAGGGGAAAAATGATCATTTTACCAACTTGAAGCTAATCCAGTCAAAATCAAGCTGAATTGATGCTATGAAGGTCAGAAAGGACCATAACATTGATCCCAAGTGAAAATAGTGCAAGACAGCTCAATGGATAAACTGCGAAGAATTGAAGATTTGGTTATGAACCCGCCTTCTTGGACTCAGAAAAGGTTTAGTCCCATGTTATTGTGACGCTCTCGGCGAGGGCTTTCCTGAAAGGTATAGCACGCCTCAAACGGACGCTCCGATCAAAAGTTATAAAGTTTTGAACCTAACATCGCATTGCTCGGAGTGCACGTACTTCAAGATGACGAGACCCGCCACGTGGGCCCTGCCACATGGAGCTACAGGTAGACCCGTAACTACCGCGGGTAGCACTGCTTCCATCGGGTGTTTAAATACAAGTGCACCCCAAGCCAAAACGAGAGAAAAAAATAGAAAAAGCTCTAAAACTCAGACAATTTCGTTTCCTAGCCCGACTTCCAGTACTCCAAACCCAGATTTTAGTACTCTAACACGTAGGTATACTCATATACTACCACATATCAAAAATTGAATGGTGGAAATGCCCGTTTGAAGCCTACTAAGTGGCAAAAAGCCCGTGTAGCAGTCCATTGTAAGTATTTTTATGATCAGGAAGTTCCTACTACTTCATTGCACATTTATACACGTGCATGTTAAGTTTTGTTTTCTGGTTTTGCCCGAAACTCAGTTCTGTGGCCGTTTTGGCGTACTTTAAAGTACATTTTAGTACATTTATGCGTTTTCTTGCATTTGCACAGCCCGTATCGTCGATCCGCGACTTTTAATCACTTATATATATATATATATACTGACTTTCTCGGACTGGGTCAGGACTCGTGTTCTTTTTGGCTTTATTATGTATATATTTAACTATATATATATATATATATATATATATAAATTTTTCTAACTTCATTTGGCCTGGATATATATATATATATATATATATATTTTTCTAACTTCATTTGGCCTGGATTTTGACTTCGTGGCATTTTTATTTCTTTAATATATATATATATATATATATATATATATATTAACTGTATATATTAACATTTATATTTTCTTTTCGCCTAGATCATTTCGTGGCCTTTTTACCGCTTTTACAAATATATAAATATTTACATTTCTGTCCGGGCATAGGATTGAAAATCTGACTCCCTTTACAGCTTTTATATATATATTTACATTATGTCGAGCCTGGATCACTCTGTGGCTTTTTACAGCTTTTATAAATATATATATATATATATATATATATATATATATTTATATTCCAGTACGGGCCTGAGAGTGAAAACCCATCGCCTTTTATAGCTTTTGTATATATATCACTATATATATTTATATATTCTTTGTTCATTGTGATTAGATATTTGTTTTAAATATTCATTTGATATGAATTGGCACTGATATCCATTCAGTGAACTAGATTTCTTTAAATCTAGCCCTTTCTACCTTTCAAACAGTTCAAAATAGGTCCAACCGGAACCGGGAAGCTAGAATGGCTATGATTTATTTAAATCTAGACTTCTTTCTAGTTTTATTCATTTTAAAGCAACCTCGTGATCCTTAGATCGTTATCTAGTGGGGACGAGAAGCTTTGGCTACGCACATGCCAGGATTTGACTGTTGAATCCTTGGTTTTTTGCGACGTCTGGATGTAAATATACATTTTTTGTGCATATCTGTGTTTTGCAGGTTTACTTGGCCTCCTTATGTGAGCCTAGGAATCGTGGGATTCATGATCAAACTGATCAGAATCTGATTCCCACGATGGACAAACTCTACATTACAAATGTACCTTGCCAGTTTTTCTATAAAAAATGTACATCCAAAAGACCTTAAAACGGTTAATCGAGTTTAAGGTCTCAAACATAATAAAATAATGGTTTGTCTTGCTAGAGTCACTCTGATTGCTGTCATGCCCATGAGAAGACCGACACTTGTATATATTTTGTAGTTAAGGATGCTTCGCAGCCCGGCAATCACCATTCAAATTACGCCGAAAAGCTAAAAAGCTAAAATGAAAGTATCAACATGCTTCAATTCCTACATGAGAGTAAGGGTTTGAAAACCTGCTTTCAAAACATCATTTTAATATCTTATCTAAAAAGGACTTTTGCAAATCAAATCAAACCCTTCATATATAGGTTCAACGAAGCACATCCATACTTTCAATCAAACAAATGTAGGCCTAATTTCTTTCAGCATTCACACACACATTACAAATAAAAAGAAAAATATTGAAAAGATGTAGTACCGTGTTTTCACGGGAGTTGGGGGGTGTCTAACACCTTCCCCCCACTTAACCAAGCCCTTGAACATAGAACTTTAATTTCAAAGATTCAGTTTCGATAGTGTCCAGCAATTGGGCCTACTTTCAAAACAAAACTCGGTTGAGTTGATACAATCATTTCAAATCTACCAACTGGTGACTCTGTAAACCGTTCAAATCATCGACATGATACAGTTGGCCTTTTCCTAAAAACTTCACCTTTTTATAAAACAGATAAGACAATAAGGGAAGAAAGCAAAACTTAGGAAGAGAGGAAGATTTGGGTCCAACTCGACCCGTATTTTTTCCCGACGTCGACAGGTGGCGACTCTGCTAGGGACAGTAGAGGGCTTAGGCCGCTTTCAAATCTTTTCAAAATTTCCATTTATATCGGTGTGTGTAAAATGCTGCGTATTTGCATTGAATGAATGTGAATGAATGCTTTACTTCTTTATATTAGTGCTTCGCACAAATGTCATCATTTTATACGGTGAGACACGATGTATATGAATGTATGTTGTGTGATTCCTCCACCAGGAGGCAAACCCGTCGGTGTTTGAGTACTGGACTCAAAGAAGACTAATTCTGTGAGGCTCACGAAAGGCACCACTCAGATATGCTCCAATTGAAAGATCTGATTAATTTCCCCTCTAGTAGATTGCGATGATCTGGGGACCTTCATGCCGAAAAGCCGCGAGAGTAGCCTAAGATAGGTCAGCCTCTGATTAATCAAATCCGAAAGGAAGCCTCTTCATGCCTTCCTATTTTAATACAAATGTCTATTTTCAAGTTCCAATGTAAATTTCATGATGCATCCTGTCATACTATCCTGTCATTAAAACAACTGACCTCTGTTTTACATGATAAGATTAAAAAACCTCAAAAATAAACACATGGCATAGCATGCATCCGACTGATACCTACATTAGGAAATTGACACATCTATGTTTGTTGTAGGTAAAAAATGGTCATGTCACAAGATCAAAATCTAAAAAAGCACTAAGTCCATCTCCAAACATGGCTTCCAGTGCTCAACCTGAATCCACTCCCGTCTCTAAGGAAGAGTTTGAAGGATTAAAGAACCAGATAGCCGAATTGGCTATTTTCTTCAGAGAACAAAGTAAAGCTCTCAAAGGGAGACAAGCACAGGGCCATACAGAACCAGTTACACCCGGTGGCAGTCAAGAGACTGAAAAGAAAGACCCTCAGATTTTTAAACTACAGAACTAGGATATGACCAACAAAACCCCTGAAATCACCATCCTTAACAAAGAGCAGGAAGTTGGTGATATTCTGGGGAAGGTACAATGAATAGAAGAGACCATCCGGTCCATCAAAGGGACTGGGGCATTTGGGAGTGTCAATTACTCATACTTATGTATATTCCCCGGCGCTCATTATCCAAAAAAATTTTAAGTCCCTGATTTTGAGAAATACGATGGATTGGGAGACCCATACACCCATTTGAATCTATTCATTGGAAAGCTTGGATCCTATGAAGAGGAAGAGAAGCTCAGAATGCAATTGGTCTAGAAGAGTTTGACTGGAGAGGCTAGAGCCTGGTATGCTCGTTTGGATAATTCCAAAATTTACATCTGGGAAGAGTTAGCACATGCCTTCCTCAATCAATATAGTTTTCAGTCCCAAATGGCTCCAGACAGATATCAGATCACCAAAATTAAGAACCAAACCACCAAGTCATTCAAAGAGTATGCCCAATTATGGAGGCGGGTGGCAGCACAAGTTACCCCTCGTATAACTGAGTTTGAGATAGTCATGACCTTCATCGACATCCAAGAAGCTCCGTATTACGAAAGGGTCCTACCAGGCATAGGAAAACCATTCTCGAAGATGATCAAGCAGGGAGAAATGGCTGAAATGGGGCTGAAATCTAGGAAGATAAAGGATCTGAGCACCTTGGAAGCTGTTGTCAAGCATATTCAATTTGGGAGTTATGGGAGTAAACCCCAGAGAGTACATAAGAAGAAAGATGAGGAAGTGCCCTTAGTACTACAAGGACAGAATCAAAGAAGCGAGTCGAGCAGTGTGCCCATTCAAAGGAGGAACTATTCCCCTTTCCAAGCTCTAGCCCAACCTTCTAACCCTCCATTTCAGAAGAATTTGGTGTCCAGACGTCAGAGAACGTTCACCACTTTAGGGGATTCACTCGAGAACGTGCTGAAACTATTGACAACATAGAAGAAGATTGTTCAGCTCCTTCCACCAACCAGTAACGGGGGAAAGAATTTCAACCCAAGTAAGAAGTGCGCATATCATTCCGGATCTTCGAGCCAAAATACACAGGACTGTTGGGCTCTCAAGCACAAAATCCAAGACTTAATAGACAACGAAGAGATTGTGGTGACCAAACCGGAGCAACCGCACGTGCAAGACAATCCCCTCCCTCAGCATAAAGTGGAGAGTGTCAACAGGATTAGCACGAAGAATGAGAAGGATCCAAATACCTCCGGTATATCGGAGAATCAACTCAATCCAACACCAATAGCCCAGACAGTTGGGAGTTCTCAAAGAGACTGTTCTTGATAAAATAGGAAATCAAGTGCATTAAGGAATAGATTGGACAGTTAGCGGATCTGGTCGTATACCAACATTAGGTAACCAGGCAACTGATAAACCAGTCTAACCAGTCTGAAGTAAGTCCTCCTACACCAGAAATTAACCCCATCGCTATGAGGGATCACTATCGGTTTCATGAGTATGAACCCTGGGCTGACAAGGTGTCCAAGGAAGAGAAATTTCAACCAGATAGGGCGTTTTCCTTTTAGAGGAACTTCACTAATTTGAACCAGCCGATGAAGGAAATCCTCCAAATGTTGATCAATGAGGGGATGGTTACAGATTTGTTACCCCCGGTGTACCCTCGATCCAGAAAATTCAAACCTGACAGGATCTGTCAGTATCACTCCAATGCACCCGGTCATGACACCGAGGATTGCTGGGGAGTTCGTCACCTAATTCAGAATATGATTGAAAATGGTGAGTTAATAAAGGGGGATCAAGATTATGGCCTCCCCGATGAGGAAACACTCTTTATTTCCACGACATGGAATCAAGGAACAGTGGCTGTTATTTCTTGCAAGAAGGAGCTAGCCATCACACCTTTAATACTTCCAGGGAAAGAGGTCTAAGAAGCACAGAATCCTGTGGAATTAGCTGCGCCCGAACCTTTAATACTACCTTTCAGACCGCAGTATCCTATTATCAATCTAAAGAGGGTCTCATGGAACTATAGGAATGATCAAGGTTCCACCTCAAACAATATTGCCATTGTATCCAATGTGAATCCATTGTACCTACCCCAGCGGGTGATCAATCCAGTCACACAAGATAAAGAGAGAGTGGCTGAAGAGAAGATTAAAGAATTCCTCAGCAAAATGAGGCATAATAAGATCAAGGTGGTGCAAAGCTTGAAGGATGCACCCAAGCAGATATCCATATTAGACCAGGTTTTATCCTCGGTGGATCATCGCAACATTCTGGAGAAACTACTGTAAGAAGCCCATCTGCCAAAGACAGTGGATGCCGAGAAATTCTGTCATGTGATAGAACACATCTTCAACAGCAATGTGATATCTTTCACTGATGATGATATACCCGCGAAAGGCAAAGGCCATCGCAAGTCACTGCACATAGCCGCAATGTCATTAGGGTATGTGATTGGAGGTGTGCTTATAGATGGAGGATCGTCATTAAACATCTGTCCCTATGACACCTTGGAAGGAATGAAGATTAACCCAAATCGGATCAGAACCAGTCATGTGGTTATCCGGGCCTTCGATGGCTCTCGCCGAGAAGCTGTGGGAGAAATTGAGCTTCCACTAGAGATAGGTCCCCACACTTTCTATGTATCCTTCCAGGTACTCAACATTACCACCGGATATAACTTGTTGTTGGGAAGGCCATGGATTCACATGGCAGGAGCAGTTCCATCCACCCTCTATTAGCAGCTCAAGTACATTATCAATGGCAATCTAATTATAGTAAATGCCAAATAAGAATACCCTGTCTGCATACAGGAAGACATGTCGGTGATCAGTCTGGATGTAGGAATTGAACCTGTAAGTTTTCAAGCATTGGAGGTGAGCAATACTCAATACCTACCAGTTGGGGCACCATCTTTGAAACCAAAGGTCTCTCCCGAAGTAATGACAGTGGGCCAGGAGATGGTCTCTCTGGGTTTCTGCCCTAGAGAAGGGTTTTGGAAAAATCAACAAGGAATCAAGAGTCCGGTGCAAATCTCGAGCCAGTTAGGAAAAGCAGGATTAGGCTATTCATCTGGATCAAACCACCGAAACACAAGCATCCAAAGGTTCATACTGCTACTATTCTACTCCCAAACCTCACTGATGTAGGGTTTATAAAGCCAATAAGGAAGATTCGTATTATTGTGTCAGCCATGCTGTTTCCTCCAGTCATACAAATAAGTGTGAGAAAAGCCCCAAAGCCTGAAGGGGATAGGAAAAAGGGAAAAGAAAAGTTCCTGTACAAAGGACGAGACCCATTTGCTAACATGCATGTTCTCATACACTACGAGGGTATGAATGATGATATCCTAGACAATGATGAAGAGGATCAGATCCAAATTCCTCGCATCAAGAAAAAAAAGGGGGCAGTTTAAAGAAAAGCCTCGGCTCTAATTTGAAAGGTGTCTTAGTCGTCATCAAGGATAAGGCAGACAACCACAAATCTTGTATCCTCCCTATTCATGAGAATTTGATCCTAGACAGCTGGATCAACATCCCTTCCCTCATTCAAAAAGGGTAAAAGGGCAGAGAGTCCATCTACCCTGTAACATAGTTTCATTCACTGCTTATTTTGGTTGCACAACTATAGTAGTAACTTTTGTCACGCTTTGCTAAATGCTTTATATGTTTAAATAGTTTCATATATTAAAGTGAAAGCATTTTTTTTTAGGACTCCAAGATTGGATTTGTTTGTCACTGCTGATGAGATGCCAACCTGTCACAGTAACTACAACTTTGATGTAGAACTGAACTTCGACTTAATGGAGATTGATCAAGAGGAGGAAGATGACTATGAGTTTCCCGAGGAGATCAAAGAATGGGTCGAAAACAAACCCAAACCAAACCTTGATCAAACCACCACTATCAATATCAGAACCTCAAAAATACTCAAAGAAATCCAAATAGGCTTAGACCTCACCCCAGACCAAAGAACTGACCTGATTGAAATCTTAACACAGTTCCAAGATTTATTTGTATGGTCACATGAAGATATGATCGGCTTGTCTACTGACATTGTCATCCATCGACTCCCCATCAAAGATGGATTCAAGCCAGTCAAGCAGAAGGTCAGGCGATTGAAACCTGAATGGAGTCTGAAAGTCAAAGAAGAGGTTATCAAACAGTTCAAAGCTGGTATCAACATACCCGAAGTGGTTGTCAAACATAGTCCACGTGCCTAAGCCTGGAGGGAAGGTACGAGTATGCGTGGATTATCGGGATTTGAACAAAGCTTGTCTCAATGATAATTTATGGGTACCTTTTATCCACATCCTGATAGATAATACGGTGCAGTACGACATGTATTCTTTTATGGATTTCTTTGCTAGTTACCATCAAATCATGGTCGCTGAAGAGGATAGGGAGAAAATAGCTTTCATCACTCCTTGGGGAACCTTCTGTTATAGGTGATTGTCCTTCGGCCTTATCAACGCTGGTACTACTTATCAGCGAGCCATGATGGCCCTGTTTCATGACATGATGCATAAGGAGATCTAGGTTTATGTGGATGACATCATTGTCAAATCCCGGAAGGAAGACGGTCACATCAACCATCTCAGGAAGTTGTTCAATAGGTTATATAAGTATAACCTCAAGCTGAATCAAACCAAATGTGCTTTTGGCGTCAAATCGGGCAAGTTATTGGGATTCCTAGTGAGCAATAGAGGCATTGAGCTGGATCCTGCCAAGATTAAAGCCATCACGGAGATGCCAGTACCCCGAACATAGAAGGAGATACGAGGGTTTCTGGAAAGAATCAATTTTATAAGCCGGTTCATTTCTCAGCTCACGGCGACTTTTGAACCCATCTTCAAGCTATTAAGGAAGAATTCCTCCACAAAACAGAATGAAGATTGCCAAAAAGCCTTCCTTGCCATTAAGAAGCAGTTGATTGAAGCACCTATCTTGGTACCCCCGAGGGATGGAGTTCCCTTATTTATGTACTCGTCCGTCAATGCTAACGCAATGGGCTGTATGCTGGGATAGAAAGATTATAGTAGTAAGGAGAGAGCTATCTACTACATCACCAAAAGATTCAGTAGCGGCGAACAGAAGTACACATTGATTGAGAAGACATGCTATGCGTTAGCATGGGACGCCATGAGGTTACAACATTATCTGCATGGGCACACGACCTATCTCATATCCCGCATAGATCCACTAAAGTACGTATTCAACAAGCCAATGTTGAATTATCGATTGTCCAACTAGAAGTTAATCCTCCAACAGTTCAACATTGTTTACGTGACTCAAAAGTCCATCAAAGGGCAAGGCATTGCAGATCAACTAGCAGAGGCACCATCAGGAGGGTTTGAACCTTTGGAGACTTATTTCCCGGACGACGGAACCATGGTAATTTAACAAATTTGACAAGAGCATACAATCCAACCATGGGGATTGTATTTCAATGGAGCGGTAATCATGGAAGGCCGGAGCCGGGGCAGTCCTCATCTCTGGTACAGGAGAAAAGTATCATGTGGCCACCAAGTTATAGTTTGTCAACACTAACAACACGGCTGAGTATGGAGGCCGCATAATGGGGTTGAAACTAGCCCAGTCCATGGGTATACATCGTCTATTAGTCTTTGGAGATTCTGAGTTGGTCATTAGGCAAACTACCGGGGCGTATCATACCAAAGAACTGTATTTGTTGCCCTATCACCGGCAAGTCGTCAACATATCCATGGGTTTTGAAGAGATAACCTTCATTCACATCCCTCGAGGTAGGAATGACTTTGCGGACGCATTGGTGATATTGGCTTCCCTGATCAATGTATCAGGTAGGAGGGGAATTCCCAACATCAAACTCACAAACCAAAAGGCCCAGATATACGGGAATTACATTGGAGAAGTATCAGATGAAATACCTCCTATCAATCAACATTGATATCAAGACATCAAGGAATATCTCCGAGATTGATCTACACCCGCTGGGAAAAGCCAATCCGAGTGAAAGAGGATTCATAAGATGGCTATGAAGTTCTATCTTAGCAGAGATGCACTCTACAAAAGGGATGCTGGAATAGGCTTGTTACTATACCTCGACAAAGTGCAAGCCCAGAGACTGGTGGATGAAGTCCACGATGGAGTCTGTGGTCCACACATGAGCGGTCATCAGCTGGCCAAGATGATATTAAGAACCAGACATTACTGGATCTCTCTTAAAGCTGACTGCGATGATCACGTCAAAAGATGTTATCAATGCTAAGTCCACGGAAATGCTATTCACGCTCTTCCAAATGAGCTACACAACATGAGTTCACCGTGGCCTTTCTCCATGTGGGGAATGGATGTGATCGGGCCAGTAGAACCCAAAGCTAGTAACAGACATTGATTCATCTTCACCATGATCGATTACTTTACCAAGTGGGTTGAAGCTGTCTTTTTTTCCAAAGTCACCCAGGAGGTGATCATTAGTTTCATCAGAAATAATGTTGTCTGTCGATATGGACAACCAGAGGTGATCGTCTCGGACAACGCCAAGAACCTAAACAATCAGATGATGAGAGATTTATGCAGCAAGTTCCATATCAAGCATCTCAATTCCGTCATCTACCTGCCCAAGATGAATGGTGCTGTCGAAGCATCCAATAAAAATATCAAGAAGATCATGCAAAAAATGTCCGCCAATCACAAATGATGGCCTGACCTGTTGCCTCTGACTCTGTTAGCATACAGGACATCAATGCGTACCTCTACTAAGGCTACCCCTTATTTATTGGTCTATGGCATGGAAGCAGTACTTCCCATAGAAGTAGAGATGGAGTCCTTGCGGGTGTTAATAGACGCTAAGATGGAGGAAGACCAATGGTTGTAAAAGAGGTACCACCAATTGTCCCTGATAGATGAGAAAAGGGCTGCAACCATTTTCCACGTGCAGATGTATCAGCAAAGAATTGCTCGATCATACAACAAAAAAGTCTGAATCAGGTAATTCAAAGAAAACGACCTAGTGCTGAAGAAAGTTCTGGCCAATCAAGATGAAGCCAAAGGAAAGTTCACCCCGAATTGGGAAGGTCCTTTCATTGTCAAAGAAGTGTTGACAGGAGGAGCTATCAGATTGCAAGAGATGGACGTGAGTGAATATCCCCAACTCATCAACTCAGACACCATAAAAAGGTACTATGTCTGAAACACATGTCAGCCATCATCCTGGTCCTGCGAATCGCTCAAATCTATTTTGATTTTCATTAGACGATCGAACTACGAATGACCTGATCTCCGTCAGCCTGGGAGTATGTAAGCAGCCATTCATGGTGCAATTTGACCATCAAAGAAAAATAAAAAACCAATAAAAACCAGTCCCAAGACATCGAAACCCGATAAAACCCAAATTTTATCAAGTCTCCTTAGTCAACAGGCCCTGCTGAGATATTCTCTAACATCTCACTGTCAATCCATCAAGGAAAAGCTCATAATACATCAATAACAGCAAGTCATGAAAGAAGTGGTAATCACTCAGCAATGAAAATACATATCCAACAAGGAAGTGAATCAAAATATATTTCTCTAATATATAATATTATTTGATATATACATGGTGTCCTGTACATGACAAAAATAGTTGATCTAGTATGTGCAGGGAAAATAAAGCTAGTCTATGGACCCATGGACAAGCGAGATAGCAATGCCAACATTGCATCTCTCTTAGAAGATGGAGGAACTGCTGCAAGCTCAGTATTCTCAGTCTCCATACGAGTAAGAACATCCACAGCCATCTGCATAGTGGCACTGTGACCATCTATGTAAGCATTCATGTCTACAACCAAGCCATGTGTATATGATCGGAGGGAAGTATTGTCAGTAATATGAATATCCCAGGTAGCTATGGCCTCCTCCCTCTCCATAAAAGCAGCATCCCTGGCAATCAAAGTCTCCTCAATCCCAGTGAAAGCCACATCTCGAGAAGTTCAAGCATCGTCTCTCTCTATCACTGCCGCATCCCGAGTAGCTTGAGCCTCATCTCTGACAGCAAAAACTGTATCTCTACTAGACAGGGAAGTCAACATCAATGGCTTGGCCTTATCTCTCTCAAAAGTCATCTGAGCTAGTAAATCAGCAATAGCTGGATTTGTGCCGGCAAGAACAATTGGTGGATCACCAACTAGCGCTGATGTCAGACCCATAAACAAATCGTCCTCTGTGGGAGAATCAGGATCCTCTATAGGCTCCTCCTGATTTGAATTTATGATCGAAACTAACTGGATAACCGCAGCTGCTATAATATTGGCCTCCAACTATGCCGAATACTTTGGAGAGCGATTCGGATGGCTAGTAGAGAAATTAGCCCTCTCCCTATAAGTCCAACACTCATAAATCCTGATCAGGTTGGCTGACGATAAAGATGAAGCTGATATTCGCTGATTGATAGCCCCCTCAAATTGGTGTAGGCTCTAGAACTGATCAAACTGACCCATAACTGCCAACGGATGGTAAGTGGTCACCCCTCTCAATCCTGTTAATGGCAGATAATCCATACCAACTACATGGGAGATGAAGTTGTAAGGGGAGACAAGCCCTAAGCATGGAAGGTGTGTCACCCCCGAATCCGGGTCCTCTGACCCTGGTCCGGTAGTCACGATCTAACATAAACATCCACCTCTAAACAACATACAATAACTAAATGCGGAATATAATAAACGTATGTCATTCATTCAAAAGGTGTTACTAGTCCCAAGATTCGATAACCTTAAATACAAAACATACAAACATACCCTAGAATAGTCAATAGGGTTTATATTACATAACAGTAAATTAATTAAACATAAAGATAAAGTCTGCTCCTTGCAAACTAATCCTACATCTTCCCTTTACCCTTGTCCTTTCCTGAAGTCTCGGGCTTAACTGTAATATAAGTCATGATATAGCAAGGATGAGCAACAAGTTTGCTCAGCAAGTTGAAATACAATAATAAAGGATATATCATGATGAAAGGAATATATCTGATAATGAATTCAACAATATGAATATCGGAAGCAAGAATAATAAGTGCTTTTAGAATAACTGATAGTCAAGTAGACTTTTGAACTATAAAACTCCAACGAAATCAATAGCTGATTGACCCTTTGGTTACTGGCTACAGAATAAGTACTTGAGGGGATTAGCCTCGCGTACGCTATATATATGCATAACATTCAACTCTGCTGTTTGTATCTTTATACTAGATACCTAGGGTACTCCCCTATACATACAAGGGGTGTTCTTTCAGTCTAAGAATCCTTACCATCAATTGGTTTGGATAGCTTTTATAAAAATTTTATACAATTGTCTGACCGAACAAGGGTTCAGACTCTATCTGACGCAGTTTAAGAATTATAGAAGTTTAAATAATGTACAAGTCTAAGACTGTACGAAATCAAGTGCACCAAGTGCGAATAACAATAATATCGATGTGGAATAATTGTAAAGTAATTAAACCACCTATTAGCATGCTTGAAAATAAAGTTCAAGCTTTAAATAATTAACTGTCAATACGATAATAACCTGCTCAATACAATATGAGAAGGATAGGAACTTGTACAAATAAGAATTAAAGAACTTGCACAACCAAATAGTGAAGTTCGGAGACTTGCCTGATTGCTCAGCTACAATTAAGTTCTAGCTTTAATTAAATCTCGCTAAAATAACCTAACATTAATAAGTCGGTATTCCAATTAGCATGTGTAAACTAATACGAGTCTACACTTACAAGAATCTGCTTATCATATCAATCTATCCATAATTCACGTAAGTCAATATAATCATGTCATAGATTTAATAACTTTAGATTATCTAGTTTCTATGCATCAATATAGACTTGAACACATAATACTTTAAGTTACTTATTTTTTATCAACACACATGCTTTATGATTATAATTTTCAAGTTTGAAAACCTAGCATGCTCATCCTAATCCAATTTAAAATCATATGTCTTTATGCCGACCATTTACATACTTTAAGCAATACACGTTCATGCTTCAAAATCGGTTACTAGAGTCACGTCATCATATAACAAGGCTAAACAATATTTAATATGCATGCTTGAGTATACTACACACATATACTTTAATCACGTAGTTCATGCTTCAGAAATTCATTTCTTATGAATACGTGCATATGCAAAATTCACGCTTTGACCAAACGAGGTCTATGTTAATATGCTTATAGGTATAATGAACGTTAATACACATGCTCGCATGATCATAATATCATTTTCATGGTAATCGACGCTATTTAACTTTCACTTTCTAAGTTTTCTTTCAAAATTGCACTAAGTCCATAAAGGCAACATAAAACATGCAAAGCATCTCGTGGTCATTACTCACATGTGTTAGAACACACATATAAGTCATATAAATGTTCTCATGTGGTCAGAACCTACAAGGCATCATTTTGGTCAAGTTCGTTCCCTCAAGGTTCTTAAGTTTCTTTCTTTGAAATCGTTGAATCTTGCAATCACGTATGCTAGTGTGTGAACACACTTTAGACTCGCATTTCATGACAATATAAACCACACTATTGTGTTTACAAAATCAGAATGTTCACGTGATATGTCCATGACAAGGTTTACTTTTGAAATTACAAGTTTCATTACAAAATCATAAGTTTTTCATTACTCGTGTGTACTAACATCGTTACACATGCTCATATTGCATCAATATACTTATGTGTGTGTGCTACATCAGTTTACATGCTTGCCAAAACAAGTAACATATGTTAGTCATGATAGCAGCTTTAACAGAAAATAAAATCTGGTTTTCAAGCCCGGCGCAGCTGCGCCGCTGGCCAGTGCAACACTGGCGCAGCTGCGCAGTTGCCTGGGCCGTCCAAAAACTGCCTCTGCTCGGCAGAGGCTCAACCCAACTCAGATAATTTAATACAAAATCATCTTAGTCATGCTATGGTGTAATGCTAACATGATTTTAAACTAGTATAGCAATTAACAAACATATTTCAAACACTCAATTCATCAATCATAATCAACTCAAGAATCAAGAATTAGAAGTTTTACAAAAATGAGAATGGAGTTATACCTCTGCTATACGAAAATTGAACTTGTTGCTAACTCTCACCCTCTCAATTCACAGACTTTCACTATAAAGTATACTCACTCAAGCTTGCTTGGTAGAATTCTCAGCAATTGCAATATAGAAGAAGAGAGGGCTTAATTTATAGGCAATTTCAATAACTAGGCAATGCCATTGTCTTTGGAATCAAACCAATGGAAAGAATGAGAATTTGATGGGTAATTGAGGTTTGGTAGAGTTGTTGAAAAACACTGTTATAGCCTCTCCCCTCATGATCATTTGCTACTCTTTGCTGAGATTGAGAAGAGAGAATAGAGTAGGCTAGCCTCTTGAGTGTTCACGTGAGGAAGGGAATGGTCACTCATTATGGGACAATGCTACTAGTCTTAGCAATATGAATACAACACATGGGGTATACCATATATACACATAATATATACACTTAGGCTATTCTTAGTTTATACATTTAATTTGTTATAATGTCATTTCAATTAATAACACAATGTATTAAATAGGGGTACATCACATATAATCCATGCGCATTTTCCTTAATACCAACTATAATTTAATTGGGTATTATCATTACTCAATACCATAACTATTACTTATTGAAATCATTATCAGTTAACAATTGTTTATTGATATTAATATAAGGTAATGGGGTTATATATTAATGTCTATCATGTTACATAAGCAATAATATGTAACTCACATAATGTAATTAATCATACTATATAGTCTACATATATAATATGTAGACGTATTAATACGTCACCTTGTACTATATATATAATATATAGTTAACTACCATATATTGTAAGGTTTACTTATCACATGCTTGTATGAAATAATTAATCAAGTAAATATAATATTATTATATTTATTAATCTCTCATTCATTAATTATTATTTATTCATAATAATTGTTACATTATCAAATATTTACTCATAATTGCAACTAATAAATATGATCAACTCTTGCCACTATATCCAAATAATTTGAATATTTAATTATTAATAATCCTATCAATTTTCTGATATTAAAGTCTTAGGGCTAGTCCACTAATTTAAATAAACTATTAGTGACTCCCCTTAACCATTTCACCAATTCACATAACCACATAAGGTTTAAATAAACTCACAAAACTAACTCGTTAAAATTAAATCACATATTTAATAAATAAGAAGTTTAAAATTCATGGTCGTTACATCCCTCCCCCCTTATAAAAATTCCGTCCTCGAAATTGTAAAAATAAGGTTACTCAAATAAAAACGAATAATTTGCTCTCATTTTCTCTTCTAGCTCCCATGTAGCTTCTTCAACTGCGTGATTCCTCCAAAGAATCTTAATGGAATGAATGATCTTATTCCTCAGCTTCTGTTCCTTCCTATCTAGTATCTGGACAGGAACTTCCTTGTATGATAAGTCTTTCTCGACTTGGATTGGTTCATAGGAGATAACGTGCTTGTAGTCTGATTTATACGGCCGTAATACTGACACATGAAACACGTTGTGAATGTGCTCAAGTTTAGGAGGTAACGCCACCTCGTACGCCACTTCACCGACTCTCCTCAGAATCTCAAACGGTCCTATGAACCTAGGGCTCAACTTGCCTTTCTTCCCAAAACGAATCTTCCCCTTCCAGGGAGATACTTTCAGAAAAGCATAGCTTCCTACTTCAAATTCTTTCTTCTTGCGATGCAAGTCCGCATACTTCTTCTGGCGATCTTGAGCAGCTACCAGCCGTGCTCTTATCACCTTGATAATCTCTATAGTCTGTTATACCAATTCTGGTCCCAACAGTCGACGTTCACCAACTTCATCCCAACACAACGGTGTTCGACATTTTCTCCCATATAGCGCTTCGTACGGTGGCATTCCGATACTAGCGTGATAACTTTTGTTGTACGCGAACTCTACTAATGGAAGGTGATCCTCCCAGCTACCCTTGAAGTCCATCACACAAGCTCGGAGCATGTCTTCAAGTGTTTGAATTGTTCTTTCGCTTTGCCCATCGGTCTGCGGATGATACGCGGTACTCATTCGTAATTGTGTCCCCAATCTCTCTTGAAGACTCTTCCAGAAATTCGACGTGAATCGCGGATCTCTATCTGATACAATAGATACCGGCACCCCATGTCTCGAGATAATTTCTTTGACATATAATCTGGCTAGCTGATCCAAACTATACTTAATCTTAATCGGCAAAAAGTGAGCTGACTTCGTAAGACGATCTACAATTACCCATATGGCGTCGTGCCCTTTCTGCGTTGCCGGAAGTCCTATCACAAAGTCCATCGTGATGTGTTCCCATTTCCATTCTGGAATCTCTAACGGTTGTAATAACCCGCTTGGTCGTTGGTGCTCTGCCTTGACTCTCTGACAAGTTAAACACCTACTTACGCATTCTGCAACTTCCCTCTTGATGTTTGGCCACCAAAAGTGATGACGCAAATCTTGGTACATCTTCGTGCTTCCTGGGTGTATCGAGTATCTCGTACTATGCGCTTCTTGTAAAATTTCTTCCCTTAATTTTGGTATTAATGGTACCCAAATTCGTCCTTCAAACCTTAGCAGTCCAGTGCTATCAATCTTGAATTTCAAATCATCAGCCTCAACAATCCGCTTCTTGATAATATCACAATCTTTGTCCTTCTCTTGTGCCTCCTTAACCTTATCTAATAAAGTCGGACTCGCTGTCACTGAAAATAATTTTTCGATGGTCTTCGTCGGATACTTAACCTCCAAACCTAGTCATTCGAAATCTTTCACTAACTCTTCTTGAATGGTTAACTTCGATAACTTCTCTCTGCCTTTTCTGCTCAAGGCATCTGCCACTACATTTGCTTTGCCTGGATGGTACAGAATCTCACAATCAAAATCTTTGATCAATTATAGCCATCGGCGCTGCCTCATGTTTAATTCTTTCTGCGTGAAGATATACTTCAGACTCTTGTGGTCCGTATATATCTCACACTTCTCACCATACAAATAATGCCTCCAAATCTTCAAGGCAAAAACTACTGCTGCTAATTCCAGGTCATGAGTCGGATAACCCTTCTCATAATCTTTTAGCTGACATGAAGCGTACGCAATGACCCTGCCGTGTTGCATCAGTACACAGCCAAGACCCTTGTGGGACGCATCACTATACACTACGAACCCTCCTGTGTTATCTGGTAAAGCTAACACAGGTGCTTGACTAAGCCTCTTCTTCAACTCTAGGAAACTCTCTTCACACTTCTCCGTCCAAACGAACTTAACTGTCTTTTTAGTAATATTGGTCAACGGCGATGCTATTTTTGAAAAATCCTGGATGAATCTCCGATAGTATCCCGCTAACCCTAAGAAACTCCTGATTTCTGTTGGTGTCTTCGGCTGCTCCCAATTGATAATCGCTTCTACCTTTGCTGGATCCACCGAAACACCATTCTTGTCGATAATGTGCCCCAAAAACTGCACTCTCTGCAACCAAAACTCACACTTGGAGAATTTTGCATACAACTTCTCTTTCCTTAATGTCTCCAACACTATTCGAAGATGCTCGGCGTGTTCTTCCTCCGTCTCGGAATACACTAGAATGTCATCGATGAATACGACAACGAACTTATCCAAATACTGTTTGAATACTCTGTTCATCAAGTCCATAAATGCTGCCGGCGCGTTCGTCAATCCAAATGACATTACCAGAAACTCAAAGTGTCCATACCGAGTTCTGAATGTCGTCTTTGGAATATCCTCCGGCCTCACTTTCAGTTGATGATAACCGGTCCTCAAGTCAATCTTTGAAAAGTACTTCGCCCCCTTCAACTGATCAAACAAATCGTCGATCCTAGGCAATGGGTACTTGTTCTTAATGGTGACCTTGTTCAACTCTCGATAGTCGATACAAAGTCTGAGGGATCCATCTTTCTTCTTCACGAATAAGACTGGCGCTCCCCACGGTGATATGCTCGGTCGAATGTATCCCTTATCCAATAACTCTTGTAATTGAGCCATCAGTTCCTTCATCTCTACTGGTGCTATACGGTACGGCGCTTTGTATACCGGTGCTGTCCCCGGTGCCAAATCAATAACAAACTCAATTTCTCTATCCGGTGGCAATCCAGGAATCTCGTCTGGGAAGACATCGACGAATTCCCTTACAATAGGTATCTGACCAAGTTCACCCTCGACTCGTCGAGTATCAACCACGTGAGCCAAATAACCTACACAACCCTTCCTAAGCAATCTCTGTGCTTGCATCATCGTCAGACAATGAGATTGTCTAGGCGATTTACTACCATAAAATACCTCCTTTGACTTATTCGAAGTCTTAAGGTGTACGCACTTCTTCTTACAGTCGATAACTGCTCCGTGATTCGATAACCAATCCATTCCAAGGATTACATCGAACTCCCCCAAACGAATCGGTATCAAATCCACTTTGAGCTTAAATCCTCGTAATTCGGTATAACAGTTCCTATGAATGTATTCTACGGGAATAATTTCCTTGTTCGCTACTTCTACGTTCATAGGGTGTTCTAATCTTTCACGGGGTAAGTCTAACCGTTTAGCAAATTCTTCGGAAACAAAAGAACAAGTAGCACCCGAATCAAATAACACATATGCATCTATATTGTTGATTGAGATGATACCTGACACCACATCCTTAGACTCCACCGCATCCTGAACGGTCATGTTGAACGTGCGTGCCATTGGTCTGTTGGCTTGACTGGATGGCCCTCTGATGCTCAGTCCGTTGTTGTTGTTGTTGCGATTGCCGCTAGCTGTATCGCCCTTTCTCTTCGGGCAGTCCTTAATTTGATGGTCTAGGGCTCCACACGAGAAACACTCTCCTTTCTGCTTATTCGGATACTGAGGAGCCATGTGCCCCGGTTGTCCACAACGGTAACAAGCGTTCTTTCCCTTCATGCACTCCCCCGAGTGATTCTTCCCACAGTTGTTGCACTTTACACTTTTCTTGGCCTCTCCCCCGGACTTGTTGCCTCCAGAGGATTGGCTCTCTGTCCATTTACGCTTGTTGGGGTTGCTCCCTCCGCTGCTTCCCCCTTTCTGTCCCTCCTGACTAGTCTTCTTTTCTTGCTTAAATCGAGCAATGGCTTCATTACCTCCTTCGGTAATGATAGCCCTTTCTAGTAGATCAGAGTAAGTCTTAATCTTCAATACCGCGACTGCTTTCTGCACCCATGGTTTCAGTCCTAATTCGAACCTCCTTGCCTTCCTGGCTTCCGTGTCAACCTGATGTGAAGCGAATCAGGCCAACTCATTAAATCTTGCCGCGTACTCTGCGACAGACATACTACCTTGTTTCAGTTCCAGAAACTTAACTTCCGTATCCTGTTGCGTATTCTCCGAGAAGTAATTCTCGAGAAATAGCTCCTTAAATTTATCCCAAGGAATAACTCCTTCGCCTGCCTTTCCCTTATTGGCTTTCCACCAATAGTTAGCTTCGCCCTTCATCATGAAAGTGGCAAAACTCGTCTTCTGTGCTTCGGCCACTCGTGCAACCTCAAACACTTTCTCCATCTCTTCTATCCAGGTTTGGGCTTCGATTGGGTCCAAGGTTCCCCGGAACTCTGGCGGTCCTACCAATTTAAAATCTTTGAAACTAGCCAAGTGATGTCCTGGCAGCCCTGCTGCTGGCTGGGGTCTGTTCTGCATTGCCTCAGTTAACAAGTTAACGAAGTTTTGCATAGGGTCGATAATTTCCCCTCCGCCATTATTAACGGATCCTTCTTCCCTCTGGTTTCGCGGTAGTCTCCTAGGCGGCATGATCCTGAGGAAAGGAAGAAAACATTAGGCTTTACGTGATATGCTATTTATGTTAGCATTAAGAAGTTTAAGACGTCTATCAATCATATGTGATTCAAATAAACAACTTCAGTATCACAATAAAACCCGATGGATCTCCTCAACCCATCACTCACATACTCTACTTGAGTTTCTACTAAGGTTATAGCCTAGGTTTCGCATTCCTAATGTTTATAACCTAAAGCTTTGATACCAACCTGTGTCACCCCCGAATCCGGGTCCTCTGACCCTGGTCCGGTAGTCACGATCTAACATAAACATCCACCTCTAAACAACATACAATAACTAAATGCGGAATATAATAAATGTATGTCGTTCATTCAAAAGGTGTTACTAGTCCCAAGATTCGATAACCTTAAATACAAAACATACAAACATACCCTAGAATAGTCAATAGGGTTCATATTACACAACAGTAAATTAATTAAACATAAAGATAAAGTCTGCTCCTTACAAACTAATCCTACATCTTCCCTTTACCCTTGTCCTTTCCTGAAGTCTCGGGCTTAACTGCAATATAAGTCATGATATAGCAAGGATGAGCAACAAGTTTGCTCAGCAAGTTGAAATACAACAATAAAGGATATATCATGATGAAAGGAATATATCTGATAATGAATTCAACAATATGAATATCGGAAGCAAGAATAATAATTGCTTTTAGAATAACTGATAGTCAAGTAGACTTTTGAACTATAAAACTCCAACGAAATCAATAGCTGATTGACCCTTTGGTTACTGGCTACAGAATAAGTACTTGAGGGGATCAGCCTCACGTACGCTATATATATGCATAACATTCAACTCTGCTGTTTGTATCTTTATACTAGATACCTGGGGTACTCCCCTATACATACAAGGGGTGTTCTTTCAGTCTAAGAATCCTTACCATCAATTGGTTTGGATAGCTTTTATAAAAATTTTATACAATTGTCTGACCGAACAAGGGTTCAGACTCTATCTGACGCAGTTTAAGAATTATAGAAGTTTAAATAATGTACAAGTCCAAGACTGTACGAAATCAAGTGCACCAAGTGCGAATAACAATAATATCGATGTGGAAAAATTGTAAAGTAATTAAACCACCTATTAGCATGCTTGAAAATAAAGTTCAAGCTTTAAATAATTAACTGTCAATACGATAATAACCTGCTCAATACAATATGAGAAGGATAGGAACTTGTACAAATAAGAATTAAAGAACTTGCACAACCAAATAGTAAAGTTCGGAGACTTGCCTGATTGCTCAGCTACAATTAAGTTCTAGCTTTAATTAAATCTCGCTGAAATAACCTAACATTAATAAGTCGGTATTCCAATTAGCATGTGTAAACTAATACGAGTCTACACATAGAAGAATCTGCTTATCATATCAATCTATCCATAATTCACGTAAGTCAATCTAATCATGTCATAGATTTAATAACTTTAGATTATCTAGTTTCTATGCATCAATATAGACTTGAACACATAATACTTTAAGTTACTTATTTTTTATCAACACACATGCTTTATGATTATAATTTTCAAGTTTGAAAACCTAGCATGCTCATCCTAATCCAATTTAAAATCATATGTCTTTATGCCGACCATTTACATACTTTAAGCAATACACGTTCATGCTTCAAAATCGGTTACTAGAGTCACGTCATCATATAACAAGGCTAAACAATATTTAATATACATGCTTGAGTATACTACACACATAATTTAATCACGTAGTTCATGCTTCAGAAATTCATTTCTTATGAATACGTGCATATGCAAAATTCACGCTTTGACCAAACGAGGTCTATGTTAATATGCTTATAGGTATAATGAACGTTAATACACATGCTTGCATGATCATAATATCATTTTCATGGTAATCGACGCTATTTAACTTTCACTTTCTAAGTTTTCTTTCAAAATTGCACTAAGTCCATAAAGGCAACATAAAACATGCAAAGCATCTCGTGGTCATTACTCACATGTGTTAGAACACACATATAAGTCATATAAATGTTCTCATGTGGTCAGAACCTACAAGGCATCATTTTGGTCAAGTTCGTTCCCTCAAGGTTCTTAAGTTTCTTTCTTTGAAATCGTTGAATCTTTCAATCACGTATGCTAGTGTGTGAACACACTTTAGACTCGCATTTCATGACAATATAAACCACACTATTCTGTTTACAAAATCAGAATGTTCACGTGATATGTCCATGACAAGGTTTACTTTTGAAATTACAAGTTTCATTACAAAATCATAAGTTTTTCATTACTCGTGTGTACTAACATCGTTACACATGCTCATATTGCATCAATATACTTATGTGTGTGTGCTACATCAGTTTACATGCTTGCCAAAAGAAGTAACATATGTTAGTCATGATAGCAGCTTTAACAGAAAATGAAATCTGGTTTTCAAGCCCGGCGCAGCTGCGCCGCTGGCCAGTGCAACACTGGCGCAGCTGCGCAGTTGCCTGGGCCGTCCAAAAACTGCCTCTGCTCGGCAGAGGCTCAACCCAACTCAGACAATTTAATACAAAATCATCTTAGTCATGCTATGGTGTAATGCTAACATGATTTTAAACTAGTATAGCAATTAACAAACATATTTCAAACACTCAATTCATCAATCATAATCAACTCAAGAATCAAGAATTAGAAGTTTTACAAAAATGAGAATGGAGTTATACCTCTGCTATATGAAAATTGAACTTGTTGCTAACTCTCACCCTCTCAATTCACAGACTCTCACTATAAAGTATACTCACTCAAGCTTGCTTGGTAGAGTTCTCAGCAATTGCAATATAGAAGAAGAGAGGGCTTAATTTATAGGCAATTTCAATAACAGGGCAATGCCATTGTCTTTCAAATCAAACCAATGGAAAGAATGAGAATTTTATGGGTAATTGAGGTTTGGTAGAGTTGTTGAAAAACACTGTTATAGCCTCTCCCCTCATGATCATTTGCTACTCTTTGCTGAGATTGAGAAGAGAGAATAGAGTAGGCTAGCCTCTTGAGTGTTCATGTGAGGAAGGGAATGGTCACTCATTATGGGACAATGCTACTAGCCTCAGCAATATGAATACAACACATGGGGTATACCATATATACACATAATATATACACTTAGGCTATTCTTAGTTTATACATTTAATTTGTTATAATGTCATTTCAATTAATAACACAATGTATTAAATAGGGGTACATCACATATAATCCATGCGCATTTTCCTTAATACCAACTATAATTTAATTGGGTATTATCATTACTCAATACCATAACTGTTACTTTTTGAAATTATTATCAGTTAACAATTGTTTATTGATATTAATATAAGGTAATGGGGTTATATATTAATGTCTATCATGTTACATAAGCAATAATATGTAACTCACATAATGTAATTAATCATACTATATAGTCTACATATATAATATGTAGACATATTAATACGTCACCTTGTACTATATATATAATATATAGTTAACTACCATATATTGTAAGGTTTACTTATCACATGCTTGTATGAAATAATTAATCAAGTAAATATAATATTATTATATTTATTAATCTCTCATTCATTAATTATTATTTATTCATAATAATTGTTACATTATCAAATATTTACTCATAATTGCAACTAATCAATATGATCAACTCTTGCCACTATATCCAAATAATTTGAATATTTAATTATTAATAATCCTATCAATTTTCTGATATTAAAGTCTCAGGGCTAGTCCACTAATTTAAATAAACTATTAGTGACTCCCCTTAACCATTTCACCAATTCACATAACCACATAAGGTTTAAATAAACTCACAAAACTAACTCGTTAAAATTAAATCACATATTTAATAAATAAGGAGTTTAAAATTCATGGTCATTATAGAAGGATCGAAAAGGGATGCTCAATATCTGACAAAAAGGCCAACCATGTCGCTACATTGGAACACTCCGCCGGCTGGAAGGAGTAGGATAGGGCTATCTCATGGGAAAAGCAGTATCCAAGGAGTCTAAAGGTGCCAATCGAATGCAAATGTGTCATGAGCCATACATACAACAAGATATAGCTACCTCTAAAAAACCCCTTTGGATGAGTGTTGCAAAAGGTAGCCGACCTCAAGGTCTCAGCCAGTAACATCGACAGAATAGTACTACCCTATCTAAGGGCACGGACCACAACCATCAAACCAATATCCAAATGGTCCAAATATAGTAGCATGTACACGTAGGCCGTGATGCACATCAATAAGACGTCTACCTGGGCCAAATGCCACTCATCTGCCGAAATGATAAAATCCCCAGAGTGTCAATCATAGCTATCTAGTCGGCCGAAGCGATCGATTAGAGAGTCGATAGAGATCACATGTCTTGAAATGATCTCATCAGTGACTACTCTATGTCTCAGACCCGACGTACGCATGAATGGTCTCCTCATATCGTTGATGATTGTGTGAGCGCAAGGCAGGTCCAGTGCTAAACCTGTAAGCCGCTCATACTCCTCTAGGGTATGGGCCAACTCGTGCAGTCCAAAGTGAAAAACCTGCCGCTCAGGTATCTAGCAGGATAGAATGCCGTCTACAAATCCGTATGAAACCTGGAAATCTAGGAGGGCCAAGGAATGCCCCAGCATCTGGTCCACTGTCCCTCTGGCTGTATGGGACAGACTATCGTACCAAGCCCTCAATGAGGATGCTACCAAAGATGGTGGTGAGTGCTCAATGCGACTGACCGTAGATGACGACATCTGTATTACCGTATCACAAGACCATCCAGGGGTCAAATCTAAACTCACCTGTCTAAGTGCTTATCCATGACATAATATATGCATAAATTATAAAATAGCTAGGAAATATCATGCATATCTAGAATAAACTATCTACTGCGAGCATCATCTCTGTCTGCTCATACAATCAAAAATAAAAAGTGCAGGGAGATGGGGCACAGCCGCCCAACTATTAATAGAGTCCTATTAAAAGATATAGCCAGAAATGGGGCATAACCACCCAATAGCTAAACAGAGGCCTATCAAAAGATATAGCAAGAAAAGCTATCCAAAGAGATCAAGAATGTCTGCATCTAGGCTATTAACCTGCTTCAGCTCCTCCTAAGTCACAAAGTCTCAGCCAGTGGGAATGTCCGGTCGCTATAAGGGAGGATCAGCACCTACAAAGCTACTAGAAAATGGATTTGATGAGGGGCCCGCTCTAGAACCTGAAGGATCAAAAGAATCTGCCTCGGATGGCTCCCGGCCAAGATGCCGAATGAACAAATGAGCCCTCTCCAACTGCTGGGTCAATCCTGTAATCTGGTCCAGATGGGTAGGATCTCGCAAGAAAGCTATCCAGTCTGTCATCATCATAGACCCCAACACCATGTCTGCCATAAATTGGGTAGCATGATTCTGAGCCCCAATGGTACGAGGACTCTATCAACTATGAAATGCCTCTTGACTGTAAGGACCCCTTGACAAGGTGAAGCCATCTACGCCCACCATAGAAATGTCTGTGAGTGGCTGAGCTAATGGCCAATGATGCCAAGCAGGAGGAACAAAGGGAATGCGGATCTCTCCCGTAGTGCTCCTAATAGCACGCTCACCTAAATAGAGCTCCCAGCCTCCTTCTGTCAAAAATGGAACCCATCGGGTGGATAATATCCGTTAAAGGCTACTTCAGTGAAGGTCAGATTGCCTGGCACTATTAATCGCTGGCAAAAATCCTACCGAAGCATTGGGAACGGTCCGGTGATATCAGCCGTTGAAGGCTACTTCAGCAAAGGTCAGATTTCCTGACACTATCAACCACTGGCGACAACCCCAGCGTAGCATCGGGAATGGTCCGGTGATATCAGCCGTTGAAGGCTACTTCAACAAGGGTCAGATTTATTAAAATATCTACCATTGGTGACAACCCCAGCATAGCATTGGGAACGATCCGGTGATATCAGTCGTTGAAGGCTACTTCAGCGAAGGTCAAAGGTTTTGACATTTCAGCCATTGGTGACAACTCCAGCGAAGCATCGGGAATGAGCCGGTGGTGAAAATAGAATATCAGTTTATCCCCACAGAGTACAGATGATGTAATCTGTTATAAAAATCCCTAGAGGGAGCATCGAGAAAGATTCGATGGTGATCGAAGCTTTGAAAGATGTTGTTCGAGTAGGCGTCAAGATAATTCACCAAAGGCTATCCTGAATGATGTCATCCCCTGCGAAAAATGACATAAACAGACAATGATAGCCTGGCACCAACGGTTATCACAGATAACGTTATCCCTAGCAGAAAATAACATAGTCAACCAATGATGACCCTACTCCCTCGGAGGTATCTATCATTCATAACACATCATGATATACGCTGCATTACATTGGCATCTATCATATTTCTAGTGTCTAGTAATCTTTATCATGTTCATTTTATTGCATTGCATAAACATGATAAGGAGGGGCATCTGTAGACACTCAAAATTTTGCATTCCAATTACTAACCCCGTAGGAGGCTATAACCGTCTTTTGCCTCCCGACTAAACCCCGGGATGTCAAATCAGCCCCGGTCTCAATACCAGGATGTCAACTCAGCCCCGGTCTCAATATCGGGATGTCAACTGAGCCCCGATGTCAATATCGGGCGGCCAACTCCGCCCCGGTCTTAATATCGGGATATCAACTCAGCCCCGGTCTCAATACTAAGATGTCAACTTAGCCCCGGTCTCAATATCGAGATGTTGAGTCAAACCCTGGTCACAATCCGAGTGGTCAGGTAAAGCCCCAGTCACAACCCGGGAGGCCAAATCAACCTCGGCAACAATCCTAAGGGTAAAAAGAGTTGGCTGGGATCAAAACCTTGGAAACAACCCCGGAAAGACAATTGAAGAACGTGTCATTACAAGAGACAACCCGTGGAGGGGCAAAACGGTCATTTTACCAACTTGAAGCCAATCCAATCAAAATCAAGCAGAATTGATGCCATGAAGGTCAGAAAGAATCATAACATTGATCCCGAGTGAAAACAACGTATGACAGCTCAACGGACACACTACGAAGAAACAAAGATTCAGTTATGAACCCATCTTCTTGGACTCGGAAAAGGTTTAGTCCTATGTCATTGTGACACTCACGGCGAGGGCTTTCAGGAAAGGTATATCACGCCTCAAACGGACACTCTGATCAAAAGTTAGAAAGTTTCGAACTTGACATCACGTTGCTCGGAGTGCAGGTACTTCGAGAAGATGGGTATGTGATACCATGGCAATTGGCTTTAGTGTAAGTGGGAGATTGAAAGTAGTATGTGTGAGTACCCCAAATCCGGGTCTCTCGATTACCTCGGATTCGGTCCACCATGATACATCCATCGCAGAACTAATACATATTTTATTCAAAACTTAATGAAAAAGATCACTTATTACAATATAGAAATATAATTTCTCTTCATATCCAAGATCTTGTATGATGATCCTAAACCTTAATAAGTTTTCAAATCTCGGTCATATACCATCCATGTCTATACATCATAACTGATGTTACAAAAATACGAAATAACTTAAACTTTTTTGTATCCTTTGAACAACATCTTTCATTGAATTCAAAATTTTGAATCAATTACATAACCTTGAATCAATTATAAAATATGATTCACTATGTTCGAATTACCGTATAAACGTATATATCTCATTTCGAAATTCCTATGTGTTTTTATAACACAACTTACAATTTTAACATGTATAAAATATTGTAATCTACTATCGTATACATTTTCTAGAACCTAAGCATGGTTCAAGAACATATATTTAAATAAACTGAAATCTTCGAACTCTATCACGTAGCACGTAACTTTTATCATGAGTCCTTAACCTGCAAAAGTGGTTATTTACAAGAGTGAGCTCGACAGCTCAGCAATTCTAATAGTTTTCATGCATCACATAGCATATAATTTCATACTCAGTCATGCATTCATAATCAATTAATATCTACTATAGATGTTACTTCTCACATAACAAGCATATCATCAAAGATCAACTTTCAATCTCATACATAACTCATATACAGTTCATATATAAGTTAACATTCTCATGGCATAATACAATTCAATTAACAGTTATTGAATTCATATATCAAATAAGAACTGAAAGACTTGCCTGGTGCGTAGTTTAACAACTACGACTTAACTGCTTAAAGATATCTGCGCTTCGTGTATTCCTACACAATCATATAATTATGGATTCATACATATTAGTTATACGCATCTATACATTCTCAATATAATAACAATTGATTACATTGTTGTCTAACTTGGTTCTTAGAACCTTCGTTTTACTTTCTTATCGCATTCTTAGAATAACTATGTACGTATAGGTATACCTTAACCATACATACTTACTATCATCTTTCAGATATATATATCATACACTTAACTAAAGGTGTTCGACATATATTTAAAACTCATAGATACATGATCTATATTACTCTTACATTTCTCAAACCTTATCGCAATTATAATTCCCGGGTTTTATATAACCATTACATTTAAACTTTCTAAGTTTACCTTTCAAAATCCTTGTCACACTTAAACTAGTCATGCAAGGCTACTATGTTCATCATGTAGACATGCGAGGTATCAAACTAATGTTAAGACGCATGCTCACAAATACTTTCATCATATATGCATAACTAGCATTGTTAATCGCTTTAAACAATCTTAACTCATGTCTCATTCATGCTTACTAACTTTCATGATTTCTACATAGTATGAATACATGTAGGCTAATTAAGTGATGCTAAAGACATTATCATATATGTCCAGAAATATCATAATGTTATCCTACCATGTTCATGCACTTTAGTTTTCCAAAATGTCTAAGTTTGGCCTTTGAATTAGTTTAAACGTAAACCATGTGTTCTAGTGTATGATTAATACTTAGACTCACATTACATGCATATCTAAACCATACAATCATGCTCAAAAGTTAGCATATACACGTCATACGTATATGTCAAAGTTTATAATCGATACTATAAGTTTCATTTCAAAACCACAAGTTTTTTTTTGTCAATCGTGTGTACTAATATCATTATACATGCTCATACTACATGAATGTACTCATATATATGTGTTAATCAAGTTCACATGCTTGCTTTAATAAGATGTCACATGTTAACATATAGCAGGTTGTAGCAGAAAACAAAAAACAATTTCCAGGACCCTGCGCAGCTGCGCTGCACCCAGGTATAAACCCTGGCGCAGTTGCATCGGTGTTCGGCCGAACCAGAGACTGCTTCCTGATCGGCAGCTTAACGAACCCATCTCAAAATCTACTTACAAAATTTATTCCAACAATACTATAATATAATTCTAACATACATGTGATCTTATATACTACTTAACAATCATATTCCAATCATTTAACATCCAATTTAAATGAAATCAATAACTTTTGAAATTTATAGTGAACAAGAAATGAAGAGCATTATGGGAATATAGGAATTATACCACTACAATTTGGTTTGTTGCTAAATGGGTTCTATACTGCTGCTAGAATCATTCTCAATACTCAGACTCTTTACTGATTCAAAGCATTTACTCTATATCTTATATTTGGAAAGAATTTTCATCAATTGAAATAAGAAGAAGAGAACCCTCATTATATAGGCAATTCACTAACCAGACAATGCAATTATTTTCCAAATCAAACCAAAGGATTGCACAATAACATGGAGGTTAACAAGAAGTTGGTGAGGAGTTGGTAAGCTCATCATGAATCCCACTTCCCTTATAATGATTATGGCTAGAATGCTGAGTTTGATGAACATAGGAGTAGACTTAAGCTTTGAGAGTTCACGTGAAGAATGAAATGGGCACTTACTTTGGGACAATGTTAGAAACTCAGCAACATAACAACTAGCAAGAGTAATAATATAAACACTTAGGTTATATTATATATTCACTTAGGTTATAATTGAACTAGAGTCACAATGACATTACCAATGAGCAACTAAGTAATACAATGTATCAAGTAGGGTACATATATATCATCATATAATCCATGTACATTTTATTAACACCGAATATAATTCAATTGGTTATTATTATTACTCATCATCATAACGGTTATTATTTTAATTATAATAATTTATTGAAGGAATCATCAATTAACAATTGCTTAATCCTTATAATATTCATGTGGTACTTAATAAGGTTCATCCACACTTGTACTCACATTACCTCATGTATTTATTTTCTAATCTTACTATATAGTCTATATATACCATGTGTAGCCACAATAATACGTCTTATTCCACTTTATAATATATAGAGGTAAATACTATATACTATAGGTTTAATTATTGCATGCTTGCACAAAACAAGAAATCGAGTAAATATAATCTCATTATATTTATTAATCCTTTGATCAATAATATATTGTTTATTCACAATAATAGTTAATCGACATATTATGATTTAATTACTCGTTAATCGTTTATCCTTTGTAATCACAATTAATCCTTTCACTATATTCAAGCAAATTAAATATTTAATTACTATTCACCTTATCAATTCTTTTGATATAAAACTTAGGGCTAGTCCACTAATTTAATTAGACCATTAGTGACTCCCTTTAATATAATCCTAGCATTCATTTGCATAGGCTCAAACTCGCATAACATGTAAACTTGCACATAGCAATAATTCTTATAATAATATTAACTATTCCTGTTTAAACATTCTGTCAGAACATGATATAATAAGTTTTATTATTTTATATAATCTCCAATAGGGGCATTAATCAAAAAAAGGACTTACTCATTTTCGCAATATATTATTTAAATATAATATCTAAGTATTGATAAAATAGTTATATGTACAACACATGTACACCTTCTATATAGAAAATAGACCATAAGTTATTTCCTATCAATAAACTACATATAGCAAATATGTTTCAATATATCTACCCTCCTTCTTATTACCTCATTCAAAAACATACAAGGTATTATTATTATTATTATTTAATATAATACTCTCCCTTTTTATTAAAATAATTCAATATAAGAAATTATTTTAATATCCTTTATTGAAAATACCTAATAATTATTTCTCTTTCCACCAATCCACATAATTTAAGATATATATATATATATATATATATATATATATATATATATATATATATATATATATATAACACATATATATACATTCCTTTAATCTTCACTTTCTTACCGTGCACCCAATTAATTAATAATTCTCTAACCAATACATATCTAACGATATATTGATTTTCTTTCTCTCTCTAACAACGTAGATATACTCCAGAAAATAGTGATTATTAAAAATATTTAATTCCACCAACTTACTATGATAAAATTCTATAAATTATTTAATATCGATAGATAAATACTATCCATCTCCCTTACTAATTCATCTCTACCATGCATAACAAATATATAATAATGATATATATTTATTAAACACCAAAAATCACATATTATATAGCTCATATTATTCTGTGTAATTCAATACTACAAACCTCATATCACAGATATATACATATTTGAACCCATCTAATGCCTTAAGAATTTTATATATTAAATTCTTATTAATAATGATTCTTGAAAATTCGGGTTCTCACAGTATGCACCCAAGACAATCATATTTGATATGACAAAGCATATACTTTGTAACAATTTTATTCATTTATTAATAAAAGCATTTTACTTTATCTATGTAGACCCTCAAAATTTTGTATTCCTGTTACTAACCCTGCAGGATGGTATAATCATTTTTTGCCTCCTGACGACAACCCCGGGATGTTAACTCAGCCCCGGTCTCAATACCGGGATGTCAACTCAGCCCCGGTATCAATACCGGGATGTCAACTCAGCCCCGGTCTCAGTACCGGGCTGCCAACTCTGCCTCGGTCTCAATACCGGGATATCAACTCAACCCCGATCTCAATACTGGGATGTCAACTCAGCCCCGGTCTCAATACTAAGATG
This sequence comes from Panax stipuleanatus, assembly GCA_020205555.1. Taxonomy (NCBI): domain Eukaryota; kingdom Viridiplantae; phylum Streptophyta; class Magnoliopsida; order Apiales; family Araliaceae; genus Panax; species Panax stipuleanatus. Next base: position 116,085,266 of record CM035121.1, on the reverse strand, counting down.
GCGAGTTAAACCCCAGTCACAATCCGAGAGGTCAAGTCAATCCCCAGTCATAACCCGGGAGGCCAAATCAACCTCGGAGACAACCCTGAGGACAAATAGAGTCGGCTAGGATCAAAACCTCAGAAACAACCCCGGGAAGACAGTCGAAGACTGTGCCAGTACAGGAGACAACCCCTGGAGGGGCAAAATGGTCATTTTACCAACTTGAAGCTAATCTAGTCAAAATTAAGCTGAATTGATGCCATGAAGGTCAGAAAGGACCATAACATTGATCCCGAGTGAAAACAGCGCAAGACGGCTCAATGGACAAACTGCGAACAAATGAAGATTCGGTTATGAACCCGTCTTCTTGGACTCGAAAAAGTTTTAGTCCCATGTCATTGTGATGCTCTCGGTGAGGACTTTTTGGAAAGGTATAGCACGCCTCAAATGGACGCTAGATCAAAAGTTAGAAAGTTTCGAACTTGACATTGTGTTGCTCGAAGTGCACGGACTTCGAGATGACGGGACCCGACATATGGGTCCTGCCACATGGAGTAGCAGGTAGACCAGTGGCTACCGCGGGTAGGACCGCTTCCATCGGGTCTTAAAATACAAGTGCACCCCTAAGCCAAAAAAAGAGAAAAAAATAGAAAACGCTCTGAAACTCCGCCCATTTCATTTCCAAGCCAGACTTCCAGTACTCCAAACCCAGATTTTATTACTCTAACACGTAGGTATACTGATACACTACCACATATCAAAAATTGAACGGTGGAAACGCCCGTTTGAAGCCTACCAAGTGGTAAAAAGTCGGTGTAGCAGTCCATTGTAAGTATTTTTACAATCAGGAAGTTCCTATTACTTCATTGCGCATTTATACACGTGCACGTTAAGTTTTGTTTTCTAATTTTGCCCAAAACTCAGTTCTATGGCTGTTTTGGCTTACTTTTTAGTACATTTGAGTACATTTACTCGTTTTATTTCATTTGCATAGCCCGGATCGTCGATCCGTGTCTTTTAATCGCTTTTATATATATACTGACTTTCTCATACTGGGTTACGGACTCGTGTCCTTTTGGCTTTATTATGTATATATTTAACTATATATATACTAACTTTTCAATTCTGTCAAGTCCGGATGGCAACTTCGTGGTAGCTACTACTCTTATATATATAACTATATATATATATATATATATAAAAATCTGTCTTTATTTGGCCTGAATTTTGACTTCGTGGCCTTTTTATTGCATTAATATATATATATTAACTGTATATATTAACATTTATATTTTTCGTTTGGCCTGGATCATTTCATTGCCTTTTTACCGCTTATATATATATATATATATATATATATATATATTTACATTTTTGTTCGAACATAGGATTGCAAATCCGTAGCCCTTTACAGCCTTTATATATATAATACATTCTGTCGAGCCTAGATCACTCTGTGGCTTTTTACATCGTTTATATATATATATATATATATATATATATATATATATATATATATATATATTCATTCCAGTTCAGGCATAGGATTGGAAATCCGTCGCCCTTTATTGCTTTTATATATATATATTTTTTCATTCTGTCAAGCCTGGATTACTCCGTGGCTTTTTACAGCTTTTATTAATATATATATATATATATATATATATATATATATATATATATATATATTTACATTCCAGTACGGGCCTGAGAGTGAAAACCCATCGCCCTTTATAGCTTTGGTATATATATAACTATATATATATATATATTGTTTATTCATTGTGATTAAATATCTGTTTTAAATATTCATTTGATATGAAATGACACTTATATCCATTCAGCGAACTAGATTTCTTTAAATCTAGCCCTTTCTACCTTTCAAATGGTTCAAAATAGGTCTAACCAGAATCGGAAAGATAAAATGGTTAAGATTTGTTTAAATCTAGCCTTCTTTCTAGTTTTATTCATTTTAAAGCAACATCGCGACCCTTAGATCGTTATCTAGTGGGAACGAGAAGCTTTGGCTACGCACATGCCAGGATTTGACTGTTGAATCCTTGGTTTTTTGTGACGTCTAGATGTAAATATACATTTTTTATGCATATATGTGTTGTGCAGGTTTACTTGTCCTCCTTATGTGAGCCTAGGAATCGTGGGATTCATGATCAAACTGATCAGAATCCGATTCCCACGATGGACAAACTCCACATTACAAATGTACCCTGCCAATTTTTCTATAAAAATGTACATCCGAAAGACCTTAAAACAGTTATCCGAGTTTAAGATCTCAAACATAATAAAATAATGGTTTGTCGTACTAGAGTCACTCTGATGGCTGTCATGCCTATGAGAAGACCGACACTTGTATATATTTTGTGATCGAGGATAATTCGAAGCCCGACAATAACCATTCAAATTAAGACGAAAGGCTAAAAAGATAAAATGAAAGTATCAACATGCTTCAATTCCTATGTGAGCATAAGGGTTTAAAAACCTGCTTTCAAAACATTAATTATTACTACTATGGCATAATCGTAATAATATGTTAAGTATATTTAATTTATGCTATGGTGATAGAATAAATTAAATAACTTAATATTTATTATTTAATATTTTGAAAATATTAAATATAAATTAATAAGAGTCTTAGTAATATTATTACTACTATTATTATTTAATTTCTAAATGGTTTAGGAATTAATTAATAAGAACACTCACATAAATTTCTAATTGGATTAGGGGTTTAATTAAATAAAACCATATTTTTAAGTAGTTTAGGGTATTGCCTATATCTATAAATAAGAGAAGACTTATTATGGGTAAGGTTTACATAATTATACACACTTCCAATAGTTGGGAGAGTATTGACATATTTTTTGGAGAGAGAAAACTAGGGTTTTGTCATACACCCACCTTCTTGAATAGATATTATTCCTTGGTGGATCATCTCTAGAGACCAAACACTTGGGTGACTAACGTTGATCAAATGAAAGAATCTAACCCGGTTAATTCAAGGAGAACGCGAAGGAATTGGAGGTCAACTTGTACATGAGGAAGCTTTGATCTACGAGGGTATGATTCTATATCTCTGTCTCTTTCCTTTAATTGATAATTGTGAACAAAGATGATCATGGTGATAGTTTGTATAAAAATTTTAAAATCTGATTTTAATCGCGCTTCCGCTCTATGTATGCAATTTGATTGTATGTCCGCGCTATATACAAACCTAACACATATAGGCATGAATGAGCCCATATTACCCAAAGTACTCTTCCTATCAGCAATGTATGATTTGTCCTTGTCCTCTCCTCTCTCTTTCTCCTTTTCTAGATAATAATTATAGTCGCCAAAATAGTCGTGTGTTGGGTTTGTATAAAATCACAGCGCAATCAAATTGCAAAAATTAGCGAAAACATGGTAAAATCAGAGTTTAAAATTTTATACAAACCAATTACCCGAATCATCCTTTATGTAAATTATTAATTTTAAACGATAAATAAGAAGTTATGGAATTCATACCCTTCTAGAACGAAGCTTCCACAGGTACAAGTTCAACTCTTTATTCTTCGTGATATCCTTGAATATCCGGGATTGATTCCTTCCTTTGATCAACGTTAGCCACCCAAGTGTTTGACCTCTAGAGGTGATCTACCAAGGAATAGAAATTATTCAAGAAGGAGGGTGGTTGGCTAAACCCTAATTTTCTATCCTCTATAGAAAAGGAGTACTCTCCAATAATTGAAATTGCATCAACTGATATCTAACATAAGACTCCTTTTATATAGATATTGATCAACCCTTCTAATTCTATTAAAAATAGGTTTTCATTTAATTAATTAAACTCCTTTAATTAATTAGGCTTCCCAATTATATTAGAATTAATTAATTAAACTCCTTTAATTAATTTGCCTTCTAATCTTATTAGGAATATATGAGAGTACTAATATTAAATTAATTCCTAAACTCCTTTAGAAATTAAAATAATAATAATTGTAATAATATTAATAAAACTCCTCTTATTAATTTATATTTAATATTTTCAAAATATTAAATAATAAAAATTAAGCTATTTAATTTATTCACCATAGATTAAACCAATTACACTTAATGCATTATTACGATTATGTCATTACCTTCTTAAATAATTATTCTTCCTTTTATGGTGTGACCTTTTTGGTTCTCCATATTAAACCGATTGTGAATAAATTAATTAGAATAATTCTAATCTTATTTAAATAAATAAATTAAACTAATAATCTATTTAAATAAATAATATTTATTCTACAATAGGGATAAGTCTTCCTAGAGATCAACGACTTTCCAGATAATATAGATTTCATCATTAATCATAAAAGAACCTGTGAGTCAATAGTTACCATACAATTCAATCCTTCCACCATACAATGTCCCAATTAAATATAAGACATGAAATTACTGTCAAGTCTTATTTTATTTAAATATATGTATTTCAATTAGAAAATGCACAACTCCAAATAATACAAATTAGAAACACCTTTCTAATTTCATTCTGCTTGGCCAAGGACTACTGGGTTGTCATTTAACGAATCACATAGGACATATCTCTTCTTTTACTAGAAGTGATAGATTCTTTATAAATCATTCATTATCTCCATATGTAACTCATTATACCCAAGCATACCCTTTGATATATCCTAAGGGTCTTAAGGAATAAGTCAACGTATAATTCATTACACACAAGATACTATGTTAATCTTAAGTCCAAGGATCACTTGTACTACTATCACATTAGGAATTCCTATTGACAGACAAGTAAAAACTCCATTAAGTATTCCATAGCGAGTCACGTTCAGTGAACTTATTCTCCAATAAGCACCTACATACTTGCTTTAGTGTCTCCACATAAATGATCATGAGATCAATTATCCTCATCCAATGAGCAAGCAACATATGTACCAATCTATCCGGATTTACTAATCCTCTTTTTAGTAATCCAACGATTGGGAACTATATTAGTTTTAAGCTTTCTAAGAATTTAGATCTCATTAGCATGATCAACATTATTATTCTAAAAGCATTGCTTAAAACTATGGGTTATTTACATATTATAAAAACAGCATCATGTAGATAATTAAATGCCTTTAATAAATTAAAAATTTTATTAATAAATGAATAAGATTGTTTACAAAGTATATGCTTTATCATCATACATGATTGGCTTGTATGCACACTACTTTCAATCTCCCACTTGCACCAAAGTCAATTGCTATAGTATCTCATACCCATCTTCTCTAAGTGACGATCAAACTGTTGTTGTGTTAAAGCTTTAGTAAATAGATATATAATGTTGTCTTGAGAGTCTACACGCTCCAATGTGACGTCTCCTCTTTCAATGATCTCCCTAATTAAGTGAAATCGCCACAACATATGTTTGGATTTTTGATGAGACCTGGATTCGTTAGCCTGTGCAACAGCTCCGGTGTTGTCATAGTATAAGGGGACTTCTCCTCCAATGCTAGGAACCACACTAAGTTCGGTTATGAACTTTTTCATCCAAACAGCTTCTTTTATAGCTTCACTTGCAGCTATGTACTTTGCCTCTGTCACTGAATCAGCAACTGTTTGCGGCTTGGAACTATTACAACTCACTGCGCCTCCGTTCAAGGTAAATACATACCCCGAAACAGATTTACTGTCATTGTAAGAACCCGAATTTTCAAAAATTATTAAATAAGGATTTAATAAATAAAATTCTTAAACCGTGAGATGGGTTCGAATAAAAATATATATATGATATGAGGTATGTGGTATTATATTATATATGGTAATATGTGAGAAAGTCTAATGTGCGAATAACGTTAAATATATATATATACGTTATTAAAAGGGAGATAGAAATCATTATATCTTTAAATAAATATGAATATTTGAAGAAATTATTTTGGGAACAATTTATAAAAAAAGAAAGAGAAATGATTATTATATAATAAAGGATATTAAAATAATTTCTAATGTTGAATTATTTTAATAAAAGGAGAAAATGCTATTTTTGAATAAGAATATTACCTTATATGTTTTTGTATGAGATAATAGGTATGATCAATTGATATGGTAAATACATTAAAACATATTTGCTATATATAAATAAATTGATGAAAACGATTTATTATCTATTTTCTATATTCATGTGTAGTACATATAATTATTCGATATTATTTTAATTATAATATCTTGAGGCAATAAGTAAATTATTTTCTAATAATGAATGTCTTTATTCGGAGAAAACATAATATTTATGTTATGACTAAATACATAATTTCTAATGTATTTTCAAAAGGAGTTTAATTTATAAAAGGAAACTAAGTTATTTTAATAACTTGAGTTGTTATAATACCGTAAGTGTTATAAATAATATTTGAATATTCTATTCGTAATATATTTATATGTGGACCTTAGACTTAATAGTTCTAATTTAACATGTTATAAGTAGTAATGTGGTCAGAGATGAGTAAGTGATAAGAATAATAATAAGCTTGAGATGAAGCTTGTGAGAAATGTCTTGTGTGGCACGATAATAGATTCGGTAATGAATTAATTAATTCAAGAACGGAAGAATTATTAATTAAACAATTAATCTATATTAATTGTTATTATAATAATATGTTGATTTATTATTATAACTTGTGATAGTATAATAATAAGGAAATTGATTATAGATATAATCAGAATTGTATTAATGAGGAATGAGATATATTGTCTTATAATATTAATTATTGTTATGGACAATATACTAGTATCTAGTAATTATTTGGTGGTATGTTGAATTATTATTAGTGCAAGTGATATCATGATAATAAGTATTTTTGTTATAAATATAATAAGATTTATATTTATTTAATGTGATAATTAACCATATAAATGTTAATTAATTGTTATGGAGACTAATAATTACATTGGTTGATGAAAGATGAATTAATTAATATTTTATTAATTAATTAATTGCCATTGAATATAATAATATATAAACGAATAGATTATATTTGCTCAACTAGTCGACATATGCAAAGGATGCGATATTTAAACCGTTAGTACATGGTAGCTAACTATATATTATACATATAATACAAGGTGACGCATTAATATGGCTACACATGATATATATAGACTATATAGTAAGATTAGTAATGTGAGTACATGTGTGAGTGAGCTAAGTACCACATGGATATTATATGGAGTAAGCAATTGTTAATTGATATTGTTTTTACTAAGTTATTATAATTACAATAATAACCGTTATGAGGATGAATAATAATCATACCCAATATTCGGTATTAAGAAAATGTACATGAATTTATATATGTGCAAGTTAAAATTTACTATATGATAGTATTATTGGGACTACATTGTGACACATTAATTTATAACTTAAGTTATATGAAATGGAATGTGTACAACTTAAATGTAATGTATATATATAAACCAAGTGTTGTATTACATTTGCAAGTTGATTTTGCTGAGATTTAGAAGCATTGTACCATATTGAGTGCCCACCTTCTCATTTCTTCCCACGTGAACCCACATGGCTATACTCCTTCTCAATTTCATCAAAACATAGTTAATCATTACAAGGGGAGTGGGAATTATGATGGAGTTCACCAACTCCTCTCCAACTATTTGTTAACCATTAGATTCTTGCTATCTCCGTTAGTTTGATTTGGCAAGCAAAGCTATGAACTGAGTATTGGTTTGCCTATAAATTAGCTCTTCTCCTTCTATATTACACTTGCTGAGATTTTCTGATTAATTGAGAGTAGAGAGTAAGCATATATCAGTGGTAGAAGTCTAGAGAAGAAGGAAAAAAAAATTAGCAGAGGTATACCATTCTATGTTCTTCAATTCTTGAAAATTCTAAGTTCTTAATTATGCTTGCATTCCATGTTAAATTGATTGAATAATGGTTGATAGTTATTATCTAAGTTAGTAATCATGTTAGTAATACAACATGGAATGGTTAGAAGAGAATTCGTAGAGAAAATTTTTGAGTTGGGCTAAGAAACTGCCGAAGCAGTCAAGCTCCTGGTCTGGAAACGGGGACGCGCGGCCGCGCGTCTCCTTAATACAAATGGGGCGCGGCCGCGCCCCTCTGCAAAAACTGTTGGTGATTTTGTGTTTTCTAGTTGCTTAAGCATACTAGTTAGACTCTAATAATTGCATAAAGGGGTCTGACATGTGTACTAAGATTGTCATGCACATAGTGAGTTGTATTAGTTGGTTTAACATAATTTCCTAAAAGAAAACGTAAAGTTTTGAAAATGAGACTTGACGAATTTTGTGTTCTTTTAGTCGGTCTTTTGAGACATGTGTAAGTGTCTTGGTTATGTGTATCAATGGGTATGAAGGTAGTTGTTGATGAATTACCTTGGCTAATAGTAAACAATTATACCTTGTTGTAGTGGAGTTTTTAATGAAAACTTAAGGTTTTATAAATGAATTTTGGCGTATATAAGTCATGTTTATATTCTGACTTTTTAAGCATGATTATATGGTTTAGATATGCATGATATGTGAGTCGAAGGTATTGAGCATACACTAGAACACATTGTTTAAATTGAAAATGATTTCAAAAGACAAAATTAGAGTTGTTGGACATATATATAGGATGTCCACGTTCTGATCATTGAGCATGTATAGATGACTTATATATGTGTTCTAATACATGAGAATCATGACTACGAGGTACTTTGCATATACTTAGTTACCTTTGTTGACTTAAAGCGATTTTTATGAAAAGTTTAGAATGTGTAAGATGATAGCATCAAATACGGAGTGAGTTACATTATGATCATACGAGCATGTATATTAGGATTCATTATGCCTATAGACATGTTGACATAAGCATCATGTGATGAAACATGGATTTCACCTATGCACGCATATTCGAGAAAATGAATTTCTAAAGCATAGACTATGTGATTAAGTATACATGTGTAGTATAAGCACGAGTATGCCTACTTAGTGTGGTTAAGCCTTGTTATATGATAACATGACTTTAGTAGTTGAGCTTTATTGATTTAAGTAATTCAACGTAGAGCTACGCTATTCAAAGCTAAATAGTTCGAATATGAATTTGAAAACCTACTTAATGTGTGTGTATAATATATATCAGAATGCATGATATATTAGGACCAAACTAAGTTTATGAAATCTCAAGTTTGGTTCTGGCAGGGAGTAGCGCGGCCGCGCCACTCCCAAGCTTAATTGCCTCGCGGCCGCGCCGTGTTGCCGAGCTGCCAAGAACAGTTTGTTAACTGTCTGGTCCTAAGTTATTTTCCTTAAGGACCCTAAGGGCCGAAATAGAATAGTTTCTATAGAATAAGTAGATAGGTATGATGTTGTAACATCGTGGTTGTCCTAAGATAGAGTGAAACGGAACCAAGATTAGAAAACGATATACGAATTGTTATTCTATTAAGAGCATATGAAATGTATGACTGATGGATGTAAATCCATGATTATATAACTGTGTAGGAATACACGAAGTGCAGATAGCTTTAAGCAGTTAAGTCGTAGTTGTTAAACTACGAATCAGGCAAGTCTTTCAGTTCCTATTTGATATATGAATTTAATAACTGTTAGTTGAATTATATTATGCTGTGATAATGTGAACTTATATATGAACTGTATATGAGATATAAATGAGATTGAAAGTTGATCTTTGATGATATACTTGTTATGTGAAAAGTGATATGCGTAGTAAATATATATTGTTTATAAATGCATCTGAGTATGATGTTGTATGCTATGTGATGCATGAAAACTGTTAGAATTGCTGAGCTGTCGAGCTCACTCTTGCAAATAACCACTTTTACAGGTTAAGGACTTACGATAAAGATTTCGTGCTTCTTGATTGATAAAGATAGATAGTATCGCAACGATGAATACTATTTAGATTATCATTTGAACCCTGTTTAGGTTCTAAGAGTTGTATTTGATAATTGTATACGTTGTTTAAAACTTGTCGTACTATAAATATGTATTAGTTAATACATAGAGGATATCGAGTTGAGTTGTAAACGTTATACGATAACTTAAATAGGATGAATCATATTATAAAGTTGATTCAGGGTTATGTAATGGATTCAAGTTATGGAATCAATAAAAGATTTTGTTCTAGGAAGACTGAAAAAGTTTAAGTTATTCCGCATTTTATTAGCATCGAATATGATATAAAGACGAGATCTTGGATATGAATAGAATTTATATTCTAAATTATAAAAAGCAAAGTTGTATTCTTTTACTAATGATTAAAAGATGTAATAGTTTCACATTAGTATTTGGTTAGTAGTATCGTGACTGCACCGAGTCCGAGGTTTCGAAGGAACGTGGATTTGGGGACGTCACAGGTTGGTATCAGAGCTGTAGGTTATAAACCTTAGGTAAGTGTACCTTAGACTATAACCTGAGAGAGTGAAAGATAAGATTAAAATGTATACATGAAGATTCAAAGAAGAATCTTGAAATATCTAGAAAATGAGAATCAGGAGTTTCCTAACTCCGGTAATGAAAATGTTAAGATGATGTCTATAATATGTATATGACAAAGATAATGAGAATAAACTTAGATGGAGTTTGGTTGATAATAGGGAAAGAACCCTAAGGTAAACCGATGATCACGACGTGATCAGATTGAACTGTGAAATGATAGATAGTCTGTAACGACTAAGTATGTATAGCTTGATGCTATAAGAGAATGTAGTATAAAAAGTACGAGATGAACTCATGAGGAGTTGTATGTGATGAAACATAGAAAGTTCGTAATGAGCAAGTGATAGAGTAAGATAGAGTTAAGTATTGGACTTCCATCGAGGACTCATGTGATGGCTTAGTTGTACAAACTTTTGTATGGGCAGAGGTTTTGTGCTTGCACTAAGTGCATCACATTGATAATCGTTGGAATGTTAGTGTCGCGGTATCATTATACATATGGCGGAAAGGTGATTCTTTTCTCATATTTATTTTGATAGATAGAGATTTATAAGATATAATTAGATAATATTAAGATTAGGTGCGAGTTCTTAAGACTCATGCCTATGACAAGTTCGTGACTCATAATCGTATGGTGGGACCCCTCAGCGAATGGACGACTTTGGTCTGACTAGGATAAGTTCCTACACCCATATGATTGTGGTAAGTTCCTGAGCTTCCATGGTGTGGTAAGTTGGTGAACTGTACTGAGAATAGATATATTATATAAGAGTTTTAGAATAGTGAGCATTGATGGTAGTGAGAGATTGAAGTGATGGAGAAATTGGATTTTCCTAAATCCTCTAGCTACGCTAGATTTTCAGAATTTATTGATTTCGTGCTAGTGTTTGCAATTCTGTTTTCTTGAGAAAAACATTAGGTCAAATGATTGAACCAATGAGTTTTAAAAACAACACCGTTATTCGTATATCTAAGCTATTTATTTCGGCTAAGACAAAAATAATTTGAAAATCTTTCAAAATATATTTTGACCATATGCATCATTTGATATGATGTAGAATGGTAAACGATGGAGTCATCAATGCAATCGAACCTAGTGTTGGTTGTGATCGAAAGATCGTCAGCCCACTACGGTATGATGTAATATGACAAAGTCATAAAATGGCAGAATCCTCAACGTACTATTAAGTTGGTGCGGCATCATGACGTCATAAAACGGTTTTTGGTTTTTCTTTCGAATTATGAAAAGTGACTAAATTATTTCGATTGATGTCCGAATTATTGATAGGAGCCTAAGCTATTTGATTTGGCTAGGTGACTGTTGAAAAGAGATTATAGAATTCAAGCATTCTTGTGTATTTATGCCAAACCAGATTGCTCTGGTGCGGATTCAGATGTTGAAAAGCTGAGGTGAACAACCCTATAAAGGGGACATGTTTTCGGGGACAATGGTTCCGAACGTAACGCATATAGTCGTTACAAAACACTACGTTGCGGCCCAACGTAGTGGTATAATAGGTTGGCCACCTAGAGTACGCGTGGAGGGTGTTTTCAGTCTTTGTGATTGATAAACACTCTAGTTTGCGGTATAAAGAATTGTGTTGAAGCATTAGTAAACCTGGAGAAAAGTTCACGGTCTTGTGACCCCGCAGCAAAAATTGAAATCTGAATTATTCATACTACTTCCTGATTATTGAAAAATCGTGGAAGATTCTTATTCTTCTGATGGATGAATGTAGTAAGTAGAATGTTCCTTAGAAAGGAGATAGTGGAATAATGCGATTGAGAAAGTTATAATAATAAAACTTCTGAAAAGAGAATGAATAAAATTATTCAAGAGAATATGTAATATTCGGAATAGCACCGAAAAGAGGAAGTTTCGGTGATTCCAAGGACGGAATCCTTATAAGGGGGAGAGGATGTAAGAACCCGAATTTTCAGAAATTATTAAATAAGGATTTAATAAATAAAATTCTTAAACCGTGAGATGGGTTCGAATAAAAATATATATATATATATGATATGAGGTATGTGGTATTATATTATATATGGTAATATGTGAGAAAGTCAAATGTAGCGAATAACGTTAAATATATATATATATATATATATATATATATATATACGTTATTAAAAGGGAGATAGAAATCATTATATCTTTAAATAAATATGAATATTTGAAGAAATTGTTTTGGGACCAATTTATAAAAAAAGAAAGAGAAATGATTATTATATAATAAAGGATATTAAAATAATTTCTAATGTGAATTATTTTAATAAAAGGAGAAAATGTTATTTTTGAATAAGAATATTACCTTATATGTTTCTGTATGAGATAATAGGTATGATCAATTGATATGGTAAATACATTAAAACATATTTGCTATATATAAATAAATTGATGGAAACGATTTATTATCTATTTTTTATATTCATGTGTTGTACATATAATTATTCGATATTATTTTAATTATAATATCTTGAGACAATAAGTAAATTATTTTTTAATAATGAATGTCTTTATTCGGAGAAAACATAATATTTATGTTATGACTAAATACATAATTTCTAATGTATTTTCAAAAGGAGTTTAATTTATAAAAGGAAACTAAGTTATTTTAATAACTTGAGTTGTTATAGTACCGTAAGTGTTATAAATAATATTTGAATATTCTATTCGTAATATATTTATATGTGGACCTTGGACTTAATAGTTCTAATTTAATATGTTATAAGTAGTAATGTGGTGAGAGATGAGTAAGTGATGAGAATAATAATAAGCTTGAGATGAAGCTTGTGAGAAATGTCTTGTGTGCTACGATAATAGATTCGGTAATGAATTAATTAATTCAAGGACGGAAGAATTATTAATTAAACAATTAATCTATATTAATTGTTATTATAATAATATGTTGATTTATTATTATAACTAGTGATAGTATAATAATAAGGAAATTGATTATAGATATATTCAGAATTGTATTAATGAGAAATGAGATATATTGTCTTATAATATTAATTATTGTTATGGACAATATACTAGTATCTAGTAATTATTTGGTGGTATGTTGAATTATTATTATTGCTAGTGATATCATGATAATAAGTATATTTGTTATAAATATAATAAGATTTATATTTATTTAATGTGATAATTAACCATATAAATGTTAATTAATTGTTATGGAGACTAATAATTACATTGGTTGATGAAAGATGAATTAATTAATATTTTATTAATTAATTAATTGCCATTGAATATAATAATATATAAACGAGTAGATTATATTTGCTCAACTAGTCGACATATGCAAAGGATGCGATATTTAAACCGTTAGTACATGGTAGCTAACTATATATTATACATATAATACAAGGTGACGCATTAATATGGCTACACATGATATATATAGACTATATAGTAAGATTAGTAATGTGAGTACATGTGTGAGTGAGCTAAGTACCACATGGATATTATATGGAGTAAGCAATTGTTAATTGATATTGTTTTTACTAAGTTATTATAATTACAATAATAACCGTTATGAGGATGAATAATAATAATACCCAATATTCGGTATTAAGAAAATGTACATGAATTTATATATGTGCAAATTAAAATTTACTACATGATAGTATTATTGGGACTACATTGTGACACATTAATTTATAACTTAAGTTATATGAAATGGAATGTGTACAACTTAAATGTATATGTAATGTATATATATAAACCAAGTGTTGTATTACATTTGCAAGTTGATTTTGCTGAGATTTAGAAGCATTGTCCCATATTGAGTGCCCACCTTCTCATTTCTTCCCACGTGAACCCACATGGATATACTCCTTCTTAATTTCATCAAAACATAGTTAATCATTACAAGGGGAGTGGGAATCATGATGGAGTTCACCAACTCCTCACCAACTATTTGTTAACCATTAGATTCTTGCTATTTTCGTTAGTTTGATTTGGCAAGCAAAGCTATGAACTGAGTATTGGTTTGCCTATAAATTAGCTCTTCTCCTTCTATATTACACTTGCTGAGATTTTCTGATTAATTGAGAGTAGAGAGTAAGCATATATCAGTGGTAGAAGTTTGGAGAAGAAGGAAAAAAAAATTAGCAGAGGTATACCATTCTATGTTCTTCAATTCTTGAAAGTGCTAAGTTCTTAAGTATGCTTGCATTCCATGTTAAATTGATTAAATAATGGTTGATAGTTATTATCTAAGTTAGTAATCATGTTAGTAATACAACATGGCATGGTTAGAAGAGAATTCGTAGAGAAAATTTTTGAGTTGGGCTAAGAAACTACTAAAGCAGTCAAGCTAATGGTCTAGAAATGGGGAAGCGCGGCCGCGCGTCTCCTTAGTACAATTGGGGCGCGGCCGCGCCCCTCCGCAGAAACTGTTGGTGATTTTGTGTTTTCTAGTTGCTTAAGCATACTAGTTAGACTCTAATAATTGCATAAAGGGGTCTGACATGTGTACTAAGATTGTCATGCACATAGTGAGTTGTATTAGTTGGTTTAACATAATTTCCTAAAAGAAAACGTAATGTTTTGAAAATGAGACTTGACGAATTTTGTGTTCTTTGAGTCGGACTTTTGAGACATGTGTAAGTGTCTTGGTTATGTGTATCAATGGGTATGAAGGTAGTTGTTGATTAATTACCTTGGCTAATAGTAAACAATTATACCTTGTTGTAGTGGAGTTTTTAATGAAAACTTAAGGTTTTATAAATGAATTTTGGTGTATATAAGTCATGTTTATATTCTGACTTTTTAAGCATGATTATATGGTTTAGATATGCATGATATTTGAGTCGAAGGTATTGAGCATACACTAGAACACATTGTTTAAATTGAAAATGATTTCAAAAGATAAAATTAGAGTTTTTGGACATATATATAGGATGTCCACGTTCTGATCATTGAGCAGGTATAGATGACTTATATATGTGTTCTAATATATGAGAATCATGACTACGAGGTACTTTGCATATACTTAGTTACCTTTGTTGACTTAAAGCGATTTTTATGAAAAGTTTAGAATGTGTAAGATGATAGCATCAAATACGGAGTGAGTTACATTATGATCATACGAGCATGTATATTAGGATTCATTATGCCTATAGACATGTTGACATAAGCATCATGTGATGAAACATGGATTTCACCTATGCACGCATATTCGAGAAAATGAATTTCTAAAGCATAGACTATGTGATTAAGTATATATGTGTAGTATAAGCACAAGCATGCCTACTTAGTGTGGTTAGGCCTTGTTATGTGATAACATGACTTTAGTAGTTGAGCTTTATTGATTTAAGTAATTCAACGTAGAGCTACGCTATTCAAAGCTAAATAGTTTGAATATGAATTTGAAAACCTACTTAATGTGTGTGTATAATATATATCAGAATGCATGATATATTAGGACCAAACTAAGTTTATGAAATCTCAAGTTTGGTTCTGGCAGGGAGTAGCGCGGCCAGCGCCACTCCCAAGCTTAATTGCCTCGCGGCCGCGCCGTGTTGCCGAGCTGCCAAGAACAGTTTGTTAACTGTCTGGTCCTAAGTTATTTTCCTTAAGGACCCTAAGGGCCGAAATAGAATAGTTTCTATAGAATAAGTAGGTAGGTATGATGTTGTAACATCGTGGTTGTCCTAAGATAGAGTGAAACGGAACCAAGATTAGAAAACGATATACGAATTGTTATTCTATTAAGAGCATATGAAATGTATGACTGATGGATGTAAATCCATGATTATATAACTGTGTAGGAATACACGAAGTGCAGATAGCTTTAAGCAGTTAAGTCGTAGTTGTTAAACTACGAATCAGGCAAGTCTTTCAGTTCCTATTTGATATATGAATTTAATAACTGTTAGTTGAATTATATTATGCTGTGATAATGTGAACTTATATATGAACTGTATATGAAATATAAATGAGATTGAAAGTTGATCTTTGATGATATACTTGTTATGTGAAAAGTGATATGCGTAGCAAATATATATTGTTTATAAATGCATCTGAGTATGATGTTGTATGCTATGTGATGCATGAAAACTGTTAGAATTGCTGAGTTGTCGAGCTCACTCTTGCAAATAACCACTTTTACAGGTTAAGGACTTACGATAAAGATTTCGTGCTTCTTGATTGATAAAGATAGATAGTATCGCAACGAAGAATACTATTTAGATTATCGTTTGAACCCTGTTTAGGTTCTAAGAGTTGTATTTGATAATTGTATACGTTGTTTAAAACTTGTCGTACTATAAATATGTATTAGTTAATACATAGAGGATATCGAGTTGAGTTGTAAACGTTATACGATAACTTAAATAGGATGAATCATATTATAAAGTTGATTCAGGGTTATGTAATGGATTCAAGTTATGGAATCAATAAAAGATTTTGTTCTAGGAAGACTGAAAAAGTTTAAGTTATTCAGCATTTTATTAGCATCGAATATGATATAAAGACGAGATCTTGGATATGAATAGAATTTATATTCTAAATTATAAAAAGCAAAGTTGTATTCTTTTACTAATGATTAAAAGATGTAATAGTTTCGCATTAGTATTTGGTTAGTAGTATCGTGACTGCACCGAGTCCGAGGTTTCGAAGGAACGTGGATTTGGGGACGTCACAGTCATCTTGGTCCCGTTTGAAAACTTGAGTCTGTGAATCCCTCGAGTTTTAATTCAGACCCACCGTAGATAAGAAATACATCATTAGTCCTTCGTAAGTACATTAGTATATTTTTCACTGCCTTCCAGTGCTCTTCTTCTGGATTCGACTGATATCTGCTCATTACACTAAGTGCATGACCAATATCCGGTCTAGTACATATCATACCGTACATGATAGATCCTATTGCTGAAGCATAAGGAATCTTACTCATACGGTCTCTCTCCTCAAGAGTCTTTGGGGCCTGTTTCTTGGAGAGATGTATTATATGGCTCCTCGGCATGAGACCTCTTTTGGAATCTTCATTGCTAAACCTCTTTAGCATCGAGTCAATATACATTCCTTGGGATAAGCCAAGCATCCTTTTAGATCTATCTCTATAGATCTTTATCACCGAAATATAGGATGCTTCTCCCATGTCCTTCATGGAGAAGTGTTTAGATAAACAGATTTTAATCGATTGTAGCATAGAAACGTCATTCCCTATCAATAATATATCATCAACATATAATACAATGAATGAAACAGCGCTCCAACTTACCTTCTTGTACATACATGGTTCATCCTCATTTTTTATAAAATCAAACTCTTTGATTGTCTCATCAAAACTAATGTTCCATCTACAAGAAGCTTGCTTCAATCCATAAATAGATCGTTACAGCTTACAGTCTTGATTTGTTCCAACCTTTAAAACAAATCCCTCTAGATGTGTCATATACACATCCTCCTCAAGTTTCCCATTGAAGAATGTCATTTTCACGTCCATCTGCCATATCTCATAGTCGTAATAAGCTGCAATCGCAAGCAAAATCCAAATGGACTTGAGCATAGCTACTGGTGAGAAGGTTTCATCACAGTCAACTCCTTGTCTTTATTTGAAACCTTTTGCAACCAGTCGAGATTTATAGGTCTCTACCTTGCCATCCACTCTAGTCTTTCGTTTAAAGACCCATTTACACCCAAAAGGCTTTATGCCTTCAGGTGGTGAAACAAAAGTCCATGCTTAGTTCTCATCCATGGAGTTCGTCTCGGATTTCATGGCTTCAAGCCATTTCCCTAAGTCTTTATTACTCATAACCTGTTCGTAATTCAATGAATCATCATCATTCATGATGCGTACCTCATCGTCATCCTCCATGACAAATCCATACCTTTCAGGTATTTTCGGTACTCTTCCAGATTTACGAATAGGGTGTGGTACAGTAGGTTCATCCAGTTGGTCAGGTACCTGACTTTGATCTGTAGTAATTTGTGATTCTTGAACTTTTTCAAGATATATCTTACTCCCACTGACCCCTTCATGGATAAACTCATTTTCCACGAAGGTAACATATTTCGCAACAAACACCTTTTGATCAGTTGGATGAAAGAAATAATACCCTAAAGTTTCTTTAGGGTATCCCACAAATCTACACTTGTCGAATTTAGTCTGTATCTTATCATTTTCAAACTTTGTGACATAAGCTGGACAACCACAAGTCTTAACATGCTTAAGATTTGGATTCCTCCCTTTCCACATCTCATATGGAGTCTTTGGGTCGGATTTGGTAGGCACCTTGTTAAGTAGGTATGCAGTCGTTTCTAGGGCATAACCCCAGAATAAAATTGAAAGATCGGTAAAACTCATCATAGAACAAACCATGTCCAACAATGTTCGATTACTCCTTTCAGATACTCCATTTAATGGTGGTGTACCTGGTGGAGTCCATTGTGAGATTATACCATTATCTTTAAGACAATTGAGAAACTCATTGCTTAAGTATTCTCCACCTCGATCTGATCGAAGAATCTTAATACTCTAGTCTGTTTGTTTCTCTACTTCACTTCTGAACTCTTTGACCTTTTCAAATGATTCAGATTTGTATTTCATTAAATACACATATCCAAATCTTGAGTGATCATCAGTGAAAGTAATAAAATAAGAATACCATCCCCGTGCATTCGTTGTCATAGGTCCACAAACGTCTGTGTGAACCAACACTAACAACTTTGTAACTCTTTATCCTTTTCCACTAAAATGAGATTTAGTCATTTTACCCATAAGACAAGATTCACAAGTTGGATATGATTCATAATTGGATAGCGCTAAGAGCCCATCCTTATGCAACTTGGATAATCTTGTTTCATTGATATGACTGAGTCTACAGTGCCACATATAGGTATAATTAACATCATCTCTTTTCCTTTTCTTAGTTTGTTCAATTTAAAATATATTTTCATGCAAGTCAAGTATGTAAAGTCCATTTCACAAATTACCAACACCATATAAAACATTATTTTTATAAATAGAACAACTGTTGTTCTTTATTATAATGTCAAATCCATCCATATCAAATACGGAAATAGAAATAATGTTTCTAATGATATTCGAAATAAAATAACAATTATTTAAATAAATTGACTTGCCCATAGGCAGTGCTACACAATAAGTGCCTACAGCTAATGTAGCAACCTTTGCTCCATTTTCCACTCGTAGGACAACCTCATCCTTGTTTAGCTTTTTACTTCTGACCAGTCCCTGCACAGTATTACATATGTGAGAACCACAGCCGGTATCCAATACCTAAGTAGAATTTTGACTTTTAAAAAAATAAATTTCAAATATGAAAAAACCTTAATTGGAAGTCGAAGCTTCTCCAAGCTTCTTCTATGCTAGAAACTTCTTGTAGTTCCTCTTCCAATGACCCGAGTCGTTGCAATGGAAGCACATTCCTTTGCTAGCTGGATCAGGTTTCTTTTGATCATTCACTTTCGCCTTCTTAGATTTCTTCTTTTCAGAAGATACCTTGGGCCTCTTCCTTTTCTTGAAAGAATCATCCACCATTAAGACATGATTCTTCTTAGATGGAAAGTGACCTTCTGTAGTTTTTAACATGTTAAGTAATTAAGGTAAGCTCTAACTTATTCATGTGAAAATTTATAACGAACTGCGAGAAAGTCTCAGGGAGTGACTGCAAGACCAAATCTTGACTCAACTCCGCATCTATGACTAACCCAAGTTGTCCAAGGCGTTCAATCAGATTGATTACCCTTAGGACATGAGTCTCAACGGCAGTGTCCTTGGCCATCTGAGATCGGAAGAGCTCCTTAGATATCTCATATCTAGCAGTCCTACTTTGTTCACCATACAACTCCTTGAGGTGAAGCAACATAGTAGGAGCATCCATATTTTCATGCTGACGCTGAAGCTCGTTATTCATGAATGCGAGCATGATGCATTGAGCCACAGATGCATCGTCTTGCCACTTTACAATAGTGACAATTTCTTCCTCAGAGGCTGTTTCTAGAACAGTTCGAGGGACATGTGAATTTAGGACATAAAAATCTTTTCAGCAGTGAGAATTATTCTTAGATTCCTTAACCAGTCCGTGTAATTTGGTCCGGTTAGTTTGTTAGCATCAAGTATGCTACAAAGTGAAATTAGTGATTTCGACATTTTTAAATTTCTGCATGTGAAAAGATAACATTTTAGCAAACTTTCATTTAGTTAATTATTTACATACCAAGATAAATTAGGTCTTATTTTAAATTGGTATCTCCCACTATTTTCTTCAAACTATATTACCCTCACTTATATAGCTCGGCAACATCTAATTAAAGATTTTATAGTGAAAATAAGGATCCTATTTTAAATATATATAGCCTTGTGGATAGCACAACAAACCATATACAAATAAATAGGTAGACAACTCTTTGTCAATTACATCAACATGTAACTCCTTTTTTATTTTGTCTCTTAGATCATAATGATCAATTGTGTGCACATCCGAACTAAAATGATTTAAGTTAAGTCCAACCTAGCACTTTCATATATTCAAAAAAGAAAAATATTGTCCTTGTGGATAGCACAACAAAACAATATTGTTCAATTTTTTTTATAAATATCAAATGCGATTAAATTAATATCTTAAATACTTAATACTTGCCTTGTGGATAGCACAACAAACTCATATTAAATATCTAATACTCTATTAATTTTATCATGTTAGAAGGAAACGTTCGATATTCCAAATATATTTGAATTCTTTAGACTTAATATAATTTCTTTGAGTGGTTTGTTATTATTTGTCTCATCTTGTTTAGCGCGCATTCACACACACACACACACACACACACACACACACACATATATATATATAATATGCGTCATTTTATTAAAACATGCGAAGCATGTTTGCATAAAATATAATATATATTATACTAATATACACATATAGAATACTATATTCTACCCGGATTGATTATGAATTTTTATTCTAGTTTGGTTCACTAGAGCCACCAAGTGAACCAAAAGGTCAAACCTAGGAGTGCAAGAATTTAAATTTAAACGTAACTATTACATTTAAAGCCGGGCTCCATACAAACGAATTTTCACACGCTCCTTGCTCTTTGGTCTCATATTTCTTAAAGATAATTCTAACTATCTCTATTACATAAACTATTTAATTTAAATAAAAACCTTGATCAGCAGTCAAGGGGAAGTACATAGGAGGGAGATAAATTTTATATCAAGAAAAAACCAGAGAAGACGAGGTACGCAGATCCCATTTAATAAAACTCATTCATTCAAGCATTAAACTAAAATAAAATTCAATCACATTGGTCAATAGTCCATAATCAACCCCATTTATTATCATACATATCACCATATGCATCAATAAATAAACATTCATCTCATGAAATAAAACATTTCATATATATATGAGTATCATTTAATAGATAATTTTAAATTGCATGAAATTCAATTTTAAGATTAAAATAAACTCTTTATTTTAATTATAAAATTATTAAGAATATAATATATATATATATATATATATAATATAACCGTATATCTATATATATATTATATATATATAGTAACCATATTATATATATATATATATATATATATATATATATATGATAACCTCTATGTATAGTAACCATATTATATATATATATATATATATATATATATATATATATATATATATATATATGATAACCTCCTTTTTAGAAATCCTGATTCACTTCTTGGTTCCTGGGTCACCTTATATATATTAACATCTTGGGTCACTTTATATATATTATATGATAACGTGATACCTTGACCTTTTTTTAAAATAATATAGGAACGGATTCACGGAGCGAACTGGTTTCGCGAAATTGATTTTGTTTTTCGTTTTTTTAATAAAAAATAATTTTATACAATTAATTATGTCCAATAAATTATTCTATATACATACTCATACATATATGTAATCAAAATAATTAATAATTGTATAAAGGTTTGGCTCCGATGCCACTGTTGGGTGTGTATAAATTCATGACGCAATCAAATTACAAAAATTAGCGGAAGCATGTTAGAATCAGAGTTTAAAATTTTCTACAAATCAATTACCCGGATCGTCCTTTATAAAAATTATTAATTTAAAACGATAAATAAGAGGTTATAGAATTCACACTCTTGTCGAACGAAGCTTCCACATGTAGAAGTTCAACTCTTTATTTTTCGCGATCTCCTTGAATATCCGAGATTGATTCTTTCCTTTGATCAACGTTAGCCACCCAAGTGTTTGGTCTCTAGAGGTAAACTACCAAGGAATAGAAATTATTTAAGAAGGAGGGTGGTTGGCTAAACCCTAGTTTTCTATTCCTTATAGAAAAAGAGTACTCTCCAACAATTGGAATTGCATCAACTGATATCTAACATATGACTCTTTTTATACAGATATTGGTCAACCCTTCCAATCCTATTAGAAATATGTTTTCATTTAACTAATTAAACTCCTTTAATTAATTAGGCTTCCTAATCATATTGAGATTAATTAATTAAACTCCTTTAATTAATTTGCCTCCTAATTTTATTAGGAATATATGAGAGTACTAATATTAAATTAATTCCTAAACTCCTTTAGAAATCAAAATAATAATAATTATAATAATATTAATAAGACTCCTCTTATTAATTTATATTTAATATTTTCAAAATATTAAATAATAAATATTAAGCTATTTAATTTATTCTATCACCATAGATTAAATTAATTACACTTAATGCATTATTACGATTATGTCATTACCTTCTTAAATAATTATTCTTCCTTTTATGGTGTGACCTTTTAGGTTCTCCATATTAAACCGGTTGTGAATAAATCAATTAGAACAATTCTAATCTTATTTAAATAAATAAATTAAACTAATAATCTATTTAAATAAATAATATTTATTCTACAATAGGGATAAGCCTTCCGAGCGATCAACAACTTTCCAGATAATATAGATTTCAAAATTAATCATAAAAGAACCTGTTAGTAAATAGTTACCTTACAATTCAATCCTTCCACCATACATTGTCCAAATTAAATATAAGACATGTAATTACTGTCAAGTCTTATTTTATTTAATTATATGTATTTCGATTAGAAAATGCACAACTCCAAATAATGCAAATTAGAAACACCTTTCCAATTTCATTCTACTTGGCCAAGGACTATTGGGTTGTCATTTAATGAATCACATAGGACATATCTCTTTTTTTACTAGAAGTGGTAGATTCTTTATTGATCATTTATTATCTCCATATATAACTCATTATACCCAAGCATACCCTTTGATATACCCTAAGGGTCTTAAGGAATAAGTCAAAGTATAATTCATTACACACAAGATACTATGTTGATATCAAGTCCAAGGATCACTTGTACTACTATCACATTAGGAATTCCTATTGACAAGCAAGTAAAACTCCATTAGGTATTCCATAGCGAGTCACGTTCAGTGAACGTATTCTCTAATAAGCACCTACATACTTGCTTTAGTGTCTCTACACAAATGATCATGAGATCAATCATCCTCATCCAATGAGCAAGCAACATATGTACCAATCTATCCAGATTAATAATCTCCTTTTTAGTAATCCAACGATTAGGAACTATTTTAGTTTTAAGCTTTCTAAGAATTTAGATCTCATTAGCATGATCAACATCATGATTCTAAAAGCATTGCTTAAAACTATGAGTTATTTACATATTATAAAAACAGCATCATGTAGATAATTAAATGCCTTTAATAAATTAATAATTTTATTAATAAATGAATAAGATTGTTTACAAAGTATATGCTTTATCATCATACATGATTAGCTTGTATGCACACTACTTTAATATTGCCATCCTTTACTTCTAATACACTGTTAAATATTTGCTTTATTAAGTACCAGTCATGAGAAACACTAATGACAATGCCTTCATACTTAGATATTGCCTCCTCAAGCATCTCTTTTATCCAAGTGATTGGTTCATGACTAAGAGAAAATAATGATAAGATCATCAATAATGATGGAAAATATCAATAACTATGAAAAGGATAGAAGGCACATGCACATGGAGTATATATATAAAAATTCACAATTGCGCATTCTTGAAAACTAAAATCAAATACTTAGTCAAAAACTATTAATAACGATAACATGATACATTGATTTCACCACAGGACATTTGTGTGAATATTTTAATAACTTTCATATTAAAAAATATCTCACGCACAACAATCAACACATGTAGTAGACTCTCATAGTAATATTGGTGCAAGAAAAGAAAACCTCCAAGCCAATTTCACGTTGACTTCTAAGAGAAAAAAGAATGCAAAACAGAATCCCTTTGTCAATGGAATCTCCCCATTCTCAAATTCATTATTCAGCAACAATTTGTAGAAGAATTTTTGAAATTTGAAATTTGAAATAAATAAATATAAATCGTAACAGCTGAATTAGTCTCCATCCTCCACGATTCAAAGAGCAATTTTTTCCTGGGAATTTGCATTAATTGCCGACCACTCTGAAGATTTTGACTCCGGCAAGTTTTAATGAACACAAACAAAAAATAATTCAGGGTGAAATCTCTTAAGCTTCGAAGCTTGTAGCCAAACAGAATCAGACGGAGGAAGATTTTTCCATTGCACTAAAAATTTGTAATATCCTCCGCGCCGAGTAGTAACAAACTGATGATCGAGTATAGAAGCAATTTCATCTCTTGGGGTAGTATTTTTAGGGACACGAATAATTGCATCTTATTGAGAAGGTAAATCCATTGCCACTAGAACTTGTTCCTCTTAACTATAAAACTGAGTGAGATCTTCAATGTTGAAAATAGGGTTGATTCCGTAGTCATCAGGTAAAGCAATGACATAAGCATTAGGACCAAATCGCTTGACCACCTTAAAAGGTCCTGCACTCCGAGCATGTAGTTTGGTGAAACTCCTAGGAGGAAAACGTTCAGGCCTTAGGCGGATAAGAACCATGTCGCCAACATCAAAGTGTCTCTCCTTCCGCCTAGTATTTGCAGAAGTTTTATATGCTTTTGTGCTGAGGGACTGAAGCCTCTTGACTTCTTCATGGATGTCCTTCATGTAGCTAGAAAAATCCAATGCAACTTTGCTTGATCTAGAAGGCAATGTTAGAGAGTGGAGGTCCAACGGAGTATGGGGGCGAAAACCATAAACCACTTCAAATGATGTGTAACCAGTAGAACGATTAACAGAGTTATTGAAAGCAAACTCTTCTTGTGGCAATAAGAAGTCCCAACTTGCTGTATGGTCTGCAACTAAACACCTCATTAAGTTTCCCAAGCTCCGGTTGGTCATTTCAGTTTGGCAATCGATTTGAGGATGAAACGCACTGGAAAATACTAATTTTGTCTCCATTTTTGCCCAGAAGATCTTCCAAAAATAACTCATGAACTTAACATCCCGGTCTAACATTATGGTGGTTGGACCACCATGCAATCGAATCACTTCTTGCAAAAACAGTGTCGCTATTTTGGAAGCATCATGTCATGTGACAAGGAATGACATGAGCCATTTTCAAAAAGTGATCCACAACCTGATAGGTCTCGAGGTCTGATAGTTTTATTTTGATGATAACAAACTAGGTAAATAGGTCAAAAAGGTAGAATCCTCTCCATAGGATTAAAATATTAAAATGATTTTAATAAACTTATTTTGACCAAAATTTTTTATTTTCAAAACTCTATTTGGATTTCTTTTCCGACCTTGATAAATCTAATATCTAGTGTTAACGAAATGAATTCATATAGTAACATTTCCTAAAGCAATGAGATTCCTATTTCTTTTTTAAAATAATTTTATAAATCTTTTATGGGAATTTTTTTTTTCAAAACCATAATATATATATATATATATATATATATATATATATATCAGTATATAATATATATAGAATATGTGTGTGCATGTCCTGTGTGTGTGTGTCGTGTACTAAATGTATGTGTGTGAGTGTGTGCCGTGGAAAAAGAAAGAAGGCTTATGCCTTGTTTTATGAAGGCTGGCAAATATTTAAAATTATGTGCATGTGATGAATCATACGTTGGAAACAAAATTGCTGGGCCAAAATTTGCCCAATCCATGTGTTTTGGAAAATGATCCGACCAATCATTTTGCTTCAATCAGATCCGGACCATTAATTTCAAAACTAATTTACAAAATTTCCTTTTTGCCCTAAACTTCAAAATCCTATAAATAGGAGGCTTTTCATTCATTTTTATTTACCAATTCACAAATCAGAAAAAGCTTACTCTTCTTGCCTACATTTTATCAAATTAAAGATTTCACTCTCTCTTCTAACCAAAGTTCTAATTCTAATTGTAAAAGAAAAATTGGTCAAAGTATCTGAGATAAGTTATTAATTTATTATTAATTATATTATCTCATACTTGTTTATATATATAGATATTCAAATATAAATTGTTATACACATCTATATATATATATATATATATATATATATATTTCATCTATCAATATCAAGTAAAAAGTCAGTACTTAGATACCAATACAATTCGAAAGTAATTTCTCTAAAATTCTCCGAACGGTCTTTAAATTCCTAAGTGGCCTTTTACGGATATAGATATATTATATAAATATTACATAATATTTATATAATTATCAGATTGTGAAAAGAACAATTTAGTCAGTTCTTAGATAACGATATTCGGATATATTTCTTAACAAAGAATATTATCTGAACGGTCTTTGAAATCTTAAGTTGCCAAATTTTCATAACGTAGATCAAATATAATATAATATATATACGTGGGTGAAACAAGTTTCTTCAAGTATTATTTAAATTGATTAAATTATTATATTTGATAAACTGTCATTACAAGTATCCTGCTCACAAACTTATTCATAAATCATTTGTTCAGTATACGTAAGTTTATATGGTTATCTAAACTCAAATTTATATCTGTTTAAAAACCATAGAAACACACTCTAAAGAGAAATCCTTTTCTAAATCTGTTTTAACCATATAAAAACATTCTTTATTTAAGAAAATGAAAATCTTTCTAAAAAGTGCATAAATCTATATATCTGCTTACACAGAAGCACACCACACAAAAGTCTTGAACTTTTAATTGATCTTAAATTATATATCTGCTTATTTGAGAAGTATCTGTTCTAAACTTTATCTGTTTACTTTAGAAGCAAAAACTAAAACAAACTTTTGTAAAAAGGAAAATGTAGAGTTAGTTTATTTTATATATTTATGAGAAAGACAAAAATTCTTTGACCAAGATCAGAGTTTTAGAGAGGCCAGCTGGGAGTTGGGTCTCTAGTGTACTTGTGAGGTACAGAAGAGATTGTTGTTTCAAGACCAAATCATAAAATAGTTCTGAACTCAAAAGGAAGATAAAACTAAGCTTGAGGAAGGAGTTGGGAGTTCACTGTCAGAGATAGTTAGTTGTGGATAGTTGTAAGTTTATCTATAAAACTTTGTAAATGCTTCTTCGCCTACTGAAGGAGTATTTATTACTGTGAGTAATAGGATCTCAAGTCCTGGAGAGGAGCTTGAGACTGGACGTAGAAACATACCCTAGTTGTATGTTGTGAACCAGATAATTATATGTGCATTGTGTGATTGAATTTTTACTATCCTGCTTATTACTTTCTAACATTGCAAGTTAATCTACTAAAAATTTTAAAAGGCCAAAGATAATTTTTTAAACGGTGATAATCCATTAAACCCCCCTTCTAGATTATTATCGGACTTTCAATTGGTATCAAAGAGGTGCTCTTTAACTTATTTTTTAAGTGAATACAGGCATATCTAAGAGTAGATCCATCTATGGCCTATAATGCTACTTGTTGCGGAGAAGGACTGTCAATGTCCAGACCTCCACTATTTGATGGCACAAACTTTGCCACCTGGAAAAATAGATTTAAAATCTATGCTAAATCACAAGGAATCAAAATCTGGCTAGCAATAGAACAAGGTGTAAAAATTCTCACGAAAATTGAAGATGAAAAGATTGTCGAAAAAGATGCTGGAAAATTTACCACCGAGGATGAGGAGACTATGAATATAGCCTCCAAAGCTGAACAAGTGCTGACCAATGCTCTCATAGAAAAAGAGTACAAAAGAGATAGCAACTGCAAGAATGCTAAAGAAATATGAGAAAAATTGATTGTAACCTATGAAAGAACCAGTCATATCAAAAAAATAGAAAAGATGCTCTAATCCAAGAGTATGAAAGCTTCAAGTTAGAAAAAAGTGAAAAAATCATTGATATGGAAACACATTTTTTCAGAATTATTGATGAGCTGGAACAACTGGGAAAAGCTTACATAACAAATGAGAAAAATATAAGAATTCTCAAAGCCCTTCCATCTGTATGGATAATAAAGGTTACGGCCATCAAGAAAATGTAAGATCTAACTACATATCCCCTTGATAGCCTTAATGGAAATCTTCGTGCCCACGAAGTCGACATGCTAGTTGAAAAAGTAGGATCGGATACAGATCTCAAAATGAAAGGAATCTTGTTCTAAGCTTTACTAGTTGATCAAGAAAGCGATGATGAGAAATTGATTGAAGAACTCTTGAGTCTAGATAATAATGAACTTGCTTTATTATAAGGACAACTCGCGAGAGTAATCCAAAGCAAAGCAAAAAGATATGGCAAAGGCTTTATGAAAATAAATAACAACTTCAACAACTTTAGAAACAAGCAAGTCTTCAAGCCAAAAGCACCAGGAGGAAATTTCAAAGCTAACAACAGCAACTTCAGAAATGTTAGCGCAAATGAAAACTCAAATATGTGTTTTGAATGCAACCAACCAATACAATTCAAAAAGATTGTCCAAAACTAGTCAACAACAAAGTTCTAGTAGCTAGGGAAGGCTGGGATCGAAGTGATGAAGAAGAACCTATCGAAAAAACCGAGAAAATCACAAATTTATGTTTAATGGCAGACAATAACTCATCACCAAGATCTGAGGTAAATTCAGAACAACAATTACCTAGCACTTCATTTATCACACATAATTTAGAGAATATAAATGAAGAACATCATGAATTGCAAAAAGCATATAATTGTCTATATGAAGACAATAAAATTGTTAAAGAAGACTTTATTAAATTGAAACTTTCATTAGAAAAATTAATTAAAACAAATAGAAATCTTGAAATAGAAAATTTAAATTTAATTATAATTAATGAAACTTTAAAAGAAGAAAATGAGAAACTGGAAAATGATTCTTCAAAAAATCATGCATTAAAAAAAGAACTAAAAAAATTAAGAAAAATAAATAAAAATCTTGAAATAGAAAATTCAACACTCATTATTTCTATTAAAAATCTTGAAATTAAAAGTTCAACTCTTGTTGTTCTCATTGAAGATTTGTGACGAACGAGATTTTGTAATATAATTTGAATATTTATTGAATTAAATAAATATTTTTTGATGATTTAATTATTGAATTAAATAATTAATTGATGAATTCGTGGTAGATTAATTTAATTATATGTGTTACATTGATTAAATTAATGTGAAGAATTTTTTTATTCAAAGTATGAATTAAATGTTTAATTAATTGAATTAAATAAGATATTTGATTAATTGCTTAAATGGGTGTGACATTATTAAACTACTCCCTCCGTCCCAAAATAACTGCTCAGTTTTGACTTTTTTAGTCAAATTGACTATTTTTAAAATTAATAATTAAGCATGTGCAAATATATTTTTAACATTATAAAAATTGGTATTAGTAGTAAATTGTATATATTTTTTTTTTGTTATAACCTCTACACCTATATTATGGCAAAAATAGTACAAAAAATAGTTTTAAAAAATAGTCAATTTAATTTTAAAAAGTCAAAACTAAGCAGTTATTTTGGGACAAAGGGAGTATATTATAAGAGATTAATTAAAATAAATGAGAAAGAGACTCTTTAAGCTAGTCAAACATAACCTTATAAAAGGTTGGTCAGTTAACCCATAGTGGAAGTTAACTGACGACCCATGATTTCACGAATTCTTTTCACTTAAACATTATATACATATATCATATATACACCAGTTCTATTTCATATTCATAATAGAAGAAAGAGAAGAGAGAAACTTAGAAAAAGTTGAGAGAAATTTGAGAGAGAGTTGAAGAGATCAAGGGTTGTACAAATCAAAAGAGAGTTCATCATCATCACAATCTAGCAGGGTAATCTCTTTAACCCAAACTTAATTAAGTTCTTATATTTTTATGAAAACTATTCAAGTCCTCTATGATTGATAAAATTTATAATTGGTGGGTATATGATGATATATATGTTAGTATAAGTATATTATATGGTTTATATCATGTATTCATGTGTTAGAGTGACCAATTTCATATAGACATGCTATAATCAGAGTTTTTCATTAACGACTATTTTGAGTTCTTTGTAAAATAATTATTTTGTGATTAATGCATGAATTGATAATTTATGTGCATATAAATGTTAAGATATAATCATAACATGTTTTCTACCATCTATGTATGTTTTCAAACCATCAATTTCAGGTAATTATATTTTAATTGGGTTTGTCAAAAGTTAAAGAGTATAAAAGTTGTATATATGGCCCTTATGGCCTTTACGAACAATTGTATGCCATTAATTGTTTGTTTAACTTAAATTTGTCAGTAAATTATGATAATACATGTTAAAACCAAAAAAAACAAACTTTGAACGGACGGATTCGGAGTTATAACGATTCCGTGACGTCAAATTTCGTGTTTTTCTTCAAAACCGTCAAGAACACCAAGAACAGTGAAATTTCATGATTTATTTTGATTAATTGCATGATTTAAGATGTTAAAAATATGTTAGTAACATTGTATGATGTTTCTATGAAGTTTATACTTCATAGAAATCATGGTATAAGTTTAATTTATATTTAATTGGAATTAATTTGGCCAACGAACTGTCAAAATCGTGAACCGGAGTTCCTCCAGCATGGGGCCCCGCCCCAGCGTGGCTGTATATGCTTAAATCCCCGCCCCAGCGGGGGTGGGTGTTGTCCGAAGTGTAAAAAGTGTAAACCGAGACTTTTTTGACCTCCTGTAGTAAAATAAGCATAACTTCTTCATACGAATTCCGATTAAGGCGATTAAGAATTATTCGAAAAGATAACGAGTAGATCTAAAACTTTCATTCTTTAAGGTTTTTGATTTGAAGTCGTTAACATGGGTCAAAATGGCCATCTTTGTGACTGATGCGTATTCGGAGGCAATCGGAGGGCGTCGGACATGCACGTACTCAAGTGTAGTGCTCTCCACAATAATAGATGTTGTTCTAAATATAAACATGAATATTATATGATTTGAAGTTCATGATTAATAAACTAAGTTATTGACATGTATAAGATAATGTGAAGGTTCAAGTTAACAAACTATGTGCGAACTTGAATATTGCAATTGTAAAACTTGATTATGATTGTTTGAAGGATTATACCTATATGATACGCATATTGTGAATTCATACTCATGTTATGTGGTTAGTTAATAAGTTAACACTATGAACCAAGTTGTAAGTTGACTTAAATAAAAAGTTCAACAGTTGAACATAGAAGTGATGAAACCAATCGACATCGTATGCATAATGTAATGTGTAGGACGTTGAGGAATTTAATTGTAACTATAATTGTAGCTTACGCACGAAGCAAGTATTCTATCCTTAACTTATTATCGTTAAGCAAGTTTCTTATCTAAACTCTTTAATTTGAATAAGCGTTCTATTCCTTATTCTTATGTCAAGCAAGTTACTAAATTCAAAGTTTACTTTTATTGAGCAAGTTTTTTATTCTTGAAATACTATCATGATGCAAGTTCTTATGCTTGTTAATCAAGTTAAGATTCCATATAAGATATTATAATACCTTTTAAAGCATGATTCTAGTTATACAATACTTATTCGATTGTATACTCTTGAGAAGTTATTATTCAATTTGAATATCGTTTATTGTTGAACCTTGTAAGACTAGTAAACCCTTATTGATTCGACTAGTCCATAGTTGATGAGTGTTCTAAATTCAAGAACTATTAGCGAGCTTATCCAAACCAAACTTCGTTTGGTGCGAACTCTGATGTCAAACTAAGATGAACAACCCTATTATAGGGGATTGACGATGCTTTAGCGTTAAGATATTGTGCACAGTATGGGTACAAAGGGCTGATCCCCCTAAGTACGAGAAGTAAAGTCCATAGTCTATGACTGTTAAAGGTGTAAAGGTAAACATACTTGACAACCTAGGACATGGTTCAAGGTCTTATGACCTTCAGATGCAATTTTGATTTTCGATTATTCATTCTTGATTCAAAAGCCGAGTTTTCTTCATTCAGAAGTCTTTGATTCATTCGCATGTTATTATATTGTTATATTTGTGGGCAATCATGCTCATTCTTGCGTAATAATAACATTGCAGTTAAGAACGAAAGATCTGACGAGCATTCCACTAGCAAAGGCAAGGGAAAAGTCAACAAGTGATGAAGACTTGATGTTTAATTTATAATATTTGATTAAGACTTACGTGTAATGTTTAAGACTTATTATTTGTTTACGTTTTCACAACAGAGATTTAAGGTTAAGTATGACCTCAGATTGATTATGTATTATTATTCAGATGTTGTAACCCCATAAGGGGAGATGATGGATTTATTTCTATCTATTGCATGGTTTTCATTTATTATGGGTAGATAGATAGATGATATTTGTACACTGAACACCAAATTCCGTGGAAATTGAAGTACCCGGATTTAGGGGTGTCATAGGTTGGTATCAGAGATGTAGGTTATGAACATTAGGTGGGGGAAAACCTTAGGGTAGTAGCCTTTTAAGAAATTTAGAACATTGTAATGATAAACTCTTATCGAGTTCTAAGAAAGATAATAAATTAACTTATGTGCTATGTGCTTATACTTATAAACTTGCAAGACTTAAAATTTGATTTGTCAGGATGACGGATGCTGAAGAACCCAGTCAGCCTAAGGACGTTGTACCCCGAGAGGCTAGAGAGGATGATCCCCTAGACATTCACACAGTCTGGGAGAAGTTGATTCGACAAGAGCCATCTCCTTTGATCATAGTCGTTGGTCGGGAGCATGAGCCAATGTTTGATTCAGAGGAGGACTCTAAGGAGATAAAGATTCAGGCTGAGGCAGTTGAGGAGGATGAGGAAGACCCTAAAGAATTTCCACCGAACTCTATTAGTGCTGAGATGGATGACAAACTGTATGACCATAATATAGAGTTACGAGATACTGTTCAGGAGCTGAGGGAGCAGAAGGTTACTCAATAGTCTACTATTGAGCAGAAGGATGGCGAGGTTGAGGCTCTTCACACACGTCTTGGAGACATAGAGTGGCAGTTGGTCCATGAGAAGGGCCAAGTTGAGCAGAAGTCAGAGGAGATAGAGAAATTGAAGAATGAATTGAAAGAGAAATCAGCAAGGCTTGCCATAGAAAAGGAGGCTTGGGTGAGAGATTCACGACGTGCCGATCTTGCAGAGGCTAATGTCCGCGCAAATAGATCAAAGATTAAGGAGACAGACGATACATTTCAAAATGCAATTGACAAGGCCCAGGATCGGGTGATGTACTATCCAGTCCAGTTCGAAGGTCTGCCCTGGTACATGCTGGATCGCAGGACGATGTTCCGCATCATGGAAGAAGAACGCAGTAAAGCTGTTCGACACCTTAGTAGGCAGTGATAGGAACAGTTTGATTATGTGATAACTTACTTGATGTTAATAATGTAAATTCTGATGTGCTTATAAATAGAGGAATATTTTGATGATTTAAATCCTATAGATTCTTTATCTCGGGATAGTTGATATAAATAGTAGTGATGCTATCGTCTTATATTAAAACTTTTGATTAAATAAAATAGCAGAGTTTATTTGAGATAATGTGTTAAGTGATTATGTTTAAATGTTTAAGTTAAGCCTTAAATATTTAAAGGATTGAATAAAGATCTAATTAGCGTATATCTTAAACAGAAATATACCGCCGAGAAGAAGACCAAATCGTCAACCGACCTAAGAAGGGTCAAAGAAAAATAATGACGCCAATGCTAATGCTAACCCCCTGCAGCAGTTGGTGAACTTACTGGCCAGAGCAATTACCAATCAACCTCAAGCTCCACCCAATACCTCATTTAAGGACTTCAAAGTGGTGGGACCGCCAGAGTTTAAAGGCTCCACGAACACGATAGAAGCTCAGACTTGGGTTACGGAGATGGAGAAAGTGTTTGACGTCGCTAGAGTCAGGGAGGACTAGAAGACCGCCTATGCAACGTTCATGTTAAAATCAGTAGCCAGCTTTTGGTGGCAAGCAAACAAGGTCCAAGGAGGAGAAGGCATAATAACCTGGGAGAGGTTTAAAGAAATGTTTTTTGAGATGTATTTCCCAACCAACTCACAGAACCTGATGGAGGTATAATTTCTGGAGCTCAAGCAGGAGAATATGCCCATACCAGACTATGCAACGAAATTCAATGAGTTGGCTAGGTTTGCCACGTATCTAGTGCACACTGACGAGAGGAAGGCAATGAGGTTTGAACAGGGCCTGAACCCCTAGTTGTATAGCAAAGTGTCAATGTTCCAGTTGAACACTTTTGCTAGAGTATTGGAGAAGGCCATCCTCGCTGAAGGTGGTAGCGACACCGTGGCCAAGTATAACCAGGATCATAAGAAGAAGAAGAATGAGAGTGAAGGGAATACTAAGGCTAGTGGCAGCAACACGGGAGGAAATAACAATCAGAAGAGGAGGTGGACCGATAACTCGTCAACTGGAAATTAGCAAGGAGGTCAGAAGAAGAGAATTGAAGCATGTCCGACCTGCGGGAAAGCTTACCTAGGGGTCTGTGTGAAGGGAAAATGGGTGTGCTACAATTGTGATCAGGAAGGCCACACAGCACCTAACTGTCCTAACCCAAAGAAGGGTGCCTGCTTCACATGTGGGTCGAAGGAACACTTGGCTAGGAACTGTCCCAAGAAAGGATCTGAAGGGGCAGGAACAGGAGGGAATAAGGGAAACAGCAGTGGTAATGCTCTAACTATCACGGAACCAACCGCAACTAATTGACCAACCGCTAGGACATTCAACATGACAGTGCAGAATGCTGTGCAGTCTCGTGATGTGGTGTCAGGTATCATTCCGATCAATACAGTTAATG
Source organism: Panax stipuleanatus (assembly GCA_020205555.1). Lineage (NCBI taxonomy): Eukaryota > Viridiplantae > Streptophyta > Magnoliopsida > Apiales > Araliaceae > Panax > Panax stipuleanatus. Next base: position 116,049,633 of record CM035121.1, on the reverse strand, counting down.
CTTATGTATTATTTGATTCATGTGCTACTTATTCATTTATATCCGATGATTTTGCTAAGAACTTAGAATTGCCTAAGGATGAGTTAGAATACCCTATGAACATAGAAATTGCGAATACAGAAGTGATCCCTATTAAGTACATACACAAGAACTCAAGGGTGGATATTAAGGGTAAAATTATGAACGTAGATCTTATCCCGATAAGACTGGGGAATTCGATGTTATTCTGGGAATGGATTGGCTATTCAGTTATGGGGCTGTAATTGATTGCCAGAAGAAATGTATTAACCTTATGACCCCGTCAAAGGTTGTGTTTTATGGCAGTAAGTTGCCTAGACAAGCGAGTTGTATGACGATGATGTAGGCCATGAAGTTGTTAAAACAAGACTGTATAGGATATTTAGCCTAAATAGTCGTCAGTTGTAAAGAGAACCAGAAGATAGAGGAGATACCAGTCATAAGGGACTTCGCAGACGTATTTTCGGATGATCTGCCACGACTTCCTCCAAACAGAGAGGTTGAGTCTGTGATCGATTTGGCGCTAGGAATGGCTCCAATATCGAAGGCACCGTACCGAATGGTTCCGGTAGAGATGAAAGAATTGATGGCACAACTGCAACAGCTACTGGACAAGAAGTGCATACAACCGAGCGTATCACCGTGGGGAGCACCAGTGTTATTTGTGAAGAAGAAGAATGGGGCGATGTGGCTCTGCATCGATTATAGAGAGTTAAATAAGGTCACCATTAAGAATAGATATCCATTACCGAGGATCGATGACCTGTTTGATCAATTGAAGGGAGTGAGATACTTTTCAAAGATAGACTTGAGAAGTGGTTATCATCAGCTGAAGGTGAGGCCAGAGGATGTTCCGAAGACAGCGTTTAGGACTCGATATGGTCATTAAAAATTTTTGGTGATGTCATTTGGTCTAACGAATGCTCCTGCAACATTTATGGGCCTAATGAACGGGGTGTTCAAGCCATTTTTTGGACAAATCTTTATCGACGAAATTTTGGTATATTCGAAGACCAAGGAAGAACATGTAGAGCATCTGAAAGTAACGTTAGAGGCGTTGAGAAGAGAGAAGTTGTACGCCAAATTTTTGAAATGTGAATTTTGGATTGAAAGGGTACAATTTCTTGGATATGTGATCGATAAGGACGAAATTTCAGTAAATCCTTCTAAAGTCGAAGCTGTAATGAACTGGGATTAGCCGAAAACGTCGTCAGAAGTGAGAAGTTTTCTTGGATTGGCAGGTTATTATAGAAGATTCATTCAGAACTTTTCCAAGATCGCAACTCCGCTGACGAATTTAACTAAGAAATCGGTGAAATTCGTTTGGACGGATAAGTGTGAGAAAAGCTTCCAAGAGCTTACGAAAAGGTTGAGTTCAGCACCTGTGTTATCTCTTCAGGATGACACAATAAATTTTATGGTTTATAGTGATGCATCGCATAAAGGACTTGGTTGTGTGCTTATGCAAAATGGCAGGGTCATTGCGTATGCGTCACGACAATTAAAGGACTATGAGAAGGGGTATCCGACCCATAACTTGGAGTTAGCTGCAGTGGTATTTTCTTTGAAGATTTGGAGACACTATCTCTATGGGGAGAAGTGTGAAATATATATAGACCACAAGAGTCTGAAATATATTTTTACACAGAAGGACTTAAATATGCGCCAGAGAAGATGGCTGGAGTTAATTAAGGACTATGAATGCGAGATTTTATACCATCCGGGTAAAGCAGACGTTGTTGTCGACGCCATAAGCAGAAAGGGTCGGGAGAAATTGGTGATGTTGACTGCTCCGGAGAAGCTAATTTTAGCAATGGAGAAGCTGAAATTGAAAGTGAAGTATCCGATGGAGATTGACGAGAAGCTGTTCCAGATGCAAGCTGGTACAACTTTGCTAGATAAAGTTAAGGAAGCTCAACTTTAGGATGAAGATTGTGAGAAGGTAAAGCAGAAGATATATGAAGGAACTGAACCGAGGTTCAAGATAGACAGTGAGGGACTGCTGAGATTTGAGAGCAGAGTTTGGGTACCGCCAGTGCCAGAGATTAAGGAAGACATTTTGAACGAGGCTCATAGATCACGGTATTCGATTCACCCCAGTCGTACCAAGATGTACCAGGATCTTCGACAACATTTCTGGTGGCCGAATTTGAAACGAGATGTTGCAGAGTGTGTTGCAAAGTGTCTGACATGCCAGAAAGTGAAAGAAAAACATCAGTGGCCGAGTGGGTTGCAACAACTTTTAGAGATCCCAGAATGAAAATGGGAACACATTACGATGGATTTCGTGGTTGGCCTCCCGAAGACTCAAAAAGGGTACGACGCAGTATGGGTTATCGTTGACCGATTGGCAAAATCCGCACACTTCCTTCAAATCAGAATTAGATTCAACTTAGACCAGTTGGCAAGGTTATATGTGAAAGAGATTGTTTCAAGGCACGGAGTTTCGACGTCAATTATTTTCGATAGGGATCCGCGCTTTACATCAAACTTCTGGAAGCGACTATATGAATGCATGGGAACACAGTTGAGAATGAGTACGGCCTATCACACTCAGACAGACGGGCAGAGTGAAAGAACGATCCAGACATTGGAAGATTTGCTGAGAGCATGCATCATGGATTTCAAAGGCAACTGGGATGACCACCTACCGCTTGTTGAATTCGGTTACAACAACAGTTACCACGCTAGTATTGGCATGCCGCCTTACGAAGCGTTGTACGGCAGAAAGTGTAGAACTCCACTATACTGGGATGAAGTTGGCGAGAGACAATTGCTCGGTGCAGAGTTGGTACAACAGACAACAGAGATAGTTAAAGTGATCCGGACAAGACTGGTAGCGGCTCAAGATAGGAAAAAGAAATACGCTGATCCACACCGTAAGAATGTAGAATTTGAATCGGGTAGCTTTATTTTCTTGAAAGTCTCTCTTTGGAAAGGGAATATCAAATTCGGTAAGAAGGGGAAATTGAGCCCGAGGTTCATTGGACCTTTTGAGGTACTGCGAAGGATTGGAGAAGTTGCGTATGAGGTAGCCTTACCTCCGCCGCTAGAGAATGTCCACAACGTCTTCCATATGTCAGTGTTAAGACCCTACAAACCCGATTACAAACATGTGATTGAATATGAACCCCTATAATTTGAGAAAGACTTATCCTATGAAGAAATTCCTCTTCAGATTGTTTACAGGAAAGAGCAAGTTCTCAAAAATAAAGTTATACATTCTGTTAAGGTAATTTGGAGGAACCACAATGCTGAAAAACCTACATGGGAACTCGAAGAGCATATGATGAAGAATTACCCACAATTATTTACTTAATTTATGTGTAAGCGATTATGGGGACAGAATCTTTGTAAGGGGGGAGAATATAACGAGACGAAATTTTAATTGAACCGTGATTCTGGGGACAGAATCCTTTTAAGGGAGGAAAGATGTGACGAACGAGATTTTGTAATATAATTTGAATATTTATTGAATTAAATAAATATTTTTCGATGATTTAATTATTGAATTAAATAATTAATTGATGAATTCGTGGTATATTAATTTAATTATATGTGCTACATTGATTAAATTAATGTGGAGAATTTTATTGTTCAAAGTATGAATTTAATTGAGCTTATTTGATTAAATGAATTATTTAATAAGCATAATATTATTCTAATTAATTTAATAATTAATTAGAGATTTAATTATTTAACATAATTAATAAATGAGAATTTTAATTATGTGACTATGTGATTTAATGTGAAATTATTCTATCTTAATTAATTGAATTAAAAAAGATATTTGATTAATTACTTAAATGGGTGTGACATTATTAAACTATATTATAAGAGATTAATTAAAATAAATGAGAAAGGGACTCTTTAAGCTAGCCAAACATGGCCTTATAGGTGGTTGGTCAGTTAACCCATAGTGGGAGTTAACTGACGACCCATGATTTCACGAATTCTTTTCACTTAAACATTATATACATATATCATATATATACCAGTTCTATTTCATATTCATATCAGAAGAAAGAGTAGAGAGAAACTTAGAAGAAGTTGAGAGAAATTTGAGAGAACTTTGAGAGAGAGTTGAAGAGATCAAAGGTTGTAGAAATCAAAAGAGAGTTCATCATCATCATAATCTAGCAGGGTAATCTCTTCAACCCAAACTTAAATTGCGTTCTTATATTTTTATGAAAACTATTCAAGTCCTCTATGACTGATGAAATTTATAATTGGTGGGTATATGATGATATATATGTTAGTATAGGTATATTATATGGTTTATATCATGTATTCATGTGTTAGAGTGACCAATTTCATATAGAAATGCTATAATAAGAGTTTTCCATTAACGACTATTTTGAGTTCTCTGTAAAATAATTATTTTGTGATTAATGCGTGAATTGATAATTTATGTGCATATAATGTTAAGATATAATCATAACATGTTTTCTACCATCTATGTATGTTTTTAAACCATCAATTTCATGTAATTATGTTTTAATTGGATTTTTCAAAAGTTACAAAGTATAAAAGTTGTATATATGGCCCTTACGAACAATTGTATGCCATGAAGTGTTTGTTTAACTTAAATTTGTCAGTAAATTATGATAATACATGTTAAAACCAAAAAAAACAAACTTTGAACGGACGGATTCAGAGTTATAACGAATCCGTGATATTAAATTTTGTGTTTTTCTTCAAAACCGTTAAGAACACCAAGAACCGTGAAATTTTATGATTTGATTTGATTAATTTCATGATTTTAGAGGTTAAAAATATCTTAGTAACATTGTATGATGTTTCTATGAAGTTTATACTTCATAAAAATCACGGTATTAGTTTAATTTGTATTTAATTGGAATTAATTGGGCCAACGAATTGTCAAAATCACAAACCAGAGTTCCTCCAGCATGGGGTCCCACCCCAGCGGGGCTGTGTAGGCTTAAATCCCCGCCCCAGCGGGGGTGGGTGCTCTCCGGAGTGTAAAAAGTGTAAACCAAGACTGTTTTGACCTCCTGTACTAAAATAAGCATAACTTCTTCAAACGAACTCTGATTAAGGCGATTCAAGATGATTTAAAAAGATAACGAGTAGACCTACAACTTTCATTCTTTAAATTTTTCGATTTGAAGTCGTTAACATGGGTCAAAATGGCAATCTTCGTGACTGATGCGTATTCGGAGGCAATCGGAGGGCGTCGGACATGTACGTACGCAAGTGTAGTGCTCTCGACAATAAACGATGATGTTATAAGTTATAAACATAAATATTATATGATTTGAAGTTTATGATTAATAAACGAAGTTATTAACATGTATCAGATAATGTGAAGGTTCAAGTTAACAAACTAAGTGCGAACTTGAATATTGCGATTGTAAAACTTGATTATGATTGTTTGAAGAATTATACCTATATGATACGCATATTGTGAATTCATACTCATGTTATGTGGTTAGTTAATAAGTTAACACTATGAACCAAGTTGTAAGTTGACTTAAATGAAAAGTACAACAGTAAAACATAGAAGTGATGAAACTAATCGACATCGTATGCATAATGTAATATTTAGCAAGCAAGAATATCGTTCCCACGAGAAAGTAGATTAATATTACCAAATATCAATTTTAATTCAATTAATCTTAAATTAAACTACGAATAATGATTGTGACTTTAAGAATTCTATTTAACAACTAAAATATATCGTCACAAGAATGAATGCAGATGGAATAGGTTAAGATAACAACTTCCCTTAGTATTTCATTTTAAACCAATACACTCCTCATTTAATTATTTAATCACTATGAATCGCTAACCAAGAATTCTTTATAATATTCAAGTACTTATTTCGAAGACACGTGAACAAATCCTTATATATCCAGCAATTACGCAACTGATCTACAAGGAACACCCTAACTAATTAATCCACTATATTCCTATTTGAATTAAGATAATTAGGATTTTCAAGCACAGATTTATTCAATGGTTGCAAAAGACATATAGATATATTCCGAAGACACGTGAACAAATCCTTATATATCCAGCAATTACGCAACTGATCTACAAGGAACACCCTAACTAATTAATCCACTATATTCCTATTTGAATTAAGATAATTAGGATTTTCAAGCACAAATTTATTCAATGGTTGCAAAAGGCATATAGATATATTCCTATCCTATATGCTAAACATATTAACCTTATTCAGATTATATAAACAGATGCTATCATATCTATATCTAACTCATACTCCATTTTCCAATTTCGTATAAATTATCCTGGTAATTGTTGATCGGACAATTAATCAATGAACACAAGATATGATCAACGATTCAAGAGTAATTAACTTAAATTAAATAAGAAGCATCAATTTCAAATTACATACTAAGTTCCGTTGCAATCTTAATAAAAAAATAGTTCATAATGACAAAGGAAAACATCATCCAAATTAATATTCCAAACATCCCAAAGATCACAAAATTAAAGATAGATGAAAGGGATAGAAGAAACTATTAGGCCGCTCCAAATCTCTAACTTGATCTTCAACCTTTTGTAGATCTCCTTCGTATTCTCCTTTGATCTATCTCTGCAAATCCTTGTCGTCCGAAATTCCATGATATTTCTGTTTTGACATCTTCTTCCTTTGTATTGGCCCAAACCCTCCTCTAGATTTCTGTCTCTTCAAAAGCAACTTAGCAGCAAAATAACCCACATTGGACGTGGCCTAGCGCACTAGGTGCTAGGTTTAGTGCAATCCAAGCGCACTAGGTATTAGACAAGGACCAGGTAATTATAAAAATGCCACTCAGCTCCAATTTTAATGATTTTTAATTCTTTTCTTCTCCCAAATGACCAGTTTATCCCTCCAGCTACATCCTACAAGAAATAAACGCAAAAACTAATAAAAAGATACTAAAAACACTTAAGGATAACAATAATTAAGCTAAACAATATCTGATTCGTAAGTATAAAACTCACTCATCAACTAGTGAACCCTTATTGATTCGACTAGTCCATAGTTGATGAGCGTTCTAAATTCGAGAACTATTAGCGAGCTTATCCAAACCAAACTTCCTTTGGTGCGGACTCTGATGTCAAACTGAGATGAACAACCCTATTATAGAGGATTGACGATGCTTTAGCGTTAAGATATTGTGCACAGTATGGGTACTAAGGGCTGATCCCCCTAAGTACGAGAAGTAAAGTCCATAGTCTATGACTGTTAAAGGTGTAAAGGTAAACATACTTGATAACCTAGGACATGGTTCAAGGTCTTCTGACCCTTAGATGTAATTTTGATTTTTGATTATTTATTCTTGATTCAAAAGCCGAGTTTTCTTCATTCAGAAGTCTTTGATTCATTCGCATGTTATTATATTGTTATATTGTTATACTTGTGGACAATCATGCTCATTCTTGCGTAATAATAACATTGCAGTTAAGAACGAAAGATCTGACGAGCATTCCACTAGCAAAGGCAAGGGAAAAGTCAACAAGTGATGAAGACTTATTGTTGAATTGATAATATTTGTTTAAGACTTACGTGTTATGTTTAAGACTTATTATTTGGTTACGTTTTCGCATCAGAGATTTAAGTTTAAGTATGACCTGGGATTGATTATGTATTATTATTCAGATGTTGTAACCCCATAAGGGGAGATGATGGATTTATTTCTATCTATTGTATGGTTTGCATTTATTATGGGTAGATAGATAGATGATATTTGTACAGTGAATACCAAATCCCGTGGAAATTGAAGTACTCGGATTTGGGGGTGTTACAAGATTCTCAAACACCAAATAAAGAGTTAAGTGAAGAAATTAAAACACTCAAGGAAGAAAATTCATCTCAAAAAATAGAAGCAGAAAAACAAAGTGAAGAATCCACTTTATTAAATCAAATTAAAATGTTAACTATAGAATGTGATGACTTAAACTTAACAGTTATTAAATTCACAAAAGGAAAAGAAAATCTTAATGTTATGCTTAATCAACAAAGATGTAGTTTTAATAAAGAAGGATTAGGATATATTGGAGAATCTAGTAAGACAAAAAATAAAGAACTCTATCATATTAAAAGTAAAGAAAAAGAAGATCATACATCTCCCTTTACTAAATGTTCGTACTGTAATAGGAATGGTCATTCTGTTTAGTCGTGTAATGCCAAAATGGAAACTACAAATGGAAAATGATTTGAAAACCTATAAGAACCTACACTGCACCTATTATCACAAGAAAATAATTTCATTTTCAGAAAAATAAAAGATTATCTAGAAAATTTCATCAAAACTTTTCAAGATATAATCATGCATCTTATAGACCTGCTACCCATAGAAAAATTGTGTCTACTAAGACTTATTATCATGTACCACATTTTGTAAAGAAAAATACAAATGATCCTTATACAAAATAGAAAACTTACCCAAAGGACCCTTCTTATTAAAGGGTATTAATTTGTGAACTTAATTGCAGGTATATCTCACAGCTGACTCTAGTAAAAATAAATAGTACCTTGATAACGGTTGTTCAAGATACATAACATGTGACAAAACAAAATTAAGTAATCTACAAGCTACAGACAGTGGTGAGGTAACATTTGAAGATAGCAACAAAGGTAAAGTTATTGGAATTGGAAGTGTTGGTAATAAACATATAATAATCTCTAACGTTTAACTAGTCACATGACTCAGGTACAATCTTCTATCTATTGGTCAACTATGTGATAGTGGTTTTAAAATATCTTTCAGTCCTCATAACTGTTCAATAGATGATCAATCTGGCAAATTAATTTTATTATGTCCTAGAAGTCAAAATGTGTATATGTGTGACTTAGATACATACTCTCACCTGGACAATATATGTCTTATATCTGTAAATGTTGATCCATGGCTTTGGCATCGTAGGTTAGGTCACATTAACATGAAATTGATAAATAACATATCTTTTAAGGAACATGTTCGTGGTCTTCCAAAACTAAAGTTTCTAAAAAATCATATTTGTGAAGCCTGTGAATTAGGAAAACACATACATGCATCTCACAAACCTAAACTCGCAATTTCAACCTCTCGACCATTAGAACTCTTGCATATGGATTTGGTAAGTCCTATCCCTAAACATAGCATGGGTGGTGCTATTTATATTCTAGTCCTAGTTGATGACTATTCACGATTCACATAGGTTGATTTTCTAAAATTCAAAAATGAAGCGATAAACTCCTTCTCTACATTATGCAAGAAAATTCAAAATCAACAGGGAAGCTTTATTGTTTATATTCGGTTTGATCATGGAAGAGAATTTGACAGTTCTGATTTCATAATGTTCTGTGATGAGCACGATATAAGCCATAACTTTCTGCGCCTTCCACACCACAATCAAACGATGTAGTTGAAAGAAAATATCATACTTTACAAGAAATGAATATTGTCTCCCTAAGTACTTTTGGGCTGAAGCAATTACAACATCTTGTTATATTTTAAATCGAGTCTTGCTAAGACCAATGTTGCTCAAAACTTCCTATAAACTTTATTATAAAAGAACTCCAAAAATAAATTACTTTCATACGTGTTTTTGGGAGTAAATGCTTTATCCAAAATACTAAACAATATCTAGTGAAATTCTATCCCAAATCTGATGAAGGAATATTTCTAGGATAATTACTTAATAGTAAAGTATATAGAGTTTTTAATAAAAGAACTCTAGTCGTTCAGGAGTGAATGAATGTAACCTTTGATGAGTTTAAACCCCCTCCAAAATACAAAGAGCTGGTAGAAAATGATATAGTCATTGAAGATATTCTCAGAAATATAGAAGAACTAAAAATAGATAATACATCTCCACCTGTCAATATTAATCCTTTTAAAAATCCTAATCCTCAATTAAATGACTTACCTAAAGAATCACATGTCATTAGAAATCATCTGATAGAAAATGTAATTGATGATATTGATAAAGGAATTCTTACGAGATCACAAGCACAAAACGTAACATGGCCAGTCATCTATCTTTTATATCCCAAATTGAGCCTAAAAATATAAAAGATGCATTGCTTGATGAAGATTGGATAATAGCTATGCAGGAGGAACTTGAACAGTTCACCAGAAACAAAGTCTGGGAATTAGTTCCAACACCCAAGGAAACTTCCATTATTGGAACTCGATGGGTTTTTCGTAACAAGTTAGATGAAAATGGAACTGTTGTTGGTCGTTTTCACGATCAATATATGCGTGCAAGTATACACGGTCAACAAGTAATAAAGAGTAAGTTGAGTATCGATCCCACAGAGAATTATCTAATAAAAAATCACCAAACACTAACCCGTAACCAACTTAATCTTATTTAAATGATTGATTTAGTATTTTGAATAATAATATGTAATTAAACTAATACTCCCTAGAATGAAACTAGATAATGAAGACATGAGACTATAATTTCACCTATTGTTTCATCTAAATCAATACACTTCCCATTAAGACAAATTAATTATCATGGATTGCTAATCAAGAACACGAAGGTAAAGTATGGGCATCTCTCGATGTACCATACCCATATCAAATCAAATCCATAGATGATAGAATTAAATTGAGCACCCTAGTTAACTAACTCACTATATTTCTATGTGAATTACAATTAAAAAGGGTTTAAGCGCAAGTTCTTATTAGATTACACGCGGTGCTTTGGTATATCTCTATCCTAGGCACGAATCATGAATTCCAACGACATGTAGAACACACAAACACATACTATTATGACCAGATCTAAACCTATAATCCGTTTCTCAATTTCATATGGATTATCATGGTAATTGATAGCTAGGAAAATAAGTAATTGAATACAAACCATAATAAACAATCCAATAATGATTAACAAGTCTAACAAGGAAGATATATCAAAGTAAACTACACAACAAGATCCATTATAATCTCAAAATGGAGTTTAATTAATGATTGAAGTGAAATCAATAATCCACAATTGAATAAACATTGAAAGATACAAAGAGATAAGAAGAGAATTTAGGGTTTGCGGTGAGCAAAGGTGAGCAAATCTGAATTCTCCTGCTTTTAAGCTGAATCTCCAATGATTTCCAAGAGCTTCAATATCCAAAGATCTAATCTAATCTAGGGTTTATCTAATCTAATGAAAGAGTAGAATATCTAATGATATATATACAAGATGATGATCCCAAAGGATGGAATACCTTATTACATACTGATATCTCTCTATTTTTAAGACCTAATATGACTCTCCTTCAAGTTACGCTTCAATTGTACTATTTAATGAAAAAGTCAACTCTGGTCAGCTTCAGGAGTGGCTCGGCAGCACTCCAAATGGCCTAAAGTTGGGCCCGGGCGTGCTAGTAGCAAATATCACATTTTTGGACCAGGGAAGAGCGTGGGCTCGCTCCAAATACACTATAAATTGGCGCGGCCGTGCCCTGAATTTTCTGCTGCAGTGCCCTCTGGTAGAACAGCTATAACTTTTGATTCGGGAAGAGTTACGGGGCTTGCCACCTGTCAAATCGAAGATATCGACGAGATCTACAACTTTTATTCTTTGTGAATTGAGAAATAATGGACGGATAAAGGTTGCAATTGGGCTTGAAGTGACAGCTTGTGCAATGGCAACCCAAAACATTGAAGTTCGACGTCCGTTGGTACAAGGGTCATAACTCTCGCCTCCGAACTCCGATTGGGATGATTCAAGATGTTCCGGAAAGCTTAAAAGAATCTCTACAATAAAACCCAAGTTCCAAGCCAAAAACATAAAATGAACATAAAAGCCCAAACGATGTCCGAATTGTATTTCCTTGCCTTTTCATACCAATAGTCGCTCACATTGTTCCCAAGCATAAGATCTACAAAATGAACACAAAATGCATGAAAAGTAACTACGAAACATATGTTTAAGCAACTAATTTAAGTAGTAGACACCAGATAAGTAGGTATAAAATCGACTTATCAAATACCCATAAACTTGAACCGTTGCTTGTCCCCAAACAACACATATAATGCAATGCAATAAACTAAACAAAATGCAATCTACTGTAAATGCTAACGAATCCAAATACCAGACAGATATGAAGCTCCCAAGAATTGACTCAGAGAAACTACAAAATCTTCAAACATAGAATCCAACCAAGAACAAGGCCATAATGCATATTATTCTGCAAATCAAAACCTGTCATCACTGATGTAGTGTGTGTGTGCTTAGCAACCATTAAACTTGCTACAGAACAAATACATCACATAATATGCTTCTTAATGGAAAAAACACAGTTTCAACTCAAGAAAGGCAGTAAACAAGATAAGCTCAAACCAAGATTACGCATCAACTAAGCTAAGAGTCAACAAGGGGTTTATTATGCTTTTATTTACTCACGAGGGTGATATATGCACTTTCCCATGTTTACACTCGACTGTGCAATGCCTAGCCCTGTTAGGCTTTTTAATGATACTCGTGTAGTGAGCTTTCGACCAACGACTCTCAAGCCAGAAGGTTTTAGGGCGTTGGCTTATTCAACATATTTTTTTTCTTTTCTTTTTCTCATTTTTATTCTTTTTTATATATATATAGCATGCATAACCCTTGTTTTTCCCCAAACTTAAGATTTTGCGCAATCCTAGTCATTACTAATTGTCTACTAAATCTCTATTATTAAAACACAAATTTCCCAAAAGAAGAAAATTATGTGACCATTTTAACTAAGCAAATTGTAATGGATACTGTAAAGTGCTATTCGATTACATCAGTATCAAACAGATAAGGATTTACATTATGCTATGACATTACAACCAAGCCTAAGTCATCAAAAATGTTCTCAAATCATGTAATTTCAATCTCATCATAGGCCAAATGAATATCAAACAAACTGAAAACTTGGATTCATGCAATATAACCTAACTAAATGCAATAATTAAAAATAAATATTTTTGAATTTTTTTTCAATTTATTAGATGCAACATATGAGTAAAAACTAAACTATATGCAATACACATGAACATACTAATATGCACCCTAAAGAAGAATAATCCCCCCAAACTTAAAATGAATAATGCCCTCAATTGTAATAAAAAGTGAACGACTACTCCCCTAAGTGGCATCGTCATCTCCGTCCGCCTCCTCATGATCCGATGGTGTATCAGGCGGTGGATAAGTCTGGATGGATCCAAAAGTTGGGAACTGAGCTTGAACTTCTCTAATGTCTTGGGAATTCGGCCTATAATCCCCCCAAACTTATTTGGCACTCTAATTTAGCCTTTCATCCCTTTTTAGAAACACTTGCAATGCGCTTTATTTTTGACTTCTATTCTGACCATTCATCCTCATAGCAATTGAATTGAACCTGAGATGATCACAAAATAACCTATTAATACTACTATAATCTACCAAAAATTCTACTTAATATCAAAACTACGAAGAATTAAACATAGAGGGAGAAATGAGCGGATATGTAAATAAGAATTAAACAATGAAGGAGAAAGATTGGATTGGATGGGGTGCCTCCCATCGAGCGCTTGTTTTATAGTCCTTCAGTCGGACTTCTTATCAATGCTATCCAATTCCTCTTCGATAATTTAGGAACCCTCCATCCATCAGGAGCAATGTAGCTTTTGGTAGGTTCCCCGCAGTGATAGCTATTAAATTAAAGTCACCTAGCTTGCTTTTTGTAGATAAGTCCCCCATTTTGAATGTCACATAGCTAGGTGCTTCCTCCATTATGTCTGTGATTAGCTTGGGGCATTAAGTATTGTTAAACACAATGGGCTCTTCTTCTACCTTCTCTTCCTCGGCCCACCATGGATTCAAAGTTGTAATAGCTCTCATGTCATAAAGAGCATTGCCGACGATGTGACTACCAAGGGGGCATGGTTTTGCAAATTTGACTAGATTCTTGTACTTTGGTGGAGAAAGCTCTTGGGGCACTAACAAAATAGAGTCATCTTCATTAGCACTTAAATATAGATCTTTGATGGCCTCATTTTCCTTATCCCCACTTGTCTCCCCTTTTTCGACATCTTGTGGCTCATTCAGTTGCAGATTTGGCTCAGGCTCACCATCTGTCTCAGAATCCATGTCATAGTACCAATTATTTTGAGGACAGTTATTCAAGGCTTTGAACATTTTATCTATCTGATTCTGAAGATTTTGAATTGACATCTCTTGCTCAATTAATATCTCCTCATTTGATGCTATGAACTTAAACTACAAATTCTCCAATCTTGAATTTTCTCTTTCAGTTTTGGAATCCATGTATTGAGGACCATTGGTTGAAGTATTGATGTGTTGTTCCATCTTGTTCTGAAAATTTTGGCTCGATATTTCCTGACTCATCATCATCTCCTCTTGGTTTGCTAAGAGCTTAGACATGAATTCCTTCAAATTTAACTTTTCTTCTTGTGGCAATGGAGGTGGACATGAAAATTTTGGTGGATATGTTGGACTTAGAGCGCATTATTGGTCTTGATAATTATAGCTCCATGAAGAATTTGGATGATACCCCCAATCTTGATGATAATTGGGATAAGCATAGTCATTGAGTTAATCACTCCCATACTGTACTGGTCCAAAACTGAAAGTGTATTGATGACTCGGATGGTTGCCAGCACAATAATAATAAGTAACTGTTATCCTTCGACTCCGTTGGGCTGCAAGAATGTCCAACTTCCTCGAAAGTGCCTCAAGCTGTGCTGATATTATAAAATTTGCGTTGAGTCCATCAATCCCTGTTTCCCTTGGTTGAGTCATTCTCGTGTATGGCCATTGATAAGCAAAGTCATCCATGGTACCAGTAAAAAGAGAAATATAAGAAGAGAATTAAAAAAAAATGTTTAAATTAAGACTAATTTGATTGAAGTTAATGTTGACAAAAATTATTAGACTAATTCCCCGACAACGGCGCCAAAAACTTGTTGGTCGTTTTCACGATCAATATATGCGTGCAAGTATATATGGTCAACAAGTAATAAAGAGTAAGTAGAGTATCGATCCCACAGAGAATTATCTAATAAAAAATCACCAAACACTAACCCGTAACCAACTTAATCTTATTTAAACGATTGATTTAGTATTTTGAATAATAATATGTAATTAAACTAATACTAACTAACCCTAGAAAGAAACTAGATAATGAAGACATGAGACTATAATTTCACATATTGTTTCATCTAAATCAATATACTTCCCATTAAGCCAAATTAATTATCATGGATTGCTAATCAAGAACATGAAGGTAAAGTATGGCCATCTCTCAATGTACCATACCCATATCAAATCAAATCCATAGATGATAGAATTAAATTGAGCACCCTAATTAACTAACTCACTATACTTCTATGTGAATTACAATTAAAAAGGGTTTAAGTGCAAGTTCTTATTAGATTACACGCGGTGCTTTGGTATATCTCTATCCTAGGCACGAATCATGAATTCCAACGACATGTAGAACACACAAACACATACTATTATGACCAGATCTAAACCTATAATCCGTTTCTCAATTTCATATGGAGTATCACGGTAATTGATAGCTAGGAAAATAAGTAATTGAATACAAACTATAATAAACAATCCAATAATGATTAACAAGTCTAACAAGGAAGCATATCAAAGTAAACTACACAACAAGATCCGTTATAATTTCAAAATGGAGTTTAATTAATGATTGAAGTGAAATCCATAATCCACAATTGAATAAACATTAAAAGATACAAAGAGATAAGAAGAGAATTTAGGGTTTGAGGTGAGCAAATCTGAATTCTCTTGCCTCCAATCTGAATCTCTAATGTTTTCCAAGAGCTTCAATATCCAAAGATCTAATCTAATCTAGGGTTTATCTAATCTAATAGAAGAGTAGAATATCTAATGAGGATATATACAAGATGATGATCCCAAAGGATGGAATAACCTATTACATACTGATATCTCTCTATTTTTAAGACCTAATATGACTCTCCTTCAAGTTACGCTTCAATTGCACTATTTAATAAAAAAGTCAACTCTGGTCAGCATCAGGAGTGGCGCGACTGGGCTCCAAATTGCCTGGAGTTGGGCGCGGGCGCGCTAGTAGCAAATATCACTTTTTTGGACCAGGGAAGAGCGCGGGCGTGCTCCAAATACACTATAAAATGGCGCGGCCGCTCTTCGGATTTTCTGCTGCAGTGCCCTCTGGTAGAACAACTATAACTTTTGATCAGGAGGAGTTTACGAGGTCTGCCACCTGTCAAATCTAAGATATCGACCAGATCTACAACTTTTTTTCTTGGAGAATTGAGAAATAATGGACGGACGAAGGTCGAAATTGGGCTTAAAGTGACAGCTTGTGCAATGTCAACCCAAAACATTAAAGTTCAACGTCCGTTGGTACAAGGGTCATAAATCTCTCCTACAAACTCCGATTGGGATGATTCAAGATGTACCAGAAAGCTTAGAAGAAGCTCTACAATAAAACCCAAGTTCCAAGTCAAGAACATGAAATGAACATAAAAGCCCAAACGATGTTCGTATTGTATTTTCTTGCCTTTTCATACCAATAGTCGCTCACACAGTTCCCAAGTATAAGATCTACAAAATGAACACAAAATGCATAAAAAGTAACTACGAAACATAGGTTTAAGCAACTAATTCAAGTAGTAGATACCGGATAAGTAGGTAAAATTAACTTATCAACTGTCATACGTAATAAGGCAAGATTAGTTGCACAAGGGTACAATCAACTTGAAAGAATTGACTATGATGAAACATATGCTCCTGTTGCTCGAATTAAGTCTATACGTATGTTATTAGCTTTTATATGCCATAAAGATTTTAAACTATTTCAAATGGATGTCAAATCTGTCTTTCTGAATGGTGTCATTGAGAAGGAAGTTTATGTTAAACAACCCCCTGGCTTTTAAGATTTGACCATCCTGAACATGTGTATAAACTGCACAAAGCTTTATATGGTCTAAAACAAGCACCCAGGGCATGGTATAAAAGGTTAAGTAAATTCTTGTTAGAAAATGGTTATAAAATGGGTACAGTGGATACTACTCTTTTTACTAAATATAAAAATGATGATATTCTTAATTTACAAATATATGTTGATAACATAATTTTTGGATATACTAACATGACTGATGAGTGGAATTTATACAGGCGAATCGAATACTTTTAGACTTAAGAAGTTGTAGGTTCTTATTAGTTTATACTGCTTTTATATTGTTTTGTTAGTATTTTGTTTAATATTTATTTTGTAGGAGTTTACAGGTCATTTTCAGCTTTCAGGGGCAAAAAGGTTATTTTTGCAGTACAGGCATTGCAGTGCCGGTTCCTAGTACAAGACTGGCGTAACAGCACTGCTTCTCTGCCAGTTCACCATACTCAACGCTGCAGCGCCCGATTCCTTCATATTTATGGCACCACAGCGCCAACTTATTGACCTGAGCCCTTGACCAGGCGCTGCAAGGCCGTTCCAAGGCTTAATCCTGGTGTCGCAGCACCAGCCCTTGTTTTCAGACAGTAATAAGTGGGAATGACCTAGAGGAAAGAGAAAGTAGATATATATGATAAGAAGCCTCATTTTGCAGAGATATATCTCATCCTTTCATCCAATATAGTGTGTGGAGCTTAACTCTTGCACTCTCTCTTCTTATTAGCATAGTTGTAGCTTAGTTTTTCTTTAGCTTTGTATATATAATTAGGAGATAGATTAGGGTTAGGGTTGGGATTCCTTGGAGCTCAAGAGCGACGTAGCGACACGGATCGAAAAGCAAATAGAAGGGATTTCTTGGAGATTGAAGACACTGCGATAGAGTTTATTCTTCTCTAGTTTTTCCTTTGATTCTGTATTTATAAATGTTGTTATTGTTGCTACTTTTGTTTAGTTTATTAGCTATGAACTGAATATTGGCTCTAAGATTATAATGGAATCCTTTGTCTATTTGAATTGATTATCTTAACTCTTTGGTTAGCACCATATGGTTTGATTCAACATATTTATGCTTAATGATTCTTGCTAAGGAATTAGTGATGGTTGTGGTAATCTATAAGAAATTGGGAAATGGATTGTAGATGTATACCTTGATATGTTGGCATGTGATTATGATTTATCTATACCAATGGATTGCATAATTTATGTAAGATAGGAATATACTTATATGTCATGTGTGATCTAATTGAGAACCTATGCTTTAATTCTTTGTTATGGTTAATTCGCATAGGAATGTGTAGGATTATCACCTAGCTTGGATGTTCTTTTCTGTTATATTCCCGTTCAGGTGGATTTAGAGAGGATAGGCTTATACATACCTCAGAAGAGGTGTATGAGCACTTGTGAGTTCTCGGTCGACAATCCTTCGTGACCACTAAGACCAAAGAGAGACAGTTAGGATATTTGATGAAACATAGCACACCAAGTGTTTGACAAAATGCTAGTGTGGGGTGAAGTTATAATCTTAGCTTAAACGCCTTTGATACTAATCGTTATCCGTTTACTTGCTTTGATAATTAGATTAATTACTCATCTTTCATTTAACTGTTTGAATAAGACTTAAGCGATACAGAGTCGGTACTTGGTAAATATTAGAAGTAGTTCCTCGTGGGTTCGACAACTCTCTTATCATTATATTACTTGTTAGACCGCGTATACTTGTGCGTGTTTTATTGATCGCAAAATCGACCAACAAGTTTTTGGCGCCGTTACCGGTGAACTATTTTTTCTAGTATTGTCCAATATTGATTTCAATCAATTTTGTCTTAATTTGAACTTGTATATTTGTATTTAATCTATTTTTATTTTTAAGTCCTTTCAAATATGGATGAGCATAACTATCAATGGTCTTTTGAGAGGACGACACAACCAATTTCAGAAGGAATACTTGAGCAATTGCAAGAAATCGCAAATCTCTCAAGATTTTCTGACAATCTTG
Organism: Panax stipuleanatus; assembly: GCA_020205555.1. Classification (NCBI taxonomy): domain Eukaryota; kingdom Viridiplantae; phylum Streptophyta; class Magnoliopsida; order Apiales; family Araliaceae; genus Panax; species Panax stipuleanatus. The sequence goes on along the minus strand of CM035121.1, from coordinate 116,030,716 downwards.
AGTGTCAATATACTCAAAATGCCACTGTCAGGATCAAGCTGACTACGGCGCAACCTACTATCATCCGGAGAGCTATCCGAGTTATTCATGGGACGATAACCAAGAGCAAGCCAATGCTCCAACTTTTTCATATTCGTCAGATTATTCATACCAACTGCTATCAAAATATGAGGAAACCTCTAGATTGGAGGAGACTCTTGACCTCATTGCGGAACCTCGATAGACAAATGGGAAAACTTGCCAAGGCTAACATGAACTCACCGCGAAGCAATCAACCTGAAGTTACTGATCATGACGAAGGGGGTGAAGAGCATTGCACCGTGGATATCCTAGGAAATGGCGAGGGGTTACACAAGGTTGTTGAGGGAAATGTGGAAATACATCATGTGCAAACTGTGGAGTCTGAAGATGGAGAAAATAGGAGCATGAGTGGCTGCAGTGTCAAGAATGATAGAATTTTGGTAACCACTCTAAAGGTTGTTGTAACCCAAGAAGACCCAAAGGAGCATGAAGAATGGTTTCAAAGTATAAAAGGCAAATAAGTGGATAATTCGACCAATGAAAGTTTCTTGGTGCCAATGGATGAAATAGAGTTCGAGGCTCGCCAATCGTCCATGTCCGCCCTGTAAATCAAGGAAAATACAAAGAGGAAACATGAAATGGTTGTCTTCGCATATGAGCCGAACTGAAAGTAACTACGTAGAGTCGGGCCATCGACTATAAAACAAGCACTCGATGGGGAGGCTACCCATCTCAGTATCATTCTTCTGTCCTCTTTCTTTATGCTATGTTAATATTATATTTCATCTAATTATAGTAATTTAGTAATATCGTAGTCTATCTCCACATTTTTGATAGTATCCTGGTATGTAAATGTGCTAGTCTTAGGAGTATGCGTAACAAATGTTATAGTAGCACAGTTCCTGGAATACTTACATGATGAATTCTGTAATAACCAAGAATTCTAAGTCACATTGTAAATAAATATGTTAATTAAGCATTTATGATATTGAATTCTTTGTGACATATAGTGAATAATTATGTGAATATTTAAATAATATGATTTTTTTATCTATAGTGATAAATATGTATATATATTTATTTAGTATAAAGAGAATTAAAGAGAAAGTTACATAACCTAATTTTTCATTAGGTATGGTTCGTAAATAACCTAAGGGTTATGGTATTGAAGAATGTTAGTATATAAAGGTATACACACTTGATTAATTTTATTATCTCAAGTTAATAATTATTTAAAACATAATTTAAGTAAGTCCAATTGGGGTTATGAGATTAAATGTACATAAGTACTTATTTAAATTCCAAAGGAGTGGAATGGAAATCCTAACTAAATGATTAGGGTAGGATTATAAGTATTGGGCCATGTTATAAACAAGGACCAAACCAAAGAAATTAGAAGCCCAAAACATTATTTAGGAAGCCCAATTGGTGGCCCAATACTTAAAGGGCATTTTGGTCATTTAACTATATAAGTTATAAAAAAAACAAAAAAAACAAAAGTGAGGCCATGTGAAGACCATGTGGAAGCATGTGATTTCCATGTGAGAGGAGGTGGAAAGCTTGTGAATTTTTATTTGTTGTCAATCATTTATTGGCTAATTCCTAACTACCTCCTTATGTGTCACAATTTCATTTAGCCACCCTAACTAACACCATGTGATAGCCATGTGAAGGGATATGGAGAGCAAGATTATGTGGAAAATATGTATAGATATACATATTATATCTATACAGATTTACTAATTAGATACCCTTTTGGTCATTTTGCTAGCAACTTTCATTTCTTCCTAATTTGCTCACAAAACAAAATAAGAGAGAAGAAAAAAAATAGAGAGTGGTCGGGCACTAGGAGGAGAAAGGAGGAGAATTTTTAAAGCAAATGAACCCTAAGTTCATCACATATTTTGGAAGGGAGAGAAGGATTGCAAGAAAATCAAGGTATAAAACCTAAATTCAAGTCTTATTTAAATTTTTTTGTTAGTTTTTAAAAAATACACGACTTATGTTCTTGAAGTCTAAAACTCTTTATCTACATGATATTGAGTGTTCCATGTATGGATCTTACATGTTTAAGTGTTAGAATGTTGATAAAATGGAAAGAAAAGAAAACTATGTTCAAAAGTTAAGAAAACCATAATCTTGTATGTTTTGTATATTTTTATGTAAGATATATGGAGTTTAAGCTTTAAATGGCTAGCAGCATGCTAGAATGATAGATATAGGGTTTAATGGGTTTAACATGTGTATTGGTATGTGTTTATGTAGAAAAGTTGAGCAAAATGCTTGAAAACATTTTTACCGACAAACAAACCGTAGCTTATCCGTAAAAATTGTACATTTTTAAATTTACAAATTATTTTTGTGATTTTCTTTTTTCTGGTATTAGAGGGTTAAGTTGAGAACAAATTCCTTTTGGAATCACTCAAAAATGTTTTAAAATGAGGGAGATATGAATTTTATAGCAAAACACTTCACTGTTAGAAATCTGTGCACAATAGTCCACTTCCGGCTCAATTTTAGTGAGCAAAACGGGTCCCAATTTAATGTTTGATAACTGAAAACTATAGTTCGGGAAGATACGAATCCAACGAGTTTGATTGGGCCTCAATCGGAGTTGTAAATTTTATTCTATGAAGGTTTTAGTAAAGGACCCCAAAACTAAAAATAAAACCAAAAAGTTAGAAAAATTAAAGAATATTGGCCAGTTCAGTTTTTCGACGAACCGGAGGAACTTTCCGGCGGCCGGTTCACCACTTTTCCGGCCGATTCTTGGGGTGGTTCTTGGACAAAAAAATTTCTAAAATTGTGAAGAACATTAAGATATTTTACTCAAAATTATTCGGGACAGTTATGTAATTATTAAGTAATTAATTGTTTAAACTCATTTAAAACTTACTAATTAATAATCATTCATACTAATAAATGATTATTAAACTAATTACATATTGTTTAAGTGTGATTAATTATTTAATTAACATTAAGTGATAATGAATGAAAATTAGTGTTATTAAGCCAATTATTTGTTATTTAATTAAGATTAAATAATAAATAGAGTTAAATAATTTATTAATTATTATTTAATTAATATTAAATAATGATTAAAGAATGTTTAAAATAAATAAACAAATTGTTTATTATTTAAGTGAGAATAAGTAATGAATAATTATAATTACTTACTCACATGTTAGTTAACTAATATAAAGTCAATAAATTAATTATTATTTAATTAAATATTAAATAATAAATAAAAATAAATGTTAATTAATTATTATTATTTATTTAATAGTAAATAATAAATAAAGATAAGTGTTAATTAATTATTTATTATTTAATTAATATTAAATAATAAATAAAGATAAATGTTAATTATTTATTTATTAAAGCTAAATAATTAGAAAAGACTCATAAAGTTAAACAAATTAATTATTTATTATTTAATTAATAATAAATAAGTACAAATATTAATTAATTATTATTTAATTAATATTAAATGATAATAAGATTATTAATATTAAATTATTAAATAATTATTAAAATTAGAAAGTTAAAATATTATTAAAAGATTAATAATATTAGATACTTAAAATATTATTAAAAGACTAATAATATTAAAGAGAGACTAAAATATTATTAAATAATTAATAATATTTATAAAAAAATAAAATATTATTAAAAGGTTAATAATATTATTTAAGAGTTAAGATGATTATATAATAATAATATTATCAAGGAACGATAATATTATTATGGAGTTATGTGATATATAATATTTAATTATGTGATTAATGTTAGATAATATATAAGAATAATAATGTTATGAATAATTATATGTGATACTAATTGAAGGATCCATGATAGGTATTTTCAAAGAGGATAATTTAAATTCATTAAGCGGATAAAAAAAATTGCATAGCAGTAGTCCGCAAACAAGGCAAGTTCTCTAACTTAACTTGAGCTATTACTTTCTAAGCATGATTAGTGAATAATTATTATTGATTATTCACATCTAAAATTGATTATTGATATCCGCACTGTGTGCAATTGAATTCCTGTTCTATCATTATTGAACTGTGAATTTATTAAAGTTCTTTTATTCATGAACTGTTTATAATATGGATCTATGCTAATTGTATCAGCTAGATCAAATATGTTTAAACTTGTTAAATCAAATATGTTTTAAAAGCGGTGCCTAGCCAATTGAAATGGTAAGGACTCGTGACTGAGAAAAAGAACAGTTTTACTAAAGTATTATTGGAAAATAATTGTTGCTAGTACACTGAGTGATTATGCATATTTCATCGGGTACGAAATGCTGATCCCCTTGACTACCAAAACTTATTAAAAGGACCAGTTTAAATACTGACAACCTTAGTATATGTTCATGGTTATTTCAAACCACTCAGCCTCTGATATTCAATTATTCGAATATTCAGATATTAAGATTAATTCATGCTCTTTCACTATTCATTTATCTGATTGAACTTTGAAAGTTAAATTCATTTCTAATCATGATATATCTCTTTCATAATTAAACTTGCTAAGCAAATTAGTTGCTTACGCTTGCTATATCATGACAATTATTTCAGCTAAGCCCAAGAGTTCGAGTAAGAAAGACAAGGGCAAGGGAAAGGTCCAAGAATAGTTAATATAAATGCTTATGTATTATGAAATACTATGATCATGTAAACCTTTTGTGTTACTATATGTAATTAAGGTACTTTTATGTTAAGATATTAGACCTTGGGATATTGATGTAATATTTTATTATAATAAACAATGTATGTTTATTATTCCGCAATAATATATAGAATGCTTATGTTGATGATGTACCGTGAGCACTGAATCTGAGGTTAGAGAACCCGGATTTGGGGGCGTCACAGGTTGGTATCAGAGCTGTAGGTTATAAACTTTAGGAATGCAAAACCTAGGTTATAACCTTAGAAGAAAACTCGTATAGAGTATGTTAAGTGGTGGATTATGGAAATTCATCATAGTTTTGGTTGTACTTAATAAAATATCATTTCAATTTATCAATGAATATATTTTATTGTGGTACTGATGTTGTTTATTTTTGTTTTGGATTATAGGATGGCAGAGGAGAGTCATGACAGCCGTACAGTGGATCAGCCAGTAGAGCACGAGTTTCCAGAAGATTCCACACCAGATATCCTTATTGGAGATCTATTGGGCCAGAATGCGGAGCTAGAGGCTAGAGTACAAGAGCTGGAGGTGGAGAATCACACTTTCTAGGACACTGAACAGCAGTATAAAGATGTCACTTATCAGGCATTAGCAGACTTGGATGTGATGAAAGCTAAAGTGGTGTTATTAGAGTTTCATCTAGGTGAGAGGACATTAGAGAATCAGGTGATGAAGTTTGAGTTCGATCTGGAGAAAGCAGACAGGATCAGAGTGGGAGAAGCTTGGATGAATGGAGCAAGGCTAGTAGATCAACTGCAAGAGGTGATAGGGGAGAAGGATGTTAGGATTGATACCTTGGGGCGAGCCTTGGATATGGCCTACATGAGACAGAGAGCTGGGGTGAGAAAGTCACACTTTGAGGTAGGCGAGTCCAGTCGACCAGTTCAACGTCGGGTAGATGAAGGGGTACCCCGTGATCAGGAGCAAGGGAATGTTCTTGTTGAGACGGTTCAGCAGGATATGCCGTGATATCTTAGTTGATGGTTATGTATATAGATGCACTAGTACTCTTTTTGTTTAGCAAGGTTATATTATGTGTGATGTAAACCTCTGGCTATGTGAGGTTGTATTTAAATATGATGTATCCCCATCTTAGGTGAGTAGGGGAATATATGTTTTTGGTAGGTCCCATCTCTGTATATGTTTAGAATGGGATAGTTAGCATTTATAAAAATATTGCAGGCATATAAATGTATGACACTAATATTTGGTATATGAATATAAATGCGGTATTATGTGTAAATGTTTGCTTAAGTAAATAAGACTTGAGAATAAAGATAGTAAGTTGAACATGGTGATAATATGATTGTTAGAGTTTGAATTATATGTTATATTTTAAACACTTAAAAGATATGACATATAATGAAACTCAAAGTGATAATGTAAGACTTTGTTTAACCAGATAATGCCTCCAAGACACCAAAACCATAACTAGAGGGAGGAGCGATCTATAAATAATGAAAGAGAGCAAGCTGACCCAATGCAGAACTTTGCAAATATGATAGCTCAAGCTATGCGAACTTGTGCACCTGCAGCAAGCAATCAAGTGAATAATAAATTAGCAAATTTTAAAGATTTTAAAGCTGTAGGACCGCCAGAATTCAGCAGAACCACGGAACCCATAGAAGCTCAAACATGGGTGAAAGAGATGGAAAATGTCTTTATCATTGCTAGGGTAGCCGAAGAGAAAAAAATGGCTTTTGCTACCTACTTGATGAAAGGTGAGGCTAATTACTGGTGGGAGTCAAACCAAGCTAGAGCAGGAATGGAAGCAGTCGCGTGGACAAGATTTAAGGAGTTGTTCTTAGAAAGCTATTTCTCGGAAGGCATGCAAGCCAGGATGGACGTGAAGTTTCTTGAATTGAAGCAAGAGAACATGACAGTTGTCGAATATGCAGCAAAATTCAATGAGTTAGCCAGATTCGCACCTCATCAGATGGATACAGAACTACGAAAGGCGCGTAGGTTTAAAAATGTGTTGAAGCCTTAGATACACAGCAAAGTCGCAGTGCTAAAAATTGCTACGTTTTTAGCACTGTTAGAAAAAGCTATCATTGCAGAAGGTAGTAGTGAGGCAGTGTCTAAATTCAACCGAGAGAAGAACAAGAAAAAGTATGAAGGTATCAGGGTGCCAGCAGTGGGAGCATTAGCACTAAGAAACACATGTGGAACAGTGGCAACGAATCAGGAAATCAACAAGGGAGTATACCACAGAAGAAGCCAACGTGTGTAAAGTGTGGGAAGAATCACTCTTGGGAGTGTATGAAAGTAAAGAATGTCTGTTATAACTGCGGTCAGGAAGGACATATCTCACCGAATTTTCCTAAACCAAAGAAGGGATGTTGCTTTTCATGTGGGGGAACGAGGTATTGATTTAAGGATTGTCCATTTTAGAAGAATACTGACAGAGGAAGTGGAAACAGGAGCAGTACCCCAAAGTTAACAATTGGAGGGCCAATGTAGTAGAGCAAGCCGACAGCCCGAACTTTCAACATGACTGTGCAAGACGCAGTTGCATCAAAGGAGGTGGTGTCAGGCATAATTCCGATCAATAATATAAAGGCATATATATTGTTTGATTCGGGAGCTTCCTTTTCATTTGTGTCTGAGGAATTTACTAGAAGATTAAACTTACCCTGTGAAAAGTTAAAGAACCCTATGAACATAGAAGTTGCAAATAAAGAAGTGATCCCTGTAGAGTTTATCCATAACAATTGTGGAATGGAAATAAGTGGACATAAGTTAAGCGTGAATTTAATTCCGATACGCTTAGGAGAATTTGATTTTATCCTAGGGATGGATTGGTTGTTTAAATATGAGGCAGTTATAGATTGCCAGAAAAAGAGTATACGCCTTAAGACACCAGATAAGTCTAAGGTTGTATTTTATGGTTGCAAGTTTCCAAGACAAACAAGTTGTCTGACGATGATGCAAGCCAGGTGGTTGTTACGAAAAGGATGTGAAGGTTATTTGGATCATGTAGTGGATACAAGGGTTGTGGATTCGGACATGGGGCAAATACCTATAGTTAATGAGTTTGGGGATGTTTTTCCAGAAGACCTTCTGGGACTTCTGCCAGACAGAAAGATATGATTGATTTAGTACCGGGGATAGCGCTGATATCGAAAGCACCATATAGGATGTCTCCGATAGAAATGAAAGAGTTGATGATCCAGCTACAAGAGTTGTTGGACAAGAAGTACATCTAACCTAGTGTATCTCCGTGGGGAGCACCGGTGTTGTTTGTGAAGAAGAAAGACGGTTCGATGAGGTTGTGTATGGATTATAGAGAGTTGAAGAAGGTGACAATCAAGAACAAATATTAGTTACCAAGAATAGACGATATGTTTGATCAACTTAAAGGAGCGAGATATTTTTCGAAGATTGACCTAAGGACTGGTTATCATCAGTTGAAAGTGAGGACGGAGGATGTACCAAAGACATCATTTAGAACTCGTTACGACCATTATGAGTTCCTAGTGATGTTGTTTGGACTGACGAACGCACCAGCTAATTTTATGGACTTGATGAACAGAGTATTTAAATCGTACTTGGATAAGTTTGTGGTTGTGTTCATTGACGATATTCTGGTGTATTCAAAGACTGAAGAGGAGCATGCCGAACATCTAAGGATAGTATTGGAGACGTTAAGAAAGGAAAAACTATATGCATAACTTTTGAAGTGTGAATTCTGGTTGAAGAGAGCTCATTTTATGGGGCATGTTATCGACAATGAGGGAATTTCTGTTGATCCAGCTAAAGTAGAAGCGGTGAAAAATTGGAGACAACCGAAGACACCGACAGAGATCAAAAGTTTCTTGGGATTGGCAGGATATTATCAGAGGTTTATTTAGGATTTCTTGAAGATAGCGACACCATTAACTAATCTGACGAGGAAGACTGTTAAGTTTGTGTGGACAGAGAACTGCGAACAAAGTTTTCAGGAACTGAAGAAAAGACTTAGTGAAGCACCTGTGTTATCGTTACCTGATAGTACGGGGGGTTTTACAGTGTATAGTGATGCGTCACATAAGGGACTGGGTTGCGTGTTAATGCAGAATGGTAAAGTCATTGCGTACGCGTCACGACAATTAAAGGACTATGAGAAGGGATACCCTACTCATGACCTAGAATTAGCTGCAAGTAGTATTTTCCCTGAAGATCTGGAGGCATTACCTCTACAGAGAAAGGTGTGAGATATACATAGACCACAAAAGTCTGAAGTATATCTTTACACAAAAGGAGTTAAACATGAGGCAGAGGAGATGGTTAGAATTAATCAAGGATTATGATTGTGATATTCTATATCATCCAGGGAAGGCCAATGTAGTGGCAGATGCTTTAAGCAGAAAGATCCGAGATAAATTGTTTGTATTGACAGACCAAGAAAAATTAGTCAGGGAAATGGAGAAAATGGAGTTGGAGGTGAAAAATCTGAAGAATTCGGATAAAGTGATAGAAATGGAAGCAAGCCCTACATTACTCGATAAGTTGAAGGAGGCATAAGAAAATGATGAAGAATGTGGTAACCTCACGAAGAGGTTAGCTAAAGGCGAAAAGTTGAAATATAAAATCAATAGCTCCGGATTGTTGAGATTTGAAGGACGAATTTGGGTACATGCAGTACCAGAATTAAAAGAGGAGATTTTGCAAGAAGCGCACAATATGAGATATTCAATACACCCAGGAAGTACAAAGATGTATCAAGATTTGCGTCAACATGATTGGTGGCCAAACATGAAGAGAGAGGTTGCTGAACGCGTTAATAGATGTTTAACTTGTCAAAGAGTCAATGCAGAGCATCAACGACCAAGTGGACTGTTACAGCCATTAGAAATTCCAGAATGGAAATGGGAGCATGTCACAATGGATTTTATGGTAGGACTTCCAGCGACACAGAAGGGTTATGGCGCCATATGGGTGATTGTTGATCGTCTTACAAAGTCAGCACACTTCTTGCCAATCAGGATTAGGTATACTTTGGATCAACTTGCAAAATTGTATATCAAGAAAATAGTTTCAAGATATGGAGTGCCAATATCAATTGTATTTTATAGAAATCCGCGCTTCACGTCGAACTTTTGGAGGAGTCCTCAAGAAAGAATGGGGACACAACTAAGGTTAAGTACAACGTATCATCCACAGACTGATGAGCAAAGCGAGAGAACAATTCAAACACTAGAAGACATGCTTCAGAGCCTGTTTGATGGACTTCAAAGGAAGCTGGAAAGATCATCTTCCATTGGTGGAGTTTGCGTATAACAATAGTTACCATGACAGCATTGGAATGCCGCCGTATGAAGCCTTGTATGGAAAAAAGTGCAGAACGCCCTTATGTTGGGACGAGGTAGGTGAACAAAGACTGTTGGGGCAAGAATTGGTGCAGCAGACCGTGGATATCATTAAAGTTATAAGAGCTCGACTGGTAGCAGCTCAAGATTGACAAAAGAAGTACGCAGATATTCATCGCAAGAAAAGAGACTTTGAAGTGGGAAGCTATGCATTTCTCAAGGTATCTCCCTGGAAGGCGAAGATAAGATTTGGGAAGAAATGTAAACTGAGTTCGAGATTTATTGGACCATTTAAAATACTGAAGAAGATAGGCGAAGTGGCGTACGAGGTAGCTTTACCTCCTAAACTGGAACATATTCACAATGTATTTCATGTGTCAGTGATGCATCCGTACAAGACGGATTATAAGCATGTGGTATCCTACGAGCCGATTCCAGTCGAGAAGGACTTATCATACGAGGAGATTCTTATAGGAATTTTGGATAGGAAAGAGCAGAAGTTGAGAAATAAGGTTATCCATTCTGTTAAAGTTCAGTGGAGAAACCACAATGCAGAGGAAGCAGCGTGGGAACTAGAGGAAAAGATGAGAAAGAATTATCCGAATCTTTTTGATTAACCTTAGGAAAATTCCGGGGACGGAATTCTTATAAGGATGGGAGAATGTAATAACCAAGAATTCTAAGTCACATTGTAAATAAATATGTTAATTAAGCATTCATGATATTGAATTCTTTGTGACATATAGTGAATAATTATGTGAATAATTAAATAATATGATTATTTTATCTATAATGATAAATATGTATATATATTTATTTACTATGAAGAGAATTAAAGAGAAAGTTACATAACCTAATTTTTCAATAGGTATGGTTAGTAAATAACCTAAGGGTTATGGTACTGAAGAATGTTAGTATATAAAGGTATACACACTTGATTAATTTTATTATCTTAAGTTAATAATTATTTAAAACCTAATTTAAATAAGTCTAATTGGGGTTATGAGATTAAATGTACAAAAGTACTTATTTAAATTCCAAAGTAGTGGAATAGAAACCCTAACTAAATGATTAGGGTAGGATTATAAGTATTGGGTCCATGTTATAAACAAGGCCCAAACCAAAGAAATTAGAAGCCCAAAACATTGTTTAGGAAGCCCAATTGTGGCCCAGTACTTAAAGGGCATTTTGGTCATTTAACTATATAAGTTATAAAAAAATAAATAAATAAAAAGTGAGGCCATGTGAAGACCATGTGGAGCATGTGATTTGCATGTGAGAGGAGGTGGAAAGCTTGTGAATTTTTATTTGTTGTCAATCATTTATTGGCTAATTCCTAACTACCTCCTTATGTGTCATAATTTCATTTAGCCACCATAACTAACACCATGTGATAGCCATGTGAGGGGATATGGAGAGCAAGATTATGTGGAAAATATGTATAGATATACATATTATATATATACATATTTACTAATTAGATACCCTTTTGGTCATTTTGCTAGCAACTTTCATTTCTTCCTAATTTGCTCACAAAACAAAACAAGAGAGAAGAAAAAAAATAGAGAGTGGCCGGGTACTAGGAGGAGAAAGGAGGAGAATTTTTAAAGCTAATGAACCCTAAGTTCATCACATATTTTGGAAGGGAGAGAAGGATTGCAAAAAAATCAAGGTATAAAACCTAAATTCAAGTCTTATTTAATTTCTTTTGTTAGTTTTTAAAAAATACAAGACTTATGTTCTTGAAGTTTAAAACTCTTGATCTACATGATATTGAGTGTTCCATGTATGGATCTTACATGTTTGAGTGTTAGAATGTTGATAAAAAGGAAGGAAAAGAAAACTATGTTCAAAAGTTAAGAAAACCCTAATCTTGTATGTTTTGTATATTTTTATGTAAGATATATGGAGTTCAAGCTTTAAATCACAAGAAGCATGGTAGAATGATAGATATAGGGTTTAATGGGTTTAACTTGTGTATTGGTATGTGTTTATATAGAAAAGTTGAGCAAAATGCTTGAAAATATTTTTACCGACAAACAACCCATAGCTTATCCGTAAAAATTGCACATTTTGAAATTCACAAATGATTTTTGTGATTTTCTTTTTTTTGGTATCAAAGGGTTAAGTTGAAAACAAAATTCCTTTGGAATCACTCAAAAATGTTTTAAAATGAGGGAGATATGAATTTTATACCAAAGCACTTCACTGTTAGAAATTTGTGCACAATAGTCCACTTTCGGCTCAATTTCAGTGAGCAAAACGGGTCCAAATTTAATGTTTGATAACTGAAAACTGTATTCGGGAAGATACGAATCCAAAGAGTCTAATTGGGACTCAATCGGAGTTGTAGATTTCGTTTTATGAAGGTTTTAGTAAAGGACCCCAAAACTGAAAATAAAACCAAAAAGTTAAAAAAATTAAAGAATATTGGCTGGTTAAGTTTTTCGACGAACCGGCGGAACTTTCCGGCAGACGGTTCACCACCTTTTCGGCCGGTTCTTAGGGTGGTTCTGGGACATAATTTTTTTTAAAATTGTGAAGAACATTAATATATTTTTCTCAAAATTATTCGGGACAGTTATGTAATTATTAAGTAATTAATTGTTTAAACTCATTTAAATCATTTAAAACTTACTAATTAATAATCATTAATACTAATAAATGATTATTAAACTAATTACATATTATTTAAGTGTGATTAATTATTTAATTAATATTAAGTGATAAATGAATGAAAATTAGTGTTATTAAGCTAACTATTTGTTATTTAATTAAGATTAAATAATAAATAGAGTTAAATATTTATTAATTATTATTTAATTAATTTTAAATAATGATTAAATAATGTTTAAAGTAAATAAATAAATTTTTTATTATTTAATGAGAATAAGTAATGAATAATTATAATTACTTACTCACATGTTAGTTAAGTAATATAAAGTCAATAAATTAATTATTATTTAATTAAATATTAAATAATAAATAAGAATAAATATTAATTATTTATTTATTATTTGTTTAATAGTAAATAATAAATAAAGATAAGTGTTAATTAATTATTTATTATTTAATTAATATTAAATAATAAATAAAGATAAATGTTAATTAATTATTTATTAAAGATAAATAATTAGAAAAGACTTATAAAGTTAAATAAATTAATTATTAATTATTTAATTAATAATAAATAAGTATAAATATTAATCAATTATTATTTAATTAATATTAAATGATAATAAGATTAATAATATTAAATTATTAAAATATTATTAAATAATTAATAATATTAGAAAGTTAAAATATTATTAAAAGATTAATAATAGTAGATACTTAAAATATTATTAAAAGACTAATAATATTAAAGAGAGACTAAAATATTATTAAATGATTAATAATATTTTCAAACAAATAAAATATTATTAAAAGGTTAATAATATTATTTGAGAGTTAAGATGATTATATAATAATAATATTATGAAGGAACGATAATATTATTATGGAGTTATGTGATATCTAATATTTAATTATGTGATTAATGTTAGATAATATATAAGAATAATAATGTTATGAATAATTATATGTGATACTAATTGAAGGATCCATAATAGGTATTTCCAAAGAGGATAATTTAAATTCATTAAGCGGATAAATAGAATTGCATAGCAGTAGTCCGCAAATAAGGCAAGTTCTCTAACTTAACTTGAGCTATTACTTTCTAAGCATGATTAGTGAATAATTATTGTTGATTATTCACATCTAAAATTAATTATTTATATTCGTACTGTGTGCTATTGAATTCCTGTTCTATCATTATTGAACTGTAAATTTATTAAAGTTCTTTTATTCATGAACTGTTTATGATATGGATCTATGCTAATTGTATCAGCTAGATCAAGTATGTTTAAACTTGTTAAATCAAATATGTTTTAAAAGCGGTGCCTAACCAATTGAAATGGTAAGGACTCGTGACTGAGAAAAAGAACAGTTTTACTAAAGCATTATTGGAAAATAATTGGTTCTGGTACACTGAGTGATTATGCATATTTCACCGGGTACGAAAGGCTGATCCCCTTGACTACCAAAACTTATTAAAAGGACCAGTTTAAATACTGACAACCTTAGTATATGTTCATGGTTATTTCAAATCACTCAGCCTCTAATATTCAATTATTCGAATATTCATATATTAAGATTAATTCATGCTCTTTCACTATTCATTTATCTTGATTGAACTTTGAAGGTTAAATTCATTTCTAATCATGATATATCTCTTTCATAATTAAACTTGCTAAGTAAATTAGTTGCTTACACTTGCTATATCCTGACAATTATTTCAACTAAGCCCAAGAGTTCGAGTAAGAAGGACAAGGGCAAGGGAAAGGTCCAAGAATAGTTAATATAAATGCTTATGTATTATGAAATACTATGATCATGTAAATCTTTTGTGTTACTATATGTAATTAAGGTACTTTTATGTTAAGATATTAGACCTTGGGATATTGATGTAATATTTTATTATAATAAACGATGTATGTTTATTATTCCGCAATAATATATAGAATGCTTATGTTGATGATGTACCGTGAGCACTGAATCTGAGGTTAGAGAACCCGAATTTGGGGGCGTCACAGGTTGGTATCAGAGCTGTAGGTTATAAACTTTAGGAATGCAAAACCTAGGTTATAACCTTAGAAGAAAACTCGTATAGAGTATGTTAAGTGGTGGATTATGGAAATTCATCATAGTTTTGGTTGTACTTAATAAAATATCATTTCATTTTATCAATGAATATATTTTATTGTGGTACTGATGTTGTTTATTTTTGTTTTGGATTATAGGATGGCAGAGGAGAGTCATGACAGCCGTACAGTGGATCAGCCAGTAGAGCACGAGTTTCCAGAAGATTCCACACCAGATATCCTTATTGGAGATCTATTGGGCCAGAATGCGGAGCTAGAGGCTAGAGTACAAGAGCTGGAGGCGGAGAATCACACTTTCTAGGACACTGAACAGCAGTATAAAGATGTCACTTATCAGGCATTAGCAGACTTGGATGTGATGAAAGCTAAAGTGGTGTTATTAGAGTTTCATCTAGGTGAGAGGACATTAGAGAATCAGGTGATGAAGTTTGAGTTCGATCTGGAGAAAGCAGACAGGATCAGAGTGGGAGAAGCTTGGATGAATGGAGCAAGGCTGGTAGATCAGCTGCAAGAGGTGATAGGGGAGAAGGATGTTAGGATTGATACCTTGGGGCGAGCCTTGGATATGGCCTACATGAGACAGAGAGCTGGGGTGAGAAGGTCACACTTTGAGGTAGGCGAGTCCAGTCGACCAGTTCAACGTCGGGTAGATGAAGGGGTACCCCGTGATCAGGAGCAAGGGAATGTTCTTGTTGAGACGGTTCAGCAGGATATGCCGTGATATCTTAGTTGATGGTTATGTATATAGATGCACTAGTACTCTTTTTGTTTAGCAAGGTTATATTATATTTGTTGTAAACCTCTGGTTATGTGAGGTTGTATTTAAATATGATGTATCCCCATCTTAGGTGAGTAGGGGAATATATTTTTTTGGTAGGTCCCATCTCTGTATATGTTTAGAATGGGATAGTTAGCATTTATAAAAATATTCCAGGCATATAAATGTATGACACTAATATTTGGTATATGAATATAAATGCGGTATTATGTGTAAATGTTTGCTTAAGTAAATAAGACTTGAGAATGAAGATAGTAAGTTGAACATGGTGATAATATGATTGTTAGAATTTGAATTATATGTTATATTTTAAACACTTAAAAGATATGACATATAATGAAACTTAAAGTGATAATGTAAGACTTTGTTTAACCAGATAATGCCTCCAAGACGCCAAAATCGTAACTAGAGGGAGGAGCGATCTATAAATAATGAAAGAGAGCAAGCTGACCTAATGCAGAACTTTGCAAATATGATAGCTCACGCTATGCAAACTAATGCACCTGCAGCAAGGAATCAAGTGAATAATAGATTAGCAAATTTTAAAGATTTTAAAGCTGTAGGACTGCCAGAATTAAACGGAACCACGGACCCAATAGAAGCTCAAACATGGGTGAAAGAGATGGAAAATGCCTTTATCATTGCTAGGGTAGCCGAAGAGCAAAAAACGGCTTTTGCTACCTACTTGATGAAAGTTGAGGCTAATTATTGGTGGGAGTCAAACCAAGCTAGAGCCGGAATGGAAGTAGTTGCATGGAAAAAATTTAAGGAGTTGTTCTTAGAAAGCTATTTATCAGAAGGCATGCAAGCCGGGATGGAGTTGAAGTTTCTTGAATTGAAGCAAGAGAACATTACAGTTGTCGAATATGCAGTAAAATTCAATGAGTTGGCCAGATTCGCACCTCATCAGATGGATACAGAACTACGAAAGGCGCGTAGGTTTGAAAATGGGCTGAAGCCTTGGATACACAGCAAAGTCGCAGTGCTAAAAATTGCTACGTTTTTAGCACTGTTAGAAAAAGCTATCATTGCAGAAGGTAGTAGTGAGGCAGTGTCTAAATTCAACGGAGAGAAGAACAAGAAGAAGTATGAAGGTGGACATCAGGGTGCCAGCAGTGGGGGCATTAGCACTAAGAAACGCATGTGGAACAGTGGCAACAAATCGGGAACTCAACAAGGGAGTACACCACAGAAGAAGCCAACGTGTGTAAAGTGTGGGAAGAATCACTCTTGGGAGTGTATGAAAGGAAAGAATGTCTGTTATAACTGCGGTCAGGAAGGACATATCTCACCGAATTGTCCTAAACCAAAGAAGGGATGTTGCTTTTCATATGGGGGAACGAGGCATCAATTTAAGGATTGTCCATTTAAGAAGAATACTGACGGAGGAAGTGGAAACAAGAGCATTACCCCAAAGTTAACAATTGGAGGGCCAATGCAGCAAAGCAAGCCGATAGCCCGAACTTTCAACATGACTGTGCAAGACGCAGTTGCATCAAAGGAGGTGGTGTCAGGCATAATTCTGATCAATAATATAAATGCATATATATTGTTTGATTCGGGAGCTACCTATTCATTTGTGTCTGAGGAATTTGCTAGAAGATTAAACTTACCCTGTGAAAAGTTAAAGAACCCTATGAACATAGAAGTTGCAAACAAAGAAGTGATCCCTGTAGAGTTTATCCATAACAATTGTGGTGTGGAAATAAGGGGACATAAGTTAAGCGTGAATTTGATTTCGATACGCTTAGGAGAATTTGATGTTATCCTAGGGATGGATTGGTTGTTTAAACATGAGGCAGTTATAGATTGCCAGAAAAAGAGTATACGCCTTAAGACACCAGATAAGTCTAAGGTTGTATTTTATGGTAGCAAGTTTCCAAGACAAACAAGTTGTCTGACGATGATGCAAGCCAGGTGGTTGTTACGAAAAGGATGTGAAGGTTATTTGGATCATGTAGTGGATACAAGGGTTGTGGATTCGGACATGGGGCAAATACCTATAGTTAATGAGTTAGGGGATGTTTTTCCAGAAGATCTTTTGGGACTTCCTCCAGAAAGAGAGATAGAATTTGTGATTGATTTAGTACCGGGGACAGCGTCGATATCGAAAGCACCATATAGGATGTCTCCGGTAGAAATGAAAGAGTTGATGATCCAGCTACAAGAGTTGTTGGACAAGAAGTACATCTAACCTAGTGTATCTCCATGGGGAGCACCGGTGTTGTTTGTGAAGAAGAAAGACGGTTCAATGAGGTTGTGTATGGATTATAGAGAGTTGAATAAGGTGACAATTAAGAACAAATATCAGTTACCAAGAATAGACGATATGTTTGATCAACTTAAAGGAGCGAGATGTTTTTCAAAGATTGACCTAAGGACTGGTTATCATCAGTTGAAAGTGAGGACGGAGGATGTACCAAAGACATCATTTAGAACTCGTTACGGCCATTATGAGTTCCTAGTGATGTTGTTTGGACTGACGAACGCACCAGCTGCTTTTATGGACTTGATGAACAGAGTATTTAAATCGTACTTGGATAAGTTTGTGGTTGTGTTCATTGACGATATTCTGGTGTATTCAAAGACTGAAGAGGAGCATGCCGAACATCTAAGGATAGTATTGGAGACGTTAAGAAAGGAAAAATTATATACATAACTTTCGAAGTGTGAATTCTAGTTGAAGAGAGCTCATTTTTTGGGGCATGTTATCGACAACGAGGGAATTTCTGTTGATCCAGCGAAAGTAGAAGCGGTGAAAAATTGGCGACAACCGAAGACACCGACAGAGATCAGAAGTTTCTTGGGATTGGCAGGATATTATCGGAGGTTTATTTAGGATTTCTCGAAGATAGCGACACCATTAACTAATATGACGAGGAAGACTGTTAAGTTTGTGTGGACAGAGAACTGTGAACAAAGTTTTTAGGAACTGAAGAAAAGACTTAGTGAAGCACCTGTGTTATAGTTACCAGATAGTACGGGGGGTTTTACAGTGTATAGTGATGCGTTACATAAGGGACTGGGTTACGTGTTATTGCAGAATGGTAAAGTCATTGCGTACGTGTCACGACAATTAAAGGACTGTGAGAAGGGATACCCTACTCATGACCTAGAATTAGCTGCAGTTGTATTTGCCCTTAAGATCTGGAGGCATTACCTCTACGGAGAAAGGTGTGAGATATACACAGACCACAAAAGTCTGAAGTATATCTTTACACAGAAGGAGTTAAACATGAGGCAGAGGATATGGTTAGAATTGATCAAGGATTATGATTGTGATATTCTATATCATCCAGGGAAGGCCAATGTAGTGGCAGATGCTTTAAGCAGAAAGACTCGAGATAAATTATTTGTATTGACAGACCAAGAAGAATTAGTCAGGGAAATGGAGAAAATGGAGTTGGAGGTGAAAAATCTGAAGAATTCGAATAAAGTGATAGAAATGGAAGCAAGCCCTACTTTACTCGATAAGTTGAAAGAGGCATAAGAAAATGATGAAGAATGTGGTAACCTCACGAAGAGGTTAGCTGAAGGCAAAAAGTTGAAATATAAAATCAATGGCTCCGGATTGTTGAGATTTGAAGTACGAATTTGGGTACATGCAGTACCAGAATTAAAAGAGGAGATTTTGCAAGAAGCGCACAATATGAGATATTCAATACACTATGAAGTACAAAGATGTATCTGATAGTAGTGTGCATACAAGCCAATCATGTATGATGATAAAGCACGTACTTTGTAAACAATCTTATTTATTTATTAATGAAATATTCATTTATTAAAGGCATTTAATTATCTACATGTTGCTGTTTTTATAATATGTAAATAACCCATAGTTTTAAGCAATGCTTTTAGAATCATGATGATGATCATGCTAATGAGATCTAAATTCTTAGAAAGTTTTAAAACTTAAATAGTTCCCAATCGTGGGATTACTAAAAAGGGGATTAGTAAATCCGGATAGATTGGTACATATGTTGCTTGCTCATTGGATGAGGATGATTGATCTCATGATCATTTGTGTGGAGACACTAAAGCAAGTATGTAGGTGCTTATTGGAGAATAAGTTCACTGAACGTGATTCGCTATGGAATACCTAATGGAGTTTTACTCGCATGTCAATAGGAATTCCTAATGTGATAGTAGTACAAGTGATCCTTGGACTTGAGATCATCATAGTATCTTGTATGTAACAAATTATACTTTGACTTATTCCTTAAGACCTTTTAAGGCATATATAGGGTATGCTTGGGTATAATGAGTTACATATGGAGATAATGAATGATCAATAAAGAATCTACCACCTCTAGTAAAAGAGGAGATATGTCCTATGTGATTCGTTAAATGACAACCCAGGAATCCTTGGCCAAGGTGAAATGAAATTAGAAAGGAGTTTTTAATTTGCATTATTTGGAGTTGTGCATTTTCTAATCGAAATACATATAATTAAATAAAATAAGACTTGACAGTAAATCCATGTCTTATATTTAATTGGGACATTGTATGGTGGAAGGATTGAATTGTATGGTAACTATTTACTCACAGGTTCTTTTATGATTAATGTTGAAATCTATATTATCTGGAAAGTCGTTGATCGCTAGGGAGGCTTATCCCTATTGTAGAATAAATATTATTTATTTAAATAGATTATTAGTTTAATTTATTTATTTAAATAAGATTAGAATTGTTCTAATTGATTTATTCACAACCGTTTTAATATAGAGAACCTAAAGGGTCACACTATACAAGGAAGAATAATTATTTAAGAAGGTAATGGCATAATCGTAATAATGCATTAAGTATAATTAATTTAATCTATAGTGATAGAATAAATTAAATAGCTTAATGTTTATTATTTAATATTTTAGAAATATTAAATATAAATTAATAAGAGGAGTCTTATTAATATTATTATAATTATTATTATTTAAATTTCTAAAGGAGTTTAGTAATTAATTTAATATTAATACTCTCATTTATTCCTAATAAGATTAGGAGACAAATTAATTAAATGAATTTAATTAATTATTCCTATGTGGTGGGAAGCCTAAATTAATTAAAGGAGTTTAATTAATTAAAAGAAATCCCATGTCTAATAGGATTAGAAGGGTTGACCAATATCTATATAAGAGAAGTCTTATAATAGATATTGATTGATAAAATTCCAATTGTTGGAGAGTACTCCTTTTCTATAGAGGATAGAAAATTAAGGTTTAGCCAAACACCCTCCTTCTTGATAATTCCTCTTCCTTGGTGGATCACCTCTAGAGGCCAAACACTTGGGTGGCTAACGTTGATCAAAGGAAGGAATCTAACCCGGAAATTCAAGGAGATCACGAAGAACAAGGAATTGAACTAGTACCTTTGGAAGCTTCGTTCTACAAGGGTATGATTCCATAACTTCTTATTTATCGTTTTAAATTAATAATATGCATAAAGGATGATCCGGGTAATGGTTTTGTAAAAAAAAATTTAAACTCTGATATACCATGCTTCCGCTAATATTTGCAATTTGATTGCGTCACGATTTCGTACAAACCCAACAGTGGCATCAGAGCCAAACCTTTATGCAATTATTAATTTATTTTTGATTTCATATACATATGAGTATGTATTTAAAATAATTTATTGGGCATAATTTAATTATATAAAATTATTTTATAAAAAAAAATAAAAAAATTGCGATTTTTTTTCTTCTCTTCCGCCGTGCATATTGCTGTTGGATCTGTTGCGTGGGATCCGGATTATTAAGAAAAATGGGCCACGAATTCCTTTTAAAATAAAATAAAAAAAAAAGAACCTGACGGTTTTGTTTTAAAAGAAGCTGGCGAATTTTGTCTTAAAAAAAATGGTGAGTCACGCATATATATTATATATATAGAATCCTTCTGCAGAAATACTTTAAAGTGAATCAGGATTGATTCTTATAATGGTTACTATATATATAAGAAATATATACGGTTATATATATATAATGTTTATATATATATGTATTATATATATATATATAATATTCCTAATAATTTTATAATTAAAATAAAGAGTTTATTTTAATCTTGAAATTGGATTTCATGCAATTTAAAATTGTCCATTAAATGATACTCATATATATATATGGAATGTTTTAATTCATGAAATGGATATTTATTTATTGATATATATGGTGATATGTATGATAATAAATAGGGATTGATTATGGATTATTTGACCAATGTGATTGGATTTTATTTTAGTTGAATGCTTGAATGAATGTGTTTTATTAAATGGGGTCTGCATACCTCGTCTTCTCTAATTTTTCTTGATGTAAAATTCTATCTCTCTCCTATGTACTTCCCCTTGACTGCTGATCAAGGTTTCTATTTAATTTTAAATATTTTAATGTAATAGAAATAGTTAGAATTATCTTGAAGAAATTGGAGACCAAGGAGCAAGGAGCGCGTGAAGACCCATTTGTATAGAGCCTGAGTTTAAATGTAACAGTTATATTTAAATTTTATTCTTGCACTCCTAGGTTTGACCTTTTGGTTCACTTGGTGGCTCTAGTGAACCAAACTAGAATAAAAGTCCATAATCAATCCGGGTAGAATATATTATTCTATATTGCATGCTAAATATTATATATATTATATTTATGCAAACATGCTTCGCATGTTTAATAAAATGACGCGTATGTTATATATATATTTGCATGCGCGCTTAACAAGATGAGACAAATAATAACAAACCCCTCAAAGAAATAATATTAAATCCAAAGCGTTCAAATAATATTTAGAATATCGAACGTCGCCTTCTAGCATGATTAATTGATAGAGTATTAAATATTTAATATGAGCTTGTTGTGCTATCCACAAGGCGAGTATTGAGTATTTAAGATGTTAATTAATCACATTCGATGCTTATCAAGAAAATTGAACGATCTAGTCTTGTTGTGCTATCCACAAGGACGAACATTTTTCTTTTTTGAATTTATGGAAGTGCTAGGCTGGACTTAACTTAAATCATTTTAGTTCGGATGTGCACACACTTGACCATTATGATTTAAGAGGCAAAATAAAAGGAATTACATGGTGATGTAATTGACAAGAGTTGTCTACCTATTTATTTGTATATCGCTTGTTGTGCTATCCACAAGGTTATATACATTTGAAATGGGATCCTTATTCTCACTAGCAAATCTTTAATTAGATGTTGCCGAACTATATAAGTGAGGGTAATATAGTTTGATGAAAATAGTGGGAGATACCAATTTAAAATAAAGACCTAAATTTATTTTGGTATGCAAAGTTAATAAAATGAATGTTTGCTAAAATGTTGTTTTCCTTCACATGCAGAATTTTAAAAATGTCTAAATCACTAATCTCACTACGAAGCATACTTGATGCAAACAAGCTTATCGGGCCGAATTATGAGGACTGGCTAAGAAATCTGAGAATTGTTCTCACTGCTGAAAAGATTTCTTATGTCCTAAATTCAACTGTCCCTGAATCTGTTTCGAAAACAGCCTCTGAGGAAGAGATTGCCACTTTCAATAAGTGGCAAGATGATGCATCTGTGGCTCAATGCATCATGCTCGCATCCATGAATAACGAGCTTCAGCGTCAGCACGTAAATATGGATGCTCCTGCTATGCTGCTTCACCTCAAGGAGTTGTATGGTGAACAGAGTAGGACTGCTAGATATGAGATATCTAAGGAGCTCTTCCGATCTCAGATGATCGAGGGTACTGCCGTCGAGACTCGTGTCCTGAAAGTGATCAATTTGATTGAACGCCTTGGACAGCTTGGGTTCGTCATGGATGGGGAGTTGAGTCAAGACTTGGTCTTGCAGTCACTCCCTGAGACCTTCTCGCAGTTTGTGGTTAATTTTCACATGAATAAGCTAGATGTCAGCTTGCCTGAGCTGCTTAACATGCTGAAAACTGCAGAAGGTCACTTCCCATCCAAGAAGAACCATGTCTTAATGGTGGATTCTTCCAATAAAAGGAAGAGGCCCAAAGTATCTTCTGAAAAGAAGAAATCCAAGAAGGCTAAGGGAAAGGGGAAAGAAAAGGAACAAAAGAAACTTGAACCAGCTAAAGGAATGTGCTTTCATTGCAACAAGCCGGGACATTGGAAAAGGAACTGCAAGAAGTATCTAGCAGAGAAGAAGCTTGGAGAAGCTTCGACTTCCACTCAAGGTTTGTTTATGATTGAAATTATTTTTTCTG
This sequence comes from Panax stipuleanatus, assembly GCA_020205555.1. NCBI lineage: Eukaryota > Viridiplantae > Streptophyta > Magnoliopsida > Apiales > Araliaceae > Panax > Panax stipuleanatus. Next base: position 116,007,013 of record CM035121.1, on the reverse strand, counting down.
AAAGTCATAATTCTACTTGGGTATTGGATACCGGCTGTGGTTCTCACATATGTAATACTGTGTAGGGACTTGTCAGAAGTAGAAAGCTGAACAATGATGAGGTGATCCTACGAGTAGGGAATGGAGCAAAGGTTGCTGCATTAGCTGTAGGAACTTATTATTTAGCAATGCCTTCGGGCAAGTCCATTTATCTTAATAATTGTTATTATGTTCCAAATATTATTAAAAACATTATTTCAATTTCTGTATTGGATATGGAAGGATTTAACGTTGTTATAAAGAACAATAGTTGTTCTATTTATAAAGACGATGTTTTATATGGTATTAGAAATTTGCGAAATGGACTTTATATGTAAGACCCCAACTTTTATGAATAAAGATTTAATTTTCTTTATATATTATTTCGAAATAGTAAGGTGTTGATTTGATAAATATAAAAGTTATGGGTGAAATGTGCAAACATTTTTAAAATGAGCAAGTGGTTATAAAATATTCTTGTTGTCGGGGAATATTCGTTTGGTCGTGGAATATTCTTGTTGTCGGGGAATATTCGTACGACGGCGCAGCTATTTGTGGGCCCCCACAACGGAATAACTGTCGGATATAGAAAGCGACAGAAATAACTTTTTTACAAGATAACGGCGTAGTTGTTACCGTTAGTACTGTTGAAATACCCGGTGGTTAAAATACAGTACGCGGTGTTGCGCAGTAGCACACGGTATTGCACAGTATTTCGAATTATTGAGTCTTACGTGAGAAGGAACCTACTCAATTATTGTTACAGTATTTACTGTTCAATATTTTATATTATTGACTCAATAATTGCTACGTTGATATTTTATATTATTGACTCAATAATTGCTGCATTGATATTTTATTGACTCAATAATTGCTACGTTGCTATTTTTTATGATTGATTCAATAATGGCTACAGTTGATATTTTGTAGTATTGATTCAATAATTGTCGTTGCACAGTATTTCACGTTATCAACTCAATAATTCATATTATTTGAATAATATTATTAGATAGCATTATTGACAATGTCTAAGGAAGTTCTGTCTAGGAGGGGTTATTTAATTGCGCGCCAGTAGGGAGAAGTCCTTATCGGAAGGCCCCCTCTTTCCTGGGAACGACCTGGTTGTTAATATTGTAGTTCTATAATATTATTTGTGAATAATTAATTATTGATTTATATGATAAGGAAATATTTATTTTGTGGGTATTAAAGAAGGAATTAGTGCTGATGTGTTTTTATCAGTATTTTGGTGTGGGAAATCATCTGTTTATGGATTTCGGATAATTTATGTTTGGAATTTGGAAAAACTTTCTTCTGCAAAGTTGTAGAGAATTAAATTTCCTATGGAAGGACATAGAATTTGTATTTTTCTGACAAAGGGGCTATTTGTTATGAATTATTGAAGTTTCGAAAAATAAATATTTTTTAAATAAAATGGTGGGCCCCACTTTTGTTGTTGAAAAATCTAAAATTTTTAGCCGCCAGGTGGCAGAAATTTTTAAAAAATATATATTATTTTATTATTTTAGTCTCCTTTGGCATCCTAAGCTTTTCCTATAAATAGGGTGCTTAGGTTAGAATTGAAAATCACACCAGAATCAAAAGTTTTCTCTCTCTATAATATTGAGCGTATTTTTGTGAGTATTTCAATACTTTGAGTATTACTATTCAGTACAAGCTTCCGTCGGTATTATATCCGATATTCCAGTCAGAGATACTGTTCTTTTGAGGTAAGGGATGTTATTTCTTTTGTAAATGATGTTATTCTTCTCAATATCATTATACAAAAATATTGTCATGGATTTTATGTTGAAATTCTTACTTTTTTCGTCGGGGTTACTATTCACGTATACGGCACTATTCACGTATACGACACTATTCACGGGAAAATTTATTTTTCTTCTATTTGTCCAAATTGTCTGTTAAGGTTACTATCTTTGATTGTATCCATGTTTTGGGCTTTATTCTTGAATTTTGCTCCACAAAGTATTATTATGGATTATTCTTGAATTTGGATAAACTAAATGACGAATCCCTAATCTTTGTCTTTTATCTCACTGGATTCGTTCTTTAAAATATTTTTCATCATCTTCAGTCCTAAAAGGTGATGTAACTGAATATCTTTGGCCTGTAGAGCAAAGATGAATGATTACCTGATGAATATCTTTGGCCGTAGTGCAAAGATGACAGGTGTTGAGATGAACATGACCACTGATGATACAAATGAATATCTTTGGCCTGTAGTGCAAAGATGAATATTGACTCGAGATGTATATTGATTGATGTTGCAGGGATAAAATATTGATGATGGACTTTTAAATCATAGAAGATAGTAGACTTCATTCTCTGCTTAACTCTTCTAATGATTTATTATTTTCGCTGCGAATATTGATCTAAGATTGGTTGTCCATTATATTTTATCAGATTTATTGAAGGCTAACGATGATTTATTTTCCATTATCTTAGTCATAATATTCTTTACTGAGCTAGTTGAGCTCACCCTTTTCATCTGTTGTCCTCTTCAGGAAATGAGAATGTTGCGGGAACTAGTCGGGGGACAGAGTGATGGTCCGAGTTAGAGCAGTAGTAGTCCTCACTATTTCTGACAAATAGTGTGATAATAATTGTAATGAGGACTTAGTTTGAATCTTAATATTTTCTACATATTTGTATTGACACTCACAGTTGTGTGGTCGTATTTTGCACGACCGTATGATATAAAGTTTGTATTTGAATTCTGTACCATGTATTTGGCGACTCAGAATGGGTTGGGTTGAATGGACCTATTCTGGGGGCGTCACAGTTGGTATCAGAGCTTAGGGATATGATCTCTGGCGGAGATCGGGGAATAGAACTAGGAGGGGAGAGACGAGTAAATCCTTCGCTAGTGTGTGCTACCTAAGCTTATGTGGTATTTAATTGGTCAGTCGGAGCATAGGGTTAATATGTGATATGTTGACTTGTTTAATTAACCCTTGTTTTATGGTAGTATTTGAGAATGGCAGCTGAGAATGTTAACAACGAAGTGAATGAGACCATGGAGACACCTTTAATCACTAACCAGGAGAACGTGCAACAAGAAGGCAATGTTCATCCTGAAAATAACGCTGGTCAGACGATAAACGATGAGATGTTTAGAAGTTTTCTGCAGTTCATGCAAAACCAGACGAGGGAGACTCGTGTGCAACATATAGGTGACGATAATAACAACACGCAAGTTGTCACTGCCAAGCAGTTCAAAGAATTGGGACCACCAGAGTTTCTGGGAAAGCCAGATCCGATCAAGGTGGAGACGTGGATTAAACAAATTACCAAGATATTTGATGTCTTGGGATGTACAGAGGAACAGAAGGTTCCATTCGCCACGTTTATGTTCCGTGGAGAGGCAGATTACTGGTGGGAATCCGTGAAGCGTACCCAGCCTGCCGCACTCCAGATGTCTTGGGAAGCGTTCCAGAAACTGTTTAATAACAAGTACTTTCCTGAAAGTATTCGTCATATGAAGGAAGTAGAGTTTATCAGACTCGAGCAAAACAACATGACGGTATCCCAGTACGAGGCTAAGTTCGCGGAGCTGTCCAGGTTTGCACCTCATTTGGTGGAGAATGAGGAACGTATGACGCGGATGTTTCTAAGAGGTTTGAAACCCGAAATACGTCAATACCTCATTTCTCATAAATTTTCTTTATATTCGGATGTAGTAAACAGAGCCCTGTTATTAGAACGAGATAATGATTATGTTCAACCGAGGGACCACAACCAAGGTCGTACTGGTGGCAGCAGTCATCGGAGCAATGACAACCAGCGAGGAGGAAAGTATGACAGAAACGGTAACCATTCCAGTGGTAATCGTGGCCATGATAGTAGAAGAAGCGAATCGGGAGGAGATTTCAAAAAGAGAAGGTATAACAATGAGAACGCGAAGATGTCAACATCAGCACCAGCATCAACTGTTTCGAGGGGAGGAGAACGACCACCGGTCGTATGCTATAAATGCGGGAAAGAGGGACATATCAGCCCAAACTGCCCACAACAATTCAAAGGATGCTATAACTGTGGAAAAGAAGGACATATAGCTCGAGATTTTCCTGTTGCGAAACCAAATTCAGCGGGGGTGGTGATTCCAAAGGCGGTTGCAGACAAGTCAAAGTCGGTGATTCCTGGAAGAGCGTTTGTCGTGACAGCCCAAAACGCGAGGAATCCACACGAGGTGATTACGGGTAAGCTGATCATAAACTCTTGCGAAGTTTACACCTTGTTAGATACCGGTGCTACCCATTCCTTTATTTCACCTGCTTGTGCTCAACGTTTGAACTTGACTTCTGATAAATTAGACTTTGACTTATCTGTTGAAACTCCGTTAGGAGAAACCTTTGTTACATCTACAGTTTACAAATCTTGCTTGATTCAGATTGGTACCCTTACCTTACCTGTTGATCTTATATCTTTGAAAATACTTGCATTTGACGTGATTTTAGGAATTGACTGGTTAACCACTTACCATGCCAAAATTGATTAGTTTTCGTAAGGTTGTTAGTTTTCATATTCCTAATCAACCTGTTGTGCGAATCCAAATCACCAAACCACTAAAATCAGTCAATATCATTTCAAGTCATAAAGCTATTCGTTTATTGAAAAACGGATGTCAAGCTTTCTTAGCTCATGTCACTGATCTAAATCAGAATACGTCAGGTTTGAGTGATATTTCCGTTGTTAATGAGTTTCCTGATGTATTTCCCGAAGAACTTCCCGGTCTACCCCCAGAACGTGAAGTTGAATTCTTTATTGACCTTGAGCTCGGTACAAAGCCCATTTCTAAAACCCCATATCGAATGGCTCCTATTGAACTTCAGGAGTTAAAGATTCAATTACAAGAATTGTTGGACATCGATTTTATTCGTCCTAGTACGTCTCCTTGGGGTGCTCCTGTTTTATTCGTAAAGAAGCAAGACGGGAGTATGCGACTTTGCATTGACTATCGGGAGTTGAACCATGTCACCATCAAGAATAGGTATCCGTTACCTCGTATTGATGACCTGTTCGACCAGTTGCAAGGAGCGCAATTCTTTTCAAAGATCGATCTTCGTTCTGGATATCATCAGTTGAAGATTAAAACTGAGGATATTCCAAAGACTGCTTTCAGAACACGGTACGGGCATTATGAGTTCTTAGTCATGTCTTTTGGATTGACTAATGCTCCTGCTGCTTTCATGGATATGATGAACCGTGTATTTAAGGAGTATTTAGATCAATTCGTTGTTGCCTTTATTGATGACATTCTCATCTATTCTAAAAGCCGTGAAGATCATGAACACCATTTGAAGTTGGTACTTCAAAAGCTTCGTGAGAACAAGCTATATGCTAAGCTGAAGAAATGCGAGTTTTGGCTTGAGGAAGTAGCATTCCTTGGGCACGTGGTATCGAAATGCGGAGTATCTGTGGACCCGGCGAAGATTGAAGCAATACAAAGCTGGGAGCAACCTAAGTCGGTGACCGAAGTACGAAGCTTTCTGGGCTTAGTTGGTTACTATCGGAGGTTCGTAGAGGGATTTTCTCGAATCGCTACTCCAATAACTCAGTTGACTCGGAAAGATACAAAATTCGTTTGGAGCGAGGAATGCGAGAAGAGCTTCCAAGAGCTCAAGAGGAGACTTATTTCGGCACCTGTTCTGACAATACCATCTGGTTCGGATGGATTTGTTATTTACAGCGATGCTTCGGGCAAAGGGTTAGGATGTGTTCTCATGCAACATGGGAAAGTCATAGCCTATGCCTCGCGACAACTCAAAGAATATGAGAGGAATTATCCTACTCATGATCTAGAGTTGGCAGCAGTCGTATTCGCGTTGAAGATCTGGAGACATTACTTGTACGGAGAGAAAGTGGAGATTTATACGGATCATAAGAGCCTTAAATATTTCTTCACTCAGAAGGAACTCAACATGCGGCAACGACGTTGGCTTGAGTTGTTGAAAGATTACGATCATACCATCCAATACCATCCTGGAAAAGCGAACGTGGTAGCTGACGCGTTGAGTAGAAGATCATATGTGGGAACGAGTGCGATGATGTCAAGTATACGAGTAGAACCAGCTTTGATTGATAAAGTTAAAGCTGCTCAAGCTACGGATGCGGAACTGATGAAGATGAAGAAGAAGGTGCAATTCCAGAAGCAAGAATCGATGAAGAGGGAATACTTCGAGTCAACTCCAGACTTTGTGTTCCTAACGATTTTGACTTGAAGTATAGAATCATGATGGAGGCACACAACACACCGTTTGCAATCCATCCTGGGAGTACTAAAATGTATCGTGATCTTCGACATACATTTTGGTGGAGTAATATGAAGAGAGAGATCGCGGAGTTCATCTCAAGATGTTTAACTTGTCAACGTGTAAAGGCGGAGCATCAAGTGCCGAAGGGTCCATTGCAACCACTGAAGATTCCGAAATGGAAGTGGGAACACATTACGATGGATTTCGGTACGGGTCTTCCCAAGGTTTCTCAAGGCTTAGATGCGATTTGGGTTATTGTTGATAGATTAACCAAGTCTGCTCATTTCTTGCCGATACGAGAGACTTATTCCCTTGAACGTCTTGCTCATATGTACGTGAATGAGATTATGAGATTGCATGGCATGCCAGTATCCATAGTTTCGGATCGTGATCCCAGATTTACTTCACAATTTTGGATCAGTTTGCAGAAAGCTATGGGCACGAATTTACGATTCAGTTCGGCTTATCATCCTCAAACAGACGGACAATCGGAAAGGACTATCCAAACTCTTGAAGATCTATTGAGACTCTGTGTTCTAGACTTCAAAGGGAGTTGGGATAAGTACTTACCATTGGTGGAATTCTCCTACAACAACAGTTATCAGGCAAGTATAGGCGTAGCTCCATTCGAAGCGTTGTATGGGAGAAAGTGTCGTTCTCCAGTATGTTAGGATGAGGTGGGTGAAGCAACATTGTTGGGACCAGAGTTAGTACGTATGACTACAGAAAAGATCCAAATAATCCGACAACGTATACAGACGGCATAGGATCGACAAAAGAGTTATGCAGATCTTCATCGAAAGGACGTGGAATTTAATGTTGGAGACCATGTGTTATTACGTGTTGCTCCATGGAAAGGAGTTACAAGGTTTGGGAAGAGAGGAAAGCTCAACCCACGATTCATTGGTCCATTTGAGATTCTTGACCGAGTAGGAAATGTGGCCTATAGACTTGCTTTACCTCCAAGCATGTCTCGTGTTCATAATGTGTTTCACATATCCGTGTTACGTAAATATGTGAAGGATCCAAACCGCATTATTGAGTTAGAACCAGACGAGATAGCTAAAGATTTAACGTACGAGGAGGTACCTGTCAAGATCTTGGATAGGAAGGAGCATGTCCTACGCTCGAAAATTATACCTCAAGTTAAAGTTTTGTGGAGAAACCATGCAATTGAGGAAATGACCTGGGAGTTGGAATCGGAAATGAAAGCGAGGTATCCTCACCTTTTCGACATACCAGGTACGTACGTCAATTTCGAGGACGAAATTTCATAAGGAGGAGAGGTTGTAAGACCCCAACTTTTATGAATAAATATTTAATTTTCTTTATATATTATTTCGAAATAGTAAGGTGTTGATTTGATAAATATGAAAGTTATGGGTGAAATGTGCAAACATTTTTAAAATGAGCAAGTGGTTATAAAATATTCTTGTTGTCGGGGAATATTCGTTTGGTCGTGAAATATTCTTGTTGTCGGGGAATATTCGTACGACGGCGCAGCTATTTGTGGGCCCCCACAACGGAATAACTGTCGGATATAGAAAGCGACAGAAATAACTTTTTTACAAGATAACGGCGTAGTTGTTACCGTTAGTACTGTTGAAATACCCGGTGGTTAAAATACAGTACGCAGTGTTGCGCAATAGCACACGGTATTGCACAGTATTTCGAATTATTGAGTCTTACGTGAGAAGGAACCTACTCAATTATTGTTACAGTATTTACTGTTCAATATTTTATATTATTGACTCAATAATTGCTACGTTGATATTTTATATTATTGACTCAATAATTGCTGCATTGATATTTTATTGACTCAATAATTGCTACGTTGCTATTTTTTATGATTGATTCAATAATGGCTACAGTTGATATTTTGTAGTATTGATTCAATAATTATCGTTGCACAGTATTTCATGTTATCAACTCAATAATTCATATTATTTGAATAATATTATTAGATAGCATTATTGACAATGTCTAAGGAAGTTCTGTCTAGGAGGGGTTATTTAATTGCGCGCCAGTAGGGAGAAGTCCTTATCGGAAGGCCCCCTCTTTCCTGGGAACGACCTGGTTGTTAATATTGTAGTTCTATAATATTATTTGTGAATAATTAATTATTGATTTATATGATAAGAAAATATTTATTTTGTGGATATTAAAGAAGGAATTAGTGCTGATGTGTTTTTATCAGTATTTTGGTGTGGGAAATCATCTGTTTATGGATTTCGGATAATTTATGTTTGGAATTTGGAAAAACTTTCTTCTGCAAAGTTGTAGAGAATTAAATTTCCTATGGAAGGACATAGAATTTGTATTTTTCTGACAAAGGGGCTATTTGTTATGAATTATTGAAGTTTCGAAAAATAAATATTTTTTAAATAAAATGGTGGGCCCCACTTTTGTTGTTGAAAAATCTAAAATTTTTAGCCGCCAGGCGGCAGAAATTTTTAAAAAATATATATTATTTTATTATTTTAGTCTCCTTTGGCATCCTAAGCTTTTCCTATAAATAGGGTGCTTAGGTTAGAATTGAAAATCACACCAGAATCAGAAGTTTTCTCTCTCTATAATATCGAGCGTATTTTTGTGAGTATTTCAATACTTTGAGTATTACTATTCAGTACAAGCTTCCGTCGGTATTATATCCGATATTTCAGTCAGAGATACTGTTCTTTTGAGGTAAGGGATGTTATTTCTTTCATAAATGATGTTATTCTTCTCAATATCATTATACAAAAATATTGTCATGGATTTTATGTTGAAATTCTTACTTTTTCCGTCGGGATTACTATTCACGTATACGGCACTATTCACGGGAAAATTTATTTTTCTTCTATTTGTCCAAATTGTCTGTTAAGGTTACTATCTTTGATTGTATCCAAGTTTTGGGCTTTATTCTTGAATTTTGCTCCACAAAGTATTATTATGGATTATTCTTGAATTTGGATAAACTAAATGACGAATCCCTAATCTTTGTCTTTTATCTCACTGGATTCGTTCTTTAAAATATTTTTCATCATCTTCAGTTCTAAAAGGTGATGTAACTGAATATCTTTGGCCTGTAGAGCAAAGATGAATGATTACCTGATGAATATCTTTGGCCGTAGTGCAAAGATGACAGGTGTTGAGATGAACATGACCACTGATGATACAAATGAATATCTTTGGCCTGTAGTGCAAAGATGAATATTGACTCGAGATGTATATTGATTGATGTTGCAGGGATAAAATATTGATGATGGACTTTTAAATCATAGAAGATAGTAGACTTCATTCTCTGCTTAACTCTTCTAATGATTTGTTATTTTCGCTGCGAATATTGATCTAAGATTGGTTGTCCATTATATTTTATCGGATTTATTGAAGGCTAACGATGATTTATTTTCCATTATCTTAGTCATAATACTCTTTACTGAGCTAGTTGAGCTCACCCTTTTCATCTGTTGTCCTCTTTAGGAAATGAGAATGTTGCAGGAACTAGTCGGGGGACAGAGTGATGGTCCGAGTTAGAGCAGTAGTAGTCCTCACTATTTCTGACAAATAGTGTGATAATAATTGTAATGAGGACTTAGTTTGAATCTTAATATTTTCTACATATTTGTATTGACACTCACAGTTGTGTGGTCGTATTTGAATTCTGTACCATGTATTTGGCGACTCAGAATGGGTTGGGTTGAATGGACCTATTCTGGGGGCGTCACATTATACACTTGACTTACAAGAAAATATATTTCAAATTGAACAAACTAAGAAAAGGAAAAGAGATGATATTAATTATACCTACATGTGGCACTGTAGACTCGGTCATATCAATGAAACAAGATTATCCAAGTTGCATAAAGATGGGCTCCTCGAGCTATCCGATTATGAATCATAACCAACTTGTGAATCTTGTCTCATGGGTAAAATGACTAAATCTCCTTTTAGTGGAAGAGGAGAAAGAGTTACAGAGTTGTTGGCATTGATTCACACAGACGTTTGTGGGCCTATGACAACAAGTGCACGGGGTGAGTATTCTTATTTTATTACTTTCACTGATGATCACTCAAGATTTGGATATGTGTATTTAATGAAATACAAGTCAGAATCATTTGAAAAGTTCAAAGAGTTCAGAAGTGAAGTAGAGAAACAAACGGACAAGAGTATAAAGATACTTCGATCAGATCGAGGCGGAGAATACTTAAGCGGTGAGTTTCTCAATTGTCTCAAAGAAAATGGTATAATCTCACAATGGACTCCTCCAGGTACACCACAGTTAAATGGAGTATCTGAAAGGAGAAATCGAACACTGTTAGACATGGTTCGATCCATGATGAGTTTTACCGACCTTCCAATTTCCTTCTGGGGATATGCCCTAGAAACGGCTGCATACCTACTTAACAAGGTACCTACCAAATTCGCCCCAAAGACTCCATATGAGATGTCGAAGGGGAGGAAACCAAATCTTAAGCATGTTAAGACTTAGGGTTGTCCAGCTTATGTCAAAAAGTTTGAACATGATAAGCTACAGACTAAATCCGAAAAGTGTAGATTTGTGGGATACCCTAAAGAAACTGTAGGGTATTATTTCTATCATCTAACTGATCAAAAGGTGTTTGTTGCGAAACATGCTGCCTTCTTGGAAAAGGAGTTTATCCATGAAGGGGTCAGTGGGAGTAAGATATATCTTGAAGAACTTCAAGAACCACAAATTACCACGGATCAAAGTCAGGTACCTGACCAAGTAGAAGAACTTACTATACCACACCCTGTTCGTAAATCTGGGAGAGTACCGAAGATACCTGAGAGGTATGGATTCGTTATAGAGGATGACGATGAGGTACACATCATGAATGATGATGATCCATTGAATTACGAACAGGCCATGAGTAATAAAAACTCAGGGAAATGGCTTGAAGCCATGAAATCCGAAATGGACTCCATGTATGAAAACAAAGTATGGACTTTGGTTTCACCACCTGAAGGCATTAAGCCTATTGGGTGTAAATGGGTCTTTAAAAGAAACACTGGAGCGGACGGCAAGGTGGAGACCTATAAGGCCCGACTGGTTGCAAAAGGTTTCAAACAAAGACAAGGAGTTGATTATGATGAAACCTTTTCACTAGTAGCTATGCTCAAGTCCATTCGGATTTTGCTTGCGATTGCAGCTTATAACGACTATGAGATCTGGCAGATGGACGTGAAAACGGTCTTCCTCAATGGGAAACTTGAGGAGGATGTGTATATGACACAGCCAGAGGGATTTGTTTCAAAGGTTGGAATAAATCAAGTCTGTAAGCTGCAACGATCCATTTATGGATTGAAGCAAGCTTCTCGTAGATGGAACATTCGTTTTGATGAGACAATCAAAGAGTTTGATTTTATCAAAAATGACGATGAACCATGTGTGTACAAGAAGGTTAGTGGGAGCGCAATTTCATTCCTTGTATTATATGTTGATGATATATTACTGATAGGGAATGACATTCCTATGCTACAATCGATTAAAATCTGGTTATCTAAACACTTCTCCATGAAGGACTTGGGAGAAGCATCCTATATTTTAGGAATAAAGATCTATAGAGATAGATCTAAAAGGATGCTTGGTTTATCCCAAGGAACGTACATTGATGCAATGCTAAAGAGATTTAGCATGGAAGATTCCAAAAGAGGTCTCATGCCGATGAGCCATGGAATACATCTCTCCAAGAAACAGGCCCCAAAGACACCTGAGGAGAGAGACCGTATGAGTAAGATCCCTTATGCTTCTGCAATAGGATCTATCATGTACGGTATGATATGTACTAGACCGGATGTTGCTTATTCGCTTAGTGTAACGAGCAGATACCAGTCGAATCCAGGAGAAGAGCACTGGAAGGCAGTGAAGAATATCCTAAAATACTTGAGAAGGACTAAGGATATTTTTCTTGTCTACGGTGGGTCTGAATTAAAACTCGAGGGCTTCACAGACTCAAGTTTTCAAACGGACCAAGATGACAGTAAATCTATTTCGGGGTATGTTTTTACCTTGAACGGAGGCGCAGTGAGTTGGAAGAGTTCCAAGCAGCAAACAGTTGCTGATTCAGTGACAGAGGCAGAGTATATAGCTGCAAGTGAAGCTGCAAAGGAAGCTGTTTGGATGAAGAAGTTCATAACTGAACTTGGTGTGGTTCCTAGCATTGGAGAAGCAGTTCCCATTTACTATAACAACACAGGAGCAGTTGCACAGGCTAAGGAACCGAGGTCTCATCAGAAATCTAAACACGTGTTGCGGCGATTTCATTTGATCAGGGAGATCATTGAAAGAGGAGACGTCACCTTGGAGCGTGTAGACTCTCAAGACAACATTGCAGATCCATTTACTAAAGCTTTAACACAACAGCAGTTTGATCGTCACTTAGAGAAGATGGGTATGAGATACCATGGCGATTGGCTTTAGTGCAAGTGGGAGATTGATAGTAGTGTGCATACAAGCCAATCATGTATGATGATAAAGCACGTACTTTGTGAACAATCTTATTTATTTATTAATGAAATATTCATTTATTAAAGGCATTTAATTATCTACATATTGCTGTTTTTATAATATGTCCATAGTTTTAAGCAATGCTTTTAGAATCATGATGATGATCATGCTAATGAGATCTAAATTCTTAGAAAGTTTTAAAACTTAAATAGTTCCCAATCGTGGGATTACTAAAAAGGGGATTAGTAAATCCGGATAGATTGGTACATATGTTGCTTGCTCATTGGACGAGGATGATTGATCTCATGATCATTTGTGTGGAGACACTAAAGCAAGTATGTAGGTGCTTATTGGAGAATAAGTTCACTGAACGTGATTCGCTATGGAATACCTAATGGAGTTTTACTCGTATGTCAATAGGAATTCCTAATGTGATAGTAGTACAAGTGATCCTTGGACTTAAGATCATCATAGTATCTTGTATGTAACAAATTATACTTTGACTTATTCCTTAAGACCTTTTAAGGCATATATAGGGTATGCTTGGGTATAATGAGTTACATATGGAGATAATGAATGATCAATAAAGAATCTACCACCTCTAGTAAAAGAGGAGATATGTCCTATGTGATTCGTTAAATGACAACCCAGGAATCCTTGTCCAAGGTGAAATAAAATTAGAAAGGAGTTTTTAATTTGCATTATTTGGAGTTGTGCATTTTCTAATCGAAATACATATAATTAAATAAAATAAGACTTGACAGTAAATCCATGTCTTATATTTAATTGGGACATTGTATGGTGGAAGGATTGAATTGTATGGTAACTATTTACTCACAGGTTCTTTTATGATTAATGTTGAAATCTATATTATCTGGAAAGTCGTTGATCGCTAGGGAGGCTTATCCCTATTGTAGAATAAATATTATTTATTTAAATAGATTATTAGTTTAATTTATTTATTTAAATAAGATTAGAATTGTTCTAATTGATTTATTCACAACCGTTTTAATATAGAGAACCTAAAGGGTCACACCATAAAAGGAAGAATAATTATTTAAGAAGGTAATGGCATAATCGTAATAATACATTAAGTATAATTAATTTAATCTATAGTGATAGAATAAATTAAATAGCTTAATGTTTATTATTTAATATTTTAGAAATATTAAATATAAATTAATAAGAGGAGTCTTATTAATATTATTACAATTATTATTATTTAAATTTCTAAAGGAGTTTAGTAATTAATTTAATATTAGTACTCTCATTTATTCCTAATAAGATTAGGAGACAAATTAATTAAATGAATTTAATTAATTATTCCTATGTGGTGGGAAGCCTAAATTAATTAAAGGAGTTTAATTAATTAAAAGAAATCCCATGTCTAATAGGATTAGAAGGGTTGACCAATATCTATATAAGAGAAGTCTTATAATAGATATTGATTGATAAAATTCCAATTGTTGGAGAGTACTCCTTTTCTATAGAGGATAGAAAATTAAGGTTTAGCCAAACACCCTCCTTCTTGATAATTCATCTTCCTTGGTGGATCACCTCTAGAGGCCAAACACTTGGGTGGCTAACGTTGATCAAAGGAAGGAATCTAACCCGAAAATTCAAGGAGATCACGAAGAACAAGGAGTTGAACTAGTACCTGTGGAAGCTTCGTTCTACAAGGGTATGATTCCATAACTTCTTATTTATCGTTTTAAATTAATAATATGCATAAAGGATGATCCGGGTAATGGTTTTGTAGAAATTTTTTTAAACTCTGATATACCATGCTTCCGCTAATATTTGCAATTTGATTACGTCACGATTTCGTACAAACCCAACAGTATCAAGATTTGCGTCAACATTATTGGTGGCCAAACATGAAGAGAGAGGTTGCTGAACGCGTTAATAGATGTTTAACTTGTCAAAGAGTCAAGGCAGAGCATCAACGATCAAGTGAACTGTTACAGCCATTAGAAATTCCGGAATGGAAATGGGAGTATATCACAATGGATTTTGTGGTAGGACTTCTAGCGACACAGAAGGGTTATGACGCCATATGGGTGATTGTTGATCGTCTTACAAAGTCAGCACACTTTTTGCCAATCAGGATTAGGTATACTTTAGATCAACTTGCCAAATTGTATATCAAGAAAATAGTTTCGAGACATGGAGTGCCAATATCAATTGTGTCTGATAGAGATTCGCGCTTCACATCAAACTTTTGGAGGAGTCTTCAAGAAAGAATGGGGACACAACTAAGGTTAAGTACAATGTATCATCCACAAACCGATGAGCAAAGCGAGAGAACAATTCAAACACTAGAAGACATGCTCAGAGCCTGTGTGATGGACTTCAAAGGAAACTGGGAAGATCATCTTCTATTGGTGGAGTTTGCGTATAACAATAGTTACCATGCTAGCATTGGAATGCCGCCGTATGAAGCCCTGTATGGAAGAAAGTGCAGAACGCCCTTATGTTGGGACGAGGTAGGTGAACGAAGACTGTTGGGGCTAGAATTGGTGCAGCAGACCGTGGATGTCATTAAGGTTATAAGAGCTCGACTGGTAGCAGCTCAAGATCGACAAAAGAAATACGCAGATATTCATCGCAATAAAAGAGACTTCGAAGTGGGAAGCTATGCATTTCTCAAGGTATCTCCCTGGAAGGCAAAGATAAGATTTGGGAAGAAAGGTAAACTGAGTTCGAGATTTATTGGACCATTTAAAATACTGAAGAAGATAGGCGAAGTGGCATACGAGGTAGCTTTACCTCCTAAACTGGAACATATTCACAATGTGTTTCATGTGTCAGTGTTGCATCTATACAAGCCGGATTATAACCATGTGGTATCCTACGAGCCGATTCAAGTCGAGAATGACTTATTATACGAGGAGATTCCTGTAGAAATTTTGGATAGGAAAGAGCAGAAGTTGAGAAATAAGGTTATCCATTCTGTTAAAGTTCAGTGGAGAAACCACAATGTAGAGGAAGCCACGTGGGAACTAGAGAAAAATATGAGAAAGAATTATCCGAATCTTTTTGATTAACCTTAGGGAAATTCCGGGGACGAAATTCTTATAAGGAGGGGAGAATGTAATAACCAAGAATTCTAAGTCACATTGTAAATAAATATGTTGATTAAGCATTCATGATATTGAATTCTTTGTGACATATAGTGAATAATTATGTGAATATTTAAATAATATGATTATTTTATCTATAGTGATAAATATGTATATATATTTATTTAGTATGAAGAGAATTAAAGAGAAAGTTACATAACCTGATTTTTCATTAGGTATGGTTAGTAAATAACCTAAGGGTTATGGTATTGAAGAATGTTAGTATATAAAGGTATACACACTTGATTAATTTTATTATCTCAAGTTAATAATTATTTGAAACCTAATTTAAATAAGTCTAATTGGGGTTATGAGCCTAAATGTACATAAGTACTTACTTAAATTCCAAAGGAGTGGAATGGAAACCCTAACTAAATGATTAGGGTAGGATTATAAGTATTGGACCATGTTATAAACAAGGCCCAAACCAAAGAAATTAGAAGCCCAAAACATTATTTAGGAAGCCCAATTGGTGGCCCAGTACTTAAAGGGCATTTTGGTCATTTAACTATATAAGTTATAAAAAAAACAAAACAAAAGTGAGGCCATGTGAAGACCATGTGGGAGCATGTTATTTCCATGTGAGAGGAGGTGGACAGCTTGTGAATTTTTATTTGTTGTCAATCTTTTATTGGCTAATTCCTAACTACATCCTTATGTGTCACAATTTCATTTAGCCACCCTAACTAACACCATGTGATAGCCATGTGAAGGGATATAGAGAGCAAGATTATGTGGAAAATAAGTATAGATATACATATTATATCTATATATATTTACTAATTAGATACCCTTTTGGTCATTTTGCTAGCAACTTTCATTTCTTCCTATTTTGCTCACAAAACAAAGCAAGAGAGAAGAAAAAAAAATAGAGAGTGGCCGGGCACTAGGAGGAGAAAGGAGGAGAATTTTTAAAGCTAATGAATCCTAAGTTCATCACATATTTTGGAAGGGAGAGAAGGATTGAAAGAAAATCAAGGTATAAAACCTAAATTCAAGTCTTATTTAATTTCTTTTGTTAGTTTTTAAAAAATAGAAGACTTATGTTCTTGAAGTCTAAAACTCTTGATCTACATGATATTGAGTGTTCCATGTATGGATCTTACATGTTTGAGTGTTAGAATGTTGATAAAAATGAAAGAAAAGAAAACTATGCTAAAAAGTTAAGAAAATCCTAATCTTGTATGTTTTGTATATTTTTATGTAAGATATATGGAGTTCAAGCTTTAAATCACTAGAAGCATGCTAGAATGATAGATATGGGGTTTAATGGGTTTAACTTGTGCATTGGTATGTGTTTATGTAGAAAAGTTGAGCAAAATGCTTGAAAACATTTTTACCGACGAACAAACCGTAGCTTGTTTGTCAAAATTGCACATTTTGAAATCCACAAATGATTTTTGTGATTTTCTTTTTTCTGGTATTAAAGGGTTAAGGTGAGAACAAAATCCCTTTGGAATCAATCAAAAATGTTTTAAAATTATGGAGATATGAATTTTATACCAAAATACTTCTTTGTTAGAAATCTGTGCACAACAGTCCACTTTCGGCTCAATTTCAGTGAGGAAAACGGGTCCAAATTTAATGTTTGATAACTGAAAACTATAGTTCGGGAAGATAAGAATCTAACGAGTCTGATTTGACCTCAATCGGAGTTGTAAATTTCGTTCTATGAAGGTTTTAGTAAAGGACCCCAAAACTAAAAATAAAACCAAAAAGTTAGAAAAATTAAAGAATATTGGCCGGTTCAGTTTTTCAACCAACCGGCGGAACTTTCCGGCGGCCGGTTCACCACTTTTTTGGCCGGTTCTTGGGGTGTTTCTTGGACAGATAATTTTCTAAAATTGTGAAGAACATTAAGATATTTTACTCAAAATTATTCGGGACAGTTATGTAATTATTAAGTAATTAATTGTTTAAACTCATTTAAATCATTTAAAACTTACTAATTAATAATCATTAATACTAATAAATGATTATTAAACTAATTACATATTGTTGAAGTGTGATTAATTATTTAATTCTTATTTAATTAACATTAAGTGATAAATGAATGAAAATTAGTGTTATTAAGCTAACTATTTGTTATTTAATTAAGATTAAATAATAAATAGAGTTAAATAATTTATTAATTATTATTTAATTAATATTAAATAATGATTAAAGAATGTTTAAAGTAAATAAATAATTTTTTATTATTTAAGTGAGAATAAGTAATGAATAATTATAATTACTTACTCACATGTTAGTTAAGTAATATAAAGTCAATAAATTAATTATTATTTAATTAAATATTAAATAATAAATAAGAATAAATATTAATTAATTAATTATTATTTATTTAATAGTAAATAATAAATAAAGATAAGTGTTAATTAATTATTTATTATTTAATTAATATTAAATAATAAATAAAGATAAATATTAATTATTTATTTATTAAAGCTAAATAATTAGAATAGACTCATAAAGTTAAATAAATTAATTATTTATTATTTAATTAATAATAAATAAGCACAAATATTAATCAATTATTATTTAATTAATATTAAATGATAACAAGATTAATAATATTAAATCATTAAAATATTATTAAATGATTAATAATTTTAGAAAGTTAAAATATTATTAAAAGATTAATAATATTAGATACTTAAAATATTATTAAAAGACTAATAATATTAAAGAGAGACTAAAATATTATTAAATGATTAATAATATTTAGAAATAAATAAAATATTATTAAAATGTTAATAATATTATTTGAGAGTTAAGATGATTATATAATAATAATATTATCACAGAACGATAATATTATTATGGAGTTATGTGATATCTAATATTTAATTATGTGATTAATGTTAGATAATATATAAGAATAATAATGTTATGAATAATTATAGTGATACTAATTGAAGGATCCATGATAGGTATTTCCAAAGAGGATAATTGAAATTCATTAAGCGGATAAATAGACTTGCATAGCAGTAGTCCGCAAACAAGGCAAGTTCTCTAACTTAACTTGAGCTATTACTTTCTAAGCATGATTAGTGAATAATTATTGTTGATTATTCACATCTAAATTTGATTATTGATATTCGAACTGTGTGCAATTGAATTCCTGTTCTATCATTATTAAATTGTGAATTTATTAAAGCTCTTTTATTCATGAACTATTTATGATATGGATCTATGCTAATTGCATCAGCTAGATTAAGTATGTTTAAACTTGTTAAATCAAATATGTTTTAAAAGCGGTGCCTAACCAATTGTAATGGTAAGGACTCATGACTGAGAAAAAGAACAGTTTCACTAAAGCATTATTGGAAAATAATTGTTGCTAGTACACTGAGTGATTATGCATATTTCACCGGGTACGAAAGGCTGATCCCCTTGACTACCAAAACTTATTAAAAGGACCAGTTTAAAAACTGACAACCTTAGTATATGTTTATGGTTATTTCAAACCACTCAGCCTCTGATATTCAATTATTTGAATATTCATATATTAAGATTAACTCATGCTCTTTCACTATTCATTTATCTGATTGAACTTTGAAAGTTAAATTCATTTATAATCATGATATATCTTTTTCATAATTAAACTTGCTAAGAAAATTAGTTGCTTACACTTGCTATATCATGACAATTATTTCAGCTAATCCCGAGAGTTCGAGTAAGAAGGACAAGAGCAAGGGAAAGGTCCAAGAATAGTTAATATAAATGCTTATGTATTATGAAATACTATGATCATGTAAACCTTTTGTGTTACTATATGTAATTAAGGTACTTTTATGTTAAGATATTAGACCTTGGGATATTGATGTAATATTTTATTATAATGAACAATGTATGTTTATTATTCCGCAATAGTTTGTAGAATGTTTATGTTGATGATGTACCGTGAGCACTGAATCTGAGGTTAGAGAACTCGGATTTGGGGGCGTCACAAATTCCATTGGTCATAACTCATATCTTATTGTGTTATACATTTCTGCAATATTTTTGGTTTTTGCTATTTGAAGCCCTTGATCACCTTTGTTCTTGGACATCTTGGTGTCATATGGACATTCATTGTTTAAGTCACTGGTAGCTATTGGTCGATTTTGGTCTTAGGGAGAATTTAGGAAATAATTGAGTTCTTGGTTTTTCTTAATATCCAAGTTGGTGTTTTTATGCTTTCATTAATATCTCGTTTTGGTGATCGATAATACTATTAGTTTAGTATAATTTGAGTTTTGTGATTAGTTTTAGTAAGCAAGATTGTGGTATGCTCATGTTTTTGTTGAAGGGAATTGTTTTGCTGTGCTAATACTGCTAAAAAAAAAATTCCAAGTTACAGGGCCAGCGCTGTAGCGCTTCAGTTTGCAATAGAAGTGGCGTTGCAGCGCCTCCTGTATAGCTATGAGTTTGCAGCCAGCGCTGCAGCGCCCTAAAAGGCCTATCAAGTGGCACCGCAACGCCAAGATCTATCCTAATCTTTGTATACCAAGCGTTGCAGAGCCACTCTTCAAAGAAAAGTCTGTGCCGCAGTGCCAACACCTCTCAAACTCCTTGCATGAGCAGCGCTGTAGCGCCCAATAAAAAAGAATAACTAGTGCTGCATCGCCAATAGCGAAATTTGGTTTTTAAAAATAGCATCAGACTCGGCAGTTAGGCCATTAACCCCTGATAAGTACACAATATTCATAATTTTTTATTTCTTTGCGTTTGGTTTTATTGCATGTTTCATGTGTATATGAGCTTAATAAGCTTTTTATTGTTTTCAGGTGAATTAAAGCTAAAAGGATGAAAACAAGTTAATTTGGAGTTGAATTGAAGAGGAGTTTGACCAGCAGTTGACTTTCTCAATTTTTGGAGATTTCTACATGGAATTGGATTGATATTACTATCAGATTTAGGATTTCTTTGGACTGAGATTTTATTTCCTTATTGGGTTCTATTTCTTTATGGAAACTAATTATGATTTGTAATTCCTTTTAGGATTTGAATTTCTAGTTCTTATAAGATTTAGGAATTTGTCTAACACTATAAATAGATGTAATAGTGAGGGTATTATTAATTCTACCATTCAATCATATTCTATATTCTATCATCTACAACATTGAAGACATGGGCTAATACTTTCAATTCAGTTCTGAAGGGATGTTGAACCTTATTCATAATTAACGGTTTGATCAAGTTTACTTTATTTATTCCTTCTTGCATAAGATTTATTCTAATAATCTACTTTAACTTCTTGTATGTTATTCAATCTACTAATTTGATTTCTGTAGGATTAAATTAGTGAATTGATATCATCTGCTAGATTAAGATTGGTATTACGTGTAATTGATAGCTGTCTTCATCACAACTAGCAAATTAGTGATACTAATTGTGGACAAGCTTTTGTGTATTGCTAAGGTTATTAGGAAACAAGTTAAACAAATCGAGCTTATGTGTTTGTTGCTTGGATTAGCCTAATTCTCTATTTCTTAATGCTTCTGTCATATAAATCTAGAAAGCTTGTTCTAGGTTGTATTATAGTTAGAATCTGGTTAAAAGCTTGTTTTATATACAGTGACGATCTAAGGAGAATTTCGGGTAGCAGAGCTTGTTGCTATCTAGGGCTAATAGTTTCATTGAAGGGTAAATACTGTAAAACTTGATTACTCTATAATTATGAAAATGTGATACTGAACTGAAGAACTGAAACTTTTTATTCATTATTAATACTTATTAGTTTATTCTTGTTAATTTAGTTTAATCAATTCAAAACTCCCTTATTATTGGAAACAATTGAATAAATATAAAATAAATCACTCTCCGTGGGATCGATCCTTGCTTACTACTGTGCTAATTGTTTGAATTTGTAAAGTGAAAGTGAGGTTAATTTAGGAGTGTAAACGACAGCTCTCAAATTTTGGCGCCGTTGCCGAGGAGTGTTATTTCTTTTTGTTTATTCTTTGTTTTCATTTTTTATTTACTCTTTTTTCTTATTTTATGACGCAATCCTCTCACTCTATTGACTTAAATTTTGATCAAGAGATAGAGAAAACTACAGATACAGAAGAAGCTCTTGTTCCATTACTTGAAGAGGAAGAGATGGCGGTGCCACACAATAACAGAACTTTGAAAGAACTGGCTACTCCTAATCTGAATCAACCATCTTTTTGTATTGAATATCCTACTTTAGATGTTGCTTTTGAACTTAACTCAGGACTAATTAAATTTTTGCCTACTTTTCGTGGTCTTACAGGTGAAGATCCATACAAACATCTAAAGGAGTTCCATGTGGCGTGTTCCTTCATGAAATCACAAGGAGTGACAGAGGAGCAGATCAAGCTTAGACCCTTTCCATTCTCATTAGCAGATTTGGCTAAAGACTGGTTATACTATCTGACTTCAGGATCAATACGATCATAGACTGATATGCAGAGGTTATTCTTGGAGAGGTATTTTCCTACATCAAGAGTTGCCGATATAAGAAAGGAGATATGTGGAATCAGGTAGTTCAATGGAGAGAATCTCTATGAGTATTGGGAAAGGTTCAAGAAGTTGTGTTTCAGCTATCCACCACACGGAATTGATGTTCATCACTTGATCCAGTACTTTTATTAGGGGTTGCTACCAATGGATAGAAGCATGGTTGATGGAGTAAGTGGAGGAGCACTGGTAGACAAAACTCCAAACGTTGTAAAGAATTTAGTTGCAACTATGGCAGCCAACTCACAGCAGTATGGTACTAGGATGACTCATGCATCACAAAGGGTAAAAGAGGTAAGCACTTGTAATCTTGAGCAACAGATTTTTGAATTAACTACTATGGTTCGACAAATGGCTGTAGGGAATATGCAAGTTGCAAAAGTATGTGAAATTTGCTCAAAATCAGGGCATGAGACAAATGATTATCCCATAGTGCAAGAGGATGTAATTGTTCATCAAATTAATGTTCTGGGGACATTCTCCGGACAAAATCCACATCAATGTGATCCTTAGGCAGACACTCACAATTCCGGATGGAACGATCATCCTGACTTGAGCTATGAAGGTACTAGGCCACCAATGCAACTTGTATTTTCAAGTATACAACAAGATTTTCAGCTGACTCAACCTCAGTACCACACATATACCAAAGAAGTACTTACCAATTCTTCACCATCTCTTGAGGATATGTTCAAAGCATTCATAAGTCAGACACAGCAGTTCCAGCAGGATACAAGGACTTCTGTTCAAGAATTGAGGAACCAAGTGGGTTAGCTTGCATCCACGATAGGAAGGTTGGAATCTCAAGGCTTAGGGAGGTCACCCACTCAAACTATTGAGAATGTAAGTGCAATTACCCTGGGATGTGAAGATGAGGAGCGAGAGGAGACAATGCTTGCTTCAAAAACGGGCAGTAGTGCTATGTGTGACAATGAAGTGAACATGGAATTTGATGAGGAGGAACAAGAGGATGATTTGATGATTTCTTCATATTTCTACAAGAAGGATATGGATAATGTTACAACTTCATCGGTGCAAACAACAAAACAGTAAATGGAACCTGTAGACACTCGAAATTTTCTTTCTTTGTTACTAACACTGTAGGAGGGCAAGACTGTCAATCAAATCAACCCCGGTCTCAATACCGGGTCCTCAACTCAACCCCGATCTCAATACCAGGCCATCAAATCAACCCCAGTTTCTTGAGAGAAGAAAGTAAGGCTCTTAAAGGGAAGTAAGCCCAAGCTCATACAGAACCATGAACACCTGGTGGTAGTGGTGGCAGTCAAGAGACCGAAAAGACAGATACTCAGATTTTTGGACCACAAAACCAGGACACAACCAATAAAACCCCTGAAATCACCATCCTTAGCAAAGAACAGGAAGCTGGTGACATTCTGAAGAAAGTATAACAGATGAAAGAAACCATCCGGTCTATCAAAGGGACTGGGGCCTTTGGCAGTGTCAATTATTCAGACCTCTGTATCTTCCATGGGGCTCGTTATCCCAAAAAATTTAGATCTCCTAATTTTTAGAAATACGACGGATTGGGAGACCCCTATACCCACTTGAAGATATTCATTGGAGAACTCGGATCCTATGCAGAGGACAAGAAACTTCAAATGCAGTTATTCTAGAAGACTCTGACCAGAGAGGCTAGAGCCTGGTACACCCGTTTAGACAACTCCAAAATTCACAGTTAGGAAGAGTTGGCCCATGCCTTCCTCAGTCAATACAGCTTCCAATCTCAGCTGGCTCTGGACAGATACTAGATAACCAAAATCAAAAAATAAAGTACTGAGTCATTCAGAGAATATGCTTAACGATGGAGGCGGGTCGCAGCACAAGTCACCCCAGCTATGACTGAGTCTAAGATAGTCATAACCCTCATCGACATTCAAGAAGCTCCATATTACGAAAGGGTCCTAGCAGGCATAGGAAAACCATTCTCTGAAATGATCAAGCACGGTGAGATGGCCGAAATTGGGTTGAAATCTGGGAAGATAAAGGGTCCTGGCTTCCTTAGAAGCTATTCCTGAGCATATCTAGTCCGAAAATTACGGGAGTAATCCCCGGAGGGTACATAAGAAGAAAGATGAAGAAGTGTCCTTAGTATTGCAAGGACAAAATCCAAGGGGCGATTCAAGCAATATGCCCATTCCAAGGAGGAATTATACCCTTTTTCAAGCTTCTACATAGCCTTCAAACCCTCCATTTTAGAAAAATCTGGAGGTCAGGCATCGGAGAACGTTCACCCCGTTAGGGGATTTACTCGAGAATATGTTGAAATTGGTAACCGCACAGAAGAAGATTGTGCAACTCCTTCCACCAACCAATATTTGTGGACAAAATTTTGACCCAAGCAAGAAGTGTGCCTACCATTCTGGATCTCCGGGCCGTGATACACAAGACTGTTGGTCTCTCAAGCACAAAATTCAGGACTTGATTGACAACAGAGAGATTGTGGTGACAAAGCCTGAGCAACCACATGTATAGGATAATCCCTACCTCAGCACAAAGAGGAGAATGTCAATATGATCAGCACCAGAAATGGAGAAGGATCCAAATACCTCCGTTATGTGGGAGAGTCAACTCCATCTAGCAACAACAGCCCAGACAGTTGGGAAGTTTCAGAAAGACGATTCCTGATAGAGCAGGAGATAAGTTTTATCAAGGAACAAATTAAACAGTTAGCAGAGTTGGTTGTATACGAACATCAGATCACTAGACAGATGATAAACTAGACCAACCAGTCTAATGCAAGTCCTCCCACATCGGAGATCAGTCCCATTTCCATGACGGATCACTACCAGCCTCATGAGCATGAACCTTGGGCCGACAAGATGGCCAAAGAAGAGAATTTCCAAGCTGGTAGAAAATTTGCCTTTCAAAGGAATTTCACTAACCTGAACCAGCCAATGGAGGAAATCCTCCAGATGTTAATCAATGAAGGAATGGTTGCAGATTTATTACCTCCCTTAAACCCTCGATCCAAGAAATTCAAGCCTGACCAAATCTGTCAGTACCATTCTAATGTACCCGGCCATGATATTGAGCATCGCTAGGCACTTCATAACCTAATTCAGAATATGATTGAAAGCGATGAATTGGTAAGAGGGAATCAGGATTATGGCCTCTCAGATGAAGACACTCTCTTTATTCCCACTATATGGAATCAGGATACAGTGGCCATCGTTTTCTGTGATAAGGAACCATTCCTCACCCCTTTAGTATTGCCAGGGAAAGGGGTCCAAGAAACACAAAATCCTGTGAAGGTTGTCGCACCCGAGCCTTTAATCTTGCCCTTCAGACTTTACTATCCAGTTATCAGTCTAAAGAGGGTCCCATGGAACTACGGGAATGACAAAGGTTCCACCTCAAACAACATTGCCATTACACCAAAGGATAATTCATTATACCTGCCTAAGAGGGTGATCAAACTAGTCATCAAAGCCAAAGAAAAGGTGGCTGAAGGGAAAATCGAAGAGTTCTTCAACAAAATGGGACACAATGAAATACGGGTGGTACAAAGTCTGAAGGATGCACCCAAGAAAATGTCCATCCTAGACTTGGTCTTATCAACGGTGGATCATCGCAACATTCTGGTGAAAGTACTGGAAGAAGCCCATCTGCCGCATACCGTGGATGCCGAGAAATTTTGTCACGTAGTAGAACCCATTTTCAACAGTAATGTGATATCTTTTACTGACGATGATATCCCCACAGAAGGGACGGGTCATCGCAAATCCCTACACATAGCAGTGATATCTTCCGGGTATGTGATCGGAGGTGTGCTCATAGATGGAGGATCATCCCTCAACATATATCCCTACGATACCTTGGAAAAATGAAGATTAACATGAATCAGACCAAAACCAGTCATGTGGTCATCCGGGCTTTCGATGGATCTCGCCGACAAGCTATGGGAGAAATAAAGCTTCCTCTGGAGATTGGTCCGCGCACTTTCTATGTGTCCTTTCAGGTGCTCAACATCACCACTGGATATAACTTGTTGCTGGGCAGGCCAAGGATCCACATGGCAGGGGCAGTGCCATCTACCCTCCATCAACAACTCAAATACATTATCTATGACTACCTCATCACGGTCAATGCCAAACCAGAATACCCTATCTGCATAAGATATGTCGGTGATCAGCCTGGATGCAGGGATTGAACCTATAAGTTTTTAAGCCTTGGAGGTGAGTGATACTCAGTATCTACTTATCAGAGTACCAGCCCTAAAGCCAAAGGTCTCCCTTAAAGTGATGACAGTAGGCCAATAGATGGTATCTTTGGGTTTCCAACCTGGAGAAGGGTTAGGAAAGAATCAGCAACGTATCAGAAGTCCAGTGCAAATCCCGAGCCTATTAGGGAGAGTCGGATTGGGTTATTCATCTGGGTTATGCCGTTGGAATCCATATAAGCACCCTAAAACTCATGCTTCCACTATACTGCTACCAAATTTCATTGATGCTGGTTTCGTAAAGCAAATGAGGAAGATTCCTACTGTGGTATCAGCCATGCTGTTTCCTCCAATTATACCAGTAGGTGAAAGAAAGACCCCAAAGTTTGAGGGGGATAGCAAAAAGGGAAAAGAAAAGATCTTGTACGAAGGACGAGACCCATTTGCTAATATGCGGGTCATCATAAACTACGAGGGTATGAATGATGAGATTCCAGACAGTGACAACGAGGATTAGATTCAAATTCCTGGCATCAAGAAGGGAAAAGGGGGAAGTGCAAAGAAAACCCCGGCCTTATTGTAAAGGATGTCTCAATCATTATCCGAGACGAGGCAGACGAGCATAATTCCTAGATCCTCCCTGTTCATGAGGATCTAACCCTGGATAACTAGAGCAGCGTCCCGTGCCTCAGTCAAAAAGGGTAAAGGGGCAGAGAGTCCGTCTGCCCTGACTCCAGAGTTAGATTTGTTTGTCAATGCTGATGAGATGCCAACCTATCACAGTGACTACAACTTTAATGTAGAACTGAACTTTGACTTGATGGATATTGATCAAGAGGAGGAAGATGACTATGAGGTACCTGAAGAGATCAAAAAATGGGTCGAAGACAAATCCAAACCGAACCTCGACCAAAACACCCCTATCAATATAGGAACCTCCGAAAACATCAAAGAAATTCAGATAAGCATAGACCTCACCCAAGACCAAAAAATCGATCTGATCGAACTCCTAACACAGTTTCAGGATGTGTTTACGTGGTTGCATAAAGACATGATCGGCTTGTCTACTGATATTGTCATTCATCGAATGCCCATTAAAGATGGATTCAAGCCAGTCAAGTAGAAGCTCAGGTGATTGAAACCTAAATGGAGTCTGAAAGTCAAAGAAGAGGTCGTTAAACAATTCAAAGTCGGTATCATCATGGTATCAACATACCCAGAGTGGCTGTCAAACATAGTCTCTGTGCCAAAGCCAGGAGGGAAAGTACGAGCATGCGTAGATTACCGGGACTTGAACAAAGCCTACCTCAAGGACAATTTCCCGGTACCTTTTATCCACATCCTGATCGACAATACGGCGCAATACGACATGTATTCCTTCGTAGATTGCTTTGCTAGTTACCATCAGATCATGGTTGCAGAAGAGAACCGAGAGAAAACAACTTTCATCACTCCCTGGGGAACCTTATACTATAGGCGACTATCCTTCGGCCTCATCAATGCCGGAGCCACTTATCAGCGAGCCATGATGGCCCTATTTCATGATATGATGCACAAAGAGATAGAGGTTTATATGGACGACATCATCATCAAATTTCGGAGGGAGTATGATCACATTGACCATCTCAGGAAGCTATTCAATAGGTTGCGTAGGTACAACCTCAAGCTAAATCCAGCTAAATGTGCTTTTGGCATCAAATCAGGAAAATTGCTGGGATTCCTGGTGAGTTATCGAGGCATCGAGCTAGACCCTTCCAAGATCAAAGCCATCACTGAGATGCGAGTACCTCAAACAGAGAAGGAGATACGTGGGTTTCTGGGGAGAATCAACTTCATAAGCCGATTCATTTCCCAGCTCACAGGAGCCTGTGAACCCATATTCAAGCTACTAAGAAAGAATTCCTCCACCAAATGGAATGAGGATTATCAACGAGCCTTCCTTGCCATCAAGAAACAACTGATCAAAGCACCTGTTTTGGTACCTCTGAGCGATGGAGTTCCCTTGTTCATATACCTGTCCGTCAATGCCAATGCAATGGGAAGCATGTTAGGACAGAAGGATGATAGTAGCAAGGAAAGAGCCATCTACTACATCATTAAAAGATTCAGCATTGGTGAACAGAAGTACACCCTGATCGAGAAGACATGTTGTGCGTTAGCATGGGTAGCCATGAGGTTGAAACACTATTTTTATGGGCACACGACCTACCTCATATACCTCATAGATCCCCTAAAGTACGTATTCAATAAGCCAATGTTGAATTATCGACTGTCCAGATGATAGTTGATCCTACAACAGTTTGACATTATCTACGTAACTCAGAAGTCAATCAAGGGTCAAGGCATTATAGAACAATTAGTTGAAGCACCTGCAAGAGGGTTCGAGCCCCTGGAGACCTATTTCCCGGATGATGGGATCATGACAATTCAACAACTCCAGCAAGAGAATACAGTCCAACCATGGAAAATGTATTTCGATGGAGCAGTAAACATGGAAGGTGCCGGAGCTGGGGCAGTCCTTATCTCTGGTACAAGAGAACAATATCCTGTGGCTACCAAACTTCAATTTGGAAACACCAACAACACAACCGAGTATGAAGGCTGCATAATGGGGTTAAAACTAACCCAATCTATGGGTATTAAACATTTACTGGTCTTTGGAGACTCTGAGTTGGTCATCAGACAAACCACTGGGGCATATCACACCAAAGAACTGCATTTGTTGCCCTATCATTGACAGGTCGTCAAAATATCCCTAGAGTTTGAAGACATAACCTTCAGCTATATTCCTCGGGGTAGGAATGACTTCGCAGATGCATTGGCTACATTTGCTTCATTAATCAGCATATCCGATAGGAATGGGATTCCCTGCATCAAATTCACAATTCAAAAAGCCCCGACATACGGGAATTACATTGAAGAAGTATCAGATGAAATACCTCATGTCAATCAGCCTTGGTATCAAGACATCAAGGAATATCTCCAAGATGGATCTACACCCGCTGGGGTAAGCCAATCCGAACGAAAGCGGATTCACAAAATGGCTATGAAGTTCTATCTGAGCGGGGACGCACTCTATAAAAGAGATGCTGGAGTAGGCCTGTTAAGATGACTTAATAAAGAGCAAGCCTATAGGTTGATGAATGAAGTCTACGGTGGAGTCTGTGGTCCACACATGAGCGGTCATCTATTGGCCAAGAAGATATTAAGAATAAGACATTACTGGATCTCGCTCAAAGCTGATTGTGATGATCATGTCAAGAGATGCTTTCAATGCCAAGTACATGGAAATGCCATACATGCTCCTCCAAATGATCTACACAATATGAGTTCACCATTGCCTTTCTCTATGTGGGGAATGGATGTGATAGGCCTAGTGGAACCCAAAGCCAACAATGGTCATCGATTCATCTTCACCACGATCGATTACTTCACCAGATGGGTTAAAGCGGCTTCTTTTCCCAAAGTCACCAAAGAGGTCATCATTAGTTTCATCAGAAATAATGTTGTTTGTCGATATAGGGCAACTGGAGGTGATCATATCAGACAACGCCAAGAACCTGAACAATCAAATGATGAAAGAACTGTGCAGTAAGTTCCACATCAAGCATCTGAATTCCGTCATCTATCGGTCTAAGATGAATGGTGCTGTTGAAGCGACCAACAAGAACATTAAGAAGATTATGCAGAAAATATCTGCCAATCACAAAGAATGGCCTGACTTGCTGCCTTTAACCTTGTTAGCATACAAGACGTCAATGCGTACCTCTACTGGGGCTACCCCCTATTCATCAGTCTATGGTATGGAAGCAGTCCTCCCCATAGAAGTAGAGATGGAGTCCTTAAGTGCGTTAATCGATGCTCAGATGGACAAAGATCAGTGGCTACAAAATTGATATCACCAACTGTCCCTGTAGATGAAAAGAGGGCTACAACCAATTTCCACGGACAGTTATATCAGCAAAGGATTGCTTGATCCTATAACAAGAAGGTCCGAATATGGCAATTCAAAGAAAACGACTTGGTGCTGAAGAAAGTTTTGGCTAATCAAGATGAAGCTAAAGGAAAGTTCGGCCCTAATTGGGAAGGCCCTTTCATTGTCAAGGAGATGTTGATGGGAGGAGCTATCAGATTACAAGAAATGAATGATACCGAATTTCCCCAACTCATGAACTCAGACACCTTGAAAATGTACTACGTCTGAAACACATGCGTACCCGCATCCTGGTCCTGCGAATCAAATCAAGTTTGGTTTTTACTAGAAGTCAGAACTATGAATGACCTGATCTCCCCCCACTCTGGAGTACGTAGGCAGCCATTTCTGGTGCGGTCAAACCAAACAAAAAATTTAAAAACTCGTCAAACCAAACTCAAAACAAAAGATAGATACTTTTCAAACCTCTCTCATACAAAGCCGGAACTACAAATGACCTGATCTCCCTCAGCCCGGGAGTACGTAGGCAGCCATTTACAGTGCGGTTTGACCTTCAAGAAAAAACAAAAACAAATAAAAACCACTCCCAAGATACCAAAACTATATAAAAGCTAAATCCTATCAAGCTTCTTTGATCAACATGCCCCTCTGAGATACTCTCTGACATCTCAATTGTCATTCCATCAAGGAGAAACTCAAGATACATCAACAACAGCAAGTCATGAAAAAAGTGGTAATCACTCAGCAATGACAATACATATCCAAACAGGGAAGTGAATCAAAAATATATTTCTCTGATATATAAAACTATTTGATATATACATAGTGTCCTATACATAAAAAAAATGGTTGATCTAGTATGTGCAGGAAAAATAAAGCTAGTCTATGGACCCAAAGATAAGCGAGGCAGCAATGCCAACATGGCAACTCTCTTTGAAGATGGAGGAGCAACTGCAAGTGCAATACCCTCAGCCTCCATACGACTCAAAACCTCCAAAGTTATCTACAGTGTGGCACTGTGATAATCAATGTATGCACTCATCTCGATAACCAGACCATGAGTATAAGATCAGAGAGCAGTATTGTAGGTAATGTGGAAATCCCGGGAAGCTATGGCCTCATCGCTCTCCACAAAAGCTGCATCCCTAGCAATCAGAGTCTCCTCTATCTCAACAAAGGCTGCATCTCTGGCCGAGTAGATATTATCTCTCTCTACAAAAGCTGCATCTCTGGCAATTTGGATCTCCTCTCGCTCAATCAATCCCGCATCCTGAGCAGCTCGAGCCGCATCTCTCTCTGCCAAAGCTATATATCTGCCAGACAAGGCGGTAAACATCAGCGCTCTAGCCTGATCTCTCTCAAAGGTCATCCTAGCTAGTGAGTCAGCCAAGGCGGGATATGTCCTGGCAGGAATGATTGGCGGGTCACTAACTAGTGCTGCTGTCAAACCCATAAAAAGCTCATCCTCAGTAGGGGACTCAGGATCCTCCATAGGCTCCTCCTCGTCTGAATCCACTATAGGAGATGACTGGATGAATGCAGCTGATGTTATATCGGCCTCCAACCATGCTGAGTACTCCAGAGAATGATCTGGATGGCTACTAGAGAAATCATCCCTCTCCTTGTGAGTCCAACACTTATACACTCGAATCAAATCAGCAGATGACATAGACGAAGCTGACATCCTCTGATCAGCAGCCCCCTCAAACTGATGCAGGCTCTAAAATTGATCGAACTGGCCCATAACAGCCAGAGGATGGTATCACTCCTCTCAATCCCGCTAGGGGCAAGTAGTCCATACTAGGTACATAGGTGATGAAGCTATATATGGAGACTAGCCCTGCGCACAATAGAAGCGAGAATGGATGCTTTGATATCAGATAGAAATGCTGACCATATCTCTGTGTCGGTACACTTCGCGAGCTGAAAGGAGTAGGACATAGCTATATTATGAGAGAAATAATACCCCTGATGTCTGTAAATTCCAATCGGTCGAATATAAGACATGAGCTATACATACAAAAAAATCGATCTGCCTCTGAAAAACTCTGGGTGGGTAATGCAATGGGTGGCTGACCTCAGCATCTCGGCCAATATCATCAGAATAATGGTGCTACCCTGCCTAAGGGCCCGAACCACAACTATCAATCCCACATCCAAATGGTCCAAGCGTAGCGGCATATAGACGTAGGCTACGATGCTCATCAGCAAAACGTCTATCCTGGTCAAATGCCACGCCTCTACCAATATAATAAAATCCCCGGCATGTCGATCGTAACTGTCAAGCTCACCAAACCGATAGATCAAAAAGTCGATGGAGATCACACGTCTAGAGATGATCTCATCCATAACTATGCTCTGGCGAAGACCTAACATCTGTATAAGCGGTCTCCTCATATCACTGATCGCAGTAGGAGCGCATAGCACCTCTAAAGCTAAGCCAATAAACCGCTGGTACTCCTCAAGGGTCAGAGTCAACTCATGATGCCCAAAGAGAAAGACCTGTCTATCGGGTATCCAACAAGATAAGATGCCATCTACGAACCCGTATGGCACCTGAAAGTCTACGAGGGCCAATGAATGCCCCAACATCTAATCCACTGTCCCTCTGGCTGGGAAGGACAGGTTGTCGTACCACGATCTCGATGACTGACAGTAGAGGACGACATATGTATCACCGTATCACAAGACCATCCAGGGGTCAAATCTGAACACATTTGTCTAAAATGCATACACATGACATAATACATGCATAATGACAATGATAAATATGATGCAATAGATAGGAAATATCATGCATATCTACAATAACATATCTATTGCAAGCATCATCCCTTTCTGATAAATACAAAATAAAATAAAAAGTACAGTAATATGGGGCACCACCACCCAACTACTAACAGTGGTTTATCAAAATGGGGCACAGCAGCCCAACAACCAAAACAGTGTCCAACCAAAAGATATAGCTACAATAGCTATCCAAAAAGATCTAAAACATCTACGCTCAGGTGGTTGACCTTTTCCATCTCCTCTATGGACACAAAGTCGCGGTCATCACGCATGTCTGAGCGGTACAAGGGAGGATCAGCCCCTGCAAAACTGCTGGAAAAGGGACCTAAAGAGGGGCCCGCTCCTGAACTGGAAGGGTTAAAAAAAGATGCCTCCAACGAATCTCTACCAAGATGCCTGATAAATAGGTGAGCTCTTTCCAGCTGCTGGGTCAATCCTGTGGTCTGGTCCAAATAAGTCAGCTCCCTGAGGTAAGCTATCTAGTCAGTCATCATCACAGACCCAGGCACCATGTCTGCCATAAACTGGGTAGCCAGAGTCTGAGCTCCAATAGTACGACGACTCCACCAGTTGCTGAATCCCTCCTGGCTGTAAGGGCCTTCTGATAGGGCAAAGCTATCTATGCCCTCCATAGGGATATCTGTCAGTGGCAGGATCAATGGCCAATGATCCTAAGCAGGAGGAATAATGAGAATGCGGATCTACCCCGTAATGCTCCTGATCGCACACTCTCCTAAGTATAGCTCCAAGCCTCCCTCTGTCAAAAGCGGGACTCTGCGGGTCGACAATGCAAACTCCCGACCAGTGGGGAAGCCTCCCTCAAATCCAACAGCCAAAAACTCAGAGGTATTTGGGATCCATGTGATCGCTCCGGCTGTCAAAAGCTCCAACTGCAGGTGAGAATAGGTAAATCCCTCAGTAACAGGGACCTCCGTCAGAGTAGAGTGATGCCAACGCCGTCCCTGGGGATAAGTCTCCAGGCCTAAATAAGTTGCGGACCGTAGGCAAGGAAGCCTCTCATATGCCCAGAACTGGTCATGTAAATATCAAAAGTCCTCAGTGACCAAGACTGACAAATGTAAATGTAGAAATCAAAAAGGTATAAGAAAGATGTACTCACCAGCAAAAATGGGTAGAACCCTAGCCAAGCCTCCGTCAAACCCTCCGAAAGCATGCGCATGCCCCGAAGAAAATAAGCAAAGGTGTAGGAACCCCAATCAAAGTCACTGAGGTGCTCTACATACCGGGTAGTGATAACTAGGGCGAAGGACACAGTCGATGAGTTATCTGCCACAAAATAACCCCTGATGATTACCAGAAATAATCTCCTCAAGATGCGATACCTAACCCTCTGATCATCAGGTAGAGGCTCAAGTAAATCCCCACTCTAGGCATCTATACTCAAGGGACCTAATTGGACCGTCCGACCCTTGATCGCCGTAGCAGGAATGCCCAGCAGGGATCGAACGACAGTTGGTGTGATGTCAGCCACGACATACACTGGCACACCCTCGAACTCAATGCCGGTGATGAACCTCCAGTCCATAGAGGTCATCATCACCTCACAGTAAAACAAATGAAGGGACTGAGTCTGGTAGAACCAGCGCTCAGACAAAGCCCTCATATACCCCCAGGGGCAACGACTGGGAAGAATAGAGAAGAAGGCTTGAAACCCTCAGCCATCAACGATATCCCTATAGTCTTGGTGCAAAGTATGGTACAACGAGTGCACGTTGAACCAGTTCCCTTGAGGCTGCATAAAGCCGGGAACCTGCATCAAAAACCAACCCATGTCAAAAACCTGTGCCCTGAGAATGGCAAAAGAAAGAAAGAGAATCCAGAAAGAAGAAAAAACTTCAAGTCACCTCGTTGGCATGGAGAAATCTCAATGGATGACGACTCAAGTATCCTAGCAAATCATGGGTCGGCACAATAATGCCAGGAAGCTTCGCACGTGGGGCCTGAGTCAGGGCAGGAGCAGCAAAAGGAGCCTGCTCATTATCAATATTAATCGGCTGCTAGTCCTGGGCTGGACGGATCACTAACTCTGCTAATCTGCGAGGCGGTCGAGCTGGATGTGGCTGAGGAACAGCAGAAGCTCGCCTCCGTCTAACGCCGAAAACTACAATGCTAGCACTGCCAGGTTTATCTCGGTCCATCACCTAGACAAAGTCTCCAAATCACCTCAGAAAGGGTGTGGTAAGCCTAAAACATATGGCTTATTAGTTTAAATCAGTACTTTATGCATTTCTAAGTCCTAAAGCATACATGTGTCAGTCAAAAATACCCAGTAAAGTTAAAATTGCATGTTTTTCAAAAGCTAAATCCTAAAACCTGCATGGGTCAGTTAAAAATTCGTAGTAGAGTCAAAACTGAATGTTTTTAAATGACTAAACTTTTCAAAAAAATTCGCCAGAGTCTCCTTTGTAAAACGAACTGTCTGTATGCACATAGGCATGTCTAGGTGGCCATTCAATAGCACACCTTCCTAAAAATAGGAACACTTCATATTTATGAAATAAAATCAAAAGTAAACTTCACAGAGTAGCCAAATTACTATTGACATTTTTAGTTGAAAATCCAGGCTCACTAGGCCTCAAAAAGGATGAGTAAACTAATCAAAAAGAGCAAAATATGACTGTCTCAGAATCTGAATCTTTTTACATCAAAACGTGCATTATAGTAAGATATGCATACATATGAAGTCAAAAAAATTTTAGCAGGTCATATAAGCATACATTTTTCATACATTGCGTCTAAAAGCCCCTTACGTGGTTTACATGCTTTTAACAGTCAAAACATGCGAAAAAAGGACGTAAAACGTTACCTGCGATGCGCTAAAAGCGTAGGAGCTGACAGAATCTAAAAAAGGCTGCCTGAACTCTGTAGATCAGAAAAAGAAAATTGAATTCTGTTTGAAACTCGAAATGAAACTGTTTCAAATGAACTCCCGCTGCCCAATATAAAGCCACAGGTAGAAGCGGGCCCATCTGCGGCTGCCACACCTCTACCTACGGCTCCCTAGGGTGGGGCCCACTCCCTCTAGCTCAGTTTGGTTAGAGTTGAAACGGAGGTCTTATGAGCTAAAAAGTCAAATCTGAGAAAAAATCGCTACGTGATTGAGCTGCTTGTCCTGAAATCCTGCGTTTAAGCAGCGTAATCCTGACGGAAAGGGGAACTCTCTAAAAACCCTTGGTATTCATCATGAAGCAATGTCCAAGGACCAATGATAAAGAATACTGAAAAACTGCCAAAAAAAACTATGCAAAACTGCCAAAAACGGCCACTTTCGAAGCGTCGGGTACAAACCGGTGACAGTTCAGCCGTTGTCACAACCCCAACGAAGCGTCGAGTACAGACCGATGATATTTCAGTCGTTGACACAACCCCAGCGAAGTATTGGGTACAAACCGGTGACAGTTCATCCGTTGGCACAACCCCAACGAAGCGTCGGGTACTGATCGATGACAGTTCAGCCGTTGGCTAAACCCCAGCAAAGCGTCCGGTACAAATTGGTGACAGTTCAGCCGTTAGCTCAACTCCAGCGAAGCGTCGGGTATAGACCGGTGATAGTTTGGCTGTTGGCACAACCCCAGCGAATAGTCGGGTACAGACCGATGACAGTTAAGCCGTTGGCTCAACCTCAGCGAAGCGTCGAGTACAGACCGGTGACAGTTCAGCCGTTGGCATAACCACAATGAAGCGTCGGGTACTGACCGATGACAGTTCAGCCGTTCACTCAACCCCAACGAAGCGTCGGGTACTGATCGATGACAATTCAGTCGTTGGCACAACCCCAGCGAAGCGTCGGGTACAGACTGGTGACAGTTCAGTCGTTGGCATAACCCCAGCAAAGCATCAGGTACAGACCGGTGATAGTTCAGCCGTTGGCACAACCCCAATGAAGAATCGGGTACAGACCGGTGATAGTTTAGTCGTTGGCACAACCCCAGCGAAGCGTCGGGTACTGACCGATGACAGTTTAGCCATTGGCACAACCCTAGAGAAGCGTCGGGTACAGACCGGTGACTGTTCAGCCGTTGACACAACCCCAGCAAAGCATCGGGTACAGACCGGTGACAGTTCAACCATTAGCATAACCCCAATGAAGCGTCGGGTATTGATCGATAACGGTTCAGACATTGGCACAACCTCAACGAAGCGTCGGGTACAGACAGAGATAGTTCAGCCATTGGCTCAACCCCAACAAAGCATTAGAAGGGATCCGGTGATGGAAACAATATAATAATCCATCCCCGATGATAGAATCTGTTATACACATCCTCAAAGGGAGCACCGAGAAGTATTGGTGATTAAAAACCCCTGTCGCAAACTACCGGTGTAGATTATCGTCAAGATAGGTATCGAGGGCACTCATTGGAATAACTTAGCGACAACAATGTCGTCTCCATTAGAGTCACCTAGGCTATCATGGATGACATCATCCCCAGCAGAAAGTGACGAAAATAGTCTGCGGTAGCCTATTAGCGACCTCCGCAGCAAAACGAGACGAGAATAGTCTGTGATAGTAGCCTAACTCTGATAACCTATCAGTGGATGTCCTACCAGCAACCGACTGATAATGCTGCAACAAGGGTTATCACGGGTAACGTTATCCCCAGCAAAAACTAACTTGATCAATCAGTGATATCCCTACCCCCTCGAAGGTATCTAATATTCATGACATACCTTATCATGCATTGCATCCCTTTTGCATTTGAATTTCTCGTGTCTACTAATCTTTATCCTGTCCATTTCATTACATTACATGAACATGATAAAGAGGGGCATCTATAGACACTTGAAATTTCCTTTCCTTGTTATTACACTGTATGAGGGCAAGACTGTCAATCAAATCAACCTCGGTCTCAATACCGGGTCCCCAACTCAACCCCGGTCTCAATACCGGGCCGTCATATCAACCCCGGTCTCAATACCAGGTCCTCAACTCAACCCCGATCTCAATACCGGGTCATTAACTCAGCCCTAGTCTCAACCCGGGAGGTACAAGTCAGCCCCGGTCTACACCTGGGAGGTATAGGTCAGCCCCGGTCTCAACCTAGGAGGTACAGGTCAGCCCCGGTCTCAACCTGGGAGGTACAGGTCAGCCCCGGTCTCAACCTGGGAGGTACAGGTCAGCCCCGATCTCGATCCAAAAGGTATAGGTCAGCCCCGATCTCAACCCGGGAGGTACAAGTCAGCCCCGATCTCAACTTGGGTGGTACAGGTCAGCCCCGGTCTCAACCCGGGAAGTACAGGTCAGCTCCGGTCTCAACCTTGGAGGTACAGGTCAGCCCCGGTCTCAACCTGGGAGGTACAAGTCAGCCCCGATCTCAACCCAAGAGGTACAGGTCAGCCCTGGTCTCAACCCAGGAGGTACAGGACAGTCCCGATCTCAACCTGGGAGGTACAGATCAGCCCCGATCTCAACCCGTGGGGGGGGGGGGACAGGTCATCCCCGGTCTCAACCTGGGAGGACAGGTCAACTTTAGAAACAATCCTAAAGCATCACAACATCTCCAGAGGAAAACTTGGAATGACCAAGTCAACCTCAGAGACAACACTGAGGATAAATAGGTTCGAATGGGATCCATGTCTTGGAAATAACTCCAGGAAGTCAACCAAAGGCCATGTCGACACATTATTGCAACCCCGGGAGGGGCAAAATGGTCATTTTACCAACTCTAACCCAATATGGTCAAATTCAAGCTAAATTAATGCCACTAAGGTCAGAACGAACCATAATAATGATCCCAAGTGCAAACAGCGCAAGACAGCTCAACGGATAAACTGCGGGGAATTGAAGACCTGGTTATGAACCAGTCTTCATAGACCCAAAAAATATTTTATCTTATGTCACTGTGACACTCTCGGCGAGGGATTTTCGAGAAGGTATTGCACGCCTCAAACGGACGCTTCGATCAAAAGTTAGAAAGTTTTGAATCAGACCTCGCGTTGCTCGGAGTGCACATACTTCAAGATGAAGGAACCCGCCGCGGGTCCCATGCCACATGGAGCCGCACCTCTACTTGCGGTAGCAGCAGATAGAGTGGATGCTCCCTGGTCTATATATATGAGGTGACCCCCAACTCATTTAAGACTTCAGAAACGCTCCGAACCCCTGCTCGTTTGGTTTTCCAGCCATTTTCTTATCTTCCAAACCCAAATTGTTTCACTCTAACACGTAGATATACCCACATACTACCACATATAAAAACATAACCGGTAGATTTGGACATTTAAAGCATACAATTTGGCAAAAAAGCCCGTGTAGCAGTCCATTGTGAGTGTTTTTACGATCAGAAAGTTATTATTACTTCTTCGCACTTTTATACACTTGTATATCAAGTTTCATTTTTTAAATATGCCCGGAACTCAGTTTCGTGTCCGTTTTTGTCAACTTTTGGTAATTTTTGTACATAAGCGTATTTTCTGGCATTTTTACAACTCGGATTAACGATCCGTCGCTTCTAGCAACTTTAATATACTTACATCTTCATTATTAGCAACTTCATCGGATTGGGTTATCTTCCCAGTCTGGGTTTAGCTTTTTTGTATATATTCAATTGTATATATACTAACTTTTCAATTCTGTCAAGCCCGGATGTCAAATCTGCGGTAGTGTACTGCTTTTATATATATTTATGCATATATAAGCAACATTCACCATACTGGGTTATCTTCCCAGTCTTGGTTAACTACTTTTCTGCCTATATATATATATATTTACATTCTAATTTGGCCTGGATCATTCTGTGGCTTATTTATTGCCTTTATATCTATTTATGCATATATAAGCAACATTCACCACACTGGGTTATCTTCTCAGTCTTGGTTGACTACTTTTCTGTCTATATATATATATATATATATATATATATATATATATATATATATTTACATTTCAGTTGGCCTAGATCATTCTGTGGCCTTTTTACTATTTTTGGCACCATTCACCACACTAGGTTATCTTCCTAGTCTTGGTTGACTACGTTTCTATCTATATTTATATTTTTGTTCTGTCCTCCGAGTGAAAACCCACCGCCCTTTACTATTTTTTATATATATTTCAATTCTATCTAGCATGGGTCATTCCGTGGCTTTTATACAGCTTTTATAAATATAAATATATATATATATATATATATATATATATATATATATATATATATATTCCAATTCCAGTCTTGGCACCGGTGTGAAAACCCATCGCCCTTTATAGCTTTCGTATATATATATATATATATATATATATATATATATATGTATTGCTTTACTCATTTTTATTAAATTATTATTTTAAATATTCATTTTATATAAATCGGCACTAACATTTCTACGGGCGAACTAGATTTATTTAAATCTCACCATCTCTAGCTTTCAAACGGTTCAAAATAGGTTCAGACAGAATCAGGAAGCTAGAATGACTGAGATTTATTTAAATCTGACATTTTTCTAGTTTCAGTTATAAAAGCTACCTCGCGGCCCTTAGATCGCTATCTAATGGGAACGAGACGCTTCGGTCATGTGCAAACCAGGATTTATTGAATGAATCCTTGGTTCTGGCGATATTTGAATATATATCTTTTTCTGTACAAAGTTGAGCTGTGTAGGTTTATTGGCCTCCATATGTGAGCCTAGGAATCGTGGGATTCATGATCAAACTGATCAGAATCTGATTCCCACGATGGACAAACTCCATTTTACAAATGTACCCTGTCAGTTTTTTTGTAAAAAAATGTACATACAAAAGACCTTAAAACGGTTATCCGAATTTAAGGTCTCAACATAGTGAAAATATAGTTTGTCGTGTCAGAGTCTCTCCGATGACTATCATGCCCATGAGAAGACCGACACTTATATATAGGTTGTGGTCGAGGATGCTTCGCAGTCCGACAATCACCATTCAAATTGAGCCTTAAGGCTAAAAAGATAAAACTGAAGTATCGATATGCTTCAATTCCTATGTTAGCATAAGGGTTTAAAAACCTTCT
This sequence comes from Panax stipuleanatus, assembly GCA_020205555.1. Taxonomy (NCBI): domain Eukaryota; kingdom Viridiplantae; phylum Streptophyta; class Magnoliopsida; order Apiales; family Araliaceae; genus Panax; species Panax stipuleanatus. Next base: position 115,965,781 of record CM035121.1, on the reverse strand, counting down.
TTCAAAACATCATTTTAAAATTTTATCGAAAAGAGAAGCTTTTGCAAATTAAATCAAATACTTTTGCAAATCAAATCAAAGATTTTTTTTCAAATCAAATCAACGATGCATAAACATACTTTCAATCAAAGCATAGGCCCAATTTCTTCCAGCATACACACACACAAACACATTGTAGATTTAAAAGGGAAATATTGAAAATATGTGGTACCATGTTTACACGGGAGTTGTGGGGTGCCTAACACCTTCCCCACACTTAACCAAACCCCCGAACTCAAACTTTGTTTTCAAAGATCAAGTTTAGACAGTGTCCAGCAATTGGGTCTCTTTTAAACAAAACTTGGTTGAGTTGGTACAACCATTTCAAATCTACCAACTGGCAACTCTATAAAACGTTCAATCGTCTACATGATACATGTTGGCATTTTCCTAAAAAATCCTTCAAAACCTTTTTTTTGCAATAAAAAGAGTAAGGGTAGAGATAACTTAGGAAGAGTTAAAGATCCGGGTTGTGACCCGACCCGCCGATTTTTTCCCGACGTCGACAGAACTTTAACCATGGAATTGGATGATGCAAATGTCCAGTCCAGCGCATATGAGACTAAAAGGTATCTTGGTATTGTTGATTATATTTTTTCTACTGATGTTGTATACTCTATAGTGTAGGAATCTTTTGATCAAATACAATTATATAAGGAGGATTTGATGGTTGGAATGGAGCAGGATCGTGAAGTGAAAGATGTTCCTAATTTAGAACTGAAACTGTTACTAGTCCACTTGAAGTTCACAACTCCGATTACATAGAATAAGAAGGATGATGTCAAGCCAATGACAATAAACAAGGGTAACTGCTTGGGAGGCAACCCAAAATCTCAGATTTGATTTTTCTATCCCTTTACTTATTAGTTTTTTTTTATTTACATGTAGTTCTTTCTTCTTTGCATGATTTTCTTACATTGGGGATAATGTAAAGTTTGAGTGTGGGGGGAAAGATTTAGGTTTTTATTTTATTTAGGGATATTGATCCGATTTTGATAAGAAATTTGAAAATTTGATGCCTTTTGAAAAATTTTAAAAAATTTAGGTTCCATAATTCTATTTGCCTATGTGTTCGAAGGTTAAAGTCAAAGCTTGAAAATCAATGCTAAATTTCAAAATCTATTTGATGCTTAATTGGTTAATGATTGACAAAAACTAAGTCATGATCCATAGTAATTGATTTGAATTGAATTTGTGTCGCATGAGTACTTGAACATGTGATATATACTCATTTGTCTTAGTTATCTGTGGAGTTGTCTATGTGCATTAATCTCATGCTTTAGAAATATTGAACTGCTTATGCTTTTTGCAGGACCATGTGGAAAAAAAATCAAAAAAGTTGAAAATCAAAGAAATTGTTGAAAAAGAGAAAAAGAAGCAAAAGAGAAATCATGTGGTGGGATGAGATGGAGCGTAAAACACACTCTCCCATAAACATGTGCGAATAAGTGAGATGGAGCATAAAATGCACTCACTTACAAAAAAAAGATTGAGGAAGGTAAAACGGAGCATAAAATGCATTCACCGGAAACAAAGAGGAAAATGAAAGGGTTCTGGTAAAAAAATAATAAAGCAGGAAAAGTATGTATTGAGTCTTGAGTGGTGTGCACGGTTTTTGCTCCATGGTAACTAAGTTGAGTAAGTGTGTGGATCATAGAAGAGTACTTATATGGATACAATTTGACTTAATGAAATTCAGTGGTGAAAAGGCATGGTTGTTGTTTTGAGTTAATTGATGAAGCATTGATTATGTTTTTGTGGGTTTAGTGTTGATAATCATGATTTGATCTTGAAATCTTTTGACATTATGCTTGAGTAGAGTTTTTTTTGGAAATCAAACTTTATGTTTACACGAGGATGTGTAAAAGACTAAGTGTGGGGGAATTCGATAAGTACACAATATTTTTATTCCTTTACGTTTGGTTTTATTACATGTTTCATGTGTATATGAGCTTAATAAATTGTTTATTGTTTTCAGGTGAATTAAAGCTAAAAGGATGGAAAAAAGTTGATTTGGAGTTGAATTTAAGAGGAGTTTGACCAGCAGTTGACTTTCTCAATTTTTGGAGATTTTTACATGGAACTGGATTGATATTACTATCAGATTTAGGATTGCTTTGGACTGAGATTTTATTTCCTTATTGGGTTCTATTTCTTTATGGAAACTAATTATGATTTGTAATTCCTTTTAGAATTTGGATTTCTAGTTCTTATAGGATTTAGGACTTTGTCTAGCAGTATAAATAGATGTAATAGTCAGGGTATTATTAATTCTACCATTCAATCATATTCTATATTTTATCGTCTACACATTGAAGACACTGGCTAATACTTTCAATACAGTTTTGAAGGGATGTTGAATCTTATTCATAATTAACGGTTTGATCAAGTTTATTTTATTTATTCCTTCTTACATGAGATTTATTATGATAATCTACTTTAACTTCTTGTATGTTATTCAATATACTAATTTGGTTTCTGCAGGATTAAATTAGTGAATTAATATCATCTACTAGATTAAGATTGGTATTACGTGTTATTGATATCTGTCTTCATCACAAGTAGCAAATTAGTGATACTAATTATGGAAAAACTTTTGTGTATTGCTAAGGTTATTAGGAAACAAGTTAAACAAATCGAGCTTATGTGTTTGCTACTTAGATTAGCCTAATTCTCTATTTCTTAATGCTTCTGTCATATTAAATCTAGAGAGCTTGTTCTAGGTTGTATTACAATTAGAATCTGGTGAAGAGCTTGTTTCATACAGTGATTGTGACGCCTCTAAATCCACGTTCCTTCGAAATCTCGGATTCGGTGCAGTCACGATACTACTATCGCGAAACTATTACATCTTTTATTCATTATTAAAAGAATATAATTTTTCTTATTACAATTTAGAATATAAATTCTATTCATATCAAGGATCTTGTATGATGACTCCAAACTTTTACAAGTTTCAAATCCCGGTCATATACCATCCATGTCTATACATCATATCCGATGTTACTAAAATGCGGAATAACTTAAAACTTTTTCAAACTCCTTTGAATAAAATCTTTTATTGATTTTCATAACTTTGAATCAATTACAATTCATGAATCAACTATATACTATGATTCATTCTATTTGAGTTATCGTATAAACGTTTACATCTCAACTCGATATCATCTATGTATTAAGTAATACATCTTTACAATACAACAAGTATTAAACATCGTAAGCATATATCGAGTACACTCCTAGAACCTAAACAGGGTTCAAACGATAATCTAAATAGTATTCTCCGTTACGATACTATCTATCTTTATCAATCAAGAAGCACGAAATCCTTATCGTAAGTCCTTAACCTGCAGAAATGGTTATTCGCAAGAGTGAGCTCGACAGCTCAGCAATTCTAACAGTTTTCATGCATCACATAGCATATAACATCATACTCAATTCATGCATTTATAATCAATTTATATTTACTAAGTATGTTACTTCTCATATAACAAACATATCATCAAAGATCAACTTTCAATCTCATACATATCTCATATACAGTTCATATATAAGTTCACATCATCACAGCATAATATAATTCAACTAACAGTTATCGAATTCATATATCAAATAGGAACTAAAAGACTTGCCTGATTCATAGTTTAACAACTATGACTTAACTGCTTAAGAATATCTGCACTTCGTGTAATCCTACACAGTTATATTAACCATAGAGATCACACTCATTAGTTATACACTTCCATACATTTCATATGTAATAACAATTGAGTTATATTGTTTGTCTAACTTGGTTCTTAGAACCTTCGTCTCACTTTCTTATCGTATTCTTAGAATAACTATGTACGTATAAGTATACTTTAACCATGCGTACTTACTACCATTCTCCACATACACATGCCCGTCTACCACTAATCTATTTACATATAGCTAGTGTAGTCCATCTTTTAAGTTAATCATTCTCATATATCATTATTAACACATAAGGCCATAACAAAGCAAATATACTCTATTAACCGTCGAAGTCGGATTCAAGTATTAACATAGCCTACATAGCATGTATGCATATTAAAGGATACTTTCATGCTCGTTCAACCTTTTCACGTTCAATTTACACGATATAGATTCTAAGTCAACATTCCAACAATTTAAGGCCACTCAAGGTCATGAACATCATAAAGTTTATCATGCTAGTTCTTTAAACACATAAAGTATTCATATAACTCATACTGGGCATGTTCATGAATATTCATACTTCATACATGTAACTATCACGATTATTAGTTTGAAAACATGCTTCGTTTACGCTAAACTTTATTTCATGATATGTAGTCATGGTATATATACATGTATGATACATGAGAGAGTCCAAGTGTGCTATCACATATGTCCAAAATTTTTAGAATACGAAACTCGCAATAACATGTCAAGATTCACAACCAAAGCTCACATTTTCATTAGTGAAGTTCACTAACAAGATCTAACATGTTCATGCCATCTATATACATATGTTAACATGTCCGATATGCATTTCTAAGTCATCTAAACATGCTTGCAAATTAAAATGCGTATATGGTATTTACATGTCAAGATCCTTCTTCAAAGGTTACGTTTTCATTAGAAATGTCCGCTAAAGAAGTTCGACATGCTCATGTTATACTATGAAACATATATACACAAGTCAACATGCATTTTATGCATTCTTAAACCATACTAATGTGTCTCAAAAGTCAGAATGTAAACATGACTCATATACGCCAAAATTCATTTATAGAACCTTAAGTTTATTTTCAAACTATAAGCTTTTTCATCAAATTTGTATCTATCATGGTTATACATGCTCGTACCACGTCTACGTACATATATATGTATGTTACTCATGCTCTTATGATTGCCTAATGTGGTACTACATGATGACATTCAATAGGCTGCTTAACAGATAAACAAAACTGGTTCTAGGACCCTACGCAACTGTGCTGCGCCCATGTATTAACCCGGCGCAGCTGCGCCGGTGTCCGGCCAGTCCAGGAATTGTTCTGCTTCAGCAAAAACCAGCCCAAACTCAGAATTGTTCACAGCAAATCGATTCTGAGCAACTATATAATAGTTCTAACATGTACATATGTCCATGTAACAACTAAGTAGACATTCCTCAACTTATTTATCATTTATCTCCACCTAATCAAGAATTTAAAATTCAAGAATAGAAAAGTTTGACAGAAACGAAATGAAGAACAAGAAGCAATTCGTATACCTTTGCTATATGAAGATGAACTTGCTGAATTAGAAATATCTCCCTCTGTGACTCTCTTGCTAACAACTCACATCACTCTCCATTTTTCACTTAGCAAAATTCTCAGCAAATCAATTTAGAAGGAGATGGCTTGTATTTTATAAAGAAATCATTAAACAGACAATGCATATATTCATCAAATTAAACCAATAGGAATGCTAGTTTGTACAATGGGTAAGAGGGAGTGGTTGAGAGTTGTTGAATTCTACTATTGGAGCCACTCCCCTTCTCATTATTTAGCTAAGGTTTGCAAGATTGCTGAGTTTGAGGAAGAGTAGGCTAGCCTTGTAGCCATTCACGTGAAGAATGAAATGAGGGGGACTCTTATATTGGGACAAGGCAAAATAAACTCAGCCTTGCAAGTGTGAAGTGAAATAATATCATATACTACATATAACATACTTAAGTCATTTCATTTTAGATCATACAAATCACACTCCAATTGCTATATTAATTAAGTTATATGTACATATACACAAACACATACGTACACCCACACATTGTCACATACCCTTAATATATCTAATCATCACATATTGCTACATATACATTATTTATGTAACTCATCAACCATAATATATAATTTCTTATATAATATAATCACATTAAAGTGTTACGTTACACTTTATATAACATATGTGTAACTACTATATGTTATGTTTTAAATTATCATTCCCTTTGCACATATCATCTAGTTGAGTGTTTACAAATTATTATACTCAATGGCAATTAATTAACAAAATATTTATTAATTCATCCCTCATGAAATTATTAATCTCCATAAGAATTAATTAACATTTATATTATAAATATAAATCTTATTATATTTATAAATCATTTACTCATAAATGAACATATTATCAAATAATTACTTGATAATAGTATATTATCCATAACAATAATTAATATTACAAGACAATATATCTCATTCCTCATCAATATAATTTCGATTATATTTATAATCAATTTCCTTATTATCATACTATCACTAACCATAATAATAAATCAACATACTATTATAATAATAATTAACAATCAATATAGATTAATTATTTAATTAATAATTCCTTCATCCTTGAATTAATTAATCGTCAGATCTATTATCGTGCCACACAAGGCATTTCACACAAGCTTACATTGAGCTTATTATCATTCTCAACACTTATTTATTTCCACCACACTTATTATTCTTTTAATATAATATTTGTGTGACTCAAGCACTTAAATGCTAAATTATCTCAATTAATTATACTTATAATAAGTACAACCTTTACGCTTATAGTAATTAATATATATACTCTATTAATTATTCAAATAATAATATTCACCATCAAATAATAACTTAAGTTATTTAATATATTAAAATAACTTAGTTTTCTTTCATTAATTAAACTCCCTTGAAAATACATTAGAAATTATGTATTTAGCCATAACATAAAATATTATGTTTTCTCCAAATAAGCACATTCCTTATTAGAAAATAATTTACTTATTGTCTCAAGATATTATATTTAATATAATATCTATTAGAATTAATCACATGTACGGCACATATACATTATATATAGAAAATAGGCAATAAGTTTATTTTCTATTATAATAATTTATTTCCATCAATTTATTTACATATAGTAAATACGTTTTAATATATTTACTATATTAATTAATCACACCTCATACAAAACATATAAGGTAATATTATTATTCAAAAACAACATTTCCTCCTTTTATTAAAATAATTCAATATTATAAGTTATTTTAATATCATTTGTTAGAAATATATAATTATTATTTCTCTCTCTCTATAAATTGTTCCCAAAATAATTTCTTAAAATATTAAATATTCATTTAAAATATAATAATTTTCATCTCCCTTTAATAACGTATGTATATTTATTAACGTTATTCGTACATTAGACTTTCTCACATATTACTATTCTAAGTAATATATATAAAAGTACCAACTATAATTATATATTCAACACACATATTAATTCACTCATTTACTTAAGTAAATTACACCCTGTACTATATCATCATAGTTAATTAAGGTTTCACATTCACATTATATTATTTCATAATATAACTCTCAACTATCAATTAACCAATATTTATTCTTATTAGCTAATTCCCTTAACTAACTCATGCTTCACTATCCCAACCCATTCACGGATAGCTTAAGTACTATCAATAACCTATATTATAAATATACTAGTTATTAGTATACATACACAAGAAAATAGTGATTATACATTAAAGATATTTAATGTCACCAACTTACTATGACAAAATAATTCTATAAATTATTTAATATCGATAGGAAATCTTATCCACTTTCTTTATCTCAACCGAATTGTCTCTACGATAAATAACAATATATATTTATTAATCACATATTACATAGTTCATATAACTCTATGCAACACAATACTACATAACTTATATCACATAATGTTCTCATCGAACCCAATACATGTCTTAAGAATTTTATTTATTAAATCCTTATTTAATAATATCTGAAAATTTGGGTTCTTACAGTGATGATCTAAGTTGAATTTCGGGTAGCAGAGCTTGTTGCTATCTAGGGCTAATAGTTTCATTGAAGGGTAAATACTGTAAAACTTGATTACTCCATAATTGTGAAAAGGTGATACTGAACTGAAGAACTGAAGCTTTTTATTCATTGTTAATTCTTATTAGTTTATTCTTGTTAATTTAGTTTAATCAATTCAAAACCCCCTTCTTATTGGAAACAATTGAATAAATATAAAACAAATCACTCTCTGTGAGATCGATCCTTGCTTACTACTATGCTAATTGTTTGAATTTGTAAAGTGAAAGTGAGGTTAATTTAGGAGTGTAAACGACAGCTCCCAACCCCCTATTTTGACACCAACCAGTAGCAACAAGACATCTTCAGCCCACGATTTCAACCATCAACCCTAGCCTCTCCTATTCTGATACTCCCATCCAAACATTTTTAAATTCAAGGATTGCTACTAGAAAGTTGTCCAACCTATGGGTCTTCAGTAAAGGTAATTTGTGGTTTTCTGTCTTCTCAATGGACTATGTTTAATTGAGTGTTATCTTTCTTCTGATTGTTGGGCTGCTATAATTATTCTGTTTGGGTCAATTGATTTCCACTGAGGGAAATTGGGTTAGAGATATTACAAGAAAAAGACTATCAGAATAGGGTTAGGGATGTGCATGCCAGGTATTTGACAGTTTGCCACAGTGGACTTTTGCATTATTTTTGGATCTTTTTGGGCACATTGTTGCTAGGTTCAATCGGGCATCCCTTGGCACCAGTTGGGAGTTCATTTTGGTATGGATTTGGGCTCTGATTGACTATGTTTTGTTGGGCATGCATCCACTGACATTTTCTTGGCATTCGCGGGGGTTGCTTATTGTCTCTAATTTGGCAGTACCTTGCATTAGTTGGGCTTACTAGATTTTTAGTTGGGATTGTGGCATCACTTGGGCTATTTTTGGCACGTCTTCCTTGGGCATTGTTTTGACACCCGTTGTAGCTTGGGTTCAGCGACTTGGAGTGCATTTTTGGCATTGCCTTCAGCTATCTTTGGCACAGTTTGACCTTGGATTTCTCTTTGGCATTCAGCTTGTGCGTTTGGACATTTGTGCGTAGTAGTTGCTAAAAAAATTGAAAATGCCTCCAAAGAGACAGAGACTTAGTATCAGCGGATCTTCTTCATTGGCACCACAATGGGACCGAACTAAGTTTTCCAGTGAGGAGGCGGCTGCGCGTTACAGCCAACCATTCGCCAAGAAGAGTTTAGTGCCTGAGCGGGGTTTGAGGCCAGACAATAAGAAAGGTGGTCAGCTGCTGACGATGATACTCGAGAGTTAATGGTTGCATTTCACCAAGAAGCCAGGGGCAACAAATTTCAATCTAGGCCACGAGTTCTATGACAATGCCAGTGCTGAGGGCCCAGCAATAGTTTAGGTTAGAGGCCATGCAGTGGTGTATAACAGAGTGACCCTGAATGCAGTTTTTGACATGCTTAACCATTACTTACAAAATGGGGACCGAAATGACTATTTGAAGGATGGGTTTAGTGCATACAACTTGGATGACATCATTAGGTAGCTTTGCAAGCCCGCTACCACATGGAGGACACACGCGTCCACTGGGGAGAAGACTAATTTCCTTTAGAGTGCGCTCAGCCGCTATGGCAAGGCATGGTACAGTTTTATATGTGCCAGTATCATGCCTACTCGCCACAAGAGCGATGTCACCAAAGAGAGAGTAGTCTTATTATTTGCTATTGTCACCAGGCTCGACATCGATATTAGCGCCTACATCTAAGAGTCCATTCTAAAGGCAATCAAGGGCACTACATCTGGGGGAGTTCCACACCCATATCGCTGATTACCAGATTGTACAAGCAGGCGAAGGTGCAGTGGAGTGAGGATGAGGTCATGTAGCTACCCATGGCAGTCATCGACCACACCACCATTTCACAATATGGTGTGTGGGACGGTGCAGAGTCGTATCTACGGGGCGAAGGCTATCTTCCTTCGACTCAGCCTCCACCTCCTACTTCAGAGGTCGGGACATCACATCCGCCTGATTTAATTTCTTCATCACAGGGACCTTTTGCTGATATTCTTACATCTCTCAGCTTCCTACATCAGAACACGAATGAAGTTGCTTAGAGGTAGGTAAGGCATTCAGTAGCGATTATTCAGAGGCAGGATGTTATGATGAAGTATTAGACTGAGCTCGCGAATACTATGCAAGACATCTACTCATCTTTCAGTGGCGAGGATGCTGACTTCATGCCTTTCCAGTTCTCGGAGCCTCATGTCTTCCCACCCTTCCCACCACCATCACCCACTGCTGAGGACGGCACCAACGAGAGCAATGAAGAGGGCGATGATGAGATCCTAGAAAGCAACGGCACAGGCTGATTCTCCTTTCCACATATTTAGCCAATGAGGGCATTGGCCATCTGAAGTTTGGGGGTGTTTATCAGTCTTTCTTTATCAACTTTTGATATTATGTTAGGATGCCATTAGTACACTATTATGACTATTTTGTTAGTATTTTGGGCTGCAAATTATTGTATTAATTGCATACATGGATTATTGTTATCAGTTTTTGGATGCATGGATATTGTATGAAATGCTTATTGCTTATTTCTATCCGTGTTACAGCTTTATTAGTATGAATGGATGTTTATCTATCTTTTTGTGTCGTGATAGTATCCATGATAGTATTAGACCCTATTTTGAGCTTATTCGTGCAAGGGTTTATATATTTAGTTTGATCTACCTAGTTGAGCCATGCTATGGTTTTTAACCCTATATTGAACTGTTTATACGATTAGTTGGTTATATATAGTAATATTTTTTATTGTGGCCAATGACATGTGTTTTATGGCTTTGTCAAAATGGTCAAGCAAGTATGAATGAGATTCTTAGATTAATTTTTAGTTAATACTGCTGTTGATCTTTTCTACCCTATCGAGCACGTACCAACTGTTATAATTAGTTATGTTTCTAATAGACTTAATTGGTAATTTTTACAAAAAAATTTTGCCTTAGCTCTTGCGAACCTAAGTGAGTCGATGTAGTAAGATTTAGATTCTTATGCAAGTTCGGGTACATTCGTGGTCTAATAACATATATAAAAAAATAAAAAATAAAATAAAATAAAAATAATAGATTAAATTGATAGCCGTAGTTGACCAAGTTTGATTACATGGCTTTTGTTACTCGAGTTAATAGATCCTTAGGGGTGTTCTACACCTAATGCCCTAAAGCCATCTGGCTTGGGAGTCATTGATCAAAAGTTCGTTACATTGGTAACTCTGAATAGCCTAATGTGATTAGACATTGCACGGTCATGCTTAAGGTTGCATTACTTAAAAATATAACGGATAAAAATTCTAGTTTGGCTTATGTTTAGCTATGTGGCTAGTGTTACTTGAGTTATTAGATTCTTAGGGGTGTTCTACGCTTAGTGCCCTAAAGCCATCTGTCTTGGGAGTCACTGATCGAAAACTCGCTACATGGGTAACTCAGCCTAAGGTAGCCGAATTTTGCACAAGTCAAGTCTAGCCGTTCTCATGCTAATACCGGGTAGTCTGTTCTTGCAATTGTGTCTTGTTTCGAAGTCTTGATGTAGCTTGAGCGTATTGAGTTAGCATTTTCCTTTGTGCAATTTTTTAGGTTTATGAATTATATTTAGTTAGAATAGTTAGTAGTCACACACACACATATTTGGATCAGTAGCAATCTAAGCTAGAAGTTTGATAGAAGCCTTATTTACGAGTTTGCTTCTGCTTTGAAATCGTTATTCTTATCCTTGAGGCCACAATGATGGTATATAGTAGTTTAGTGTGATTCGCAGTTATATTTACTGTTGATATTATGGTTATAGTAGTTTTGCTTAAGGGCAAGCAAAGGCTTAAGTTTGGTGGTATTTGATGAGTGGAATTTATACCCGCGAATCGAATACTTTTACACTCAAGAAGTTACAGGTTCTTATTAGTTTATACTGCTTTTAAATTGTTTTGTTAGTATTTTGTTTAATATATGTTTTGCAGGAGTTTACAGGTCATTTCCATCTTTAAGGGGCATAAAGGTAATTTTTGCAGCACTGGCGCTGCATCGCCGGTTCCTAGTACAAGACTGGCACCGCAGCGCTGCTTCTCTGCCAGCTCACCATACTCAGCACTACAGCGCCCCATTCCTTCACATTTCTGGCGCCACAGCGCCAACTTATTTACCCAAGCCCTTGATATATCTCATCATCTCATCCAATATAGTGTGTGGAGGTTAACTCTTGCACTCTCTCTTCTACTTAGCATACTTGTAGCTTAGTTTCTCTTTAGCTTTGTATATATAATTAGGAGATAGATTAGGGCTATGATTGGGATTCCTTGGAGCTCAAGAACGACATAGCAACACAGATCGGAAAGTGAATCGAAGGGATTTCTTGGATATTGAAAACACTGCGACAGAGTTTATCCTTCTATAGTTTTTTCTTTGATTATGTATTTATAAATGTTGTTATTGTTGCTAATTTTTTTTAGTTTATTAGCTACGAACTGAATATTGGCTCTAAGATTATAATGGAACCCTTTGTCTATTTGAATTGATTATCTTATCTCTTTAGTTGGCACCATATGGTTTGGTTCAACATATTTATGCTTAATGATTCTTGCTAAGGAATTTGTGATGATTGTGGTAATCTATAAGAAATTGGGAAATGGATTGTAGATGTATACCTTGATATGTTGGCATGTGATTATGATTTATCTGTACCAATTGATTGCATAATTTGTGTGTAAGATATGAATATAATTGTATGCCACGTGTGACCTAATTGAGAACCTATGCTTTAAGTCCTTGTTATGATTAATTCTCATAGGAATGTGGAGGATTATCACCTAGCTTGGATGTTCGTTTCTGTTCTATTCCCGTTCGGGTGGATTTAGAGAGGATAGGCTTATACATACCTCGAAAGAGGCGTATGAGCATTTGTGAGTTCTCGGTCGACAATCCTTCGTGACCACTAAGACCAAAGAGAGATAGTTAGGATATTTAATGAAACATAGCACACCAAGTGTTTGACAAAATGTTAGTGTTCGGTGAAGTTATAATCTTAGCTTGAACGCCTTTGATACCAATAGTTATCCGTTTACTTGCTTTGATAATTAGAAGTTAATTAGATTAATTACACATCTTTCATTTAACTGTTTGAATAAGACTTAAGTGATACAGAGTCAGTACTTGGTAAATATTAGAAGTAGTTCCTCGTGGGTTCGATAACTCTCTTATCATTATATTACTTGTTAGACCGCGTATACTTGTTAGACCGCGTATACTTGCGCGTGTTTTATTGATCATGAAATCAAATAACAAAGACTATGTGCAATGATTTCTCTAAAAGTATGAGTAAGGAATTTGAAATGAGCATGATGGGAGAATTAAATTTCTTCCTAGGACTGCAAATCAAGCAAGGAGAAAAAGGTATTCATATTTCTCAATCCAAATACTGCAAAGAAATGATTAACAAATTTGGTCTAGAATATGTGAAACTTCTTAATACTCCTATGTCAACCACTGATAAACTAACTGCTGATGAAAATGGATAAGTGTTGACACAAAAAAGTATCGAGGAATGATTTGCAGTCTTCTATACATCACAGCTAGTCGACCTGACATTATGTTCAGTGTCTATAATGTGCCAGATTTCAATCAAACCCTAAAGAATCACATTTATTTGCAGTAAAGAGAATATTTCAATATCATAAAGGAACCTCAGACATAGGTCTATGGTATCCTAAAGGTTAACTATTTGATCTTGTTTATTTTTCTGATTCTAACTATGCCGGTCATCATGTTGATCGAAAAAGTACAAGTGGCACCTGTCAATTTTTATGCGGATGTTTAGTTTCTTGGTTCTCTAAGAAACAAAACTCGGTATCTATTTCAACCACAGAAGCAGAATATATATCTGCTGCACATTGTTGTGCACAGATATTGTGGATGAAACAGACCCTCGTTGATTACAATATAAAATTTAATTGTGTCTCAATTCTATGTGATAATACTAGAGCTATAAACTTAAGTAAAAATACTGTATTACATGCTAGATCAAAACACATAGATATTGGACATCATTTCTTTTTTTGATCATGTAAACAGTGGCATCATTAAGCTAGAACATATTGACATGAAATTAAATATTGCTGATATATTTACTAAACCATTATGTTCTGATAGATTTTGTAAATTACGTTTGAATTTAGGAATGTTAGATAATGTCTCATAAATATTCTTTTTTTTTTTTACAAAAATAATAATTAATATTATTACTTTTTCAGTATTATTATAATTTTAACTTATATTTAGTTAGCTCTCTTATTTTCTTAATTTACATATATATTTATAATGCTATTATTCATATACATATAATTATTATCTCATATATATATATATATATATATATATATTATTCTATATATTTGTTTCTGTATTTATCAATATATCTATATTATCTAACTAAGTATGTATTATTATTAATATTAATTATACTCAAAAATTTATATTAGAAAATTTATTACATATATATTAACTATTTTTAGTTATTATTTTCTATTTTATTTTGAACCTTTATCTAATAAAATATATGTCGACGTTGGGAAAAATTAATCCCTATTCCTAGATGTTTCTTACCATTTATGTTTTCTATGTAGTTTGTCTTGCTTTAAGGGTGAGAATTTAGGAAGAGACCGACATAAAATGTTGACAATTTGAAAAGATTGATTTTATTGGTCTGAATTAGACAGAACCACCAGTTGGTATGATTTTAAAATGGTTGTACCAACTCAACCGAGTTTTGAAAGATTTTGCAATATGGCCCAATATTGGACTCCGTTTAATTAGTCTTGGAAATTGAAATTCATAGAACTCGGGGGCTTGCTTAAGTAGGGGGGAAGGTGTTAGACACCCCTGACTTCCGTGAAACACAGTTATCGCGTCTTTTCATTTCCTAATTATTGTATGTGTGTGTGCATCTAAGTGTTTTACTTGAAAGTAGTGTTGTGCTTCGTTAGACCTATATACGAAGGGTTTAATTTATTGAAATGTCCATTTTTAGACAAGACTACAAAAGTGACGTTTTAAAAATTGGTTTTCAAACCCTTTTGCTCGCATAGAAATTGAAGCCCTTTGATACTTCCATTTTATTCTATATTTGGCTCGTTTTGATTTGATTCTCGAGATGTGAAGCATCATCGATAAAATAATATATATATAAGTGTCAGGCTCTTTATGGGCATGAAAGCCATCAAAGTATGCACAGACACCACACATATGATTTCATTATATTCGAACCTTAAATCCGGATAACCGTTTTAAGTTCCTAGTTTTACAAGTACAAAATTTACAAGCTGGTTGTACAACTCAAGTAGGTCCATCATGGGAACCGGATCTAGATCCATTGGTTGAATCGCAGAACCTGTAGCTCCTAGGCTCACAGAAAATCAAATAAATAGCCTACATAATGAATATACTGCAGTAAAACATAAAACTATACTAAACATTGCTAAACGAAAGGTTTATCAGTCAAATCTCCGTACGCGAGTAGCTCATAGCTTCTAATTTCCTCTAGATGTAGATCTAGGGTCACGTGGTTGCTAAATACTTACAAAAACTAGAAAGAAAACTAGATCTATACAGATCTTAGCCATTCTAGCTTCCAAGTTTAAGTTTTACATCTTTTAAATCGGTTAAAAGCTAGATCTGGCTAGATCTAGTACAGATCTAGTCAATACAGCTCAAATACTAACCATTTACAAGAAATGAATGGTTAAAACTTCAGATCTGACGAATATAAGATACTAAATATATGTATATAGCACTTATATACGTATTAGAGTAAGCGAAAAAGACAGATCTAGCGAAATCTTATAGTATTTCACGAGAACAGTTCTCGAATGGATTTTGGTCCCTTGATTCTTGTTTTCCTCAGGTTAAAATTTGATATGTTGTAGTATATATGTATATGAACGTTTACAAAGATGTTTTACGCAAATCGGAGTAAGATAAGAAGCTCCGTTTGACTCTCCTAGCCTCTACTTCTCTCACCGCGACCCTTTATTTCTCTCGCTCTTCTTCTATAAGCTAAGGGGGGAGGCTATATATATAGACCCGATCAGCTGCAAGTCTACTTGCTGCTGGACCTAGTGGGCCCTGTGGTCTCGAAGGACGTGTACTCTAACCAATACACTGTTCACCTGAATCTTCATAACTTACAATCCGGGAATCTGATGGAGGCGTGCTATACCTTTCTAGAAAGCCCTTTCTGAGAGCTATGCCACGACATGGGGCTTGACATTTTCCAAGTTCGGGAAGATGGGTCCATGAGTAGATCTTTGAGTCTTTGCAATCAGTCCGTTGAGTTGTCTGGCGTAGTTGTTACTCGGGATTACTGTGATGGTTCTGTGTGACGTTCTTCATAGTAATTTGATCTGATTTGATGTTGAGTTGGAAAAATTACTCTTTTGTCTTTTTGGATTGGTTTCGGGCTTGATGTGGTTGCAGTTGTCTTTCTCGGGGTTATCTCTGGGGTTTGACTGCTATTGACTTTCGTCTATCTTCAGAGCTTTCTTTGAAGTTGATTTTATGATTCCCGGGGCTATCTCCGAAGAGATTGATTTGATGATTTCTCGGGGTTATCTTCGGGGATCTAGTTTGATGATTTCTCGGGGCTGTCTTCAGGAGTCTGGTTTGATGATTTCCAAGGTTTGTCTCCGGGGGTCTGGTTTGATGATTTCCCGGGGCTACCTCTAGGGGTTTGGTTTGATGATTTTCTGAGATTGTCTTCGGGGGTCTGGTTTGATGATTTAGACTTCCAGGGTTGTATCTGGAGGTAAAAGATGATTCTACCCTCCTGCATTATTAGTAACAGGAATGCAAAATTTCGAGTGTCTACAGATGCCCCTCTTTATCATGTTTACGTAATGCAATGGAAAGAACGGGATAAAGATTTCTAAACATTGGAAATAAATGCAAATGTAATGCAATGCATGGTATGATATGCTATGAAGGCTATATGCCTCTATGGTGTTAGCTGCCATAGGTTGTATCATCGTTCATTCCCTATTCTCTGCTGGGAATTACTTTCATAGCTGATACCACTGCACCTTTCTGAATTTACGTTGGGATTGTTACCAACGCTTTCTTTTTCATATACGCTTTCTAGTTTTACCTCCGCTGAGGATATTCCTCTTCTTACGAGTAACCTCATTGGGGATTCCTGATGCGTATCCTGATGATAACATGCACCAGTTTACATCATCGAATCTATCCTGACACCAACGTTTAGGATTTTTATCCTGTTGATGCCGACTTTCCTGAGTTTACATCCCGATATTGAGACTGGGGCTGAGTTTACATCTCGGTATTGAGACCGGAGCTGAGTTGACACCCTGGTATTGAGACCGAGGTTAAGTTGACATCACGGTATTGAGATCGAGGCAGAGTTGGTAGTCTAGTATTGAGACCGGGGTTGAGTTGGCAGCCCGGTATTGAGATTGGGGCTGAGTTGGCATCCCGGTATTGAGATCGGGGTTGAGTTGACATCTCGGTATTGAGACCGGGGCTAGTTGGCAGCCCGGTATTGAGACCGGGGCTGAGTTGACATCCCGGTATTGAGACCGGGGCTAAGTTGACATTTTGGTATTGAGACCGAGGCTGAGTTGGCAGCCCGGTATTGGGACCAGGGCTGAGTTGACATCCTGGTATTGAGACCGGGGCTGAGTTGACATCTCGGTATTAAGATTCTGGCTGAGTTGACATCCTAGTATTGAGACCGGGGCTGAGTTGACATCCCAGGTATTGACACCGTGGCTGAGTTAACATCCCGGTATTGAGACCGGGGTTGATCTAACGATTTTACCCTCATGCAGGGTTAGTAATAGGAACGCAAAATTTTTGAGTGTTTATAACAGGAATGAAAAATTTCGAGTGTCTACATTACTCATACAGTTTGTCTCCCTAGGTGTCTTTGGGGCATATTTCTTGGAGCGATGTATTCCATGGCTCATCGGCATGAGACCTCTTTTGAAATCTTCCATCTAAACCTCTTTAGAATTAAGTCAATGTACGTTCCTTGGGATAAGCCAAGCATCCTTTTAGATCTATCTCTAAAGATCTTTATCTCCAAAATATAGGATGCTTCTCCCAAGTCCTTCATGGAGAAGTGTTTAGATAACTAGATTTTAATCGATTGTAGCATAGGAATGTCATTCCCTATCAGTAATATATCATCAACATATAATACAAGGAATGAAACAGCGCTCCCACTAACCTTCTTGTACACACATGGTTCATCCTCGTTTTTGATAAAATCAAACTCTTTGATTGTCTTATTAAAATGGATGTTCCATCTACGAGAAGCTTGCTTCAATCCATAAATGGATCGTTGCAGCTTACAGACTTGATTTGTTACAACCTTTAAAACAAATCCCTTGGGCTATGTCATATACACATCCTCCTTAAGTTTTCCATTGAGGAAGGTCATTTTCAGGTCCATCTGCCAGATCTCATAGTCGTTATAAGCTGCAATCGCAAGAAAAATCAGAATGGACTTGAGCATAGCTACTGGTGAGAAGGTTTCATCATAGTCAACTCCTTGTATTTGTTTGAAACTTTTTGAACCAAGTCGGGCCTTATAGGTCTCTACTGTCGTCCGCTCCAGTCTTTATTTTAAAGACCCATTTACACCCAATAGGCTTTATGCCTTTAGGTAGTGAAACCAAAGTCCATACATGGTTCTCATCCATGGAGTCCATCTCGGATTTCATGGCTGCAAGCCATTTCCCTGGGCCTTTATTACTCATAGCCTAATCGTAATTCAATGGATCATCATCATCCATGATGTTTACCTCATCATCGTCCTCTATGACGAATCCATACCTTTCAGGTATCTTCGGTACTCTTCCAGATTTACGAATAAAGTGTTGTACAGAAGGTGTCTCTACTTGGACAGGTTCATCCAATTGATCTGTAGTGGTTTGTGGTTCATGAATTTCTTCAAGATCTATTTTCCTCCCACTAGCCCCTTCAAGGATAAACTCCTTTTCCAAGAAAGCAGCGTGTTTCGCAACAAACACCTTTTGCTCAGTAGGATTGTAGAAATAGTATCCCAAACTTTATTTAGGATATCCCACAAACGTGCACTTATCAGATCTTGTCCCAAGCTTATCATTTTAAAACTTTTTCACATAAACTGGACATCCCCAAATCTTAACATGCCTAAGACCAGGTTTCCTCCATGTCCACATCTCATACGGAGTCTTGGGGATGGATTTCGAGGAAACCTTATTTAGTAGATATGCAGCCGCTTCTAGGGAATAACCCTAGAATGATACTGGAAGATTGGTAAAACTCATCATGGAACGAACCATATCCAACAGTGTTCGATTTTTCCTTTCAGAAACTCCATTTAACTGTGGTGTACCTGGTGGAGTCTATTGTGAGATTATACCACTATCTTTGAGACAATTAAGAAACTCACCGCTTAAGTATTCACCACCTCGATCCGATCGAAGAATCTTAATACTTTTGCCAATTTTTTTCTTTACTTCACTTTAGAACTCTTTGAACTTTTCAAATGATTCAGATTTGTATTTCATTAAATACATATATCCAAATCTTGAGTGATCATCAGTGAAAGTAATAAAATAAGTATACCCTCCCCGTACATTCGTTGCCATAGATCCACAAATGTCTGTGTGAACCAACGCTAACAACTCTGTAACTCTTTGTCCTTTTCCACTAAAAGGAGATTTAGTCATTTTACCCATGAGACAAGATTCACAAGTTGGATATGATTCATAATCAGATAGCTCTATGAGCTCATCCTT
This sequence comes from Panax stipuleanatus, assembly GCA_020205555.1. Lineage (NCBI taxonomy): Eukaryota > Viridiplantae > Streptophyta > Magnoliopsida > Apiales > Araliaceae > Panax > Panax stipuleanatus. The sequence continues at coordinate 115,946,044 of CM035121.1, read as the reverse complement.
ATGCAACTTGGATAATCTTGTTTCATTGATATGACCGAGTCTACAATGCCACATATAGGTATAATTAACATCATCTCTTTTCCTTTTCTTAGTTTGTTCTATTTGAAATATATTTTCATGCAAGTCAAGTATTTAAAGTCCATATCGTAAATTACCAACACCATATAAAACATTGTTATTATAAATAGAACAACTGTTGTTGTTTATTATAATGTCAAATCCATCCATATCTAATACGGAAACAGAAATAATGTTTCTAATGATATTCGGAATAAAATAACAATTATTTAAATAAATGGACTTGCCCGTAGGCAGTTGTTGGCTTGTTTAGGTGTTAATCAAAACAATCATATAAACGCAAGTGCACGCAGTCCACAAGTAATATAAAGTAAGTAGAGTATCGATCCCACAGAGAATAATGAGTGTCTCTAATCGAACATGCAACAGTTTTGTAATTATATCAGTTTACTCAAATAGATGATCAAATTGTGATTTTTCTAACAGTACTGATTATCAAATGAAAAATAACTAACAAACAAGTAAATCAGATAAGGCAGTCATGGGATTCTAACTTCACTTAATGCATTCTTCAAGTTGATACACCTCCTATTAAGTCCAATTGATTACTTTGGATTGTTAGTCGAGAACACAAAAGCAAAACCTAGCCATATCTCGATGTACTAAGCTCAAATCATATACAATCCACAAATGATAGAATGAGTATGAACACCCAAATTACATAAACCACTATATTTCTATATAACTTATCATTAAAATGGATTTCAGCACAAGTTCTCAATTGACTACAAGCGGTGTTTCGGTATATGTCTATCCAAAGCACAAATTATAGAATCTAACACCATGCAGAATTATAAACACATGCTAATATAGTCAAATCTGAATTCATAATTCATTTATCAATTTTATATGAGTTATTCGGGTAATTGGTGATCAAGCAACTAGGCAATCAAAGCAAACTATACTAGACAATCCATATATAATCCATTAGAACTTAACAAGGAAGCATACAAATCGGAATTAAGCAATAAGATCCATTAAAATCCCACAATGGAGATTAGCTCATAATTGAATCAATATACATCATCAAAACTTGTTCATACATTGATAATCAAAAATGAAAGTAAAGAGAAGCTAAGGAATAAGATAAGCAAATCTGAAATCTCCACTTCAATTCTGAACCTTCAGTGTAGAGCCAAATCCTTCAATCAACCAAATCTAGCCCTAATCTATGCAAATATATCAAAATCTAAGAGAAATCAAGAGAGAAGCCAAAATATAGAGAAGAGGAGGCTACAAGCTCTCTGTGTATCTCAAAAAACCTAAAAGTAGTAATAATAACGTTCAATGATATGTTCTCAACCTCCAAATACACCTTAATAAAGAAAAAATGCAATACAAGATTTAAGTGAAAAGTCAATTCTAGTGTTGACCAGCAAGGCGCGGCCGCGCTGCCCCTCAATACAACTGGGGCGCGGGCGCGCTACTTCACTGCTCTATAAGGTCGCGGCCACGCAACATAATTTTTCTGTAGTCTGCTACTGCTGGACTGCTGGTGTTCTGCTGTTGCTGCTGAACCTTTCTCCCAACCTTCATATGCCTCCTTATGCCAATACACAAACCAAGCTCCTTTGCACTCCACCATATGCCATTTGCTCGCCATCAAGCCGGTTTCATGCCCATACCACCCACGATGCCACCGGGATAGTTTCCATTATGCAATCTACAAAATAAAGATAAAAAGCATGAAAAGTAACTAAAACACGTGAGAATAAGCTATAGTTATAGTAAATTAATAGCTAATAAGTAGGTATAAAACCTACTTATCAAATACCCCCAAACTTAAACTATTGTTTGCCCTCAAGCAACTAACACAAATGCAAACTATATGAATGCAAGCTACACTAAAATGATGATGATATCCAATTTCAGTTAAGTAAGAATTCCAATATAAGATGCCTCAGAGATATCACAAGATAGACGAACAAAGTATCTAACCAAGCCAATGCCATAGAGACATACAATCTGAAAATCAAAACCTGTTGACAATGATGTAGTGTGTGTGTGCTAAGATCCACTAAGCTTGATATAGGCAAAAATTCCACATGCTATGCTTCTAAGAGGGAAAAAATAAGGCTTTAAATCAAGAAAACTGTGAACATATGAAGCATCAACCAAGCCTACACATCAATCCAAACTAGAGTTTAACAAAGGGTTTATTGTGCTTTTATTCACTCACGAGGGCGATATTCGTGCATTCCCGTTGTTACACCCGACTGTGCAATGCCTAGCCCTCTTAGACTTTTCAACGATACCCATGTAGCGAGCTTTCGACCAACGACTCCCAAACCATAAGGCTTTATGGCGCTGGGTGTAGAGACAACCCCTAGGGAGTACTTGCTCGAATATCAAAGGCCACAGGTGTTTATTCACATTCTATTTTTCTTTTCTTTTTCTCATTTTTCTATATTATTTTTTTTAATTTTATATATAGCATGTATACCCAATGTTTTCCCCCAAACTTGAATTTCTGTGTCATTATGGTCATTGCTCATTATCTACAAAACTCTATCTTTAAAACAAAAAAAATTCCCTTAGAAGATAAGCATGTAGAAATATGAACCAACAAGCAAATATAACAATACCGTGCTATCCGGTAACATCAAAATTAATAGGTAAAGATCTCATCATGTAATGAAACTATAACTAAGCGTAATGCTATCAACAATGTTCAACAATCCATATAATTCCAATATCATCATCGGCCAAATGAAATTCAAACTAAATGAAATATGGAATCATGCAAACTAGACAAATAAAATCTAAACAAATAAACAAAAGATAACTACAAAACATGCAAAACTAACTAATTAAATAAGAAAAATGCAAAATAAACATGCAACTACAACTATATGCAACTAAAATTCAATACCCCCAAACTTAACATAAACATTATCCTCAATGGAAGTAAAGGGTTAGGAAACTCCCTTAAGCATCATCGTGGCCACCGGACTGTGGCTCGGGTGGTGAATCTGGTGGTGAATATGGCATGGCTGAACCGAAGACTGGAAATGTGACACCCCCAAATCCGGGTATTTCATTTCCACATGATTTGGTGTTCACTATATATTTAAAATATATATCTACCCAATAATATAGAATTGCAAAAACCAATTACAACCTTCATAAAACTTAAATAAAATCTTCCTTAACAAAGGATTACAACTTGTCCAAATAAAATCCCAGGGTTAACTAAACCATAATATCAAACAAAGTAAATGCGAAAATAAAACATCGTCAACTAGATCTTATTACAATATAAACTTGAAACCACAAGCCTTCACTTGCTCATCTTTCCTTTTCCTTTACTTGTTGACGAAATGTCAACATTCTCGGCCTTAACTGCAAGGGTTTGTAAGAATATACAAGAGTGAGCAAAGAAAAGCTCACTTGAAATACAACAGTGATATCACATAGTGAATATTTTTAAAAGAGTTTGAATCACCTTACTTTCATCAAAATAAAGAATTGAATAATATTTCTTCCATCATATTTAAAGTTTGAGTATAGACTTTATCTGAGGGTCATACGACCTTGAACTATGTCCTAGGTTATAAATATTTCTATTTAAACCTTTAACAGTCATTAAGACTATGGACCTCCAACTCGTACTCAGGGGGATCAGCCCTTTGTACCATGTATTGTGCACAACTATTTTAACGCTTTCGCATAAATGTCCCCTAATAGATAAGTTTATTAATTCTCAGTATTTGAATACAAGTCCGCACCAAAGAAAGTTTGGTTTGGATAGATGAAGGAACTTTGGAGTTTCAACTATCAACAACTACAAGTAGTTGAATCGACTCACAGTGCTTTAACAGTTCAATAATATAAGAATCATGAACCAATCATAAGATATAGAAATAATCTACATAATAAATAGGTATGCTTTAGAAATAACTTAAAGCAATTAAAAGAATAAGTAGATCTTGCTTGAATAATTAAGTCAAGATCGCAACACTATGACAATAATTGCATTATGAACATTGGAATACGATATAACTTATACAATACATAATAAGTTAAGAATCAGAAATAAATTTGGATGACATCTCGAGCAAGGATTAGAGAACTTGCACAATAAAAAGATGCATTGATAAATCTTGCATAGCGTACAAGAATAGTTTAAAAAGCTTGTACAAAGTAAATGTCGAGTTTAGAAATAGAAACTTGCTTAACGTATAAGAATAAGAATTAGGGAACTTGCCTCAAGCGCAAGCTGCACTTTAATAAATACAATCACTTCACAGTTACCCTACGCATTCACACTACGTTCAAAACATCTATTAGTACCCAACTACAATGTTTAAACCGTTGAACTTCATACTCAAGTCCAACTCACAACGTTGTTGACAACATAGGTTGCTAACTAGCCACATACGTGAGTATAAACTCACGACATGCATTCATAAGCTTATAAAGCTTTAAATCGTGTGGTGTACCTTATGAAAGTAACACACTCATACACATGTAACACATTCATATAAAACTTCAATCTATCTTAAACACATCAAAAGCATGTTCTCTTATTACCTAGTACATTTATCAAGTCATAAAAATAAGTTAGCTAAACAAACGGGGCATGAAAACTCAACAAGCAAAAACCAAACTTCCCGGGCATCTTATTAACCCGCTGGGCGGGTCCCCTAAGGGTAATAGCCTAGCTGAGGCGGGTCCCTCCTCTGGTGGAAGTACTGGTTCGCGAATTGGTAGTGAAATAAGCTAATTTGACTTATTTCTTCGCACCGAATTCGACTTTTCCCAACATGATTAACGTGAAACTTGCTAACAACAATATTTTAAACTCTTTAACATGATTATAACATGAAAAATCCATACAACACATGATCAAACCAATGTTTTTCATGATTTTTGAATAAAACTAAGATATTAAGCATTCTTGACGAAAACTGCTATTACGAATTCGTTTTTCAATCAATTCAAGTAATTCGAATTGTAATAACTCCTATTCTTAACATAATAACATAATCCATTATCAATTTAAACAATAACCCACAATCAAACATTAATTTGATAGTTTCAACAGCCATTTTTAAAAGAATTGGTTTACAATAATTATATGAACAAAATTCTTCTTGTTTAACAAAATTACATGGATTGAATTGTGAAAACAACTATATAACTCCTATCACATCATGCTATAAAACATATTACACATAGCTTCATGCTTACATCAATTTCTTTGATAATTTAAGAACTATTTTCAAAATAACTTCATAATAGAGTACTATGTACGTGATTTCATAGTGTTCATCATATCCTTGTGAATTGAAACACTTAAACAACTATAAAAATTACATGTAAGTATATATATATAAATATATATTTACACATCCCATACTCATATCAAAATCAAGAATTTTCATAAAGAGATTTTTTATAGAGAATTCTAAAACTATGAAATTATAGAAGAACATGATTACAACTTATGGAGTTCTAAGATTGTACATTTTCTAGTTTGAATTAAGAGAAGAGATGAAGATGATGATGGAGTATAGCTCTCCTCTTGCTTTCTCAAAGTTTCTTCTTCTTCCTCTTCTCTGATAATTCTCTCTAACCCTTTCTCTCTATTTCTTTCTTTCTTTGTAAAACTAACGTACTTACTTATCTATCATATATTGTATAATATACATATACATATATAATATATATGTAACCTATAAGTAATAAATATAATACTAATTACCATAATAAATATTACTAATTACATAGGTTATAAGAATTTGAAAAGTGAGGCCTTGTTTGGCAACTCAATTATTTTAAAACAAATCCTATTGTTAACTAAAGTCATGTTCGGTAAAATAAGCTTAAAAATATTTTTCCATTCTTTTAATAAATCTTTCCTCCATAAATTAAATACTACACTTATTTAATTAAATTACAACATTCTAATTCAATTAAATAAAAGCTAACATTCATATAATACTCAATTGTCACACTTGAAATTAAATTCATGTAACACTTAGTAAATTACAACAAATACTTAGCACATAATTTTAAATCTAATTTAATTATTCTCAACTAAATTAGAATTATGCTACACCATTACTAACATATTAATTTAATTAAATATTACTCTTATTTAAATCAGTTCACACAATCACATAATTTATTTATTTAACTCAATAATATTAAAATTTAACATATAAAATCTCAATCGTTACAATCTTCCCTCCTTAAAAGGATTCTGTCCCCAGAAGCACAACCTAAAAAAAATTCTCATAAAAAAATTCTCATCTATTACATCCCCTGTTAAAAGGATTCAGTCCTCAGAATCGATATATAAGGGGTTACAAAAATCAATTAAGCAAATAATTGCGAATAAGATTTCATCATAACATCTTCAAGTTCCCACTTGGCTTCTTCAGCACTGTGGTTCCTCCAGATTACCTTAACAGAAGGTATCACTTTATTCCTAAGCACTTGTTCCTTTCTGTCAACTATTTGAATAGGAACCTCTGTATAAGTTAAGTCTTTATTAAATTGTAAAGGCTCGTATTCTATTACATGTTTATAGTCGTGTTTGTAAGGTCGTAACAAGAAAATGTGAAAGACGTTATGTATCTTCTCAAGCTCCGGGGGTAATGTTACCTCGTAAGTAACCTCGCCCACCTTTCATAGTACCTCGAAAGGTCCAATAAATCGGGGACTCAGCTTCCCCTTCTTGCCGAATCGAATCTTCCCCTTCTAGGGAGATACTTTCAGGAAAACGAAGCTCCCCGGTAAAAATTCTCAGTTCTGTCGAAGTTGATCGGCATATTTCTTTTGTCTCTCTTGAGCAGCAAGCAATCTTGTTCTTATCAGCTTCACGATTTCGGTAGTTTGTTGCACCAATTTCGGTCACAACAGCTGACGTTCATCAACTTCATCCCAACACAAGGTAGTTCTGCATTTCCTGCCGTATAACACTTTGTAAGGCGGCATGCCGATACTCGCGTGGTAGCTATTATTGTAGGCGAACTCCACCAACGGTAGATGATCATCCCAGCTTCCCTTAAATTCCATCACGCAAGCTCCCAAAATATCCTCAAGCGTCTGTATTATTCTCTCGCTCTGGCCATCGGTCTTAGGATGGTATGTTGTACTCATTCGCAATTGCATTCCCAGACACTCTTGCAAACGCTTCTAGAAATTTGATGTAAACCGCGGATCTCTGTCGGACATAATCAACACCGGAACACCGTGTCAAGAAATAATTTCTTTAATGTATAGCTTCGTCAATTGTTCTAAGTTGTACTTAATCCTGACCGGCAGAAAGTGGGCTGACTTCGTCAGTCGATCCACAATGACCTATATTGCATCGAAACCCTTCTAAGTCGCTGGAAGACCAACCACGAAATCCATCGTGATATGCTTCCACTTCCACTCTAGAATTTCCAATGGTTGTAGCAATTCGCTAGGTCTCTGATGTTCTTCCTTGACTTTCTGGCAAGTTAGACATTTCGCAACGCATTCAGCAACATCCCTCTTCATATTCGGCCACCAAAAATGGTGCCTACGATCCTGGTACATCTTCGTACTCCCATGGTGAATTGAATATTTCGCACTGTGAGCTTCGATCAAGATCTCCTCCTTAACTTCTGGTACTGGCGGAACCCAGATTCTACCTTCAATATGTATCAGTCCCTCGCTGTCAATTCTGAATTTAAACTCTTTGTCATCGGTTAATCTCTTCCGAATCTTCTCGCATTCTTCGTCGTGAAGTTGAGCTTCTTTCACCTTGTCTACCAGCGTAGAACCAGTAGTTACTTAAAATAACTTCTCATTCGATTCCTTCGGAAACTTAACTTCCAGCTCTAATCTATCCATCTGTTCTATCAATAGATCCTGATTAGTTAACATATTCAGCTTCTCCCGACCTTTCCTGCTCAAAGCATCGGCGACAACGTTAGCTTTACCTGGATGGTAAAGTATTTCGCAGTCGTAGTCTTTGATCAGTTCTAACCATCTCCTTTGGCATATGTTCAAATCCTTTTGGGTAAAGATATACCTCAGACTCTTGTGATCTGTGTATATTTCACACTTCTCTCTATATAGGTAGTGTCTCCAAATCTTTAGAGCAAACACTACTACCGCCAATTCTAAGTCATGAGTCGGATACCCCTTCTCGTAATCCTTTAGCTGACGTGACGCATAGGCAATGACCTTGCCGCTTTGCATCAACACGCAACCTAAACCCTTATGTGAGGCATCACTATATACCACGAAATTCCCCGAACTATCAGGTAAAGACAACATCGGCGCAGTACTCAACCTCTTCTTCAATTCATGGAAACTTTCCTCACACTTTTCCGTCCAAACAAACTTAACAGTTTTACTAGTCAAATTCGTCAATGGAGTGGCGATCTTGGAAAAATCATGGATAAATCTTCGGTAATAACCTTCCAATCCCAAGAAACTCCTCACTTCAGACGGCATTTTTGGCTGATCCCAATTCATTACCACTTCAACCTTCGATGGATCAACGAAAATACCATCCTTGTCGATCACGTGGCCAAGAAATTGCACACGATCCAACCAGAATTTGCACTTCAAGAATTTCACATAAAGTTTTTCTCGCCTCAGCGATTCTAAGGTTAGCCTTAAGTGTTCAGCGTGTTCCTCCTCGTTCTTAGAATAAACCAGAATATCATCTATGAATACCACTACAAACTTGTCCAGGAATGGCTTAAACAACCTATTCATTAAGTCCATAAATGCAGCTGGGGCATTCGTTAGACCAAATGACATCACCAAGAACTTGTAATGACCATATCGAGTCCTAAAAGCCTTTTTTGGTGTATCTTCCCTTCTCACCTTCAATTGATAATACCCGCTTCTTAAATTAATTTTCGAGAAGTATTTAGCACCCTTCAGTTGGTCAAATAAGTCATCGATCCTAGGTAAGGGATACCTATTCTTGATAGTAACTTTGTTCAATTCTCTATAGTTAATGCAAAGACGCATCGATCCATCCTTCTTTTTGACAAATAAAACTGGCGCTCCCCACGGCGAAACGCTCGGTTGAATATACTTCTTGTCCAGCAATTCTTGTAATTGAACTATCAATTCCTTCATCTCAACTGGAGCCATTTGGCACGGAGCTTTCAAAATTGGAGCAATTCCCAGCACTAAGTCGATCAGGAACTCTATCTCCCTATCTGGCAGAAGTCCTAATAAATCACTCGGAAAAACGTCCACAAACTCTTTAACCACTGGTATCACTTCTATCTTCGGGCTCTCCTTACGCGTATCTACAATGTAGGCTAGATATCCTACACAGTCTTGTGTCAAAAGGTTTTTGGCTTACATCACCGTCAAACAGCTTGCCTGTCTAGGCGATTTACTACCATAGAACACTACCTTTGAAGGAGTCGTAAGGTTTACCAATTTCTTCTGACAGTCGATTACCGCCCCATGGTTGAACAACCAGTCCATTCCCAATATGAAATCGAATTCCCCAAGTTTTATCAGAATCAAATCTACCCTCAGCTCCTGACCCTTAATGTCCAACCTATAGTTCTTGTATACAAACCTAACAGGAATGACTTCCCTATTCACAATTTCTATGTTCAAGGGTTAAGCTAACTCCTCTACAGGTAAGTCTAGGGTTTTAGCAAAATCATCATATATGAATGAGCAAGTAGCACCCGAATCAAATAATACATATGTATTTATACTATTGATTGGAATAATACCTGCCACCACATCCTTTGATTGCACGGCGTCCTGCACCGTCATGTTGAACGTACGAGCAGTGGGTCGAACGGCTTGCAGTGGCGACGCTCTAGCAATAGTCAGAGTGCTGTCGCTACCATTTCCTCCATTTCCTGTTGACCTTGTCACTGGCTTCTTAGGGAAATTATGAGCCATGTGATCCTTGGATCCACATGTATAGCAAGCTCCCTTCTTCGGGTCTGTGCAATTTGGCGCGATGTGGCCTTCCTAACCACAGTTGTAGCACACCCGTTTCCCTTTCATGCACACTCCAGTGTGAGTCTTCCCGCATGTAGCACATGCTTCGAGCTTCCTCTTCTGTTGGCCGTCCTGCTGACTCCCAACAGAGGTAGTGTCATTCCACTTCCTTTTTTGATGGATAGCCCCGCTACCACCAGCCTTGTTTTCCGTCTCATTCTTCTTCTTCTGCTCTTGGTTAAACTTAGTCACCGCGTCGCTTCTTCCCTCAGTAAGTATGGCCTTTTCCAACACAGCAGCAAATGTATTTAGCTAGAACATAGAGACCTTGCTATAGAGCCAGGGTTTCAATCCCCGCTCAAACCTCTTCGCCTTCCTAGCGTCCGTGCTGACTTGGTATGTAGCGAACCTGGCCAGTTCATTAAACTTAGCGGCATATTCAGACACCGTCTTCCCCCCTGCTTAAGCTCTAAGAATTGGACCTCCATCTGGTCCTGCGAACTCACAGGGAATTACATTTCAAAGAACATCTCTTTAAATGTAACCACAGTATGACTCCTTCACCTTCTCTGGTCTTATTAGCCTGCAACCAAAAGCTAGCATTTGACTTCAACATGAAAGTCGCGAATGCCATTTTCTGGTCTTCACCGACTCTAGCTACGTCGAATACCTTCTCCATTTTCATCACCCACGTTTGAGCATCTATAGGGTTTGTCGATCCCTTGAATTCAAGTGGCCCTACTGCCTTAAATTCCTTAAATGTAGTACCCTGTACTTGCGGTTGATTCGACATCACTCCTGTCTACAGGTTCACTAACTGCTGAACCGAGTTAGGGTTTGTTCCATCATTGTTATTCTTCGAACCCTCGGGGTTTTGATGTGTTGGTCTTCTTCTAGGAGGCATTTTCTGTTAAGAAAAATTATTATTAACTCGTTTATTCAATTCTTAAGTATTCAAGTTCAGCTTAAACATTTAAATAACTCAGTTCATAATATGAACACATAGTACATCCATAAACTTCTTTTATTCATTACTCGTTATTTTAAAACATAGGATAGATAGCATTTCTGCTATTTACATCATCTTTCCTGAACTGGAACAAGTTTACAGGACTACATCATCACTTTATCCCATTATTATCTCAATCTATGGGATTTACATTTATTTAATACAAAAAGAAACACATAATTTAAAAGCTCTAATGTCTAGGCATATTAAGACGTTGCACAGCCTCTCTTCGTTCTTCCTTCATCACCCGAAATGCTGTCCTTCGGTCCACCACATACCACGGTAAACCTTGGAACTGAGCTGGGTAATAGAAAATACGGTGTTGGGCATTATCTATGGCCGTATTGAATGCATATTCTGTTTCCTTCAGCTTAGCCGTCTTGGCTTCAGCCTCGTCTTCAGCTCGATCGGCTCGTTGAATAGACCTCAAGTTGTTTCCTCAACTCTGGCACGCTTTGTTGACTCTTCCTGGATGTTTTGTTTCAGCTTTGCTAGCTCAGCTCGGGCCTCGTCTCGATCATTCTCTATGTGGATTAGCTTCCACTGCACTTCTCCTAGATCACTAGCTATCTCTTTGATAGTCTCGTCCTGCTGCTGGATGGCTTCTTCGAGCTCTTCGACTCGACCATGAAGCTCCACGTTACTGTCGTAGACCGCCTCGTACATCTCATCACTAACAGAGTGAGGTGGAAATTCCTCTTCGGGATCCTCTTCCTCCTCTTCCTGCACTTCGTCCTCGTCCTCGTCCTCTTCCTCTGGAATAGGTGTCAGCTCACGCTCTTGACCAGCTACGGTGATCACTGGAGATGGCAATCTCTTAACCAGCTGCTCCCAGACAACATGGATGTCTCGGGGCTCCTCCTCTCTAGGAACCAGAGGTATATCCTCTCTAGCCTGACTGGACTCTCCAATGTTCGTCATCCTAACAAAAGAATTTTAAAGGATTACCTTCAAAAAACTTAAATAAAATCTTCCGTGACAAAGGATTATAACTGGTCCAAATAAAATCCCAGGGTTAACTAAACCTTAACATCAAACAAAGTAAATGCGGAAATAAAAGATCGTCAACTAAATCTTATTACAATATAAACTTGAAACCACAAGCCTTCACTTGCTCATGTTTCCTTTTCCTTTACTTGTAGACGGAATGTCAACATTCTCGACCTTAACTGCAAGGGTTTGTAAAAATATGCAAGAGTGACCAAACAAAAGCTAACTTGAAATACAACAGTGATATGACATAGTGAATATTTTCAAAAGAGTTTGAATCACCTTACTTTCATCAAAATATAGAATTGAATAATAATTCTTCCGTCATATTTAAAGTTTGAGTATAGACTTTATCTGAGGGTCATACGACCTTGAACTATGTCCTAGGTTATAAATATTTGTATTTAAACCTTTAACAATCATTAAGACTATGGACCTTCAACTCGTACTCAAGGGGATCAGTCATTCGTACCATGTATTGTGCACAACCATCTTAACGCTTTCGCATAAATGTCCCCTAATAGATAGGGTTGTTAATTCTCAGTATTTGAATACAAGTCCGCACCAAAGAAAGTTTGGTTTGGATAGATAAAGAAACTTTGGAGTTTCAACTATCATCAACTAGAAGTAGTTGAATCGACTCACAGTGCTTTAACAGTTTAATAATATAAGAATCATGAACCAATTGTAAGATATAGAAACAATCTACATAATAAATAGGCACGCTTTAGAAATAACTTAAACCAATTGAAAGAATAAGTAGATCTTGCTTGAACAATTAAATCAAGATCACAACACTATGACAATAATTGCATTATGAACATTGGAATACGATATAACTTGTACAATACATAACAAGTTAAGAATTGAAAATAAACTTGCATGACATCTTTAGCAAGGGTTAGAGAACTTGCACAATAAAAAGATGCATTGATAAAGCTTGCATAGCGTACAAGAATAGTTTAGAAAGCTTCTACAAAGTAAATGTCAAGTTTAGAAATAGAAACTTGCTTAACGTATAAGAATAAGAATTACGGAACTTGCCTCAAGCGCAAGCTACACTTTAATAACTACAATCACTTCACAATTAGCCTACACATTCACATTATGTTCAAAACATCTTTTAGTACCCAACTACAATGTTTAAACCGTTGAACTTCATACTCAAGTCCAACTCACAACATTGTTTATAACATAGGTTGCTAACTAGCCACATATGTGAGTATAAACTCACGACATACATTCATAAGCTTATAACGCTTTAAATTGTGTGGTGTGCCTTATGAAAGTAACACACTCATACACATGTAACACATTCATATAAAACTTCAATCTATCTTAAACACATCAAAAGCATGCTATCTTATTTCCTAGTACATTTATCATGTCATAAGAAATAAGTTAGCTAAACAAACGGGGCATGAAACTTAACAAGCAAAAACCAAACTTCCCGGGAAGCTTGTTAACCCGCTGGGGCGGGTCCCCCAAAGGCAATAGCCCCACTGGGGCGGGTCCCTCCTTTGGTGGAAGTACTGGTACGCGAATTGGCAGAGAAATAAGCTAATTTGGCTTATTTCTTCGCACTGAATTCGACTTTTCCCAACATGATTAACATGAAACTTGCTAACAACAATATTTTAAACTCTTTAACATGATTATAACATGAAAAATCCATACAACACATGATCAAACCAATGTTTTTCATGATTTTTGAAGAAAACTAAGATATTAAGCATTCTTGACGAAAACTGCTATTACGAATTCGTTTTTCAATCAATTCAAGTAATTCTAATTGTAATAACTCCTATTCTTAACATACTAACATAATCCATTATCAATTTAAACAATAACCCACAATCAAACATTAATTTGATAGTTTCAACAGCCATTTTTAAAAGAATTGGTTTACAATAATCATATGAACAAAATTCTTCTTGTTTAACAAAATTACATGGATTGAATTGTTAAAACAACTATATAACTCCTATCACATCATGCTATAAAACATATTACACATAGCTTCATGCTTACATCAATTTCTTTGATAATTTAAGAACTATTTTCAAAATAACTTCATAACAGAGTACTATGAACATGATTTCATAGTGTTCATCATATCCTTGTGAATTGAAACCCTTAAACAACAATAAAAATCACATGTAAGCATATATATATAAATATATATGTACACAGCCCATACTCATATCAAAATCAATAATTTTCACAAAGAGATTTTTTATAGAGAATTCTAAAACTATAAAATTATAGAAGAACATGATTACAACTTATGGAGTTCTAAGATTATACCTTTTCTAGTTTGAATTAAGAGAAGAGATGGAGATGATGATGAAGTATAGCTTTCCTTTTGCTTTCTCAAAGTTTCTTCTTCTTTCTATTCTCTTATAATTCTCTCTAACCCTTTCTCTCTATTTCTTTCTTTCTTTGTAAAACTAACGTACTTACTTATCTAATATATATTGTATAATATACATATACATATATAATATATATGTAACCTATAAGTAATAAGTATAATACTAATTACCATAATAAATATTACTAATTACATAGGTTATAAGAATTTGAAAAGTGAGGGCTTGTTTGGCAACTCAATTATTTTAAAACAAATCCTTTTGTTAACTAAAGTCATGTTCGGTAAAATAAGCTTAAAAATCCTTTTTCATTCTTTTAATAAATATTTACTCCATAGATTAAATACTACACTTATTTAATTAAATTATAACATTCTAATTCAATTAAATAAAAGCTAACATTCATATAATACTCAATTGTCACACTTGAAATTAAATTCATGCAACACTTAGTAAATTACAACAAATACTTAGCACATAATTTTAAATCTAATTTAATTATTCTCAACTAAATTAGAATTATGCTACACCATTACTAACATATCAATTTAATTAAATATTACTCTTAATTAAATCAGTTCACACAATCACATAATTTATTTATTTCACTCAATAATATTAAAATTTAACATATAAAATCTCAATCGTTACAATCTTCCCTCCTTAAAAGAATTCTGTCCCCAAAATCACAACATAAAAAAAATTCTCATAAAAAAATTCTAATCTGTTACATCCCCCCTTAAAAGGATTCTGTCCCCAGAATCGATATATAAGGGTTACAAGTTTTTATCAAATTATAAAGGCTCGTATTCTATTACATGTTTATAGTCGTGTTTGTAAGGTCGTAACACAGAAATGTGAAAGACGTTATGTATATTCTCAAGCTCCGGGGGTAATGCTATCTCGTAAGCAACCTCGCCCACCTTTCGTAGTACCTCGAAAGGTCCAATAAATCGGCGACTCAGCTTCCCCTTCTTGCCGAATCGAATCTTCCCCTTCTAGGGAGATATTTTCAGGAAAACGAAGGTCCCTGGTAAAAATTCTCGATTCTGTCGATGTTGATCAGCATATTTCTTTTGTCTGGTTTGAGCAGCAACCAATCTTATTCTGATCAGCTTCACGATTTCGGCAGTTTGTTGCACCAATTGCGGTCCCAATAGCTGACGTTCACCGACTTCATCCCAGCACAAGGGAGTTCTGTATTTCCTGCTGTATAACGCTTCGTAAGGCGGTATACCGATACTCACGTGGTAGCTATTATTGTAGGCGAACTACACCAATGGTAGATGATCATCACAATTTCCCTTGAAATCCATCACGCAAGCTCTTAACATATCCTCAAGCATCTGTATTGTTCTCTCGCTCTGGCCATCGGTCTTAGGATGGTTTGCTGTACTCATTCGCAATTGCGTTCCCAGACACTCTTGCAAATGCTTCCAAAAATTTGACGTAAACCGCGAATCTCTGTCGGACACAATCGACACCAGAACACCGTGTCGAGAAACAATTTCCTTAACATACAGCTTCGCCAATTGTTCTAAGTTGTACTTAATCCTGATCGGCAAAAAGTGGGCTGACTTCGTCAGTCGATCCATAATGACCCATATTGCATCAAAACCCTTCTGAGTCGCTGGAAGACCAACCACGAAATCCATCGTGATATGCTCCCACTTCCACTCTGGAATTTCCAATGGTTGTAGCAATCCACTAGGTCTTTGATGTTCTTCCTTGACTTTCTGGCAAGTTAGACATTTTGCAATGCATTCAGTAACATCCCTTTTCTTATTCGGCCACCAAAAATGGTGCCTAAGATCCTGGTACATCTTTGTACTCCCAGGGTGAATTGAATATTTTGCACTGTGAGCTTCGTTCAAGATCTCCTCCTTAACTTCTGGTACTGGTAGAACCCAGATTCTACCTTCAAATCGTATCAGTCCCTCACTTTTAATTTTGAATTTAACTCTTCGCCATCGGTTAATCTTTTCTGAATCTTCTCGCATTCTTCGTCTTGAAGTTGAGCTTCTTTCACCTTGTCTACTAGAGTAGAACCAGTAGTTACT
Source organism: Panax stipuleanatus (assembly GCA_020205555.1). Lineage (NCBI taxonomy): Eukaryota > Viridiplantae > Streptophyta > Magnoliopsida > Apiales > Araliaceae > Panax > Panax stipuleanatus. Next base: position 115,929,620 of record CM035121.1, on the reverse strand, counting down.
TGAAATAACTTCTCATCCCATTCCTTCGAAAACTTAACTTCCAGCTCTAATCTAGCCATCTATTTTATCAATTGATCCTAATCAGTTAACATATTCAGCTTCTCCCGACCTTTCCTGCTCAAAGCATCAACGACAACGTTAGCTTTACCTGGATGGTAAAGTATTTCGCAGTCGTAGTCTTTGATCAGTTCTAACCATCTCCTTTGGCGTATGTTCAAATCCTTCTGGGTAAAGATATACTTCAGACTCTTGTGATCTGTGCAGATTTCACACTTCTCTCCATATAGGTAGTGTCTCCAAATCATTAGAGCAAACACTACTGCCGCCAATTCTAAGTCATGAGTCGGATATCCCTTCTCGTAATCCTTCAGCTGACGTGATGCATAGGCAATGACCTTGCCGCTTTGCATCAACACACAGCCAAAACCCTTCTGTGAGGCATCACTATATACCACGAAATTCCCCGAACTATCTGGTAAAGATAACACCAGCGCAATACTCAACCTCTTCTTTAATTCCTGGAAACTTTCCTCACACTTTTCCGTCCAAACAAATTTAACTGTTTTACGAGTCAAATTCGTCAACGGAGTGGCGAACTTGGAAAAATCTTGGATAAATCTTCAGTAATAACCTGCCAATCCCAAGAAACTCGTCACTTCAGACGACGTTTTTGGCTGATCCCAATTCATTACCGCTTCAACGTTCGACGGATCCACCAAAATACCATCCTTGCCGATTACATGGCCAAAAAATTGCACACGATCCAACTAGAATTTGTACTTCGAGAATTTTGCATAAAGTTTTTCTCGTCTCAGCGATTCTAAGGTTAGCCTTAAGTGTTCAGCGTGTTCCTCCTCGGTCTTGGAATAAACCAGAATATCATCTATGAACACCACTACAAACTTGTCCAGGAATGGCTTAAACACCGTATTAATTAAGTCCATAAATGCAGCTGGGGCATTCGTTAGACCAAATGACATCACCAAGAACTCGTAATGACCATATCGAGTCCTAAAAGCCTTTTTCGGTATATCTTCCTTTCCCACCTTCAATTGATGATACCCGCTTCTTAAATCGATTTTCGAGAAGTATTTAGCACCCGTCAGTTAGTCAAACAAGTCATCGATCCTAGGTAAGGGATACCTATTCTTGATCGTAACTTTGTTCAATTCTCTATAGTGGATGCAAAGACGCATCAATCCATCCTTCTTTTTGACGAATAAAACTGGCGCTCCCCACGGAGAAATGCTCTGTTGAATATACTTCTTATCCAGCAATTCTTGTAATTGAACCAACAGTTCCTTCATCTCAAATGGAGCCATTCGGTACGGAGCTTTCAAAATTGGAGCAGTTCACGGTGCTAAGTCGATCACGAACTCTATCTCCCTATTTGGCGAAAGTCCTGGAAAATCGATCGAAAAAACGTTCACAAACTCCTTAACCACTGGTATCTCTTCTATCTTTGGGCTCTCCTTACGCGTATCTACTATGTAGGCTAGATATCCTACACAGCCTTGCAACAAAAGTTTCTTGGCTTGCATCACCGTCAGACAGCTCGCCTGTCTAGGCGATTTACTACCATAGAACACTACTTTTGACGGAGTCGTAAGGTTTACTGACTTCTTCTAACAGTCGATTACCGCCCCATGGTTGAACAACCAGTCCATTCCCAATATGACATCGAATTCCCCAAGTTTTATCTGAATCAAATCTACCCTCAGCTCCTGACCGTTAATGTCCAACCTACAGTTCTTGTATACAAACCTAACAGGAATGACTTCCCTATTTGCAATTTCTATGTTCAAGGGGTAAGCTAACTCCTCTACAGGTAAGTCTAGGGTTTTAGCAAAATCATCAGATATGAATGAACACGTAGCACCCTAATCAAATAATACGTATACATTTATACTATTGATCGGAATAATACCTGCCACAACATCCTTTGATTGTACGGCGTCCTGCACCGTAATATTGAACGTATGGGCAGTGGGTCGAACGGCTTGCAGTGGCTACAGTCCAGCAATAGTCAGAGTGCTGTCGCTGCCATTTCCTCCATTCTTTGTTGACCCTGCCGCTGGCTTCTTAGGGCAGTTGCGAGCCATGTGATCCTTGGATCCACATGTATAGCAAGCTCCCTTCTTCGGGTTTGGGCAATTTGGCGCGATGTGGCCTTCCTGACCACAGTTGTAGCACACCCATTTTCTTTTCATGCACACTCTAGTGTTAGTCTTCCCGCATGTAGCACATGCTTCGAGCTTCCTCCTCTGTTGGCCTTCCTGCTGACTCCCTGCAGATGTATTGTCGTTCCACTTCCTTTTTCTTATGGATAGCCCAGCTACCACCAGCCTTGTTTTCCGTCTCATTCTTCTTCTTCTTCTCTTGGTTAAACATAGTCACCGCATCGCTTCCTCCCTCAGCAAGTATGGCCTTTTCCAGCACAGCAGCAAACGTATTTAGCTGGAACATAGAGACCTTGCTGTAGAGCCAGGGTTTCAGTCCCCGCTCAAACCTCCTCGCCTTCCTAGCGTCCGTGCTGACTTGGTATGTAGCGAACCTGGCCAGTTCATTAAACTTAGCGGCATATTCAGACACCGTCATCCCCCCTGCTTAAGCTCTAAGAATTGGACCTCCATCTGGTCCTGCGAACTCACAGGGAAGTACATTTCAAAGAACATCTCTTTGAAATGTAACCATGGTATGACTCCTTCACCTTCTTTGGTCTTATTAGCCTGCCACCAGAAGCTAGCATCTGACTTCAACATGAAAGTCGCGAATGCCATTTTCTGGTCTTCACCGACTCTAGCTACGTCGAATACCTTCTCCATTTTCATCACCCACGTCTAAGCATCTATAGGGTTTATCGATCCCTTGAATTCAGGCGGCCCTATTGCCTTGAATTCCTTAAATGTAGTACCCTGCATTTTCTACTAATTCGCTATCGCTTATGTCAGCAGGTTCACTAATTACTGAATCGAGTTGGGGTTTGTTCCATCATTGTTGTTCGTCGAACCCTTAGGGTTTTGACGTGTTGGTCTTCTTCTAGGAGGTATTTTCTATTAAGAAAAATTATTATTAGCTCCTTTATTCAATTTTTAAGTATTCAAGTTCAGCTTAAACATTTAAATAACTCAGTTCATATATGAAAACATAGCACATCCATAAACTTCTTTTATTCATTACTCGTAGTTTTAAAACATAGGATAGATAGAATTTCTGCTATTTACATCATCTTTCCTGATTTGGTGTTCACTATCTATTTAAAACATATATATACCCAATAATAAAGAATTGCAAAAACCAATTACAACTTTCATAAAACTTAAATAAAATCTTCCTTGACAAAGGATTACAACTTGTCCAAATAAAATCTCAGGGTTAACTAAACCTTAACATCAAACAAAGTAAATGCAGAAATAAAACATCGTCAACTAAATCTTATTACAATATAAACTTGAAACCACAAGCCTTCACTTGCTCATCTTTCCTTTTCCTTTACTTGTTGACGGAATGTCAACAATCTCGGCCTTAACAGCAAGGGTTTGTAAAAATATGCAAGAGTGAGCAAACAAAAGCTCACTTGAAATACAACAGTGATATGACATAGTGAATATTTTCAAAAGAGTTTGAATCACCTTACTTTCATCAAAATAAAGAATTGAATAATAATTCTTCCATCATATTTAAAGTTTGAGTATAGACTTTATCATACGACCTTGAACTATGTCCTAGGTTATAAATATTTTTATTTAAACCTTTAACAGTCATTAAGACTATGGACATTCAACTCGTACTCAGGGGGATCAACCCTTCGTACCATGTATTGTGCACAACCATCTTAACGCTTTCGCATAAATGTCCCCTAATAGATAGGGCTGTTCATTCTCAATATTTGACTACAAGTCTGCAACAAAGAAAGTTTAGTTTGGATAGATAAAGGAACTTTAAAGTTTCAACTATCATCAACTAAAAGTAGTTGAATCGACTCACAGTGCTTTAACAGTTCAATAATATAAGAATCATGAACCAATTGTAAGATATAGAAATAATCTACATAATAAATAGGCATGCTTTAGAAATAACTTAAAGCAATTGAAAGAATAAGTAGATCTTGCTTGAACAATTAAGTCAAGATCACAACACTATGACAATAATTGCATTATAAACATTGGAATACAATATAACTTGTACAATACATAACAAGTTAAGAATCGAAAATAAACTTGCATTACATCTTGAGCAAGGGTTAGAGAACTTGCACAATAAAAAGATGCATTGATAAAGCTTGCATAGCGTACAAGAATAGTTTAGAAAGCTTGTACAAAGTAAATGTCGAGTTTAGAAATAGAAACTTGCTTAACGTAAAAGAATAAGAATTAGGGAACTTGCCTCAAGCGCAAGCTACACTTTAATAACTACAATCACTTCACAGTTACCCTACACATTCACATTACGTTCAAAACATCTATTAGTACCCAACTACAACTTTTAAACCGTTGAACTTCATACTCAAGTCCAACTCACAACGTTGTTTACAACATAGGTTGCTAACTTGCCACATACGTGAGTATAAACTCACGACATACATTTATAAGCTTATAACGCTTTAAATCGTGTGGTGTACCTTATGAAAGTAACACACTCATACACATGTAACACATTCATATAAAACTTCTCTATCTTAAACACATCAAAAGCATGTTATCTTATTACCTAGTACATTTATCAAGTCATAGAAATAAGTTAGTTAAACAAACGGGGCATGAAAACTCAACAAGCAAAAACCAAACTTCTCGGACAGCTTGTTAACCGGCTAGAGCGGGTCCCCCAAGGGCAATAGCCCCACTGGGGCGGGTCCCTCCTCTGGTGGAAGTGCTGGTTCGCGAATTGGCAGAGAAATAAGCCAATATGGCTTATTTCATCGCACCGAATTCGTCTTTTCCCAACATGATTAACATGAAACTTGCTAACAACAATATTTTAAACTCTTTAACATGATTATAACATGAAAAATCCATATAACACATGATCAAACCAATGTTTTTCATGATTTTTGAAGAAAACTAAGATATTAAGCATTCTTGCCGAAAACTGCTATTACGAATTCGTTTTTCAATTAATTCAAGTAATTTCAATTGTAATAACTCCTATTCTTAATATGCTAAAATAATACATTATCAATTTAAATAATAACCCAAAATCAAACATCAATTTGATAGTTTCAAAAGCCATTTTAAAAAGAATTGGTTTACAGTAATCATATGAACACAATTCTTCTTGTTTAACAAAATTACATGGATTGAATTGTTAAAACAACTATATAACTTCTATCACATCATGCTATAACACATATTACACATAGCTTCATGCTTACATCAATTTCTTTGAAAATTTAAGAACTATTTTCAAAATAACTTCATAATATAGTACTATGAACATGATTTCATAGTGTTCATCATATCTTTGTGAATTGAAACACTTAAACAACTATAAAAATCACCTGGAAGCATATGTATATATATATAAATATATATGTACACATCCCATACTCATATCAAAATCAAGAATTTTCACAAAGGGATTTTTTATAGAGAATTCTAAAACTATGAAATTATAGAAGAACATGATTACAACTTGTGGAGTTCTAAGATTATACCTTTTCTAGTTTGAATTAAGAGAAGAGATGGAGATGATGATGGAGTATAGCTCTCCTCTTGCTTTCTCAAAGTTTCTTCTTCTTCCTCTACTTTGACAATTCTCTCTAACCCTTTCTCTCTATTTCTTTCTTTCTTTGTAAAACTAACGTACTTACTTATCTAACATATATTGTATAATATACATATACATATATAATATATATGTAACCTATAATTAATAAGTATAATACTAATTACCATAATAAATATTACTAATTACACAGGTTATAAGAATTTGAAAAGTGTGGCCTTGTTTGACAACTCAATTATTTTAAACCAAATCCTTTTGTTAACTAAAGTCATGTTTGGTAAAATAAGCTTAAAAATCCTTTTTCATTCTTTTAATAAATCCTTACTCCATAGATTAAATACTATACTTATTTAATTAAATTACAATATTTTAATTCAATTAAATAAAAGCTAACATTCATATAATACTCAATTGTCACACTTGAAATTAAATTCATGTAACACTTAGTAAATTACAACAAATACTTAGCACATAATTTTAAATCTAATTTAATTATTCTCAAGTAAATTAGAATTATGCTACACTATTACTAACATATCAATTTAATTAAATATTACTCTTAATTAAATCAGTTCACACAATCACATAATTTATTTATTTAACTCAATAATATTAAAATTTAACATATAAAATCTCAATCATTACAGGAAACTCAACTAACACGCCCTGCTGAGCAAAGGCCTGTTCCAGTGCACCCGACAGTCCATTTGCGTAGGCTTGAAAATTGACATGCATCGCATCCATCCTCGCCTGCAAATGTTGTATCTGGCGATCATGACTAATCACATTGGCTAGAGAAGGATCAGTACCCTCAGACGACTGCGGCAGTGGTGGTGGTGGTGGTGAAACTTCTGTTTCACGGACTGGAGCACGAGGCAAAATGAATCCACAGCCTCAAGGATGAGCTTTGCCACCGTCCCATTCAGAATACTTCTTGATGGTGGCATGGTCGATGTCCTTCATTGGTATTTGAACCTGCTCATTATCCAAGTCAACTCCAGCCTGCACACATAGCTGAGTCATAACTGATGCATATGGAATCCCACCGGTAGTACCGCCTCGCATGTATCGAAACATGGATTGAAGTATCAAATATCCCACGTTAATGTACTTGCCGGTGATGATCCCATACAAAATTGTGGCCCTGTCTGTCGTGACGTCGTGATGGTGGCGAGAAGGCATTAGATTAGCGCAAATAAAGTTGTTCCACACTTTGGCATATCTGTTCAGCGCTGCGTGTGGGAAGGTTATCTTTATATCCGTGCCTGACTTGATAGGCCATTTGGTTCCTGGCATGCAAAGATCTCTCACAAAGTTGTCCAAGTCAATCTTAAATCTCTCAGCCACTACCCAATTCACTGTCTCAGCCGGAGGAGAACTCAAATGGAACACCTCGTTGATCGTCGTAAGAAGATAGTTCACTTGCTTTCCCCTTACGAATGAAATCCCATTCTGCATTTCCCTAGCATTTGCATAAAACTCCCTCACTATTGCCATAGGTACAGCCACGGGCGTTGCTACAACGCCAATCCAGCACATGTCCCGAATCATACTCAAAAGCTATCTGTCATCTTTGGTCGGTTTGAGGCCTCTTTCCAAAATGAAGGACTTGGGCACCAAGACCTTGGCATAGTGATTTTGGGCAGACAGATTAACGAACTTGGTTGTGTCTAAAACATTCCTGCTGCTTCCCTCACCTTAGATCTCACCGAAAGATGAGGATGGAGATACTGAACAAGCCCTTTTCGGTGCCATTGGATATGCAAAAAACTTTAATTCAAACCCTAACTAGATGATTTCAGAATCCCTCAAACTTGCCATCTGAATTCCTATGGAACCCCTAATTTGTATGTAATGGAAGTTGGATTTGGATATGATGGCGGCTAGGTTTATATAGAACTTTAATTGCGATGGAGTGGAGATAATGGCTAGGGCTAGGACTTTGAAAAGATCATGGAGAGAGAGTGTGTGATAACGTAGAAAGATGGTAGTGGTTTGATTGTGAATAGGCAAGGAATATGTAGTAGAGGAATAGGAGACTAGAAGATGTGTTTTGTTGATATGAGGAGTCTCGGTCGGACTAGAATAATAAATAAGAGGGCTTGGGTCGATTGCAGAATGTTTTAAGTTAAAAAAAATTTGGGTATTAGCGCAGGCGCGCCATGGTGTAGGCATGAAAGGGCGTGGGCGTGCCTGGCTCGAAAACACTCTGCATAGAATTTATATGGCGTGGGCTCGCTCCTCTTGTCTTAGCAGATGGCGCGGCCATGCTACCCTGACCCTGGCCTTGCTGCTTTTTGCAGCACAATGAAACGCAGTAGCCAACTTGCATGTGAACCAATTCCTGCACAAAGGGTATCTAAGATGAGACATATTCTTATGCTACTAACTCAAAATTGAACTATGTAACAAAGTGTATCTACTTTCAAAAATGCAATATTCAAAATTTGATTATACTATATCCAAAATGTACTCAAACTCAAAGTTTTCAAGAATTAAACATTGGGGGGGGGGGGAATGATAGATAAGTTGCAAGAATTAAACAAGAAGGAGAATAGAGTGGATGGGGTGCCTCCCATCTAGCGCTTGTTTATAGTCAATTAGCTCGACTTTCTCAGACATGATCATGGACTAATAAGGGTCATGAAGGCCTTTTGTCGGTCAACCTCACCTCCCCAATAATGCTTCAATATCTGCCCATTAACCTTGAATGGCTTGTCCGGGTCTTGACCTACAATCTCAACTGCACCGTGAGGATACACGGTCTTAACCGTGAATGGTCCCGACCATCTAGACTTGAGCTTTCCCGGGAAAAGACGAAGATGTGAATTGAACATTAACACGGCTTGCCCCGGCTCAAACTTCCTATCAATAATTTTCTGGTCATGCCATTTCTTCACATTCTCCTTATACAGTTTAAAGTTCTCATAAGCCTGTAGTTTGAATTTATCGAGTTCATTTAATTGGAGAAGTCTCTTCTCCCCTACGGCTTTGAGGTTAAAATTCAGCTTTTTGATTGCCCAGAATGCCTTGTGCTCTAGCTTCATAGGAAGATGACAGGATTTCTCATATACAAACTAATAAGATGACATCCTGAGTAGTATCTTGTACGTGGTTCTGTAGGCCCATACTGCATCATCAAGCTTGAGTGACCAATCTTTCCTAGTGGGGTTAACAATTTTCTCCAGAATCCTCTTGACTTTACGGTTAGAGACTTCAGCTTGGCCATTAGTTTGGGCATGATAGGTCGTGGCAACATGATGATTTACCCCATACTTAGCCAACAAAGCTCTGAATTGTCTGTTACAGAAATGACTGCCTTCGTTACTAATGATTGCCCTAGGTGTCCTGAATCTAGTAAAGATGCTTTTCTGTAGAAACCTCAAGACCACCTTGGCATCATTTATTAGCAAAGCCGCCACTTTAACCCACTTAAAAACATAATCAACTGCCAACAGGATGTACAGATTACCACATGACGAGATGAATGGCCCCATGAAGTCAATACCCCATACATCAAAGATCTCAACTTCTAAAATTATGTTCAAAGGCATTTCATTCCTCTTAGAGATGTTTCCTACACGCTGGCACCTATCACATTTTTGTACAAAATTTTAGGCATCATTGAAGAAAGTCGGCCAATAAAATCCCGCTTGAAGCACCTTAGCCGCTGTCCTCTCTCCTCCATAATGTCCCTCGTACACTGATGCATGGAAACCATGTAATATGCTCTCTGTCTCACTTTGAGGGATACAACATCTGATCGTTCTGTCAGCACATTGCTTGAACAGATATGGCTCGACCCACATGTACCATTTGACATCGTGCAAAAATTTCTTCTGTTGAGGCTTTGACAACTCAAGAGGGAGAATGGCTAACCAAGTAGTTTGCAAAATCAGCAAACCATGGTACTTCACCTTCGACCAAAAATAGTTGTTCATCCAGGAAAGACTCATTAATCAAAACTCCATCATCCGTGTCTTTTCCCTGATTCTCTAATCTTGACAAGTGGTCCGCCACTTGGTTCTTGGTACCCTTTATATTCTTGATCTCCAAGTTAAACTCCTGCAATAGTAGAATCCATCGAATTAAACGGGGTTTGGCATCCTTTTTAGCAATCAAATATCTTATGGCAGCATGATCCGTAAACACCACTACTTTCGTGCCAATCAAGTATGAATGAAACTTGTCGAAGGCATACACCACTGCTAATAACTCCTTCTCAGTGGTCATGTAATTGAGTTGTGCATCTGTTAAGGTCTTACTAGCATAATAAATGATGTGAAAAATCTTTTCCTTGCGCTGGCCCAAAATAACTCCCACTACAAAGTCACTAGCATCACACATCAACTCAAAAGGTAATGACAAATCTGGAGCCGTGATGATAGGTTTTGTCGTCAACTTTCTCTTTAAATGCTCAAAATATGCCAAACAGTCCTCGTTGAACTTAAAAGGAACATCCTTCACCAATAAACTGCACAACGGCTTTGTAATCTTAGAGAAGTCCTTTATAAATCGACGGTAGAACCCCACATGTCTAAGAAAACTACGAACCCCCTTTATTGAAGTCGGTGGCGGTACGCTTTCTATCGTCTCAAACTTTGCCTTGTCGACCTCCATTCCCTTGCCTGAAACCTTGTGCCCAAGAATAATTCCTTCATATACCATGAAATGGCACTTCTCCCAATTTAGCACCAAGTTTGTATCAACACACCGCTTCAACACCATGACCAAGTTCTCTAAGCATATATGAAATGAGTCCCCAAAAATTGAGAAGTTGTCCATGAAGACCTCCACATTCTGTTCTACCATGTCGGAGAAGATAACCATCATACACCTCTGAAATGTAGTCGGTGCATTGTATAAACCAAAAGACATCCTTCTAAAAGCAAATGTTTCGTATGGAAAAGTGAAAGTTGTCTTCTATTTATCTTCAGGAGCAATGACTATCTGGTTTTATCCCAAGTATCCATCTAGGAGGAAATAATACTCATGATGCCAATCTATCCAGCATCTGATCAATGAATGTTCTAGTCGCCTTGTTGAGCTTTCAATAATCCATACACGCTCTCCATCCAGTGACTATTCTAGTGGGGATCAACTCGTTGTTCTCATTTCCTACCACAATCATTCCTCCTTTCTTAGGTACGCACTGCACTGGACTCACCCACGAGTTGTCTAAGATTGGGTATATAATGTTGGCATCCAACCACTTTAGAATCTCTTTCTTAACCATTTCTTTCATGATGGGGTTAAGTCTTCTCTGTTGTTCAACTGTCAGCTTGCTATCATCTTCAAGAAGAATCTTATGCATGCAAATGGAAGGGCTTATCCCCTTTATATCAGCAATGGTCCATCCAATTGCAGTTTTGAATTCCCTTAGCACCCTCAATAGCTTACTTTCCTGAAATGATGTTAGTGCAGAAGCAATTATAACAGGTAAAGTAGAAGAATCACCCAAAAATGCATACCTGAGGTGATTAGGGAGAGGTTTTAGATCAAGAGTAGGAGGCATCTCAAGAGATGGTTTTAAACGCTCAGATGACTCTCCTGTGTGCTCTAGAGGTTCAGCCGGATTTTTGAACTTGCTCATTAGTGGCACTGTATTCAGAATCTGTACATATTCAACAACCTCAAGGTCATCAATGCCAATGTCCCCTAATAGTGCACTCTCCAAAGGATCACTGTTCTTCCCAAGTGTGAGCTCTTCATTCACCACCCTATCAATCACATCCATTCGGAAGCATTCCTTTTCATCAGTAGGAAATTTTATAGCCTTAAACACGTTGAAAGTGACTTCTTGATCCTGAACTCTCATAGTAAGCTCTCCTTTTTGCACATCAATGAGAGTTCTCCCAGTGGCTAAGAAAGGTCTCCCTAAAATGATAGTAATGTCCTTATTTTCTTCATAGTTAAGGATAATAAAGTCGACGGTAAATATAAATTTGTCCACCTTTACAAAGACGTCTTCCAAAATACCCCTCGGATAAGTGATGGATCTATCGACAAGCTGAAGAGAGATGTTTGTCGATTTTGGAGCCGGCAAACCCAATTGTGTGTATACCGATAAGGGCATGAGATTGACGCTAGCTCCCAAATCACACAAACATTTGTTAAATGACAAGCCTCCAATAGATCACGGGATAATAAAACTGTCGGGATCCTTTAGTTTGGGAGGTAGCTTCCTTTGTAATACCGCAGTACATTCTTTAGTCAAGGCCACTGTCTCATAATCTTCCTATTTCTTCTTTCTAGACAGAATGGTATATTAATTTGAATATATTCTGCAGATTTTTGAATACCTCAAGGAACTTGGCAAATTGCTTGCCTAAATTTTGCTTTTGGAGTCTTTGTGGATAAGGAATCGGTGGATACACTATTGGTGGTGGAACATATGCTTTCTTTACTATTTCCTTCTGTTCTGTATCAGATTCTTGCTTGTCATCCTCTACCTTTGATAAATCAGCATCAACAATTTCTGTAGAAGGACGCTGGCGCACCGTGTCTCTTTCTATTTGGGGCGCGGCCGCTCTAGGCCATGTACCTATAGTCTGCTTTCCATTTCTTAAAGTAATGGCTTGACACTGCTCTTTTCCCTCTCTTCTTGGGTTAGCTTCCGTGTTGCTAGGTAGAGCACCTTGGGGTCTATCAGTAAGCATGTTGGCCATTTGTCCCATTTGGTTCTCTAAGTTCTTAATAGCCACAACTTGGCTCTTTATCATCACCTCCGTGTTGGCTATATACTTCATCATCAACTCTTCCATTTTTGATTTCTTTTTTGGCTGAGGAGCGGGAGCTTGTGGATGTTGATGCTGTTGGTTCTGAAATTCCAGAGGGTATGAAGGTCTATGAGCATGTTGTTGTTGTGGTTGTGGTTGGTGGTATTGTTGATGAGTTTGGTTGTTGCTCCATGAAAAGTTGGGGTGATTTCTATTGTTGGGGTTGTAATAGTTCTGATATTGGTTCGGTAGTCTATGATAGTTGCTCACAAATTGCACCGATTCGGAAGTGATAGCACATTGGTCTGTAGGATGTGACCCCGCACAAAGCTCGCAAATATAGGCTACTTGTTGCACTTTTGATTCAGCCATGGAATCAATTTTCTTTAACATAGCCACTAGTTGAGCCGATAAAGCCATGATGGCATCAACTTCCAATACTCCTGTGACTTTCGATTGACTCATCTTAGCAGAAGGTCATTGATAATCATTTGCAGCTATAGTTTTTAGCAATTCATAAGCTTCTTCATAACTCTTGGCCATAAATGATACTCCCGAAGCAGCATCAATACTAGGGCAAGTTTGACTTCCCAAGCCTAAGTAAAAGGTGTTTATCTCCATCCATTGAGGCATTCCATGATGAGGGCACTTCCTTATAATTTCCTTGTATCTCTCCCAAGCTTCATATAAGGACTCCCCTTGTTGTTTCTTAAATGAAGAAAGAGCACTTCGCATCTTTGCGGTTTTCGCGGGTGGAAAGAATTTATTCAAGAATTTCTGTGCTAAGTCTTCCCAAGTAGTAATGGACCCCGATGGTAACGAGTGAAGCCAACTCCTTGCCTTGTCTCTCAATGTGAAAGGAAATAGTCTAAGTCTCACCGCATCATCCGACACACCATTAAACTTGAAGGTGTCACATATCTCAATGAAGCTTAGTAGATGCTCATTCGGGTCATCATTAGCCATACCCCCAAACTGAACCATGTTTTGCACCATTTGAATTGTTCCCGGTTTAATTTCAAAGGAATTGGCGGCTATTGCTGGCCTTGTGATGCTCTACTGTAGCTCATTGATACGCGGAGTTGCATAATCCCTTAATGCTTTATGTTCTTTGGCTGCCATAACTACCGGTGCTTCAGTCTCCTCTTGTATATTAGTAGTACTAGTACTCAATCGCCAAGCTCTCCCGTTTATATTGTCCTTTCTAGGCACTAAAGTAGACTTCTTAGACCGAGTTTGCATACACTAATCAAGAGTACCTGAAACAAAAAAAATGAAAATAGAAATGAGATAAGATATTATTTGTTTAACTAAGACCAATTTAATTTAAACTGATGACGAAAGTAATAAAAACAATCGTTAGTTCCTCGGCAACGGCATCAAAAATTTGTTGGCTTGTTTATGTGTTAATCAAAACAATCACATACACGCAAGTGCACGCGGTCCAAAAGTAATATAAAGGAAGTAGAGTATCGATCCCATGGAGAATAATGAGTGTCTCTTATCTAACATGCAACAGTTTTGTAATTATTTCGGTCTACTTAAACAGATGATCAAATTGTGATTTTTCTAACAGTAATAATTATCAATGGAAAAATAACTAACAAACAAGTAAATCAGATAAGGGAGACATGGGATTCTAACTTCACTTAATGTATTCTTCAAGTTGATACACCCCCTATTAAGTCCAATTAATTACTTTGGATTGTTATCGAGAACAAGAAAGCAAAACCTAGCCATCTCTTGATGTGCTAAGCTCAAATCATATACAATCCACAAATGATAGAATGAGTATGAACACCCAAATTACATAAACCACTATATTTGTATGTGACTTATCATTAAAAATGGGTTTAAGCACAAGTTCTCAATTGACTACATGCGGTGTTTCGGTATATGTCTATCCGAAGCACAAATTATGGAATCTAACACCATGTAGAATCATAAACACATGCTAATATGGTCAAATCTGAACTCATAATTCATTTCTCAATTTTATAAGAGCTATTCCGGTAATTGGTGATCAAGCAACTAGGCAATTAAAGCAAACCATACTAGACAATCCATATATAATCCATTAGAACTTAACAAGGAAGCATACAAATCTAAATTAAGCAATAAGATCCATTAAAATCCCACAATAGAGATTAGCTCATAATTGAATCAATATCCATCATCAAAAATTGTTCATACATTGATAATCAAAAATAAAAGTAAAGAGAAGATAAGGAATAAGATAAGCAAATCTGAAATCTCCACTTCAATTCTGAACCTTCAATGTAGAGCCAAATCCTTCAATCAACCAAATCTAGCCCTAATCTATGCAAATATATCAAAATCTAAGAGAAATCAAGAGAGAAGCCAAAAAATAGAGAAGAAGAGGCTACAAGCTCTTGTATATCTCAAAAACCCTAAAAGTAATAATAATAACGTTCAATGATATGTTCTCAACCTCCAAATGCACCTTAATAGAGGAAAACACACAATACGTGATTTAAGTGAAAAGTCAATTCTGGTGTTGACCAGTCAGGCGCGGTCGCGCTACCCCTCAGTACAACTGGGGCGCGGGAGCGCTGCCTGCTGGCCAAGTCTTCTCCTGGCGCGGGCGCGCTGCTTCACTGTCCTATAAGGGCGCGGCCTCGCATCATGATTTTTCTGCAGTCTGCTGCTGCTGGACTGCTGGTGTTCTGCTGCTGTTGCTGGACCTTTCTCCCAACTTTATATGCCTCCTTATGCCAATTCACAAACCAAGCTCCTTTGCACTTCACCGTATACAATTTGCTCGCCATCAAGCCGGTTTCATGCCCATTCCACCCACGATGCCATAGGGATATTTTCCATTATGCAATCTACAAAATAAAGATATAAAGCATAAAAAGTAACTAAAACATGAGAGAATAAGCTATAGTTATAGTAAGTTGATAGCCAATAAGTAGGTATAAAACCTACTTATCAGCAGTGCTAAACAATAAGTGCCAACAGCTAATTCAGCAACCTTTGCTCCATTTCTCACTCATAGGACAACCTCATCCTTGTTCAGCTTTCTACTTCTGACCAGTCTCTGCACAGTATTACATATGTGAGAACCACAGCCGGTATCCAATACCCAAGTAGAATTTTAATTTTTTGAAAAATTAATTTCAATCATGAACGAACCTTGATTGGTAGTCGAAGCTTCTCCAAGCTTCTTCTGTGCCAAAAAATTCTTGCAGTTCCTCTTCTAGTGACCCGGCTCATTGCAATGGAAGTACATTCCTTTGCTAGCTGGATCAGGCTTCTTGTGATCCTTTCTGTTCACCTTGCCCTTAGCCTTCTTAGATTTCTTCTTTTCAGAATATACCTTGGGCCTCTTCCTTTTCTTGGAAGAATCATCCACCATTAAGATATGGTTCTTCTTGGTTGGGAAGTGACCTTCTGCAGTTTTCAACATGTTAAGTAATTCAGGCAAGCTGACATCCAACTTATTCATGTGAAAATTTACAACAAATTACGAGAAGGTCTCAGGGAGTGATTGCAAGACTAAGTCTTGACTCAACTCCCCATCCATGACGAACCCAAGCTGTCCAAGGCGTTCAATCAGATTGATCACCCTTAGGACATGAGTCTCAACGGCAATGCCCTCGGTCATTAGAGATCGAAAGATCTCCTTAGATATCTCATATCTAGTAGTTCTACTTTGTTCACCATACCACTCCTTGAGGTCAAGCAACATAGTAGGAGCATCCATGTTTTCATGCTAACGCTGAAGCTCATTATTCATGGATGCAAACATGATGCATTGGGCCACAATTGCATCATCTTACCACTTAACAATAGTGGCAATCTCTTCCTCAGAGACTGTTTTTGGAAAAATTCCAGGGACAGGTGAATTTAGGACATAAGAAATATTTTTAGCAGTGAGAACTATTCTTAGATCCCTTAACTAGTCCGTGTAATTCGGTCAGGTCAGTTTGTTAGCATCAAGTATGCTACGCAGTGAAATTAGTGATTTCGACATTTTTAAATTTCTGCATGTGAAAAGACAACATTTTAGTAAACATTCATTTAATTAATTATTTACATACCAAGATAAATTAGGTCTTATTTTAAATTGGTATCTCCTACTATTTTCTACAAACTATATTACCCTCACTTATATAGTTCGACAAAATCTAATTAAAGATTTGCTAGTGAGAATAAAGATCATATTTCAAATGTATATAGCCTTGTGTGTGCACAACAAACTATATATAAGTAAATAGGTAGACAACTTTTGTCAATTACATCATCATGTAACTCCTTGTATTTTGTCTCTTAGATCATAATGGTCAAGTGTGTGCACATCCGAACTAAAATGATTTAAGTTAAGTTCAACCTAGCACTCCATATATTCAAAAATAAAAAATATTGTCCTTGTGTGTGCACACCAAAACAATATTGTTCAATTTTCTTTATAAGCATCAAATGTGATTAAATTAACATCTTAAGTACTTAATACTTGCCTTGTGTGTGCACAACAAACTCATATTAAATATTTAATACTCTATTAATTTTATCATGCTAGAAGGCGACATTCGATATTTCAAATATCTTTGAACGCTTTAGACTTTAAATAATTTCTTTTAGGGGTTTATTATTATTAGTCTCATCTTGTTTAGCGTGCATGCAAATATATATATAATACGTACAAGTCATTTTATAAAACATGTGAAGCATGTTTGCATAAAATATAATATATATATATATATATATATATATATATATATATAAAACTTAGCATGCACATATAGAATATTATATTCTACCCGGATTGATTATGGACTTTTATTCTAGTTTGGTTCACTAGAGCCACCAAGTTAACCAAAAGATCAAATCTAGGAGTGCAAGAATTAAATTTAAACGTAACTATTACATTTAAACCTATGATCCATTACAAACAGGTCTTCACGTGCTCCTTGCTCCTTGGTCTCCAATTTCTTCAAGATAATTCTAATTAGTCCTATTACATAAACTATTTAATTTAAATAGAAACATTGATCAGCAGTCAAGGGGAAGTACATAGGAGGGAGATAGAATTTTACATCAAGAAAAATTAGAGAAGACGAGGTACGCAGACTACATTTAATAAAACTCATTCATTCAAGCATTCAACTAAAATAAAATCCAATCACATTGGTAAACAGTCCATAATCAACCCAATTTATTTTCATACATATCACCATATGCATCAATAAATAAAATATTTAATATATACATTGATATCGATTTAATGGGCAATCTTAGTTAGTTTTGGAAACCAATTTCAACTGTAATTAGTTATCATAGAATCCAATTCCAACTCTGATTAGTTAGCGTGAAATCTAATTCTAATTAAAATAAGCATCTTTATTTTAATTCAATTCCAAATCTAATAAACTCCTTTATTAATCTGGAATTATAGAAAACATTTAATTTTTAATTAAAATAAACCTTTTATCTTAAAAAAAATTATGGTGGGGTGGCGCTGCCAGTGAACAGGCATCCGGCGCTGCCGCGCAACATCATCAAAAATTGAGACACAGACACGGCATTACAACGTTGCTAATGAACTAGCATCCGGCGCTGCAGCGCCACATCACCTTCAGGAACACAGAGTCGGCGCTGTGGCGCTGCTGCAAGCCCTGTTGCAGGCGCCACAGTGCCGCTGGGCAGTGTCCGTTTTCCTAGTTCGTGAATTGAGCAGATTTTCTCCAAAAACAAAATTCCTAACTAACTATTATGCCCAATTAAATTGTTCAAAACACATATCAGTATATATATCAAATCTAGACAATTAATAACTTGCATAAAGGTTTGGCACTGATATCACTATTAGGTTTTGTGTGAAATCATGGCGCAATCAAATTGCAAAATAGAGAAAGCATGGTATATCAAAGTTTTAAAAAAATTCCACAAACCAAATACCCGGATCATCCTTTATGCACAATTATTAATTAAAACGAAATAAAAAGAGATTAGATTCATACCCTTGTAGAACTGAGCTTCAACCGGTACGAGTTCAACTCCTTGTTCTTCGTGATCTCCTTGAGTATCCGGGATTGATTCCTTCCTTTGATCAACGTTAGCAACCCAAGTGTTTGGCCTCTAGAGGTGATCCACTAAGAAAGAGGAATTGTTCAAGAATGAGGGTGGTTAGCTAAACCCTAGTTTTTTATTCTATAGAAAAGGAGTATTCTCCAACAATTGGAATTGCATCATCTGATATCTAACATAAGACTCCTCTTATATAGATATTGGTCAACCCTTGTAATCCTATTAGATATAGGATTTTATTTTATTGATTAAACTCCTTTAATTAATTAAGCTTCCCAACATATTGGGAATAATTAATTAAACTCAGTTAATTAATTTGCCTCCTAATCTCATTAGGAATAAATAAGAGTACTAATATTAAATTAATTCCTAAACTCCTTTAGAAATTAAAATAATAATAATTATAATGTTAATAAGACTCCTCTTATTAATTTATATTTAATATTTTTAAAATATTAAATAATAAATATTAAGCTATTTAATTTATTGTATCACCATAGATTAAATTAATTACACTTAACATATTATTACGATTATGTCATTACCTTCTTAAATAATTATTCTTCCTTTTATGGTGTGACCCTTTAGGCTCTCCATTTTAAACTCGTTGTGAATAAATCAATTAGAACAATTCTAATCTTATTTAAATAAATAAATTAAACTAATAATCTATTTAAATAAATAATATTTATTCTACAATAGGGATAAGCCTCCCTAGCGATCAACGACTTTCTAGATAATATAGATTTCAATATTAATCATAAAAGAACCTGTGAGTTAATAGTTACCATACAATTCAATCCTTCCACCATACAATGTCCCAATTAAATATAAGACAGGGAATTACTGTCAAGTCTTATTTTATTTAATTATATGTATTTCAATTAGAAAATGCACAACTCCAAATAATACAAATTAGAAACTCCTTTCTAATTTCATTCTGCCTTGGCCAAGGACTACTGGGTTGTCATTTAACGAATCACATAGGACATATCTTTTTTTTTACTAGAAGTGGTAGATTCTTTATTGATCATTCATTATCTACATATGTAACTCATTAAGGGTCTTAAGGAATAAGTCAAAGTATAATTCATTGCACATAAGATATTATGATGATCTCAAGTTCAAGGATCACTTGTACTACTATCACATTAGGAATTCTTATTGACAGGCAAGTAAAACTCTATTAGGTATTCCTTAGCGAGTCACGTTCAGTGTACTTATTCTCCAATAAGCACCTACATACTTGCTTTAGTGTCTCCACACAAATGATCATGAGATCAATCATCCTCATCCAATGAGCAAGCAACATATGTACCAATCTATCCGAATTTTCTAATTCCCTTTTTAGTAATCCAACGATTATGAACTATTTTAGTTTTAAACTTTCTAAGAATTTAAATCTCATTAGTATGATCAACATCATGATTCCAAAAGTATTGTTTAAAATTATAGGGTATTTACATATTATAAAAACATCATGTAGATAATTAAATGCCTTTAATAAATGAATACTTTTATTAATAAATAAATAAGATCTTTTACAAAGTATATGCTATATCATCATATATGATTGGCTTGTATGCATACTACTTTTAGAAACTACTTTCTAATTTCATTCTGCCTTAGCCAAGGACTACTGAGTTATCATTTATCGAATCACATAAGACATTCACTTCTTTTACGAGAAGTGGTAGATCCTTTATTAGCTTCATGTATAATTCATTATACCCAAGCATACCCTTTGATATACCATCAAGGTCTTAAAGAACATGTTAGAGTATAACTTATCATTCATAAGATACTATAATGATCTCAAGTCCAAGGATTATTTGTACTACTATCACTAAAGGAATTCCTATTGATAGGCGAGTAAAACTCCATTAGGTATTCCTTAGCGAGTCACGTTCAGTGTACTTATTCTTCAATAAGCACCTACATACTTTTTTTAGTGTCTCCACATAAATGATCATGAGATCGATCATCCTCTTCCAAAGAGCAAGCTACGTATGTACCAATCTATCCGGATTCACTAATCCCCTATTTAATAATCCATCGATTGGGAACTATTCTAGTTTTAAGCTATCTAAGAATTTAGTTCTCATTAGCATGATCATCATCATTATTCTAAAAGCATTGCTTAAAATTATGGGTTTATCATATTTAAATATAACAGCATTATGTAGATAATATAAACGCCTTTAAATAAATAATTCTTTTATTAATAAATGAATAAGATTGTTACAAAGTATATGCTTTATCATCATACATGATTGGCTTGTGTGCATAATACTTTTAATCTCCAACTTACACTAAAGTCAATCGTCATAATATCTAATACCCATCTTCTCTAAGTGACGATCAAACTGTTATTTTGTTAAAGCTTTAGTAAATGGATCTGCAATGTTGTTTTGAGTGTCCACACGCTCTATGGGGACATCTTCTCTTTCAATGATCTCTCTAATTAAATGAAACAGCTCTAACACGTGTTTAGATTTTTGATGAGACCTGGGTTCTTTGGCCTGTGCAACAGCTCCGGTGTTGTTATAGAATAAAGGTACTACTTCTTTAATGCTAGGAACCACGCCAAGTTCAGTTATGAACTTTTTCATCCAAACAGCCTCCTTTGCAGCTTCACTAGCAGCTATGTACTCTGCATCTGTCACTGAATCAGCAACTATTTTCTTCTTGGAACTTTTCCAACTCATTACGCCATAATTTAAGGTAAACACATAACCCGAAACGGATTTACTGTCATCTTGATCTTTTGGAAACTTGAATCTGTATAGCCCTCTAGTTTCAATTCAGATCCACCGTAAACAAGAAATACATACTTAGTTCTTCTTAAGTACTTTAGGATATTTTTCACTGCCTTCTAGTTCTCTTCTCCTGAATTTGACTGATATCTACTTGTTACACTAAGTGCAATAGTGACATTCGGTCTAGTACATATCATACCGTACATGATAGATCCTATTGCTGAAGCATAAGGTATCTTACTCATACGATCTCTCTCCTCAGGTGTCTTTGGGGTCTGTTTCTTGGAGAGATTTATTCCATGGCTCATCAGCATGAGACCTTTCTTGGAATCTTCCATGCTAAACCTCTTTAGCATTGTGTCAATGTACGTTCCTTAGGACAAGCTAAGCATCCTTTTAGATCTATCTCTATATATCTTTATCCCCAAAATATAGGATGTTTCTCCCAATTCCTATGAAGAAATGTTTAGATAACCAGATTTTAATCGACTATAACATCGAAATATATATCAGTAATATATCATCAACATATAGTACAAGGAATAATACAACACTACTACTAACCTTCTTGTACACATATGGTTCATCCTTATTTTTGATAAAATTAAACTCTTTGATTGTACTCATCAAAACGGATGTTCCACCTTCGAGAAGCTTGCTTCAATCCATAAATGGATTGTTGTAGCTTACAGACTTGATTTATTCCAAATGTTGAAACAAAACCCTCTGGCGGTGTCATATACACATCCTCCTCAAGTTTCCTATTGAGGAAGCCATTTTCACGTCCATTTGCCAAATCTCATAGTCATTATAAGCTGCAATCGCAAGCAAAATCCGAATGGACTTGAGCATAGCTACTGGCGAGAAGGTTTCATCATAGTCAATTCTTTGCCTTTGTTTGAAACCTTTTACAACCAGTCTGACCTTATAGTTCTCTACCTTGTCATCCGCTCCAATCTTTCTCTTAAAGACCTATTTACACCCAATAGGCTTAATGCCCTCAGGTGCTGAAACCAAAGTCCATACTTGGTTTTCATACATGGATTCCATCTCGGATTTCATGGCTTCTTGCCATTTCTATGAGTCTTTACTACTCATAGCCTATTCGTAATTCAATGGATCATCATCATTTATGATGCATACCTCATCGTTATCCTCTATGAAGAATCCATACCTTTCAAGTATCTTCGGTATAATTCCAAATTTATGAATAGTACAACAAGTTCTTCTACCTAGTCAGGTACCTGACTTTGATCTGTTATAATTTGTGGGTCTTAAACTTCTTTAAGATATATCTTACTCCCACTAACCCCTTCAAGGATAAACTCCTTTTCCAAGAAAGCAGCATATTTCGCAACAAAAACCTTTTGATCAGGAGGATGATATAAGTAATACCCTCAAGTTTCTTTAGAGTATCCCACAAATCTACATATTTCAGATCTAGTCTTTAGCTTATCATTTTCAAACTTTTTGACATAAGTTGGACAACCCCAAATTTTAACATGCTTAAGATTTGGTTTCTTCCCTGTCCATAACTCATATGGAGTATTTGCGACGGATTTAGTAGGTAACCTTGTTAAGTAGGTATGCAGCAGCTTCTAGGGCATAGCCCTAGAATGTTACTGGAAGATCGGTAAAACTCATCATGGAACGAACCATGTCGAATAATATTCGATTTCTCCTTTTTAGATACACCATTCAACTATGGTGTTCCTAGTAGAGTCTATTGTGAGATTATACCATTTTATTTGAGACAATTAAGAAACTCACCGCTTAAGTATTCACCACCTCGATCGGATCGAAGAATCTTAATACTATTGCCAGTTTGTTTCTCTACTTCACTTCTGAATTCTTTGAACTTTTTAAATGATTCGGATTTGTATGTCATTAAATACACATATCCATATCTTGAATGATCATCAGTAAAAGTAATGAAATAAGAATACCTTCCTCGTGCATTAGTTGTCATAGGTCCACATACATCTGTATGTACCAACGCTAATAACTCTGTGACTCTTTCTCCTTTTCCACTAAAAGTGAATTTAGTCATTTTACCCATGAGAAAAGATTCACAAGTTGGATATGATTCATAATCATACAGCTCTAAGAGCCCATCCTTATGCAACTTGGATAATCTTGTTTCATTGATATGATCGAGTCTACAGTGCCACATGAAAGTATAATTAACATCATCTCTTTTTCTTTTATTAGTTTGTTCAATTTGAAGTATATTTCATTCAAGTCAATCACGTAAAGTTCATTCAATAAATTACCAACACAATATAAAACATTCTTATTATAACTGGAACAACTATTGTTATTAATTATAATAACAAAACCTTCCATATCCAATACAGAAATTGAAATAATGTTTCTAATAAGTGTTGGAACATAATAACAAATATTTAAATAAATGGACTTACCCGAAAGCAGTGCTAAACAATAAGACCGTATAGCTAATGCAGTAACCTTTGCTCCATTTCTCACTCGTAGGACGACATCATCCTTGTTCAACTTTCTACTTCTGACCAGTCCCTGAAGCTTCTCCAAGCTGTTTCTGCTTTTGTTCCGTAAGGTACTTATCACAGTTCCTCTTCTAGTGACTTCACTTGTTGCAATGGAAGCATATTCCTTTGCTGTCTAGATCAGGTTTCTTATTTTCCTTTTTCTTCGCCTTGCCCTTAGCCTTCTTGCTTTTCTTCTTTTCAGAAGATACCTTGGGCATCTTCCTTTTCTTGGAAGAATCATCTACTATTAAGACATGGTCCCGCTTGGATGGGAAGTGACCTTCAGCAGTTTTCAACATCTTGAGTAACTCAGGCAAGCTGACGTCCAACTTATTCATGTGAAAATTCACAACAAATTATGAAAAGGTGTTCGAGAATGACTGCAAGATCAAATCTTCACTTAACTCCCCATCCATGGTGAACTCTAATTGTTCCAATTGTTCAATCAGATTAATCAATTTTAGACAATGAGTCTCAACTGTAGTGCCCTCGGACATGCAAGATCGGAAAAGCTCTCTAGATATCTGATACCTAGCAATCCTGATTTGCTCACCATATAATTCTTTAAGGTGCAACAAAATAGAATAGGTGTAATAACCATGAATTTTATGAATAATATTAATATTGCTATTAATAAACGTGTGAATATTTATTGCAATATAAACGTTTACAAAGCATGAGATGAGTAGCTCAATTAGATTAAATTAAAATTATGATAATTAAGAAATGTGAAGAATTTATGATAAGCTCGTGAAATGCCTTATGTGGCACGATGATGGAATTTACGATGATTTAATTAAATTAAAGAATGAATGAATTAATAAGTGAATGATTAATTAATATTATGTTGTTAATTAATTGTTATTATGAGTAGGAGCATATTAATGAGTAAATGATTTATTTATATAATAGATTAATGTTTATTCAATTAATTGCTATGTATAATAAAATGTAATGATTAATCATATGTTATATAGTACCCACATCTATTTAATATAAAATAAGGTGTGGCATTGCAAATTAACTATATAATATAGGAAACTATATGGTAAAATTAAATGAATCATATAAATTACATAAATGAGCCTATGTGACAACATGTTATGTGTGAATACATTAAATGTGTACTTTAATGAGAAGAATTAAATTAGAATAAATAAATGATTGTTATTTAATAGTTATTTCAATAAATAAGTATAATTGAAATAATAAAGTTTTATGATAATGTGGAATGATAGTACTCAACTAAATTATATTTCGGTATTATCAAATGTACATGGATTATATAATGATATATATATACCCCTAACTTACTATAATCTAATAATGTTTCCTCACTAAATATTATATTATGACTTAAAAGAGAATTAAAAACCTAGGTATACATATATACATTGAGTCAATATATATATATATATATATATATATGCACATTACACCTTAGTATTATTGTTAGCCTTTTTCAAATGCTGAGTTCTAATTGTCCCTTATTAAGAGTCCCATTTCTCTCTTTCACGTGTATAGGCCAATGGCATATCCCCTTCATTTCTCAATCTCAGCATTCTAGCTTCAATCAAATGATGAATAAGGGGAGTGGGATGATGGGGGTAGATGGCAACTATTCCACCAACTCATCTCAATCCATTGGCTTCTTCTTCCTCCTCTTTGTTTGATTCAATGTGCAAAGCTTTTGTATGGATTTTCATTTTTCTATAAATTGAGCTCTCATCCTCTTCAAATTCACTTTGTTGAGTTCTTGCTAAGTTGATAAAGAGAGTAAATTGAGAGTGTAATCTGAAATAGGAGTCAATGGAATTCATTTCAAGCTCAAGAGGTATAATGCTTACACATATTTTAAAGTTTAAACATTTATGATTTATAGAAATTGCATGAATTAGTTGAAGTTTGATATGTGAGATGATGTTAGTATGTTAGTAGAGTCTATGTACATGTTATAGATACAATGTGGTTGGATTCAAGAATGTTTCATGAAGGATTGCAACATTGGGTTGAAGCTCTCCTATTGCAAAAACCCATTATGGACTGGAACCAGAGTGGTGCGGCCGCACCACTCCCTAGTACAAACACTATGCGGCCGCGCCGTTCTGCAGAAATGAAATCTAACTTTTATATTTTCTGTTTTGATGAGCATGTTGGTTTGACTTGAATATGCCTATATATGTCCCTGACATGCTAACGTAGGTTGCCTTACATGTAATCACTTACCTTAGCTTGGTTTTAATGACTTCTAAAGGAAACTTTACATTAGAAAATGAAACTTGACGAACTAAGTATACCTTGAATTCTGAACTTGTGAGCATGCTTATGTGGTTAAATTATATGTGTGCATGAGTATGATATATAGTATGTGAAGTTACTTTGTATGCTTAGTTGGTTTAACATGAGATTTTCAAAGAAAACTATAGAATTTGAAAACTAATGATGTTAACAACTACCTTATGTGCATTCTGAAATTTATGACTACCATGCTAGGACATTATATGCCTTTAGACATGGCGGATAAGTTTATCGTCTAACTAAGCATGATTTAGACTTTTCAAGAATGATGTAAAATAAAATTTCAAGTGTTAAACTATTTAACCTAAGTGTAATAGGTGATTTACATGTGAGCATGCGTACTAGAGGTTTGTTGTTATCATTAGGTGATATAATGAGTAATGTGGTTAGTTTTTTATGCAATAAACTCATTAAGTCTTGTTAAATGGAAAGTGAATAACGAACTATGTTAAAGTCAAGATGTAAGATCAAACTTAATCATAAACCTCATAACGGGTATGTTCTGCATGTGTCATCATTCATATATGCGGGTAAGCGAGCTAGGCCATGCAAACTAACTTTTCAGTTCTGGTTTGAATTGGGAGCAGCGCGGCCGCGCCACTCCTTAGTTCAAATACAGCACGGCCGCACCACCCTTCAGTGCAGTCTGATTGTGTTAATTGTAATCTAAAACTTCTTGCATGCTATTACTAATATCCCAAACTGCGATACATGAATAGTAGAAACGTTCAAGTGTTAATGAACATGTTGACGATAAGAAACCATGGATTGATAAGTGTTTATAAAACTTTTAAAACGCTAAGTCAACGACGATTACAAGCTATGTTATTTGATCATATAGTAGCATACAAACTGATTATGTGCTATGTGTACGTAAGATATGTAACGGCATACGTGTAGGATTGTACGACTAAGTTAGGATCTTATATATGTGCTTGACTTACATATCAAGTATATGTATTCGACTTATGTAACTAATGAAAATACATAAATGCATAACTATGTTACGATAGGATATCTTAGTCTGTGAAGTGTTGATAAGCTTTAGGTTGATAAACTATGCTTAAGGCAAGTTCTCTAACTCTTTTCATTTACATGTGGTATAAATTCGAATTATTGATATATCGACCATATCTACGTCAAAAAAATATTTGTTATTATTCGAAAATCGACTTCATATCTTGATGTTGTTGCAAGCATTGAACTTATCATTTCTAAATGCATTACAAAAGTTGTCTAAGCCATTTGATTCGGCTAGACTAATATCGTATGTTAAAAAGCTATCCAAACCAATTGACTTGGTGCGGACTCTTAAAATTCTACTGAGATGAACAACTCTCATGGAAGGCGAAAATTATATACAACTGTCGGGGAACCGACGTGCGCACATGAGTATGATTAAATGTTATGCATAACGTAGAGTACTTTAGGTTGATCACCTGTTGTACTTGTTTTATTGGATTATCAGCATATTACTGTCAATTCTAGTAAGAATTCATAGTCCTTAGTGACTGCTCAGTGTTCATTATTCTTGAACCTTGAAATGGTTAAAACTTTGAATCTTGTTGATATCTTTCTGTCCATAGCGGCTATTATTGAGAACTATTGATACTTCTTGTTATTCTTGAACTATCATTTACTGTTGTACCCTTGGGATTTGAAAACTATATTATTCACCCTTATTGCTATATTACTTGCTGAGCAAACTTGTTGCTCATTCTTGCTTTCCCTAAAACATTTCAGTTAAGGCAGAGCAGTGCTGACCCTCGGGCACAGACAAAGGCAAGGGCAAGGCTACGGTGTAGCTTTGTACTCTTGTAGGAATATTAAGATGATTGTAATAAGATTATTCCGTATTATGTACTAGTTATGTTAAGCTATGTTTAAGATTATGTTTAAGTCATGGTTAAAACATGTTGGAGATATATTTAAGTTACGAGACCATGGGACATGAATATTTATATTAAATAAATATAAATTATTCTATTATTCCGTTGCATGAGATATTAGTATGTTATTAAACTTTAGCACGTGATGCACTGAATTCGAGACGCGTGTGGTCTAAATTTGGGGGCGTCACAATAGGCATCCATTATCTCGTGTTGACGTTGTAGCTCGTTACTCATGGATGCGAGCATGATGCACTGTGCAATGGATGCATTATCTTGCCACTTTCTAAAAGTAGCAATCTCTTCCTTAGAGGATGTTTCTACAACCTTTGCAGGGACAGATGAATCTTGGATATAAGAAAGCTTTTCAGCAGTGAGAACAATTCTCAAATTTTTTAACCAATCCGTGTAATTTGTTCCGGTCAACTTGTTAGCATCAAGTATACTACGCAGTGATAGTGAGTGTGACATTTTTCAAATTCTGCATATGAAATAAAATAACATTTTTAGCATATATTCATTTAATTAATTATCAAAATAAATTAGGTCTTATTTTAAATTAGTATCTCCCATTATTTTCATCAAACTATATTACCCTCATAATATATAGTTCGACAAATCTATTTAAAGATTTGCTAGTGAGATTTAGGATCTCATTTCAAATATAAATAGCCTTGTGGTGACACAACAAACGATATATAAATAAATAGGTAGACAACTATTGTTCATTACATCATCATGTAACTCATTTTATGCCTCTTAGATTATTTTGATCAAGTGGTGACACATCCGAACCAAAATTATCTAAGTTAAGTCCAACCTAAAAGTTTTATATATTCAAATAGAAAAATATCATCCTTGTGGTGGCACAACAAAACAGTATTATTCAATTTTATTATAGACATCAAATGTGATAAATCAACATCTTAAATATTTAATATTTGTCTTGTGGTAACACAACAAACTCATATTAAATATTTAATACTCTATTAAATTTATCATGCTAGAAGGCGACGTTCGATATTCCAAATATCTTTGAACGCTTAGGACTTAATATAAATTCTTTAAGGGGTTTGTTATTAATTGTCTCATCTTGTTAAGCGCGCATGGACATATATATATAAAATACACGTCATATTAATTGACATGTGAAGCATTTTGCATTATATATATATATATATATATATATATATAGTATTAGTATTCATATAGAATACATTATTCTACCCGGATTGATTATGAACTTTTATTCTAGTTTGGTTCACTCGAGCCACCAAGTGAACCAAAAGGTCAAACCTAGGAGTGCAAGAATTAAATTTAAATATAACTATTACATTTAAATCTCGGGCTCCATTACAAACGAATCTTCATGCGCTCCTTGTCCTTCAAGATAATTCTATCTAATCCTATTACATAAACTATTTGCATTAAATAGAAACCTTGATCAGCAGTCAAGGGAAAGTACATAGGAGAGAGATAGAATTTACATCAAGAAAAATTAGAGAAGGACAAGGTACGCAGACCCCATTTAATAAAACTCATACATCCAAGCATTCAACTAAAATAAAATCCAATCGCATTGTTCAATAGACCATAATCAACCCCATTTATTATCATACATATCACCATATACATCAATAAATAAAACATTTAATATATACATTGATATCTATTTAATGGGAAATTCTAGTTAGTTTCGAAATCCAATTTCAACTCTAATTAGTTATCATAAAATCTAATTCCAACTCTAATTAGTTAGCATGAAATCCAATTATAATTAAAATAAAGATCTTTATCTTAATCCAATTTCAAATCTAATAAACTCTTTTATTAATCTGGAATTATAGAAAAAACATATAATTTTAATTTTAATTAAAATAAACCTTTTATCTTAATTAGAAATCCAAAATTTAAATAAAACAAATTTTATTCAATTCTGGTAAACGGCGCTGCTGCGCCCAGTTTATACTGTAACTGGCGCTGCGGCACCGGGTCGCCCACTTTTTCAAAAATCTGAACCTGGCGCTGTGGCGCTCCATTTACACTGTAAACAGGCGCTGCAGTGCCTGGTCGCCTATTCCCTAACCTAGACCGGCGCTACAGCGCCTAGATTACACTATAATACGGCGCTGCGTCGCCATGAACTATTTTTTCAGTTCGCGAATTGTACAATTTTTTCCAAAAAAACATGATTCCTAGCTAACAATTATGCCCAATTAAATTATTCTAAACACATAGCAATATACATATCAAATAAAAACAATTAATAACTCACATAAAGGTTTCGCTATGATGCCACTGCTAGGTTTGTAAGATCAAATTAGTATGCAACAATTACATACATAGTAGCAAAAGTGTAAAAATAGAGTTTTAAAAGTTTACAAACCATGAACCCGGATCATCTTTTATGCGCAATTACTAATTTAATCTAAAGAGATGAAGAACGAATCATACCCTTGAAGATTCGTGCTTTCTCAGGAATGAGTTCAACTTCAATCCTTTCTTTGTTCAACTTGAACCTACCGGGTGTGATTCCTTTCTTTAATCAACGTTAGTCACCCAAGTGTTTGGCCTCTAGAGGTGATCCACCAAGGATGAACAAATATTAAAAAGGTGGGTTATTGGCAAAATCCTAGTTTTCTCTCTCTCTAGAAAAAGTGTGCTCTCCCAACAATTGGAATTGCATTAGCTCTTAATCAAAACAAGACTCCTTTTATTTATAGATGTAGGCAACCCTCCTAAACATTATAAGATTAGGGTTTTATATTAATTAATTAAACTCTTTTAATTAATTAGGCTTCCTAATCTTATTAGGAACAATTAATTAAAATCCTTTAATTAATTTAACTCCTAATCTAATTAGGAATATAGGAGAGTATATTTGTTAATTAATTCCCAAACACCATTAAAGATTTAAATTAATAATAATAGTAATAATAATAATAAGACTCCTCTTATTAATTTATATGTAATATTTCTAAAATATTAAATAATAAATATTAAGCTATTTAATTTATTCTATCACTAATAATTAAATTAAATACACTTAACTTATTTTTACGATTATGTCATTTGCTTCTTAAATAAATATTCATCCTTTTATGGTGTGACCCTTTAGGTTCTCCATATTAAAACGATTGTGAATAAATTAATTAGAACAATTCTAATTTTATTTAAATAAATAAATTAACTATTAATTCATTTAAATAAATATTTATTCTACACTAAGGGTAAGCCACCTTAGCGCTCAACGACTTTTCAAATAATATAGATTTCAACATTAATCATAAAAGAACCTTTGAGTAAATAGTTACCGTATAATTCATTCCTTCTACCCTACAATGTCCCAATTAAACATAAGACATTGATTTACTATCAAGTCTTATTTTATTTAATTATATGTATTCTGATCCTAAATGCACAAACTCTGATAATGCAAATTAGAAACTACTTTCTAATTTCATTTTGCCTTGGCCAATGACTATTGAGTTGTCATTTATCGAATCACATAGGACATTCAGTTCTTTTACTAGAAGTGGTAGATCCTTTATTGATCATTCATTATCTTCATATATAATTCATTATACCCAAGCATACCATTTGATATACCTGTAGACACTCGAAATTTCTTGTCCCTGATACTAACACTGTAGGAGGGCAAGATTGTCTTTTCCAATTAACCCCGGTCTCAATATCGGGCCATCAGATCAACCTCGGTCTCAATACCGGGCCATCAAATCTACCCCGGTCTCAATACCAGGTTATCAGTTCAACCCTGATCTCAATACCGGGTCATCAATTCAACCCCGATCTCAATACCAGGCCATCAGATCAACCCCGGTCTCAATAACGGGCCATCAGATCAACCTCGGCCTCAATACCGGGTCATCAATTCAACCCCAATCTCAATATCGGGTCATCAATTTAACCCCGGTCTCAATACCGAGCCATCAGATCAACCCCGGTCTCAATACTAGGCCATCAGATCAACCCCGGTCTCAATATCGGGTCCTCAATTCAACCCTAGTCTCAATACCAGGTCATCAATTCAACCACGGTCTCAATACCGGGCCATCAGATCAACCCCGGTCTCAATACTGGGCCATCAGATCAACCCCGATCTCATTACTGGGTCATCAACTCAACCCCAATCTTAATATCGAGCCATCAGATCAACCTCGGTCTCAATACTGCGCCAGCAAATCAATCTAGGTCTCAATACCGGGCCATCAAATTAATTTCGGTCTCAACCCGGGAAGTACAGGTCAGCCCCTGTCTCAACCCGGGAGGTACAGGTCAGCCTCGGTCTCAACACGAAAGGTAAAGGTCAGCCCCGGTCTCAACCCGGGAGGTACAGGTCAGCCCCGGTCTCAACCTGAGAGGTACAGGTCAGCCCCGATCTCAACCCGGGAAGTACAAGTCAGCCCCAGTCTCAACCAGGGAAGTCAGGTCAACTTTAAGAATAAACCTGAAGCATCACAACATCTCTAGAGGAAAACCTGGAGCGAACAAGTCAACCTTAGAGACAACAATGAGGACAAACAGACTCAAATGGGATCCAAACCTTGGAAACAACCCCAGGAAGTCAACTGAAGGCCATGCCGACACTAAGGGCAACCCCGGGAGTGGCAAAACGGTTATTTTACCAAATCTAAGCCGACTCGATCAAACTCAAGCCGAATTGATGCCACCAAGGTCAGAACAAACCATAACAATGATCCCGAGAGCAAACAGCTTAAGACAGCTCAACGGATAAACTGCAGGGAATCGAAGGCTTGGTTATGAACGCATCTTCTTGGACCCAAAAATTTTTTATCCCATGTCATTGTGACACTCTCGGCGAGGGCTTTCCGAAAATGTATCGCACACCTCAAACGGATGCTCTGAACAAAAGTTAAAAAAAATTTGAATCAGACCTAACGTTGCTCGGAGTGCACGTACTTTGAGATGACGAGACCCGCCACGTGGGCCCCACCATATGAAGCCGCACCTCTACCTGCGACAGCAGCAGGTGGAGTGGAGGCTCCCTGGCCTATATATATGAGGTGCCCCCCCTCATTTTCATAATTTTGAAACGCTTCGAACCTCTACCCTTTTGGTTTTCTATGCAATTTCTTGTCTTCCAACCCCAAATTGTTTCACTCTAACACGTAGATATACCCGCATACTACCACATATCAGTAAATAGACGATAGATTCAGACGTTTAAAGCCTACAATTTGGCAAAAAGCCTGCGTAGTAGTCCATTATGAGTATTTTTACGATCAGCAAGTCAATACTACTACATTACACAGTTTTGCACTTGCACATCAAATTTCGTTGTCTAAATATGCCCGAAACTCAGTTCCGTGATCGTTTTTCCTAAATTTTGGTATAGTTTAGTACCTAACTACATTTTCTGGCATTCTACAACTCGGATTGACGATCTGTCGCTTCCAGCAGCTTGCATATACTTGCATCTTCATATTAAGCAACTTCGTCGGACTGGGTTATCCTCCCAGTCCGAGTTTGGCTTTTTTTTGTATATATTTAACTGTATATATACTAACTTTTCAATTCTGTCAAGCCCGGATGTCAAATCCGCGGTAGTTTATTTCTTTTATATATAAATATACATATATAAGCAGCCTTCACCACCACTGGGTTATCTTCCCAGTCTTGGTTGACTACGTTTCTGTCTCTATATATATATTTATATTTTAGTTCGGCCTTAATTATTCTGTGGTTTATTTACTACTTTTATATATAAATATGCATATATAAGCAACTTTTACCACCACTAGGTTATCTTTCCAGTCTTGGTTGACTACTTTTCTGTACATTTATATTCCAGTCCATCCTGGATCATTCTGTGGTCTTTTTGTTGCTTTTATATATATTTATGCATATATAAGAAGCCTTCATCACACTGGGTTATATTCCCAGTCTTGGTTGACTATATTTCTGTACATTTACAATTCAGTCCGGGCACAGGAGTGAAATCCCATCGCCCATTTTACTATTTTTTTCTATATATATATATATATATATATATATATATATATTTCAATTCTGTCCAGCCTGGATCATTCCGTGACTTTTATACAGCTTTTATAAATATATATATATATATATATATATATATATATATATATTCCAATTCCAGTCCAGGCAACGGTGTGAAAACACATCGCCCTTTACAGCTTTCGTATGTATAATTATATATAGATTGATTTACTCGCTTTTATTAAATTATTGATTTAAATATTCGTTTTATATGAATCGACACTGACATATCTGTGGGCAAACTAGATTTATTTAAATCTCGTCAACTCTAGCTTTCAAACGGTTCAAAATTGGTACAGACAGAATCGGGGAGCTAGAATGGCTAAGATTTATTTAAATCTAGCATTTTTTTTCTACTTTCAGTTATAAAAGCAACCTTGTGGCCCTTAGATCGCTATTTAGTGGGAACGAGACGCTTCGGTCATGTGCGAGCCAGGATTTACTGAATGAATCCTTGGTTATGGAGATATTTGGATATCTTTTCTGTATAAATTTGAGTTGTGCAGGTTTATTGGCCTCCCTATATGAGCCTAGGAATCGTGAGATTCGTGATCAAACTGATCATAATCTGATTCCCACGATAGACAAACTCCACTTTACAAATGTACCCTGCCAGTTTTTCTGTAAAAATGTATATACAAAAGACCTTAAAACGGTTATCCGAATTTAAGGTCTCAACATAGTGAAAATATTATTTGTCGTGTCAGAGTCCCTCCGATGGCTGTCATGCCCATGAGGAGACCGACACTCGTATATATGTTGTGGTCGAGGATGCTTCGCAGCCAAACAATCACTATTTAAATTGTTCTTTAAGGCGACAAAAGATAAAACTGAAGTATTGATATGCTTCAATTCCTATGTTAGCGTAAGGGTTTGAAAACCTTCTTTCAAAATATCATTTCAATAATCTTTTCGAAGAAAATAAGTTTTTGCAAATCAAATCAAACACTTTTGCAAATCAAATCAAAGACTTTTTGAAATCAAATCAAACCCTTCGTATATAGGATCAACGATGCATAGACATGCTTTCAATCAAACATAGGCCTTATTTTCAAACAGCATTCACACACACATTACAGATTTAAAAGGGAAATATTGAAAATATGTGGTACCGTGTTTACACGGGAGTCATGGGGTGCCTAACACCTTCCCCACACTTAACCAAGTCCCCGAGCTCAAAATACTATTTTCAAAGATCAAGTTTCGACAGTGTCCAGCAATTGGGCCTCCTTCAAACAAAACTCGATTGAGTTGGTACATCCATTTCAAATCTACCAACTGGCGACTCTGTAAAACTTTCAATCGTCGACATGATACATGTTGACCTTTTCCTAAAAGACCCTTCAAAACCTTTTTCGCAATAAAAAAGAGTAAGGCTAGAGATAACTTAGGAAGAGAGAAAGATCCGGGTTGTGACCCGACCCGCGGATTTTTTCCCGACGTCGACAATACCCTCAGGGTCTTAAGGGACATGTCAAAGTATAAGTCACCATACATAAGATACTATGAAGATCTCAAGTCTAAGGATTACTTGTACTACTATCATTAAAGGAATTCCTATTGATAGGCGAGTAAAACTCCATTAGGTATTCCTTAGCGAGTCACATTTAGTGTACTTATTCTCCAATAAGCACCTACATACTTGCTTTAGTGTCTCCACACAAATGATCATGAGATCGATCATCCTCTTCCAAAGAGCAAGCAACGTATGTACCAATCTATCCGGATTCACTAATCTCCTATTTAGTAATCCATCGATTGGAAACTATTCTAGTTTT
Organism: Panax stipuleanatus; assembly: GCA_020205555.1. Lineage (NCBI taxonomy): Eukaryota > Viridiplantae > Streptophyta > Magnoliopsida > Apiales > Araliaceae > Panax > Panax stipuleanatus. The sequence continues at coordinate 115,893,850 of CM035121.1, read as the reverse complement.
AAGCTATCTAAGAAGTTAGATCTCATTAGCATGATCATCATCATGATTCTAAAAGCATTGCTTAAAACTATGGGTTTATCACATTTAAATATAACAGCATTATTAGATAATATAAACGCCTTTAAATAAATAATTCTTTTATTAATAAATGAATAAGATTGTTACAAAGTGTATGCTTTATCATTATACATGATTGGCTTGTGTGCATACTACTTTCAATCTCCCACTTGCACTAAAGCCAATCATCATGGTATCTAATACCCATCTTCTCTAAGTGACGATCAAACTGTTGTTTTGTTAAAGCTTTAGTAAATGGATCTGCAATGTTGTTTTAAGTGTCCACACGCTCTAGGGTGACATCTCCTCTATCAATGATCTCTCTAATCAAATGAAACTGCCGCAACACATGTTTGGATATCTGATAAGCTCTGGGTTCCTTGGCTTGTACAACAGCTCCGATGTTGTCACAAAATAAAGGTATTGCTCCTCTAATGCTAGGAACCACGCCAAGTTCAGTTATAAACTTTTTAATCCAAACAGCCTCCTTTGCAGCTTAACTAGTAGCTATGTACTCTGCCTCAGTCACTGAATCAGCAATTGTTTGCTGCTTGGAACTTTTTCAACTCACTACGCCACCGTTTAAAGTAAACACATACCCTAAAATGGATTTACTGTCATCTTGATCCGTTTGGAAACTTGAGTCTGTATAGCCCTCTAGTTTCAATTCAGATCCACCATAGACAAGATATACATCCTTAGTTCTTCTTAAGTACTTTAGAATATTTTTCACTGCCTTCCAGTGCACTTCTTCGGGATTCGACTGATATCTGCTCGTTACACTAAGTGCATGAGAGACATTCGGTCTAGTACATATCATATCGTACATGATAGATCCTATTACTGAAGCATAAGGTATCTTACTCGTACAGTCTCTCTCTTCAAGTGTCTTTGGGGCCTGTTTTTTTGGAGAGATGTATTCCATGGCTCATCGACATGAGACCTCTCTTGGATTCTTTCATCCTAAACCTCTTTAGCATCGTGTCAATGTACGTTCCATGGGACAAGGCAAGCATCCTTTTAGATCTATCTCTATATATCTTTATCCCCAAAATATAGGATGTTTCTCCTAAGTTCTTCATAGAGAAATGTTTAGATAACCATATTTTAATCGACTGTAACATCGAAATATCTATCAGTAATATATCAACATATAGTACAAGGAATGATACAGTGCTCCACTAACCTTCTTGTACACACATGGTTCGTCCTTATTTTTGATAAAATCAAACTCTTTGATTGTCTCATCAAAATGGATGTTCCACCTTCGAGAAGCTTACTTCAATCCATAAATGGATCGTTGTAGCTTACAGACTTGATTTGTTCCAAAAATTGAAATAAAACCCTATGGCTGTGTCATATACATATCCTCCTCAAGTTTCCCATTGAGGAAGGCCATTTTCACGTCCATTTACCGGATCTCGTAGTCTTTATAAGCTGCAATCGCAAGCAAAATCTGAATGGACTTGAGCATAGCTACTGGTGAGAAGGTTTCATCATAGTCAATTCCTTGCCTTTGTTTGAAACATTTTACAACCAGTCTGGCCTTATAGGTCTCTACCTTGCCATCCGCTCTAGTCTTTCTCTTAAAGATCCATTTGCACCTAATAGGCTTAATGCCCTCAGGTGCTAAAACCAAAGTCCATACTTGGTTTTTATATATGGAGTCTATCTCGGATTTCATGGCTTCTTGCCATTTCTCTAAGTCTTTACTACTCATAGTCTGTTCGTAATTCAATGGATCATCATCATTCATGATGCGTACCTCATTGTCATCCTCTATGACCAATCCATACCTTTCAGGTATCTTCGGTATCCTTCCAGATTTACGAATAGGGTGTTGTACAATAGGTTCTTCTACTTGGTCAAGTACTTGACTTTGATCTGTTGTAATTTGTGGGTCTTGAACTTCTTCAATATATATCTTACTCCCACTAACCCCTTCAAGGATAAACTCCTTTTCCAAGAAAGTAGCATGTTTCGCAACAAACACATTTTGATCAGTAGGATGATATAAGTAATACCCTGAAGTTTCTTTAGGGTATCCCACAAATCTATATTTTTCAGATCTAGTCTTCAGCTTATCATTTTCAAACTTTTTGATATAAGCTAGACAACCCCAAGTCTTAACATGCTTAAGATTTGGTTTCCTCCCTGTTCATAACTCATATGGAGTCTTTGGGAAGGATTTGGTAGGTACCTTGTTAAGTAGGTATACAGCCGCTTCTAGAGTATAGCCCCAAAATGATACTGGAAAATCGGTAAAACTCATCATGGAACGGACCATGTCCAACAATATTCGATTTCTCCTTTCAGATACACCATTCAACTGTGGTGTTCATGGTGGAGTCCATTGTAAGATTATACCATTTTCTTTGAGACAATTGAGAAACTGACCGCTTAAGTATTCACCACCTTGATCCGATCGAAGAATCTTAATACTCTTGTTGGTTTGTTTCTCTACTTCACTTCGGAATTCATTGAACTTTTCAAATGATTAGAATTTGTATTTCATTAAATACACATATCCATATCTTGAATGATCATCAATGAAAGTAATGAAATAAGAATACCCTCCTCGTGCATTCATTGTCATAGGTCCACATACATCTTTGTGTACCAACGCTATCAACTCTATAACTATTTCTCCTTTTCCACTAAAAGGGGATTTAGTAATTTTACCCTCATAATCAGACAGCTCTAAGAGCTCATCCTTATCCAACTTGGATAATCTTGTTTCATTGATATGACCGAGTCTATAGTGCCACATGAAAGTGTAATTAAGATCGTCTCTTTTCCTTTTACTAGTTTGTTCAATTTGAAGTATATTTTCATTCAAGTCAATAACGTAAAGTCCATTCAATAAATTACTAATACAATATAAAACATTCTTATTATAAATGGAACAACTATTGTTCTTAATTATAATATCAAAACCTTCCATATCCAATATAGAAATTGAAATAATATTTCTAATAAGTGTTCGAACATAATAACAATTATTTAAATAAATGGACTTGCCTGAAGGCAGTTGTTGGTCGTTTTCCCGATCAATATATGTGTGCAAGTATACACGGTCAACAAGTAATAAAGAGTAAGTAGAGTATTGTTCCCACGAAGAATTACCAAATAAAATTCACCAGGCACTAACTCATAACCATCTCAATCTTATTTAAACGAATGATTTAATATATTGACTAATACTGTGCAATTAAACTAATGCTAACTATCCCTAGAATGAACTAGATAATGAAGACATGAGACTACAATTTCACCTATTGTTTCATCTAAATTAACACACTTCGTGTTATGCCAAATTAATTATCACGGATTGTTAGTCGAGAACACGAAAGCAAAATATGGTCATCTCTCGATGTACAAAGTCCATATCATATATAATCCACAAATGATAGAATGCACGTAAACACCCAAATTACATAAATCACTATATATATATATGACTTAACATTAATAAGGATTTAAGCGCAAGTTCTCAAATGACTACAAGCGGTGCTTCGGTATATGTCTACCCGAAGCACAAATCATACATTCCAACGCCATGTAAAACATACAAGCACAAGCTATTATGATCAGATCTAAACCCACAATCCATTTCTCAATTTCATATGGATTATCACGGTAATTGATAGCTAGGCAATTAAACAATGGGATACAAATCACAATAGACAATCCAATAATGATTAACAAGACTAACAAGGAAGCATATCAAGATAAACTACACAATAGATTCCATTGTAATCCCAAAATAGAGTCTAATTCATAGTTGAATCAAATCCATCATCTACAATTTGAATATACATTAGAAGAATACAAATAGAAGTCAAAGAGAAAGTATAAGTAGAAAATGCAAATGTGATCTCTCTTGCTCCAAGTTTGAATATTCAATGTTCTTCAATTGCTTCAATCTTCAGATCTAATCTAACCTAGAATTTAACTAATCTAATCTAATCTAATATAATGATGAAATTAAAGAAAAGATAAGAACATATGTAAGCTTATGATCCCAAAGAGTGGAATATATCTACATAATTAAAATAAACCCTAATACAGACCCCCAATGTCGAGTGCCTCCTTCCCCAAGCAAAAATCCACTTAAGTGAAAAGTCAAACTGTCTAGATTTAGATTGGCACGGCCGCGCGTCCCAGCAGTACAAATTGGACTCAGCCGCGCTCCATGCTGGAGAGAAATATTTCAGGCGCGGGCGCGCTGCTTTTAGCATTGATTCAGGCGCGATCGCGCTCTATGGTTTTCTTGCAGGCTGCTGCTGTTTTGGCTATCTACTGCTGCACTTCTCACACCTTCTCCTATTGCCATCACTCTCATGCTTGTTCCATTTAGCATCCTCTTCATCCCATTTAGCTTTACATGACACCAAGAGACTTTCTGATATGAAATCTACAAAAGCAAGGCAAAATGCATGAAAAGCTACTATATCACACGAATTTAAACAACAATTGAAGTTAGTTGACATCTATATAAGTGGTTATAAAACCACTTATCAGCAGTGCTAAACAATAAGTCCCTATAGCTAATGCAGCAACCTTTGCTCCATTTCTCACTCGTAGGATGACTTCATCCTTGTTCATCTTTCTACTTCTGACTAGTCCCTGCATAGTATTACATATGTGAGAACTACATCCGTTATCCAATACCCAAGTAGAATTTTAAATTTGAGAAAAATTAATTTCAATCATGAACAAACTTAAAGCTTCTCCAAGCTTCTACTGCTTTTGTTCCGTAAGGTACTTATCACAGTTCCTCTTCTAGTGACCTGGCTTGTTGCAATGGAAGCATATTCCTTTGCTGTCTGGATCAGGTTTCTTATTTTCCTTTTTCTTCGCCTTGCGCTTAGCCTTCTTGCTTTTCTTCTTTTCAGAAGATACCTTGGGCCTCTTCTTTTTCTTGGAAGAATCATCTACCATTAAGACATCGTCCCGCTTGGATGGGAAGTGACCTTCAACAGTTTTCAACATGTTAAGTAACTCAGGCAAGCTGACGTCCAACTAATTCATGTGAAAATTCATAAAAAATTGTGAGAAGGTGTTCGGGAGTGACTGGAAGATCAAATTTTAACTTAACTCCACATCCATAGCGAACCCCAATTGTTCTAGTTGTTCAATCAGATTAATTAACTTTAAACAATGAGTCTCAACTGTAGTACCCTCGAACGTGAAAGATCGGAAGAGCTCTTTAGATATCTGATACCTAGCAGTCCAGCTTTGCTCACCATATAATTCTTTTAGGTGAAACAAAATAGAATAGGCATCCATTTTCTCGTGTTGACGTTGTAGCTCGTTACTCATGGATGGGAGCATGATGCACTGTGCAATGGATGCATCATCTTGCCACTTTCTAAAAGTAGCAATCTCTTCCTCAGAGGCTGTTTCTGCAACCTTTGCAGGGATAAATGAATCTTGAATATAAGAAAGCTTTTCAGCAGTGAGAACAATTCTTAAATTTCATAACCAGTCCGTATAATTTATCGAATCACATAGGACATTCACTTCTTTTACTAGAAGTGGTAGATCCTTTATTGATAATTCATTATCTTCATGTATAATAAATTATACCCAAGAATATTCTTTGATATACCCTCAGGGTCTTAAGGGACATGTCAAAATATAACTCATCATATATAAGATACTATGATGATCTCAAGTCTAAGGATTACTTGTACTACTATCACTAAAGGAATTCCTATTGATAGGCGAGTAAAACTCCATTAGGTATTCCTTAGCGAGCCACGTTCAGGGTACGTATTCTCCAATAAGCACCTACATACTTGTTTTGGTGTCTCCACACAAATGATCATAAGATCAATCATCCTCTTCTAAAGAGCAAGCAACGTATGTACGAATCTATCCGATTCACTAATCCCCTATTTAGTAATCCATCGATTGGGAACTATTCTAGTTTTAAGCTATCTAAGAATTTAGATCTCATTAGCATGATCATCATCATGATTCTAAAAGCATTGCTTAAAAATATGGATTTATCACATTTAAATACAACAACATTATGTAGATAATATAAACGCATTCAAATAAACAATTCATTTATTAATAAATGAATAATATTGTTACAAAGTATATGTTTTATCATCATGATTGGCTTGTGTGCATACTACTTTCAGGAATTACTATCAAGTCTTAATTATTTAATTATATGTATTTCGATCCTAAAATGCACAAATCCAAATAATATAAATTAGAGGCTCCTTTCTAATTTCATTCTGCCTTGGTCAAGGACTACTGGGTTGTCATTTATCGAATCACATCGGACATTCTCTTATTTTACTAGAAGCGATAGATTCTTTATTGATCATTCATTATCTCCATGTATAAAATATTATACCCAAGTATACCCTTTGATATACCCTTAGAGTCTTAAGGGATATGTCAAAGTATAACTCATCATACACAAGATACTATGATTATCTAAAGTCTAAGGATTATTTATACTACTATCACTTAAGGAATTTCTATTTATAGAAAAGTAAAACTCCATTAGGTATTCTTTAGCAAGCCATGTTCAGTGTACTTATTCTCCAATAAGCACCTACATACTTGCTTTAGTGTCTCCACACAAATGATTATGAGATCGATCATCCTCATCCAATGAGCAAGTAACGTATGTACCAATCTATCCGGATTCACTAATCCCCTCTTTAATAATCCAACGATTGGAAACTATTTTAGTTTTAAGCTATCTAAGAATTTAGATCTCATTAGCATGATCATCATCATGATTCTAAAAGCAATGCTTAAAACTATGAGTTTATAACATATTATAAAATAGCATCATGTAGATAATTGAAAGCCTTTAATTAAATAACATTTTTATTAATAAATGAATATGATTGTTACAAAGTATATGCTTTATCATCAAACATGATTGGCTTGTGTGCATACTACTTTCTATCTTCCACTTGCACTTAAGTCAATCGCCATGTTATCTCATACCCATCTTCTCTAAGTGACGATCAAACTGATGTCATATTAAAGCTTTACTAAATGGATCTGCAATGTTGTTTTGAGAGTCCACACGCTCTAGCGTGACATCTCCTCTTTCAATGATCTCTCTAATCAAATAAAATCGCAGCAACATGTGTTTGGATTTTTGATGAGACCTGGGTTCCTTAGCATGTGCAACAGCTCCGGTGTTATTACAGAATAAAGGTACTGCTCCTCTAATTCTAGGAACCACACCAAGTTTAGTTATGAACTTATTCATCCAAACAACTTTCTTTGCAGCGTCACTTGCAGCTATGTACTCTACCTCTATCAGTGAATCAGCAATTATTTGCTGCTTGGAACTCTTCCAACTCACTACGCCACCGTTTAAGGTAAATACATACCCTGAAAAAGAATTTACTGTCATCTTAGTCCGTTTAAAAACTTGTGTCTGTATAGTCATCTAGTTTCAACTCAGACCTACCATAGACAAGAAATTCATACTTAGTTCTTCTTAAGTACTTTAGGATATTTTTCACTGCCTTCCAGTGCACTTCTCCAGGATTCGATTGATATCTGCTTATTACACTAAGTGCATGAACGACATCCGACCTAGTACATATCATACCATACATGATAGATCCTATTGTTGAAGCATAAGGAATCTTACTCAAACGGTCTCTCTCCTCGGGTGTCTTTGGGGCCTGTTTCTTGGGGAGATATATTCCATGGCTAATCGACATGAGACCTCTCTTGGAATCTTCTATGCTAAACCTCTTTAGCATTGTGTCAATGTACATTCCATGGGACAAGCCAAGCATCCTTTTAAATCTATCTCTATAAATCTTTATCCCTAAAATATAGGATGCTTCTCCCAAGTCCTTCATGGAGAAGTGCATAGATAACCAAATTTTTATCGACTGTAGCATCGGAATATCATTCCCAATAAATAATATATCATTAATGTAGACACTTAAAATTTTGTTTTTCTGTTACCAACCATATAGGATGGCAAAAGCAACTTTTCCCACTTTGGAGAACAACCCCGGAGGATTACAAAATCAAATCAAACCCCAGACACAGCCCCGTGGTATATCAAATCAACCACGAAGAAGACCCCGAGGAAAGACAGAGATAATAGTAGTCGAATCTCGGAGATAACCCCGCGAAAGGCAGCTGCAACCACGTCAAGCCCGGAACCAACTCGGAGGGAAAAAGAGTAATTTTTCCAAATCAACATTAAATTAAGTTAAAAAATTGCTAGGAAGGTCATGCAGACCCATAACCCCAATCCCGAGTGAAAACAGCACAAAACAGCTCAACGAACTGACTGCGAAGACTTGAAGATCTGCTCATGGACCAATCTTCCTGGATTCGAAAAAGTTCAAGTCTCATGTCATTGCGTAGCTCTCAAAAAGAACTTTTCGGAATGATATGGCACGTCTCCATAGGACTCCTAGATCAAAAGTTATGAAGGTTCAAGTAGACTGCGAGTTTGTCAGAGTGCACGTACTTCGAGACAGCGGGACCTACCAGAAAAAGCCGCAGGTAGACCCACGGCTGATCGGGTCTATAAATAAGACCCCACATCAGCCAAAAAAGAAAAAAAGAAGAAAATAGAGGAAATCCCTCCATTTCAGCTCTTAACCCTACCTACAGTGCTCCAAACTTTAATATTTCTCTTCCAATACGTTTGTATACGTATATATACTAACATATCAAATATTAATCGGTGGAATCGGAGTTTTTAAGCCCTCCAAGTGGTTTAAAGCCTCTAGCACTGCATATTGTAAGATTTCTTGTAATCTGAAGCTTTTTACTACTTTATCAAATATATATATGAGCGTATATATATATATATATATATATATATATATATATATATATATATTTATACCTTCTAGTTTCGCCTGAATTTCAAATCTGTGGCCTTTCTGGCTTACATTTACGTATATATTAGTATATATATATACATTTTTAAGTGCTTTTGCAACCTGAATTTCAAATTTGTGGCTTTTATCGCTTTAATATATATAAGTATTATTTAGCCTAGATTGTTAATCTGTGGCCTTTTTGGCTTTAATATATATAACTATATATATATATACATTTATTTCAGTCATTCCTTGATTATAAATTTGTGGCTTTTTCTACTTTAATATATATATATATAACTGTATATATATATTTATATTAACTCCGTTAGCATGGATTGCTAATCCGTGGCTTTTCCTCGCTTTAATATATATATATATATATATATATATATATATATACTAACTCGTTTGGCCTGGATTGCTATTCCGCGGCCTTTTGAGCTTCAATATATATAAGCATATATATATATATATATATATATATACATTGATCAGTCACGTCTGGATTGGAAATATGTGGCTCTTTCCATCTTAATATATATATATAATTATATATATTATTTATTCAATGTGATTAAATATCTGTTTTAATCGTTCATTTGATGTAAACATATTCTAATGTAAAGTTTGTGAACTAGGTTTATCTGAATCTTGCCATCTCTAACTTTCAATCGGTTCAAACGTTGTTAAACTGGAACCGTTGAGCTAGAATGACTAAGATTTATTTAAATCTAGCTTTCTTTCTAGTTTTGTAAATATTAAAGCGACTATGCGACCCTAGATCCGTATCTAGATCGAACGGAAAGCTTTGGCTACGCGCGTGCAATGATTTAACTGATGAATCATTTGTCTTGCGACGTCTAGATTTTAATTTGCATTTTATTTCAATATCTCTATTGCGCAGGCTTTTTGATAATATTCTGTGAGCCTAGGAATAATGGGATCTATAATTAATCACATGGATCTAGATCCAGTTCCCACGATGGACAACTTTGCACTGTAAATATCGCCTGCCTGTCTTCTTTTAAATGTAAATCAGAGGGACCATAAAACGGTTATCCTTATTTAAGGTCTCAGCATAGTAAATTATGGTTTGTAGTACTTGGGTCACTTCGATGGCTTTCATGCCCATAAGAAGACCGACACTTGTATATATATTATTTGGTCGAGGATGCTTCACATCCCGACAATAAAATCAAAATCAACCGAATGCAGAATAAAATGGAAGTATCAAAAGGCTTCAATTCCTATGCGAGCGAAAGGGTTTGAAAACCATCTTCTAAAACATCACTTTCATATCTTGTCTAAAAATGGACTTTTTAAACAAATCAAACCCTTCGTATATAGGTCCAACAAAGCACGGCACTACTTCCAAATAAAACACTTAGGCCCAATTACTGCAAGAACACACACACACAGCAAATAAAATAAGAAAATTGAAAAGACGTAGTAACCGTGTTTCACAAAAGTCGGGGGGTGCGTAACACCTTCCCCTGCTTAATCAAGCCCCCGAACTCTATGAATCTCGGTTTCCAAAGACAAGTTAAATAGAGTCCAGTAATTGGGCCTACTTGCAAAACTTTTCAAATAAAACTCAGTTGAGTTGGTACAACCATTTCAAATATACCAACTGGCGACTCTGTAAAATCAAACTTTTCAAATTGTCGACATTATATGTCGGCTTTTTCCTAAAAATTCACCCTTCAAATCAAACAAATGGAAAACAAATAAGGGTAGAAGTACATAGGGAAAGGGGGATCGCCAAAGATGTTTTTCGATGTCGACAGGTGGCGACTCTGCTAGGGACAGTAGAGGGCTTAAGCCGCATTTCAATCTTTTAAAAAATTCCCTTTTTATCTGCACATATGTGGATATTTTGTTTACATTGAATGGATGTAAATAAATGTTTTGCTCCTTTAAAATATTAGTGTTTCGCACAAATGTCATCATTACATACGGTGAGACACGTTGTATATGAATATATGTTGTGTGATTCCTCCACCAGGAGGCGAACCCGTCGGCGTTTGATTATTGGACTCAAAGGAGAATAATCCTGCGAGGCTCAGGAAAGGCTCCACTCAGATCCGCTCCAATTGAAAGATCGGGATAACTTCCCATCTAGTAAATTGCGATGATCTGGGGACCTTCATGCCGAAAAGCCACGATAGTAGCCTAAGATAGGTCATCCTCTGATAAACCAAATGCAAAGGGAAGTCCCTGCATGCCTTTCCTTTTCAAATTCCATGTAAATTCGAATGTAAATTTCAATTCCATGTAAATATCAAATAAATGTAAATATCAAATAAATGTAAATATATATTTCATTCCCTGTCAATTTTATTTTTGCACAGATATCAAATCTTGTCATACTATCCTGTCAACAAAACAACTAACAGCTATTTTGCAGAAAAACATTAAAAAAATTACAAACTAATACATTGCATAATATGCATATTGTTAGTGTCTATCAAGGCTAAACTAGCTACTCGTCTTGTAGGTAAGATTGGTCCCATTGCCAGATTAAAATCTAAAAAGGCCAAAATCTATCCACCGACATAGCTGAAAGTGCCCAACACGAATCAGGTTCTGTATCTCCAAAGGAGTTTGAGGGACTTAAGAATCAAATAGCAGAGTTGGCTATCCTCCTAAAGGAACAAATTAAAAGCAATCAGTGACAGACAACGATCAATTAAACATAGTCCTCCTCACGGGATGGCAATTAAAGTGCTGACAAAAAGAGGGAAATGCAGATGCATGAACCTCGATCTAGTGAAAGAACCAACAAAACCCCTGAAATCACAAATCTCAGGGAAGATCGAGAAACTGGCGATATTCGAAGGAAAGTCTAACAAATAGAAGAAACCATTCATTCAATAAAAGGAACTGGAACCTGTGGAAGTGTCAATTACTCAGATCTCTGTATTTTTCCAAGGGCTCGTTATCCAGACAAGTTCCAAGTCCCAGATTTTGAAAAATACAAAGGGATGGGAGATCCTTATACCCACCTGAAGGTATATATTGGAGAACTCAGATCCTATGCAGAGGATGAGAAGCTGAGAATACAGTTATTTTGGAAAAGCCTAACTGGAGAATCCAGAGCATGGTACGCTCAACTTGACAATGCCAAAATTCACAATTGGGAAGAGTTAGCCCACGCCTTCCTAAATCAGTACAGTTTTCAGTCACAAATGGCACCGGATCGATACCAAGTGACTAAAGTCAAAAATCAGAGTACTGAGTCTTTCCGTGAATATGCCCAAAGATGGAGGTGTATGGCAGCACATGTCAGCCCACCTATGATAGAAACTAAAATGGTGATGACTTTCATAGACATCCAAGAGGCACCTTACAATGAGAGGATCCTAGCTGGAATAGGAAAGCCATTCTCAAAGATGATCAAACATGGTGAAATGGCATAGATGGGCCTGAAAGCAAGCAAGATTAAAGATCTCACTGCCTTGGAAGCAGTCGCCGAGCATATACAGTCTGGCAACTATGTTAATGCTCTAATGAGGGTACCCAAAAAAGGCGATGAAGAAGTATCCTTCGTTTTATAGGGACAAGATAGGAGACCCAACCATAGTCCCCCCCCCCCCATTTAGAAGAGGGAAGGCAATCTGTCATTACAACAACAAACTGCATTTAACCAATGTCAGGACAGAAAGAGAAAATTTGAAAGAACAAAAAATTGGGTGTTCACTCCACTAGGCGATTCCATGAAAAATGTATTGGAGTTATTAATCAAACAAAAGGAAATTACCAAATATGCTCCACCTCGGGATCCAAAAAGTAAAAGATACAATCCAAGACTAAGATGTGCTTACCATTCAGGGTCTCCGGGACACGATACACAAGATTGTTGGCCCTTAAAGCATAATATCCAAAATTTGATCGAAAGATGCAAAGTTGTGGCCCAACAACCTGACCATCCAAATGTCAACACCAACCTTCTGTTACAACATGATACGGAGGAAGTGAACATGATCGGATCAGGAAGCATCGAAATGTGTCCAAACCATAAATACATACTAAGGATGGAGGAATACCCCCAAAGGAACAGAACAAATGTCCTAGAGTTGGAAAATTCATAAGAGGGTATGACAATGATGTAAAAATTGGATACGATCTAGCATCAAGTAACTTTGTTGGCTAATCTGATAGTGAGCCAACATCAGGATACAAGGCAGCTTTTCACTCAACTATCAGAAAGCCAAGAGAAAAAGGAGGTTATTCAGAATGTAAGCCTATCTCCCTCCAAGATCAGCCAGCTAAATGAAGAAGGTCAAAGCATGCTGAATGGACGAGAAAGGTGGAATGATAAAATTACTAGAAGATTTTGCCAAAGGAAAAATCGTCTGGAGGAATGCAAATTCCCAAATAGGAAATATCAAGCAACATTCCAAACACTGCCAAACCCTCAAAATCCTACAGCACCGAGAGTCGAGGAGAGTAAGCGGAGAAGCGTATTCACGCCTTTGGGGGACTCGTTGGAAAATGTGTTAGCATTATTGGTTGAGCAAAAAAAGATTACTAAGTTGCTACCTCCTGCAAATCCCGAGATGAAAAGTTATGATTCCACCAAGATATGTCTATACCATTCTAACTCACCTGGACATGCAACTGAGGAATGCTGGTCTCTAAAGCATAAAATTCAGGATCTCATTGATAATAGAGAATTGAATATTGAAGTCCCTATGACTAGAAAGGGCGAAAGGGAATAAAGAGCTTAAGATGTCCACTCGAGACAGGTAGTTCAAAGGAGGTGACGGCTGTGAGCACCAATCCTGGCAGAACACAAGGTGGACTGATCTTAATGCTTAGAGTGACAGAGGAGACAAGAGAGTCCTCTAAGGAAATTCATTCACCACCATCAAATATCTTGTTGCCCAAAGCCAGCAACCACATTCCTGATTTTACCCTCCTAGATGATAAGGAGGAAATACTGATCCTTTCCAGTGTGGAAAAAGCCAAAAAGGAAAGCTCCTTGCGAGAAATACAACAACAGTTTGAGAGTGATTTCATAGTCAAATCCTCTCAAGCCCATGAAAAAGATAAAGGAACAGATGAAGAAAAAAGAGGTGAAGTTGTCAGGGAAGCCATCCTGTCGAGGAATCTAGAGTTCATCCTTTTTTGCGATGACTCCAGTTTTAGCCTCCTTAAGGGATATGCTGATTTAGGAGGCGATCAAGTTATGGTCGTGATTGAAGATATTCATGACCAGGAGGTAACCTCTATCACGAGCCTCGAAGGTAATGTAATTACTAACAACTGCACTATCAGGCCTTAGCTAGCCAAGAAGAAGTAGATCCAGAGGAAAGTTGTGAGTTCCAAGAGATGTTGGGGCGTTATCACTTTCTTAGTGTTATGCCTTTTATTTTCCATGCATGTAAATATTGAAAAAAAAATCAAAATCCAAAAATCAAAAAATTAAAAAAAATCAAAATCAATCAAAAAATCAAACCAAACAGATCTTATCCAAGCCTGAACTACGAATGACCTGATCTCCCCAATCCACGAGAGTACACAAGCGACTATCTATGGTGCGTTCAAATCAAATAAAAAATTCCGAAACCCCTCAAACCAAGCTCAAACCCAAATAAACACTTTTCAACTGTTCAGGCCAAGCCTGAACTACAAATGACCTAATCTCCCTAATCCACGGGAGTACGTAGGCAGACATCTATAGTGCGGTTAAATCAAATCAAAAAATCCAAAAACCCCTCAAACCAAGCTCGAACGCAAATAAACACTTTTCAACTGTTCAGGCTAAGCCTGAACTACGTAAGACCTAATCTCCCCCAGCCACGGGAGTACATAGGCAACCATCTCTAGTGCGGTCTAACCCTCAAAAGAAACATCCTAAAATTCCAACCCCAAATACAAACCCAAATACCAGTCTCAAGACACCAAATCAAACCTGAAAAGCTTACATCCAAGAAAGACACTCAAGATCGATGACCTAACGGCACCTCAATATTGTTCCATCAAATCCAGAGCAAATCTCGAAAGGAAGAAGTAGTGATGCATTAAGATAGCCAGTCCCAATGATGAAATAGCATACATCCTAAGATATAAACCTTCAGCAACTCATCACTCCTGAAGTGCGAGAAGACTTGATTTCTTTTGGACTATTGAAGAATAGGGGCGATCGTCATGAAAAAGTCTATCTCATACCCGATGATCTGTTCCTTGAGGAAAAGGCCACCTATCAAACCATACAGATCAAACCAAAATCGGTTGAAGCCATCACCAACTAAGTTGAACTCTCAGATCCAATCCAAGGGAGTCCAAAGGGCTTTCGACATTAATCATTAAAATTAAAATAATAACACAGCGATATATCAAGCATGATCATAAACAAGGACCTTCAAAGAGCTGACATCCTCAATCTAAAACAATCATCAAATCAGAAAAAAAAAAATCATCAAAGCCAATTACACCCACAAGTCAAAAACAATGACTGGGGCATCCAAGCATCAAGACCCAAATCCACTACCTGTTCACCATGTGGTTCCAAAGGTATAAGACTCTTGCGATCTCAGCATCTCATCAACCCATCTATCAAAGCGACTACCCCAGAAAATATGTAAGACTGGGGCAATTTCAGAAGCAATGACAACCAGATATTGGGACTCTTACATCAAACAAGACTAGGGAAATGTCAGAAACTGGGATAACTCAACACTAGGGCATTCATCGACCATCCTAAAAAGGAAAATGCACCAGTTGGCATCATCAATAAGGTCCATCATCATCAGAACTTCCCTCATATCATCTCATTGGCAACCCGGAATAATCATTTGGTTTTTTCCAATTATACTCTTCATAGAATACAGTGATCCACGGGCGGGGTATGACTCTTTCATCTCTTTTTTTCAGTCTCTACTCACATGTATTAGCAATAATATACATGTTAATTATAGATAAATCTTACGTTAGAATCCTAGAAAAAAGGTTTTAAAAAAGAGAGAAAAACAATTCTTAACTTGTTATGAATTGGATTAATTCATATAAGCGTCCGCAGAGTATGAATCACGAGAACGATTAGAGAATAATGACACTTCAACCTTTTGATTAGGCACGACATCCTAGTTTAAAGCGCTTTTTGAATAGACTTGACCTCATATGCATGTCTGCACTTTGCGATTGCCCTAACTCTTAGTTATGCGGTATGAAACTATGGCGACAGGGATGAAAATTAGTAGCCAGCCTAATATCAAGAATCGTGGCCTAGGTTACTCGAGTTATTAAGCCTGAGGGGTGTCTTTACACCTGGTGCCCTAAAAGCCATCTGGTTTCAGAGTCACCAGCTTAATGCTCGTTACATGGGTAACTCAATGCCTAAGAAAATGAGTTTTATGAAGAAGAATAAGTCGAGACCTGAGCAGATTCGAATCATGGTCTAGGTTACTCAAGCAATTAATCCTGAGGGGTGTCTTCACACCTGGTGCCCTAAAGCCTTCTGGTTTGGGAGTCACCGGCCCAACACTCGCTAAATGGGTAATTTAAGCCTAAGAAAACACACCTTGCACAAGCTCAGGCATGAAGTAAATAGAGTGACCGCCAGACTTATCTTGAAGTGTGGCCTTTGTTACTCGAGCAAGTAAATCTAAAGAGGTGTCTTTACACCTAGTTCCCTAAAGTCGTTCGGTTTGGGAGTCATTGGTCCAAAACTCGTTAAATGGGTAACTCTGGATAGCCTAAAAAATGAGACAAGTTAGGCGAGAAAAAAAAAAGAAAAAGAAAATTAAGAAAAATTTGCAAAGTCATAGAAAGGAAACCCCTGCTAAGAGTTGCGTCACTCATAATGCATAGGTCATATGAAGTCAATTCTGCGAAGAATAATGTCTAGAGCGAAGACGAAGTATCTCTGATAAAGGGAGATAAGTCTGTTGAATCTGATCCTACCCATGAACAATGACCATGGATGCTTAAAAGTTTTCGTGCGATGTCATAACTTGTCAAATGAAAATTTTGATTTCCTTAAGAAAAATTCATTTTCATACTCAATTTCAAGATCTTTAGCGATAAGATAAAAGCTCAGTGAATACAAGCATTCAATTTCATAAACTTCAAATGCATCATTCACAAGATTATACTAACCCTGATGGCCCAAGCCGTTAAGCTTTTGCGCATTCTATTATTTGTCTAATGTGCAGGATATTTGTGACGCCCCCAAATCCCCAATGCCTCAAATCCGGTGTATCTCGTTCTAACAATAATGGTGTCGCCCCAAATTTGGATCGCCACTTGGTCACTTAAATTCGGTTTGTCACGTTCAATAATCTCATACAATAGTAATAATACGACTAAATGTCGCATAGCACAGCGGAATAAATACACAACTACTACCAAATATATTACATTTAATTAATATAATTTATTCACGTCCCAAGGTCTCGTAACTTAAACATCGATTATATAGCTTAAACATACCTTAAGCATATATAACCCTAACTAGTACATAATAGAATAAGTTCTTATTACAAACATAAGTTCTACATAATTAACAGCTACTCTGTAGCCTTTCCCTTGCCTTTGTCGGTGCCCGAAAGTCCGCACTGCTCTGCCTTAACTGAAATGTTTTAGGAAAAGCAAGAATGAGCAACGAGTTTGCTCAGCAAGTAATATAACAGCAAGGGTGAGTATTTTAGTTCACGAGTCCAACAGTGTATAGTAAGGTATGATAGTTCAAGGATAACAAGAATATCAACAATTTTCAATAACAGTCACTAAGGACATAATAATATCAATACGATTCAACGATAAATTAATTTAAGAATTCAAGATAACTGAGTACTGAGCAGTCACTAAGGACTATGAACTTCTATTAAAATTAACAGTAATATACTGATAACCCAATCAAAAACAAGTACAACAAGTGATCAGCCTAAAGTACCCTACGGTATGCATATCGTTCAATCGTACTAAAGTGTGCGCACGTCGGTCTCCCGACAAATATAATTTCCCTTCAAAGAAGGTTGTTCATCTCAGTCAAACACAAGATCCTGCACCAATCAATTGGTTTGGGTCGCCTTTCAACAATATAAGTCTAGCCGAATCAAATGACATAGATCACAACAATTATAAGTTCAATCTCAAGATTTAAAGCTCGAAGAATATGAATCGACTTTTATCTTATCCATAAAGTATATAGTTTATAATACATGACTTGCAATCTCAAAAGTTTACTTGTACGACAATAATAGCACAAGCTTAATGAACGCTCAATAAAGAGTAGGGTTAGGAACTTGCTTACAACGTTCCTCGAATAAAGTAAACACAAAGATAGGTTACTTGCACAATAAATGAGTGTAAGTCAGGAAACTTGCCTTATGCGTAGTTTATCCACGTTAAATAAATCAACACTTTTTGAATCCCTATCATAATATAGTTATGCGTATAGGATATTCATTAGTTACGTATACTCATACATGATATTTAAGTTTAAACGCATACATAAACGTCTAACTTAGTTGTACACTCTTTACATACTCCAGTACACATTTTGCGTACTTATAGCACAAAAGTTTAGTTTATAAATCACTATGAAGTCAAATAACATAGTCTCTAATCATTGCTTTATAGTTTGCAAATACCTTTTGGACTCAACATTCAAAAGTTTATAAACATATATCAACATACTTTTATTTCACAAGTTTATCCATGTATTCGGCACACATTTAAAATCATAGATGTATAATCCACATTGTTTTGAAATCCTTAGAAACACCTTAGTAAAACTTGGTTCCGTAGAGTTAATATATGCTTGAATACTTAAAACATTGCTTGAGTCATGTATTATAGCTTAAGGCACTCTTTCATGCATGTTGAGGAACTAGGTTTGGTCTTTTCTATTTACTTTCAACAATGGATAGTTCTATTCATAAATCTTCATTTTATAAAGCCAAGAAAACTTATCACGTCAAAGACTAACCATAGTACTTATTAAACCACATAACATTGCTAAACAACCTCTTTCTACTCATGCTTGCATGTATTAGATTCATAACTTTACTCTTTGAAAACTTATACTAAGCAACATTGAGTAGTGTACATATTTGTCTTAAGAAATCTCATGTTAACCAAATTAAGTATGCAAAGCATTTCGAAACCATATTTCATATGAATTCATAAAACTAACTAAGTTGTGAATACATGCTAAAATGGTTAGATTTCCAAAAAGGCGTAAGGTTTTATAAACATGGTCTTCGTCCTTCAACTTTTCTTTCAAAAGGTTATAACTCAAACTCTAATCTACTAACACATCATGAAAGAAGCATTGGCACATGTTTAAGGATCATGTAAGTTCTTAAGTTAAGTTAGGTTAGGTTACTAGGTTTGAGAAATTAACAGCCCAGTCTTGGTTCCCTGGCCACCCCCCATCGGGGCGGTACTTTGTCTTATAGGAGGCCCACCGGGGCGGGCATAGCCATACTAGTTTGGAAATTCTTTCCCCTGCTGCGAACCAACTTTCCCAAATCACCATCAAACAGCAAATTTAAGCATACCCACTATGTATAAACTCCATAAACTTACTATACAACATACATAGCATGATTCTAACAAACTCAGCTCATCAATTTGGACATTAAAGCAAGTATTTCAAGATATTTCTAAAACTTGTAAGACTTGAATTCTATGAACATATAAAGGGGTATTACCTCTTGAAGTTGAGAAGTAACTTCTTTGCTTTCAATCTCATGTCTCCTCTTCAACTCAACAACACTCACACACATAACTTTTTGAATTTCACAGAGTGATCAACAAGAAGTCTGAGAATGAGAATAGTTTCATTTATAGGAAACTTGTTGACCAACATTGGGGCTTTGCTCAATGGAATGAAGAAGAAACTAATGGTTATGGAGAAGTGGGTGAGTAGTTGTTGGATTACACTATTTTGCCCACTCCCCTTTGAATCATGATAGCTAGTTGATGAACTTGGGAGAAGAAGAGGGAATAGGCTTCTAGCCTTTGTCATTCATATGAGAGAGAATTGGACACTCATTGTGGGACAAGAAATAAGAACTCAGCATTATAAGGAATGATATACCATATATTACACACTTAATACACATATATGCTTACCTTAGGTTAAATATATACTTAGGATATACATGGACCTAAAATGTCATAACAATATTTCAAGGTAGCACATTAGGGTACATGTATACACATTGATATATAATCCATGTACATTTTAATAATGTCAAATTATGAGTTAATTGAATAGTGGCATACTACATTATTACCAACCTCATTACTCCAATTATGTAACTTATTGAAATAATTATTGCTATTAATAATTCACATACTTTAATATACCATATAGTATTCATTAAAGTATTATACCTATAACATGGTCACATAAGTTCATGTATGTAACTCATATAATTTTATTACTCTTACAATATAGTTTCCATATTGCATAGTTTCACTAAAGTGTCACACTACACTTTAGATAACATTGTTTGAGTCCATATTGTATAATGGACATATAGTATGTATTCTCATAAGTCCACCCATGTGGCTCATTTCTTTTTTATCATATAGTTTTATTCACATTCCAATGTCACACTTCATTTTACAACCTCTATTATACAACTACATACATATATATCTACATGTATATATATACATATTCCTATCATCATACATTTCACATTGGGCCACATCATTTAAATCAATTGGACTAAGCATACTAAAGCACATGGACCCTAGTATTTCATCTAGCACATAAATTGATTGGGCCACATCTCTTAATTTTTATCATATCACATTAATGTGGTTGGGCTTGGATATATCTTAAGTCCAATACATTATTAATTCAATGATCTAACTAGATTAGGAAATTAATTAGGCCACACAAGGCTTGTCACTTAAGCTTAATTAAGCTCATTATTGTTTCTATTTTCGTACCACACAAGGCATTTTAACGAATTTAATAGAAACTCCACATTCTTCCTCAATTATTATATATTCAATTTGAAACAATTGAATTAACCCATCACATAAACTTTTATATTAGAAAAAATATTTATTTTTATTTATATATTCATTTAATAATATTCAGAAATTCTCGGGTATTACATCCTCCCCCCTTATAAAAATTTTGTCCCGGAATTGATACAAGGTTACACAAATAGACGGGGATAATCCCTCATCATCCTATCTTCTAACTCCCACGTAGCCTCCTCGACATCGTGGTTACGCCAAAGTACTTTTACAGATGAAATAATTTTATTTCTTTAGGTTTGCTCTTTCCTATATAATATTTGGATAGGAATTTCTTCGTATGCCAAGTTCTTCTCCACTTGAATGGGCTCGTAAGAAATCATGTGCTTGTAGTCGGCCTTGTACGATCACAACACAAAAATGTGGAACACATTGTGGATGTACTCCAACTCGGGTGGTAACGTAACTTTGTATGCCACTTCGCCCACTCGCTTCAGTATCTCGAACGGTCCTATGAATCTTGGACTCAACTTTCCTTTTTTGTCGAAACAGATCTTTCCCTTCCATGGAGATACCTTCAAGAATATGAAACTTTCGACTTTGAAGTCTCGATCCTACCGATGCAAATCTGCACACTTTTTCTGGCGATCTTGAGCTACTACTAGTCTGGCTCTTATTACTGTCACCACGTCTGAGATTTGTTGTACTAACTTCGGTACTAGTATTCGTCGCTCTCCGACTTCATTCCAATACAATGGCATTCTGCACTTCCTTCCGTAAAGAGCTTCGTACGGTGGCATGCCGATACTCGCATGGTAACTATTGTTATACGCAAATTCGACTAAGGGTAGGTGTTCGTCCCAATTCCCTTTGAAGTCCATCACGTAAGTCCAAAGCATGTCTTCCAGCATTTGTATAGTTCGCTCGCTCTGTCCGTCCATCTGAGGATGATAAGCGGTACTCAACCTCAACTGTGTTCCCATCCTCTCTTGCAAGCTTTTCCAAAAAATTGACGTGAAGCGCGGATCTCGATCAGAGATAATTGACACCGGCACTCCATGTCGTGAAACAATCTTCTTTACGTAAAGACTCGCTAACTGATTCAAACCAAAGCAGATCTTGATCGGTAGAAAATGTGCGATCTTCGTTAATCGAACCACGATAACCCAAATGGCATCATATTCCTTCTGTGTGACTGGAAGTCCTACCACGAAGTCCATTGTAATGTGCTCCCATTTCCATTCTGGTATTTCCAACGGTTGTAGTAAACCACTAGGCTGCTGGTGCTCTGCTTTGATGCGTTGGCAAGTCAGACATCTATTAACGCACTCTGTGACTTCTCGTTTCAAAATTGGGCCACCAAAAATGTTATCTCAAATCTCGGTACATCTTTGTGCCTCCCGGATGAACGGAATACGTCGTATTGTGTGCCTCGTGCAAAATCTCTCCCTTTAACTCGGTTATCGCTGGTACCCACACTCTTGCTTCGAATATCAAGATACCGTCTTTATCCATTCAGAATTTCTCTTCGTCATTTTCTGCTATCCTCTTTCTGATTTTCTCACACTCCTTATCTTTCTCTTGTGCTTCTTTCACTCTATCCAACAATGTCGGACGAGCTTCCATTACGAATAACTTTTCTTCAGACCCTTCTGGTCCTTTCATTTCTATCTCTAATTTTTCCATTTCTCTTACCAATTCTTCCTGAGTTATTAAATGAAACAGTTTTTCCCTTCCTTTTCTGCTCAGAGCATCGGCAACCACGTTTGCCTTACCCGGGTGATAAAGAATATCGCAGTCATAGTCTTTGATCAATTCTAACCACCTCCTCTGACACATATTCAACTCCTTCTGTGTAAAGATATATTTCAGACTCTTGTGGTCTGTGTATATCTCACATTTCTCTTCGTATAAATAATGCCTCCATATCTTCAACGCAAAAACTACTGCCGCTAACTCTAAGTCGTGAGTAAGGTATCGTTTTTCGTAATCCTTCAATTATCGTGATGCATACGATATGACTTTGTCGTGTTGTATGAGCACACAACCCAGTCCCTTGTGCGATGCGTCACTATACACCACAAAATTTCCCGCACCATTTGGTTGTTACAACACAGGCGCTTTGCTCAATCTCTTTTTCAACTCCTGAAAACTTTCTTCGCATTTGTCAGTCCATACAAATTTCACAGTCTTCCTCGTCAAATTGGTCAACGGGGTTGCTATCTTAGAAAAATCTTGGATGAATCTTCAATAGTACCCAGCTAACCCTAAGAAACTTCTTACCTCCGTTGGTGTTCTCGGTTGTTCCCAATTAATTACTGCTTCTACCTTTGCGGGGGCTACAGTGATTCCATTCTTATCCACTATGTGGCCTAAGAATTGAACCTTTTCCATCCAAAATTCGCATTTTGAAAACTTCGCATACATCTTCTCCTTCCTTAGTGCCTCCAAAATAATCTTCAGATGTTCGGCGTGTTCTTCCTCTGTCCTTGAGTAGATCAAGATGTCGTCGATAAAGACTACCACAAATTTATCCAAGTATGGCTTGAAGACTCGGTTCATCAAGTCCATAAATGCTGCCGGAGCGTTAGTTAATCCAAATGACATTACCAAAAACTCATAATGTCCATAACGGGTTCGAAACGCAGTCTTTGATACGTCCTCATCCCGTACTTTCAATTGGTGATAACATGTTCGTAGGTCGATCTTCGAGAAACATTTCGCTCCTTTCAGTTGATCAAATAAATCATTTATCCTCGGTAGCGGATATCTATTCTTGATCGTTGCTCTATTCAATTCTCGATAATCGATACAGAGCCTCATCGATCCGTCCTTTTTCTTAACGAATAACACTGGTGCTCCCCAAAGAGACACACTCGGTCGAATATAACCCTTATCTAATAACTCTTGCAGTTGTATAATCAATTCCTTCTTTTCTACTAGCGCCGTATGATATGGAGCTTTCAAAATCGGTGCTTTTCTCGGTGCTAAGTCTATTACGAATTCAATTTCTCTGTCTGGCGGAAGAACAGGCAGATCGTCTGGAAACACATCTTGAAATTCATTCACTACGGATATATCCTTAATTTCTACTCCCTTTTTTCGAGTATCTACAATGTAAGCTAAATAACCTACACATCATTTCCTTAATAATTTCTTGGCCTGCATCATCGTAATGCAACACGATTGCTTAAGCGATGAGCTACCATAAAACACTACCTTAGACTTACTCGGGGTCTGAAGGTTCACAGATTTGTTTTGACAGTCAATTATTGCAGCATGGTTATACAACCAATCCATTCTCAGTATTATGTTAAATTCTCCCAGTCTAATAGGAATCAAGTCTACTCTCAGTTTATATTCCCTAATGTTTGCGTGATAATTTCGATAAACATATTCTACAGGGATTACTTCCTTATTCGCAACTTCTATGTTCAAGGGATTTTGTAATCGTTCTCGGGGTGTACTAAGTCTACTAGCAAATTCTTTAGATACAAAAGAACAGGTGGCACCCGAATCAAATAATACATAAGCATTTATATCATTGATTGGGATTATACTTTACAGTACATCCTTCACAGCCACTGCGTCCTGGACGGTCATATTAAAGGTTCTAGCAGTTGGGCGGTTGGATTGGGTTGGTCCGTCGATCATCAGCTTGTTGCCTTCTTGCTGGTTGCTACCCCCGCCCCTTCCCTTCTTTGGGCAGTCCTTAATTCGGTGCTCCGTCGAGCCACACGCAAAGCATCCTTGTATCTTCTTTGGTTTCGGGCAATTGGGTGAAATGTGCCCCTCCTGTCCGCAGTTGTAGCAAGTGCCATGTCCCTTCCAGCACTCACCTTAGTGATTCTTTCCACATTTTGGGCATCCCTCAGCCCTCTTCTTAAAACCTCCACGAAAATTCCCTGATTGATTTTTGTTGTTTTTATTATTGTTGTTGTTGTTGTTGTTATTCTCCCACTTCCTTTTTCCCAAGTTGCTTCCTCCGCTACTGCTTCCTCCAGTACGGTTCTCTCCTCCAGCGCTCTTTCCTTTCTTCTCTTTGTTGTACAGACTTAAGGCCTCACTGCCACCTGCTGCAATGATTGCCTTCCTCTCTTCATCTCCCACCTGGTGCTCCGCAAATTGCGCTAGTTCATTAAACTTAGCTGCGTACTGCACCACCGTTATGTCACCTTGTTTTAGTTCTAAAAACTTCACCTCCATTCGGTTCTTCATGCTCTTCGGGAAGTAGTTCTCGAAGAACAGCGTCTTAAACTTATCCCATGTCATCGTCCCTTCTCCAGCTCTCTGCTGATTAGCCTCCCACCAATAGTTCGCTTCTCCTCTCATCATGTAAGTAGCAAATACCGTCTTCTGGTCTTCGCCCACACGAGCTATAGTGAAAGCCTTTTCGATCTCCTTGATCCAGGTTTGCATAATTATTGGGTTAGTAGTACCTTCGAACTCTGGGGGTCCTACACTCCTAAAATCTTTGAAGGTTATTACTGGAACACCTTAAGGGTTGGGGCGAACGGGTTCATTGTTTCTTTCCCTAAGAGCTTCTCCTAGCAGATCAACTAATTTCTCTATGGGATCTACTTGTTCCCTCTCGTTATTCACTGACTCCTCAGGTGCAGTCAATCTACGTCTGGGCGGCATTATCTGCATCATAAATTTTCATTTTATTATTACTAAGTTATATTACTTAAGTATTTCTTTTAATACTAAAGGCATAAAATTTTATAACACATTTCTGAAATAAGCTTCATTTATATTCATATGCCAAATAGTTTCATTACATGATTTCCCCTAGCATATTTCTATAAATGTTATCACATATATCCCCTAATATCACAAAAGACGGGGAACACTAACATATTACCATATTACCCCTCTAACAAATGCTTACTCAGGGTTTACATCACTATCCCACGCTTTACACAAAGAGTTGGGATTACAACATAGTATATACATCACATAAGATAAATACTACAAACTACTACTAGTCTAGCTAAGGGTCTCATCCCATCATCCCACGCTCCACAGCGCTCTTATACTCGATCTGTGATATGTACGCTACCAGCTCTCGGCTCAAAGTATATAGGGTTTGTCCCTACTCCGCTGGGTAGTGGTACACACCGTCAATCACCCTCTCGAAAGCTGATCGGAACACATACCCCATCTTGTTCATTTTTCTCTTCTTGCATCTGACCTCATCCTCTAGGTTGTTAGCTCTCTCATTGGCTGCCTCCCACTTCTCCTCGAAGTGTATCCTATCCATCACCTCTAATTCCAACTGAGTATGGAGTGCTTCCTTCTCAGTCTTTTCGCTCAATTCCCTCTGCTCGACCTCTTCTAGCTTCCCTGCCAGATCTACATTTCTTGCCACCGACCTGTGGAATAGGGTTCCCATCTGGATCCCTGCCTCCCTACGATAAGCAATCTCCACCTCTAACTCTTGCATGGCTAGCTTCCTCTGGTGGTCCTAGTCCCTCAGCTTCTGGAACTCAGACTCTCTCTCCTGGGCCGCAGCCTCCAGCTCCTGGACTCTGCAGTCCAACTCTAGAATACGCTCCTCGTACTCACCCAGCATATGCTCCTCTAGGTTAGGCTCGTAGGAGTCCTCCATAGGCTCCTCCTCTACAAGCTCATCTTCTATAGGCTTCTCCTCGGGGTCAAACTCCACCTCAATCTCATCCTCGTTGTCAGACTCAGATGGTGCAACAGCCTGCACTGGCACAGCCTGTAAAGGTGCCTCGTATACTACATCTATATCTCTAGGCTCCTCCTCGGCCACTCTACTAGGTACACCTGTGTCTGTCATCCTACAATCATAAACAAGACAACAAACAGCAACTCCATTAGAATGTTAAATAAAACATAAGTTCATTATATAGAATGAAGTTACATTTCATAACACGCTAAGTTTCGCTCTAGGGAAAATTCTATGTGAGTTCTACCCCTTTCTAACTTCTAAATTCTCCTAAGTTATAATCTAAGGACACTCACTCCTAAGGTTTATAACTACAGCTCTGATACTAACCTGTGACGCCCCCAAATTCGGTCCCCAATGCCATGAATTCGGTGTATCACATTTTACCAATAATGGTGTCGCCCCAAATTCGAATCGCCACTTGGTCACTCGAATTCGATTTGTCACGTTCAACAATCTCATACAATAGTAATAATACGACTAAATATCGCATAGCACAGCGGAATAAATACACAACTACTAATGAATAGATTACATTTAATTAATATAATTTATTCACGTCCCAAGGTCTCGTAACTTAAACATCGATTACATAGCTTAAACATACCTTAAGCATATATAACCCTAACTAGTACATAATAGAATAAGTTCTTATTACAAACATAAGTTCTACATAATTAACAGCTACTCTGTAGCCTTTCCCTTGCCCTTGTCGGTGCCCGAAGGTCCACACTGCTCTGCCTTAACTGAAGAATTTTAGGGAAAGCAAGAATGAGCAACGAGTTTGCTCAGCAAGTAATATAACAGCAAGGGTGAGTATTTTAGTTCTCAAGTCCAACAGTGTATAGTAAGGTATGATAGTTCAAGGATAACAAGAATAGCAACAGTTTTCAATAACAGTCACTAAGGATAGAATAATATCAATATGATTCAACGCTAAATCAATTTAAGAATTTAAGATAACTGAGTACTGAGCAGTCACTAAGGACAATGAACTTCTACTAGAATTAACAGTAATATACTGATAACCCAATCAAAAACAAGTACAACAGGTGATCAGCCTAAAGTACCCTACGGTATGCATATAGTTCAATTGTACTAAAGTGTGCGCACGTTGGTCTCCCGACAAATATAATTTCCCTTCAAAGAAGGTTGTTCATCTCAGTCAAACACAAGATCCTGCACCAATCAATTGGTTTGGGTCGCCTTTCAACAATATAAGTCTAGCCGAATCAAATGACATAGATCACAACAATTATAAGTTCAATCTCAAGATTTAAAGCTCGAAGAATATGAATCGACTTTTATCTTATCCATAAAGTATATAGTTTATAATACATGACTTGCAATCTCAAAAGTTTACTTGTACGACAATAATAGCACAAGCTTAATGAACGCTCAATAAAGAGTAGGGTTAGGAACTTGCTTACAACGTTCCTCGAATAAAGTAAACACAAAGATAAGTTACTTGCACAATAAATGAGTGTAAGTCAGGAAACTTGCCTTATGCGTAGTTTATCCACGTTAAATAAATCAACACTTTTTGAATCCCTATCGTAATATAGTTATGCGTATGGGATATTTATTAGTTACGTGTACTCATACATGGTATGTAAGTTTAAACACATACATATATGTCTAACTTAGTTGTACACTCTTTACATACTCCATTCCACATTTTTATGTACTTATAGCACAAAAGTTTAGTTTATAAATCACTATGAAGTCAAATAACATAGTCTCTAATCATTGCTTTATAGTTTGCAAATACCTTTTTGACTCAACATTCAAAAGTTTATAAACATATATCAACATACTTTTATTACACATGTTTATCCATGTATTCGACACATATGTAAAATCATAGATGTATAATCCACATTGTTTTGAAATCCTTAGAAACACCTTAGCAAAACTTGGTTCCGTAGAGTTACTATATGCTTGAATACTTAAAACATTGCTTGAGTCATGTATTATAGCTTAAGGCATTCTTTCATGCATGTTGAGAAACTAGGTTTGGTCTTTTCTATTTACTTTCAACAATGGATAGTTCTATTCATAAATCTTCATTTTACAAAGCCAAGAAAACTTATCACGTCAAAGACTAACCATAGACTTATTAAACCACATAACATTGCCAAACAACCTCTTTCTACGCATGCTTGCATGTATTAGATTCATAACTTTACTCTTTAAAAACTTGTTCTAAGCAACATTGAGTAGTGTACATATTTGTCTTAACAAATCTCATGTTAACCAAATTAAGTATGCAAAGAATTTCGAAACCATATTTCATATGTATTCATAAAACTAACTAAGTTGTGAATACATGCTAAAAAGGTTAGATTTCCAAAAAGGCGTAAGGTTTTATAAACATGGTCTTTGTCCTTCAACTTTTCTTTCAAAAGGTTATAACTCAAACTCTAATCTACTAACACATCATGAAATAAGCATTGGCACATGTTTAAGGATCATGTAAGTTCTTAAGTTAAGTTAGGTTAGGTTACTAGGTTTGTGAAATTAACAGCCCAGTCTTGGTTCCCTAGGCCACCCCCCATCGGGGCGGTACTTTGGCTTATAGGAGGCCCACAGGGGCGGGCATAGCCATACCAGTTCGGAAATTCTTTCCCCTGCTGCGAACCAACTTTCCCAAATCACCATCAAACAGCAAATTTAAGCATACCCACTATGTATAAACTACATAAACTTACTATACAACATACATAGCATAATTCTAATAGACTTAGCTCATCAATTTGGACATTAAAACAAGTATTTCAAGATATTTCTAAAAACTTGTAAGACTTGAATTCTATGAACATATAAAGGGGTATTACCTCTTGAAGTTGTGAAGTAACTTCTTTGCTTTCAATCTCATGTCTCCTCTTCAACTCAACAACACTCACACACACAAATTTTTGAATTTCACAGAGTAATCAACAAGAAGTCTGAGAATGAGAATAGTTTCATTTATAAGAAACTTGTTGACCAGCATTGGGGCTTTGCTCAATGGAATGAAGAAGAAACTAATGGTTATGGAGAAGTGGGTGAGTAGTTGTTGGATTACACTATTTTGCCCACTCCCCTTTGAATCATGATAGCTAGTTGATGAACTTGGGAGAAGAAGAGGGAATAGGCTTCTAGCCTTTGTCATTCATATGAGAGAGAATTGGACACTCATTGTGGGACAAGAAATAAGAACTCAGCATTGTAAGGAATGATATACCATATATTACACACTTAATACACATATATGCTTACCTTAGGTTAAATATATACTTAGGATATACATGGACCTAAAATGTCATAACAATATTTCAAGGTAGCACATTGGGGTACATGTATACACATTGATATATAATCCATGTACATTTTAATAATGTCAAATTGTGAGTTAATTGAATAGTGACATACTACATTATTACCAACCTCATTATTCCAATTATGTAACTTATTGAAATAATTATTGCTATTATTTATTCACATACTTTAATATACCATATAGTATTCATTAAAGTATTATACCTATAACATGGTCACATAAGTTCATGTATGTAACTCATACAATTTTATTACTCTTACAATATAGTTTCCATATTGCATAGTTTCACTAAAGTGTCACACTACACTTTAGATAACATTGTTTGAGTCCATATTGTATAATGTACATATAGTATGTATTCTCATAAGTCCACCCATGTGGCTCATTTCCTTTTTATCATATAGTTTTATTCACATTCTAATGTCACACTTCATTTTACAACCTCTATTATACAACTACATACATATATATCTACATATATATATATATATATATACATATTCCTATCATCATACATTTCATATTGGGCCACATCAATTAAATCAATTAAGCTAAGCATACTAAAGCACATGGACCCTAGTATTTAATCTAGCACATAAATTGATTGGGCCACATCTCTTAATTTTTATCATATCACATTAATGTGGTTAGGCTTGGATATATCTTAAGTCCGATACATTATTAATTCAATGATCTAACTAGATTAGGAAATTAATTAGGCCACACAAGACTTATCACTTAAGCTTAATTAAGCTCATTATTATTTCTATTTTCTTACCACACAAGGCATTTTAACGAATTTAACAGAAACTCCACATTCTTCCTCAATTATTATATATCCAATTTGAAACAATTGAGTTAACCCATCACATAAACATTTATATTAGAATAAATATTCATTTTCATTTAATAATATTCAAAAATTCTCGGGTATTACAATATTGCTCACTCTGGACGTGGTCAATAAAGCAGGTTTCTTATGTGGACCCCGGTAACAACATGCGAAAGGGTTGGGGCATTTTGCCATTCAATGAAATGGAAGGTGTCTAAGGCCGGACCAAGCTCTTCATCAAAAGAAAAGGGAGAACTCCTAAAAGAAATCACAGTAACATAAGCTTGCCCCAACAAAAGAAATGAAAATTCTCAAGAGAGTCCTTAACTCCAAATATAGACGCCCGATTACAAAAGGTTTAGCAAATGAAATCTACATCGTCAAACATGTCAACCTGCGCCAAGTCCTCACAAGTAGAGGCATCTATACCGAAGTTTAAATCTGGGCAGTGAAAGAACGAGCCACGTCCTCCAGGACGTCAGCAACACCCGGGTCATCAGTCAAGCCAATATCTAATCCAGTAGGGTTGCAAATAAAGAGCTCGCCCCTTTTCATAATCAATGATCAAACCGTTGGCATCAATCCAGCATAGCAACGTGGAAGGATCTGGTGATGTAAGCTGTTGAACACTATTTCAGCGAAGATATCAGAATATCCCCTAGTAAAGCCATCAGTGTTTGGACTGCCAGAGGGGCCAACACCAGATACAGATCTAGAAGGAATAAGTAGCAGCCTCAGCGGGATACCCACATAGACGATGTATGAAAATGGAACATCCGAATCTGCCATGCGAATGCCAAAAATAGCCATGTGGGAGCGGGAGCTTCTAAGCCTATCAAAATCCATGCTTAAAAAGAAACTCTATATCGCCTCAGAAAGGGTGAGGGTAGGCACCATTGTCAACTACTAGCAGGGTAGGCACCGTTGTCAACTACCAGTAGGGTAAACACCGTTGTTAACTACCAGCAGGATAGGCATCGTTGTCAACTACCAGCAGGGTAGGCACCGTTGTCAACTACCAGTATAGACATCGGGAAGGTCCTATGATTTTAGAACATCATCCCCAGCAGAGATGTAAAAATGCCTCAGTTTATCTTCATCAAACAAGCATCGGCAACACCGACGAAAATCAAACCATTGGAGTCAACACCAGCATAGACATCAGTAGCACTGATGAAAGTCAACCGTTGGAATCAGCTGTGACACCCCCAAATCCGGGTACTTCGTTTCAACATGATTTGGTGTTCACTTTCTAAATAGAACATACATCTACCCATAATAAGGAATGTAAAATAAATTACAACCTTGAATAAATAAAAAAAATCTTCCATAAAAAGGAATTACAACCTTATCCAAAATCATCCGAGGGTTTATCTAACCTTAACATAAATAATAATGCAGAAATAATAACATAACATAAAGTCTTATTACAATCAAAATCAAAAGATAACAAGTCTTCACTTGTTCATCTTGTCTTTCCCTTTACTTGTTGACGGTACGTCAACGTTCTCGGCTTTAACTGCAAGGGATTATTAAATATGCAAGAGTGAGCAAACAAAAGCTCACTTGGAATACAACAATAATATGACATAATTGAATAACTTCAAAATATTTGAATAAATTTACTTTCATCGACAATAAAGAATTGAATAATAATTCTTTCATCAATAATTAGAATTTCGAATATTGAAATCATCTGAGGGTCATAAGACCTTGAACTTTGTTCTAGGTTATAAACATTATATTTAAAACCTTTAATAGTCATTTAGACTATGGACTCTCAACTCGTACTTAGGGGGATCAACCATTCGTACCATGTATTGTGCACAAATATTTAACGCTTTCGCATAGTAACCTCCCCTAATAAATAGGGTTGTTCATCTCAGTAT
This sequence comes from Panax stipuleanatus, assembly GCA_020205555.1. NCBI lineage: Eukaryota > Viridiplantae > Streptophyta > Magnoliopsida > Apiales > Araliaceae > Panax > Panax stipuleanatus. The sequence continues at coordinate 115,861,248 of CM035121.1, read as the reverse complement.
TTGATACAAGTCCGCACCAAAGAAAGTTTGGTTTTGATAGCTAAAAGGAAATTTGGAGTTTCAACTATCATCAACTAAGGAGTAGTTGAATCGACTCACAATAATCAAGAATAATTCAATAATAACGAATTATGAGATAACTTATGCTTTAGAATTAAACTTAAAGTTTACGAAAGATAAGATAGACCTTACTTGAACAATTAAGTCAAGGTCACTTTAATTAAATCATGAACTTTAAATAAGTACTTGTCCATTGCAGAAATAAAAAGACAATCTCAATAAATATTTGAATTTAAAACACTTGTATAATAATAACAAGTTTGAGTTTAGAAAACTTACCTCGAGCGCAAGCTACAGTTACAACTCACGTTCTTTAACACTTCCTACACATATATATTTAACCATAATAATCTAAATTAGTTAACACGTAACTAATTCATATAATTAGTTCACCCATCTAGGTTAACTCATTCTTGTTTAATTATTACGTTAATAATTAATTATCATATAATTAATCATATCACATAATCATTTTACACGTCCACATAATTAATAAATTAATAATTATGTACTTCATATTAAATTATAATTAAATAAATTATAATTTAAATTAAACATTCACTTTTAATTATAATTAATCAAATTATAATTATATTTTATTTATAATTAATCAACCTACATCATGCATTTATTAAATTATAATTAAGCATATTATAATTTAAATTAACATTAACTTTGATTAAAAGTTAATCAAACTATATTCATCATAATTTAATAAATTATAATTTAAGTTAAACCTTTACTTGTAATTATAATTAATCAAATTATAATTACATATTATATTTTTTTAATATAATTTAATACTGTTCATTTAACATTTTAATATGTATCTAACATGTTATCAAGTACATTACACTAGATTAGCTTTTCAAAATACAAAAACAAAAAAAATAAGACATCATTATCTTCTGCACACCCCCCCCCCCCCCCCCGGTCGGGGCCGGCCCCCTGCAGCGTTGGCAGACAGGTTCACGAACTGTGCAGAGAAAAAAATCAATTTAGCTTATTTCTCCTCACCAAATTCCAATTTCAGTCAACACAATTCATATAAAACTTTACAACAATAAAATTTAAAGCTTCTAACATGTCTTAACACATTGAATCATCAAAACGATTTATTTAAAACTCTCAATTTCATGATTTTTGAAGAAAAGCCATTGATAAGTGTTCTTGATGAACTTGAACACTGAAATTTTGTTTCTACTTTAAAATACACAATTCAGCACATATTGAATTCGTTTATAAATATGTTATCACTATCTAACATCTATTTGTACAACAATACACAATTAAATTTAAAATTTTAATTTTAAAAGAAAACTATGCATATTTTCAAAATACTTCACTGTGATTTTTGATGAACATGAATTTCTCATGTTCATCCTATATCTATAAATTAACAACTTAATTAAGCATGAGATTCATATACAAGCATGCTATAAACATAATATATATATATATATATATATATATATAAATCATGTTTATTCAAGTTTCATAAGAATTCAATTAACAGAGAACTTAAACATATGAAAAACATATAAACTTGAGGCAAGTCTTCTAAACCCTAAACTCGTTAATTTTACACAAGTTTTCTAAACCCTAATCTTGTATTGATTTTATATGATCTCTTGAATTCATATAATGTCCTTTCCATTTCAATATTGGACAATTGTTTATTTAATTGAAATGGTCTTAACTTATTGTTCAAGTAAGATCCAATTATTATCTTAAATGCTTTAGGTTTACTTCTAAAGCATATGTTAATTCATAATTCTTTTATTTTGAATTATTGAAAGTCGATTCAACTAATCCTTAGTTGATGAACGTGAATTCTAAATTACCCTTGTAAGCTTATCCAAACCAAACTTTCTTTGGTGCGGACTTGAATTCAAATTACTGAGTTGAACAACCCTATTTACTAGGGGAGGTTACTACGCATAGCTTTAAGATGGTTGTGCACAATACATGGTACGAAGGGCTGATCCCCCTAAGTACGAGTTAAGGTCCATAGTCTTATTGACTGTTAAAGGTTTAAATAGAAATATTTATAACCTAGGACAAGAGTTCAAAGGTCTTATGACCCTCAGATAAATTCTATATCCAAATTTTAATATTGATAGAGAATTATTATTCAATTCTTTATTATTGAAGCAAGCTAAGTTGTTCAGATTTTCTTAAAGATATCTTTCATGTCTATATTATTGTTAAACTCCAGTGAGCTGTGGTTTGCTCACTCTTGCATTAAATAATAATTTCAGTTAAGGTTGATAACGCTGATGCTCCGTCTACAAGTAAGGGCAAGGGAAAGCAAAGCAAGTGAAGACTTATTTTTTTTTTATTTGAGAATGATTGTAATAATTGAATATTATGTTTTATTTCCGCACTTTATTATATTCATGTCAAGGTTAGAGTAACCCTGGGATTGATTTTGAGAAGGTTGTAACCCTTGTTTTAAGGGAGATTTAGTTATTTTAATTTAAGTTGTAGTTTATTTTGCATTATTCATTGGGTAGATATATGTTATATTAGAAAGTGAACACCAAATCATGTGAAAACGAAGTACCCGAATTTGGGGGTGTCACAGGTTGGTATCAAAGCCGTAGGTTATGAAACCTTAGGTGGGGAAAAACCTTAGGTAGTAGCCTTATGGTAAGATCGAAAAGATAGATGTGATAGGTAAAAGATAATAAACTACCTTATGTGCCTATGTGTTTACATTATAGTATTCGAATAGTGACGATTCGTTATCACGTAATAATGAACTTTAAAATTCTTTTGTCAGGATGTCGAACGTGGGAGAACCTAGTCAGGCTAGAGAGGATGTACCTCAGGTGCCTATAGAGGAAGAGCCCTGTGGCATACATATTGTCTGGGAGCAACTGGTTAGGAGAGAGCCATCTCCAGTGATCACCGTAGCTGGTCGGGAGCGTGAGCTGACACCTATTCCAGAGGATGAGGACGAGGACGAGTCTGAAGAGGAGGAAGAGGAGGAAGAGAATTCTGAGGAGGAATTCCCACCTCACTCTACTAGTGCTGAGATGTACGAGGCAGTCTACGATAGCAATATGGAACTTCAGGGACGAGTAGGAGATCTCGAGGAGACTATTCAGCAGCGGGACGAGACTATCGAAGAGATGGATAGTGAACTAGGAGATGCACAGTGGAACCTGATACATATGGAGGTCGAGAGAGATGCTGCTCTATTTGAACTGGCGAAACTGAAGCAAGACATCCAGGAGGAGTCGAGGAAGCGTGCCAGAGCTGAAGAGTCAAGCTTGAGGGCTAATCAACGAGCCGATCGAGCTGAAGGTGAAGCTGAAGCCAAGAGGGCCAAGCTGAGGGAAACGGAATATGCTTTTCATACGGCGATAGAGAGAGCTCAGGATCGTATTTTCTACTACCCAGCTCAGTTCCAAGGTTTATCGTGGTATGTGGTGGAACGAAGAACGGCATTTCGGGTAATGGAAGAGGAACGCAGAGAGGCTGTGAGACGCATTAATATGCCTAGGCAGTAGCAGCAGTAGCAGTAATAGTAGTAGTAGCAGTAGCAGTAGTAGTAGTGCTTTTATTTATGTATTGCTTTTTGTATTAAATAAAGTAAATTCCATAATTTGAGATAAGAATGGGATGAGTTAATAATATAATCCTGCAACTTTTCCAGTTCAGGAAGGATGATGTAAATGGCAGAAATGCTATCTGGTTGATGTTTTTAAAACTACGACTGATGAATAAAAGAAATTTATGGACGTGCTTGGTGTTCTATGTGAATTAATTATTTAAACGTTTAAGTATGAACTTGGATACTTAATAATTGAATAAAGGGTCTAATAATAATATTTGCTTAACAGAAAATGCCTCCTAGAAGAAGAGTAACGAGTCAAAATCCCGAGGGTTCGATGAACAACAACCATAACGATGGGACGAATCCCAATTCGGTTCAGCAGTTGGTGAACCTGTTTACCGGAGCTCTTGCGAATCAACCGCAGGTGCAGGATACTACTTTCAAGGAATTTAAGGCAGTAGGACCGCCTGAGTTCAAAGGATCGACTAACCCTATCGAAGCTCAGACATGGGTTATGGAAATGGAGAAGGTATTTGATGTGGCTAGAGTAGGAGAAGACCAAAAGACAACGTTCGCGACTTTCATGTTGAAGTCGGATGCAAGTTTTTGGTGGCAGGCTAACAAGACTCGAGAAGGAGAGGGAGTCATCACGTGGGAACGTTTCAAGGAAATGTTCTACGAGATGTACTTTCCAGTGAGTTCGCAGGACCAGATGGAGGTCCAGTTCCTAGAACTTAAGCAAGGAGGGATGACGGTGTCCGAGTATGCTGCTAAGTTTAACGAGTTGGCCAGGTTCGCTACATACCAGGTCAGCACTGACGCTAGGAAAGCAAGAAGGTTTGAGCGGGGACTAAAGCCCTGGCTCTACAGCAAGGTTTCCATGTTCCAGCTGAACACATTTGCAGCGGTGCTGGAGAAAGCCATACTTGCTGAAGGAGGAAGCGAAGCGGTAACGAAGTTCAACCAAGATAAGAAGAAGAAGAATGAGGTAGAAACCAAGACTGGGGGTTTCACAGGCAGCGCTGTGAACCAGAAGAGGAAGTGGTCTGATAATATCTCTGCTGGGAGTCAGCAAGGAAGCCAGCAGAAGAGGAAGTTCGAAGCATGTGCTACATGCGGTAAGAATCACACTGGCGTGTGCATGAAGGGGAAGCGGGTGTGCTTCAACTGTGGTCAGGAAGGCCACATCGCGCCAAATTGCCCAAAATCGAAGAAGGGAGCTTGCTTTACATGTGGATCCAAAGATCACATGGCTAGCAACTGCCCGAAGAAGCTGACGGCAGGGTCAACAGGGAGCGGAGGGAATGGAAGCGGCAGTACCGTTACTATCGTTGCACCATTGCAAGTTGTTCGACCCACTGCACGGACATTCAATATGATGGTGCAGGATGCTGTGTAATCAAAAGATGTGGTGTCAGGTATTATTCCGGTCAATAGTATAAATGCATATGTATTATTTTATTCGGGTGCTACTTGCTCATTCATATCTGATGATTTTGCTAGAACCCTAGACTTACCTGTAGAGGAGTTAATTTACCCTTTGATCATAGAGATTGCGAATAGGGAGGTTATTCCTGTTAGGAGCGTTTATAAGAACTGTAGATTGGACATTAAGGGTCAGGAACTTAGAGTAGATTTGATTCCGATTAAACTTGGGGAATTCGACGTTATACTGGGTATGGATTGGTTGTTCAACCATGGGGCGGTAATCGACTGTCAGAAGAAGTCGGTGAACCTTACGACTCCGTCGAAGTTGGTGTTCTATGGTAGCAAATCGCCTAGGCAAGCGAGTTTTCTGACGATTATGCAAGCCAAGAAACTTCTGACGCAAGGCTGTGTAGGATATCTAGCCTACATAGTAGATTCGCGTAAGGAAAGCCCGAAGGTGGAGGAGATATCGGTAGTTAAGGAATTTGTGGACGTTTTTCCGAGCGATTTACCAGGACTTCCGCCAGATAGGGAGACAGAGTTCATGATCGATCTAGCGCCGGGAACTGCTCCGATTTCGAAGGCTCCGTACCGAATGGCTCCAGTCGAGATGAAAGAACTGATGATTCAACTGCAAGAATTACTGGACAAGAAGCATATTCAACCAAGCGTTTCGCCGTGGGGAGCGCCTGTCTTATTCGTGAAGAAGAAGGATGGGTCGATGCGTCTTTGGATTGATTATAGAGAGTTGAATAAAGTTACGATCAAGAATAGGTATCCTTTACCTAGGATCGATGACTTGTTTGATCAACTGAAGGGTGCGAGGTACTTCTCAAAAATTGATTTGAGAAGCGGGTATCATCAATTGAAGGTGAGAAAGGAAGATATACCGAAAATGGCTTTTAGAACTCGGTATGGTCATTACGAGTTCTTGGTGATGTCATTTGGTCTCACGAATTCCCCAGCTGCATTTATGGACCTAATGAATAGGGTGTTCAAGCCATTTCTAGACAAGTTCGTGGTAGTGTTCATAGATGACATCCTGGTTTATTCCAAGACCGAGGAGGAGCATGCTGAACACTTACGACTAACCTTAGAAGCCCTGAGACGAGAGAGGCTTTACGCTAAATTCTCAAAATGCGAATTTTGGTTGGAACGTGTGCAATTTCTTGGCCACGTGATCGACAAAGAGGGTATTTCGGTAGATCCGTCGAAGGTTGAAGCTGTTATAAATTGGGAACAGCCAAAGACGCCGTCCGAAGTGAGGAGTTTCTTGGGATTGGCAGGTTATTACCGGAGATTTATCCAAGACTTTTCTAGAATCGCAACTCCGTTGATGAATCTGACTCGTAAAACAGTTAAGTTTGTTTGGACGGAGAAGTGTGAGGAGAGTTTTCAAGAGCTGAAGAAGAGGCTGAGTACTGCGCCTGTATTGTCTTTACCAGATAGTTCCGGAAATTTTGTAGTATATAGCGATGCCTCACATAAAGGATTAGGCTGTGTATTGATGCAGAGCGGCAAAGTCATTGCCTATGCGTCACGTCAGCTGAAGGATTACGAGAAGGGGTATCCAACCCATGATCTAGAATTGGCGGCAGTAGTGTTTGCCCTAAAGATTTGGAGGCACTACTTATATGGAGAGAAGTGTGAAATATACACAGATCACAAGAGTCTGAAGTATATATTTACCCATAAGGATTTGAACATGCGCCAAAGAAGATAGTTGGAGCTGATTAAAGACTACGATTGCGAGATACTTTACCATCCGGGTAAAGCTAACGTTGTCGCTGACGCTTTAAGCAGGAAAGGTCGGGAGAAGCTGAACCTATTAACTGATCAGGATCGGTTGATAGAACAAATGGCTAGATTAGAATTGGAAGTGAAGTTTTCGAAGGAATCGGATGAGTTGTTGTTTCAAGTAACCAATGGTTCTACTCTAGTAGATAAGGTGAAAGAAGCACAATTCAATGATGAAGAATGTGAAAAGATTCGGAAGAGGATAACCGAAGGCGAAGAGTTCAAATTCAAGATCGGTAACAAAGGACTGTTACGGTTTAAAGGTAGAATATGGGTACCGCCAGTACCAGAGGTCAAAGAGGAGATTCTAAGCGAAGCTCATAGTTTTAGATATTCTATTTACCTTGGGAGTACGAAGATGTACCAGGATCTCAAGCATCATTTCTGGTGGCCGAATATGAAGAGGGACGTTGCGGAATGTGTTGCGAAGTGCTTAACGTGCCAGAAAGTCAAAGCAGAACACCAGAGACCAAGTGGACTGCTGCAATCGTTAGAAATTCCAGAGTGGAAGTGGGAGCATATCACGATGGATTTCATGGTAGGTCTTCCAATGACTCAGAAAGGATTTGATGCGATATGGGTTATAGTGGATCGACTGACGAAGTCAGCCCACTTTCTACCAATCAGGGTTAAGTACAACCTGGATAAGCTAGCGAAGCTATACGTGAAGGAAATTATTTCTCGACATGGTGTTCCGGTGTCGATTGTGTCCGACAGAGATCCGCGTTTTACATCGAATTTCTGGAAGCGTTTGCAAGAAGGTATGGGAATGCAATTGCGAATGAGTACAGCGTATCATCCTCAGACTAATGAACAAAGCGAAAGAACGATTCAGACACTTGAGGATATGCTAAGAGCTTGTGTGATGGACTTCAAAGGAAGCTGGGAAGATCATCTACCATTGGTGGAGTTCGCCTACAACAATAGTTATCATGCGAGTATTGGCATGCCGCCTTACGAAGCATTATACGGCAGAAAATACAGAACACCTTTCTGCTGGGATGAAGTCGGTGAACGTCAATTATTGGGACCAGAATTGTTACAACAAACCGCCGAAATTGTGAAGCTGATCAGAACGAGATTAGTTGCTGCTCAAGACAGGCAAAAGAAGTTTGCCGATCTTAATCGACAGAACCGAGAATTCTTGCCAGGAAGTTTCGTTTTCCTGAAAGTATCTCCCTGGAAGGGGAAAATTCGATTCGGTAAGAAGGGGAAGCTGAGTCCCCGATTCATTGGACCTTTTGAGGTATTACGAAAGGTGGGCGAGGTTGCTTACGAGATTGCATTACCTCCGGAGCTCGAGAATATATATAATGTCTTTCATATTTCTGTATTAAGACCTTACAAGCACGATTACAAACATGTAATAGAATAGGAACCTTTGCTATTTGATAAAGACTTAACGTATGAAGAAGTGCCTGTTCAAATAGTTGATAGAAAGGAACAAGTACTTAGGAATAAAGTGATACCTTCTGTTAAGGTAATTTGGAGAAACCACAGTGCTGAAGAAGCTACGTGGGAACTCGAAGATGTTATGATGAAATCTTATCCGCATTTATTTGATTAGTTTTGTGTAACCCCTTATATACTGATTCTGGGGACAGAATCCTTTTAAGGGGGAAGAATGTAATAGACGAGATTTTTTTTTTTGTGATTCTGGGGACAGAATCCTTTTAAGGAGGGAAGATTGTAACGATTGTGATTTTATATTTAATTTTAAATATTTATTGAATTAAATAAATATTTGTGTGAATTATTTATTGAGTTAAATAAATAAATTATGTGATTGATGGAGTGATTTAATTAAGTGTATATATTAATTAAATGAGTGTGCAATATTTAATTTAATTAATGTATATTAATTTTATATTATAGTTCTAATTTAATTGAGATAATTAAATTAGATGAGATATGTGATGAAGTGTTACATGAATTATAATTAGCGAGTAATTATAATTAGGTGACAATTTTATGTGATTTATTGATGTTAGATTTTAATTGATTAAATTATTATTGATATTTAATTAATTAAAATGTGACATTAAAGTATGTGTTAAATAATTTATTAAAATAAAGAAAAGGATTTTTAAATTTACTTTAACCAAACAAGGCCCTTATAATTGTTTTAAACTTATTTCTACCAAACGGGGCCCTAACTATCAAAAAGCTATTTAAATAAACTGTTTACCAAACATGGCCTTAGCATTAATAATATATTTTTAAAAATAACCTTGTTTTGCCAAACAAGGCATTGTGGCTTTTTGAAATTTGTAACTGACATTATACTTAATATATTTGTCAGTTATATTATATAATTAAGCCTATATCTATTACTACGTATTATATTATACGTTAGTCTAAACTACGTTAGAAAGAATATCAGGGTAAGAGAGAAAAGAAAGAACAGAGGAAGAGTTAGAGAAGAGAGAAGAAGAAGAAAAGGAAAAGCTTAAGCATCATCATCTTCTTCATTAACGATTAGCAAAAAGGTTATAATCTATAATTTTACTCTTACAATTATAGAACTCAATTCATATGTTTCATGTATTTTATTCTCTGTCAAAAGTTGAGTTTTCATGGAAGTTATGAAATCATGAATTTTATATGTATGTATTGTATCCATGTGTTGATTGTGGTAATTGTATGATATAAGAGGATTTTCAGGAATTAAATTACTATTAAAACAAGTTTCATGGAAAAAGTTTTGTTCATATTGTTTTATGTATATTGATTGGTTTTAGAATGGAAAATTTAGGAATTTGTATGTGTTAGTATGTCTAATTAGAATTGGTTATGATGTTATATTCAATTATGAAGAGATTTCATGTGTTATAAGTTGAATTACTTGAGAAATTCTATTACAGTAGATTATTTTATGGAAAAATATGAGTTTTCATGAAAATGGCCAAATTGGATTTTTAAAACTATTGATTCTCGTTGTTTAAATGAGTTTATGTTTTGAGTGCATGTTAGATATATGTATTACAGCGTATATATGATTTACAGTGTCTATGGTACTATATTTTAGGCTTGTATGGGTTGTCCGGTAAAGCAGGGAGCCATGGCTGTCTGCGTCTGGCCGAGCTGCTGCGCAGCTGCGCCGGCAGCAAGGCCAGGAGCAGCGCAGCTGCGCCGCTTGCTTTTACCAGAGCCTTTACCTGCGCAGCTTGCGCCGGGTTTAAGGCAGCTGGCTGCGCCGGGTTCGGTGCAGTGGCAGTGTGTTTTAAACAATTGTGCAGATTATTTTCATGCCTAAGTTACATTATTGCTAAGATAATGAGCATATATCTAGCTTCTATAACATGTGTTAACACGAAGTTGGTAATTTCATAATTTGAGAAAAAAAGGAAGTTTTGAAAACCTAATATAATATTTAAATTATAAGCTATAATTGTTTAATTGTAAAATAAGTTACTTAATTATAATTTGATTAATTATAATTAAGAGTAAATGTTTAATTTAAATTATAATTCTGTGAAATTATAATGTATAGAAGTTGATTTATTATAATCAATTAGATGTTAATTTAAATTATAATTTAATAAATGCATGTTTAATTGTGGATTTTAAATTGATAATTACATGATTTATTATAAATTGTGTAATTGTAATACATGTTATAGTTTAATTAATTATTGATTATAATTGATAAATACATGATTAATTATAAATTGTGTAATTATAAATGCATGAATGTGGTTTAATTGATTTTAAATTATAAATTGTTTATAATTTAAAAGGTAATGATAATTTAAGTAATTATAATTTGATTAAGTGTTTGAATTATAATTGTTTAATTATAATTGAGTTAAATACATAATTAATTTAATTATGTGAATATGTAGGTGATGTAATTAACTATGTGATGGTTGATTATTATTACTATTTAATCAGAATGTGAGTTAACCATGAGGGTTAACCACTTATGTGAATTAGTTACGTGTTAATTAATTTAGGTTATTGTGATTGAATATATATGTGTAGGAAGTATTAAAGTACGTGAATTGTGTTAAGTAGTTTGCGCTTGAGGCAAGTCTTCTAAACCCTAAACTCGTTAATTTTACGCAAGTCTTCTAAACCCTAAACTCGTTAATTTTATGCAAGTTTTCTAAACCCTAATCTTGTATTGATTCTATATGATCTCTTGAATTCATATAATGTCCTTTCCATTTCAGTATTGGACAATTGTTTATTTAATTGAAATGGTCTTAACTTATTGTTCAAGTAAGATCCAATTATTATCTTAAATGCTTTAGGTTTACTTCTAAAGCATATGTTAATTCATAATTCTTTTATTTTGAATTATTGAAAGTCGATTCAACTAATCCTTAGTTGATGAACGTGAATTCTAAATTACCCTTGTAAGCTTATCCAAACCAAACTTTCTTTGGTGCGGACTTGAATTCAAATTACTGAGTTGAACAACCCTATTTACTAGGGGAGGTTACTACACATAGCTTTAAGATGGTTGTGCACAATACATGGTACGAAGGGCTGATCCCCCTAAGTACGAGTTAAGGTCCATAGTCTTATTGACTGTTAAAGGTTTAAATAGAAATATTTATAACCTAGGACAAGAGTTCAAAGGTCTTATGACCCTCAGATAAATTCTATATCCAAATTTTAATATTGATAGAGAATTATTATTCAATTCTTTATTATTGAAGCAAGCTAAGTTGTTCAGATTTTCTTAAAGATATTCTTTCATGTCTATATTATTGTTAAACTCCAGTGAGCTGTGGTTTGCTCACTCTTGCATTAAATAACAATTTCAGTTAAGGTTGATAACGCTGATGCTCCGTCTACAAGTAAGGGCAAGGGAAAGCAAAGCAAGTGAAGACTTGTTTTTTTTTATTTGAGAATGATTGTAATAATTGAATGTTATGTTTTATTTCCGCACTTTATTATATTCATGTCAAGGTTAGAGTAACCCTGGGATTGATTTTGAGAAGGTTGTAACCCTTGTTTTAAGGGAGATTTAGTTATTTTAATTTAAGTTGTAGTTTATTTTGCATTATTCAATGGGTAGATATATGTTATATTAGAAAGTGAACACCAAATCATGTGGAAACGAAGTACCCGGATTTGGGGGTGTCACATATACAGTCACATTGCACCTTACCCTTTGTATAATATATAGTTAGTTACTATACTTTATACTTTTTAATTCGTATGCTCGCACATAGAAGTAAATAATTTACTTATCTCATCAATTAATTAATAATAATATTAATTAATTCGTTTCTCATTAATCCATACAATTATTAATATTCACAATAATAGATTAACACTTACATGATTAAATATCACATGAATAATTGTAAATCTTATTATATTTATAAACACGTTGCTTATTACTATTATATTATTTTCAATAATAATAATCCACACATCATCAATTAATTGTCATTAATACTCTATAAAAATTAATTAATATTCTACGATAACAATTAATAACAATTAACAATTAATATAGATTAATTGTTCACTTAATAAATCCTTCGTTAATTAATATCATCATTAATATATCTCATCGCGGTGCCACACAAGGCTTCCCGAGTTTATTATAAACTCTACATTTTTCTCAATTATTATAATTATTCAATTTAATAGAATTGAGTTAATCATTCTCATAACACAAAATCATTTATATTAAATAAATTCTCATTTCCATTAATATATTTATTTAATAATATTAGAAAATTCTCGGGTATTACATCCTCCTCCCTTATAAAAATTCCATCCCAAAATTGATACAAGATTACACAAATAGATGGGGATAGTCCCTCATCATCTTATCTTCTAACTCTCACGTTGCCTCCTCGACATCGTGGTTACGCCAAAGTACTTTTACAGAAGATATAATTTTATTCCTCAAGGTCTGCTCTTTCCTATCTAGTATCTGGATAGGAATTTCCTCATACGCCAAGTTCTTCTCCACTTGAATGGGCTCGTAAAAGATCACGTGCTTGTAGTCGGCCTTTTATGGTCGTAACACGGAAATGTAGAACACGTTATGGATGTGCTCCAACTCGGGTGGTACCGCAACTTTGTATGCCACTTCGCCCACTCGCTTTATTATCTCGAACAGTCCTATGAATCTTGGTCTCAACTTTTCTTTCTTGCCGAAACGGATCTTTCCCTTCCATAGAGATACTTTCAAGAATACGAAACTGCCAACTTTGAAGTCTCGGTCCTGCCGATGCAAATCTGCGTACTTTTTCTGGCGATCTTGAGCTGCTACTAGTCTGGCTTTTATCACTGTCACAACATCTGAGGTTTGTTGTACTAACTCTGGTCCGAGTATTCGTCACTCTCCGACTTCGTCCCAACATAATGGCGTTCTGCACTTTCTTTCGTAAAGAGCTTCGTACGGTGGCATGCCGATACTCGCATGGTAACTATTGTTATACGTAAATTCGACTAAGGGTAGGTGGTCGTCCCAATTTCCCTTGAAGTCCATCACGCAAGTCCTAAGCATGTCCTCAAGCATTTGTATAGTTTGCTCACTCTGTCCGTCTGTCTGAGGATGATACACGGTACTCAACCTTAACTGCGTTCCCATTCTCTCTTGCAAACTCTTCCAAAAATTTGACGTGAAGCGTGGATCTCGATCAAAGACAATAGACACCGGCACTCCATGTCGCGAAAAAATCTCCTTTACGTATAGGCTCGCTAATTGGTTCAAACAGTAGCGGATCTTGATTGGTAGAAAATGTGTGGTCTTGGTAAGTCGATCCACAATAACCCAAATGGCATCATAACCTTTCTGCGTAACTGGAAGTCCTACCACGAAGTCCATTGTAATATGCTCCCATTTCCATTCTGGTATTTCCAACGGTTGTAATAAACCACTCGGTCGTTGATGTTTTGCTTTAATGCGTTGGCAAGTCAAACATCTACTGGCGCACTCTGCAACCTCCCATTTCAAATTGGGCCACCAAAAATGTTGCCTCAAATCTCGGTACATCTTCGTGCCTCCCGGATGAACGGAATACGTCGTATTGTGTGCCTCGTGCAAAATCTCTTCCCTTAGCTCGGTTACCGCTGGTACCCATACTCTTTCTTCAAATCTCAAAATACCATCTTTATCCATTCAGAATTTCTCTTCCTCATTTTCTGTGATCCTTTTTCTGATTTTCTCACATTCATCATCTTTCTCCTGTGCTTCCTTTACTCTATCCAACAATGTTGAATGAGCTTCCATTACAAACAACTTCTCTTCAGACTTTCCTGGTCCTTTCACTTTTATCTCCAATTTCTCCATTCCTCTTATCAATTCTTCTTGAGTCATCAAATGAAATAATTTTTCCCTTCCTTTCCTGCTCAGAGCGTCGGCAACCACGTTTGCCTTTCTCGGGTGATAGAGAATATCGCAGTCATAGTCCTTGATTAATTCTAACCACCTTCTCTGCTGCATGTTCAACTCCTTCTATATGAAGATATATTTCAAACTTTTGTGGTCCGTGTATATCTCACATTTCTCCCCGTATAGGTAATGCCTCCATATCTTTAACGCAAAAACTACTGCCGCTAACTCTAAGTCATGAGTAGGGTATCATTTTTCGTAATCCTTCAATTGTCGTGATGCATACGCAATGACTTTGTCGTGCTTCATAAGTACATCGCCAAGTCCCTTGTGCGATGCATCACTATACACCACAAAATTTCCCGCATCATCTGGTAATGATAACACAGGTGCTTCGCTCAATCTCTTCTTCAGTTCTTGAAAACTTTCTTCGCATTTGTCGGTCCATACAAATTTCACCGTCTTCCTTGTCAGATTGGTCAACGGGGTTGCTGTCTTAGAAAAATCTTAAATAAATCTTCGATAGTACCTAGCTAATCCTAAGAAACTTCTCACCTCCGTCGGTGTTCTTGCTTGCTCCCAATTACTCACTGCTTCGACCTTTGTAGGGTCTACTGAGATTTCATCCTTATCCACCACGTGACCTAAGAATTGAGCCTTTTCCATCCAAAATTCGCACTTAAAAAATTTTGCATACATCTTTTCTTTCCTCAGTGCCTCCAAAACAATCTTCAAATGTTCGGCGTGTTCTTCCTCTGTCTTCAAGTAGATCAAAATGTTGTCGATAAAAACAACTACAAATTTATCCAAGTATGGCTTGAAAACTTGGTTCATCAAGTCCATAAATGCTGCCGGAGCATTAGTCAAACCAAATGACATTACCAAAAACTCGTAGTGTCCATAACGGGTTCGAAACGCAGTCTTTGGTATGTCCTCATCCCTCACTTTCAGTTGATGATATCCTGTTCGTAGGTCGATCTTCGAGAAACACTTTGCTCCCTTCAGTTGATCAAATAAGTCTTCTATCCTCGATAGCGGATATCGGTTCTTGATCGTTACTCTATTCAATTCTCGATAATCGATATAGAGCCACATCGATCCGTCCTTCTTCTTAACAAATAGCACTGGTGCTCCCCAAGGATAAACACTCGATCGAATTTTACCCTTATCCAATAACTCTTGCAATTGTATCATCAATTTCTTCATTTCTACTGGCGCCATACGATATGGAGCTTTCAAAATCGGTGTCGTTCCCGGTGCTAAGTCTATTACAAATTTAATTTCTCTGTCTGGCGGAAGACCAAGCAGATCGTCTGGAAACACATCTTGAAATTCATTAACTACGCATATATCCTTAATTTCTACTCCCTTTTTTTGAGTATCAACGATGTAAGCTAAATAACCTACACATCATTTCCTTAACAATTTTTTGGCCTGCATCATCGTAACGCAACACGATTGCTTAAGCGATGAGCTACCATAAAACACTACCTTAGACTTACTCAGAGTCTGAAGGTTCACACATTTGTTCTGACAGTCAATTATCGCAGCATGGTTATACAACCAATCCATTTCCAGTATTACGTCAAATTCTCCCAATCTAATAGGAATCAAGTCTACGCTCAGTTCATGTTCTTTAATGTTTGCGTGACAATTTCGATAAACGTATTCTACAGGGATCACTTCCTTATTCGCAACTTCTATGTTCAAGGGATTTTCTAATAGTTCTTGGGGTGTACTAAGTTTACTAGCAAATTCTTAAGATACAAAAGAACAGGTGGCACCCGAATCAAATAATACATAAGCATTTATATCATTGATTGGGATTATACCTGACACCACGTCCTTTGCAGCCACTGCGTCCTGGACGGTCATGTTAAATGTTCTGGCGGTTGGGCGGTTGGATTATGCCGGTCCGCTGATCATCAGTTTGTTCCCTCCTTGTTGGCTACTACCTCCGCCACTTCCCTTCTTCGAGCAATCCTTAATTCGGTGCTTAGTTGAGCCACATGCAAAGCATCCCCTGATTTTCTTCAATTTTAGGCAATTTGGCGATATGTGCCCCTCCAGACTGCAATTATAACACGTGCTTTTTCCTTTCCAGCATTCCCCCTAATGACTTCTCCCGCACTTATTACAAGTCTCACTCCTTTTCTTAAAACTCCCTTAGTGACTCCCACCTTGTTTGTTGTTGTTGTTGTTGTTGTTGTTGTTGTTGTTGTTGTTGTTGTTGTTGTTGTTGTTGTTATTCTCCCACTTTCTCTTTCCTAAATTACTTTCTCCACTGCTGCTTCCTCCAGTACGATTCTCTCCTCCAGCATTCTTTCCTTTCTTCTCTTTGTTGTACAAGCTCAAAGCTTCACTTCCTCCCTCGGCAATAATAGCCTTTTCCAGCAGTGTTGCAAAAGAATCGATCTGAAAAACTGACACCTTATTGAATAGCTAAGGCTTCAGTCCTTGTTCGAATCGTCTAGCCTTCCTCTCTTCATCACCAACTTGGTGTTCCGCAAATCGCGCTAGTTCATTGAATTTAGCCACGTATTGCACCACCGTCATCTCACCTTGTTTTAACTCTAGGAATTTCACCTCCATTTAATTTTTTATGCTCTTCGGGAAGTAGTTCTTGAAGAACAACATTTTGAATCTTTCACATGCTATCGTCCCCTCTTCGGCTCTCTGCTGATTTTCTTCCCACCAATAATTCGCTTCTCCCCTCATCATGTACGTGGCAAACACCGTCTTCTGATCTTTGCCTACGCGAGCTATAGTGAAAGCTTTTTCGATCTCCTTGATCCACGTTTGTGCAATGATTGGGTCGGTAGTTCCCTCGAACTCCAGGGGTCCTACACTCTTAAAGTCTTTAAAGGTTGTTACTGGCACAGCCTGAGGGTTGGGGCGAACGGGTTCATTGTTCCTTCCCCTTAATACCTCTCCTAACAGGTCTACCAACTTCGGAATGGGATCTACTTGCTCACTCTCGTTATTAACGGATTCTTTGGGTGTAGTCAGTCTACGTCTTGGTGCCATGATCTGCATCACAAATTTTCATTTTATTATTATTCAGTTCATCACTTAAGTATTTTCTTTTAATACAAAAAGAAAAAAATTATAACACGTTTCTGAAATAAACTTCATTTATATTCATATGCCAAATCGTTTCATTACATGATTTTTCCCTAGCATATTTTTATAAATGTCATCACATATATCCCACAATATCACAAAAGATAGGAAATATACCAACATACTACCATACTACCCCTCTAACAAAAGCTTACTCGGGGTTCACATCACTATCCCATACTTTACACAAAAAGTTGGGATTACAACATAGTATATACATCATAAAAGATAAATACTACTACTAAATTGACTAAGGTCTCATCCCATCATGCCACGCTCCACAGCGCTTTTATACTCGATCTGGGCTATATACGCAACCAACTCTCGGCTCAAAGTATGTAGGGTCTGTCCCTGCTCCGCTGGGTAGTGGTACACACCGTCAAGCACTCTTTCAAATGCCCAACGGAACACGTACCCCATCTTGTTTTTTTTCCTCTTCTTGCATCTGACCTCATCTTCCAGGTCATCTGCTCTCTCATTGGCCGCTTCCCACTTCTCCTCGAAGTGAATCCTATCCATAACCTCCAACTCTAGCTGAGTACGGAGTGCCTCTTTGTAAGACCCCAACTTTTATGAATAAAGATTTAATTTTCTTTATATATTATTTCGAAACAGTAAGGTGTTGTTTTGATAAATATGAAAGTTATGGGTGAAATGTACAAACATTTTTAAAATGAGCAAGTGGTTATAAAATATTCTTGTTGTCGGGGGAATATTCGTTTGGTCGTGGAATATTCTTGTTGTCGGGGAATATTCGTAAGACGGCGCAGCTATTTGTGGGCCCCCACAACGGAATAACTGTCGGATATAGAAAGCGACATAAATAACTTTTTTTACAAGATAACGGCGTAGTTGTTACCGTTAGTACTGTTGAAATACCCGGTGGTTAAAATACAGTGATACACGGTGTTGCATAGTAGCACACGGTATTGCACAGTATTTCAAATTATTGAGTCTTATGTGAGAAGCCATTACTCAATAATTGTTACAGTAATTACTGTTGAATATTTTATATTATTGACTCAATAATTGCTACGTTGATATTTTATATTATTGACTCAATAATTGTTACATTGATATTTTATTGACTCAATAATTGCTACGTTGCCATTTTATATGATTGATTTAATAATGGCTACAGTTGATATTTTGGTATTATTGATTCAATAATTGTCACTGCACAGTATTTCACATTATCAACTCAATAATTCATATTATTTGAATAATATTATTAGATAGCATTATTGACAATGTCTAAGGAAGTTCTGTCTAGGAGGGGTTATTTAATTGCGCGCCAGTAAGGAGAAGTCCTTATCGGAAGGCCCCCTCTTTCCTGGGAACGACCTGGTTGTCAATATTATAGTTCTGTAATATTATTTGTGAATAATTAATTATTGATTTATATGATAAGGAAATATTTATTTTGTGGATATTAAAGAAGGAATTGGCGCTGATGAGTTTTTATCAATATTTTGGTGTGAGAAATCATCTGTTTATGGATTTCGGATAATTTATGTTTGGAATTTGGAAAAACTTCCTTCTACAAAGTTGTAGAGAATTAAATTTCGTATGGAAGGACATAGAATTTGTATTTTTCTGACAAAGGGGCTATTTGTTATGAATTATTGAAGTTTCAGAAAATAAATATTTTTTAATGGGTGGGCCCCACTTTTGTTGAAAAATTCAGAATTTTGAAAGCCGCCAGGCGGCGGAATTTTTTTTTTTAAATAATATTATTTTATTATTTAGTCTCCTTTGGCATCCTAAGCTTTTCCTATAAATAGGGTGCTTAGGTTAGAATTGAAAATCACACCAGAATCATAAGTTTTCTCTCTCTATAATATCGAGCGTATTTTTGTGAGTATTTCGATACTTTGAGTATTAATATTCAGCGCAAGTTTCCTTCGATATTATATCCGATATTCCAGTCAGAGGTACTATCTTTTTGAGGTAAGGGATGTTATTTTCTTTCGTAAATGATGTTATTCTTTTCAATATCATTATACCAAAATATTGTCATGGATTTTGTTATGAAATTCTTACTTTTTCCGTCGGAGTTACTATTCACGTATACGGCACTATTCACGGGAAAACTAATTTTTCTTCTATTTGTCCAAATTACTTGTTAAAGTTCTTATCTTTGATTGGATCTAAGTTTTGAGCTTATTTCTTGAATTTTGCTCCACAAAGTATTATTATGGAATATTCTTGAACTTTGATAAACTAAAATACGAATCCTTAATCTTATCTTTTATTTCACTTGATTCGTGATTTATATGGTTTTTCATCATCCTCAGTTCTAAGTGGTGATATAACTGAATATCTTTGGCCTGTAGAGCAAAGATGAATGATTACCTGATGAATATCTTTGGCCTGTAGTGCAAAGATGACAGGTGTTGAGATGAACATGATCACTGATGATACAAATGAATATCTTTGGCCTGTAGTGCAAAGATGAATATTTGATTCGAGATGTATATGGATTGATGTTACAGGGATAAAATATTGATGATGGACTTTTAAATCATAGAAGATAGTAGACTTCATTCTCTGCTTAACTCTTCTAATGATTTGTTATTTCCGCTGCGAATATTGATCTAAAGTTGGTTGTCCATTATATTTTATCTGATTTGTTGAAGACTAACGATAATTTATTTTCCATTATCTTAGTCATAATATTCTTTACTGAGCTAGTTGAGCTCACCCTTTTCATCTGTTGTCCTCTTCAGGAAATGAGAATGTCGCGGGAACTAGTCGGGGGACAGAGTGATGGTCCGAGTTAGAGCAGTAGTAGTCCTCACTATTTCTGATAAATAGTATGATAATAATTGTAATGAGGACTTAGTTTGAATTTTAATATTTTCTACATATTTGTATTGACACTCACAGTTGTGTGGTCGTATTTTGCACGACCGTATGATATAAAGTTTGTATTTGAATTCTGTACCATGTATTTGGCGACTCAGAATGGGTTGGGTTGACTGGACCTATTCTGGGGGGCGTCACAGTTGGTATCAGAGCTTAGGGATATGATCTCTGGCGGAGATCGGGGAATAGAACTAGGAGGGGAGAGACGAGTAAATCCTTCACTAGTATGTCCTACCTAAGCTTATGTGGTATTTAATTGGTCAGTCGGAGCATAGGGTTCATATGTGGGATGTTATTTGTTTAATTAACCCTTGTTTTATGGCAGTATTTGAGAATGGCAGCTGAGAATGTTAACAACGAAGTGAATGAGACCGTGGAGACACCTTTAATCACTAACCAGGAGAACGTGCAACAAGAAGGCAATGTTCATCCTGAAAATAACTCTGGTCAGACGATAAACGATGAGATGTTTAGAAGTTTTCTGCAGTTCATGCAAAACCAGACGAGGGAGACTCGTGTGCAACATACAGGTGGAGATAATAACAACTCGCGAATTGTTACTGCCAAGCAGTTCAAAGAATTGGGACCACCAGAGTTTCTGGGAAAGTCAGATCCGATCAAGGCAGAGACATGGATTAAACAAATTACCAAGATATTTGATGTCTTGGGATGTACGGAGGAACAGAAGGTTCCATTCGCCACGTTTATGTTCCGTGGAGAGGCAGATTACTGGTGGGAATCTGTGAAGCGTACCCAGCCTGCCGCACTCAAGATGTCTTGGGAAGCGTTCCAGAAACTGTTTAATGACAAGTACTTTCCTGAAAGTATTCGTCATATGAAGGAAGTAGAATTTATTAGACTCGAACAAAATAACATGACGGTATCCCAATACGAGGCTAAGTTCGCGGAGCTGTCCAGGTTTGCACCTCATTTGGTGGAGAATGAGGAACGTATGACGCGGATGTTTCTAAGAGGTTTAAAACCCGAAATATGTCAATACCTCATTTCTCATAAATTTTCTTTATATTCGGATGTAGTAAACAGGGCCCAGTTATTAGAACGAGATAATGATTATGTTCAACCGAGGGACCACAACCAAGGTCGTACCGGTGGCAGCAGTCATCGGAGCAATGACAACCAGCGAGGAGGAAAGTATGACAGAAGCGGTAACCACTCCGGTGGTAATCGTGGCCATGATAGTAGAAGAAGCGAATCGGGAGGAGATTTCAAGAAGATAAGGTACAACAATGAGAACGTGAAGACGTCGACATCAGCACCAGCATCAACTGTTTCGAGGGGAGGAGAACGACCACCGGTCGTATGCTATAAATGCGGGAAAGATGGACATATCAGCCCAAACTACCCACAACAATTCAAAGGATGCTATAACTGTGGAAAAGAAGGACATATAGCTCGAGATTGTCCTGTTACGAAACAAAGTTCAGCGGGGGTGGTGATTCCAAAGGCGGTTGCAGACAAGTCAAAGTCGGTGATTCCTGGAAGAGCGTTTGTCGTGACAGCCCAAAACGCCAGGAATCCACACGAGGTGATTACGGGTAAGCTGATCATAAACTCTTGCGAAGTTTACACCTTGTTAGATACCGGTGCTACCCATTCTTTTATTTCACCTGCTTGTGCTCAACGTTTGAACTTGACTTCTGATAAATTAGACTTTGACTTATTTGTTAAAACTCCGTTGGGAGAAACCTTTGTTACATCCACAGTTTACAAATCTTGCTTGATTCAGATTGGTACCCTTACCTTACCTGTTGATCTTGTATCTTTGAAAATACTTGCATTTGACGTGATTTTAGGAATTGACTGGTTAACCACTTACCATGCCAAAATTTATTATTTTCGTAAGGTTGTTAGTTTTTATATTCCTAATCAACCTGTTGTGCGAATCCAAACCACCAAACCACTAAAATCAGTCAATATCATTTTAAATCCCAAGGCTATTCGTTTATTGAAAAACGGATGTCAAGCTTTCTTAGCTCATGTCACTAATCTAAACTAGAATACATCAGATTTGAATGATATTTCCGTTGTTAATGAGTTTCCTGATGTATTTCTCGAAGAACTTCCCGGTCTACCCCCAGAACGTGAAGTTGAATTCTTTATTGACCTTGAGCCCGGTACAAAGCCCATTTCTAAAACCCCATATCGAATGGCTCCTATTGAACTTCAGGAGTTAAAGATCCAATTACAAGAATTGTTAGACATCGGTTTTATTCGTCCTAGTACGTCTCCTTGGGGTGCTCCTGTTTTATTCGTAAAGAAGAAAGACGGGAGTATGTGACTTTGTATTGATTATCGGGAGTTGAACCATGTCACCATCAAGAATAGGTATCCGTTACCTCGTATTGATGACCTGTTCGACCAGTTGCAAGGAGCCCAATTCTTTTCAAAGATCGATCTTCGTTCTGGATATCATCAGCTGAAGATTAAAACTGAGGATATTCCAAAGACTGCTTTCAGAACACGGTACGGGCATTATGAGTTCTTAGTCATGTCTTTTGGATTGACTAATGCTCCTGCTGCTTTCATGGATATGATGAACCGTGTATTTAAGGAGTATTTGGATCAATTCGTTGTTGTCTTTATTGATGACATCCTCATCTATTCTAAAAGCCGTGAAGATCATGAGCACCATTTGAAGTTGGTACTTCAAAAGCTTCGTGAGAACAAGCTATACGCCAAGTTAAAGAAATGCGAGTTCTGGCTTGAGGAAGTAGCATTTCTTGGGCACGTGGTATCGAAACGTGGAGTATCTGTTGACCCGACGAAGATTGAAGCAATACAAAGCTGGGAGCAACCTAAGTCGGTGACCGAAGTACGAAGCTTTCTAGGCTTAGCTGGTTATTATCGGAGGTTCGTAGAGGGATTTTCTCGAATCGCTACTCCATTAACTCAGTTGACTCGGAAAGATACAAAATTCGTTTGGAGAGAGGAATGCGAGAAGAGTTTCCAAGAGCTCAAGAGGAAACTTATTTCGGCACCTGTTCTGACAATACCATCTGGTTCGGATGGATTTGTTATCTACAGCGATGCTTCGGGCAAAGGGTTAGGATGTGTTCTCATGCAACATGGGAAAGTCATAGCCTATGCCTCGCGACAACTCAAAGAATATGAGAGGAATTATCCTACTCATGATCTGGAGTTGGCAGCAGTCATTTTCGCGTTGAAGATCTGGAGACATTACTTGTACGGAGAGAAAGTGGAGATTTATACGGATCATAAGAGCCTTAAATATTTCTTCACTCAGAAGGAACTCAACATGCGGCAACGACGTTGGCTTGAGCTGTTGAAAGATTACGATCATACCATCCAATACCATCCTGGAAAAGCGAACGTGGTAGCTGACGCGTTGAGTAGAAGATCATATGTGGGAACAAGTGCAATGATGTCAAATATACGCGTAGAACCAGCTTTGATTGATAAAGTTAAAGCTGCTCAAGCTACGGATGCGGAGCTGATGAAGATGAAGAAGAAGGTGCAAGAAGGTGCAATTCTAGAAGCAAGAATTGATGAAGATGGAATACTTCGAGTCAACTCCAGACTTTGTGTTCCTAACGATTCCGACTTGAAGTATAGAATCATGATGGAGGCAAACAACACACCGTTTGCAATCCATCTTGGGAGTACTAAAATGTATCGTGATCTTCGACATACATTTTGGTGGAGCAATATGAAGAAAGAGATCGCGGAGTTCATCTCGAGATGTTTAACTTGTCAACGTGTAAAGGCGGAGCATCAAGTGCCGAAGGGTCCATTGCAACCACTGGAGATTCCGAAATGGAAGTGGGAACACATTACGATGGATTTTGTTATGGGTCTTCCCAAGGTTTCTCAAGGCTTAGATGCGATTTGGGTTATTGTTGATAGATTAACCAAGTCTTCTCATTTCTTGCCAATATGAGAGACTTATTCCCTTGAACGTCTTGCTCATATGTACGTGAATGAGATTGTGAGATTGCATGGCATGCCAGTATCCATAGTTTCGGATCGTGACCCCAGATTTACTTCACGATTTTGGATCAGTTTGCAGAAAGCTATGGGCACGGATTTACGATTCAGTTCGGCTTATCATCCTCAAACGGACGGACAATCAGAAAGAACTATTCAAACTCTTGAAGATCTATTGAGACTTTGTGTTCTAGACTTCAAAGGGAGTTGGGATAAGTATTTACCATTGGTGGAATTCTCCTACAACAACAGTTATCAGGCAAGTATAGGCGTGGCTCCATTCGAGGCATTGTATGGGAGAAAGTGTCGCTCTCCAGTATGTTGGAACAAGGTGGGTGAAACAACATTGTTGGGACCGGAGTTAGTACGTATGACTACAGAAAAGATCCAAATAATCCGACAACATATACAAACAGCACAAGATCGACAAAAGAGCTATGCGGATCTTCATCGAAATGACGTGGAATTTAATGTTGGGGACCATATGTTATTACGTGTTGCTCCGTGGAAAGGAGTTACGAGGTTTGGCAAGAGAGGAAAGCTCAATCCACGATTCATTGGTCCATTTGAGATTCTTTACCGAGTAGAAAATATGGCCTATAGACTCGCTTTACCTCCAAGCATGTCTCGTGTTCATAACGTGTTTCACATATCCGTGTTACGTAAATATGTGAAGGATCCAAACCGCATTATTGAGTTAGAACCAGACGAGATAGCCGAAGATTTAACGTACGAGGAGGTACCTGTCAAAATCTTGGATAGGAAGGAGCATGTCCTAAGCTCGAAAATTATACCTCAAGTTAAAGTTTTATGGAGAAACCATGCAATTGAGGAAATGACCTGGGAGTTGGAATCCGAAATGAAAGCGAGGTATCCTCACCTTTTCGACAAACCAGGTACGTACGTCAATTTCGAGGATGAAATTTCATAAGGAGGGGAGGTTGTAAGACCCCAACTTTTATGAATAAAGATTTAATTTTTTTATATATTATTTCGAAACAATAAGGTGTTGTTTTGATAAATATGAAAGTTATGGGTGAAATGTACAAACATTTTTAAAATGAGCAAGTGGTTATAAAATATTCTTGTTGTCTGGGAATATTCGTTTGGTCGTGGAATATTCTTGTTGTCGGGGAATATTCGTACGACGGCGCAGCTATTTGTGGGCCCCTACAACGGAATAACTGTCGGATATAGAAAGCGACAGAAATAACTTTTTTTACAAGATAACGGCGTAGTTGTTACCGTTAGTACTGTTGAAATACCCGGTGGTTAAAATACAGTGATACACAGTGTTGCATAGTAGCACACGGTATTGCACAGTATTTCAAATTATTGAGTCTTATGTGAGAAGCCATTACTCAATAATTGTTACAGTAATTACTGTTCAATATTTTATATTATTGACTCAATAATTGCTACGTTGATATTTTATATTATTGACTCAATAATTGTTACATTGATATTTTATTGACTCAATAATTGCTACATTGCCATTTTATATGATTGATTTAATAATGGCTACAGTTGATATTTTGGTATTATTGATTCAATAATTGTCACTGCACAGTATTTCACATTATCAACTCAATAATTCATATTATTTGAATAATATTATTAGATAGCATTATTGACAATGTCTAAGAAAGTTTTGTCTAGGAGGGGTTATTTAATTGCGCGCCAGTAAGGAGAAGTCCTTATCGGAAGGCCCCCTCTTTCCTGGGAACGACCTGGTTGTCAATATTATAGTTCTGTAATATTATTTGTGAATAATTAATTATTGATTTATATGATAAGGAAATATTTATTTTGTGGATATTAAAGAAGGAATTGGCGCTGATGAGTTTTTATCAATATTTTGGTGTGAGAAATCATCTGTTTATGGATTTCGGATAATTTATGTTTGGAATTTGGAAAAACTTCCTTCTACAAAGTTGTAGAGAATTAAATTTCGTAAGGAAGGACATAGAATTTGTATTTTTCTGACAAAGGGGCTATTTGTTATGAATTATTGAAGTTTCAGAAAATAAATATTTTTTAATGGGTGGGCCCCATTTTTGTTGAAAAATTCAGAATTTTGAAAGCCGCCAGGCGGCGGAATTTTTTTTTTTAAATAATATTATTTTATTATTTAGTCTCCTTTGGCATCCTAAGCTTTTCCTATAAATAGGGTGCTTAGGTTAGAATTGAAAATCACACCAGAATCATAAGTTTTCTCTCTCTATAATATCGAGCGTATTTTTGTGAGTATTTCGATACTTTGAGTATTAATATTCAGCGCAAGTTTCCTTCGATATTATATCCGATATTCCAGTCAGAGGTACTATCTTTTTGAGGTAAGGGATGTTATTTTCTTTCGTAAATGATGTTATTCTTTTCAATATCATTATACCAAAATATTGTCATGGATTTTGTTATGAAATTCTTACTTTTTCCGTCGGAGTTACTATTCACGTATACGGCACTATTCACGGGAAAACTAATTTTTCTTCTATTTGTCCAAATTACTTGTTAAAGTTCTTATCTTTGATTGGATCTAAGTTTTGAGCTTATTTCTTGAATTTTGCTCCACAAAGTATTATTATGGAATATTCTTGAACTTTGATAAACTAAAATACGAATCCTTAATCTTATCTTTTATTTCACTTGATTCGTGATTTATATGGTTTTTCATCATCCTCAGTTCTAAGTGGTGATATAACTGAATATCTTTGGCCTGTAGAGCAAAGATGAATGATTACCTGATGAATATCTTTGGCCTGTAGTGCAAAGATGACAGGTGTTGAGATGAACATGATCACTGATGATACAAATGAATATCTTTGGCCTGTAGTGCAAAGATGAATATTTGATTCGAGATGTATATGGATTGATGTTACAGGGATAAAATATTGATGATGGACTTTTAAATCATAGAAGATAGTAGACTTCATTCTCTGCTTAACTCTTCTAATGATTTGTTATTTCCGCTGCGAATATTGATCTAAAGTTGGTTGTCCATTATATTTTATCTGATTTGTTGAAGACTAACGATAATTTATTTTCCATTATCTTAGTCATAATATTCTTTACTGAGCTAGTTGAGCTCACCTTTTTCATCTGTTGTCCTCTTCAGGAAATGAGAATGTCGCGGGAACTAGTCGGGGGACAGAGTGATGGTCCGAGTTAGAGCAGTAGTAGTCCTCACTATTTCTGATAAATAGTGTGATAATAATTGTAATGAGGACTTAGTTTGAATTTTAATATTTTCTACATATTTGTATTGACACTCACAGTTGTGTGGTCAGTATTTTGCACGACCGTATGATATAAAGTTTGTATTTGAATTCTGTACCATGTATTTGGCGACTCATAATGGGTTGGGTTGACTGGACCTATTCTGGGGGGCGTCACACTCTTTCTCAGTCTTCTCGCTCAAATCTCTCTGCTCTACTTCTTCCATCTTTCCTGCCAGATCTACGTTTCTCGCCACTGACCTGTGGAATAAGGTTCCCATCTGGATCCTTGCCTCCTTGCGGTAAGCAATCTCCACCTCTAACTCCTGCATGGCCAGCTTCCTCTGATGGTCTTCATCCCTCAGTTTCTGGAACTCGAACTCTCTCTCTTGGGCCTCAGCCTCCAACTCCTGGACTCTGCAGTCCAACTCTAGGATCTGTTCCTCATACTCGCCTAACATATGCTCCTCTAAGTTAGGCTCATAGGAGTCCTCCATCGGCTCCTCCTCCGAAGGCTCGCCCTCCATCGGCTCGTCCTCCATCGGCTCCTCCTCTGGATCGGACTCTATCTCAATCTCAATCTCATCCTCATCATCTGACTCGGATGGTGCAATAGCCTGTACCGGCACAGCCTCTAAGGATGCCTCGTACAGTACATGTATGTCTCTAGCCTCCTCCTCAGCCACCCTAGTGGGTACTCCCATATCTGCCATCCTACAATCACAACACAAGACAAACAAACAACAACTCCATTAGAATGTTAAATAAAATATAAGTTCAATGTATAGAATGAAGTTACATTTCATAACACACTAAGTCTCTCAAGGAAAACTTTACATGAGTTTTATCTCCTTTCTAACTTCTAAATTCTCCTAAGTTATAATCTAAGGACACTCGCTCCTAAGGTTTATAACTACAGCTTTGATACCAACCTGTGACGCCCCCAAATTCCTGGACCATCACGGGGTCGCTCGGATTCGGTTCGTAACGTTCTCATGCTAATACAATCAGAATAATACGACAAAATATCGCATAGCACAACGGAATAAACACACGACTAATACCGAATAAATTATATTTAAATAATATAATTATTCACGTCCCAAGGTCTCGTAACTTAAACAGTGATTACATAGCTTAAACATATCTTAAGCATAAATAACCTTAACTAGTACATAATATCATAAGTTCTTTATTACAATCATAAAGTCCTACATAATCAAAGCTACTCAGTAGCCTTTCCCTTGCCCTTGTCGGTACTTCGAGGGTCCGCACTGCTCTGCCTTAACTGAAATGTTTTAGGGAAAGCAAGAATGAGCACAAATTGCTCAGCAAGTAATATACAATAAGGGTGATGAGTATTATATCACGAGTTTGAAATATCAAAGTATAATCTCTAAGATAATTCAGAGTTTTAGAATAATATCATGAACAACGAATATCAACAATTCTTGAATCAAATCTTTGGAATATGAAATTCAATATAGATCAACAGATAGATATGAGTTCAAAGGCTATCAACGTATCCAACTAGATAAAATAATTTATACTGAGCAGTCACTAAGGACTATCGAACATCTACTAGAATCATCAATATTAAACTGATAACCCAAAAGAAATAAGTATGATAGATGATCAGTCTACAATACTCTATGTTATGCATAACACCACAGTAATAATCACGCGTGTGTTGGGGCTTCCAACAATAAACACTCCCCTTACCATAAGGGTTGTTCAACTCAATTTTCAGATTTTCGCACCAATAAAAAGGTTTGGACAGTTTTATAAACATGCATATAGTCTAGCCGAATCGAATGGCATAGACACTTTCACAATATTCAAGAACAATACCAAGTTCAACATGAATAATAGCTTTCACAAGAGTTTTAAACATACTAGCTCAATCAATGAGTAAGTAAGATAACTTGCATTATACAAGGATAGAATACTTGCACCGTAAAAGAGTGTAAGTTAGGAAACTTTCCTTAAGCGTAGTTTATCCTCATAATTTAATCAACACTTTTTGAATCCTATCGTAATATAGTTATGTATATATGATATTCATTAGTCATATAGTTTAACATTATATCTCATCTTGTATATACGATAATCACGTAAGCTAAGTCTTGACCTAGCGACATAGTTATATAGTATATAATTTCTATCCTTAACGTTCCTCTTTTCTCAAGTTAATCATCTGCATACATCATTACTATCATGTGAGACTACCACAAATAGCAAACATACTCTAATTAGCGAGTTATAGCATTACTATAAGTTAACCATCAAAATCGGATTTCAAGTATTAACATATGATATCACATAGCATGTATACGTATTAAAGGGGTCCTTCCATACTTGTTTAACCTCTTTGCAATCAATTTCACATGATATAGGTTCTAGCTTTACGCCTTTAGACAATTTCAGGCCAAATATGGTCATGCAATCACAACACATACAATTTAATCATAGATACTTGAGAGAAGGTCATATCAATTGTAATATACATGCTTGCGACTGTCCGCATCAGTTATTCTTAACTAGCATTGTTCATCACTTTTAAATACATGCTTAAACTCATGCTTAGCTAACCTCGTATTGAATGTAACAAGTGAGTACACATGTATGGTATACTAGTGATGTTATATTCATTATTAAACATGTTAAAAAAAATATCAGAATATGAATCTTAAAACTACATGTCAAGTCCATGTTCAAAGTCCATGTTTCGTTAGTAAGTTCCATTAACGAAGTCTAACATGTTCATGCTACCTTAAGATACATATATACACAAGTCATCACATCCTTCATGCATTTCTAAGCTGTTCTACCACGTATCAAAAATCAGAATATAGTCATGCTTCATAATGTTAATGTTTGTTTATGAGACTTTAAGTTCATTTCCAAACTATATGTCGTTTTGTTAACCATGCATGCTAATATACTAAAACATGCTTACATTTCCTCATTATGTTATATATATATATATATATATATATATATATATATATATATATATATATATATATGTTACACAAGCTAGCATACTGGTTTAAGCCATATCAATTGTCTAACACATAGCAGGATTTAAGCATATTGCAGGAACTGGACACAGAGCCTTGCGCAGCTGCGCTGTGCCGCAGTGTAATGTCGGCACAGCTGCACCGTGCCTGGTTTGACTCAAGACACAGTCTGCTTCGGCAAACTTCTAAGCAAAATCATAAAATTTCAAAACGAATTCGATTCTGATTGGTCATATAACAACCCAAACATGTATATAAGCTATTATAGCAACTAAAGAATAACTAACAACCAATATTTGTTCACAAAATCATGGATTCCATACTAAATTTCAAGAATTAAGAAATCTCAGAAACAAATGAAGAACATGGAAATTGTTATATGAATTCGATTGTTAGTAAGCCACATTGCATTCTAAGATGTTACTAAGTCTATACAACAACCATTGAAGTGTTCTACAAACCAATTATGAACCGATTTGGCATAATCAAGAATTTCAAGGAAACTTAGAAATTACAGAAAAATATGGAAATGAAGAACAAGGTAAGGTGGTTATACCTTTGCTATGCAATGAACTGCTGCTATAGAATTCTTTACTAACACTGATATATATATATATATATAACTCCCAACTCAATACTCAAGAATTTTCTCAGCAAATGAATTAGAGAGGAGAGCCATTATTTATAGAAGAATTGAAAGCCAGATAATGCTATTAACTTCCAATCTAAACTAACAGATGAATGAATTGCATGCTAGATAAGAGGGAGTTGGTGATTGGTAGTTGAAATAAATCATGATTCCCACATCCAAGTTCATCATTGCTGTGATTTCACTGAGATTGAGGAGTAGAGACTACGCTTAGGCTTATGGCTAAACACGTGAAGGAGGGAATGGGACTATCTTTGTGGGACAATTGAGATAGAAACTCAGCAATGTAGCATTATGAATATACACAACACTTATGCCTAAACATGTTATATGTATACATACTATATATAATTAGGCCACAATTAGAGTTACCCTGTAATCCTAATGATACTAACATGAATTCACATAATGTAGTAAATGCAATTTGAACACATATAATCCATACATTTTATCACACCGGTATAATTTTATCAAGTATTCTCACATTACATCATCTTCTCTATTAAAAATAATTGTTTAATAATTAATAAAGATAACATAAGATAGTTAAGTATTATTAAATTATCTACCACATACTCATGATGTCTCACTTTAATGTATATTCACATTGTTACATAGGTATTTCATGTAACTCTCATAATTCATAAACTTTACTATATAGTTTATATATATATATATATATATATATATATATATATATATATATATATATATATATATACAGTCACATTGCACCTTATCCTTTGTATAATATATAGTTAGTTACTATACTTTATACTTTTTAATTCGTATGCTCGCACATAGAAGTAAATAATTTACTTATCTCATCAATTAATTAATAATAATATTAATTAATTTTCTTCTCATTAATCCATATAATTATTAATATTCACAATAATAGATTAACACTTACATGATTAAATATCACATGAATAATTGTAAATCTTATTATATTTATAAACACGTTGATTATTACTATTATATTATTTACAATAATAATAATTCACACATCATCAATTAATTATCATTAATACTGTATAACAATTAATTAATATTCTACGATAATAATTAACAATTAATATAGATTAATTATTCACTTAATAAATCCTTCGTTAATTAATATCATCATTAATATATCTCATCGCGGTGCCACACAAGGCTTCCCGAGTTTATTATAAACTCCACATTTTCTTCAATTATTATAATTATTCAATTTAATAGAATTGAGTTAATCCTTCTCATAACACAAAATCATTTATATTAAATAAATTCTCATTTCTATTAATATATTTATTTAATAATATTAGGAAATTCTCGGGTATTACAGCGTTTCTTAGTGTTACTGCCACCACTGCTGGCACCCTGATTTTCACCTTCACTTTTCTTCTTGTTCTTCTCTCGGTTGTATCTGGACACTGCTTCAATACTACCCTCGGCAATGATGGCTTTTTCTAACAGTGCTGAAAACGTAGTAATTTGTAACACTGTAACTTTGCTGTATATCCATGGCTTCAGCCCATTTTCAAACCTATGCGCCTTTCTTAGTTCTGTATCCACCTGATGAGGTGCGAATCTGGCTAGCTCATTAAATTTTGCTACATATTCGGCAACTGTCATGTTTTCTTGCATTAATTCAAGAAACTGCACTTCCATTCTAGCTTGCATGGCCTCCGAGTAATAGCTTTCTAAGAACAACTCCTTAAACCTAGTCCATGTTACTACCTCCGTTCCGGCTCTAGCTTGGTTCGTCTCCCACCAGTAATTAGCCTCACCTTTCATCAAGTAGGTAGCAAAAGCCGTCTTTTGCTCTTCGGCTACCCTAGCAATGATAAAGGCCTTTTCTATCTCTTTTACCCATGTCTGAGCTGCTATGGGGTCCGTGGTTCCACTGAATTTTGGTGGTCCTACAGCCTTAAAATCTTTAAAGTTTGCTAATCTATTATCAGCTTGATTCCTTGTTGCAGGTGTACGAGTTCGTATAGTTCGAGCTATCATATTTGCGAAGTTCTGCATTGGGTCATCTTGATCCCTTTCATTGTTCACATAACGTTCCTCCCTCTGGTTACGATTTTGACATCTTGGCGGCATTATCTGGTTAAACAAAACCATACATTATTCCTTGAGTTTCTTTATATATCATATCTTTCTAGTGTTAACGTATTGCATAACTTAAACTCAGGTAATCATAATGTTTTTAGATTAACAATTCAGCTTGCTGCATTCACAGTTCAATTTTACTGTTTTACAATGTAGCTTACTGGATTTCAATTAAGCTTGTTAAATTACTATCCAACTTGCTGGATTAGCAATTCAGCATTATTAGATTCTTATTCAGCTTACTGAATTCCTATTCAGCTTGCTAGATTTACATTTTGAGATTATTGGATTACTATTCAGCTAGCTGGATTTACATTCAGCTTGCTGGATTTACATCTTGGGATTATTGGATTACCAATAATCAGATATAAAGCTTACTACCTTACTTTCTCGTATCTTATTTACTTCATCAACCCATATCATAATACTGCATTTATATTCATATCCCAATTCTTAGTGTCTCACACTTACATGCTTGGAATATTTCTATAAATGCTAACTATCCCATTCTAAACATACAAATATGGGATCTATCAAAAGATATACTCCCCTATACACATAAATGGGGATACATCTAACAAACATACTACCTCATACGGTATGAGGTTTACATCTAGCATAAAACCCTAATAAACAAAAGGGGTTCTATTGCGTCTATATACAATAGAAAACTACTAAACTATCACTGCGCGTCTGGAGGGGGTGTGCCTGCACGCTCCTGCTTTGGTGGAATGAGTCCATCCATAAGTCGATGTCTAACAGATCGACTCAACTCGCCTATCTCTGAGGATCTCCTCACTCCTGCCCGCTGACCCATGTAAGCGGTATCCAGGGACCGTCCCAAAGTATCCACTCGGACCTCACTAGCCTCCAGCTTCTCCTCAAGCTGGTCCACCATATTGGATGCTCTAATCCATGCTTGCTCAATCCTAATCTTATCGGCAATTTCTAGATCGAACTCAAATCGCATGGCCTCATGCTCAACTCTTAACACTCCCAGCTTTATCTCCTCTTGTTCTAGTCTCTCTCTTAGCTCAGCATTCATGGCAACCATCTGTGTAGCCAAGGTGGTCTGCACCTGCAACTGTATCTTCATCTCAGCAAGCTCAGTTTGAGCTTGATATGCCAATTCTTTGTACTGAGTCTAAGTGAATTGATGAGTAGCATTCTCATGCTCTAACTGTGTCACTCTATTCTCCAGCGCCATGTTCTCTTCGAACAGGTCTTCCATCATATTCTCGTCATTCTCATCACTATCCTCTTGATCCTCTATCGGATATCGGCTCCTGATCGACTGTATGGCTATCTTGTCCTTCCTTAGGCATCCTACAACTAAACAAACACAACATCAGTATCACAATAAAATATATTCATTGATAAAATGAAATAATATTTTATTATGTACAATCTATACTAGACGAATCTCTCCAATCCATCTACTAGTATACTCTATACGAATTTTCTTCTAAGGTTATAACCTAGGTTTCGCATCCTAATGTTTATAACCTACAGCTTTGATACCAACCTGTGGCGCCCCCAAATCCGGGTTCACTAACCTCAGATTCAGTTCTCACGATACATCATCATCATAAGCATTCTATATACTATTGCGGAATAATAAACATACATTGTTCATTATAATAAAGTCTTACAAATATATCCCAAGGTCTATTACCTTAACTTAAACATACCTTACCTAAGTTACATATAATAACACAAAAGGTTTACAACCCATCAAACATAGTATCTCATGATATATATATATACCTTTATATTAATTATTCCTGAACCTTTCCTTTGCCCTTGTCCTTCTTGGATGATTCTGGCTTAGTTGCAACAATTGTCATGATATAGCAAGGGTAAGCAACTAATTTGCTTAGCAAGTTTAAATTCAAAGGAGATATATTATGATTAGAAAAGAATTTAGCTTTCAATGTTCAACAAGAAAATCGATTGTGAAAGAACATGAATTACATCTCTATAACTGTAATATTCGAATAAATGAATAACAGGTGCTGAGTGGTTATAAATAACCATGAACATATACTAAGGTTGTCAGTATTTAAACTTGTCATTTTAATAAAGTTTGGTAGTCAAGGGGATCAGCCTTTCCTATCCGGTGAAATATGCATAATCACTTAATATACTAGCAACAATTGTTTTCCAATAATGCTTTAGTAAAACTGTTCTTTTTCTCAGTCAAGAGTCCTTACCATTTCAATTGGTTAGGCACCGCTTTCAAAACATATTTGATTTAACAAATTTAAACATGCTTGATCTAGCTGATACAACTAGCATAGATCCATATCATAAACAGTTCATGAATGAAAGAACTTTAACTAATTCGCAGTTCAATAATAATGGAACAGGAATTTAATTGCACAAAGTGCGATTTATCAACAATCAGTAAGGATGTGAATAATCATCAATAACTATTCACTAACATGCTTTTGAATATAACTCGAGTTTGAGTTAGAGAACTTGCCTCAATCACGATCTACTGCTACGCAATTTAGTTTAGCTTCTTAGAGAAAATACCTATAATAGAGCTTTCAATCAGTCATAGCATATACTCACTTATAATCTCAGTATTCTACGTTAAATTGTCCAACATTTAATCATATAGTTAAGTATTAGACATTACGTTAAAGTATTAGTGTTATGGTTACTTTTCAATAACTTTTTAATCACTTCATTACTTAATCCCTCTTTATATAAGCTCTTCTTTATTACTTAGCAGGTTAAATACCCCAATCCAGCAAACTGAATTCTAATTCCAACAATGCAGATGCTAATCCAGCAACCTGGATTCAAACTGGATTCTAATCCAGCATCTTGGATTACAATTACAAAAACCCAGACGCCAATCCATCAGCCTGGATTCAAACTAGATTTCAATTTAGTAACTTATTTTCCAATCCAGCAGACTGGATTCAACAGAACTTCAATCCAGCAATCTAGATGGCAATCCAGCAAGCTGGATTCCCCATTCTTAACCGAATCATCTTATTATTTTTTTATCTTTTGTCCACACATAAATACATGTATTTCACACACAAAAATAATATTTTAAGAATTTTTCAATTTTCTTTAGTATTTTTCAAAAATTAATTTCTAGTCAATTCTTTAAAAAAATAACTACCTCACGCTTAACTCCAAAAATTCCCAACTGTGATGCCCCCAAATTCGTGTAACATTAATTACAGGACATGGTGCTCACGATACAACATGCATCATCATCTAACTATGTAAACTCCAACAATAATAATAATAATAATAACTATTACATACTTATTCAAATGAAATCTCAAGTCTTTACAACCTTAAATAAACTGAAACTCGAACTTAGCGTTTATCGCTACATTACATCATATGCGAAAATATAAACTTATCACATAACTAACTCTCAACAATTCTTCTTAGACTTCCCCTTGTCCTTGCCCGAGCCCTCAGCCTTCTCATCCTTAACTGAAAGGTTTAAGAAAGAATGAGCACAAATTGCCCATCAAGTATATAAAGTAGTTTGAAAACATACATCAGGAGTAAAAGCATCTGTATGGCTATATCTCAATAGTTGAAAGAATTATCAAGTGTGGAACAAGAATATCAAAGATAAGAGTTTAAGAATTCTCAATATCATACTAAGGGGTGTTAAATACCCTGAACGTTACTTTATTTCATCGAAAACCATCAGACGGTTTAATAATCAAATAGATTGTAAACGGTCTCTGCAAGTACTCCAGGTGATCAGCCTATTGTACCCTACATTGTGCACAAGTATAAAGTTTAAACTGCATAAGCATAAATGGGACTATATGCCCGACATCTGTTTGCCCGTTTATTCGGGTTGTTCATCTTAGTATTCATGCGAGACCGCACCAAAGCAATTTGGATTGGTAAACATTAAATAGCTTCAAAAGATTTGAATTAAATTATTTTTCATCAATAATAACTAGCCGAAAACAAAGGCCAGGAAACATACTTAGTAACAGTTCGATAATGACATGAAACTTATAAGCATAGCTGTTAGAATAATAACTGAGTAATCATCGATAAGCTTGCAAGATAATTGAAGTTGTAGAACTTTACTTCAAGGGAAACTTGTACGTGTCAACAAATAAACACGAGCTCGGTACTTACCCTTACCGCAATAAAAGAAGTAAGGCTTGAATAATTTATCAATGAAAAATAGGGTAAGAAACTTGCCTGATACGTCTGCTATCGCTAAAGCTAACAATTAACCTTCACGTAACCTATTCATATGTGTCACGTTAAGCAATTATGTTCTCGAACTCAAATTCGAAAGAAAACGATTTTCGTTTACTTTAATAAGTTTATTAACGAACACGTATTTGATTAACGTACCATTCAATTACATAAACAGGTTGCATCTTATAGGTCCAGGGTTAAATATTAGAATCTAGGAAAAATAAAGTTTCTGGAATTTTTTCCGGCCCGACCCGACCCGGATCAGACCCGACCCGGACCGACACGGACCGGCGCAGCTGCGCAGCCTCAAGCCGTGTTACCGGCGCAGCTGCGCTGCCTGGCAAACCCGAATTCCATCTTTGTGTGGCGCAGCTGCGCAGGTCTAAGCCTTATGAGCGGCGCAGCTGCGCTGCTCATCAGGCCCAAATCCTGATTTTCGTTTTGGAGCAGCCCACTTTGCATTTTAATTCCGATTAAACCATGCATGATATTACCATGAAACTTGGACACAACATACTTCATATAGCATAGTATTTTAAAAAAAATAACACATACCAGAAAACAACATGTTAAGACCATCAACCGGCTACCTAAAAAAACGTGCCAACACTGATTTTATACTTAGAAATTTTCTGGAAATTTCCAGAATCTGCAGATTTTTCTTATGAACATGCTTGCTTCCGATTTTTATATCTCTCTCAATATAACTCCGATTACTATAAAATTTGGACAAATTTGACTTGATACTACATAGTATTTTATAAAATTATTACATACACTAATCGGGTCACAGAAACCATGATTCCAAGGGTCCGAAAAACCCAAAAATCACAGATTTCACTTTCTAACCAACTTTGACAAAATCATGATTTTGATTCTAGCATGCATGGGGTTGATTCCTACTGTCCAGACCACACATACTTACATATATACACATGTTACAATTATCAAACTCACTAAATTACCATGATTTGAATAAATTAACATCTAAGAGGCATTTTAACAAATACTTAGCATACATACACAAATTCTATGATTCTCTATGTAATTGCTACTTGATTAGATCAGAACTTTCGTTCTTAACACCCATATATCAGTATTACATACTAATATGGCATCATAAAACCATAACGAATCATTTACCATAATTATACATGCATTTTCTCCACTATTTTCCTTAAGAACATACAAAAGTTGATGAACTACTTACTTAGGTGAATTCCTCTTGATTGGAGTTAGTTACTATTAGTGATTGGATTGAAGCTTGATAGCCAACCCTCCTTGCTTGCCAACTTCTCCAGAAATCGCCAACCTCTGAAACTCTCCTACTAAATTTCTCTTTTTGCTCTCTTGGTGGAATTTTAGGAAAAGAAAGAATATATGAGTTGGGTATATATAAGTAGCTTGATAGAGGCTGAAATCTCCAGCCCTTCCCTCTCCCCATAACAGATAAATAAATTGCATCAATAAGTTAGCATTAAAAGGAATGGGGAGTTAGAGAATGGAAAAGGATTTTGATTGTTAAAATGTTGTAACTCCCTCCTCCTTTTATTTTATATATCACGTATACACCCTCCCTCAATGTCCCAATATGGTTGTCACCATTGATCCACCAGCTGCTGACTTATATAAACATATTATTATTTTAATCATTTAATCAATTAATAAATTATTTTGACCATTTTGCCCTCTATAGCCGAACGTTGCGATACTTATATCAATTCCTACTAAAGTCGACGTCCCGGACGTCATGGGACTATCCGTTTCATCAAATTCATCTCCGAAATTCGTGGTTGACTTTTTACCCAAAAAAGTCAACCGATTGACTTTGACCAAAAAGTCAACCGTGACACATTTTCGTGATTACAGTCTATCCTGACTAATTTCGACGTTCTGGACTCAAATACGCAGTCCGCGTCTCTAAATTCTGCTCCAAACTCAAACTCATACTTTAAAGCCATCCCACGAAATTAATAGAATTAATTCCATACTTAACCAATTTAAATAGTTGAATCATACTGAATCAACCATTTAAATACTCCTCATCACCTATCATAAAATAACACATGTATGTATAACACATATACATCTAATATAAGAAAACACACAAGAATTTCCCATAAATTTGTTTATTGATAATTGTTAAGGACATAATAATCTCGGATATTACACCAACTCTTGGACGAATCTTACACATGTTAACGTGAGTCTCCAGTTTATATTTCGTGGCCATCGGAGTTATACAACTCCGATTATAGCGATTTTCGTCAAAAAAATGCCAATATTGAAACGGTCATAACTTGCACAATTTTAGTCAGAATGTGCTCATTTTTGGACACAAGCTACTTCATTCCATATATTTTCATGTCCCAAAAGGCCTGATTTTATTTCACAAATTAAGTGGCCGAAACAGTCCCTTAAATTTCCAGACAGCCTACTTTTAGTCATTTTCAGTTTTGGCGTCCTTTACTAAAAATAGTCTATGCGGAAATCTACAAGGAATTTTTCAGTG
The DNA here is from genome assembly GCA_020205555.1 of Panax stipuleanatus. Taxonomy (NCBI): domain Eukaryota; kingdom Viridiplantae; phylum Streptophyta; class Magnoliopsida; order Apiales; family Araliaceae; genus Panax; species Panax stipuleanatus. Next base: position 115,821,427 of record CM035121.1, on the reverse strand, counting down.
ATTCCACTTGAAAAAGTTAGAAGACTTATAGATCTAACTTTAGAAATTGACCAAACTCAAAAAATCAAAACACAATGAGAGATATGGCCTTTTGAATTTCAGGTTCTGTTTTCTCAAAAATCTGATTTTCTAACTTTGTGTTTTGTAAGAAAGCTTTCAAGATCTCTTGATTAATCTAACTTTAGTCATCATAAGCCATCATAATACATACTAATATACCTTAAGATCAAGGATCCATCATGATCCATGATCTATTACACCAATCATACACCAAAACCAAGCAAAACATAATTTATGCTAAGAAAAATTAAAGTTTTCTAACTTTTCAAAACATAGTTTCCTTTTTCTTGCATTTGATCTAACTTTTGACATTCACAAGTGTTAGATCTAAACATATAACACTTATACATATGTAGATCTAAGGTTTTGGAAAGATGAAAACACAAAATCCATATTCCATTTATCTATCAAAAAGAATGGATCAAAATTTCTAAAATTAAGGTTTATACCTTGATTTGTGTGCTACCCTTCTTGTCCAACCACAATATGTAATGAATCTAGGATGCATTAAGAGTAAAATCCTCCCTCTTCCTTCTCTTCTTCCCCATGAATTTTCTCTCTCTCTCTCTTTCTAGCTTTGGCTGTAGCTTACTTTACTAACTTAAGACTAAAATGAGAGAAAAAAATAGACTAACTTTTGTGCTAGCAATTATTAGATATAATAGATATATCTATTATCTTTATCCCATTCATATTCCTTATCTCTCTCTCTCTCTCTCAAAATTGGATAACATGTTTATCAAAGTAAAAGAATGACACTTGGAAAGTAAGATAATGATAAGATAACATGAAATCATTACATTATTCTATCTTATCTCCTCTCCTCCACTAATTTCGGCCATAAGGCCTTATCCTCCTCCATTTTATTTGTTTTTAATGCTTTATTAAGTTAAGTAAGTGCCCAAAATGTCACTCTCCAATTAGGCCAAGACTTGGGCCCTTCCTTTAATTCTTTGGGCTCACATTTAATTAATTTGGGCCATGTAAAATTACTATGGTTACATTACTCTTTTAATTTACCTTACTCTAATTATTTAATTAGGATTTCCATTCCCCATATTTGTACTTTAATGTATTACTCATGTTCATTTAATTTCATAACCCAATTAGACTTGCTTTAATTAGGTTATAAAATTAATTAGTTGAGATATATAAAATAGATCTCTTATGTTTAATAAATATTTTTAATACTAACATTCTCCCGTACCATAACTCTTAGGTTATTCAATTCTCATACCTAATGTAAAAATTAGGTTATGTAATCTTTCTTCTTAATTTACTTTCTATAAAATAAATGAACACATATACATATTTAGAGTACACATATTCATTTAACCCATTATTCATTCCACACATGTCACAAGGTTTTTAATATCACTAATATTTAATTAATATATCTACTCACAAAGTGACTTAAAATTCTTGGTTATTACGTTCTCCCCTCCTTATAATAATTTCGTCCCCGGAATTTCACATAAGGTCACTCAAAAAGATTCGGATAATTCTTCCTCATCTTTTCCTCAAGTTCCCACATAGCTTCCTCAGTGTTGTGGTTCCTCCATAGAACTTTGACATAATGTATAACCTTATTTCTTAACTTTTGCTCTTTCCTATCTAAAATTTCTACAGGAATCTCCTCGTATAATAAGTCTTTCTCGACTTGAATCGGCTCATATGATATTACATGCTTGTAATCTGGCTTGTACGGACGTAACACTGACACATGAAACACATTGTGAATATGTTCCAGTTCAGAAGGTAAAGCTACCTCGTACGCAACTTCACCTATCTTCTTCAGTAGTTCGAATGGTCCAATAAATCTCAGACACAGTTTACCTTTTTTTCCAAATCTTATCTTCCCCTTCCAAGGAGATACCTTAAGAAATACATAGCTTTCCACTTCAAAGTCTTTTTTCTTGCGATGAATATCTGCGTACATCTTTTGTCGATCCTGAGCTGCTACTAGTCGAGCTCCTATCACTTTGATGATCTCCACGGTCTGCTGCACCAATTCTGACCCCAACAGTCTTCGTTCACCTACCTCGTCCCAACATAAGGGCGTTCTGCATTTCCTTCCATACAGGGCTTCATACGACGGCATTCCAATGCTTGCATGATAACTATTGTTATACGCAAACTTCACCAATGGAAGATGATCTTCCCAACTTCCTTTGAAGTCCATCACACAGGCTCTGAGCATGTCTTCTAGGGTTTAAATAGTTCTTTCTCTTTGCCTATCTGTCTGTGGATGATACGTGGTACTTAACCTTAGTTGTGTACCCATTCTTTCTTGTAGACTTCTCCAAAAGTTCGACGTGAAGCGCGGATCTCTATCTGACACAATGGATACCGGCACTCCATGTCTTGAAATTATTGGATAGTTGGTGAATTCCACTATTGGAGCCACTCTCCTTGTGATCATGATGGCTAGAATGCTGAGTTTGAGAGAAGAGGCAATAGGCTAGCCATTGAGTTATACACGTGAGGAGAGAGATGACAATCAATTTGGGACAAGCTTATGTAGAACTCAGCATTTCGCAAATGAAATAAATACAACACTTAAGTTTATTTTATGTTCACATTATATATACTTAGACTAAATACACATGTATGTATACATAGGTTGTAATTTTATTTAGAGTCACAATGTTGTTTTTAATAAGGTAATAATATTACAATGTAGTAAGTTGGGGTACATGTATATCTCTCAATATATAATCCATGTACATTTATAATATCGAACATAATCCAATTGGGTATTATCTTTCCACATTACCATGAACCATATTATTTCAATTATTTATATTTATTGAAATAATTATTATTTTGATTCCACATTAATATTAAAATAGATAACCATTTATTTGTTTCCTCTTATATTATTAAATATACACTTAGTTCAATTTAATAATCCATAAGTACACCTTTAATGTATCCATACATATATGTTGTCACATAATATCATTACAACTCTATTATTTCCAATTATATTAATCTATTGAAATAACCATTAAGTAACAATTGTTTATTTGATACTCATGAGGTACATTTTTAATGTAGTCACACACTCATATTGTCACATAACCTCATTATGTACTCATATAATTTATTTAGTCATATCATATAGTTTCTATATATGATATAGTCACATTACACTTTCTATAATATAAAGGTAACTACTATATAGTATATGCTTAATTATCGCATACTATGCACATAACAATTAATCGAGTAAACATAATCTTATTATATTTATAAATCATTTACTCGTTAATATTCTATTACTCGCAATATCAATTAATAACATTATTATACGACTAACTATCACATGTATTGCACACAACAAATAATTAAAAAAATATAACTCTTATAATATTCATCAATTATTTACTCATAAATATTTTGTTACTCACAATAACATATTATTAATAATTACTCATTAATAGGCTATCACTAATAACAACAATTAATTAACAATGTAATATTAATTAATCCTTCACTTATTGATTTCCCTCTTGAATTATTTGAATCATCACCATTTTCATTCTCATTCCACACAAGGCATTCTACGAGTTCGTCGTCATTCTCCATATTTCCTCAATTATTATAAATTCAATTTAATATAATCGAATTACTTCTATCATAACACATAAACATTTATATTTAAATAAATATTCATTCAATTTTTTAAACATCAAAATTTATATTTATTCCTAAAATTCACGGTTCTTACATCCTCCCCCCTTATAAAAACTCCGTCCTCGGAATTGATACAAGGTCACACAAATAGATGGGGATAGATCCTCATCATCCTATCTTCTAATTCCCACGTGGCCTCCTTGGCATCGTGATTTCGCCAAAGCACTATCACATGAGATATAACTTTATTTCTTAATATCTGGTATTTCCTATCTATTATTTGGACAAGAATTCTTCATATGTCAGATTCTTCTCTACTCGAATGGGCTCATAGGGTATCACACACTTATAATTAGGCTTATATGATCGTAAAACAAAAACATGAAACACACTGTGGATATGTTCCAGTTCAAGAGGTAAGGCTACCTCGTACGCCACTTTGCCTACTCTCCACAATACTTCAAAAGGTTTCACGAACCTCAAACTCAATTCTTCTTTCTTACAAAATCTTATCTTCCCCTTACAAGGAAACATTTAAGAAATACAACTACCGACTTCAAAATCTTGATTGTGACGATGCCAATCAGTGTGTTTCTCATGTTGATCTTGAGCTGCTACTAATCTGGCTCTTTTGTCTTCACAACGCCTGCCATTCGTCGTACTGAATTCGGTCCAAATTGAAGTCGTCTTTCTCTGACCTCATCCCAACATAGCGGTGTTTTGCACTTTCTTCCTTGGAGAGCTTCGTACAATGGCATACCGATATTCGTATGATAATTATTACTATAAGCGAATTCTACTAAGGGTAAGTGATCTTCCCAGTTACCTTTAAAATCCATCACGCAAGCTCTAAGCATATCTTCTAACATTTGTATTATTTATTTTCTCTGCCGTCAATTTGAGGATGATGAGAAGTACTCAGCCTCTACTCTGTTCCCATTCTTTCCTGCAAGCTCTTCTAAAACTTTGATGTGGAGCGCGGGTTTCGATCGAAAATAATTGACACCGATATTTCAAGTTGCAAAACGATTTCTCTAACGTATAATTTCGCTAACTGATTTAAATTGAATCGAATATTTATTAGTAGGGAATGCGCCGTCTTTTTCAATCGGTCGATGTATTCTACAACTTCTCATCTCATATTGACCACCAAAAGTGTCTTCGAAGATCCCGGTACATTTTTGTGCTTCCTGGGTGAGCAAAATTATGCCAAATTACATGCCTTATGAAAATTCTTATCTCGCAATTTAGTTATAGTTGACTTTCACACTCTATCCAACAACGTTGGACAAACCTCTATTATAAAACTTCTGTTTGGACTTTCTGGGTCCCTTCACTTCTATTTCTAATCTCTCCATCTTCATGATTAATTCCTCTTTGACTATCAACTTGAATAACTTCTCCATTCCCTTTTTCTACTTAGCATGTCAGCTACTACGTTCGTCTTTTCCAAGTGATAGAGAATTTCACAGTGGTAGTCTTTGATTAGTTCCAACCACCTCCTTTGTCGAATGTTTAACTCCTTCTGTGTGCAGATATATTTTAAACTCTCGTGGCCTGTATATATCTCACATCTCTCCCCAAATAATTGAAAGTAGTGTGCATACAAGCCAATCATGTATGATGATAAAGCACGTACTTTGTAAACAATCTTATTTATTTATTAATAAAATATTCATTTATTAAAGGCATTTAATTATCTACATGTTGCTGTTTTTATAATATGTAAATAACCCATAGTTTTAAGCAATGCTTTTAGAATCATGATGATGATCATGCTAATGAGATCTAAATTCTTAGAAAGTTTTAAAACTAAAATAGTTCCCAATCGTGGGATTACTAAAAAGGGGATTAGTAAATCCGGATAGATTGGTACATATGTTGCTTGCTCATTGGATGAGGATGATTGATCTCATGATCATTTGTGTGGAGACACTAAAGCAAGTATGTAGGTGCTTATTGGAGAATAAGTTCACTGAACGTGATTCGCTATGGAATACCTAATGGAGATTTACTCGCCTGTCAATAGGAATTCCTAATGTGATAGTAGTACAAGTAATCCTTGGACTTGAGATCATCATAGTATCTTGTATGTAACAAATTATAGTTTGACTTATTCCTTAAGACCTTTTAAGGCATATATAGGGTATGCTTGGGTATAATGAGTTACATATGGAGATAATGAATGATCAATAAAGAATCTACCACCTCTAGTAAAAGAGGAGATATGTCCTATGTGATTCGTTAAATGACAACCCAGGAATCCTTGGCCAAGGTGAAATGAAATTAGAAAGGAGTTTCTAATTTGCATTATTTGGAGTTGTGCATTTTCTAATCGAAATACATATAATTAAATAAAATAAGACTTGACAGTAAATCCATGTCTTATATTTAATTGGGACATTGTATGGTGGAAGGATTGAATTGTATGGTAACTATTAACTCACAGGTTCTTTTATGATTAATGTTGAAATCTATATTATCTGGAAAGTCGTTGATCGCTAGGGAGGCTTATCCCTATTGTAGAATAAATATTATTTATTTAAATAGATTATTAGTTTAATTTATTTATTTAAATAAGATTAAAATTGTTTTAATTGATTTATTCACAACCGGTTTAATATGGAGAACCTAAAGGGTCACACCATAAAAGGAAGAATAATTATTTAAGAAGGTAATGGCATAATCGTAATAATGCATTAAGTATAATTAATTTAATCTATGGTGATAGAATAAATTAAATAGCTTAATGTTTATTATTTAATATTTTGGAAATATTAAATATAAATTAATAAGAGGAGTCTTATTAATATTATTACAATTATTATTATTTTAATTTCTAAAGGAGTTTAGTAATTAATTTAATATTTAGTACTCTCATTTATTCCTAATAAGATTAGGAGACAAATTAATTAAATAAATTTAATTAATTATTCCCATGTGGTGGGAAGCTTAAATTAATTAAAGGAGTTTAATTAATTAAAAGAAAGCCCATGTCTAATAGGATTAGAAGGGTTGACCAATGTCTATATAAGAGAAGTCTTATAATAGATATTAGATTGATGCAATTCCAATTGTTGGAGAGTACTCCTTTTCTATAGAGGATAGAAAACTAAGGTTAAGCCAAACACCCTCCTTCTTGATAATTCATCTTCCTTGGTGGATCACCTCTAGAGGCCAAACACTTGGGTGGCTAACGTTGATCAAAGGAAGGAATCTAACCCGGAAATTCAAGGAGATCACGAAGAACAAGGAGTTGAACTAGTACCTGTGGAAGCTTTGTTCTACAAGGGTATGATTCCATAACTTCTTATTTATCGTTTTAAATTAATAATTTGCATAAAGGATGATCCGGGTAATGGTTTTGTAGAAATTTTTAAACTCTGATATACCATGCTTCCGCTAATTTTTGCAATTTGATTGCGTCACGATTTCGTACAAACCCAACAGTGGCATCAGAGCCAAATCTTTATGCAATTATTAATTTATTTTTGATTTCATATACATATGGGTATGTATTTAAAATAATTTATTGGGCATAATTTTATTGTATAAAATTATATTTTTTAAGAAAAAAAAAGACTTTTTTTTTGGGACGAATCACAATTTTTTTTTTTTTGGTGCTAATCTTGAATTCTGCAAAGAAAAGGTGTTTTCTCTTTCTTACTCCAAAAAGAAGGTGACCCATCAGGAAAGGACTTTTTTAATAAACCTGCAGGACTCTTTTAATAAAAGAAGGTGACTTCTTTTTAAAAAATAAATATGATATATTTATATATTATATTCTAAATAATTTTATAATTAAAATAAAGAGTTTATTTTAATCTTGAAATTGGATTTCATGCAATTTAAAATTGCCCATTAAATGATACTCATATATATATGGAATGTTTTAATTCATGAGATGAATATTTATTTATTGATATATATGGTGATATGTATGAAAATAAATGGGGATTGATTATGGACTATTTGACCAATGTGATTGGATTTTATTTTAGTTGAATGCTTGAATGAATGGGTTTTATTAAATGGGGTCTGCGTACCTCGTCTTCTCTAATTTTTTTTTCTTGATGTAAAATTCTATCTCCCTCCTATGTACTTCCCCTTGACTGTTGATCAAGGTTTCTATTTAAATTAAATAGTTTAATGTAATAGAAATAGTTAGAATTATCTTTAAAAATTAGAGACCAGGGAGCAAGGAGCGCGTGAAGACCCGTTTGTATGGAGCCCGTGTTTAAATGTAATAGTTATATTTAAATTTAAATTCTTGCACTCCTAGGTTTGACCTTTTGGTTCACTTGGTGGCTCTAGTGAACCAAACTAGAATAAAAGTCCATAATCAATCCGGGTAGAATATAATATTCTATATTGCATGCTAAATATTATATATATTATATTTTATGCAAACATGCTTCGCATGTTTAATAAAATGACGCGTATTTTATATATATATGTGCATGCGCGCTAAACAAGATGAGACAAATAATAACAAACCCCTCAAAGAAATAATATTAAGTCCGAAGCGTTCAAATGATATTTGGAATATCGAACGTCGCCTTCTAGCATGATAAATTAATAGAGTATTAAATATTTAATATGAGCTTGTTGTGCTATCCACAAGGCGAGTATTGCGTATTTAAGATGTTAATTAATCACATTTGATGCTTATCAAGAAAATTGAACGATCTAGTCTTGTTGTGCTATCCACAAGGACGAACATTTTTCTTTTTTGAATTTATGGAAGTGCTAGGCTGGACTTAACTTAAATCATTTTAGTTCGGATGTGCACACACTTGACCATTATGATTTAAGAGGCAAAATAAAAGGAGTTATATAGTGTTGTAATTGACAAGAGTTGTCTACCTATTTATTTGTATATCGCTTGTTGTGCTATCCACAAGGTTATATACATTTGAAATGGGATCCTTATTCTCACTAGTAAATCTTTAATTAGATGTTGCCGAACTATATAAGTGAGGGTAATATAGTTTGATGAAAATAGTGGGAGATACCAATTTAAAATAAAGACCTAAATTTATTTTGGTATGCAAAATTAATAAAATGAATGTTTGCTAAAATGTTATTTTTCACATGCAGAATTTTAAAAATGTCTAAATCACTAATCTCACTACGAAGCATACTTGATGCAAACAAGCTTACCGGGCCGAATTATGAGGACTGGCTAAGAAATCTGAGAATAGTTCTCACTGCTGAAAAGATTTCTTATGTCCTAAATTCAACTGTCCCTGAATCTGTTTCAGAAACAGCCTCTGAGGAAGAGATTGTCACTTTCAATAAGTGGCAAGATGATGCATCTGTGGCTCAATGCATCATGCTCGCATCCATGAATAACGAGCTTCAGCGTCAGCACGAAAAAATGGATGCTCCTGCTATGCTGCTTCACCTCAAGGAGTTGTATGGTGAACAGAGTAGGACTGCTAGATATGAGATATCTAAGGAGCTCTTCCGATCTCGGATGACCGAGGGTACTGCCATCGAGACTCATGTCCTGAAAGTGATCAATTTGATTGAACGCCTTGGACAGCTTGGGTTCGTCATGGATGGGGAGTTGAGTCAAGACTTGGTCTTGCAGTCACTCCCTGAGACCTTCTCGTAGTTTGTGGTTAATTTTCACATGAATAAGCTAGATGTCAGCTTGCCTGAGCTGCTTAACATGCTGAAAACTGCAGAAGGTCACTTCCCATCCAAGAAGAACCATATCTTGATGGTGGATTCTTCCAATAAAAGGAAGAGACCTAAGGTATCTTCTGAAAAGAAGAAATCCAAGAAGGCTAAGGGAAAGGGGAAAGAAAAGGAACAAAAGAAACCTGAACCAGCTAAAGGAATGTGCTTTCATTGCAACGAGCCGGGTCATTGGAAGAAAAACTGCAAGAAGTTTCTGGCAGACAAGAAGCTTGGAGAAGCTTCGACTTCCAATCAAGGTTTGTTCATGATTGAAATTAATTTTTCAGAAAGTCAAAATTCTACTTGGGTATTGGATACCGGCTGTGGTTCTCACATATGTAATAATGTGAAGGGACTGGTCAGAAGTAGAAAGCTGAACAATGATGAGGTGATCCTACGAGTAGGGAATGGAGCAAAGGTTGCTGCATTAGCTGTAGGAACTTATTATTTAGCAATGCCTTTGGGCAAGTCCATTTATCTTAATAATTGTTATTATGTTCCGAATATTATTAAAAACATTATTTCAATTTCTGTATTGGATATGGAAGGATTTAACGTTGTTATAAAGAACAATAGTTGTTCTATTTATAAAGACGATGTTTTATATGGTATTGAAAATTTGCGAAATGGACTTTATACACTTGACTTACAAGAAAATATATTTCAAATTGAACAAACTAAGAAAAGGAAAAGAGATGATATTAATTATACCTACATGTGGCACTGTAGACTCGGTCATATCAATGAAACAAGATTATCCAAGTTGCATAAAGATGGGCTCCTCGAGCTATCCGATTATGAATCATATCCAACTTGTGAATCTTGTCTCATGGGTAAAATGACTAAATCTCCTTTTAGTGGAAGAGGAGAAAGAGTTACAGAGTTGTTGACATTGATTCACATAGACGTTTGTGGGCCTATGACAACAAGTGCACGGGGTGGGTATTCTTATTTTATTACTTTCACTGATGATCACTCAAGATTTGGATATGTGTATTTAATGAAATACAAGTCAGAATCATTTGAAAAGTTCAAAGAGTTCAGAAGTGAAGTAGAGAAACAAACGGGCAAGAGTATAAAGATACTTCGATCAGATCGAGGCGGAGAATACTTAAGCGGTGAGTTTCTCAATTGTCTCAAAGAAAATGGTATAATCTCACAATGGACTCCTCCAGGTACACCACAGTTAAATGGAGTATCTGAAAGGAGAAATCGAACACTGTTAGACATGGTTCGATCCATGATGAGTTTTACCGACCTTCCAATTTCCTTCTGGGGATATGCCCTAGAAACGGCTGCATACCTACTTAACAAGGTACCTACCAAATCAGCCCCAAAGACTCCATATGAGATGTGGAAGGGGAGGAAACCAAATCTTAAGCATGTTAAGACTTGGGGTTGTCCAGCTTATGTCAAAAAGTTTGAACATGATAAGCTACAAACTAAATCCGAAAAGTGTAGATTTGTGGGATACCCTAAAGAAACTGTAGGGTATTATTTCTATCATCCAACTGATCAAAAGGTGTTTGTTGCGAAACATGCTGCCTTCTTGGAAAAGGAGTTTATCCATGAAGGGGTCAGTGGGAGTAAGATATATCTTGAAGAAGCTCAAGAACCACAAATTACCACGGATCAAAGTCAGGTACCTGACCAAGTAGAAGAACCTACTATACCACACCCTGTTCGTAAATCTGGAAGAGTACCGAAGATACCTGAGAGGTATGGATTCGTTGTAGAGGATGACGATGAGGTACGCATCATGAATGATGATGATCCATTGAATTACGAACAGGCCATGAGTAATAAAGACTCAGGGAAATGGCTTGAAGCCATGAAATCCGAAATGGACTCCATGTATGAAAACAAAGTATGGACTTTGGTTTCACCACCTGAAGGCATTAAGCCTATTGGGTGTAAATGGGTCTTTAAAAGAAAGACTGGAGCGGACGGCAAGGTGGAGACCTATAAGGCCCGACTGGTTGCAAAAGGTTTCAAACAAAGACAAGGAGTTGATTATGATGAAACCTTTTCACCAGTAGCTATGCTCAAGTCCATTCGGATTTTGCTTGCAATTGCAGCTTATAACGACTATGAGATCTGGCAGATGGACGTGAAAACGGCTTTCCTCAATGGAAAACTTGAGGAGATTGTGTATATGACACAGCCAGAGGGATTTGTTTCAAAGGTTGGAATAAATCAAGTCTGTAAGATGCAACGATCCATTTATGGATTGAAGCAAGCTTCTCGTAGATGGAACATTCGTTTTGATGAGACAATCAAAGAGTTTGATTTTATCAAAAATGACGATGAACCATGTGTGTACAAGAAGGTTAGTGGGAGCGTAATTTCATTCCTTGTATTATATGTTGATGATATATTACTGATAGGGAATGACATTCCTATGCTACAATCAATTAAAATCTGGTTATCTAAACACTTCTCCATGAAGGACTTGGGAGAAGCATCCTATATTTTGGGGATAAAGATCTATAGAGATAGATCTAAAAGGATGCTTGGTTTATCCCAAGGAACGTACATTGATGCAATGCTAAAGAGATTTAGCATGGAAGATTCCAAAAGAGGTCTCATGCCGATGAGCCATGGAATACATCTCTCCAAGAAACAGGCCCCAAAGACACCTGAGGAGAGAGACCGAATGAGTAAGATCCCTTATGCTTCTGCAATAGGATCTATCATGTACGGTATGATATGTACTAGACCGGATGTTGCTCATTCACTTAGTGTAATGAGCAGATACCAGTCGAATCCTGGAGAAGAGCACTGGAAGGCAGTGAAGAATATCCTAAAGTACTTGAGAAGGACTAAAGATATTTTTCTTGTCTACGGTGGGTCTGAATTAAAACTCGAGGGCTTCACAGACTCAAGTTTTCAAACGGACCAAGATGACAGTAAATCTGTTTCGGGGTATGTTTTTACCTTGAACGGAGGCGCAGTGAGTTGGAAGAGTTCCAAGCAGCAAACAGTTGCTGATTCAGTGACAGAGGCAGAGTATATAGCTGCAAGTGAAGCTGCAAAGGAAGCTGTTTGGATGAAGAAGTTCATAACTGAACTTGGTGTGGTTCCTAGCATTGGAGAAGCAGTTCCCGTTTACTGTGACAACACAGGAGCAGTTGCACAGGCTAAGGAACCCAGGTCTCATCAGAAATCTAAACACGTGTTGCGGCGATTTCACTTGATCAGGGAGATCATTGAAAGAGGAGACGTCACCTTGGAGCGTGTAGACTCTCAAGATAACATTGCAGATCCATTTACTAAAGCTTTAACACAATAGCAGTTTGATCGTCACTTAGAGAAGATGGGTATGAGATACCATGGCGATTGGCTTTAGTGCAAGTGGGAGATTGAAAGTAGTGTGCATACAAGCCAATCATGTATGATGATAAAGCACGTACTTTGTAAACAATCTTATTTATTTATTAATAAAATATTCATTTATTAAAGGCATTTAATTATCTACATGTTGCTGTTTTTATAATATGTAAATAACCCATAGTTTTAAGCAATGCTTTTAGAATCATGATGATGATCATGCTAATGAGATCTAAATTCTTAGAAAGTTTTAAAACTAAAATAGTTCCCAATCGTGGGATTACTAAAAAGGGGATTAGTAAATCCGGATAGATTGGTACATATGTTGCTTGCTCATTGGATGAGGATGATTGATCTCATGATCATTTGTGTGGAGACACTAAAGCAAGTATGTAGGTGCTTATTGGAGAATAAGTTCACTGAACGTGATTCGCTATGGAATACCTAATGGAGATTTACTCGCCTGTCAATAGGAATTCCTAATGTGATAGTAGTACAAGTAATCCTTGGACTTGAGATCATCATAGTATCTTGTATGTAACAAATTATAGTTTGACTTATTCCTTAAGACCTTTTAAGGCATATATAGGGTATGCTTGGGTATAATGAGTTACATATGGAGATAATGAATGATCAATAAAGAATCTACCACCTCTAGTAAAAGAGGAGATATGTCCTATGTGATTCGTTAAATGACAACCCAGGAATCCTTGGCCAAGGTGAAATGAAATTAGAAAGGAGTTTCTAATTTGCATTATTTGGAGTTGTGCATTTTCTAATCGAAATACATATAATTAAATAAAATAAGACTTGACAGTAAATCCATGTCTTATATTTAATTGGGACATTGTATGGTGGAAGGATTGAATTGTATGGTAACTATTAACTCACAGGTTCTTTTATGATTAATGTTGAAATCTATATTATCTGGAAAGTCGTTGATCGCTAGGGAGGCTTATCCCTATTGTAGAATAAATATTATTTATTTAAATAGATTATTAGTTTAATTTATTTATTTAAATAAGATTAAAATTGTTTTAATTGATTTATTCACAACCGGTTTAATATGGAGAACCTAAAGGGTCACACCATAAAAGGAAGAATAATTATTTAAGAAGGTAATGGCATAATCGTAATAATGCATTAAGTATAATTAATTTAATCTATGGTGATAGAATAAATTAAATAGCTTAATGTTTATTATTTAATATTTTGGAAATATTAAATATAAATTAATAAGAGGAGTCTTATTAATATTATTACAATTATTATTATTTTAATTTCTAAAGGAGTTTAGTAATTAATTTAATATTTAGTACTCTCATTTATTCCTAATAAGATTAGGAGACAAATTAATTAAATAAATTTAATTAATTATTCCCATGTGGTGGGAAGCTTAAATTAATTAAAGGAGTTTAATTAATTAAAAGAAATCCCATGTCTAATAGGATTAGAAGGGTTGACCAATGTCTATATAAGAGAAGTCTTATAATAGATATTAGATTGATGCAATTCCAATTGTTGGAGAGTACTCCTTTTCTATAGAGGATAGAAAACTAAGGTTAAGCCAAACACCCTCCTTCTTGATAATTCATCTTCCTTGGTGGATCACCTCTAGAGGCCAAACACTTGGGTGGCTAACGTTGATCAAAGGAAGGAATCTAACCCGGAAATTCAAGGAGATCACGAAGAACAAGGAGTTGAACTAGTACCTGTGGAAGCTTTGTTCTACAAGGGTATGATTCCATAACTTCTTATTTATCGTTTTAAATTAATAATTTGCATAAAGGATGATCCGGGTAATGGTTTTGTAGAAATTTTTAAACTCTGATATACCATGCTTTCGCTAATTTTTGCAATTTGATTGCGTCACGATTTCGTACAAACCCAACAATAATGTCTCTAAATCATTAATGCAAAAACTACTGTCGCTAACTCTAAGATGTGAGTAGGGTATCGTCTCTCGTAGTCCTTTAATTGTCGTGATGCATACGCAATGACCTCACCATGTTGCATGAGCACATAGCCAAGTCCCTTGTGCGATGCATCACTATACACCACAAAACCTCATGTATTATTTGGTAAGGATAATACAAGCGCCTCGCTTAATCTCTTTTCTTCAACTCCTAGAAACTTTCTTTATACTTCTCCGCCCAATTAAACTTCACCCTCTTCCTCGTTAGATTGGTCTATGGGGTCGCTATCTCAGAGAAATTTAGGGATAAATCTTTAATAGTAACCCAGCTAACCCTAAGAAACTTCATACTTTCGTCAGCGTCTTGGACTGCTCCCAATTACCTACCTCCTACACCTTTGTCGGATCTGACGTGCTCTAAAACTAACCTTCTTCATCCAAAATTTGCACTTCAAAATTTCACATACATCTTCTCCTTTCTCAATGCTTCTAATACCCTCTTCAGATGTTTAGCGTACTCTTTCTAAATCTTGTTGTCTATTCTTGGTAACAGATACCTATTCTTAATAATCACTTTGTTCAACTCCTGATAGTCGATATAAAGCCTTTTTGATCCATCCTTCTCCTTGACAAACAACACTGGTGCTCCCCAAAGGAAACACACGAGGCTGAATATATCCTTTATCCAACATTTCTTGCAATTGCATTATTAAATCCTTCATTTCCTACCGGTGCCATACTTAATATGGGGTTTTTGAAATAGATACAGTTCCTAGTACTAAATCTATTACAAATTTAATTTCTCTGTCTAGCAGAAGGTCGGGCAGATTGTTTAGGAATACGTCTTGAAATATTCTTTCTACTGATATATTCTTTAGTTCTACTCCCGCTCTCTTAGTATCTACAATAAAGGTGAAACAATCTACATAAACTTTTCTTAACAATATCTTAGCCTGCATCATCGTAAGGCAACACAATTACCTAAACGACGAGCTACCATAAAACACTTCCTTAGACCAGTTTGGAGTCTGAAGGTTCACACTTTCTTCTGATAGTCAATTATCGTAGCATGGTTATGTAATTAATCCATTCCTAGTATCCCATCAAACTCTCCAAATTTTATCGGAATTAAGTCTATGCTTATCTTATGTCACCTAATTTATGCGCAATTATATCGACAACTGAATTCTACAGGAATTTCTTCCTTATTCGTAACTTCTATGTTCAAAGGATTTCCCAGTTGTTCTTTGGGTAACTTATTCATCTCACAGTTCTTCAGATGCAAAGGGAAAGATAACACTCGAATCAGATAATATATATGCATTTATATTATTGATTAAGACAGCACCTGACATCACAACTTGGAATGCCACTTCATCATATATCATAACGTTAGTCGTACGTGGCATTGGTTCACTCAATTGAGCTGGTTTAATTATCGTCATCTCCCCGCTATGGCTTCCCTTGTTGCCGTCTTCTTCCTTCCTTCCTTTCTTTGGGCAGTTCTTAACCTGACGATCCGTTGACCTACAAGCGAAGCATCCTTCAATCGTCTTCGATTTTGAGCAATTTGGGGAAATATACCCTTCCTGGCCGCAGCTGTAGCAAACACCTCGTCCCTTCCAGTACTCTTCTTGATGACTCTTTCCACATTTTCGGCAAGCCTTATTCTTTTTCTTGAGTCCTTCTTGGTGACTTCTTATCGGATTGTTGTTGATGTTGTTGTTGTCTCGTCTTCTTTTGTTTCTGTTTCCCTTATCGTTCGTTTCCTTCTGCCAATTACGTATTTGACATTTTTCAAATTCGTACGCAAAACACTCTTTGGTTTTCTCCTTCCTAGGACAGTTAGGAGAAATATGACCCTTCTCACCGCACTTATAACATATATGTTTTCCTTTCAAACACGCTCCCATGTGGTTCTTTCTACACTCCTTACAGGCTCCTACCTTCTTCTTCCATGGTTGTCCTTCTTCTCTCACATACTTATTCTCATTCCACTTCCTCTTGAAATTCTTACTGCTACCACTACTAGTCTCTTCCATCTTACCTTCGTTCGCTTTCTTTGAATTATTAATCTCTCCTCCTTTAGTCAAGTTAATATCTTTTCCTACCTCTGAAGTTTTTGTTTGTCTCTTCTTATAATCATTGATTCCTTCTTCAAAAGCACTTACTATTAGATCTACCAATTGTTGTAAGGGTTCTTGATTTAATTCTCTATCTCCATTCTCCGTCGCTTGACGAGTATCTCCTCGTTGGGGTATTGACATTTCTCCGCGTAGAAATAAAATGGTATTATCATCTCTTTATTAAACATCTAATACTTTTTAATACTTCTTAAGACGTATCAGTTTTATTGCCATTCTCTCCTTTGTCACCATTTAACAAAAAATCTGGCCACTATGCACACGTTTAATAAAAACATGCCACATGAAAACATATCACATCATATAGCACTCTGCTAGTTTCAATACAAACCCCTCTCGGGTACCACTAAAGTTGGGGTTTGAAAGATACTTCCCACATTATCCCTAAAATTGGGATCTACAACACTGTTTCGCATCTATAAATATTTATCGTATCATTTGCGACACTTATTACCTAACTACCTTCACTTTCACTATGTCTGCATCTATTAGTTACTAATCTAAAGGTCTAGAACTTCGCCTTCTTCATTTCTGAGTTCTTAGTTACTAAGTTTCTCACACATGCCCCAATCCCAAAAGAAAACTTTCGCCGTGGATTTCTGATTATATTCCGACTCCACTCCTCCTAGGTTAAGGCTACTACCGTAATAGGTTCAATTATAAAGGGTGTTGCGGATGCCACATGTATATCACGTGGTTCCTCTTCCATGGTCTTACTAGGTTTACCTATCTTTGACATCCATAATCGCAAAACCAATAAACTTTATTATCATCTCCGAATAAACCATAATTTCATTGTATGAAATGAAAATATATTTCATAACACTACTAGCTCTCTAAGAAAACTCTACATGAGTTTTATCTCCTTCTATTCTCTAAATTCCTCTATGGTTATAGCCTAAGGACTCGTTCCTAAGGTTTATAACCTACAACTTTGATACCAACCTGTGACGCCCCCAAATTCGGACCGCCACTGATCTCGAATTCGGTTCGTCACATACTAATTCTAATAACAATTAAAATCTCAAACAATGGAATAACAGAATAATTTACATTGATATAACATAAATATTCTCGTCCCAAGTCTCGAAACTATTACTAATACACTTCATAACTTAAACCAAACATATCTTAATACATAACATTAAATAAGTCTTAATACAACATAAAGGAAATATCCTAATATAAAAGAGTACAGCTACTTCATAGCTTTGCCTTCGCTCTTGTCCTGTCCTGGGGTTCCACCTTGCCCTGCCCTAACTGAAATATTTTAGGAAAAGCAAGAATGAGCACAAATTACCCAGCAAGTAATATACGATAAGGGTGAAGATTTTTATAAATCGAGTTTGAAATATCAAGGTATAATCTTGATGATAATCAAGAGTTTGAAGAATAACATCATGAACAACGAGTATCAACAATTCTCAAATTAAAACCTTGGAATATGAAACGATAGTTCATTATAGATCAACAGAGATATATGAATTCAAAGGCTATCAACGTATCCAACTGGATAGAGTAATTTATACTGAGCAGTCACAAAGGACTATTGAACATCTACTAGAATTATCAATATTAAACTAATAACCCAAAAATAAGTACGATAGATGATCAGTCTACAATACTCTATGTTATGCATAACACCACAATAATTTTCACACGTGTGTTGGGGCTTCCAACAATATATACACTCCCTTTACCATAAGGGTTGTTCAACTCAGTTTTCAAAGATTTTGCACCAGTCAGTTGGTTTGGATAGTTTTCTAAATATGCACATAGTCTAGCCGAATCAAATGGCATAGACACTTCTGCAATATTCAAGAGAAATGCTAAATTCAACATGAATTACTAGCTCAAATAAAACAAGAGTTTATTCAATAAGCATACTAACTCAATTTAAACGAGTAAGTAAGACAGCTTGCTTTCACAAGGGTCCATTGCAAAGGTTAGGATACTTGTAATTCACAACACAAGAACGAGTTCAAGGAAACATGCACAATAAAATAGTGTAAGTCGGAGAAACTTGCTTACAATATCCGTTGAATAAAGTAATGCAATGGTTTAAGATACTTGTCTTATGTGTAGTCTATCCACGTAAAGCTAATCAACACTTTTGAATCCTATTATAATATATTTACATGTATAGGACACTAATTAGCTAAGCACATTCAGTACACAATATTTACATGTATAGGACACTATATTATAATATATTTACATGTATCATAATGTTAGTCGTACGTGGCATTGGTTCCCTCAATTGAGCTGGTTCAATTATCGTCATCTCCCCGTTATGGCTTCCCTTGTTGCCGTCTTCTTTCTTCCTTCCTTTCTTTGGGCAGTTCTTAACCTGATGATCCGTTGACCTACAAGTGAAGCATCCTTCAATCGTCTTCGGGTTTGAGCAATTTGGGGAAATATGCCCTTCCTGGCCGCAGCTGTAGCAAACGCCTCGTCCCTTCCAGCACTCTTCTTGATGACTCTTTCCACATTTTGGGCAAGCCTTGTTCTTTTTCTTGAGTCCTTCCTGGTGACTTCTTATCAGATTGTTGTTAATGTTGTTGTTGTCCCGTCTTCTTTTATTTCCGTTTCCCTTCCCGTTCGTTTCCTTCTGCCAATTACGTATTTGACGTTTTTCAGATCCATACGCAAAACACTATTTGGTTTTCTCCTTCCTAGGACAGTTAGGAAAAATATAACCCTTCTCACCGTAATTATAATATACATGTTTTCCTTTCAAACACGCTCCCATGTGGTTCTTTCTATACTCCTTACAGGCTCCTACCTTCTTCTTCCGTGGTTGTCCTTCTTCTCTCACATACTTATTCTCATTCCACTTCCTCTTGAAATTCTTACTGCTACCACTACTACTCTCTTCCATACTACCTTCGTTTTCTTTCTTTGAATTATTAATCTCTCCTCCTTTAGTCAAGTTAATATCTTTTCCTACCTCTGAAGTTTTCGTTTGTCTCTTCTTATAATCATTGATTCCTTCTTCAAAAGCACTTACTATTAGATCTACCAATTGTTGTAAGGGTTCTTGATTTAATTCTCTATCTCCATTCTCCGTCGCTTGACGAGTCTCTCCTCGTTAGGGTATTGACATTTCTCCGCGTAGAAATAAAATGGTATTATCATCCCTTTATTAATCATCTAATACTTTTTAATACTTCTTAAGACGTATAAGTTTTATTGCCATTCCCTCATTTGTCACCATTTAACAAAAAATCTGGCCACTATACACACGTTTAATAAAAACATGCCACATGAAAATATATCACATCATATAGCACTCTGCTAGTTTCAATACATACCCCTCTCGAGTACCACTAAAGTTAGGGTTAGAAAGATACTTCCCACATTATCCCTAAAATTGGGATCTACAACACTGTTTCGCATCTATAAATATTTATCGTATCATTTGCGACACTTATCACCTAACTACCTTCACTTTCACTATGTCTGCATCTATTAGTTACTAATCTGAAGGTCTAGAACTTCACCATCTTTATTTCTGAGTTCTTAGTTACTAAGTTTCTCACACATACCCTAATCCCGAAAGAAAACTTTCGTCGCGGATTTCTGATTATATTCCGACTCCACTCCTCCTAGGTTAAGGCTACTACCGTAATAGGTTCAATTATAAAAGGTGTTGCGGATGCCACATGTATATCACGTGGTTCTTTTTCCATGGTCCTACTAGGTTTACCTATCTCTGACATCCATAATCGCAAAACCAATAAACTTTATTATCATCTCCAAATAAAACATAATTTCATTGTATAGAATGAAAATATATTTCATAACACTACTAACTCTCTAAGAAAACTCTACATGAGTTTTATCTGTAACGATTGAGAATTTTATATATTAATTATGAATATTTATTGAATTTATTTGTGGAGATAAATAACTTATGTGATGGCTGTGGATAATTTAATTAAGTGCCATATATTTAATTAAATTGATATATTAGCAATGGTGTAGCATAATTCTAATTTAGTTGAGAATAATACAATTAGATTTAATATTATGTGCTAAGTGTTAAGAATAATTGTTACATGAATTATGTTTCATAAAGGAATTAAAATTGTGTAACAATTTGATATTATGTGTTTTATCAATTAATGAATGTTAGCTTTTATTTAATTGAATTAGAATGTGGTAATTTAATTAAATAAGTGTAATATTTAATCTATGAATTTAAAGAGTTATTAAAAGACTAGAAAAGGGTTTTAAAGTTTTTTACCAAATAAGGCCCTTGTACTTGTTTAATCTTATTTCTTCCAAACAAGGCCTTAACCTCAAGAAGTTAGTTTTTAAAAATAATGTGGTTTTGCCAAACATGGCCTTGGGCTTTTCAAATTTTTTAACCTATGCTATTAGTATGAGTTAATATGGTGTTAAGTATTATACTTATTACTTATAGGTTACATATATATTATATATGTATATTGTATAGTGTATAATATATGTTAAGTTAAAAGATACGTTAGTTTTTCTAAAAGCCTAAGTCTAAACAAAGAAAGAAAGAAGAAGAGAGTTAGAGAGAGTTATCAGAGAAGAAGAAGAGGAAGAAGAAGAAGTAGGAAAAGCTTTGAGAAGACAAAGCAAGCCCAATCATCATTATCTCCATCTCTATCTCTTAATTCAAAACTAGTAAGGTTATAACCCTAACCCTTGTACTCAATTCTTATGTGTTGTATTTCTTCTTTATCAAATTAGGTTTTGATAATCATGAAGTTATATGTATATATGGTATACATATGTTCTTCATATGTAATTGTATGCCATGAAAGGATTTTCATATTTCAATTGTTGTAAAAATAGGTTTTCAAAGCATGTTCTTCTATGTTTACATGGTTTTAGAATTCTATGTGGATGTCTCTTTGTGAAAGTTCTTGAGTTTGATATACGTATGAGATGTGTACATATATATGTATATATATGTTTACATATGGTTTTTATAGTTATTTAAGAGTTTCAATTCACAAGTATATGATGAACACTATGAAATCATGTTCATAGTACTCTTTTATGAAGTGATGTTGAAAATTGTTTTTAAATCCTTGATGTGAGCATGAGATATGTGTAATATGTGATATAACATGATTATATATGAGTTATATGGTTGTGTTAGCAATTCAAACCATGAATTTTTGATAAACAATAGGAATTGTGTTCATAGTGATTTTCTTTGAATCAATTTTTGAAAAAATGGCCTTTGAAACTATCAAATTGATGTTTGATTTTGAGTTATTGTTAAAATTGATCATGTGTTATGTTATTATATTAAGAATAAAAGTTATTACAATTGGAATTACTTGAATTGATTGAAAAACGAGTTTGTAGTAGCAATTTTTGTCAAGTACGCTTAAAATTCTGTTTTTCTTCGATAATCATAAAATCTTGATTTTGATTATGTGTTATAGGGATTTTAAATGTTATAAGCATGTTAATAAGTTTAAACTATTGTTTGTATCAAGTTTCATGTTTATCATGTTGGAAAAAATCGAATTCGGTGTGAAGGAATGAGCCAAATTGGCTTATTTTTCCACCAGTTCGAGAACCAGCCCTCCCACCAGAGCATGCACCCGCCCCAGTGGGGTTGCTAGGCCTTGGGGACCAGCCCCAGTAGGTTAGTAGGCTGTCCGAAAAATTTTGGTTTTTGGTTTTGAGTTTTCATGCCCTGTTTGTTTAGCTAACTTACTTCTATGACTTGGAAAGTGAAATATATAATGAGATAACATGTTTTTGATGTGTTTAAGTTTGATTGAAGTGTTATATGAGTATGTTACATGTGTGTGTGTGTTGCTTTCCTAGGGTACACAACACGGTTCATTGAGTTATAAGCTTATGAATGTATGCCGTGAGTATAGACTCACGTACTTGACTAGTTAGCAACCAATGTGGTAAACTACATTGTGAGATGGACTTGGATATGAAGTTCACCGGTTTAAATGTTGTAGTTGGATACTAATAGATGGTTTGAATGAATATAAATGTGTAGGGTGTTTGTGAAGTGATTGTAATTGTGTTTCAAGTGTAGCTTGCGCTTAAGACAAGTCTTCTAAACCCTAAACTCGTTAACGTTAAGCAAATTTCCTATCTCTAAACTTATTATTGTGCAAGTATTCTAATCTTTATACTCTTACGTTAAGCGTTGTTGTATTCTAATATTCCTAATGCTCAAATAATGAAGTGTCATTGAGGTATTATAATCTTGACTTAGTTGTTCAAGCAAGATTCACTTATTCTTTCAATTGCTTTGAGTTACTTCTAAAGCATGCCTATCTATTATAAAGTTTATTGTCATATCTTGTAATTGGTTCATGATTCTTATATCATTGAACTATTAAAGTGTTATGAGTCGATTCAACTACTCCTGGTTGATGATAGTTGAACTCCAAAGTTCCCTTATCTATCCAAACCAAACTTTCTTTGGTGCGGACTTGAATTCAATTACGGAGAATGAACAACCCTACTTATTAGGGGATATTTATGCGAAAGCGTTAAGATGGTTGTGCACAATTCATGGTACAAAGGGTTGATCCCCCTGAGTACGAGTTAAAGGTCCATAGTCTTATTGACTGTTAAAGGTTTAAATAGAAAAATTTATAACCTAGGACAATAGTTCAAGGTCTTATGACCCTCAGATGATTCTATATTCGAATTCTATGTATTGATGAAAGAATTATAATTCAATTCTTTATATTGATGAAAGTAAAGTTATTCAAACTCTTTTGAAACGATTCACTTATGTCATATCACTTTTGTATTTTCAAGTGAGCTTTTGTTTGCTCACTCTTGCATGTTTTACCACCACTTGCAGTTGAGACCAAGAAAGTTGACATACCGTCAACAAGTAAAGGAAAAGGAAAGACGAACAAATGAAGGCTTGTAGTTTCAAGTTTTTATTGTAATAAGACTTAGTCGATTATGTTATGTTTATTTTCGCATTTATTGTTTGATGTTAAGGTTAGTTAACCCTCGGATTTTGTAAGACAAGTTTTATTCCTTTTTATAGGAAGATTTTTATTAAGGTTTATGAAGGTTGTAATTTACTTTGAAATTCTTTATTATTGGGTAGATGTATGTTTTATTAGAAAGTGAACACCAAATCATGTGGAAACGAAGTACCCGGATTTGGGGGTGTCACATTATCTCCTTCTATTCTCTAAATTCTTCTAAGGTTATAGCCTAAGGACTCTCTCCTAAGATGTATAACCTACAGTTTTGATACCAACCTGTGACGTCCCCAAATTCGGACCGTCATTGATCCCGAATTTGGTTCATCACGTACTAATTCTAATAACAATTAAAATCTCAAACAATGGAATAACAGAATAATTTACATTGATATAACATAAATATTCTCGTCCCAAGTCTCGAAACTATTACTAATACACTTCATAACTTAAACCAAACATATCTTAATACATAACATTAAATAAGTCTTAATACAACATAAAGGAAATATCCTAATATAAAAGAGCACAGCTACTTCATAGCTTTTCCTTCGCTCTTGTCCTGTCCTGGGGTTCCACCTTGCCCTGCCCTAACTGAAATATTTTAGGAAAAGCAAGAATGAGCACAAATTGCCCAGCAAGTAATATACGATAAGGGTGATGATTTTTATAAATCGAGTTTGAAATATCAAGGTATAATCTTAATGATAATCAAGAGTTTGAAGAATAACATCATGAACAACGAGTATCAACAATTCTCAAATTAAAACCTTGGAATATGAAACGATAGTTCATTATAGATCAACAGATATATATATATATATATAGATATATATATATATATATATATATATATATATGAATTCAAAGGCTATCAACGTATCCAACTAGATAAAGTAATTTATACTGAGTAGTCACTAAGGACTATTGAACATCTACTAGAATTATCAATATAAAACTGATAACCCAAAAATAAGTACGATAGATGATCAGTCTACAATACTCTATGTTATGCATAACACCACAATAATTTTCATGTGTGTGTTGGGGCTTCCAACAATATATACACTCCCCTTACCATAAGAGTTGTTCAACTCAGTTTTCAAATATTTTGCACCAGTCAATTGGTTTGGATAGTTTTCTAAATATGCACATAGTCTAGCCGAATCAAATGGCATAGACACTTCCGCAATATTCAAGAGAAATGCTAAATTCAACATGAATTACTAGCTCAAATAAAACAAGAGTTTATTCAATAAGCATACTAACTCAATTTAAACGAGTAAGTATGACAGCTTGCTTTCATAAGGGTCCATTGCAAAGGTTAGGATACTTGTAATTAATAACACAAGAACGAGTTCAAGGAAACATGCAAAATAAAAGAGTGTAAGTCGTAGAAACTTGCTTACAATATCCGTTGAATAAAGTAATGCAAGGGTTTAAGATACTTGCCTTATGTGTAGTCTATCCACGTAAAGCTAATCAATACTTTCGAATCCTTTTATAATATATTTACATGTATAGGACACTCATTAGCTAAGCACATTCAGTACAAAAGCTTGATATGTAATTTCAGTATACACATAGGGTTCTAAATTAGTCTTGTAACTTTATACGTACGTCATTACGTACTTGTACACACGTAGCACGAAATTAGTTTATGCAATTACGTAACATAGTTATACTACGCATGACATTGCATTTAATCACAACGCTCAATCAATTATTATTATCCATGGATTTCCTTTTTACAAGTTAAACATCACTATATTATATTGTCATCCCATATAAATATATATTGGTAGAGATCAGACCATGATTAGTAGCTTAAGTAACATTACAAGTCAGTTAATATAATCAGAAAACAAGCAGGCTGTATAAATTCTGAAAACAGACTGGCACAGTTGCGCCCTGGTTAAGCCTAGGGACGGCGCAGCTGCGTTGTCCCCTGGACAGACCAGGGTTGAGCTTTTGCCTCACTGCTTCTGTCCAATATGTAACCATACATTAACACATAGTTTATTCATAGGTTAAAGGGTCTTAGATGCCTACATAACCTTTGTAAGTCCAATCTTTCATGCAATGGTTCAAGATTAATATCTTTGATGACTTAAGGTTATATAAAGTCATGAAATCATAAAGGCTATCATGTTTGACATGCATACATGCGAGGTGGTCATATAATCTATCAATAATCATGCTCACATATTTTTACATCCTATACGCATAAATAGCATCGTTATTTTTTTGAAAACTTAATCAACCTCATACTCGATTAACTCGCATTATTTCTAACAAGTATGTGCACATACATGATATATTAGTGATGTTAAAAGCACTATTAAGCATGTTAAAAATATCAGAATGCTATTACACTATGATCATGCAACTTAGTTTGCAAAAAGTCCGAACTTCACTTTTGAAATCGTTACAACTTAACCCATGTAGGCTAGCGTAAACTCAACACCTTGTATTCACATTGCATATGTAGTTAAGTCATGTTTACATGCTCACAAAGTTAGAATATTTCTCATGTGGTATTCATGGATATTAGTTTCAAATATATCAAGTTTCCTTTAGTTAAAAGCCAAACAATTTGGACATGAACAAGGAAACCATCTATCACTAATCATGCTAGCTTATGTTCATAATTTAGTCATATAAGTATATTATCATGCTAATATGGTCAAAATATGAATATCATACTTATATGTCAAAGTCCATTTTCAAAACGTATACTTTCTTTAGTAAATGTTCACTAATGAGGTCAAACACGTTCATGCTATATCATGACACATAAATTAACATGTTAACATGATCTTCATGTATATCTAGACCACACAAACGTGTTTACAAAGTCAGAACATAAACATCAACATAATATGTGAAAGTCTATTTTAGAAACTTTAAGTTTATTTAGCAATGTATACTAACGACGGCAAAGCAACTCATGCCACATCAAGAGTCACATATGCACAAGTTAAACATGTTCTTCATGCATTGCTAAGCCATACAAACATGCTTAAAAGTCAAAATGTTAACCTCACATGCATATGTGAAGTTTATTTTCAAAACTCTAACTTTCATTTCGAAAACTATAACTTTCTTTTGTAATTATATACTATTATAGTGAAACATGCTCATACTATGTCAATGTACTCATATATACATGTTAACCATGTTCACATGCTTGTCTAAGTAGTATTAACACGTTGGTACTTAACAGATTTGTTAACAGAAGCAGGATCTGAAATCAGGTATCGGCACAGCTGCGCTGCACCCAAGAACAAATTGGGCGCAGCTGCGCCATTTCCCGGCCAGAACTGGAAAGGCCTCTATTCGGCAGATTTCAAAGCCAAACACAAAATTCTCCTACGAAATTCATTCCAACACAGTCACATTGCTATATTAGATGCATATAAACTTACATAACAACTAACAATCATTCTCCAATCCAATTATCATGTAATTCATGCATAATCAATAATGTATCAAGTTTCAAAAATGAAGAACAATGAAATGAGAGTTGCCTCTGCTAAGCTTGGATTGGGTTCAGTGCTATATCAGTCTTTCTCAATTCACAGGCCCTCACCTCAATGATATACTCCCTCTCAACTCTTAGTTAACAGAAACTCAGCAAATGAAAAATAGGAGGGAGCTTCATTTATAGAGAATGAATTATACAGATAATAGCTTTGTTCATAAATTTCAACCAATGAGAAAAGCAAAAACTCAGAGGTTAAGGGAGAGTTGTTGGGTAGTTGGTGAATTCCACTATTGGAGCCACTCTCCTTGTGATCATGATGGCTAGAATGCTGAGTATGAGAGAAGAGGCAATAGGCTAGCCATTGAGTTATACACGTAAGGATATAGATCACAATCAATTTGGGACAAGCTTATGTAGAACTCAGCATTTGGCAAATGAAATAAATACAACACTTAGGTTTATTTTATGTTCACATTATATATACTTAGGCTAAATACACATATGTATACATAGATTGTAATTTTTTTTAGAGTCACAATGTTGTTTTTAATAAGGTAATAATATTACAATATAGTAAGTTGGGGTACATGTATATCTCTCAATATATAATTCATGTACATTTATAATACCAAACATAATCTAATTGAGTATTATCTTTCCACATTACCATGAACCATGTTATTTCAATTATTTATATTTATTGAAATAATTATTATTTTAATTCCACATTAATATTAAAATAGATAACCATTTATTTGTTCCCTCTTATATTATTAATTATACACTTAGTTCAATTTAATAATCCATAAGTACACCTTTAATGTATCTATACATATATGTTGTCACATAATATCATTACAACTCTATTATTTCCAATTATATTAATCTATTGAAATAACCATTAAGTAACAATTGTTTATTTGATACTCATGAGGTACATTTTTAATGTAGTCACACACTCATATTGTCACATAACCTCATTATGTACTCATATAATTTATTTAGTCATATCATATAGTTTCTATATATGATATAGTCACATTAAACGTCACATTACACTTTATATAATATAGAGGTAACTACTATATATTATATGCTTAATTATCGCATACTATGCACATAACAATTAATCGAGTAAACATAATCTTATTATATTTATAAATCATTTACTCGTTAATATTCTATTACTCGTAATATCAATTAATAACATTATTATACGACTAACTATCACATGTATTGCACACAACAAATAATTAAATAAATATAACTCTTATAATATTCATCAATTATTTACTCATAAATGTTTGTTACTCATAATAATATATTATTAATAATTACTCATTAATAGGCTATCACTAGTAACAACAATTAATTAACAATGTAATATTAATTAATCCTTCACTTATTGATTTCCCTCTTGAATTATTTGAATCATCACCATTTTCATTCTCATGCCACACAAGGCATTCTACGAATTCGTCGTCATTCTCCATATTTCCTCAATTATTATAAATCCAATTTAATATAATTGAATTACTTCTATCATAACACATAAACATTTATATTTAAATAAATATTCATTCTATTTTTTTAACATCAAAATTTATATTTATTCCTAAAATTCACGATTTTTACATCCTCCCCCCCCCCCCCCTTATAAAAATTTTGTCCTCGGAATTGATACAAGGTCACACAAATAGATGGGGATAGATCCTCATCATCCTATCTTCTAATTCCCATGTAGCCTCCTTGGCATCGTGATTTCGCCAAAGCACTATCACAGGAGATATAACTTTATTTCTTAATATCTGCTATTTCCTATATATTATTTGGACAGGAATTCTTCATATGTCAGATTCTTCTCTACTCGAATGGGCTCATAGGGTATCACACACTTATAGTTTAGGTTTATATGATCGAAAAATAGAAACATGAAACACACTATGGATATGTTCCAGTTCAAGAGGTAAGGCTACCTCGTACGCCACTTTGCCTACTCTCTACAATACTTTAAAAGGTTTCACGATCCTCAGACTCAATTCTTCTTTCTTACATAATCTTATCTTCCCCTTACAAGGAAACATTTAAGAAATAGAACTACTGACTTCAAAATCTTGATTGTGGCGATGCCAATCTGCGTGTTTCTCATGTTGATCTTGAGATGCTACTAATCTGGCTCTTTTGTCTTCACAACGCCTGCCATTCGTCGTACTGAATTCGGTCCCAATTTAAGTCGTCGTTCTCTGACCTCATCCCAACATAGCGGTGTTCTGCACTTTCTTTCGTGGAGAGCTTCGTACGATGGCATACCGATATTTGTATGATAATTATTACTATAAGCGAATTCTACTAAGGGTAAGTGATCTTCCCAGTTACCTTTGAAATCCATCACGCAAGCTCTAAGCATATCTTCTAACGTTTGTATTGTTTGTTTCCTCTGCCATTAATTTAAGGATGATGAGCAGTACTCAGCCTCTACTCTGTTCCCATTCTTTCCTGCAAGCTCTTCTAAAACTTTGATGTGGAGCGCGGGTTTCGATCAAAAATAATTGACACCGATATTTTGTGTCACAAAATGATTTCTTTAACGTATAATTTTGCTAACTGATTTAAATTGAATCGAATATTTATTGGTAAGGATGCGTCGTCTTTTTCAATCGGTCGACGTATCCTACAACTTCTCGTCTCATATTGACCACCAAAAGTGTCTTCGAAGATCCCGGTACATTTTCTTGCTTCCTGGGTGAGCAAATTTATGCCAAATTACACGCCTTATGAAAATTCTTATCTCGCAATTTAGTTAAAGTTGACTTTCACACTCTATCCAACAGCGTTGGACAAACCTCTATTACAAAACTTCTCTTTGTACTTTATGGGTCCCTTCGCTTCTTTTTCCAATCTCTACATCTTCCTGATTAATTCCTCTTTGACTATCAACTTGAATAACTTCTCCATTCCCTTTTTCTACTTAGCATGTCAGCTACTACGTTCGCCTTTTCTAGGTGATAGAGAATTTCATAGTGGTAGTCTTTGATTAATTCCAACCACCTTCTTTGTCGAATGTTTAACTCCTTCTATGTGAAGATATGTTTCAGACTCTCGTGGCCCGTATATATCTCACATCTCTCCCCAAATAATGTCTCTAAATCATTAATGCAAAAACTACTGCCGCTAACTCTAAGTTGTGAGTAGGGTATCGTCTCTCGTTGTCCTTTAATTGTCGTGATGCATACGCAATGACCTCGCCATGTTGCATGAGCACACATCCAAGTCCCTTGTGCGATGCATCACTATACACCACAAAACCTCCCGTATTATTTAGTAAGGATAATACAGGCACCTCGCTCAATCTCTTTTCTTCAACTCCTTGAAACTTTCTTTATACTTCTCCGCCCAATTAAACCTCACCGTCTTCCTCGTTTGATTAGTCTACGGGGCCGCTATCTCAGAGAAATTTGGGGATAAATCTTCAATAGTTCCAAGCTAACCCTAAGAAACTTTATACTTCCGTCAGCGTCTTGGACTGATCCCAATTACCTACCGCCTACACATTTGCCGGATCTGACGTGCTCTAAAACTAACCTTCTTCATCCAAAATTTGCACTTTGAAATTTCACGTACATCTTCTCCTTTCTCAATGCTTCTAATACCCTCTTCAGATGTTTAGCGTACTCTTTCTAAATCTTGTTGTCTATTCTTAGTAACAGATACCTATTCTTAATAATCACTTTGTTCAACTCCTGATAGTCGATACAAAGCCTTCTCGATGCATCCTTCTCCTTGACAAACAACACTGGTGCTCCCCGAAGAAAACACACTCGGCTGAATATATCCTTTATCTAACATTTCTTGTAATTGCATTATTAAATCCTTCATTTCCTACCGGTGCCATACTTAATATGGGGCTTTTGAAATCGATGCAGTTTCGGGTACTAAATCTATTACAAATTTGTTTTCTCTGTCTGGTAGAAGGTCGGGCAGATCGTCTGGGAATATGTCTTGAAATATTCTTTCAACTGATATATTCTATAGTTCTACTCCCGCTCTCTTAGTATCTACAATAAAGGTGAAACAATCTACATAAACTTTTCTTAACAATATCTTGGCCTGCATCATCATAAGGCAACACAATTACCTAAACGACAAGCTACCATAAAACACTTCCTTAGACCGGTTTGGAGTCTGAAGGTTCACACTTTCTTCTGACAGTCAATTATCGTAGCATGGTTATGTAATCAATCCATTCCTAGTATCCCATCAAACTCTCCAAATTTTATCGGAATTAAGTCTATGCTTATCTTATGTCCCCTAATTTATGCGCAATAATATTGGCAACCGAATTCTACAGGAATTACTTCCTTATTCGCAACTTCTATGTTCAAAGGATTTCCCAGTTGTTCTTGGTGTAACTTAGTCATCTCACAGTTCTTCAGATGCAAAGGGAAAGATAGCACTCTAATCAGATAATATATACGTATTTATATTATTAATTAAGACAGCACCTGACATCACAACTTGGAATGCCACTTCATCATATATCATAACATTAGTCGTATGTGGCATTGGTTCACTCAATTGAGCTGGTTTAATTATCGTCATCTCCCCGCTATGGCTTCCCTTGTTGCCGTCTTCTTCCTTCCTTCCTTTCTTTGGGCAGTTCTTAACCTGACGATCCGTTGACCTACAAGCGAAGCATCCTTCAATCGTCTTCGATTTTGAGCAATTTGGGGAAATATACCCTTCCTAGCCGCAGCTGTAGCAAACACCTCGTCCCTTCCAGTACTCTTCTTGATGACTCTTTCCACATTTTCGGCAAGCCTTATTCTTTTTCTTGAGTCCTTGTTGGTGACTTCTTATCGGATTATTGTTGATGTTGTTGTTGTCTCGTCTTCTTTTGTTTCTGTTTCCCTTATCGTTCGTTTCCTTCTGCCAATTACGTATTTGACGTTTTTCAAATCCGTACGCAAAACACTCTTTGGTTTTCTCCTTCCTAGGACAGTTAGGAGAAATATGACCCTTCTCACCGCACTTATAACATATATGTTTTCCTTTCAAACACGCTCCCATGTGGTTCTTTCTACACTCCTTACAGGCTCCTACCTTCTTCTTCCATGGTTGTCCTTCTTCTCTCACATACTTATTCTCATTCCACTTCCTCTTGAAATTCTTACTGCTACCACTACTAGTCTCTTCCATCTTACCTTCGTTCGCTTTCTTTGAATTATTAATCTCTCCTCCTTTAGTCAAGTTAATATCTTTTCCTACCTCTGAAGTTTTTGTTTGTCTCTTCTTATAATCATTGATTCCTTCTTCAAAAGCACTTACTATTAGATCTACCAATTGTTGTAAGGGTTCTTGATTTAATTCTCTATCTCCATTCTCCGTCGCTTGACGAGTATCTCCTCGTTGGGGTATTGACATTTCTCCGCGTAGAAATAAAATGGTATTATCATCTCTTTATTAAACATCTAATACTTTTTAATACTTCTTAAGACGTATCAGTTTTATTGCCATTCTCTCCTTTGTCACCATTTAACAAAAAATCTGGCCACTATGCACACGTTTAATAAAAACATGCCACATGAAAACATATCACATCATATAGCACTCTGCTAGTTTCAATACAAACCCCTCTCGGGTACCACTAAAGTTGGGGTTTGAAAGATACTTCCCACATTATCCCTAAAATTGGGATCTACAACACTGTTTCGCATCTATAAATATTTATCGTATCATTTGCGACACTTATTACCTAACTACCTTCACTTTCACTATGTCTGCATCTATTAGTTACTAATCTAAAGGTCTAGAACTTCGCCTTCTTCATTTCTGAGTTCTTAGTTACTAAGTTTCTCACACATGCCCCAATCCCAAAAGAAACCTTTCGCCGTGGATTTCTGATTATATTCCGACTCCACTCCTCCTAGGTTAAGGCTACTACCGTAATAGGTTCAATTATAAAGGGTGTTGCGGATGCCACATGTATATCACGTGGTTCCTCTTCCATGGTCTTACTAGGTTTACCTATCTTTGACATCCATAATCGCAAAACCAATAAACTTTATTATCATCTCCGAATAAACCATAATTTCATTGTATGAAATGAAAATATATTTCATAACACTACTAGCTCTCTAAGAAAACTCTACATGAGTTTTATCTCCTTCTATTCTCTAAATTCCTCTATGGTTATAGCCTAAGGACTCGTTCCTAAGGTTTATAACCTACAGCTTTGATACCAACCTGTGACGCCCCCAAATTCGGACCGTCACTGATCTCGAATTCGGTTCGTCACGTACTAATTCTAATAACAATTAAAATCTCAAACAATGGAATAACAGAATAATTTACATTGATATAACATAAATATTCTCGTCCCAAGTCTCGAAACTATTACTAATACACTTCATAACTTAAACCAAACATATCTTAATACATAACATTAAATAAGTCTTAATACAACATAAAGGAAATATCCTAATATAAAAGAGTACAGCTACTTCATAGCTTTGCCTTCGCTCTTGTCCTGTCCTGGGGTTCCACCTTGCCCTGCCCTAACTGAAATGTTTTAGGGAAAGCAAGAATGAGCACAAATTACCCAGCAAGTAATATACGATAAGGGTGAAGATTTTTATAAATCGAGTTTGAAATATCAAGGTATAATCTTGATGATAATCAAGAGTTTGAAGAATAACATCATGAACAACGAGTATCAACAATTCTCAAATTAAAACCTTGGAATATGAAACGATAGTTCATTATAGATCAACAGAGATATATGAATTCAAAGGCTATCAACGTATCCAACTGGATAGAGTAATTTATACTGAGCAGTCACAAAGGACTATTGAACATCTACTAGAATTATCAATATTAAACTAATAACCCAAAAATAAGTACGATAGATGATCAGTCTACAATACTCTATGTTATGCATAACACCACAATAATTTTCACACGTGTGTTGGGGCTTCCAACAATATATACACTCCCTTTACCATAAGGGTTGTTCAACTCAGTTTTCAAAGATTTTGCACCAGTCAGTTGGTTTGGATAGTTTTCTAAATATGCACATAGTCTAGCCGAATCAAATGGCATAGACACTTCCGCAATATTCAAGAGAAATGCTAAATTCAACATGAATTACTAGCTCAAATAAAACAAGAGTTTATTCAATAAGCATACTAACTCAATTTAAACGAGTAAGTAAGACAGCTTGCTTTCACAAGGGTCCATTGCAAAGGTTAGGATACTTGTAATTCACAACACAAGAACGAGTTCAAGGAAACATGCACAATAAAATAGTGTAAGTCGGAGAAACTTGCTTACAATATCCGTTGAATAAAGTAATGCAATGGTTTAAGATACTTGTCTTATGTGTAGTCTATCCACGTAAAGCTAATCAACACTTTTGAATCCTATTATAATATATTTACATGTATAGGACACTAATTAGCTAAGCACATTCAGTACACAAGCTTGATATATAATTCCAGTATACACATAGGGTTCTAAATTAGTCTTGTAACTTTATACGTACGTCATTACGTACTTGTACACACGTAGCACGAAATTAGTTTATGCAATAACGTAACATAGTTATACTACACATAACATTGCATTTAATCACAACACTCAATTAATTATTATTATCTATGGACTTCCTTTTTACAAGTTAAACATCACTATGTTATATTGTCATCCCATATAAATATATATTGGTAGAGATCAGACCATGATCAGTAGCTTAAGTAACATTACAAGTTAGTTAATCTAATCAGAAAACAAGCAGGCTGCAAAAATTCTGAAAACAGACTGGTGCAGCTACGCCCTGGTTAAGCCTAGGGACGGCGCAACAGCGTTGTCCCCTGGCCAGACCAGGGTTGCTTTTGCCTCACTGCTTCTGTCCATTACGTAACCATACATTAACACATAGTTTATTCATAGGTTAAAGGGTCTTAGATGCCTACATAACCTTTCTAAGTTCAATCTTTCATGCAATGGTTCAAGATTAATATCTTTGATGACTTAAGGCTATATAAAGTCATGAAATTATAAAGGCTATCATGTTTGACATGCATACATGCGTGGTGGTCATATAATCTATCAATAAGCATGCTCACATATTTCTACATCCTATACACATAAATAGCATCGTTATTTGTTTGAAAACTTAATCAACCTCATACTCAATTAACTCGCATTGTTTCTAACAAGTATGTGCACATGCATGATATATTAGCGATGTTAAAAGCACTATTAAGCATGTTAAAAATATCAGAATGCTATTACACTATGATCATGCAACTTAGTTTGCAAAAAGTCCGAACTTTACTTTTGAAATCATTACGACTTAACCCATGTAGGCTAGCATAAACTCAACACCTTGTATTCACATTTCATATGTAGTTAAGTCATGTTTACATGCTCACAAAGTTAGAATATCTCTCATGTGGTATTCATGGATATTAGTTTCAAATATATCAAGTTTCCTTTAGTTAAAAGACAAACAATTTGGACATGAACAAGGAAACCATCTATCACTAATCATGCTAGCCTATGTTCATAATTTAGTCATATAAGTATATTATCATGCTAATATGGTCAAAATATGAATATCATAATTATATGTCAAAGTCCATTTTCAAAACGTGTACTTTCTTTAGTAAATGTTAACTAATGAGGTCAAACACGTTCATGCTATATCATGACACTTAAATTCACATGTTAACATGATCTTCATGTATATCTAGACCACACAAACGTGCTTACAAAGTCAAAACATAAACATCAACATAATATGTGAAAGTTTATTTTAGAAACTTTAAGTTTATTTAGCAATGTATAATAACGACGACAAAGCAACTCATGCCACATCAAGAGTCACATATGCACAAGTTAAACTTGTTCTCCATGCATTGTTAAGCCATACAAACATACTTAAAAGTCAGAATGTGAACCTCACATGCATATGTGAAGTTTGTTTTAAAAACTCTAACTTTCATTTCGAAAACTATAACTTTCTTTTGTAATTATATACTATTATAGTCAAACATGCTCATACTATGTCAATGTACTCATATATAAATGTTAACCATGTTCTCATGCTTGTCTAAGTAGTATTAACACGTTGGTACTTAACAGATTTGTTAACAGAAGCAGGATCTCAAATCAGGTATCGGCGCAGCTGTGCTGCACCCAAGAACAAATTGGGCGCAGCTGCGCCACTTCCCGGCCAGAACTATAAAGGCCTCTATTCGGCAGATTTCAAAACCAAACACAAAATTCTCCTACAAAATTCATTCCAACACATTCACATTGCTATATTAGATGCATATAAACTTACATAACAAGAAACAATCATTCTTCAATCCAATTATCATGTAATTCATGCATAATCAATAATCTATCAAGTTTCAAAAATGAAGAACAATGAAATGAGAGTTACCTTTGCAAAGCTTGGATTGGGTTCACTGCTATATCAGTCTTTCTCAATTCACAGGCCCTCACCTCAATGATATACTCCCTCTCAACTCTTAGTTAACAGAAACTCAGCAAATGAAAAATAGGAGGGAGCTTCATTTATAGAGAATGAATTATACAGATAAAAGCTTTGTTCATAAATTTCAACCAATGAGAAAAGCAAAAACTTAGAGGTTAAGGGAGAGTTGTTGGGTAGTTGGTGAATTCCACTATTAGAGCCACTCCCCTTGTGATCGTGATGGCTAGAATGCTGAGTTTGAGAGAAGAGGCAATAGGCTAGCCATTGTGTTATACACGTGAGGAGAGAGATGACAATCAATTTGGGACAAGCTTATGTAGAACTCAGCATTTCGCAAATGAAATAAATACAACACTTAAGTTTATTTTATGTTCACATTGGTTATACTTAGGCTAAATACACATGTATGTATACATAGGTTGTAATTTTATTTAGAGTCACAACGTAGTTTTTAATAAGGTAATAATATTACAATGTAGTAAGTTGGGGTACATGTATATCTCTCAATATATAATCCATGTACATTTATAATACCGAACATAATCCAATTGGGTATTATCTTTCCACATTACCATGAACCATATTATTTTAATTATTTATATTTATTAAAATAATTATTATTTTAATTCCACGTTAATATTAAAATAGATAACCATTTATTTGTTTCCTCTTATATTATTAAATATACACTTAGTTCAATTTAATAATCCATAAGTACACCTTTAATGTATCCATAAATATATGTTGTCACATAATATCATTACAACTCTATTATTTCCAATTATATTAATCTATTGAAATAACCATTAAGTAACAATTGTTTATTTAATACTCATGAGGTACATTTTTAATGTAGTCACACACTCATATTGTCACATAACCTCATTATGTACTCATATAATTTATTTAGTCATATCATATAATTTCAACATATGATATAGTCACATTAAACGTCACATTATACTTTATATAATATAGAGGTAACTACTATATATTATATGCTTAATTATCGCATACTATGCACATAACAATTAATCGAGTAAACATAATCTTATTATATTTATAAATCATTTACTCGTTAATATTCTATTACTCGCAATATCAATTAATAACATTATTATACGACTAATTATCACATGTATTGCACACAACAAATAATTAAATAAATATAACTCTTATAATATTCATCAATTATTTACTCATAAATGTTTTGTTACTCACAATAACATATTATTAATAATTACTCATTAATAGGCTATCACTAATAACAACAATTAATTAACAATGTAATATTAATTAATCCTTCACTTATTGATTTCCCTCTTGAATTAATTGAATCATCTCCATTTTCATTCTCATGCCACACAAAGCATTCTACGAGTTCGTCGTCATTCTCCATATTTCCTCAATTATTATAAATTTAATTTAATATAATCGAATTACTTCTATCATAACACAAACATTTATATTTAAAGAAATATTCATTCATTTTTTATTTTTTTTAACATCAAAATTTATATTTATTCCTAAAATTCACGGTTCTTACAGTTGAGAAAAGAGGATGAACTACCCTTACGTGATTCTTTCCTAGATAAGAAACTACTTCCCATCCATACTGAAACTCCCTGGTATGCAAATCCGGTGAACTATTTGGTAAGTGCATATTTTCCTAATGAATTTTCCAAATCTCTAAAGGAAAAGCTAAAAAGTGATGCTAGACACTATGTTTGGGATGATCCATACTTATGAAAATTTTGTGTTGACCAGATAGTTAGAAGATGTGTGCCTAATAGTGAATTTCAATCTATTCTAACTTTTTGCCATTCTCATGCTTGTGGAGGACATTTTGGTCCAAAAAGAAATGCTAACAAAGTTTTGGAAAGTGATTTTTATTGGCCTTCACTTTTTAAAGATTCCTATCTGTTTGTAAAATATGTGTTAATTGCCAAAGGATGGGGAATATTTCTCACAGAAATCAAATGCCCCAAACCCCTATTTTAGTTATTGAGATTTTTGATGTTTGTGGTATAGATTTTATGGGACCTTTTCCTTCATCCTTTGGGAATTTATATATTCTTTTGGCTTTTGATTATGTCTCAAAATGGGTGGAAGCTAAAGCTACTAAGGCTGACGATTCTAAAGTTATTGCAGATTTTGTCAGAGCTAACATATTTGTAAAGTTTGGAGCACCATGAGCCATCATTAGTGATCGCGGAACCTACTTTTACAATAGGGTGTTAGTAGCTTTGTTCAAAATGTACAATGTTCTACACAAGGTTTCTACATCCTATCATCCGTAGAGTAAAGGTCAAGCTGAGGTCTCCAACCGGGAGATCAAATCCATTTTGGAGAAGGTAGTCAACCCGAGCAGAAAGGATTGGAGTCTGAAACTAGGCGATGCACTTTGAGCCTATAGGACTGCATACTAAACTCCCATCGGAATGTCACCATACATGATCGTATTTGGGAAACCATGCTACCAACCTGTGGAGTTGGAGCATAGGGCTTTTTGGGCAATCAAGTAGTGCAACATGAGTTTGGAGGCAACTCGAGGACACCAGAATTTGCAGTTGCAAGAGTTTGAAGAATTGAGGAATGAAGCCTATGAAAGTTCAAAGATTTACAAGGAGAAGATTGAGGCCTTTCATGATAAGCAGATTGTGCGGAAAACCTTTGTTATGGGACAAAACGTTTTGCTCTATCACTCTCGGCTTAAGTAATTTTCAGGTAAATTGAGATCTAGATTGGTTGGTCCATTTGTTATCACTAATGTGTTTCCTCATGGAGCAGTTGAGATTCAAAGCCAACTAC
The DNA here is from genome assembly GCA_020205555.1 of Panax stipuleanatus. Lineage (NCBI taxonomy): Eukaryota > Viridiplantae > Streptophyta > Magnoliopsida > Apiales > Araliaceae > Panax > Panax stipuleanatus. Next base: position 115,781,883 of record CM035121.1, on the reverse strand, counting down.
AGGAAAGATTTTTAAGGTGAATGGACATAGATTGAAACCGTTCTGTGAGGGACATCATGTTAAAAATATTAAGATGGTAGAGCTGGATGATCCAATCTATGAAGGATGAGAAGAGAGGCATGATGTCGAGCTAAAGACAACAAACAACGGCAGCTACTTAGGAGGCAACCCAAGAACTCAGATTTGATCTTTCTATTCCTTTACTTTTAGTTTAATAATTTCATGTTAGTAGTAGTTTCTTTCTTCTTTGCATGATTTTGTTACATTGGGGACAATGTAAGGTTTGAGTGTGGTGGTGGGAAAGATTTAGGTTTTTATTTTATTTAGGGATATTGATCCGATTTTGATGGGAAATCTAAAAATTTGATGCTTTTTGAAAATTTGGGTTCCATGATTCCATTTGCCTATGTGTTCGAAGGTTAAAGTCAATGATTGAAAATCAATGCTAAAATTCAAAATCTATTTGATGCTTATTTGGTTGATGATTGATGAGAACTAAGCCATGATCCATAGTAATTGATTTGAGTTAAAATTCGTATTTGCATAAGAACTTGAACATGTGATATATGCTTAGTTGGCTGAGGGCAAAAAGCACCTTTACCCCCCTGTGGTCTTCTACTTGTAAGCATTTGGCTACTCAACTTTAAAAATATGCAATTAGCCCACTGTATTTTTTAAAAATTCTTAATAAGGTCATTCCGTCCAATTTCAGTGACAAACGTTTATTTATTACACACGTGGCAGTTCAAAAATAAAATAAAAATAAAAGAAATGACATGTAAATGCTGAGGTGGCTCATCCTCTTCCTTCAGTCGGGTCAACCCAGCCCGTGCATATACTAAACAGGTCAAATCACAACTCTCTTGTTTTAATTCCAAATAATACAAATAATATTTCAAAATTTTTGTATCAATGAGATCTATTACAACATTATATTAATTTCAACAAAAAATAAAAATAAAAAATCATTAATTATGTGGCAAAAAAATAATTAAAATAAATATTTTAATTTATTTTCTTTATAATTTTTCTTTTCCTTATCTCTTTTCCGTTCTTTTAATAATTATTTTTATTTTGAAAATTAATACTAATATATATTTTAATTATATAAAAAGGTAAGTACATAATTAACATAAAATAAAAATTTTGATACAATTAGCAAAAATTAGTTAAACAAATGACATAAAAATTAAAATTAATTATATAATTAACTTAAATAAATTACATAAATAATATAATTAAGAGAGGTGAAATAATTAATTCATTTTCTTTATAATTTTTTCTTTTCCTTTATCTATTTTCCTTTCTTTTAATTATTATTTTTATTTTAAAAATTATTATTAATATTAATACAATAAAAATCATTAAATTTAGACTTAAACATAAAAGAAATATACTATTAAAAATATTAAAACATATTAATAACTAAACATAAAAATAAAAAATAAAATAAAATAAAAAACAAAACAAAACAAAACCAAACCAAATCAAAATCAAAACAAGAGTTTCAATTGCTGCTTCTTCTTCCTCGATCGACTCCTCCTCTCCGATCTCCCCTTTATCCCTAATTGGCCTAACTTCTTCTTCTATGTCTTCTTCTTCCCTGTCTTCTTTGAGCAACATTTTTTCTTTCCTCTTTCCCACTTTCTTTCTTTATTTTCTCTCTCCTCTTTCCCGCTAACAAAGCATTCAGCAAATCCAACCAATTTTGCCTTCTTGATCAGCTGCCATTTTGTGTTCGGTAACTCTCAACCATATACACACTACAGTAAAATTGAGGACCCAACTCAAGAACCCACTTCCTAATCCGATCCCAACAATGGCTAAAATCGACAACCCTTTATTCTTCATCTGCGGCAAAGGGTACCCATAAAGATCCTTATTTCCCGAGCGTGGCCGGAATTTGGGCGGCGAGCCGATTGTTGGACACATCAAAAACAGAGAGCCGAACGAGGAGACCCAGCTGTTGTGGGATGGGACCCTCGAGGATATTGTCGTGGAGATCTATGACGTTGAGGTAAGCGCACAGGGCGAGCTGCGACGGGAGTTGGCCGGAGAGGCAGTTGGCGGAGAGATTGAGGACAGCGAGATTGACGAGGAACTAGAGGTCGGTGGGGATTGGGCCAGAGAAGGAGTTGGCGGAGAGGTCTAGGGCTTGGAGATTGGTGCAATTAGCAAGGTAAGGTGAGATGGAGCCTCTTAGAGCGAGATTAGAGAGAGAGTTTGTAGATGCGACCGTTGTTGCTGGTGGCGTCTTGGAGGTAGCAGGTGAAGCCCAGACAAGGATTAAAGAAGGTTGATTTAGTCTAGTTTTTGAGGTTCTTATTTGGGTCTTGGAGTGATTGGCTCAAGTGGGTCAAGCAAGATCAGCAAATCAGAAATTGGCCACATCAGCAAATCCACGTATTTTGTTATTTTTTTTAAAAAGCCACGTTAGAAATTACAGCTTAGTTTTTAACGTCTGTGAGTAAAATTGGACGGAATGGCCTGAATTTTCGATTTTAAAAAAAACATTGGCCAATTGAATATTTTTAAAGTTGAGTTACCAATTGCTTACATGTCAACGACCACATGGGGGTAAAGGTGTGTTTTGCCGTTGGCTAAGTTTTCTATGGAGTTGTCTATGTGCACTAATCTCATGTTTTAGAACTATTGAACTGCTTATGCAATTTGCAGGACCATATGAAAAAAAAAATCAGAAACGTTGAAAATCAAAGAAAGAAATTGTTGAAAGAAAAAAAAAAGAAAAAGAACCAAAATAGAAATTATGTGGTGGGATGAGATGGAGCGTAAAATGTACTCTCCCATAAACACGTGTGAATAAGTGAGATGGAGCTTAAAATGCACTCACTTACAAAAAAAATCGAGGAAGGTGAAATAGAGTAAAAAATTCATTCACCGGAAACAAAGAGAAAAATGAAAGGGTTTTGGTAAAAAAAATAAAGCAGGGAAAGTATGTTTTGAGTTTTGAGTGGTGTGCAAGGTTTTTGCTCCATGGTAACTAATTTGACCAAGTGTGTGGATCATAGAAAAGTTGCTTATGTGGATACAATTTGACTCAATAAAATTCAATGGTCAAAGGGCATGATTGTTGTTTTGAGTTGATTGATGAAGCATTAATTATGTTATTGTGGGTTTAGTATTGATAATCATGATTTGTTCTTGAAATCTTTTGACATTATGGTTGAGTAGAGTTTCTCTGGAAATCAAACTTGTGGGTTTGCACGAGGACGTGTAAAAGGCTAAGTGTGGGGGAATTTGATAAGTGCATAATATTCATGATTTTGATTCCTTTACGTTTGGTTTTATTGCATGTTTTATGTTGTAAATGGACTTATTAGGTTGTTTACTTATTTCAAGATGAAATGGAGCTTAAGTGTCGATACGGGACGATTCGAAGCAAATTCAAAGCAAAAAAGAGGAAGTTTCAAAAACAGGCATGCCCGCCTCGACGGACTTTCTTAGGCCAAAACACCCGCACCGACGGGTACGTCTTTGTTGGAATTCCACCCCAGTGCGCCTGGAAGCCGCCCCGGCGGGCTTGTGAAGAACAAAAACACCCGCCTCGGCGGGTGTTAGAGAGAAGATTGGGAATTTTGGAATTTTGGGAACTTTTGAAGAGCATATTCTGGCAGACTTCTACATGGAATTGGATTGATACTTATGCTAGATTTAGGATACCTTTTAGACTAAGATTGCTTTCCTGATTGGATTCTATTTCTTTATGGAAACTAGTTGTAATTTGTAATTTCTTTTAGTATTTGGATTTCTAGATCCAATAGGATTTAGGACCTTGTCTAGCACTATAAATACATGGTATTACTGAGATATTCAGGGAATATTTAGTTCTCATCTATACCATTGGAGTGCAGACTTGAAAGCATGTCAGGCTAGTTCTCTCTATTCAGTTCTAAAGTGAGGTGGAACCTTGTGTACAAGTAATTGATTAATTAAGTATTAATATTTATTCCTTCTTGCATGAAATTTCTTCTAATAATCTGTTTTCATTGATTGCATGCTAATTGATCTAATTGATTTGATATTGTCAATTGAGTTGATTTGATCATTATCATCTACTAGATTAGGATTGGTATTACGTGTAATTGATATCGCTCTTCATCATAAGTAGCAACTTGGTAATACTAATTATGGAAAAGCTTTTGTGTATTGCTAAGATATTAGAAAACAAGTTAAACAAATCGAGCTTACGTGTTTGTTGCTTGGATTAGCCTAATTCTCTATTTCTTAATGCTGCTGTCATATTAAATCTAGAGAGCTTGATCTAGGTTATATAACAGTTGAATCTAGTGAAGAGCTTATTTCATACAGTAAAAATCTAAGGAAAATTTCGGATAGCAGAGCTTATTGTTATCTAGGGCTAATAGTTTCATTGAAGGGTAAATAATAATAACTTGATTAATTGGTTGCTGTAACTTGGTGAAGTTGAACTAAGGAACTGAAATTGTCACATATTTGGTTATACCCATCAGTTAAATTTTGTTTTCATAGTTTCAAAACAATTTCAAAAACCCCCAATCTTTATTTTTTGTTAAAAATAAGTGAATAAATATAAAACAAATTACTCTCTGTGGGATCGATCCTTGCTTACTACTGTGCTAATTATTTGAATTTGGGAAAGTAAAAGTGAGGTTAATTTTGGAGTGTCAACGACAACTCCCAAACATCGAATTAAAGTCTTTCATAACCTATTAATTTATAACGTATAATCATCATCTGTGTGATTACAACGTGTTATTGAGTCCTATAATATGTTTTACATTTCATTAGAATGATTCATTTAGGTTATATAAACATTCATAAAATCATACACTTAAAAGCTCATTTCTGGGCCTACCTGCTAACTGGCGTTGCGACGCTTCAGGCGCTGCGATGCTGTTCTAAAACTAGGGACCGGCGTTGCGGCTCTGCGGTGCGCAGACAAGCCTACACAGAGGCGCTGCGCCGCTGCGACACAGACTTTGATTCTACAGTTCACGAATCAGCTTTATTTCAACCAAATGTCCCAATTTCTACAATAAATAACCAAATTTGACAACCCCAAATGCTATAAACTTTATAAACACGACACTAAACGTATATAAAGTGATTCTAGCAACATAAACAACCTAAACAACCGATTTAAGAACTAAAGATCCCAAGTTCATGCTCTATTCTCATATTTCAACATATTTAGTGAATTCAATTCTCACGAATTCATTTTCCAACCAAATTGATTCATTCAACTTGCATTATTTTTGTATTCCAATGTATTAATAACATCTATCATCAATTTACATATTACAATATGAATTAATTATCAATTTTAACTCCAAAACAAGCCATAATGTACATATATCAACAAAAACTCAATTTCTTCTTATTTAACATGATTACATGGATTTGATTACTGAAAAGTCAATTATAAACAACATAGAACGAATTGTACAAACTCAAGAACATACATAATCCAATTCCTTAAAAAATTATCTAACAAAACCTTTCACAGTGAAAAAGTTTTTTAAAACATAAACTGACAAACATAGAATTAGATTATTTACCTTTGACTATCTAGATGATTAGGAGATTAATTTCCCCTCTTCTTTCTTCTTTAATTCTCAAGATAAACTCTCAATATTTTCACAGAGAATTCTCTTCTCTCTCAATTTCTCTCTTTCTCTCTATTCTTTCTTCTTTGTTTTCTTTCTGAAGCTTAGCTATAATACGTAAAATCAAATAAACTAATGGGATATAACTCGCATCAGTTAAAAACTCAGAAGTCTCAGCTGGTACAAAGGCAAAGGGTCACAAGGCCATGTTTGGCTAGAACCCAAAACTCCATTTTTAATTTATTTTTATTATTCCTTTACCATAAGGTTCTTATGTCACACATTTTAAACAAATTCTAATATTTTAAATTAAATTGAATTAAACATAATTTCTTAAGAAATTAAATCAAACCTTATTATTTTTATTTTTATTTTTATAATTATAATTTCTATTTAGCCAACCATAATTATAATTTTATATAATAAATCATTAACCTTCTAATTTAATTATTTAATTAAATTAGCATATTACCTATCACACTCGCGTAATAAAATACGCACAAATTATAAAATTATTTAACATCAATTTTATTAATATCACCACACTTAAATAAATTATTCCATAATAATTTTCATCAAATATTTATTTTGTTTAATAAATATCCCTGCAAAATATTTATTTAATTCGATTAATATTTACAAAAATCACATTCGTTACATCCTTCCCTCCTTAAAAGGATTTTTTTCCCAAAATCACGACACAATTAAGTCATCTATTACAAGGTACTTACCAAATCCGTCCCAAAGACTTCATATAAATTATGGACAAGGAGGAAACCAAATCTTAAGTATGTTAATATTTGGGGTTGTCCAACTTATATCAAAAGGTTTGAGAATGATAAGCTAAAAACTAGATCCGATAAGTGTAGATTTATGGGATACCCTAAAAAAATTGTAGGGTCTTATTTCTATCATCCTACTGATCAAAAGGTGGTTGTTACGAAATATATTGCTTTCTTAAAAAATGAGTTTATCCTTTAAGGGGTCAGTGGGCGTAAGATATATCTTAAAGAATTCAAGAACCGCAAAATATTACGGATCAAATTGGTACCTGACAAAGTGGAAGAACTTACTGTACCATAACATATTCGTAAATCTAGAAGAGTACTGAAGATACCTAACATGTATGGATTCATCATAGAGGATGATGATGAGATACGCATCATAGATAATGATAATCCATTAATTTACAAATAGGCTATGAGTAGTAAAGACTCAAAGAAATAGTTAGAAACCATGAAATTCAAAATGGACCCTTACTACAAAACAAAACAGTAAATAGATGACATTTAATAGACAACGCTTTTATAATAAATGTTGTGGTTTAGTTTTTCACAACGTTTTTTTGAGAAAGTATGTTTAAGAAAGTGTTGTGGTTTGATATACAAAAGTGTTGTGTATTTGTAAGAGATAATTTTTTATTTGAAAGTAACAACGTTTTTTTAAAGAAAACGTTGTCTTTTTAAAATAACACGGAGCTTTTTATTTGTATACGCTTGAAAAACACGAAGGTTTAATCTTTTTCTTGTTCTCTCTACTTTTGTTGTCTCCTCTCCTCTGGAACTCCCGAAACGCCGCTCCTTCCCCGATTCCGACCTCTACTTCTCTGGTGACGAACTGCCATTCCCTCTCTCATCGAACTGCCACAACAATCCAATACTCAAACCTCATTCTCTCTCTCAATCGAACTGCCAATTGAAGCCCTATCGTGATTTCATACCTTATCATACCTCTCAATCGAAGCCCTAGCTATTGATCTGAAGAAGTTTTTGACGCACTGAAGAATCAAACTATTGAAGCCCTAGCTATGCATAGGTTTTGATAGAGGAAATACTTCTCTATGCTGACAACCTTTGCCCGTGCCAGACATGAGCAGACCCCCTTCAAGATCAACACGTAGAGGTCCAGGTCAGCGACAACTTTGATAGTTTTGCCGTTGCCCAGAAGTGAGGCCATTGACATGATCTCAATGTTTTTAGGCATGAATGAGGTCAGGGCTGGTATTAAATGTAAATTGTATATCATAGTAGTTTGTTGTGTTATACTTCTTATAATGGTCAGGATGGTGGGCATTGGGTTAAGTTTGAGGTGGTCCTAAGCTATTTTTTTTCTCTGTGAAGGAAGTATGCTCATATGGTTCTGTTGTTTTTATTGGAAAACCCATATGAGCTAGAGGTAGATAATTAATTTAGGAAAATGCTGTTTGTTTTGGATTATTCATCTGTTACAAAAGCTAAAAATAAAATTTTCTAATTATATACACTTTTTTATTGAGGCACTTATTCCCCTTTTCCTTGTTGGTCCTTCACCTCTCAATCATTCAAAGCAAGCTTCCTATTTGTAATGAATTGTTGGAGTGGCATCAACAAAGACAAGTCATGATTTTTTTTTCTCTCTATTTTTGAGGTGTTAAAGAGGATTTGGTTTGTTCCGTCTTGGTGGAGGAATTTTTTGCTTATAGAGTGCACAGGGTTTTGGAGGGAGCAACAAAGACAACTTGATGAACCCCCTGATTTATGTATATGTATTGGATGTTTATTAATGGGAATAGCAAAACGGCTGGGGAAGTGGGAAATAAGAAGTCTTTTCAATTGATAAATTGGTTTCTATATTTGGAGAAATTTCTTTTTTACTTTTTTGTTGTTGAAATATAAAGAAGATAATGTTTGCGGGTTGGATCTCTTCTTTATATTGGGATGATACAGAAGCTCTAACTATTCAAAGTTTATATTAATTTTTTTTACCAAATATATAATCCAATTAGGTCAGGTCTCTAGTGTTGGGTCTTTGCATACATTAGGTCCTGGAATTACTTAAAGTACTGCTTTACTCGATCTGTTCCATATGCTCATTTCAAGCTAAATGGAATATTAACAAGCAAGAAGCTCTTTTTTCCAGTTCATCTTTAGTTGTACACATGTTCTTTCTTATGTTTATTGGACTGATTATTGTAGCTTCTTTGCAGAAACATTGTGTTTGTGATCTTTTCAAGGATTCCACTACAACTAATTGTGCACTTCAACAATTCTGGTTCTACATACAAGGTAGTTTGTAATCTAATTGCTTGGTCTTTTAATTTGATAGAGAATTTGTTCTACTATAAATTAATGTTGCAGTCAGTTATTCAGAAGACATGTCCTTCTGTTTTGTTATGACTTATGATGTATGTTGTTATAATCTTAAGGGTTATTTGCAAATCTTTTTTAACTAATTATTTACGTGGAATTTTTTATTAGGAAAAATATATACAATCTTTTTTTATATCTCTGTAAGTTGCGGAAACTAAAAACAAAATTTTATTTTTCAGTTTCCATACTTATGACTATGCTAGGCACTTTGTTAGTGCTTGTACTCGTATTCTTGGACTGGAGGGTACACCTGAAGGAGTAGAAGATCAAGGAAGGCTGACTTGTGTGGCTGCGGTATGCCTAAGTTTAATTATTTATGATGTTTACTCTTTCCTAGTTATTGTTTTTCTCCTTCAAGAGCACTTCTTGCACAGTGTTGTTTATCAGTTTAGCATATCAAGTGTTTACAATTGCTCTTTTGAATTTCTGAGAAGTAATCCTTGTAATTCTTTCTTAAGTTTTTTATAATTGTGAAACTTCAGTTTCCTATTGGGATAGATTCAGATCGGTTCATTCGTGCGCTTGAGGTTCCTCAAGTCCAAGAACACATCAAAAAATTAAAAGAGAGATTTTCTGGGCGAAAGGTAGGTGATATTTCCCCCTTTTACTCTGTTTTTCTCTATTTAAATTTTATCAATTTAAACTTCTGAAAAACACGTGGATCAAGTTTTTTCCCCATTTGTTGTTGCAAAGGCCTCAGTTAAAGAGTAGAAGTTTTGGAACAATATTTAATTTGGAGATGATATCTAGACAACTTCATCACTTCTGAGTTTTCTTGATATCATTTGGCTGATCAGCTTCTCATCATGTTTCATATAAATCCAAGATTCATTGGGAATTGACTATTCTGTGTTTAGATGACTTTTCTTAGAATCACTCACTTTGGCTTGAGGTTGAGTTTCATAACTACATTTTAGTAGTAGTGAAGAAACCTCTTGTTATCATTCATTTCCTGCTAGCTGGATTTAATTCAAGTATCTGTCAATGTAAATAACTATTATTCTTTTTTTGTATCAAAATTTATTTCTTCCCGACAGGTAGGTAGTTCAATTAAGGGTCAGTTATTCAATATTATATCTATCTCACTGTTTAATCTTCCTATCTAACTTTCATGCAGATTATGACAAATAGTAAGGTGAAACCAATATTTAAATCTCTATCTGCATCAGTTCTTGGAAAGGAATCTGTTCTAAATGACATTGGCTTCTTGCACTCTCCTGACAGTAAGTCCAAATCATGCTAAGACCATAATGTTAGCTTGATATCTTTTAATCATTAGATATTGACATATTGTTACTTGATTGTGTTCCAGCAATTGATGATTTGAAGCCTGTGACTCATTTTCTTGCTGTTGATGTTTCATCGAAGACAGGGAAAAGGTTGCTTCATGAAGGAATCCACTATCTGATAATACTTGCGAATAAAATACTGGATCTCTCAATTGCTACTGTCATTTTGGATTGCGTTTGTTTTCATCATCCTTTCTTGTTTTTTGTTATTGTTGTTATTATGATGTTAGAAGATTCATGATATGCAATAGAAGTGCTTGCTTGGGCATGCTATTTGTCTTTTTCTTGTTTATATTGTTAGTTTGAACTTATCATGTTAAATTGCTTGCATTGCGTTGCAGATGGCAGGTTCCAGAAATGCTCGCTTGGGTGTGTTCTTTAATGCTAATCTGGATGCTGAATCACCTGATCTTCTATTTGTGAAGGTTTTTGAAATCACTGCTTCCTCGTATAGGTCTGTTAAGTATTTTGTGTCGTACTGTTAAGTTTTCCCTAAATTGTATGTTTGTATTGCCTTATGGCTCTGCATTTCGTCATTAAAATGTCTTTTTTTTGTCCATCTTGCAGTCATAAGAAAAAGGTGTTAAATTTCTTGGACCAACTTATCTCATTTTATGAGCATTACTACATGTTGGTATCTTCTGTTAATTACGTTCTAAATTTTTGTCAACTGGGTTTTTCAAAGATGACATTCCTTTCATTATAAAATGAGTGTATTATCTGCAGCATGTAAAAATGAAGATGAAGCTGATGTAGTCTTGACAACTTATGTAGTCTTGACAACTTATGGTGTATTATCTGCAGCATGTAAAAATGTAAGCTATCCTCTATTTTTTATCTACATTATATCATGTATTATCTACTGATGGGACTAGTAGTTCTTCTTGCCACTCATAATTATTGTATTGGCATTTTTTGTATTTCTTAAACAGGATGCGTATAACAGCATTTTTTATAGAGTTGACTGGTATCGAGTTGTGCTGGATGAAGCTCATATTATAAAATCTTCGAGGACCCAAGTTGCACAAACTAAACACGGTATGTCATGTTGAGTTTTTTGGATGTGTAGTGTTGTTTTAAGTACTTATTCATTGTAAATAGCTTGCTATAGTACATGTTGCCTGCTTTTCTTTACAGCAGCAGAAAAGATATGTAAATGAAGCATATTTTTGTTTAAAATTTTGCAGCTGCGTGAATATATTGATGATATTAACATTCAGGTACAAATTGAGCAACACTAATATTACAATTTGTCTTGACAGTTATCATGATGGGGAAAATCTCAAAGTCCTTCCCTGCCAACACAGTAAGATTATGTTCATACTCTTAAATTTTTTCGACATTTATATTACAAATTGTAACCATCACACTTCCGTGTAGATGACTTACTTTATAGTAATATGCTTTTTCAAAGACTGCCATAGCTGTAGTAGATGGTCAACATCATAGAATGAAGAATTATTACTGCTTTGAAAAGTCTCCAAGTTGAAACCACAAAAACTGATTCTACTTTCCAGTGTCTCTTCACAATATATTGCAGAATTTCATGCCAATTATGTGGGCTCATGGCTGACTAAATGGAATACACTGCCTAGTATGTAAGTATGATTTGAAAACTGAGTTGCACATTCTGAGGTAAGTGAACGAAGGCGAGGCTTAGTTTTAGTTTTCTAGTGCTCAATAGAATAGACAGTTCTCAAATTGTAAATTGCTGCACATATCTTTTTGGTTAGTGAAAATCTTCACTTTCGCCTTTGACAGTTGTTGTATCACTTATATTCATCCTAGTCCGTAAGTTTTTGTAAGGCCCATATGATAAGAGCAAATTGGCCTATATCACTTATATATAGGATTTCGACTTGTCCTGATGATGTACTAATTTTTTATATCTTATTCCAGGTTGATGTTGCAAATAAATCATAGCTGAATCGTTGTAATCTTTCTCTCAGTAAAGCTGATACTTGCTAATGTATTGATAGCTTTGATGATATCACTAAAGCGTTACTCCATTAAGAGCTTGTAATGTTAAAACTTTCAATCTAAATACTTGGCAGAAAAATGTGGTCAAGTGAGACTTAGCTCAGATCCCAAAGTGCATGAACACAAGGACTGAAACTCAACACTAGCTTTTGACTGAAAAAAAAAACGTTTTCACCAATAATGCTATCCATACATGAGGGGAAAAAAAGAAGACCATTCAGATCTTACAATTATGTATGTCAGAGGTAAGCACTCCCAGATAACTGAGAAAACTTCCTCTAAAACCTGTGTTCATGAAGCTGTTCTAGTATGATTTCAGAGCATTTACAGTGGTGATTCATTCCAGTGTAGTTGAATTTGTAATTTCATTGAATTTCATTTCAACTGGTAGTTGAGATAGTAGTTGAGGTTGTGACTTTTGAGTTGCACGCACACAAGAATATGAGATGGTAATATATTCAGATATACTCTTTGTATCTTGAGTTGTTTGCGTGATAGTTTGTCATGTTCTCTCACATTTGGCTATGAGCTATTCATTAATGGCATAACGTTGTTGTTTATGAATTTGCACAATGTTGTAATATGAAAATTTTCTGTATTATAAAGTTACTTGTTCATCTAAATTTTATTTTGATTTTTACTTCAGGTGTGTATTTGGTGTTGGCATCAAATAATGGACATGGCAGAGAAGAATGAGACAGATGGGCGATGTCCTGCATGTCGGGCACCTTATGACAAGGATAAAATTGTAGGGATGGAAGCAAATTTTGAAAGGTTAGCATTCTTTTTTGACCAATTTGTTTGATCAGAATGCTTTAGAGGTATGCATTGAATGTAATTATAAGTAACATTGTTTACCATGAATACTTCAACCTGGTTTTCCTAATAAGACCATAAACTGTATATGATTTAATAAGCACAATATGTGAATTCATTGTTTGAAAAAAGTTGCAGTTAAAAAATAGAATTTGCATGGAATATGGATGGTATATGATGGACCTATTAACATTATTCCGACTCTTAAAATACCTTGTTGAAACTCTTATAGGGAGTTAAACTCTTCAGGATAGACTAAAGATGTGTATCCTTGATTTTGGTCTGACTATACAGGTAGCTAAACCTTCATCGAGTTTGAAATTAAGGCCGAATTTAACTGTTTAGTTGTGATCCTCATCTGATATCTATATTTTATATATACATTGTTAATTTGAAACACAGGGAAACAAGGCGAAAGAGTTGCCAAAGTGCATCTTGTGTTGCGTACGGTTGAAAGAAATTGACTACACTAACTATCATCAACTACTTGCATAATTGCCTTTCAACTTTCAGCTTATGCAATTAATCAGAGCGTCGAGCGTGATTTTTGCAGATGTGTGGTGGTAAGCCTTCGGAGGGGGAGATATTTGTTGGTGCATTTCTTTCAATGTCTTCAACAGCAGTGGTAATGCTTGCAATTTGCCTATTACTACATGTGTACTTATTTTCTGTATGTTAATTAAATGATCATGCCTGCGATTTCACTTATTTTGTGCCATAGGTACTGAAATTTTTGATGGAGAGATATAGAAACAAATGCTAAGTTATAGTCACTGTAACAGATGAGGATTTGAATTTTAAATTTTTATGAGAATTTTTTTTTATGTTGTGATTCTGGGGACAAAATTCTTTTAAGGAGGGAAGACTGTAACGATTGAGAATTTTATATTGTAATTGTAAATATTTATTGAATTAAATAAATATTTTATTGAATTTATTTGTTGAGGTAAATAAATAAATTGTGTGGCTGTTATGGATAATTTAATTAAGTGCTATGTGTTTAATAAAATCGATATGTTAGCCAATAGTGTAGCATAATTTTAATTTAATTGAGAATAAGTCAATTAGATTTAATGTTGTGTGATAAGTGATAATAATCTGTTACATGAATTATGTTTAATAAAGAAAATTCAATTGTGTGACAATTTGATATTATGTGAATGTTAGTTTATTTAATTAAATTAGAATGTTGTAATTTAATTAAATAAGTGTGGTATTTAATCTATGGATTAAAGATTTATTAAAATAAAGGAAATGATTTTAAAGTGATTTGCAAATATGGCCTTGGACTTTTCAAATTTCATAACCTATGTAATTAGTGATATTTATTATGCTAATTAGTATTATACTTATTACTTATAGGTTACATATATATATATATATATATATTATATATGTATATGTATATTGTATAATATATGCTAAGTTAAAAGTTATGTTAGTTTTACAAAACAAAGAAAGAAAGAAGAAGAGAGTTAGAGAGAGTTATTAGAGAAGAAGAAGATGAAGAAGAAGAAGAAGAAGAGGAAGAAGAAGAAGAAGAAGGCAAAGCTTTGAGAAGGCAAAGCAAGTTCAATCATCATCTCCATCTCTCTCTTAATTAAAACTAATAAGGTTATACCCTAACCTTTGTACTCAATTCTTATGTGTTGTAATTCTTCTTTATCAAATTAGGTTTTCATAATCATGAAGTTATATGTATATATGGTATACATATATTTTTCATATGTCATTGTATGCCATGAAAGGAATTTCAAAATACAATTGTTGTAAAAACAAGTTTTCAAAGTATGTTCTTCTATATTTTCATGATTTTAAAATTTTATGTGGAAGTTTTTTTGTGAAAGTTTTTGAGTTTGATATATGTATGAGGTGTGTACATATATAGGTATATATATATATGTTTACATATGATTTTTATAGTTATTTAATAGTTTCAATTCACAAGTATATGATGAACACTATGAATCATGTTTATAATACTCAAGTTATGTTAAAAATTATTCTTAAATCCTTGATGTGAGCATGAGATATGTGTAATATGTGATATAACATGATTATATATGAGTTATATGGTTGTGTTAGCAATTCAAACCATGAATTTTTGATAAACAATAAGAATTATGATTATAGTGATTTTCTTTGAAATAATATTTGAAAACTGACTTTTTAAACTATCAAATTGATGTTTGATTTTAAGTTATTGTTTAAATTGATCATGTATGATGTTAGTATATTAATAATATAAGTTATTACAATTGGAATCACTTGAATTGATTGAAAAACGAATTCGTAATAGTAATTTTTGTCATGAACGCTTAATATTGTGTTTTTCCTTT
The DNA here is from genome assembly GCA_020205555.1 of Panax stipuleanatus. Classification (NCBI taxonomy): domain Eukaryota; kingdom Viridiplantae; phylum Streptophyta; class Magnoliopsida; order Apiales; family Araliaceae; genus Panax; species Panax stipuleanatus. The sequence continues at coordinate 115,766,725 of CM035121.1, read as the reverse complement.
GAAAATAATGAAATCTTGATTTTGACTATGTGTTCTATGGATTATAGATTTTATGAGCATGTTAATGAGTTTAAAATATTATTTGTATCAAGTTTCATGTTGGGAAAAATCGAATTCGGTGTGAAAGAATGAGCCAAATTGACTTATTTCTCCACCAGTTCGCGAGCCAGGACCTCCCACCAGAGCACACACCCGCCCCAGCGGGGCTTTTGCCCTTGGGGGACCCGCCCCAGCGGGTTAACAATCTGTCCGAAAAAGTTATTTTTTTGACTTTTGAGTTTTCATGCCCCGTTTGTTTAGCTAACTTGCTTCTATGACTTGGAAAGTGAAATATGTAATAAGATAATATGCTTCTGATGTGTTTAAGTTAGGTTGAAGTATTTTATGAATGTGTTACATGTGTATGATTGTGTTACCTTCTTAAGGTACACAACACGATTGATAGTATTCTAAGCTTATGAATGTATGTCGTGAGTATAGACTCACGTACTTGACGAGTTGGCAACCAATGTGGTAAAGTACATTGTGAGTTGAACTTGGATATGAAGTTCGATGGTTTAAATGTTGTAGTTGGATACTAATAGATGGTTTGAATGTAATATAAATGTGTAGGGTGTTTGTGAAGTGATTGTAATTGTGTTTCAAGTGTAGCTTGCGCTTAAGGCAAATCTTCTAAACCCTAAACTCGTTAACGTTAAGCAAATTTCCTATCTTTAAACTTATTATTGTACAAGTATTCTAATCTTTATACTCTTACGTTAAGCGTTGTTGTATTCTAATATTCCTAATGCTCAAATAATGAAGTGTCATTGAGGTATTATAATCTTAACTTAGTTGTTCAAGCAAAATTCACTTATTCTTTCAATTGCTTTGAATTACTTCTAAAGCATGCCTATCTATTTTAAAGTTTATTGTCATATCTTGTAATTGGTTCATGATTCTTATATCATTGAACTACTAAAGTGTTGTGAGTCGATTCAACTACTCCTAGTTGATGATAGTTGAACTCCAAAGTTCCCTTATCTATTCAAATCAAACTTTCTTTGGGGCGGACTTGAATTCAATTACTGAGAATGAACAACCCTACTTATTAGGGGATATTTATGCGAAAGTGTTAAGATGGTTGTGCACAATTCATGGTACAAAGGGTTGAACCCCCTGAGTACGAGTTAAAGGTCCATAGTCTTATTGACTGTTAAAGATTTAAATAAAAATATTTATAATCCTAGGACAATAGTTCAATGTCTTATGACCCTCAGATGATTCTATATTTTAATTCTATGTATTGATGAAAGAATTATAATTCAATTCTTTATATTGATGAAAGTAAAGTTATTCAAACTCTTTTGAAACTATTCACTTATGTCATATCACTTTTGTATTTTCAAGTGAGCTTTTGTTTGCTCACTCTTGCATGTTTTACCACCACTTGCAGTTGAGACCAAGAATGTTGACATACCGTCAACAAGTAAAGGAAAAGGAAAGATGAACAAATGAAGGCTTGTGGTTTCAAGTTTTTATTGTAATATTATGTTATGTTTATTTCCGCACTTATTGTTTGATGTTAAGGTTAGTTAACCCTGGAAATTTTGTTGGACAAGTTGTATTCCTTTTTATGGGAAGATTTTTATTAAGGTTTATGAAGGTTGTTATTTACTTTGAAATTCTTTATTATTGGGTAGATGTATGTTTTATTAGAAAGTGAACACCAAATCATGTGAAAACGAAGTACCAGGATTTGGGGGTGTCACATGTTGGTATCAAAGCTATAGGTTATGAACCTTAGGTGGGAGGAAAAACCTTAGGTAGTAGCCTTATAGGAAGATCGCAAAGATAGTGGTGATATGTAAAGATAATAAACTACCTTATGTGCTATATGTTTACGTTTAGGTAATTGGAGAGTGACGACTTGATATCACGTAATAATAAACTATAAAATTCTTTTGTCAGGATGACGAACATTGGAGAATTCAGTCAGACTAGAGAGGATATACCTCAGGTACCTAGAGAGGAAGAGCCCCGAGACATCTATGTTGTCTGGAAGCAGCTGGTTAGGAGAGAGCCATCTCCAGTGATCATCGTAGCTGGTCAGGAGCGTGAGCTGACACCTATTCCAGAGGAAGAGGACGAGGACGAGTCTGAAGAGGAGGAAGAGGATCCCGAAGAGGAACTTTCACCTCACTCTGTTAGTGCTGAGATATACGAGGCAGTTTACAACAGTAATGTGGAGCTTCATGGTCGAGTCGGAGAGCTCGAGGAAACCATCCAGCAGCAGGACGAGACTATCGAGGATATGGCTAGTGACCTAGGAGAAGCACAGTGGAATTTAATTCACGCAGAGAATGATCGAGACGAGGCACGAGCCGAGCTAGCGAAGCTGAAGCAAGATATCCAAGAGGAATCGACGAAGCGTGCCAGAGCTGAGGAAACAAGCTTGAGGGCTACTCAACGAGACGATCGAGCTGAGTATGAGGCGGAAACCAAGAGAGCCAAGCTAAGGAAAATAGAATACGCTTTCCATACGGCTATAGATAGGGCCCAGGACCGTATCTTTTATTACCCAGCTCAGTTCGAAGGGTTACCATGGTATGTGGTGGACCGAAGGACAGCGTTTCGGGTAATGGAGGAAGAACGTAGATAGGCTGTGCGACGTCTTAATATGCCTAGACATTAGAACTTTTAAATTATGTGTTTCTTTTTGTAATAAATGATGTAAGTCTAATAACTTGAGATAATAATAGGATAAAGTGATGATGTAGTCTTGTAACTTGTTCCAGTTCAGGAAAAATGATGTAAATAGCAGGAATGCTATCTATCCTATGTTTTTAAAACTACGAGTAATGAATAAAAGAAGTTTATTGATGTGCTATGTGTTCATATATGAACTGAGTTATTTTCTTGTTTAAGTTTAACTCAAATACTTAAGAATCGAATAAAGGATCTAATAATGATATTTTTTTAACAGAAATTGCTCCTAGAAGAATTCCAACACGTCAAAACCCCGAGGGTTCGACGAACAACAACATTAACGATGGGACGAATCCCAACTCGGTTCAGCAGTTGGTGAACCTATTGACAAAAGCAGTTGGTGAATCAGCAGCAAGTGTAGGCCACGACGTTCAAAGAGTTTAAGGCAGTAGGACTGCCTGAATTTAAGGGATCGACAAACCCTATAGATGCTCAGACGTGGGTTATGGAAGTGAAGAAGGTCTTTGACGTGGCTAGGGTCGGTGAAGACCAGAAGACAGCATTTGCGACTTTCATGTTGAAGGCAGATGCTAGTTTTTGGTGGCAGGCGAATAAGACCCGAGAGGGAGAAGGATTCATAACGTGGGAACGTTTCAAGGAAATATTCTAAGAAATGTACTTCCCTGTGAGTTCGCAGGATTAGATGGAGGTCCAATTCTTAGAACTTAAGTAGGGAGGGATAGTGTCGGAGTATGCCGCAAAGTTCAACGAGTTGGCCAGGTTCGCTACTTACCAGGTCAGCACAGACGCTAGGAAGGCAAGAAGGTTTAAGCGGGGATTGAAACCCTGGCTCTACAATAAGGTCTCTATGTTCCAGCTGAACATGTTTGCAGCTGTGCTGGAGAAAGCTATACTTGCTGTGGGAGGAAGTAAAGTGGTGACTAAATTCAACCAAGATAAGAAGAAGAAGGTTGATACTGAAAATAAGGCTGGTAGTAGCGTAGTTATCCATCAGAAGAGGAAGTGGAATGACAATACCTCTGCTGGAAGTCAGCAGGGAGGACAACAGAAGAGAAAGCTTGAAGCATGTGCTACATACGGGAAGACTCACACTGGAGTGTGCATGAAAGGGAAACGGGTGTGCTACAACTATGGTCAGGAAGGCCACATCGCGTCGAACTGCCCAAACCCGAAGAAGGGAGCTTGCTATACATGTGGATCCAAGGATCACATGGCTCATAATTGCACTAAGAAGCCAGCGACAGGGTCAACAGGGAATGGAGGAAATGGCAGCTGTAACACTCTGACTATTGCCGGACCGTCGCCATTGCAAGCCGTTCGACCCACTGCCCGCACGTTCAACATGACGGTGCAGGAAGCCGTGCAATCAAAGGATGTGGTGGCAAGTATTATTTCGATCAATAATATAAATGCATATGTATTATTTGATTCGGGGGCTACTTGTTCATTCATATCTGATGATTTTGCTAAGACCCTAGACTTACCTATATAGGAGTTATCTTACCCCTTGAACATAGAAATTGCGAATAGGGAAGTTATTCCTGTTAGGTTAGTATACAAGAACTGTAGATTGGATATTAAGGGGGGTAGATTTGATTCCAATAAAACTTGGGGAATTCGATGTCATATTGGGGATGGACTGGTTGTTCAATCATGGGGCGGTAATCGACTGTCAGAAGAAGTCGGTAAACCTTACGACTTCGTCGAAAGTAGTGTTCTATGGTAGTAAATCGCCTAGACAAGCGAGTTGTCTGACGGTGATGCAAGCCAAGAAACTTTTGACGCAAGGCTATGTAGGATATCTAGCTTACATAGTAGATACGCGTAAGAAGAGCCCGAAGGTAGAAGAGTTATCAGTGGTTAAGGAGTTTGTGGACGTGTTTCCGAGCGACTTGCCAGGACTTCCGCCAGATAGGGAGATAGAGTTCGTGATCGACTTAGCGCCAGGAACTGCTCCAATTTCGAAGGCTACATACCGAATGGCTCCAGTTGAGATGAAAGAATTGATGGTTCAACTTCAAGAATTGCTAGACAAGAAGTATATTCAACCGAGCGTTTCACCGTGGGGAGCACCAGTGTTATTCGTGAAGAAGACGGATGGAACAGTGCGTCTTTGCATTAACTATAGAGAGTTGAGCAAAGTTACGATCAAGAATAGGTATCCCTTACCTAGGATCGATGACTTGTTTGATCAATTGCAGGGTGCTAAATACTTCTCAAAAATTGATTTGAGAAGCGGGTATCATCAATTGAAGGTGAGGAAGGAAGATATACTGAAAACGGCTTTTAGGACTCGGTATGGTCATTACGAGTTCTTGGTGATGTCATTTGGTTTAACGAATGCCCCAGCTGCATTTATAGACCTAATGAACAGGGTGTTTAAGCCATTTCTAGATAAGTTCGTAGTGGTGTTCATAGATGACATCCTGGTTTATTCCAAGACCGAGGAGGAACATGCTGAACACTTAAGACTAACCTTAGAATTGCTGAGATGAGAGAAGCTTTATGCTAAATTCTCAAAGTGCGAATTCTTGTTGGAACGTGTGTAATTTCTTGGCCACGTAATCGACAAGGATGGTATTTCGGTAGATCCGTCGAAGGTTGAAGCGGTAATGAATTGGGATCAGCCGAAAACGCCGTCTGAAGTGAGGAGTTTCTTGGGATTGGCAGGTTATTACAGGACATTTATCCAAGATTTTTCCAAGATCGCAACTCCGTTAATGAATTTGACTCGTAAAACAGTTAAGTTTGTTTGGACGGAAAAGTGTGAGGAAAGTTTCCAGGAATTGAAGAAGAGATTAAGTACTACGCCTGTGTTGTCTTTACCGGATAGTACGGGGAATTTCATGGTATATAGTGATGCCTCACATAAGGGATTAGGTTGTGTGTTGATGTAGAGCGGCAAGGTCATTGCTTATGCATCACGTCAGCTGAAGGTTTATGAGAAGGGGTATCCGACCCATGACTTAGAATTGGCAGCGGTAGTGTTTGCTCTAAAGATTTGGAGACATTACTTATATGGAGAAAAGTGTGAGATATACACAGATCACAAGAGTCTGAAGTATATCTTTACCAAGAAGGATTTGAACATGTGCCAAAGAAGATGGTTGGAACTGATCAAAGACTACGACTGCAAGATACTTTACCATCTGGGTAAAGCTAACGTTGTCGCCGACGCTTTGAGCAGAAAAGGTCGCGAGGAGCTGAATATGTTAACTGATCAGGATCAGTTGATAGAATAGATGGCTAGATTAGAGCTGGAAGTGAAGTTTTCGAAGGAATCGGATGAGAAGTTGTTTCAAGTAACTACTAGTGCTACTCTTGTGGACAAAGTGAAAGAAGCACAACTTCATGATGAAGAATGCGAGAAGATTCAGAAAAGAATAGCCGATGGCGAAGACTTTAAATTCAGAATCGACAGTGAGGGACTGCTACGATTTGAAGGTAGAATCTGGGTACCGCCAGTACCAGAAGTTAAGGAGGAGATTTTGAGTGAAGCTCACAGTTCGAAGTATTCAATTCACTCTGGGAGTACAAAGATGTACCAGGATCTCAGGCACCATTTCTGATGGCCGAATATGAAGAGGGATGTTGCTGAGTGCGTTGCGAAAGTCAAGGTAGAACACCAGAGACCTAGCGGTTTGCTGCAACCATTAGATATTCCAGAATGGAAGTGGGAGCATATCACGATGGATTTTGTGGTTGGTCTTCCAGCGACTCAGAAGGGATTTGACACAATTTGGGTTATTGTGGATCGAATGACGAAGTCAGCCCACTTTCTACCAATCAGGATTAAGTACAACTTGGAACAATTGGCGAAGCTGTATGTTAAAGAAATTATTTCTCGACACGGTGTTTCAGTGTCGATTGTGTCCGACAGAGATCCATATTTTATGTCGAATTTCTGGAAGCGATTGCAAGAGTGTCTGGGAACGCAATTGCGAATGAGTACAGCATACCATCCTCAGACCGATGACCAGAGCGAGAGAACAATTCAAACGCTTAAGGATATGCTGAGAACTTGCGTGATGGATTTCAAGGGAAGCTGGGATGATCATCTACTGTTGGTGGAGTTCGCCTACAATAATAGTTACCACGCGAGTATCGGCATGCCGCCTTACGAAGCGTTATACGACAGGAAATGCATAACTCCTTTGTGTTGGGATGAAGTCGGTGAGCGTCAGCTGTTGGGACCTAAATTGGTGCAACAAACTGCTGAAATCGTGAAGCTGATCAGAGCAAGATTGGTTGCTGCTCAGGATAGACAAAAGAAATATGCCGATCAACATCGACAGAACCGAGAATTCTTATCAAGGAGCTTCGTTTTCCTGAAAGTATCTCCCTAGAAGGGGAAGATTCGATTTGGCAAAAAGGGGAAGCTGTCCCCAATTTATTGGACCTTTTGAGGTACTATGAAAAGTTGGCGAGGTAGCTTACGAAGTGGCATTACCTCCGAAGCTTGACAATATACACAACGTATTTCATATTTCTGTGTTACGACCTTACAAACACAACTATAAACATGTAATAGAATATGAGCCTTTACAATTTGATAAAGACTTAACTTATGAAGAGGTTCCTGTTCAAATAGTTGATACGAAGGAACAAGTACTTAGGAATAAAGTTATACCTTCTGTTAAGGTAATTTTGAGGAACCACAGTACTGAAGAAGCCATATGGGATGTGACGCCCCCAAATTCGGGTTCTCTAATCTCGGATTCAGTGCCCACTGTACATCACCATCATAAGCATTCTATAAACTATTACGGAATAATAAACATATATTGTTCATTACATTAAAGTCTTACAAACATATCCCAAAGTCTATTACCTTAACTTAAACATACATTATATAAGTTACATATAGTAACCCAAAAGGTTTACAAATACATCAAACATAGTATCTCATGATACATAAGCATTTATGTTAACTATTCCTGAACCTTTCCTTTGCCCTTGTCCTTCTTACTCGAACTCTCAGGCTTAGCTGAAATAATTGTCATGATATAGCAAGAATAAGCAACTAATTTGCTTAGCAAGTTTAAATATGAAAGAGATATATCATGATTAGAAAAGTATTTATCTTTCAATGTTCAACGAGATAAATTGATTGTGAAAGAACATGAATTACATCATTTTAACTGTATATTCGAATAATGGAATAACAAATGTTGAGTGGTTTGAAATAACCATAAACATATACTAAGGTTGTCAGTATTTAAACTGGTCCTTTTAATAAAGTTTGGTAATCAAGGAGATCAGCCTTTTATACCCTGTGAAATATGCATAATCACTCAATATACTAGCAACAATTATTTTTCAATAATGCTTTAGTAAAATTGTTCTTTTTCTCAGTCAAGAGTCCTTACCATTTCAATTGGTTAGGCACCGCTTTAAAAAAACATATTTGATTTAACAAATTTAAACATGTTTGATCTAACTGATACAACTAGGATAGATCCATCTCATAAACAGGTCATGAATGAAAGAACTTTAAACAATTCACAGTCCAATAATAGTAGAACAGGAATTCAATTGCACAAAGTGCGATTTAACAATAATCAATAAGGATGTGAATAATCATCAATAACTATTCACTAACATGCTTTGAAATATAACTCAGGTTTGAGTTAGAGAACTTGCCTCAATCGCGGTCTACTGCTAAGCAATTTACTTTAATTTCTTTAGAGAAAAGACCTGTAATTAATCTTTTGATTAGTCATAGCATAACTCACTTATAATCTTATCATCTTATATTAAGGTGTCTAGCATTTAATCATATAGTTAAGTATTAGACATTATATTAAAGTCTTAGTGTTACTGTTATACTTTGATAATCTTTTAATCATATCACAACTTATAATTATAAGTTTTCTCTTTATATGCTATCTTAGTAAACTAGATAACATGTCAGTTGTGACGAACGAGAATTTTGTAAAGTTATTTGAATATTTATGGAGATAAATAAATATTTTTAATGATTTAATTATTGAATTAAATAATTAATTCATGAATTTGTGGTAGATTAATTTAATTATATGTGTGACATTAATTAAATTAATATGGAGTAATTTAATTGTTCAAAGAATATATTTAATTGAGTTTATTTGATTAATTGAATTAATTAAATAAGCATATGTTACTTTAGTTAATTTAATAATTAATTAATGAATTGACATAATTAATAAATAAAAATATTAATTATGTGACAATGTGATTTAATGTGAATTATCTTATTTTATTTAATTGATTTAAATAAAATTAATTAATCAATAAGTAAGGTGACAATTAACTATATAGTAAACTAGTTAATTAAAATAAATAGAAAAAGAATAAGGGAACAAGCCAAACAAGGCCTTAGGAGGAGTTAGTCTACAACGGTAATATTTATAATACGTATACGTTGTTTTTCTAATCCATTATCAGAGAAACACTTAGAAATATCAGAAAAAAATTCAGAGAGAAAAAGAGGAAGAGATTGGGAGAAATTGAAAAAGGAAGAATTGAGAGATCATTGTGTTATTAACTTTGATTTATCTTCACTACTAAAGGGTAATTCTTCTTTTAAGTTTTCAAAATTAAGATTTCTTAAATACGTACTTTTAAGTTTTCTGTGAAATTGGGTTTCCCAATTGGGTTACGATATAATTTTATCTATATGGGTATGTGATGATAACGTGTTTTATAATATATAATCATGATTTAAAAGGATCAATTTTATTTAAGATGGCCTTAATTGAGTTTTTGGAAATCACAGAGTTTATTTAAATATATGTTCAAATTTTCTCTGTTAATAATTATTTTGAAAAATTAAACCAAGATATGTTTATATATGTAATCATATATGTTGATATTATGTGTAGAATCATGTAGGTATGATTTACACTGATCACACCAAGAAATTTTGTTAAGAGTTGGATTTTTCAAAAATACAGAGTGTTGAATATGGGTTAATAACCCATATGGGTGAAATACATGTTGTAATCATATGTTTTGATTAAAATTGACGTTGATTATAAGTGTATATGTTTAAACAAAGAGAATGGAATTAAAATGAACGGATTCGATGTAGTAACGAATCCGTAATGTTAGATTTTATATTTTTCATTAAATTTTATAAAAATTATGAAGAACAGTGAAATTGATGGTTTTAAATTATGTAATTATATGACTTGAAATGATTAAGAACATGTTATAAGTGATATATAATGTTCTTGTGAAGTTTATACTTCATGGGTAACACTATAAATCAGTGTATTAGGGTAAAATTATAGAAAATGGCCGAATTTCAGTGTTCTTCGCGAACTGGAAATTTTGGAAAAACGCAGCCGCGCGGCCGCGCCGGGTGCAAGGCTAAACGGCGCGGGGCCGCGCCAGGCCTGGATTTTTGAAAAAAATTGCTTAGTGTTGAAAATTTGTGAAATGTGTTTTTAGTCTAATGAACATGAACACATGTTGTATAAATATGATAAAACGTTGAAATGAGTTTAATAATTTATGTTATGTGATTAATTAATAAATTAATTACGTGACTTAAACTATTATTTATAAAGGTTAAATAATATGTTATAAACATTAAGACATTATTTTAAATCTAATTAACATGAAGACATGTTATGTATGTAATGAGTTATTAATACAAGTTAATAACTTAAGTTACGTGATTAATTAACAAGTTAATTAATCAACGTAAACCATTATTTGAAAACCTAATAATGAGTTTGAAGAATACTATTGTAAATCAATAATCATATCGAACTTGTGATTAATTGATAATGTGAATGTATTGATAGGTAAGAGCAATTAAAGAAGTGAGTAATACTTGTAGCTTGCGCACGAGGCAAGTTTTCTATCCCTAACTTATTATTATTGTTTGGCAAGTTTCCTAAACTAAACTCTTTTAATTAAGCAATTGCTATGCTTAATTACTATTGTTGAGAAAATTCTTACTCTTGAATACCCAAGTTTAGAATTTCACATGAGATGCCATGATTCTTTTAAAAGTATCATTTAAGTGTACAATACTTATTCGATTGTATACCTTGAGAAGTTAATATTCAATATGAATATCATTTATTGAATTATCCAAACCAACTTTATTTGGTACGGATTCTGATGTCAAATTGAGATGAACAACCCTAATGTAGGGGATTAATGAAGATGCTTTAAGCGTTAAGATAATTTGCACAGTATCAGTACGAAGGGCTGATCTCCCTAAGTACGAGAAGTAAAGTCTATAGTCTTGTGATTGTTAAAGGTTGGAAAGGTTAATATACTTGACAACCTAAGACTCGGTTCAAGGTCTTAATGTCCCTCAGAAGTAATTTGACTCTTGATTAATATTCTTGATTCAAAAGTTGAGAAGTAATTTGACTCTTGGTTAATATTCTTGATTCAAATGTTGAGCTTTCTGTTATTCAGAATTCTTTCACTCGCATGTTATTATTCTGTCATATTTTTATACTTGCGGGCATCCGTGCTCACTCTTGCATAATAACATTGCAGCTAATAATGAACGAAGTGATGTACCTTCTAGTAGCAAGGGCAAAGGAAAAGCTAACAAGTGATGAAGATTTGTGTTGTCATGAATAATATTAAAGTTTAAGATTTATGTGTGATGATTTAAGACTTATTTATTTATGTTTCCGCAACAGATATTTAAGGTTAAGTATAACCTGGGATTTCTGATGTACTTTTATTTCAGATGATGTAAGATGATGATTTATTTATCTAATAAATGAATTTCATTATTTATGGGTAGATAGTTGTATGATATTGGAACAGTGAACACCAAATCCTGTAGAAATTAAGATACCGGATTTGGGGGTGTCACAAGTTGGTATCAGAGTCGTAGGTTATGAACCTTAGGTGGGGGAAAAACCTTAGGATAGTAGCCTTCGTAAAGATAGTAATGACAACTCTGATTGAGTTCTAAGAAAGATAATAAAATTACCTTATGTGCTATGTGCTTATGTGTTCATACTTGTTAGAGTATTGATTAACATCACGTAAAAACTAAGACTTAAAACTTATTTTGTCAGGATGTCAGATACTGGAGGAGCTAGTCAGTCCAGGGATGTTGTACCCCTAGAGACTAGAGATGAGGAGCCCCGGGACATACATACTGTCTGGGAGCAGTTAGTACAGCCAGAGCCATCTCCTGTAAATCCAGATTTTGGTCAGGAGCATGAGCCAGAGATTTACTCAGAGGAGGACCCTGAGGAGGTTGAGATCCCGGCTGAGGCAGCCGAGGAGGAGGAAGAAGAAGACCCTGAAGAAGAAGAGGAGGAGGAAGATCTTGAGGAGTTCCCACCGAACTCTGTCAGTGCTGATATGTATGATTTATTATATGATCGCAACGTAGAGTTACGAGATACAATTCAGGAGTTGAGGGAGCAGTCAGTTGCTCAGAGTGGTGAGATTGAGACACTCCACACCCGTCTTGGCAATGTGGAGTGGGATTTGGTTCATGAGAAGGGCCAAACTGAGCAGAAGACAGAGGAGATAGAAAAGTTAAAGAATGAGTTGAAAGAGAAATCTGAAAGACTCGCCATAGTGGAAGAAGCTTGGGTGAGAAATGCACGACGTGTAGATCTGGCAGAGGATGGTGCGCGTGCGAAGAGAGTTAAGGTTGCAGAGACGTGCTACACGTTTCTGAGGGCAATGGATGATGCCAAGGACCGAGTTATGAGATATCCAATTCAGTTCGAGGGACTGCCTGGGTATATGTTAGATCGCAGGACTATGTCCCGCATTATAGAGGAGGAACGTAGTGAAGCTGTCCGACGCCTTAGTAGGCCGTGATAGGATAATATGATATTGTTAATGTTTAAATAATCGTAAATAATGTAAATTCCAATTTGATTATAAACAAAGGAATATTGTGATAATGTAAATCCTGTAGAAACTTTATTTCAGGATAGTTGATGTAAATGGCAGAAATGCTATCGTATTGTATTAAAAGCTTTTGGTTTTAATAAAATAATAAAGTTGTTTAAGATGATATGGGTTAGGTGAATATGTTAAAGTATTTAACATTATGTGATACTCTTTGGACTAGTTAATGTAAATTCCGATGTGATTAAAAACAAAGGAATATTTTGAGAAACTAAATCCTGAAGATTCTTTATCTTGGGATAGTTGAAGTAAATGGCAGAGATGCTATAGTACTATGTTTAAAACCTTTGATTTAAATAAAATATCAAAGGTTATTTGAAAAAAAAAAGAGTTAAAGTGGTTATGTTAAATATTTGAGTTAAGTCTTAAATATTTAAGAGATTTAATAAAGATCTAATGAGCATATATTCTTAACAGAAATATGCCGCCAAGAAGGAGACAAAATCGTCGACAAGCCCAAGAGGGGTCAACCAATAACAACAATGATGCCAATGCGAACCCCGTTCAGCAGTTGGTAAATCTGTTGGCTGGAGCGATGAACAATCAGCTCAAGCTCCACCAAACACCTCATTTAAAGACTTTAAGGCAGTGGGACCGCCAGATTTTAAGGGTTCCACGAACCCGATAGAAGCTCAGACTTGGGTTATGGAAATGGAGAAAATTTTTGAGGTCGCCCGTGTTAGGGAAGACCAGAAGACCGCCTACGCGACATTTATGTTAAAATCAGAAGCCAGCTATTGGTGGCAGGCAAATAAGATCAGGGGAGGAGAAGGTGTAATAACCTGGGAAAGGTTTAAAGAAATGTTTTTCGAGATGTATTTCCCGACCAGCTCCCAGAATCAAATGGAGGTGCAGTTTCTGGAGTTGAAGCAGGAGAATATGTCTGTGCCCGACTACGCGGCAAAGTTTAACGAATTGTCTAGGTTTGCCCAATATCAGGTGTATACTTACGAAAGAAAGGCTAGGCGTTTTGAACAGGGACTGAAACCCTGGTTGTATAGCAAGGTGTCGATGTTTCAATTGAACACTTTTGCTGGAGTTCTGGAGAAGGCAATTCTCGCTGAAGGTGGAAGCGAAGCGGTGTCTAAGTACAATCAGGATCAAAAGAAGAAGAAGAATGATAGTGAAGGAAACAATAAGGCTAGTGGCAATCACACAGGGGGAATTAATAATCATAAACGAAAATGGAATGACAACCCGTCGTCTGTAAGTCAGCAAGGTAGTCAGAAGAAAAAGTTAGAACCATGCCCAACCTGTGGGAAGACTCACTTGGGAGTCTGCATGAAAGGAAAAAGAGTTTGTTACAACTGTGGTCAGGAAGGCCACATAGCACCTAACTGCCCTAACCCTAAGAAGAGCGCCTGCTACACATGTGGGTCAAAGGATCACTTGGCTAGAGACTGTCCAAAGAAGGCATCTGGAGGGGCAGGGTCAGGTGGACGTAAGGGAAATAATAGTGGAAATCCTCTTACCATTACCGGACCGACTTCAACAAACCGACCAACTGCAAGGACATTTAACATGACCGTACAAGACGCTGTGCAGTCTCGTGATGTGGTGTCAGGTATCATTCCGATCAATAAAGTCAATGCTTATGTTTTATTTGATTCGGGTGCTACTTGTTCATTTATATCCGATGACTTTGCAAAGAATTTAGAATTGCTTAAAGACGAATTAGAAATCCCTATGAACATAGAGATTGCGAACAAGGAAGTAATTCCTGTTAAGTATATACACAAGAACTGTAGAGTGGATATTAAGGGTAACATTATGAATGTAGATCTTATCCCGATTAAACTTGGGGAATTTGACGTTATCCTGGGAATGGATTGGCTATTCAATTATGGAGCCGTAATTGATTGCCAGAAGAAATGTATTAACCTTATGACTCCATCAAAGGTTGTGTTTTATGGCAGCAAATCGCCTAGACAAGCGAGTTGTCTGACGATGATGCAGGCCAGGAAGTTATTAAGACAAGGCTGTGTGGGGTATTTAGCCTACATAGTCGATAGTCGTAAAGAGAATTCAAAGTTAGAAGAAATACTAGTCGTAAGAGACTTCGTGGATGTTTTCCCGGATGATCTGCCAGGACTTCCGCCTGACAGGGAAGTAGATTTTGTTATCGATTTGGTGCCAGGAACGGCTCCAATATCGAAAGCACCGTACCGGATGGCTCCGGTAGAAATGAAGGAATTGATGGTACAGCTACAAGAGCTGTTGGACAAGAAATATATTCAACCGAGCGTATCGCCGTGGGGAGCGCCGGTATTATTTGTTAAGAAGAAGGATGGAACGATGCGACTCTGCATTGACTATAGAGAATTGAACAAGGTTACCATTAAGAATAGGTATCCGTTGCCAAGGATTGATGATCTGTTTGATCAATTAAAAGGAGCGAGATATTTCTCGAAGATAGACCTGAGAAGTGGTTATCATCAGTTGAAGGTGAGGCCCGAAGATGTCCCAAAGACAGCGTTTAGGACACGATATGGTCACTACGAATTTTTGGTTATGCCATTTGGTCTAACAAATGCGCCTGCAGCATTTATGGGCCTAATGAATGGAGTGTTCAAGCCGTTTCTGGACAAATTCGTAGTGGTTTTTATTGATGATATATTGGTCTATTCTAAGACCAAGGAAGAACATGTTGAGCATTTGAAGTTGACGTTAGAAGTATTAAGAAGAGAGAAGTTGTATGCCAAATTCTCAAAGTGTGAATTCTGGATTGAAAGGGTGCAATTTCTCGGACATGTGATTGATAAGGACGGAATTTCGGTGGATCCCTCCAAAGTCGAAGCGGTGATGAATTGGGATCAGCCGAAAACACCGTCGGAAGTAAGAAGTTTTCTTGGATTAGCTGGTTACTATAGAAGATTTATTCAGGATTTTTCCAAGATCGCCACTCCATTAACGAATTTGACTAGGAAAGTTGTGAAATTCGTTTGGACGGAGAAGTGTGAGGAAAGTTTTCAAGAACTTAAGAGAAGGTTAAGTACAGCGCCTGTGTTGTCCCTTCCGGATGACACAGGAAATTTTGTGGTATATAGTGATGCGTCGCATAAAGGGCTAGGCTGTGTGCTTATGCAAAACGGCAGAGTCATTGCGTATGCGTCACGACAACTAAAAGATTACGAGAAGGGATATCCAACCCATGATTTGGAATTGGCTGCGGTGGTATTCGCTTTAAAGATCTGGAGACACTATCTCTATGGGGAAAAGTGTGAAATATATACAGACCATAAGAGTCTGAAGTATATTTTCACACAGAAAGACTTGAATATGCGCCAAAGAAGGTGGCTGGAGTTAATAAAGGATTATGATTGTGATATCTTATACCACCCAGGAAAAGCGAATGTTGTAGCCGACGCCTTAAGCAGAAAGGGTCGAGAAAAGTTGATGATGCTGACAGCACAGGAATATTTGATTTCAGCAATGGAAAAGCTGGAATTGGAAGTAGGATGTCCAATGGAGACTGACGAGAAACTATTCCAAATGCAAGCTGGTACAACTTTATTGGATAAGATTAAGGAAGCACAAATCCTGGATAAGGAATGTGAGGAAGTAAACAAAAAGATATCTGAAGGGGCTGAACTTAGATTTAAAATGGATAGCGAAGGATTTTTGAGATTTGAAAGTAGAGTTTGGGTACCGCCAATACCAGAAATCAAGGAGGACATTCTGAGCGAGGCTCATAGTTCGAGGTATTCCATTCACCCCGGAAGTACCAAGATGTATCAGGATTTACGACAACACTTTTGGTGGCCAAATTTGAAGAGGGACGTTGCCGATTGTGTTGCCAAGTGTCTGACTTGCCAAAGGGTCAAGGCAGAACACCAAAGACCAAGTGGTTTGTTACAACCTTTAGAAATCCCAGAATGGAAATGGGAACATATTACAATGGATTTTGTTGTTGGCCTTCCGACGACCCAGAAAGGCTATGACGCAGTATGGGTTATCGTCGACCGAATTAACTAAATCCGCACACTTTCTTCCGATCAAAATTAGATTTAACCTAGAACAATTGTCGAAGTTATATGTAAAAGAGATTGTTTCGAGGCACGGGGTGCCAGTGTCAATTATTTCTGACCGTGAACCGCGCTTCACATCGAATTTCTGGAAGCGACTACAAGAATGCATGGGAACACAGTTGAGGATGAGCACCGCTTATCACCCTCAGACTGACGGGCAAAGTGAAAGAACAATCCAAACATTAGAGGTTATGCTTAGAGCATGCATAATGGATTTTAAAGGCACTTGGGATGATCATTTGCCGCTTGTAGAATTTGGTTATAATAATAGTTACCACGCTAGTATTGGTATGCGGCCTTACGAAGCGTTGTACGGTAGAAAGTGCAGAACTCCACTGTATTGGGATGAAGTTGGTGAAAGACAATTGCTAGGACCAGAGTTAGTCCAACAAACGGCAGAAATAGTTAAAGTAATTCGGACAAGATTAGTAGCGGCTCCGGATAGGCAGAAGAAATACGCCGATCCACACCGCAAGAATGTAGAGTTTGAATCGGGTAGTTTTTTATTTTTGAAGGTCTCTCCTTGGAAGGGAAAGATCAGATTTGGTCAGAAGGGAAAATTGAGCCCAAGGTTCATTGGACCCTTTGAGGTACTCCGAAGAATTGGAGAAGTAGCCTATGAGGTAGCTTTACCTCCGGCACTGGAGCATGTCCACAACGTTTTCCATGTGTCGGTATTACGACGTTATAAACCCGATTACAAACATGTGATAGAATATGAACCCCTACAATTTGAGAAAGATTTATCATACCAAGAAGTTCCTGTTCAGATAGTTGACAGGAAAGAGCAAGTTCTTAGGAACAAAGTAATACCTTCTGTTAAGGTAATTTGGAGGAACCACAACGCTGAAGAAGCTACGTGGGAACTCGAAGAGAATATGATGAATAATTATCCACACTTATTTTCTTGAATAGGTGAACGTGATTCTGAGGACAGAATCCTTTAAAGGGGGGAAAGATGTGACGAACGAGAATTTTGTAAAGATATTTGAATATTTATTAAAATAAATAAATATTTTTAATGATTTAATTATTGAGTTAAATAATTAATTCATGAATTTATGGTAGATTAATTTAATTATATGTGTTACATTAATTAAATTAATGTGTAGTGATTTAATAGTTCAAAGTTGTTTGAATATTTATAATGGGACGAAATTATTAAATCGAACCGTGATTCTGAGGACAGAATCCTTTTAAGGGGGGAAAGATGTGACGAACGAGAATTTTGTAAAGTTATTTGAATATTTATGGAGATAAATAAATATTTTTAATGATTTAATTATTAAATTAAATAATTAATTCATGAATTTGTGGTAGATTAATTTAATTATATGTGTGACATTAATTAAATTAATATGGAGTAATTTAATTGTTCAAAGAATATATTTAATTGAGTTTATTTGATTAATTGAATTAATTAAATAAGCATATGTTACTTTAGTTAATTTAATAATTAATTAATGAATTGACATAATTAATAAATAAAAATATTAATTATGTGACAATGTGATTTAATGTGAATTATCTTATTTTATTTAATTGATTTAAATAAAATTAATTAATCAATAAGTAAGGTGACAATTAACTATATAGTAAACTAGTTAATTAAAATAAATGGAAGAAGAATAAGGGAACAAGCCAAACAAGGCCTTAGGAGGAGTTAGTCTACAACGGTAATATTTATAATACGTATACGTTGTTTTTCTAATCCATTATCAGAGAAACACTTAGAAATATCAGAAAAAAATTCAGAGAGAAAAAGAGGAAGAGATTGGGAGAAATTGAAAAAGGAAGAATTGAGAGATCATTGTGTTATTAACTTTGATTTATCTTCACTACTAAAGGGTAATTCTTCTTTTAAGTTTTCAAAATTAAGATTTCTTAAATACGTACTTTTAAGTTTTCTGTGAAATTGGGTTTCCCAATTGGGTTACGATATAATTTTATCTATATGGGTATGTGATGATAACGTGTTTTATAATATATAATCATGATTTAAAAGGATCAATTTTATTTAAGATGGCCTTAATTGAGTTTTTGGAAATCACAGAGTTTATTTAAATATATGTTCAAATTTTCTCTGTTAATAATTATTTTGAAAAATTAAACCAAGATATGTTTATATATGTAATCATATATGTTGATATTATGTGTAGAATCATGTAGGTATGATTTACACTGATCACACCAAGAAATTTTGTTAAGAGTTGGATTTTTCAAAAATACAGAGTGTTGAATATGGGTTAATAACCCATATGGGTGAAATACATGTTGTAATCATATGTTTTGATTAAAATTGACGTTGATTATAAGTGTATATGTTTAAACAAAGAGAATGAATTAAAATGAACGGATTCGATGTAGTAACGAATCCGTAATGTTAGATTTTATATTTTTCATTAAATTTTATAAAAATTATGAAGAACAGTGAAATTGATGGTTTTAAATTATGTAATTATATGACTTGAAATGATTAAGAACATGTTATAAGTGATATATAATGTTCTTGTGAAGTTTATACTTCATGGGTAACACTATAAATCAGTGTATTAGGGTAAAATTATAGAAAATGGCCGAATTTCAGTGTTCTTCGCGAACTGGAAATTTTGGAAAAACGCAGCCGCGCGGCCGCGCCGGGTGCAAGGCTAAACGGCGCGGGGCCGCGCCAGGCCTGAATTTTTGAAAAAAATTGCTTAGTGTTGAAAATTTGTGAAATGTGTTTTTTAGTCTAATGAACATGAACACATGTTGTATAAATATGATAAAACGTTGAAATGAGTTTAATAATTTATGTTATGTGATTAATTAATAAATTAATTACGTGACTTAAACTATTATTTATAAAGGTTAAATAATATGTTATAAACATTAAGACATTATTTTAAATCTAATTAACATGAAGACATGTTATGTATGTAATGAGTTATTAATACAAGTTAATAACTTAAGTTACGTGATTAATTAACAAGTTAATTAATCAACGTAAACCATTATTTGAAAACCTAATAATGAGTTTGAAGAATACTATTGTAAATCAATAATCATATCGAACTTGTGATTAATTGATAATGTGAATGTATTGATAGGTAAGAGTAATTAAAGAAGTGAGTAATACTTGTAGCTTGCGCACGAGGCAAGTTTTCTATCCCTAACTTATTATCATTGTTTGGCAAGTTTCCTAAACTAAACTCTTTTAATTAAGCAATTGCTATGCTTAATTACTATTGTTGAGAAAATTCTTACTCTTGAATACCCAAGTTTAGAATTTCACATGAGATGCCATGATTCTTTTAAAAGTATCATTTAAGTGTACAATACTTATTCGATTGTATACCTTGAGAAGTTAATATTCAATATGAATATCATTTATTGAATTATCCAAACCAACTTTATTTGGTACGGATTCTGATGTCAAATTGAGATGAACAACCCTAATGTAGGGGATTAATGAAGATGCTTTAAGCGTTAAGATAATTTGCACAGTATCAGTACGAAGGGCTGATCTCCCTAAGTACGAGAAGTAAAGTCTATAGTCTTGTGACTGTTAAAGGTTGGAAAGGTTAATATACTTGACAACCTAAGACTCGGTTCAAGGTCTTAATGACCCTCAGAAGTAATTTGACTCTTGATTAATATTCTTGATTCAAAAGTTGAGAAGTAATTTGACTCTTGGTTAATATTCTTGATTCAAATGTTGAGCTTTCTGTTATTCAGAATTCTTTCACTCGCATGTTATTATTCTGTCATATTTTTATACTTGCGGGCATCCGTGCTCACTCTTGTATAATAACATTGCAGCTAATAATGAACGAAGTGATGTACCTTCTAGTAGCAAGGGCAAAGGAAAAGCTAACAAGTGATGAAGATTTGTGTTGTCATGAATAATATTAAAGTTTAAGATTTATGTGTGATGATTTAAGACTTATTTATTTACATTTCCGCAACAGATATTTAAGGTTAAGTATAACCTGGGATTTATGATGTACTTTTATTTCAGATGATGTAAGATGATGATTTATTTATCTAATAAATGAATTTCATTATTTATGGGTAGATAGTTGTATGATATTGGAATAGTGAACACCAAATCCTGTAGAAATTAAGATACCGGATTTGGGGGTGTCACATCAGTAAACTGAAATACCATTTCAATAAACTAAAATATATTTCAGCATCCTGAAATCATAATTTCAGCAGACCAAAATCAAACTCAGTAAACCGAAATCATTTCAGCAACCCTGAATCCATTTCAGTAACCTGACTTCTCATTTCAATCTACTACCATCATAATATAGTCCATTGCATATCAATTTCAACGACTTACAATTAAAATAAAGTAATTTCTCAATTTCAATCTCCCGTTTAATATTATTAATTAAATAATAATATTTCAAACTAATGTTATTAACTTTTAATAACATTTAGGTCTAATATTACTAATAATATTTCAATCCAATATTATTAGTCATGTAAAAATATTTTAAATCATTTAATCAATTAATAAATAATTTATTTAATTACTTTTTCTTTCATTAATTAATTCATTTAAATCTTCTAAAACACCATACACATAACCACCCTTCACCACTGACCAAAATTCTCACCACAAATCTGCATCAACCATGCTTAAGGATCTCAAGTCATGAAACCATATTTTTCACATTTTTGACATCATATATTTAATTTATCCATATAACATGATTTATATGAAAAATAGCAAAACAACTCCAAAATCATTTGTTTTCTGGACAGTAGCTACATATAATCCCCTCATGAAAATATATTTGTTTGGGAATTTTTGAAATTCATTTACTATATTTAAATAGTCCATAATAGCCAAATATTGTCAGATTTTTCATAAATATAAATTACCTCCAAAAATTCTGAACTTTTCAGGGTAAACTCTTGTTATGTATATGTACTTTCAGTACAAAGTTCATAATATTTGGATCAATACACAGAGTTATTTGGTTAGAGTTTTAAAAGTAGTACTCGGCCGTAAAATGCATAACTCTCAAACCGTATGGCCAACAATTCTCCAATTTTTACAGGACCTACCTAACTTCTTATATTACCTCTCCAAATTTTCCTCTAACTTTTAGAAGAGATGAAGTAGACGAAACTGCCCTTGTGGCAGACTGATCAGAGAGTTTTTTTAAAACTTTTTGTCCACTACGTGGATTGTTTTGGCCAAAACGTATACCACGACTTCTAAATACGTGATTTTCATGTTCTACCACTTGGGTTAACTAATCAACACATATATCTAGTTTCCCTCTTTGACGGATCATGAAAAGAAGGTATAGATTTAACATACCATTTGATCAAAGGGAGAGAAAGCTAGGGTTTTCTAGATTTCTAGAAACCTAGTTTCATTTCTCTCCTTTTGATCCACTTTCTAATACTTGTACAAGTTATATTCACACATGAAACTATAGAAAACACATAACTTAAAGGGTTCCATACTTTCAAATCACAACCCCTTTTCTCCATCAAATCCATAAAAGAAAAGAAAAGTAAAGTCTAAAGATTAGTTTTATACCTTGACTTTTTGGCTTCTTTTTATCTATACCCGTAATATGTGATAAATCTTGGGTGCATCTGGATCCAACCCTCTTCCCTTCTTCTTCTTCTCCACCCGTGCTCTCTCCCTCTTCTTTCTCTATTTTCTTTTGCTTTCTCTTTCTATTTCTTACGTTGGGAAGAAAAAAAGAAATAAAGTGGAAACACAAATGAATAACTAAGTGTGCTAGCAAACAAAAAAAATAATTTGATAATCTAGCATATCAATCCATATCTTTGCTAAGCTTATCACATCTCTCTCATCATTACAAAAGATAACTTGCAAGCAATTACAAAAGTATTGTTCCATTAATAAGGTAACACCTAATAAAGGTATTTACCTACTAAAATAACACTAATTATTACATACATCCCCCATTTCTTCTCCTCATTTTCGGCCACTTGGCCTCCCTTTCTCCCCACTTTTGTTTTATTATATGCTTGATTTAATGACTATAATGCCATTCCCAAATGGGCTAAAATTTTGGCTTTAAGTTAATTTCTTTTTGGGCTTTCAAAATTTTTATTATTTTTACTTACTATCAAACATAAACTTGGGCTTTCCTAATTAAATTGGATCTTTAGTATTCTTATCTTATACATGATATATTGAGCCAATTTAATAATTTAATTGCCCTTAAAGTAATTTTATTTACAAGTCCCACACTAAAAATATAATTGGGCTTGTTTAATTTATTTACTCTTCTTAATTAATTATCTCTTGACTAATGCTCATTATTATTGATATTTCCATATTATTATCCATCAATAATATTAATTCACTTACACAACTCAATTAGACTTGTCGTATTCAAGTTTATTAAGTATTTAATTAGGGTTTAACACCATAAATCTATTTTCTGGGTTATTAAAATACTTAGATTAGTTCACTAACTTATTTAATTTATTAGTGAGACTTCCTTTAAATATGATAGCATATTACTCACCTAATCGCTTAATCATCCATAATATATCATAAATTATTTAATATGTTTATTTACAATGCAACACAGAAATTCTTGGTTATTACATGGGAACTCGAAGATGTAATGAGGAAATCGTATCCTCAATTGTTTGGTTAATTAATTTGTGTAACCCTTATATATCGATTCTGGGGACAGAATCCTTTTAAGGGGGGAAG
The DNA here is from genome assembly GCA_020205555.1 of Panax stipuleanatus. Classification (NCBI taxonomy): domain Eukaryota; kingdom Viridiplantae; phylum Streptophyta; class Magnoliopsida; order Apiales; family Araliaceae; genus Panax; species Panax stipuleanatus. The sequence continues at coordinate 115,743,385 of CM035121.1, read as the reverse complement.
AATGTAACAGATGAGGATTTGAATCTTAAATTTTTATGAGAATTTTTTTTTATGTTGTAATTCTGGGGACAGAATCCTTTTAAGGAGGGAAGACTGTAACGATTGAGAATTTTATATATTAATTATAAATATTTATTGAATTAAATAAATATTTTATTAAATTTATTTGTTGAGGTAAATAAATAAATTGTGTGGTTGTTATGGATAATTTAATTAAGTGCTATGTGTTTAATTAAATCGATATGTTAGCAATAGTGTAGCATAATTTTAATTTAATTAAGAATAAGTCAATTAGATTTAATGTTGTGTGCTAAGTGATAATAATTTGTTACATAAATTATGTTTAATAAAGGAAATTCAATTGTGTGATAATTTTGTATTATGTGAATGTTAGTTTATTTAATTAAAGTAGAATGTTGTAATTTAATTAAATAAGTGTGGTATTTAATCTATGGATTAAGGATTTATTAAAATAAAGGAAAGGGTTTTAAAGTGATTTGCCAAACATGGCCTTGGGCTTTTCAAATTTCATAACCTATGTAATTAGTGATATTTATTATGCTAATTAGTATTATACTTATTACTTGTAGGTTACATATATATTATATATGCATATGTATATTGTATAATATATGCTAAGTTAAAAGTTACGTTAGTTTTACAAAACAAAGAAAGAAAGAAGAAGAGAGTTAGAGAGAGTTATTAGAGAAGAAAAAGAGGAAGAAGAAGAAGAAGGGAAAGCTTTGAGAAGGCAAAGCAAGCCCAATCATCATCTCCATCTCTCTCTTAATTAAAACTAGTAAGGTTATACCCTAACCCTTGTACTCAATTCTTATGTGTTGTAATTCTTCTTTATCAAATTAGGTTTTCATAATCATGAAGTTATATGTATATATGGTATAAATATATTTTTCATATGTAATTGTATGCCATGAAAGGGTTTTCAAAATACAATTGTTATAAAAACAAGTTTTCAAAGCATGTTCTTCTATGTTTTTATGATTTTAGAATTCTATGTGGAAGTCTCTTTGTGAAAGTTTTTGAGCTTGATATATGTATGAGGTGTGTACATATATAGGTATATATATATATATGTTTACATATGATTTTTATAGTTATTTAATAGTTTCAATTCACAAGTATATGATGAACACTATGAATCATGTTTATAATACTCTTTAATGAAGTTATGTTGAAAATTGTTCTTAAATCCTTGATGTGAGCATGAGACATGTGTAATATGTGATATAACATGATTATATATGAGTTATATGGTTGTGTTAGCAATTCAAACCATGAATTTTTGATAAACAATAAGAATTATGATTATAGTGATTTTCTTTGAAACAATTTCTGAGAACTAACTTTTTAAATTATCAAATTGATGTTTGATTTTAAGTTATTGTTAAAATTGAACATGTATGATGTTATTATGTTAAGAATATAAGTTATTACAATTGGAATCACTTGAATTGATTGAAAAACGAATTCGTAATAGCAATTTCCGTCAAGAACGCTTAATATTGTGTTTTTCTTTGAAAATCATGAACTCTTGATTTTGATTATGTGTTCTATGGATTATAGATGTTATGAGCATGTTAATGAGTTTAAAATATTGTTTGAATCAAGTTTCATGTTTATCATGTTGGAAAAAATTGAATTCGGTGTGAAGGAATGAGCCAAATTGGCTTATTTCTCCACCAGTTCGCGAGCCAGGACCTCCCACCAGAGCACACACCCGCCCCAGCGGGGCTTTTTCCCTTGGGGGACCCGCCCCAGCGGGTTAACAATCTGTCCGAAAAAGTTATTTTTTTGGCTTTTGAGTTTTCATGCCATGTTTGTTTAGCTAACTTGCTTCTATGACTTGGAAAGTGAAATATGTAATAAGATAATATGCTTCTGATGTGTTTAAGTTAGGTTGAAGTATTTTATGAATGTGTTACATTTGTATGATTGTGTTACCTTCTTAAGGTACACAACACGATTGATAGTATTATAAGCTTATGAATGTATGTCGTGAGTATAGACTCACGTACTTGACGAGTTAGCAACCAATGTGGTAAAGTACATTGTGAGTTGAGCTTGGATATGAAGTTCGATGGTTTAAATGTTGTAGTTGGATAATAATAGATGGTTTGAATGTAATATAAATGTGTAGGGTGTTTATAAAGTGATTGTAATTGTGTTTCAAGTGTAGCTTGCGCTTAAGGCAAGTCTTCTAAACCCTAAACTCGTTAACGTTAAGCAAATTTCCTATCTTTTAACTTATTATTGTGCAAGTATTCTAATCTTTATACTCTTACGTTAAGCGTTGTTATATTCTAATATTCCTAATGCTCAAATAATGAAGTGTCATTGAGGTATTATAATCTTAACTTAGTTGTTCAAGCAAGATTCACTTATTCTTTCAATTGCTTTGAGTTACTTCTAAAGCATGCCTATCTATTATAAAGTTTATTGTCGTATCTTGTAATTGGTTCAAGATTCTTATATCATTGAACTATTAAAGTGTTGTGAGTCGATTCAATTACTCCTAGTTGATGATAGTTGAACTCCAAAGTTCCCTTATCTATCCAAACCAAACTTTCTTTGGTGCGGACTTGAATTCAATTATTGAGAATGAACAACCTTACTTATTAGGAGATATTTATGCGAAAGTGTTAAGATGGTTGTGCACAATTCATGGTACAAAGGTTGATCCCCTGAGTACGAGTTAAAGGTTTATAGTCTTATTGACTGTTAAAGGTTTAAATAAAAATATTTATAACCTAGGACAATAGTTCAATGTCTTATGACCCTCAGATAATTCTATATTCTAATTCTATGTATTGATGAAAGAATTATAATTCAATTATTTATATTAATGAAAGTAAAGTTATTCAAACTCTTTTGAAACAATTCACTTATGTCATATCACTTTTGTATTTTCAAGTGAGCTTTTGTTTGCTCACTCTTGCATGTTTTACAACCACTTGCTGTTGAGACCAAGAATGTTGACATACCGTCAAAAAGTAAAAGAAAAGGAAAGATGAACAAATGAAGGCTTGTGATTTCAAGTTTTTATTGTAATAAGACTTAGTCGATTATGTTATGTTTATTTCCGCACTTATTGTTTGATGTTAAGGTTAGTTAACCCTGGGATTTTGTTGGACAAGTTGTATTCCTTTTTATGGGAAGATTTTTATTAAGGTTTATGAAGGTTGTAATTTACTTTAAAATTCTTTATTATTGGGTAGATGTGTGTTTTATTAGAAAGTGAACACCAAATCATGTGGAAACGAAGTACTCGGATTTGGGGGTGTCACAGTCACCAGCTTGTTTCGTTGATTACAATCAAGTAATCCTGTGCTTTTAATATGTTTTTCCTTTGTTTTGCAGTTTTCTTGTTCAGGAACTCTTCCGGCGCTTATTGAGCTTAAAAGGATGAAACGTTGCCAAAAGGAGTTACAGGATTGATGGCATGTTTATGGAATGAAGTCGAGCTGGGTGATGGGGCATAGGAGCTATAAAGGATGCATGAAGGTAATAGGTGCATAACCAGAAGCCGAGTGCAGCAGACCACAAGCAAGCAGCCAGCAAAATCATCAAGTCTAGAGCCGCACGGCAGCGCGTATTTTAGGCTTGAGTAGGGCACGGCCGCGCCAGTCAGCATGTTGGCCAGATTTGACTTTTTCTTAAATGAATGGGAGAAGGCAGACATATAAGGGCTTCTTGCCCAATTTTGTCGAGAATCTCCATTAGGGAGTAGAGAAGGCCTTAAGCCCTAGCTTGCTTTCCATTTTTTCCATTTTCAATTCCTTGTCTAGTATAGATTAGGAGTAGATTAGCGCTAGTTTAGTTAGTTAGATTATAGGGTTTAGTTAGTTTTTGAAGATTGAAGCAAGTGATATCATCAAGATCCAAGCTTGGAGAAAGACACAAGATTTACATCTCTATCCTTAACTCTCCTTGTATTCAATTTGTATTCGGATGATGTTTATCAATCTTGTGGATAATATATTTGGGTTGTCTATGCCTTAATTTATATTTTGAGATTCCAATGGAACCTTTTGAGTAGTTGATGTTGATATTTTCTTCCATGTTGGTTCTTATTGATTGCTATGTGCTTATCTATTATGATTTATGCTTTCATTGCTTAATTGATTCGCGACCAATTACTATGATAACCTATGTGGGATTTAAATACAAAATATAGGTTTAGATCTAATTGTAGTAGCGGGCGATTGTATGTTCACATGGCGTTGGACGTATGATTTGTGCTTAGGATAGACATATACCGAAGCGCCGCTCATAGTCAATAGAGGACTTGAACTTAAACCCTAATTATTTGTAAATCACATAGACATATAGTGGTTTAGGTAATGTGGGTGTCCACGTGCATCTATCATCTGTGGATTGCATGTGATATGGATTCGGTGCATTGAAAGGTGGACGTCTCTCACTTTCGTGTTCTCGGCTAATAACTTATTGCGATTGAATTGACCTGATTGGGAGTGTGTCGACTGAGACGAATCATTAGGGGAAATTGGGATCTCTTATCTTCACTATCTAATTTTACTCTAGGATTAATTAGTTTAAGTTTACTTTTTAACTGGTTTAATTTAGTTTTAATTCCATCTCTTTACCATCCGTTTAAATAAGACCGAAATGATTATGCATGTGCTAGTGGTTTGGCGACCTTTTATTTGTTAATTCCTCGTGGGAACGATATCTGTACTTACTCTTTATTACTCGTTGGCGGCGTATACTTGCGCGTTAATTGTGTCATATAAATCGACCAACAAATTTTTGGCGCCGTTGCCGGGGACATAATTGGATAACTGTTTGCCAACATTAGTTCAATCAAATTAGTCTTAATTTAAACATTTCTTTTTATTTTGTTTAATTCTCTTCTCATATTCTCTTTTCAGGTGCAATGGATTTAAATTTCTATCCATGGGGTTACAATAGGCAAGAGCAACCAAGGGAAGCATACCATGATGGCGTCGACCCAATTGTAACACTTTCAGCACAACTAGAGGTTCTCTCGAGGAAGTTGGATACTGTTTCAGCCCAACGGAGTCGAGAGCCAGTTATTTCGTATGACTATGACGTTGGAAGCTACACGAGCCATCAGGAGCCTATCAGTTTTGGACAGGAGTAGTATAGGGGTGGTTATTCCTACACCAAACGTTATCCCACTTATCAGCCAGATTGGGGGTATCACCCAGACCCTTCAGCAAACCCTTCATTAGACTATTATCAAGACCAGTACTGGGATCCAAATCCCGTTTACGCCCCAGAATGCACTTTCCAGACTCCAGTTTATGAGCCTCAATACAATTTTGAGGGTGACACAGAAAATGCAAGATTGGAGGAAGGAGGTGACATATCACTGAAGGACATCTTGATTGAGCAACAGAAGTCAGTCAAGAATATCCATAACTGGGCAGAGCAAATTAGCAAGGCCTTGATGATAGAGGAAGAACAAGGGATTCTGACCAATACTGCGAGCTATCAAGATCAATACGAGCCAAGTCCAAATTTTGCACCCGAACCCACTTATCAATCCCCATGTTTGCAAGGAGAACAGTCAACAATGGACTTCATGTATATGAGCTTAGCGAACCAAGAAGAGATGATTAGGAGCCAAGAAGAATCGAACCAAAACTTTATGAACCAGATGGCCCTAATCAACAATCCTTCAACAAATGAGCCTCAATACAGGGAGCCCGTGGCTGAAACAGAAAAGAAAGGATTAGAAATTATGTGGGGGAATTCTATAGCATCGACAGAGGAGACCTTGATTGAGCAAGAGCAATAGATTGAGGATCTTCAGATTTGGGTGGAGCAGATTAGCACGGCATTAAGGAAGGAGGAGGTATGTGAACAAGAGACAATAGTGCAAGATTTTGTGCCTCCAATGACTGAAACCGTGAGTTATGACCCTCAGAAAGATTGGTGCTATGAGATGGATGCAGAGACTGATGAAGAGCCTGAGGTGCACTTGGAACTGGACGAGCGAAAGGCAATGGATATCGAGGAGCCAATTGGGGCTGTGGAGTATGAATGTGAACCAACAGTGACAATCCCCCAAGAGCCTCCTCCGCCTAAGTGGAACAAGCCAGTCAAGTTTGCACATCCTTGCCCCCTTGGTAGCCACATCACAGAGACAGATCTCGATGACACGAGAGATTTCATAGTCTTGACACCATGGTGGTCAGCAGAAGAGAGAATAGAAGAAGAGTCCGTTGTGTGTTCTGTGCCTCCATGCCCCTATCTTGTCACAAACACAACGGAACCATTGCCTAGCTCCTCAACCATCAGGACGGGGAATTCTCATATATATCCGATGCTAGGTAGTTTAATCCCGAGTCCTCTCCTATTGGGAAGCCTCCAAAAGCATATTGCAATTCTGATGGATGGAGGGGTTCCAATATCGTTGGGGGGTCGGATATTCGTCTCAGACAGAGTCCAGCTAGAGGACTATAAATCAAGCGCTCGATGGGAGGCACCCCATCATTTCTCTTTCTCCCTACCTATTTAATTCTCCATTACCTGTTTTCTATCACATTTCCCTCCCCCTTATTTAATTCTTATTAGTTAATATTTAGTTTAAAATTATTGAACGCTCGTAGATTTAGGAGTTCATTTCCTACATGTTTGGACTTAGGCATTGATGTATCTATTTTTGGGACTTAAACGTTTATTGCACATTTTTGAATCACGAGCATGTTACATATACGCTCCTATAGAGAAATTTTTGGGAATTTAAATGCATATATCTTTCCATGTTTAATTCTCTTGATGTAAGTAGTTAATATACTTTTGATAGTGTATGAAGGCTTAATAAAGGTTATATATCTTTCTAAGGGTCAATCCATACTACAAGAAGCAAAGCTCAAGGGGCCATCATCAGCCCATGCCAAATGCTGCAGAAAACCAGATCTGGCAAGCCGTGCAGCCGCGCCAGGATATGCTTACTGGGGCGCGCGGCCGCGCCTCTCACAAAATGGGCACAAACTTATGGAAATGCCAGATTTTGGGGGCATCAATTCATGTCAATTATCAATAGCAGCTAAGCCTCAGTCTCTCTAATCCCGAACCCTCAAGTCCCTTCAAGCAATCCCCCATCTCTGCCATCTCATTCAATCCAAAATAGCAATCCACCCATCAACCTCATCCTCTCAAACTGATCAATTGAGACAGTGAGTGTGGGTTCGAGAGCGATTGATATTGAGTTGAGTTGGTTCGTTGAGTACAGAGAGACGGGGGAAACTTCTGAGAGGATGCCACTTCATTTCATGCAACATAAGAAGCCGAATAGGGGAGTTTCTTTCTTTTTACCTTTACCTTCAATGAGGACATTGAACAGTTTAAGTTTGGGGGTATTGGTTTTGTTTTTGCATGTAGTTAGTTCATTTCATGTTGTGTTAGTTCATTTAGTGCATGTAGGTTGTAAATAGTTATAATTTGTCAAAATTTCAAAATTTTTGTGTTGTTTTTGCATTCTGTGATAGAGCATACTGCATGAATCCAGGTTAAAGTTTGTTTGTTATTCAGTTGGCCTATGAGGAAACTGAAATCACTTGATTTTTGAATTGATTTGAGATTTAAGCTTGATTTGAAGGTCATATATGTAAATCCTTATCTGTCAGATACTGTGTAGCCAGTTAGCACGATAGGGTAATCGCCATGGCATGCTTAGTTTAAAATTTTCACATACTTGTCTTCTGGTGTGAAATCTGTGTTTTAATAAAAGAGTTTCAGTTGTCATATGATAATAACTAGACTGTAAAAAGCTTATGTTTGGGGGAAAACAGGGGTTATGCATGCTAAGAGGGGAGATGGAGCGTGAGACGCACTCCCCTGAAAAAAGAAAAGAAAAGAAAACAAGAGAAAAATGCAATGAAAAAAAGAATAATATAGAATAAACACATCGGCTACGTCGAGTTTTGTGGCCTTTGATATTCGAGCAAGTAAGCCCTCAAGGTGTCTCTACTCCCAGCGCCCCAAGGCCGTCTGGTCTGGGAGTCGTTGGTCGAAAGCTCGCTACATGGATATCATTGAAAAGCCTAAGAGAGCTAGGCATTGAACAGTCAATTGTGTACACGGGAAAGTGCGAATACGTCCTCGTGAGTAATAAAAGCTTAATGAAAACCCTCCTGTTGACCCGTAGCTTAAGTAATATATGATCTTAGTTAGAAATTATATGATTTACTATTTTTCTTAAGTTAAAACTTGTTTTTCCTATAAGAAGCATAGTATGTGAGTTATTTATCTGATTGCATGTTTAATGGTTACTAGGCACACAACGCACAATACATCAGTGCTGACAGTTTTGGATTTACTGAATATGCCTTATGGTCTTGTCTTGGGTTGCTTATTTGTTTAATTATCTTGTGGTTTTCTGAGGCATTGCTGTGAAGTTCAATACTGACTGGAACTTGGATTTGCATTCATGATAGTGTAGGTTGTATACATTGTAAATATTTCATTGCATCTTGTGTTTAGTTTTATTTTGGTTGCTTGAGGGCAAGCAACGTTTAAGTTTGGGGGTATTTGATAAGTGGTTTTATGACCACTTATTCGGATAGTCACCAGCTTGTTTCGTTGATTACAATCAAGTAATCCTATGCTTTTAATATGTTTTTCCTTTGTTTTGCAGTTTTCTTGTTCAGGAACTCTTCTGGCGCTTATTGAGCTTAAAAGGATGAAACGTTGCTAAAAGGAGTTTACAGGATTGATGGCATGTTTATGGAATGAAGTCGAGCTGGGTGATGGGGCATAGGAGCTATAAAGGATGCATGAAGGTAATAGGTGCATGACCAAAAGCCGAGTGCAGCAGACCACAAGCAAGCAGCCAGCAAAATCAGCAAGTCCAGAGCCGCGCGGCCGCGCGTGTTTTAGGCTTGAGTAGGGCGCGGCCGCACCAGTCAGCATGTTGGCCAAATTTGACTTTTGCTTAAATAAACGGGAGAAGGCAGACATATAAGGGCTTCTTGCCCCATTTTGTCGAGAATCTCCATTAAGGAGTAGAAAAGGCCTTAAGCCCTAGCTTGCTTTCCATTTTTTCCATTTTCAATTCCTTGTCTAGTATAGATTAGGAGTAGATTAGCGCTAGTTTAGTTAGTTAGATTCTAGGGTTTAGTTAGTTTTTGAAGATTGAAGCACGTGATATCATCAAAATCCAAGCTTGGAGAAAGACACAAGATTTGCATCTCTATCCTTAACTCTCCTTGTATTCAATTTGTATTCGAATGATGTTTATCAATCTTGTGGATAATATATTTGGGTTGTCTATGCCTTAATTTATATTTTGAGATTCCAATGGAACCTTTTGAGTAGTTGATGTTGATATTCTCTTCCATGTTGGTTCTTATTGATTGCTATGTGCTTATCTATTATGATTCATGCTTTCATTGCTTAATTGATTCACGACCAATTACTATGATAACCTATGTGGGATTTAAATACAAAATATTGGTTTAGATCTAATTGTAGTAGCAGGCGATTGTATGTTCACATGGCGTTGGACGTATGATTTGTGCTTAGGATAGACATATACCGAAGCGCCGCTTATAGTCAATAGAGGACTTGAACTTAAACCCTGATTATTTGTAAATCACATAGACATATAGTGGTTTAGTTAATATGGGTGTCCACGTGCATCTATCATCTGTGGATTGCATGTGATATGGATTCGGTGCATTGAAAGGTGGCCGTCTCTCACTTTCGTGTTCTCGGCTAATAACTTATTGTGATTGAATTGACCTGATTGGGAGTGTGTCGACTGAGACGAATCATTAGGGGAAATTGGGATCTCTTATCTTCACTATCTAATTTTACTCTAGGATTAATTAGTTTAAGTTTACTTTTTAACTAGTTTAATTTAGTTTTAATTCCATCTCTTTACCATCCGTTTAAATAAGACCGAAATGATTATGCATGTGCTAGTGGTTTGGCGACCTTTTATTTGTTAATTCCTCGTGGGAACGATATCTGTACTTACTCTTTATTACTCGTTGGCGGCATATACTTGCACGTTAATTGTGTCATATAAATCAACCAACAATTGCTGCTTATTATAACTACAAAATCTAGCAAATGGACATGAAAGCGGCCTTCCTCAATGAGAAACTTGAGGAGGATGTATATATGATATAGCTATAACGATCCATTTATGGATTAAAGCAAGCTTCTCAAAGATGGAACAACCGTTTTGATGAGACAATTAAAGCGTTTGATTCTATCAAAAATGAGGATGAACCTTGTGTGTACAAGAAGGTTAGTGGGAGCACTGTTTCATTCCTAGTATTATATGTTGATGATATATTATTGATAGAAAACAATATTACTACGCTATAATCGATCAAAATTTGGTTATCTAAACACTTCTCCATAAAGGACTTGGGTGAGACATCCTATATTTTGGGGATAAAGATCTTTAGAGATAGATTTAAAAGGATGTTTGGGTTGTCCTAAGGAACATACATTGACTCGATGCTAAAGAAGTTTTGTAACGCCCGAGAAAATCGAACGTTTATGTAAATGAATTTTTATTTGATTTATTGAATAAAATTTGGATTATTTGTTTATTAAACTGAGTAAGTAAATTGTAGGTCATTTTATGACCTAGAGAATGCAAAAATGAGTAGGATTCTGGCTACGTGCTAGGAATAAATGATATAAATTTATAAGACGAAAAAAAAGGATTCCGAGAATAAAAATATTTTTGGGAAAAGACGAAATAGACACTATTCAACCCTAAGGGTTATGGTTTGACCATAAGGGTTAGGGTTTGAGACCCTATATCATTCCGAGAGTTCGGAATGTCAGAATGACGTTCTGTCGAAAGATTTGATGGTAATATACCGTGAAAAGTTAAGTTAGTCGAGAAAAGTTTTCTCGAGAGGAAAAGTACGGGAATCACTATTCATTCATTTCTGCTCGGGAATTTATTTTGAAATTCCGAGAAACGCGTAATGATAGGATTTCGATACGAGATGGAATATGTAATAATATTTCATTTATGACTCACGAAGTTTTCGCGTAGGGACTTAAAATCCTAACAGGTTAAGGAAAGTGATCTAATAAAATAATTGTTTGCGTATAATAATAAATGATTACGGTACGGAAAGAATACGTGTATAATACAAGGTATTATACAAGAATAATACGGAGAGAATACGAGAATTATACAACGTACAATACAAATTTTTATACGGAGTAAATACGTTAAAACGAATTAAATTGAAATTAAAAGTTGATAAGTTTGACCCGTGGGTCGAACCATTGGGTAAATGGGTGGTTTTAACCCATGGTTCAACCCACAACTCATGTTGGACATGGGGGAACAAGGCCACATGGGAGCATGTAGGAGCACAAGGTGGGGACATGGTTGGCCATGTGCTAGCACATGGGCCTTAACTTGGTGGGAAAGAAAGGAGAGGAGGTAGGAATAGTAGAGGAGGTTGGACCTAAATGACTCTTCTACCCTAAGCCTTGCCAACTCTATAAATAGAGAGCCTTGTCTTCATATTTTGGTTGTTTGAGAAATCCTAACATCTAGAGAGAGAGATAAGAAGAGAAGCTAGCTTGTGTTTGTGAAGACATTTCATCAACCAAGGGGATTAAGAAAGCTTTGAGTATTCCTATTCACTCCACCAAGAACCTTAAAGGTATTCCTATAGAGAACAATATGTAAAACTTTCTTTTCTTTCAATATTAGTGTTGATAGAGAAGTGTTAAAGAAAGCTTGAACCCTAAGAAGTTATAAGGATGGCTTAATAGTGAACTAAGAACCTTAACAAGCCATGCATGATGGAAGACTAAGAATTGATTAGGTACTAATAATGGACTTAATGAATTTATAGGAAATAAACTAATGAACATGTGAAACAATGAAAAACTTTAATGTTTTGAATGATTAGAATTAGTAATAATAAACCATGGGATTGATTCCAAGTGTTTTGGAGTAATAATAATGAAGAACGAAGATTCGGTGAAAGTTACGCGATTAGACGATAATCGTCGAAAACGTAAATTTCTCGGATTAGAAGTCAAAAGTCGTTGTGGGCATCAAAAATGATAGTTTTCGATTGCAACACGTGAATTTAAATAAATAAGACTTGCGAGGGAAAGAACGGATTGATTCCGACTTAAAACGAAGATTTGAGCGTCGAACGTTCACGAACGTTTAACGAAAATGTAAAAAAATGGACGAATCTGCGAATTTCTTGCCGACAAATTCAGAAATGAATTCCGACTTGATAGGATGGTAGAGCATGTCGTTTATGAAATTTTAGCTTTGGAACAAACCAATTCCGAGTTATAACGATCAAGTTAAGGACTCCAAAATTTCAAAATTTTTAAAGACTTAGAAAATTTTTCTGAGTTGCAGAGCTAGAGCCGCAGCGCCAGCCAATAGGCTTAAGCCGGCGCCGCAGCGCCACACCTGGGAGAAAGCTATGGAGAGTAGCGTTGCAGCGCCACTCCAAGGGCAATATCTGGCGCCGCAGCGCCATAATGGGAGAAAAGTTGACATTGTTAATAATTACTTAACCTTTTGTATATCATTAAGGGGCTAGTAAATGATGTAATGTGAACCTTAAACAACATGTTTAAGTAAGAGTTTATGAAAATTAAATGTGAAATAAACGTAATTAAACTTATGTTTTGGACGTTAACTAGAACTAAGTTAAGGAACAAGTTAAATACTCGTTTAATCATCATGCCTAGTGATAATTAAGAAGAGTTGGTTTATAACATAGGATGTTAATAAATCGTAATGGACATTAAATAACTTAAATGAATGTTATTAATTTAACATTTCGAATAAGTTATACAAGAAGGAGAAGTTAGGCTATACTTGGTATATCGATGATGAATTCTCATAGGTATGCTTTGTGTTATGCTTTGTAGACGTTGTAAAGACTGAATAGACTACGTGTAAAGGTTAAGAAGATGCAAAGGCAAGTTTTCTAACTTCGTTTATATTTTACTATGAATGCAAGTTTTCTAAACTCTTGTCTATACATTATGGTTGGACAAGAGGTCATTGTGCATAATTGCTTATGCATGAACTGTTATTGAATAATCGATGCCATTTGATTCGGCTAGACTGAGATTTAGCATATTTTGGTGGGTTTTTCCATAAATCTTTCCAAAATATATAATGTTGTGATCCTATGCCAATTGCTTGGTACGGATTCTCAGATAAACCTGAGTATGAATAAAATAATGGTTTTAAACGTCATTAATTCGACAGGCACATGAGGTTGCCACCAATTAAACGTAAACACGTTTAATGTATGAGTGTTGATCAACATAGAGTACTACAGGCTGATCACCTAGATGTGCTCGTAAGCTATATCGGACTTACGGCCTTCGTGCCGAGTTGTTCCTTTCATGAATGAGAACTAAAATATATGGTTCATGGTCGTTGACCAAAATGGATTCCGAAGAGGCTATAAAGTCCTTGGGAATGGTTTTAAAGGAATCAAAATGAAATTTTGATTACTCTTAAGTACTTCATAACTATTGTACAGCTATTGAAGACCAATATGATTCTTGATTTTATGGTTTCAAGATATACTGTTTAACTTGCTGAGTTGTTTATGCTCATTCTTGCTTAAAACTAAATGATTTCAGCTAAGAACGAACGAACTGAAGGATCCGGTAAAGACAAAGGCAAGTCCAAGCTGGACAAGTAGTGACCTTTGTAATAGCATAGTATTAGTATTGTATTTACTGATATTATGACATAGAACAATGTATTGGTTATGAATACTTGGGAAGGAATTTAATATAATGTAATAATTAGAAAAATTATACATTGATAATGATGTCCTCAATTGAATGTATGAGTAGATTGTAGCACAGTGTAGCACCATGTCTTGGGTTTGAAGGTACCCAGATTTGGGGGCGTCACAAGTTTAGTATGGAAGATTCCAAGAGAGGTCTCATGCCGATGAGCCATCGAATACATCTCTTCAAGAAATAGGCCCCAAAGACACTTGAGGAGAGAGATCGTATAAGTAAGATTACTTACGCTTCAGAAATAGGATCTATCATGTACAACATGATATGTACTAGACCAGATGTCGATTATGCACTTAGTGTAACAAGAAGATATCAATCGAATCCTGGAGAAGAACACTGGAAGGCACTAAAAACATCCAAAAGTACTTAAGAAGAACTAAGAATGTATTTCTTTTCTACGTTGGGTTTGAATTAATATTAGAGGGGCTATACAGACTCAAGTTTTGAAACGGACCAAGATGACAGTAAATCCATTTCGGGGTATATGTTTACCTTAAACGGTGACGCAGTGAGTTGGAAAAGTTAAAAGCAAGAAATAGTTATTGATTCAGTGACAGAGGCAAAGTACATAGCTGCAAGTTTAGTTGCGAAGCAAGCTATTTGGATGAAGAAGTTCATAACTGAACTTGGTGTGGTTTCTAGAATTAGAGGAGTAGTGCCTTTATTTTGTGATAACATAGGAGTCGTTGCACATGCCTAGGAACCCAGGTCTCATTAGAAATCCAAACACATGTTGCGATGATTTAATTTGATTAGAGAGATCATTGAAATGGGAGATATCACCCTGGAGCATGTGGACTCTCAAGACTACATTGCATATCCATTTACTAAAGCTCTAACCCAACAGCAGTTTGATCGTCACTTAGAGAAGATGGGTATTAGATACCATTGTGATTGGCTTTATTGCAACTGGGACATTAAAAGTAGTATGCACACAAACCAATCATATTTGATATGATGTAGCATATACTTTGTAATCTTATTCATTTATTAATAAAAGAATTGATTTATTAAAGGTATTTTACTTTATCTACATGATGTTGTAATATTATATGTTATAAACCCCATAGTTTTAAGCAATACTTTTAGAATATGATAATGATCATGCTAATGAGATCTAAATTCTTAGATAACTTAAAACTAAAATTGTTTCCAATCGTTGGATTACTAAAAAAAGGATTAGTGAATTCGGATAGACTGGTACATACTTTGCTTGTTCTTAAGAAGAGGATGATTGATCTCATAATCATTTGTGTGGAGACACTAAAGCAAGTTTTTAGGTTCTTATTGGAGAATAAGTTCACTGAACATGGCTCGCTACAGAAATATCTAATGAAGTTTTACTTGTCTGTCCATAGGAATTTCTTTAGTGATAGTAGTACAAGTGATTCTTGGACTTGAGATCATCATAGTATCTTGTGTATGATGAGTTATACTTTGACATGTCCCTTAAGACCCTTAATGTAATTTAAAGGGTATGCTTGGGTATAATAAGTAGTACATGGAGATAATAAATGGTCAACAAAGAATCTACCGCTTCTAGTAAAAGGAGAGAATGTCCTATGTGATTCGATAAATGACAACCCAGTAGTCCTTGGCCAAGGCAGAATAAAATTAGAAAGTAGTTTCTAATTTGCATTATTTAGAATTGTGCATTTGAGAATCGAAATACATATAATTAAATAAAATAAGACTTGACAGTAATTCAATGTCTTATATTTAATTGGGACATTGTATGGTAGAATGATTGAATTGTACGGTAACTATTCACTGAAAGAATCTTTTATGATTAATATTGAAATCTATATTATATGAAAAGTCGTTGATCGCTAAGGGGGCTTACCCTTATTATAGAATAAATATTATTTATTTAATTGAATTAAATAGTTTACTTTCTTTAAATAAGATTAGAATTGTTCTAATTGATTTATTCACAACCAAAGAACCTAAAGGGTCACACCGCAAAAGAAAAATATTTATTTAAGAAATAAATGGCATAATCGTAATAATAAGTTAAGTATATATAATTTAATATATGGTGATTGAATTAATTAAATAGCTTAACATTTATTATTTAATATTTTGGGAATATTAAATATAAATTAATAAGAGCAATCTTATTATTATTATTATTACTATTACTATTATTATTATTATTATTATTTAATCCATAAAAGGGTTTGGGAATTAATTAGTAAAAGTACTCTCATGAGTTCCTAATTAGATTAGTAATCTAATTAATTAAAAGAGTTTAATTAATTAAAATAAAACTCTATTCCTAAATAGTTTAGGAGGGTTGTCTACATTCATAAATAAGAGTAGAATAATTATGGGTTGGGGTCAGACAAGCTTCCAAGAGTTGGGAGAGTACTTACAATTTCTATAGAGAGAAAAACTAAGATTTTTCCAATTACACTCATCTTCTTGAATAGATATTATTCCTTGGTGAATCACCTATAGAGGCAAAACACTTGGTTGGCTAACGTTGATTAAAGAAAAGAATCTAACCCGGTTAATTCAAGGAGAACGCAAAGGAATTGGAGGCGAACTTGTATTTGAGGAAGCCTTGATCTACGAGGGTATGATTCTATATCTCCATATCTTTTGTTTAATTGATAATTGTGCACAAGGATGATCATGGTTATAGTTTGTATAAAAAAAATTAAAATTCGATTTTGTCGCGCTTCCGCTATATTTGTGTAATTTGATTGCATGTTCGCACTATATATAAACTTTACAGAGATTACATGACATTGTACCTGCTAAAAAATGTTGTGTAAGAATTAGCAATCGCATTCATAAGTAATAATACAATTGCAAACCTATTTGTTGAGGACCATTGAGAAAATATGTTGACTAATGACAATAAGTATTGTATTGTTGCATTGCAAATGACTACTTGGGTTTATGAGAACAATATTAACATTATTATGGGATGGACATAATTTTGTAAATAATTTTCATTGATCCTGCAATAAGATTAGTGAGGCAGTTTATATATGTTTTTTTGCTACGACTAGAATTGCAAGTTGACCAACTTTTTGCGAGTTTCAATATCAACTTTTTGGTTGTGGTTTAAGTGAATGTGTTTAAATCTCTCTTTTGAATTAGGAGTTAGGACCCTCATTATGGGAACGAGGTAGTATGTATAGATTTGGATATTAACTTTTAGTATTTGATTTTGATGTACATATATATAGTGAGATATTCGCAACTTTATACCTCAAATTTAGTTGTTGAACACAATCAGTATTCGTTACTATTTTCATATAATAAAATGATTTTTTCTGTTATGATTTTTGTTGCTTTAACGTCATTTGAGAAATGAATTTTAATTGATTAATATTATTGGAATTATAATTATGGTGATCGTGTTTTTGATTTAATTTAAACTTTCTTAATTTCAAAATCAAAATCAAACAAATCAAACTATTTTGAAAAGATAAAGCAACTGATGAAGCCAAGGAACACTCTAATCTCAGCACCTATACATAAACTTTTGTCACCATCTAATCTAATTACTGTTTGATAAGAGGATCAATATTTAGGCATTGCAACTTATTACTACCTTCTTTTGGAAACAAGTACTTTTTGGTAATTTTTTATTTTAATTTAAGGTTTGCAATAAATAAGCAAAATTATATATGTCTATACGTTGATTGTTGTTTTGATATGCAAAATTAGATAGTGGCAATGGTCGGATGAGACAGAATGCAACAGTTGCACACTTGCTATAAGGATAACACGTTATAAAGTCATGTTTCAGGAAGTAAAGTTGTATATGCCCGAGGAAGAATATGTTACAAGGTATTTATAATATTGAAAATCTTTTATTTTTGAAAGAGTGCTTTTGCATATAATACAATTTTTTTGAATGAATTGTAGATCATCATAAGAACTCCCGATATCATGATATAGATTTGGGAATTGTTAAATCCACAACACTTTTTGTTATTTCCACAACAAAAGTATCGCTGTAAATGTATAGCGATGATGAAAACTGTCGTTATAAGATCTGTAGACACTCAAAATTTCACTTTTCTGTTACTAACAATATAGGAGGTCAAAATTGTCTTTTACATCTCAAAGACAACTTCGAGGGAAAAAACATCACAAATTTGACCCTGGAGACAACCCTGAGGGAAAACATTATCATAATTAAACCTCAGAGATAACCCCGAGAACAGGCCTCCACCTCGGAGACAACCCTGAGGGACAGCCTCAGCCACTTCAACCCCAGAGACAACCTCGGGAGGTCAAAGAAGGAATGTTGAAAACACAACATAGACAATAAACGTCCAGATTAGGATAGGCTCACAAAGAACCACCACAACAATCCCTAGTGCAAACTGTGTAAGACTGATGAACGGATTACCTACAAAGACTTGAAGATGCTATTTTAGTCATGGACCCATCTTCCCGGATTCAGAAAAGGCCAATCCCTATGTTATTGTGTAGATCTCGATAATGTCACGCCCCCAAATCCTCTACATTTCCTGTAGCAGATTTGGTGCTCACGTAAATATTCTGTAAGACAATAACTTCTATAAATCCAAAATTCACAGTATCACAATTCAGTTAAGAGTTCTCGTTAGAACAATTTCCATCTCTGGATACCCTCACTTGGATGTATAAATTTATAATCTTATAGATATTTCTTTTATATCAATAATTCCTATCTATCTGACATTCACAATACAAATGATAAGATTGTTCTTGGAACTGAGGAGCGATCAGTGCTTACAGAACTCCCAAGATCATTCTATACCCTCATTCAGATGTATAGTTCATATAGATACTGTACTTGATACTATTCATTACTCATAATGTAAAACTATTCAACTAATAACTTAACAACATAACAATATCTGGTTACATATTGTTCAACTATTACATTATAGAAGTACCAAATTACATTCTTAGTTTTAATACAATAAACATTTATTCTCATAATTTTCTTCTACCCATAAGTATGAATTTTTGAACCTCCTGGGGTATTCGACGCAGCTACAAAGAAAAAGAATATTTGCAAGGATGAGCTTTAAGATGCTTAGCAAGTTTTAAATATTTACAATTTATACTCACACAATATCTGAATTGAAAGAACATTTAGTTCAGAGTATTTTCCCCCATTCCTATGAGTCATAAAGATTTATAGGAGTTCTGCCATTCCTAAGAGTCATAAAGACTTATAGGAGTTCTTTCATTCCTAAGAGTCACAAAGATTTGTAGGAGTTCTTTCATTCCTAAGAGTCATAAAAACGTATAGGAGTTCTGTTCAGATATTTTATAGGAAGTCAGCCTATTCATATCCTAGGGGTATGCATATTATCCTACCAATTTAACAGGATCAGTGTATATATGTACTAAACAACATTGGTTTTTCCACAATTTATGTATTGATATCAAATCAAACATCTCTTACGCAAACAATAGCTCATATATTTTGGTTATACTTGAACAATAAGTCATAACCCTTTTTAAATCACAGATATCACGAAGAATATGTATAACACATTCGTCTGTCAATATACAAAACTTACATTTAATATTGAAATTAAATGCAGTTAGAAAACTTGCCTTTATCACGATCGGTTACTTACGTTATTTGAAAGTATATTCACAACTTATATACGTTATAACAGTCATTAGAAATGATAACAATTAGTTTCTATTAGTGTCTGGGTTGATCTTGGAGTCCGTTCGGTATTTTACAACTTTATTGAATAGCTATCGAATTAATTTTTTTCAATAACTTTATTGAAAAGTTTTAATGTCTTATTTATATGCTTTAGAGATCATTTATCATAATTTCCAAATGCTTAAAATAATTTTTAAATGATTTAATATCATTTAAAAATAATTTTTAAGTTATTAATATTATTTTTAAATATTTAATAATCATCTAAAGTAATTTTTAAATGATTTATTTTATTTTATAATGATTTTAAATCATTATTATCATTTTAAATAGTTTATTACTATTTGAAATGATTTTTAAATTAATAATATTATTTTTAAGTAATTTATTATTAATTACTTTAATTATTATTAATATTTAAATCAATTAAATATTAATAAAATTTTTATATAAAAATATTAGAAATTATTTATTATAAATAAAAATGATTTTTTAGAATTTTTATTATTTATTTAGTATTTATTTCTATTTATTCTAATTATTTTAATTAATATTATTATTTTCCAAATTTTACCCGTCGCTAAAGGGCTATTAGCAACGCGTTGGGGCCTTATTTGACTTGATTTTTTTGGCAACTTGTTTGGTTTCTGGGAAGATTAATGTAATGAAGTTGTAGCTCTTGTGTAATACTACAAATCTATGTTCATTTCACTATCTAAGATCATGTCTACAGGTTCCCACAGCTGATCAAACCACCTACCCTCGCCTGTTCATCCTTTCTAGGCTGCCCAGAAAGGTTTAGTCAATGCCGGTCAACGACCTTTAGGGTCTTATATCTTACCGGCAGGTTAGTCTTTGGTTGATCTAGTCGTCGGGCTCTATAGACGAACTACAAGGGTACATGGCTTGAGCAGTTACAGAGTCTAGATCTCAACAAGAATCAAGATTCAAGCCGCCAAAAATCTTGTCAGACCGCTGCTCAACATTTCTGGGTTACCCAGAAATGAAATCTGGACGGTCAACGTAGTTTGACCGTTTATATCTTCCGGTCAGTGACTGTATAGGGTTTTAGAGTGCTATGGTTGTGTAGAGCTTGTAATACCCGAGAATTTTCATATATTATTAAATAAATATATTAATGGAAATGAGAATTTATTTGAATATAAATGATTTTGTGTTATGAGAATGATTAATTCAATTATATTAAATTGAATATCTATGACAATTGAGAAAAATGTGGAGTTTACGATAAACTCGTTGAGAGCCTAGTGTGGCACAGTGATGAGAAATATTAATAATTATATTAATTGATGAAGAATTTTTAAGTGAATAATTAATTAATTGTTAATTATTATTAGAGAATATTAATTGATTGTTGTGAGATATTAACTATGGTTGATTAATAATATGTGATTATTATTATTGCAAGAAATATAATAATAATAAACCACTTGTTTATAATTGTGCTGAGATTTATATTTGTTAATGAAATAATTAATCCTATGATTATTAATTTGGTATAATTAATAATCAATGAGGAATAAATTAATTAATATTATTGTTAATCAACGAGATAAATAGTCTATTTATTTGACCTTATGAATAATAAAACAAATAAGTGAGTGATTAATATAATAAGATTATATTAATTAATATGTGCAAAAGTGCAATACTTGAATATATAAAGTATATGGAATACAACTATATTATAGAGAGACACTTAAGTGTGACCATGCATGTATATACATAAACTATGTTATATAATGCAATACGAATATATTACACATAGAAACCATATATTACATGAAGCATAATGTGATTATGTTAAAACTATATAGGAATACATGATAATGCCTATGTGACAAGGTGAGTGTGTATACAGTAAAATAATATATCATGAATATATTGTAATCAATTATTGATTGTAGAATTTAATAATGTGATAGTATCTGATTAAATTATATCCGGTATTAACAGAATGTACATGGATTATATGCGTACAAGTCACCTTCACTATATTGAAGTATTCCTTATGCAAATTTATATTGTGACATTAAGTTTTAACCTATGTATGGACAATAGGTATATATAATATAACATAAGAGTAGGAAGTATATTATGTGTGTATAATAATTTAAGTGTTGTGTGCTAATAAAATGCTGAGTATTGTTGCCTTGTCCCATTATAAGAGACCCTTTCTCCTTCACGTGAAATATACAAGCTATCCTACTCTCCTATTCTTCCTTAAACTCAGCAACATGGGCTAGAAAATGATGAAGAAGGGTGTGGGCATAATGATGGATTTCAACAACTATCTACCAACTTCCTCTTATCTAGCATGCAATTCAAATTTCTGTTAGTTTGAAATGGTAGGCAATTGCATTGTCTGTATTTTGTTTTCTCTATAAATATGGCTTCCTTCCTTCTCAATTCACCTTGCTGAGATTTTGTTTGAGTTGATAAGTTGAGAGCATATACATATATCAGTATAATAGCATTGTGAAGTAGCAGCAAGTTCAATTATCTAACAGAGGTATAATTATCTTTCCATGTTCTTCATTCATGTTCTATATTTTGCTTACTGTCAAAATTTCCAATTCTTGATTTTGATTTCAATTCATACTAGATTGGATTGGGACATGTTCTTAGTTGTTATATAGTCTTATACATATGTTAATGAGCCAATGTGACTGATCACAAGCAAGTTCGTGAAGTAAATTTGTGTTTGGACTGGGAACTGCCGAAGCAGGGAGCTCACTGGTGCTGGCCGAAGCACGGCGCAGCTGCGCCAGTTTACTACTGAGGCGCAGCGCAGCTGCGCCGACCTCTGGAACCAGAATCAAATTTTGTTCCTAAAACTGCTATATGGTAGTTACTTGTATAGATAAGGCAAGCACGTGAACATGAGTAGAACATATGTATGAGTACATAGGCCTAACGTAAGCATGTTTAAACCAAGATGGTATACCTTTTTGACAAAACGACGTATATGTTTAAAAAGGAACTTAAAGTTATAAAGAGAGACTTGAATATGTTATATTTATATTCTGACTTTCGATACATGTTATTATGGTTTAGAGATTCATGAAGGATGTGATAACTTGTGTATATATGTATCTTAAGGTAACATGAACATGTTAGACTTCGTTAATAGAACTTACTAACGAAACATGGACTTTGAACATGGACTTAACATGTTGTATTAGAATCCATATTCTGATATTTTTAACATGCTTAATAATGAATATAACATCACTAGTATACCATACGTGTGTACTCGCTTGTTAAAATTCAATAAGAAGTTAACCAAGCACGGGTTTACGCATGTTTCTAAAGTAACAAACAAAGCTAGTTATGAATAAAGGATGTGGACAATCGCAAGCATGTATATTACAATTTTTATGACCTTCTTGCATGTATCTATGGTTTAATTGTATACGTTGTGATTGCATGGCCACATTTGGCCTTAAGCTCTTAGAAATCCTAAACTAAGACCCTAATATGTAAAGATAAATTTAGATTTGAATACGTGTATGATATAACTACTTGTGAGCATGCCTAAATCAAGTTATATGATCACCTCGTATATTTAAATTAACGAGCATGATAGCTTACATGATTTTATGATGTTGTAAGGACTTGAATTGTTTAAAATGTAAGTCTAGAATCATGTTATGGAAAGTGGAACCTAGATTGCCTTGGGAAAACACGAAAGGACTTTTAACATGTCAGTATACCTGGTGTGAATGTTAGCTTGCATGACCGGACAGAAACCACAAGGCACATATCAGCCTTGGCTTAGCCAGAGGTCTGCGCAGCTGCGCCGGCCCTAGGCTTAGCCATGGCGCAGCTGCGCCAGTCTGGAATCAGAATTGAGCCAGTTGTTGATCTGATTTTTTTGACAGTTATCTTATGCGATTGCTTTAACTTGTAATATATGACCAGTATGCTAAGAAATGTGTTAAGAGGCATGCTAAGTGATAAAATTGAATGTTTGATTATAAACTTCCCAAGGATAAGTCCAAAAGGTGTTTGGGGACTATAAAGCAACGATTAAAAACTATGTGATGACTTCATAATGTCTTGTAAACTGAAATGTGCTATATGTATGCAAAAGTATATGATGAAGTATGTGTATAGTATGCAACTACGTTAAACGTTTATGGGTGCGTTTAAAATTACATGTCATATGTGAGCATAAATGACTAATGAAAATCCTATACTTATAATACACTATAAATAGGATTCAAAAGTGTTGAATTACTTTACGTGGATAAACTACGCTAAAGGCAAGTTTCCTAACTTACACTCTTTTACGGTGTAAGTATTCTATCCTTGTATATTGTGAACTAGTTTCTTACTAAATTGTTGATTTGAATTAGCATACTTGAACTCTTAATTCATTAGAGCTATTATACATGTTGAACTTAGTATTGTTCTTGAATATTGTGAAAGTGTCTATGCCATTTGATTCGGCTAGACTTATATTATTGAAAAGCGACCCAAACCAATTGATTGGTGCGGGATCTTGTATTTGACTGAGAAGAACAAACTATAACTGTCGGAGAACCGACGCGCGCACTTGAGTATGATTGATTGTTATGCATAACGAGGGTACTTTAGGCTGATCACCTGCTGTATCTGTTTTTGTTGGATTTTCAGTTTATTACTGTTAAATCCTGTGGAAGTTCATAGTCCTTAGTGACTACTCAGTATTCAGTTATCTTGAAATCTTGAATTGAATTATTATTGAATCATATTGATATTATTCTGTCCTTAGCGACTGTTATTGAGAACTGTTGATACTCTTGCTATCCTTGAACTATCAAACTTTTCTATACCTTTTCGAGAATTGAGAATTATATCACTTACCCTTGTCGTATATTACTTGCTGGGCAATTAGTGCTCATTCTTGCTTCCCTAAAACATTTCAGTTAAGGCAGAGCAGGGCGAACCTTCGGGCATTGATAAGGGCAAGGGCAAGGCTACCAAGTAGCTTGTCTCTTTTTTTTTTATATATTTTAATGTTGTATTAAGATGATGTAGTAAGACTGGTTTTGATTATGTTTAAGCTTAAGTTAGGTTATGTAATAAGTCGTTAATTGATATTATTATGTAATCTATTAAGTACTGTAGGTTGCGAGACTTGGGGGAATAATTATAATAAATCATTGTAAATTATTCTAGAATAGATTTTCCGCTGTGATCGTGTGATATTTAGTTATTATTATCGTAATGTATTACCATGAGCACGTGATGAACCGAATTCGAGAGACCAAGTGGCGGTCCTGGAATTTGGGGGCGTCACAGAGCTCATGTCAAGGTATAAGTCTACTAGCATCTAACACTTAAACAACCTGTCAGAAAAGAAATCTAGGCGATCAAACGGGCTGTCAGGCTCATGTTTACGTTTTCTGGGTTACCCAGAAAACAGGCGGTCAACGTTGGTCAACGGGTTTTGACCCATTATAACTTCTAATCTAGCGTTCTGAGATCTAATCTACCACTACTAATCTATTAACAACCTTGCAAGCTATTATTATCAATTCTTAAAACATCAAACCATCAAATAATCAACGAGATATAAGGGCTGACATTCGTTGTTAGACCCTTCTTTGACACTTCGGCAGTTTTGCTTAAAACTTAATTTTGATGCTTTTAAATGTTATGTATTCGTGTTTTAGCAACCCAGATCACTTAATAACTTACTAATGAACATATCTAAATAATAACAACAACAATTTAACTTTCAGAATTTAAAATTTTAACTAGGGTTAGGTTTTTAACCTTTTTGAGTACTTTTTGCTTTCTTCCTCTTTTTGATGCTGGTTCTAGCTTGCTGGGAGTTGTTTATGAGTCAGTTGGGTGTATACATTAGGTGTAACAAATGTGGCCTTATGTTCTTAGGTGCTATCCTTATACGAGAAGTCCAAGTAAGTGTAAAAACCTAATTCCTATCTCATTTTGACAAGTAAGGTTATAGCATTAAATGAAGAGGTTGTGTTGTCAAGCCTTGAGGTAAAATTAGATAAGGAAAGTCTTTTACTTGCCAAGTAAAATATTTGTGCTTATCTCCTTTAAAACAAAACAAACTAAGGGCATTTTAGTCTTTTTGCATTCATTAAGGGTATTTCAGTAATTTCCAACTTAAATCCAAGGGTAATTTAGTCATTTCCTATTATCCTTAGAAAATTTAAAAATAATTATGAACAATTAGGTTTTGTTAGTTTAGAATTAGGGTTTATAAATTAAATTAGGGTTTATAATTAGGGTTAGGGTTTCCTAATCCCTAATTAGGGTTTCTTTACAATCTTTAATACATCATATTAAATTAATATAGGTATATATATATATATATATATATATATATATATATATATATATATATATCATTATCAATGTATCATGCTATAATTCACATTTATTATAACAATATGGGTTAGGATTTCTGATTTAGATAAAATCCTAAACTAGGGTTTACCTATAAAACTTTTCATATATCTGTACATAGTTACATCTCATGTGTTGATGTGTAATTATATATAATAATAATAAAGTTAAATACACATCACACAAAATATTACACATACTTATATTTACTGTTTATATTAATATTCCTATTTAAAGTTTGGAATATTACAGGTAAGATATTTCCGGAATGGTATGGCATATCTCCATGCGATTCTCGAATTATAAAATATGGACGTTCTAGCAAACAGCACGGTGATCGAAGGAATGAACTTCGAGGCGACGGGACCCACTTGGCCTGGCCGCAGGTCTACCTGCTGCTGCCATAGGTACACCTGCGGCTGGTCGGGTCATTAAATATTAGACCCCCAGGTCATTTTAGAGAGAGAGATCTCATTTTCCAATTTTCTAGAGGGAGAAATTTGAGAGCTTGAGAGAAAAAGGGAGTGATTCTTAATCTCAAACGTTGTAAATCTCTGTTATAAACACTTATACACATATAAATTTTGATATATCAAGTTTCTACAGGTTGAAATTAAGTTTTTTGAAGCTTGAAGCCGTTTGTTTGCAGATCTCGAGCCATTTTATAAGATCTTCTCAGATTTATGCTTATTTACTTCTTTATTATATATATATATATATATATATATATATAAGGTTATATATTATATATATATATATATAATATTTGGTCGTGTACAAATCTAGTTTTTTATCGTTCATTTCGTGTAAATAGTTGATATTTGCAGTATATTGACAAGATATATCCTAGATCTGGCCTAATCAAGCATTTAACATGTCCAAAAGCTTCATAGCTTGACCCATTGAGCTCGATAGGCATAGATCTAGGTATCTAGTTTATTTTCTAGTTTTGTAAATATTAATGCGACCACGATATCCTAGATCCATATCTAGAGGAAGCGGGAAGCTTAAATAATCGCGTACAAGGATTTAAGTGATAAATCACTTATTTAGCGAAGTTAGAAAGTATATATGTACTTTGTTTCAATATATTCATCATGCAAGCATTTAAATGATGTCATGTGAGCCTAGGAACCATATGGTTGAAGATTCAATCAATGAATCTAAAATCAGTTCCTGTGATGGACTTATTTAAGTTGTATCATCAGCTTGCAATCCATTGTACATGTAATCTTGGGCCTTAAAATGGTATCCGTATTTAAGGCCCCGAAATAGTGAAAATCATATATGTGGTGCTCGGGCTTACTTCGATGGCTTCCATGCCCACAAGGAGCCCAACCCTTGTAGTTAATATTTTTGATTTAGCTTTGAAAGATGCTTCACATTTCAATTAAAATCAAATCAAGCCGCTTCTAGAATAAAATTGGAAGTATCAAAGGGCCTCGATTCCTATTTGGCAAAAGGGTTTGAAAACCAGCTTTCAAAACATCACTTTCATATGCTTTATCTGAAAAATGAAATTTTATGTAAATCAAACCCTTTGAACATAGGTCCAAAGAGGCACATAACTACTTTAAAAATAAAACACTTAAAACACCCTTTTCTAATGCTTCACACACACACACACACACAAACATATACACACACTTCATGCATAGGGAATGAAAAAGTCACGGTGACCATGTTTCACAGAAGTCGGGGGGTGCCTAACACATTTCACTTGCTTAAGCAAGCCCCTGAACTCTATGAATCTCGTGTTACAGACCAATTAAACGGAGTCACATATTGGGCCATATTGCAAAAACTTTCAAATCCCGGATTAGTTGGTACATCCTTTTAAACTCATACCTGTAAGAAGCCGAATTTTTAGATATTATTAAATAAGGATTTAATAAATAAAATTCTTAAACTGTGAGATGGGTTCGAATAAGAGTATTTTTTATGTGATATAAGGTATGTGGTATTATATTACATAGGGTAATATGGACTATGTAATATGTGTTTTATAAATATATTATTAATATATATTTATTAATTATCGTAGAGACGATCCAGTTGAGATAAAGGAGGTGGATAAATTCCTATCGATATTAAATAATTTATAGAATTATTTTATCATAGTAAGTTGGTGACATTAAATATCCTTAATGTATAATCACCATATTCTTGTGTATGTGTATTAATAACTAGTATGTTTATAATATAGGTTATTAATAGCACTTAAGCTATCCGTGAATAGGTTTGGATAGTGAAGCATGAGTTAGTTAAGGAATTAACTAATAAGAATAAATATTAGTTAATTTAAGTTGGGAGTTATATTATGAAATAATATAATGAGAGTATTGAACCTTAATTAACTATGATGATATAGTACAGTGTTTAATTTACTTAAGTAAATGAGCGAATTAATATGTGTGTTGAATATGTAATTATAGTTGATACTTTTATATTACTTAGAATAGTAATATGTGAGAAATTCTAATGTGCGAATAACGTTAAATATATATATATATATATATATATATACGTTATTAAAAGGGAGATGGAAAATCATTATATCTTTAAATGAATATTTGAAGAAATTGTTTTGGGAACAATTTATAGAAAAGAAAGAGAAATGGTTATTATATATTTTAATAAAGGATATTAAAATAATTTTTAATATTGAATTATTTTAATAAAAGGAGGAAATGTTATTTTTGAATAGTAACATTACCTTATATATTTTGTATAAGGTGTGATTGATTAATATGATAGATATATTACATATTTGCTATATGTAAATAAATTAATAGAAATAATTTCTTATAATAGAGAATAAACTTATTATCTATTTACTATATATAATATATGTACATGTGTCGTACATATAGTTATTTGAAATTATATTAAGAATATTGTCTTGGGACAATAAGTAAATTATTTTCTAATAATGAATGTCTTTATCCGGAGAAAACATAATATTTATGTTATGGCAAAATACATAAATTGTAATGCATTTTCAAGGGAGTTTAATTAATAAAAGGAAACTAAGTTATTTTAATATATTAAATAACTTAAGTTATTATTTGATCGTGAATATTTTCATTGAAATAATTAATAGAGTATATATTAATTATTATAAGCGTTAAGGTTATACTTATTATAAGGGTATAATTAATTGAGATAACTTAGCATCTAAATGCTTGAGACACACAAACATTATTTTGAAAGAATGTTTGAGAAAGGGAAGCGATAATAAGCTTAAGATTAAGCTTGTGGGAGAGGCCTTGTGTGGCACAATAATATATTCGTCGATGAATTAATTAATTCAAGGACGGAAGGATTATTGATTGAACAATAAGAATTTTTAATTAAACAATTAATCTATATTAATTGTTATTATAATAATATGTTGAATTATTATTATTGCGAGTGATAGCATGATAATAAGTATATTTGTTATAAATATAATAAGATTTATTTTTATTGTGAAAATTAACTATATAAATGTTAATTAATTGTTATGGAAATTTTAATTCCATTGATTAATGAGAAATGGATTAATAAATATTATTATTAATTAATTGATGAGATAAGTAAATTACTTACTTCTATGTGCAAGCATGCGAATAAAATGTATAGCGTATAGTAACTAACTATATATTATATGAAGTGTGAAGTGTAGTGCAATTATATTATATAGTGTGGTGCAACAATTATTTGACTATACTATATATAGGGACCATGTATCAAGATTAATTAAACTATGTGAGTTACATGAAATGTGGGTGTGACAATGTGTATATTAAGTATACAATAAAATAATATATATCATGAATATATGGTAAACAATTATTGAATTAATAAAATTTAATAATAAAGGAGACAATACACTGTGATGGTACCCGAAAGAATTATATCCGGTGGGTTGAACTGTACATGGATTTTATATGTGTGAGTTAAAATTTACTACATGATAGTAGTATTTATTTATTAGGATTACATGGTAACCCCATTTTTAACCTAAGTGTACAATTATACATTGATATATATAATATACATATGTATATTGCCCAAAGGAATGCAAAGCTGAGATTATTTCTTGTCCCTAATTGTGAGTCACCCCTCAATTTCCTCTCACGTGAACTCCCTAGTCTACACTACTCTTCTTCTCATTTTCCTCACAATTGTAGCCAATGATTTCAAAGGTTGGGGGTTTGATGATGTGATTTACCAACTCTCTACCTAATCTCCATGAACCATTAGATTCTTGTTCCTTCCATTAGTTTGAAATGGTGAGTAAATTCATGGACTAGGTAATGGATTGTCTATAAATGCAAGCTCCTCTCTTCTCTTTTTAATTTGCTGAGAATTCAAAATGAAGTAAATTGGGTAAGTATATTGAGAGAGATTTTCTAGTGAGTTGAAGAAAGCAATATGGCAGTGTAGTAGAAACCATTTAGCAAGCTTTGCAAAATTGAGATAGCAGAGGTATAAACTTCCCATCTTTGTTCTCTGTCAAACTTTATATTCTTAAAATTCTAAATTTTTGATTAGGTTGAATGGGATTGATTAATTAAGTACTTGGAAAATGTTGTTAAGCATGATAGAAATACATGATAGCTAGTATTGGACCGAATTCGTATGGATTTCTGAGTTTGGATTGGAACCTACCGAAGCAGGCTTTTTCTTGGCATGAACTGGACACGGCGCAGCTGCGCCGGGTTTATACCCAGGCGCTGCGCAGCTGCGCCAGCAGCCTGTTCTGATTTTGTTTTCCTGCTTCAATGCTGTTAAGTGCAAACGTATAGTACTATCTTAGAACAAGTATAATAGCATGAATAAATTATATATATGGATATGTAGACATAATATGAGCATATTCTACTATGATTATATGCATGATTAACGGACGGTTATGATTTCCAATAGTAAACGTAAAGTTTTGTAAACGAAATTGACTTATCCGAACCATGTCGACATTCTGATTTTTCAAGCATGACTATATGATTTAGGAATGCATGAGAAGCGTATTAACTTACGAATATATGTTTCATAGTATAACATGAGCATGTCGGACCTCGTTAGTGAACATTTCTAACGAAAGTGTAAGTTTTGAAAACAAACTTTGACACGTATGTACCATACCCATATTCTGATTTTTGAAAGCATATTTATATGGGTGGTTAAGCATGAAAAGATAGTCTAAGGTGTTATGATTGCATTAACATACATGATTGAAGACTACATTGATTTCAAAAGACAAACTTTGAGTTTTTAGACATAAATATATGATGTCCACATTCTGATTATTTGAGCATGTATATTAGGATTTCATTGTGCCTATAGACATGTTGACATAAGCATCATATGATGAAACATGGATTTCACCTATGTACGCATATTCGTAGAAAATGAATTTCTAAAGCATAAACTATGTGATTAACATATACATGTGTGATATACGCACGAGCATGTATACTTAGTATTGTTTAGCCTCGTGGTGTGTTGATATGACTTTAGTAATGGACCATTAGTAACGTGGGCTTGATTTGTTAAAGTTTATCGGCATATGGCCTTAATTGGATTAGGATGAGCATGCTAGGTTCGAACTTGAAATTATAACCATAGAGCATGCGTATTGATTAATATCAGTAACTTGAATGATATTGATTGAACTCGGGTGGTCCAGCAGAATGAAATTTCATTCCTGGTTTGATCAGTGAGTGGCGCAGCTGCGCCACTCTTAAGGCCAATACCTGCGCAGCTGCGCCATCCTGTTTTCAGGATTTGTGCAGTCTGTTTGTTCTTGGTTTTTGTAGTAGAATTGTATTATTACTTAAACTGCAAATCATGGTCTGACCCCTACTGGTTTATGACTATATGATAAACATAATAACCTTGCATGCCTAGTTTAAAATATGACAAGGATTTTGAAAGGTGAAACTTAGAAAAGTTTGAATGTAATGGTTTCGATAAAGTTTGAGAAACATGAAAGCAATATAGATCATGTATCTATGAGCTTTAATTAAGTGTCGAACACATAGTGAATCGAGTAAAGGTGTATGAATGTTGATATTAAAAGTATACCTATACTAGCTATTATAGGAGTATGTTAAGAAAGTGAAACAAGGTTCTAAGAACCAAGTTAGACAACAATGTAACCTTTATTATTACATTGACAATGTGTGATACATATAACTAATGAGTGTGATCTCTATGGTTAATATAACTGTGTAGGATTACACAAAGTGCAGAGATTCTTAAGCAGTTAAGTCGTAGTTGTTAAACTACGAATCAGGCAAGTATTTCAGTTCCTATTTGATGTATGAATTCAATAACTGTTAGTTGAATTATATTATGCTGTGATAATGTGAACTTATATATGAACTGTATATGAGATATAAATAAGATTGAAAGTTGATCTTTGATGATATACTTGTTATGTGAAAAGTAACATGCGTAGTAAATATAAACTGTTTATAAATGCATGAACTGAGTATGATGTTATATGCTATGTGATGCATGAGGACTGTTAGAATTGCTGAGCTGTCGAGCTCACTCTTGCAAATAACCACTTTTGCAGGTTAAGGATTCACGGTAAAGATTTCGTGCTTCTTGATTGATAAAGATAGATAGTATCGCATTGAAGAATACTACTTAGATTATTGTCTGGACCATGTTTAGATTCTAGATGATGTACTCGATAGTTGTTTACACTGTTTAATACTTGTTGTATTGTAAGAATGTATTAGTTAATACATAGAGGATATCAAGTCGAGTTGTAAACGTTATACGATAACTCAAATATAATGAATCATATTCAAGGGTTGTAATTGATTCAAGTTATGAAATCAATAAAAGATTTTATTCAAAGGATATTGAAATGTTAATTATTTCGCATTTTAGTAATATCGAATATGATGTAGAGATGAGATCTTGGATATAAATAGAATTTATATTCTAAATTGTAATAAGTAAAGTTGTATTCTTTTAGTAATAAATAAAAGATGTAATAATTTGGCGATAATAGTATCGTGACTGCACCGAATCCGAGGTTTCGAAGGAACGTGGATTTGGGGGCGTCACAGGTTGGTATCAAAGCTGTAGGTTATAAACCTTAGGTAAGTGTACCTTAGACTATAACCTGAGAAAGGAAAAGATAAGATTAAAATATATCTAAATGAAGATTCAAAGAATAATCTCGAAATATCTAGAGAATGAGAAACAGGAGTTTCCTAACTCCGGTAATGAAAATGTTAAGACGATGTCTATAAGATGTATATGACGAAGATAATGAGAATAAACTCGGATGGAGTTTAGTTGATAGTAGGGAAAGAACCCTGAGGTAAAGCGATGATCACGACGTGATCAGATTGAATTGTGAAATGATAGATAGTCTGTAATGACTAAGTATGTATAGCTTGATGCTATGAGAGAATGTACTATAAAAAGTACGAGAAGAACTTATGAGGAGTTGTATGTGATGAAACGTAGAAAGCTCGTAACGAGCAAGTGATAGAGTAAGATAGATTTAAGTGTTGGACTTCCATTGAAGACTCATGTAACGGCTTAGTTGTACAAACTTTTGTATGGGCAGAAGTTTTGTGCTTGCACTGAGTACGTCACATTGATAATCGTTGGAATGTTAGTGTCGCGGTATCATTATACATATGGCGGAAAGGTGATTCTTTTCTCATATTTATTTTGATAGATAGAGATTTCTAAGATACAATTAGATAATACTAAGATTAGGTGCGAGTTCTTAAGACTTATGCCTATGACGAGTTCGTGACTCATAATCGTATGATGGGACCCCTCAGCGAATGGACGATTTTGGTCTGACTAGGATAAGTTGCTCAACCCATATGATTGTGGTAAGTTCCTGAGCTTCCATGGTGTGGTAAGTTGGTGAACTGTACTGAGAATAGATATATTATATAAGAGTTTTGGAATAGTGAGCATTGATGGTTGTAATAGATTGAAGTGATGGAGAAATTTGGATTTTTCTAAATCTTCTAGCTATGCTAGATTTTCAAAATTTATTGACTTCGTGCTAGTTTTTGCACTTTGATTTTTTTGAAAAAAAATATTGGGTCAGATAACTGAACCAATGAGTTTTAAAAATGATACCGTTATTCGTATGTCTATGCTATTTGTTTCGGCTAAGACAAAAATGATTTGAAAATCTTTCAAAACGTATTTTTAACCATATGCATCATTTGATATGGTGTAGCATGGTAAACGATGGAGTCATCAATGCTATCAAACCTAGTGTCCGGAGCGATCGTGAGATTGCTTGTCCATGATGGTATGATGTAGTATGATAAAGTCATAAAATGACAGAATTTTCAACGTACGACTGAGGTGGTACGGTATTATGATGTCATAGAAGAGTTTTTGGTTTTCGTTTGAACTATGAAAAAGGTCAGTTAGGAGGATTGATATGTTTCGATTGATGTCCGGATTGTTGATAAAAGTCTAAGCTATTTGATTCGGCTAGACGACTGTTAGAGAATAATTATGGAATTCAAACATTCTTGTGTATTTATGCCAAATCAGATTGCTCTGGTGCAGATTCAGATGTTGAAAAGCTGAGGTGAACAACCCTATAAGGGAACATGTTTTCGGGGACAATGGTTCCGAGCGTAACGCATATAGTCGTTACAAAACACTACGTTACGGCCCAATGTAGTGGTACAATAGGTTGGCCACCTAGAGTACGCGTGGAGGGTGTTTTTAGTCTTTGTGATTGATAAACACTCTGGTTTGCGGTGTGAAGAATTGTGTTGAAGAATTAGTAAACCTGGAGAAAAGTTCACGGTCTTGTGACCCCTCAGCATAAATTTGGAATCTGAGTTATTCATACTACATCCCGATTATTGAAAAATCGTGGAAGATTCTTATTCTTCTGAAGGATGAAGGTAGTAAGTAGAATGTTCCTTAGAAAGGAAAAAGTGACAGAATGCGGTTGAGAAAGTTATAGTAATAAAACTTCTGAAAAGAGTATGAATAAAATTATTCAAGAGAATATGTAATAATGGGAATAGCACCGAGTAGAGGAAGTTTCGGTGATTCCGAGGACGGAATCCTTATAAGGGGGAGGGGATGCAAGAACCCGAATTTTTAGATATTATTAAATAAGGATTTAATAAATAAAATTCTTAAACTGTGAGATGGGTTCGAATAAGAGTATTTTTTATGTGATATAAGGTATGTGGTATTATATTACATAGGATAATATGGACTATGTAATATGTGTTTTATAAATATATTATTAATATATATTTATTAATTATCGTAGAGACGATCCAGTTGAGATAAAGGAGGTGGATAAATTCCTATCGATATTAAATAATTTATAGAATTATTTTATCATAGTAAGTTGGTGACATTAAATATCCTTAATGTATAATCACCATATTCTTGTGTATGTGTATTAATAACTAGTATGTTTATAATATAGGTTATTAATAGCACTTAAGCTATCCGTGAATAGGTTTGGATAGTGAAGCATGAGTTAGTTAAGGAATTAACTAATAAGAATAAATATTAGTTAATTTAAGTTGGGAGTTATATTATGAAATAATATAATGAGAGTATTGAACCTTAATTAACTATGATGATATAGTACAGTGTTTAATTTACTTAAGTAAATGAGCGAATTAATATGTGTGTTGAATATGTAATTATAGTTGATACTTTTATATTACTTAGAATAGTAATATGTGAGAAAGTCTAATGTGCGAATAACGTTAAATATATATATATATATATATATATATATATATATATATATATACACACGTTATTAAAAGGGAGATGGAAAATCATTATATCTTTAAATGAATATTTGAAGAAATTGTTTTGGGAATAATTTATAGAAAAGAAAGAGAAATGGTTATTATATATTTTAATAAAGGATATTAAAATAATTTTTAATATTGAATTATTTTAATAAAAGGAGGAAATGTTATTTTTGAATAGTAATATTACCTTATATATTTTGTATAAGGTGTGATTGATTAATATGATAGATATATTATATATTTGCTATATGTAAATAAATTAATAGAAATAATTTCCTATAATAGAGAATAAACTTATTATCTATTTACTATATATAATATATGTACATGTGTCGTACATATAGTTATTTGAAATTATATTAAGAATATTGTCTTGAGACAATAAGTAAATTATTTTCTAATAATGAATGTCTTTATCCGGAGAAAATATAATATTTATGTTATGGCAAAATACATAAATTGTAATGTATTTTCAAGGGAGTTTAATTAATGAAAGGAAACTAAGTTATTTTAATATATTAAATAACTTAAGTTATTATTTGATCGTGAATATTATCATTGGAATAATTAATAGAGTATATATTAATTATTATAAGCGTTAAGGTTATACTTATTATAACGGTATAATTAATTAAGATAATTTAGCATCTAAATGCTTGAGACACACAAACATTATTTTGAAAGAATGTTTGAGAAATGGAAGCGATAATAAGCTTAAGATTAAGCTTGTGGGAGAGGCCTTGTGTGGCACAATAATATATTCGTCGATGAATTAATTAATTTAAGGACGGAAGGATTATTGATTGAACAATAAGAATTTTTAATTAAACAATTAATCTATATTAATTGTTATTATAATAATATGTTGAATTATTATTATTGCGAGTGATAGCATGATAATAAGTATATTTGTTATAAATATAATAAGATTTATATTTATTGTGAAAATTAACTATATAAATGTTAATTAATTGTTATGGAAATTTTAATTCCATTGATTAATGAGAAATGGATTAATAAATATTATTATTAATTAATTGATGAGATAAGTAAATTACTTACTTCTATGTGCAAGCATGCGAATAAAATGTATAGCGTATAGTAACTAACTATATATTATATGAAGTGTGAAGTGTAGTGCAATTATATTATATAGTGTGGTGCAACAATTATTTGACTATACTATATATAGGGACCATGTATCAAGATTAATTAAACTATGTGAGTTACATGAAATGTGGGTGTGACAATGTGTATATTAAGTATACAATAAAATAATATATATCATGAATATATGTTAAACAATTATTGAATTAATAAAATTTAATAATATAGGAGACAATACACTGTGATGGTACCCGAAAGAATTATATCCGGTGGGATGAACTGTACATGGATTTTATATGTGTGAGTTAAAATTTACTACATGATAGTAGTATTTATTTATTAGGATTACATGGTAACCCCATTTTTAACCTAAGTGTACAATTATACATTGATATATATAATATACATATGTATATTGCCCAAAGGAATGCAAAGCTGAGATTATTTCTTGTCCCTAATTGTGAGTCACCCCTCAATTTCCTCTCACGTGAACTCCCTAGTCTACACTACTCTTCTTCTCATTTTCCTCACAATTGTAGCCAATGATTTCAAAGGTTGTGGGTTTGATGATGTGATTTACCAACCCTTTACCTAATCTCCATGAACCATTAGATTCTTGTTCCTTCCATTAGTTTGAAATGGTGAGTAAATTCATGGACTAGGTAATGGATTGTCTATAAATGCAATCTCCTCTCTTTTCTTTTTAATTTGCTGAGAATTCAAAATGAAGTAAATTGGGTAAGTATATTGAGAGAGATTTTCTAGTGAGTTGAAGAAAGCAATATGGCAGTGTAGTAGAAACCATTTAGCAAGCTTTGCAAAATTGAGATAGCAGAGGTATAAACTTCCCATCTTTGTTCTCTGTCAAACTTTATATTCTTGAAATTCTAAATTTTTGATTAGGTTGAATGGGATTGATTAATTAAGTGCTTGGAAAATGTTGTTAAGCATGATAGAAATACATGATAGCTAGTATTGGACCGAATTCGTATGGATTTCTGAGTTTGGATTGGAACCTGCCGAAGCAGGCTTTTTCTTGGCATGAACTGGACACGGCGTAGCTGCGCCGGGTTTATACCCAGGCGCTGCGCAGCTGCGCCAGCAGCCTGTTCTGATTTTGTTTTCCTGCTTCAATGCTGTTAAGTGCAAACGTATAGTACTATCTTAGAACAAGTATAATAGCATGAATAAATTATATATATGGATATGTAGACATAATATGAGCATATTCTACTATAATTATATGCATGATTAACGGACGGTTATGATTTCCAATAGTAAACGTAAAGTTTTGTAAACGAAATTGACTTATCCGAACCATGTCGACATTCTGATTTTTCAAGCATGACTATATGATTTAGGAATGCATGAGAAGCGTATTAACTTACGAATATATGTTTCATAGTATAACATGAGCATGTCGGACCTCGTTAGTGAACATTTCTAACGAAAGTGTAAGTTTTGAAAACAAACTTTGACACGTATGTACCATACCCATATTCTAATTTTTGAAAGCATATTTATATGGGTGGTTAAGCATGAAAAGATAGTCTAAGGTGTTATGATTGCATTAACATACATGATTGAAGACTACATTGATTTCAAAAGACAAACTTTGAGTTTTTAGACATAAATATAGGATGTCCACATTCTGATTATTTGAGCATGTATATTAGGATTTCATTGTGCCTATAGACATGTTGACATAAGCATCATATGATGAAACATGGATTTCACCTATGCACGCATATTCGTAGAAAATGAATTTCTAAAGCATAAACTATGTGATTAACATATACATGTGTGATATACGCACGAGCATGTATACTTAGTATTGTTTAGCCTCGTGGTGTGTTGATATGACTTTAGTAATGGACCATTAGTAACGTGGGCTTGATTTGTTAAAGTTTATCGGCATATGGCCTTAATTGGATTAGGATGAGCATGCTAGGTTCGAACTTGAAATTATAACCATAGAGCATGCGTATTGATTAATATCAGTAACTTGAATGATATTGATTGAACTCGGGTGGTCCAGCAGAATGAAATTTCATTCCTGGTTTGATCAGTGAGTGGCGCAGCTGCGCCACTCTTAAGGCCAATACCTGCGCAGCTGCGCCATCCTGTTTTCAGGATTTGTGCAGTCTGTTTGTTCTTGGTTTTTGTAGTAGAATTGTATTATTACTTAAACTGCAAATCATGGTCTGACCCCTACTGGTTTATGACTATATGATAAACATAATAACCTTGCATGCCTAGTTTAAAATATGACAAGGATTTTGAAAGGTGAAACTTAGAAAAGTTTGAATGTAATGGTTTCGATAAAGTTTGAGAAACATGAAAGCAATATAGATCATGTATCTATGAGCTTTAATTAAGTGTCGAACACATAGTGAGTCGAGTAAAGGTGTATGAATGTTGCTATTAAAAGTATACCTATACTAGCTATTATAGGAGTATGTTAAGAAAGTGAAACAAGGTTCTAAGAACCAAGTTAGACAACAATGTAACCTTTATTATTACATTGACAATGTGTGATACATATAACTAATGAGTGTGATCTCTATGGTTAATATAACTGTGTAGGATTACACAAAGTGCAGAGATTCTTAAGCAGTTAAGTCGTAGTTGTTAAACTACGAATCAGGCAAGTCTTTCAGTTCCTATTTGATGTATGAATTCAATAACTGTTAGTTGAATTATATTATGCTGTGATAATGTGAACTTATATATGAACTGTATATGAGATATAAATAAGATTGAAAGTTGATCTTTGATGATATACTTGTTATGTGAAAAGTAACATGCGTAGTAAATATAAACTGTTTATAAATGCATGAACTGAGTATGATGTTATATGCTATGTGATGCATGAGGACTGTTAGAATTGCTGAGCTATCGAGCTCACTCTTGCAAATAACCACTTTTGTAGGTTAAGGATTCACGGTAAAGATTTCGTGCTTCTTGATTGATAAAGATAGATAGTATCACATTGAAGAATACTACTTAGATTATTGTCTGGACCATGTTTAGATTCTAGATGATGTACTCGATAGTTGCTAACACTGTTTAATACTTGTTGTATTGTAAGAATGTATTAGTTAATATATAGAGGATATCAAGTCGAGTTGTAAATGTTTTACGATAACTCAAATATAATGAATCATATTCAAGGGTTGTAATTGATTCAAGTTATGAAATCAATAAAAGATTTAATATATAGTGAATATGTGAGTGGTCATAAATTATTAAGCCAATTGGAGCTATTAAGTTAATAAACTATTGGAATGTGTGATGACTTATGTGGGTTATGTAATTCATTAAATAAATATACCTTATATAATGGGTATACTTTTATTTTGTATAAAGAGAATTAAGAATAAAGTTATGTAATCTAATACATATATTAGGTATAGCAATTAAATAACGTAAGAGATTTATTTTATACATCTCAAATAATTAATTTTATAACCTAAGTAAAGCAAGTCTAATTGGGTTATGAAATTAAAGATATATGAATAAGGAATTAACTTACAAATATGTGTAATGAAACTCTAACTAAATGATTAAGGTAGGATAAAAATTAAAATTATGGGACTAAGTTGGTTTTATGGCCCAAAGAATTAATTTGTAGCCCAATTATTTATTTAAGCATGGGACTTGTAGTTAATTTGATTTAAGAACAATTAAATCATTAATCTAGCCCAATATTATATTTAAAGGGCAAGTATACTAGTGACCCAATTAATTAGAGATGGAGGCCCAAGTGTATTTTAATTAGGAGGCAAAAGAATTGAAATTGCAAGCCCATAAGCATTTAAATAAGAAGGCCAAGTTAACCCAACAAGTGAGGGATATTTTGGACATTTAGTAAAGCTATATATAACAATAAAAACAAACAAAATTTGGGACAAAGTGAGGCCAAATGGCCGATCACTTAATAGAGGGGAAGGGGAGATGTACTTAATGATTGCTAGCTACTTTAGTTAGTAATCTACTTTTAAGATGTCATGTAATAAAAGGAGCCAACACTTTAGTTAATGCTTGCAAGTTATCAAATATCATTATCAAGAAAGAGAGATGAAAAGTAAGATGGTTATAATATATAGATATAAGTAATATATCTATACACACTTTTACTAACAAACAAAACTTTACCCTCATCTCATTTCATTTCATTTCTTTAAGTTATCTAAGCAAAGCAAGAGAGAGAGAGAGAGAGAGAGAGAGAGAGAAGGAAAGCCAAGAGCTTTGGACACCATAGGGAGAGAGAGAGAGAGAGAGAGAGAGGGAGAGTATTTGGTGTTTACATAATTCCCTAATCAAATCTTAGAAAGAAGGAGAGGAAAGAGAAACAAAGGTATAAAGAATTCCTACTTGTATATAGTTTAAATTCCTTTATATTTTGATTTGATTTTTGATAGTATAAAGTTTTGATCTTGAGGTTAAAAACCTTAGATCCATATGTTTAAAGGTGTTTCATGTATAGATTTAACCCTTTTGTGGATCAAAAGTTAGTTCTAAACTAAGAAATGAAAACTAGGTTTTTCAAAAGTTAGAAAATCTAAATTTTCTTACTCTTGGTTGTGTTTAATCTTGTGTTTGATGACATAGATCATGGGTCATGGTAGATACATAAGTATATAAGTTATTAGTAGTTATTATGATGAGCTATGTTGGTATTATGTGAGAATATGGAAGTTTTCTTAAAAATCACCAATAGTTGAAAATCAGATTTTCGTAAAAACGAAGAATGAAATTCAAACGACCATATATCCTATTATATTTTGAATTTTTGAGTGTGGTCAATTTTTAGACTTAGATATATGAGTCTTCTAACTTTTCCAAGTAGAATCACTTAAAAAGGTGTTATAGATTTTTGTGTGGACTGATTTTAGTCAAGGATGCCATATCTGAAAAATGACAAAAAGTAAGCTATCCGGAATTTCCAAGGGCTGTTTTGACAACTAAATTAATGTAATAAAATCCAATCTTTTGGGACATGAAAATATATGAGATAAAGTAGCTTGTGATAAAAAATGAGTTCATTCCGACTTAAATTGACTAAGTTATGACTATTTCAATATTTGGGTTATTCCGACGAAAACGACTATAATCGGAGTTCTATAACTCCGATAGCAACAAAATTTAAACTGGATGTTCACGTTAGCACGTATAAGATTCCGCCAAAAGTTGGGAATTTTTAGAGTTTGTCATGATAGGGCTAATTTCTTAAGTTTTAACTAGAAACGGATTTTTGAAAAATACTTAATGGAGTTGAAAAATTCTAGAAAAATTATTTTTGTGTATGGATTATATGTATATATGTTTGACCAAAGAATAAAAAAATAATAATTTGATTCTGTATTTTCGTGAATAGGGTATTTCAGCTTCTTGAAATGAACAATTCAGGGTACTGAAATGGAAACTGAAATGTCAGGAAGAGAAGTCAATTTTATTTCAGCTTGCTAAAATAGAAACTGAAAAGGATAGGAAAGGAAGACAGTTTGGTTTCAGTTTACTAAAATGATATTTTAAGTCTTCTGAATTCATAAATAGTTTATCGAGTTATAATAATAACTTATAAATGAACGAGTAAGTGTTAAATATAAGGTAGTGCAATCGTACCCTTTAATGGTTGATGTATAGTAGCTTGGCTAAATGATTCCTTCATATAGGGAAGGTCTATATGAATTAGAAACCGATCTAACTCACTGTGAAAACAGTGTAGACGAGAGGGAAACTAATTTGTTGGTTGTTTGTGAGAAACCACTCAGTATACTATATTGACTACTATTAAAGATTCGATGTGTGCTAGGTTTAGACTTGTGTATTCGTATGGTGTTATCTAATGATTGATTATGTGATTACATATTAGATAAATATTATAAGTAAGATAAGTGATGCTAATTAAGAGATTGATCTTATTAATGATATGTCTTTTAAAAGAAGTTAACTTTAATTGCGTAGCATGAGTCAACAAATCAGGTAAATTCTCTAACTCAAACTCAAATTATTAATTTTCAAACAGGGTAGTG
This sequence comes from Panax stipuleanatus, assembly GCA_020205555.1. NCBI lineage: Eukaryota > Viridiplantae > Streptophyta > Magnoliopsida > Apiales > Araliaceae > Panax > Panax stipuleanatus. The sequence continues at coordinate 115,700,615 of CM035121.1, read as the reverse complement.
GATAATTATTGTCGATTATTCCACATCTAAGATTATTATTGAATATTTGCATTTATTGCAAGTTTCTTAACTCAACTTGAGTTATTAATTTCAAAGCGTGATTAGTGAATAATTATTGTTAGTTTTTCACATCTATACTGATTATTGTTATTCGCACGTAGTGCAATTGATTTGTGTTCTATTATTTGAACTATTTATAAGTCATGACTCAGCTAATTATTTTGGCGAGACTAATATTTGTTAAAACATGAAATGTTCTATTTATTATGAACTGAATTATTGGAAGATCTATGTCATTATTTTCGGCTAGATCCATATTGATATTATATGTTGAAATCATAATATTTCTTTGAAAGCAATCCAAACCATATTATTGTGGTATGAACTCTTGATGTAAGACTGAGATGAACAAACTGTATTGTCGTAAAACGACCCATGCGCGATTATTAAGTATTATGCATAATATAAAGTACAATGAAGCTTATCACTTTTGTGTACTGCAAAAAAAATATGATTTAATCTTTATGGTTAAATTATATTTTTGGGGTAATTTAGTTTTAATAACTAATGATTCCTCTACTAGTTCATGATCCCTGTGTGATCACTCAGCAGTAAATCTGGGAATACCCCACTTTATTGAACATTATTGCATTATTGTTAATTCTTCTTATTCATTTGAATATTGTGACGCCCCCAAATCCGGGTTACCTGACCCCCGAGTTTGGCGCTCACGATCCAACATATAAATATTATCTAACTATCCATTTATTTATGAATAGAAATATACATCTCATTAACTGATATTGTTAATACATTATCCCAGGTTTTCTAACCTTAACATAACAAACACACCCTTAGATATACAAAAAGGGTTATACAAAACAACATAATAAATATGTTCATTATAACTACTCCAACAATACACCTTTGCCTTTGTCTTTCTCTGCCCCTCCGGCTACCTCGTTCCTAGCGGAAATATTATATTTAAGCAAGGGTGAGTAACAAATTTGCTCCGCAAGTTAAATTATACAATAAAGTATAAGAATCAAGAATATAAGACTATCAATTCGATAGAATATCACCAAAGTTCAAAGGACTTTGAATTAGCTGAATAAAGCGTTAATCAATAACAAGACTTTCTCGCATTTTATGCAAAATAATAATTCGATAGTGAAAGAGTAAAACGCTTTTGAAATTTCTCAATTGAATTACAAGAATCAATTCTATGCAATAACAAAGTGGAATATTATCCAGATTTTATGCTGAGCGACCCTACAGGATCTTGAACTTCTCGAGTAACTATCAAAGGTTTTACTTTGAAGTACCCAGGTGTATCAGATAACCATAAAGATTAAATCATACCCCTCTGCAAGTATATAAAGTGATCAGCTTCATTATACCCTATATTATGCATAATACTTACACGCGCGCAACAGCCGAATATACGACCACAAAGCCCCTTTTTATATAAAAAGGTTGTTCTTCTCAGTCTTATAATCAGAATTCGAATCACAACAACGAAATACAATGATTTCAATATCTAATCGCTTTCTCGATCTAGCCGAAATAATTGGCATTGACCTGTCAATAATAATTGAGTTCACTTCTCGAACCTATCAAGTTTCAACAAATGTTCTTCTAGCCAAAACAATTAGCTACGACATATCTCAAAATAATTCAATAATAGACATAAATTAACTGTACTATTTGCAATCAATAATAACTTCTATGGATGTGAATAACCAACAACAATTATTCCCCAAGCATATTCTCAAAATCAATAATTCAATTTGAATTAATAAATATGCACTAACTGCGAATAATCAACAATAATTCTCAGACGTGGTATAATCAGCAATAATTAACCACCACTATATTTGAAAAGTAATAACTCGAGATTGAGTTAATTAAACTTGCCTGATTCGTTGACTACTGCTACGCAATTTAAGTTAACTTCTTTTGTAAGACCTATCATTAATAAGATCGATATCTTAATTAGCATCACATATCATACACATCGCATGTAATCACATAATCAATCATTAAAGAGTACAACATACTATCTTAACACTTATTCATTCATTTATAAGTTCTTAATATAACTTGATAAAATATTTATGACTTCAGAAGACTTAATAGATCATCTCAGTTTCTATTTCAGCAAGCTAAAACAAAATTGAGTTCTCTTTCTGACCTTTTCAGTTTCTCATTTCAGTAACCTGAAATGTTCATTTCATGAAGCTGAAATATACTATTCACAAAAATACAAAATCAGCTTAATATTTTTCCATATTTTGGCCAATCATATATACATATATTCCATACTCAAAAATAATTTTTTTGGAATTTTTCAACTTACTTAAGTATTTTCCAAAAATCCATTTCTAGTTAATTCCTTAAGAAAATAACTACCTCACGCTTAACTCCAAAAATTCTCAACTCTTGACGGGATCTTACACATGTTAACGTGAGTCTCCAGTTTAAATTTCGTGGCCATCAGAGTTATAGAAATCCGGTTATAGCATTTTTTGTCAAAAAATTCCAAAAATTGAAATGGTCATAACTTGCTCAATTTAAGTCGGAATGAGCTCATTTTTGGACACAAGCTACTTCATTCCATATATTTTCATTTTCTAAAAGGTCGGAATTTATTTCATAAAATAAGTGGCCGAAACTGCCCTTCAAAATCCCGGACAGTCTACTATTTTGACTTTTTAAGATTTTGCTTCCTTTACTAAAATCCATCCAAACAAAAATCTACAACATATTTTTCCATGATTCCACTTGGGTCTATTAAAAGACTCATATATCGAACTCTAGAATTTGACCACACTCAAAAATTCAAAGTAGAATGAGTGATATGGTCATTTTCATATCATACTTCGTTTTCCCAAAAATCTATTTTTCAACTTTTTGTGATTTTTAAGAAAACTTATATATTTTCACATAAAACCAACATAGCTCATCATAATACTTAAAATAACTCATATACTCATGGATATACCATGATCCATGATCTATATAATCAAATAATCAACAAACACAAGATCAAACACAACCAAAGCTAAGAAAAATTTTCTTTTCTATCTTTTGAAAAACATAACTCATATTTTACACTTTAAATCTAACTTTTGATCCACAAAAGGGTTCAATCTATACATGAAACACTTTTAAACATATGGATCTAAGGTTTTTAACCTCAAGATCCAAAATTTCATAATACCAAAATTAAATCATAACAAAAAGGAATTTAATCTATATACAAATAGAAATCCTTATACCTTCTCTTGATTCCTCTTTTTCTTCTTTCTAATACTTAGATTAGGACTATGAAACTTGAAAGAATTCTCTCTCTCACACCCAAATATTCGGCCAAGTGGCTTTGTAATTCTCCACCCAATCTTTTGTTTTGCTTGCAAGGCTTAGCTTACTTGCAAATTTGGTGAAATGATAAGGCTCAATAAATGCTTGACACCTTGCTTGGGTTGTTTACCAACTAAAGTAGAGTCATTATTACATACATTCCCCTTCACTCTTCTCTCTTCTCCATGACTGGCCAAGTGCCTCCCTTATCCCTTCAAAATCTAAATCATATCTTTACAAAATCTAGCAAATCCTTCCCATATCTTCCTTTTCTCTCGCACAATCTTAGCAAATCTAATCCTATATCTTGTCAAATCTTATCAAATATCTCCATATATTTTCATATCTTTATTTCTATATAATTTGGCCACATGGCCCTTTTCATCCACTCCATTTTTAATTTATTAAATGCTTTATATAATGACAATAATGCCCCTCCTTACTTGGGCTAAAGCTTGGGCTTTCACTTATTTAATTCTTTGGGCTTGCTCCTTTATTAATTTGCTTACTAATTAAATTAACTTGGGCTTCCTCTATTAAATAAATTGGGTCATTATTATACTTACCCCATATATATTATATTGGGCTAGCTTAATGATTTAATTGTTCTTAAATCACATTAACTACAAGTCTCATGCTTAAATAATCAATTGGGCTACAAATTAATTCTTTGGGCCCTAAAATCAACTTAGTCTCATACTTTTAATTTTTATCTTACCTTAATCATTTAGTTAGGGTTTCCATTACACACCTTAGCAAGTTAATTCCTTACTCAACTATCTTTAATTTCATAACCCAATTAGACTTGATTTACTTAGGTTATAAAATTAATTAATAGAGATGTATAAAATAAATCTCTTAGGGTTAGTATATAATTTTAAATACTATCATTCTCCCATATTATAACCCTTAGGCTATTTAATTATCATACCTAATATATATTAGGTCACATAACTTTATTCTTAATTCTCTTTAGACGCTAAATAAATATATACACATTCATAATACATATTTATTCAATCACGTACATAATTCACATATATCATAACATATTCCCCTAGTATATTAACTTAATAGCCCTAATTGACTTAATAAGTTATACACACTCACATATTCATCAATACAACTATTATAACTGTATTTTCTATTGAATCCCTATTCGTAACTAGAGTTAGGGTTTCTATTTTCTGTTAAACAAAATTGTACACATATTTCTCAGTCAATATATAGTTTGACCACTTTGCTAAACTCGTATCACGAATACTCAGCACAATATTGATAATCAATATCAATATAAAATAATAATAAAAAATTATTCATAAAATTTTGAATTATTAAAAATTCTGGGTCCTCACAAATATTATTGAATCTTTGAAAGAATTTTACTCTTCCATCCTTGATATGTCATTCAACATGAAATTTGAGAAAGTCTTGTTATTGAAAATGAAATATTATTCAGCTACTTAGAAATTCTTAGATTATTGTTGAAGTCCTATAGAAGCTAGACTCTTCTATTCATGATATATATCCTTTATTGTATACTTTAACTTGCTGAGCAAACTCGTTTCTCACCCTTGCTTAAATCAAAAATATTTCAGCTAAGGACGAGGTAACAGGAGGTTTTAACAAGGACAAAGACAAAGCTCAAGAGTAGTTAGTATTAGCTTTTAATGGTTAAGTTACATTATGTAAATTAGTTATGTAACCCTTTTGATTAGATAAGGACATGTAAGTTATGTCAAGGTTAGTTAACCTGGATGACGATATAAATATGTTTTGAAGTATGTTTTTATTAAGGACATGTAATGAATGATGTCTTTCATTAATGAATAGGTAGTTAGATGTGATATGTATGATGGATCGTGAGCACCAAACCTGAGGTTAGGGAACCCAGATTTGGGGGTGTCACAAGTTGGTATCAAAGCTGTAGGTTATAAACCTCAGGTGGGAGAAAAGCCTTAAGAATATAACCATAAGCACGATAGAGAAAACTCATTTAGAGTTCTAATGATGGATTAGGAAATTTTGTCAATAGTAAGATATGTGGACACTTGGTGTTTATAGATTGTGTTTAATGACGATGCACTAATTAAGTTATTTAAAACTAATTGTAGGATGTCAGAGATGATGAGATGGTTACGGAGATGTTAGCAGCTGCACTAATGCCAGTAGCTGAGGTGGCAGCTCAGAGTGAGTTAGTTGAAGAAGTTTTAAGAGACGAACCTGCGGTAAATCTAGCAAGCGATCATGACGAGTACCCAGAGATGGAGCTAAATGAAGAGGAAGAGGTAGATTCCAAAGAAAATAAGTTGGAGTCAGAAACAAAGATCAAAGATGGAGAAAAAGGTAGAGTAGTAATCGAAGAAGGTCAAGCATCTGCGGAAGTTCAAGATTTAAGGACTAAAGTGTTTCTCCTAAAGGAATTATGGAAGACGAAAAGGACATTGCACGATATAACAGAAGAACAAAATAATTTGAAGGCACAAGTCGATAGAAGGAGGGTTGAGTGCAGTGTATAGTCCGAAGATGTAAGTAAGAAAACGAAGAATAATAAAAAGAAATGGAACAACGACGGTGACAACAACAAAGGGAGTTCGCATTCAAAGAAGAAACAAACTAGTGGCAAGTGTGGAAAGAACCATTTGGGGGAATGTATGAGGGGGTAAGAATGTGTGTTACATATGTGGTCAGGAAGGACATATATCACCAAATTATCGTAAGCCAAAGAAAGGAGGATGTTTTTCATGTGGTGGAAAGGGTCATAGGATTAAGAATTGTCCTAAGGTGAAGATATGAGAAGGAAGTGGACGGAAGAAAGATTAAGTGTGAGGAGTAGAATCTTTTGCAGTAAGATAATATGTTAGGAATATAGTATCCTAGACGATGAGTAGGTATATGTAAATATATATATATATATATATATATATGAGTATAATATTTGCTTTTGTATAAATATCAAGATAACTTTTGTATGTCTCAACTTTTTGTATAAAGTTGTAGTAATGAATCCCGACTTTTGTCACAAAGGGATAGTAATTGTTTATAGTAGTATGCACTATGTACTGAAAAATACTAGGCACTATTTTCATGACTATGAATATAAATGCAATGATATGATTATATGTTAGATTAAGTAAATAAATCTTGAAAAATTAAACTATTAATATGTTTATCTGATGAATTCGTTGATTCACCAAGCTGAATTCGTAAGTCTAGCAAGATGAATTGGTCTAAGTTTAAATTTTGTATTAAATTCTTATTATACTACTAATAAGATATGGTATAAAGGTAAAGGATTAATGTAAGTCTTTGTTTAACCAGATAATGCCGCCTAGGAAGGGAAGTATGTATAAAAATATGGAGGTACAATTTCTAAATCTGAAGCAGGAACACATGTCAGTGTCGGAGTACTTCGTCAAGTTCAACGAGCTAGTAAAATTTGCTCCACATCGGGTGGACACCGAGGAACTCAAGGCGCAACATTTTAAAAACGGATTGAAACCATCGATATTCAACAAGATAGATGTACTTTGAATTGATTCATCCTCGACTCTATTGGAAAAAGCGATCATCGCCGAGGGAGGAAGCGAAGCCGTATCAGAGTGCAATCAAGAACAAAAGAATAAGGTTAAGATCGAGGGAGCTGTCAAGGTGGAGGGAAGTAGTGGAAGTGGAAGTGGAAAAAGAAAGTGGAACAATGCAAGAGATACTGATAATAGGCATGAAGGTATGAAGAAGCAGGTTTAACAGTGTGGAAATTGTGAGAAAAATCACTCGGGTGAGTATTTGAAAGGGAAATTTGTGTGTTTTAAGTGCGGGCAGGAGGGACACATCTCTCCTAACTGCCCCAATCCTAGAAAAAATAGTGGGTGTTTCATTTGTGGATCAACAGATCACATGGTGAGGGATTGTCCAAAGCAAAGAACCAGCTCAGCCAGGAAGTCCAATGGCACACACGTTTAACATAGCAATTCAGGATGCAGTCTCTTCGAAGGAAGTAGTGTTAGGTAAAATTTAGATTAGTAATATAATTGTGCACGTATTATATGATAAATATCACTATGAGATACTATTCCTTTACATATTCGAGTTACAGGATTGGTATATGAGTTACAGGTTAGTATTATGTATAGATAGAAATAAATAAATTAATGATACAACTTTAAAAAGTTAGTAGAACACGAGTATGTCCATGTGATCTTTGGTAACCTTTAGAGGTTCCATAATAGAGTGAGAGAAAGCACAAGTTGCTTAATATATTAAAGGAATACTATTGTGAATATTATGCCTAAATACAACAGTTAAATATGAGTTATGCCAAGTCAAATAAGACTTGAAGTAATATACGATTTTTCCGCCCTAAATTGGGATAGGAAAGAATAATTGAAATAATAAATACAAGGAAAGAAATTCCCCTTAGATTGTCACTCAATGAAACAAGCTCTTCAAAAGATTCAAACAATTATATAACCTAGAATAAGCTCTCTAGATTTAATATAACAGCAGCATTAAGAACTAGGGAATTAGACTATTCCAAGCAACAAACACATAAGCTCGGATTGTTTAACCTGTTTTCTTATAACCTTAGCAATACACAAAAGCTTGTCCACAATTAGTATCACTAATTTGCTACTTGTGATGAAGACAAATATCAATTATACATAATACCAACCTTAATCTAGCAGATGATATCAATTCATTAATTTAATCCTGCAGAATCACGTTAATAAATTAAATAGCATACAAGAAGTTAAAGTAGATTATCAGAATAAATCTCATACAAGAAGGAATAAATAAAGTAATTTTAATCGAACCGTTAATTATGAATAAGGTTCAACATCCCTTTAGAACTTAATTGAAAGAATTAGTTTATAACTCCAAACAAACCTAGATCTAATATAAAAGAGGAAAAGAAGATTAATGTGAAAATACAAAAGAATGCATTCTCAAATATGTTCCTATCAATCTCTATTTATAATATTATAATAATAACCCTAATATTCATATGTGATTGCACTCAATTCCGTTTCGCAAAAGGACAAGTTCTGCCACATCCCGCCTCCCCTCTGGGGCGGGAGTCTCCAATTATAAAGTCTCACTGGGGCGGGTTGTGTTACTGTCCAGCCTTTAATTGCCGTATTTGACCAAGTGTATTTGCATGTTGACTTCGGCTGTAGCTTTCTCTTTTGCAACAATTGAATCCATGGCCATGTGACAATTGCAAGCTGGTGACACATGTGATTCGCCAACTGCTTATTAATTTGTGAAACCTTCTTTTGCATGCTGCTAGTTCGTGGCCCACTAGGACATTACATTCCTTATCCAATTCAGAATTACCCAATCCATGTGTTTGCTTATTTCATGACTCCTACAGTCCTACTTCTATGCAAATTGGCAATAATCGTGGGCCCCGTTCAAACTGTGTGCTGCTTGTTTGGACGTGAGCTGCTAGACTCCTTGCTGCTCTTGGACTTCGAAAGCTATTGGACCTTTGTAATACTTGGACTCGTGAGCTAATTAATTCGTGGGCTACATGAATTAGCTGGACATGCATTATAATTACTTGCTAGTTGGATATTCATTTTAATTACTTGCTAGCATGAGCTGCTTGGCCCAACTCGTGACTGGGCTGCTATCAATTTGTCTTTAATTAAAACTTATCAAATCTGTGGCCCCCACATAAATGAGCTGCTGAATTGATGATTGCATGTTCATGATATCCTATTTTGCTTTAGCTTGCATGTAAGCCCACGTAACATTCCTTCTAATTGAATTATCCAAGTGAGCTGCTTAGACAAACAACCCAAACCGTGGCCCATGTAATACATTCTTTTAATTGCTTCAATTCATGCAGGCTAACAATCCTTTTGAGACCATTTCACTTCCTTGTTTCAATTGTACCTAAAATAACAAATATAAGATAAATGAATATACTTTGGTACAAAAGAGATATAAAAGATTAAGTATTAAGGGAATAAAATATAACATATTTCATCTTTATCAATAGATATGACAGAGGTTCCTAATAAGGAGGAAGATGTTCCTGTTGTAGATCCTTCTTCTTCTTCCACTGCTCACCCGGACCTCCCTGGGATACAGGTGATTATTCCCGATCTTCTTGGCGATCTGAGATGCCATCCATCGGTCCATCTTCATGCAAACAAGGTATTGATTGATTCTCAAGTTTGAGTTTAATTTTTGGCAATGGCTGAGCCTTGACTTGAAATGCAGGTTCCCGAATTTACTCAGTCGAAGGGGGAAGTAGTTTAATATTCATTCCTTGTATAGGAATCTTCATCCCGAGTACCAGGCCATTGTACATTCCTAGGGCTTCGAGGGTTTCTTTTCCATCGCACCAGGGCGTTTCCCATGGGGTTATCTGAGAGCTTTGTCTGAGTGCTGGTTTCATCAGACTCAGTCACTCTATTTGCTAGACTACGAGATGGTGATGACGCCGATGGATTGGCGATTCATCACCGGTTTGGAATTTACTGGTGAGAGGGTGTCCTCAGTAACAGACATCTCCCCTGCTGCTTTGAGATCCTTGTTGGGAGTCCCTCCTTCGGTCCTTTAGGGTCGAGTCGTCTATTCTGATCCCTTGAGCATTGATGCTTTGAGTGGAGCTTTATCAGAGCCTCCTACTGCTGATTAGAGGGAGAGAGATCGCATTCTGCGACTGTGACAAACGAGAATTTTGTAATTTAATTTAAATATTTATTGAATTAAATTAATATTTTTGATGATTTATTTATTGAGTTAAATAATTATTTGATAGAATTGTGGTAGATTAATTTAATTATGTGTGCTACATCGATTAAATTAATGTGGAGAATTTTTATATTTCAAGTGAGAATTTAATTGAGTTTATTTAAATTAAATGAATTATTTAATAAGCATAATATTATTCTAATTAATTTAATAATTAATTAGAGAGTTAATGATTTGACATAATTAATAAATGATAATTTTAATTATATGATGTTGTGAGTTAACTGACAACCAAACTAGCCTTAAGGGAGTGGGTGTCAGTTAATTCCTATCATTGAATTAATCTTTCCCACTATCCCTGACAGTTAAGTTATATACGTATATTATATTATATTATATAGCTTTAGCTTTATATCTATATTCAGTTCATTACTATATTCATATAAGAGAAAAAATACAAAAGATAACTTAGAGAAAATTATTTAATTGAAGAGTTTTGAAGAATCAAAATGAAAGAGTTCATATCATCTTAACAAAGATTGCAAGGGTATGATTCTTCATCCTAATTTTTATTTCACGTATAATAATTTCTCCAACAAACCCAATTTTAAACTCTCTATAACTAATATTATTAATGATTGTCGATTATATGATTATATGTATGTTACTATATGTTCATAACATGTTTTATATCATCTATGTATGTTTTAAAATAATCAAAACCATATAATTATGCTTAAATTAGAATTTCATAAGTTACATAGTATGAAGAACATGAATATGGCCATTATGTACAATTTTTCATGCTTTAGTTTTCTATTAAACGTTAAATTGTTAATTAATTATTATTATGCATATTAGAACGAACAAAACAAAATTCAAATGGGCAGATCCGGAGTTATAACGAATCTGTAATGTCGAATTTCATGATTTCTCTCAAAACTTTATAAAATACTAAAAACAGTGAATTTAAGCGTTCCAATTTGAATGATTATGTAATCTAAAGTATTAAAAGTATGCTAGAAACATTGTATGATGTTTATGTGAAGTTTATAGTCCATATGTAACGTTAAAATTTGATGTGTTAGTTTAATTTGGGATTTAATTGGGCTATGAACAGTGCAGTTCGCGAACTGCATTTCCTCATATTAGGGACCCCCGCCCCGGCGGGCTACTTGAAGTTCAAACCCCCGCCCCGGCAGGGTACAAAGTTGGAATGGTTTGGTTTTGTGTGTTTTTAATACATAACATGATGAGTTAACTTAACCTAATGAATCGGATAACGTGTTTAGCATATAACATAGTACTAAAACATATTATTGACATGTATAAGACGATTTTAAGTTGTATATTAACAAGTTATATGTGAACTTGGATTTGTTGTTGTAAGGTTTGATTATGATGGTATAAGAGATTATACTTGTGTGATATGCATGTTGTGGGTTCAGATCCATGTTATATGGTTAAGTCAACAAGTTAAGATTATGAACCAAGTTGTTCAGTTGAACTTAAGCGAGAAGTTCAACAGTTAAACGTAGTGGTAATGGAACTAATTGATATTGTAAACGTAATGAAATGTGTAGGACGTTAAGGAAGTGAATTATAATTATAACTGTAGCTTGTGCACGAGGCAAGTGTTCTAAACTCAAACCTTTTATTGAGCAAGTGTTCTACCCCTAGTTTACTATTGTTAAGCAAGTTTCCTAATTCCTAATTTTAATTAAGCAAGTTTTCTAACTTTACTTTTATTAAGCAAGTATTCTAAACTCAAATCAGTTATTGAACAAGCTTTCTATTCTCAAATTATTATCACGATGCAAGTTCTTATTCTTGTTTATTCAAGTCAAGATTCATATGAGATATTATAATTCCTTTAAAATATTTCTTCAGTTATACAATACTTATTCGATTGTATACTCTTGAGATTTATTATTCGATTTGAATATCAATGTTATTGTTAAACCTTGTAAGACTAGCGAACCCTTAATGATTCGACTAGTCCATAGTTGATGAACGTTCTAAATTCTAAAAGTGTTATTGAGCTTATCTAAACCAAACTTCCTTTGGTGCGGACTCTGAAGTCAAATTGAGATGAACAACCCTTTAATAGGGAATTATTTACGCGTTAGCGTTGAGATGATGTGCACATTATGGTACTAAGGGCTGATCCCCCTAAATACGAGTAATAGAGTCCATATAGACTTATGACTGTTAAAGGTCTAAAGTAGAGATACTTAACAACCTGGGACATAGTTCATGGTCTTATGACCCTCAGACGTACTTTTGATTCTTGTTATTCATTATTGATTCAAAAGCCTAGCTTTCTTTTATTCAGAACTCCTTGATTTACTCGCATGTTATTATTACTGCTATATTGTTATACTTGTGGGAAATCGTGCTCAATCTTGCATAATAACATTGCAGTTAAGAACGAAAGGTCTTACGAGCCTTCTACTAGCAAAGGCAAGGGCAAGGTTAACAAATATTGAAGACTTGTTATTTCATTTGAGATTGTTGTGTTTAAAGACTATGATGTTGTTAAGACTTATTTAATTATTTATATTTTCCGCACTAATGTTTAAGGTTAGTATAACCTAGAATTTATTTATTATTCAGATGTTGTAACCCCATAAGGGGAGGATGTTTTTATCTAATTCAGGATATGCTTTTATTATGGGTAGATAGATATGTGATATTTGTACAGTGAACACCAAATTTCGTAGAAATTGAAATACCCAGATTTGGGGTTGTCACAGCGACGATTGTTTCTGACTATCATCAGAAGATGCTTCATTGCAGATAACTCCGTGATTATCTCTTTTGCACTTATTGGCGCTCTCTGTGATGTAGATCGCATCAGAGATCTTGACTGGGGATCCTTCAACTTTGCATATTTCTTTCTCGGGATGCGTCTACGCTCTGAGGGTGTCAAAGAGGCTTGGTTAGGCTTCTACCCATTTCTGTTGGTGAGTAGTTTTAATCTATCTTTCATTTCCCACCTTTAGGTATTTTTGATATATGGACTGACATAGTTGATTTCTATCTTTTTCAGTTCTGGGCTTATGAGAGGCTTCCTTGCTGTCGTCCAGTTACTACCTTAGGCTTGGAGACATATACGATGGGACAACGTTGGCATCACTCTACTTTGGCGGAGGTCCCTATGGAGGAAGGCTTTACTCATTGTTGCTTACAGGTGGAGCTACTGAATGCAGATGTCATCACATGGGTTCCTTATACCCTAAACTATCTGACAGTAGGCTTTGAGGATGGCTTCCCGACAGGGGCAGAGTATGCATTGTCTACCCATCGAATTCCCTTATTGACTAAGGGAGGTTCGGAGCTCTACTTGGGAGAGAGAGCTATTAGATGCATCACAGGGGAGATTCACAATCAATATCTTCCTCCCGCCCGAAGATACTGGCCTTTGTCTCTGCCAGTTATAGATATTCCCTTGCTGGGCTTGGATGGCTTCACATTGTCTGATAGGCTTTATGATAGTAGTGTGCATACAAGGCAATCATGTATGATGATAAAGCACATACTTTGTAAACAATCTTATTCATTTATTAATAAAAATATTCATATATTAAAGACATTTAATTATCTACATGATGCTGTTTTTATAATATGTAAATAACCCATAGTTTTAAGCAATGCTTTTAGAATCATGATGTTGATCATTCTAATGAGATCTAAACTCTTAGAAAGCTTAAAACTAAAATAGGTCTCAATCGTTGGATTACTAAAAACGGAATTAGTAAATCCGGATAGATTGGTACATATGTTGCTTGCTCATTGAATGAGGATGATTGATCTCATGATCATTTGTGTGGAGACACTAAAGCAAGTATGTAGCTGCTTATTGGAGAATAAGTTCACTGAACGTGACTCGCTATGGAATACCTAATGGAGTTTTACTTGCCTGTCAATAGAAATTCCTAATGTGATAGTAGTACAAGTGATCCTTGTACTTAAGATCATCATAGTATCTTGTATGTAATGAATTCTACTTTGATTTATTCCTTAGAAATCCTCAGGGTATATCAAAGGGTATGCTTGGGTATAATGAGTTACATATAGAGATAATGAATGATCAATAACGAATCTACCACTTCTAGTAAAAGAAGAGATATGTCCTATGTAATTCGTTAAATAACAACCCAGTAGTCATTGGCCAAGGCATAATGAAATTAGAAAGGAGTTTCTAATTTGCATTATTTGGAGTTGTGTACTTTCTAATCGAAATACATATAATTAAATAAAATAAGACTTGACAATAATTTCATGTCTTATATTTAATTGGGACATTGTATGGTGGAAGGATTGAATTGTACAGCAACTATTTACTCACAGGTTCTTTTATGATTAATGTTAAAATCTATATTATCTAGAAAGTCGTTGATCTCTAAGGAGGCTTATCCTTATTGTAGAATAAATATTATTCATTCAAATAGATCATTAGTTTAATTTATTTATTTAAATAAAATTAAAATTATTCTAATTGATTTATTCATAATCGATTTAATATGGAGAACCTAAAGGGTCACACCATAAAAGAAAGAATAATTATTTAAGAATGTAATGACATAATCGTAATAATGTATTAAGTGTAATTAATTTAATCTATGGTGATAGAATAAATTAAATAGCTTAATATTTATTATTTAATATTTTAAAAATATTAAATATAAATTAATAAGATGAGTCTTATTACTATTATTAAAATTATTATTATTTTAATTTCTAAATGAGTTTAGGAATTACTTAATATCAATACTCTCATTTATTCCTAATAAGATTAGGAGGTAAATTAATTAAATAAATTTAATTAATTATTCCCAATGTGGTGGAAAGTCTAAATTAATTAAAGGAGTTTAATTAATTATATGAAACCCCATGTCTAATAGGATTAGAAGGGTTGACCAATATCTATATAAGAGAAGTCTTATAACAGATATCAGTTGATGAAATTCTAATTATTGGAGAGTACTCATTTTTTATAGTGGATAGAAACATAGGGTTTATCCAACCAACCACCTTCTTGATAATTCCTCTTCCTTGGTGGATCACCTCTAGATGCCAAACACTTGGGTGGCTAACGTTGATCAAAAGAATGAATCTAACCCGAAAATTCAAGGAGATCACGAAGAACAAGGAGTTGAATTTGTACATGTGAAAGTTTTGTTTTACAAGGGAATAAATTTCATAACTTCTTATTTATCGTTTTAAATTAATAATTTGTATAGAGGATGATCCGGGTAATAGTTTTGTAATTTTTTTTTTAAACTTTGATATACCATATTTCTGCTAATTATTGCAATTTGATTGCGCCATTATTTCGTACAAACCCAACAGTGGCATCAGAGCCAAACCTTTATGCAATTATTAATTATTTTGATTTCATATACATATGAGTATATATTTAGAATAATTTATTGGGCATAATTTTATTGTATAAAATTATTTTTTAGAAGAAAAAAAAGGCCAAATAGCAAATTTTGTTTTTTTCGAGACGAATCATAAAAAAAAAAATTTATGGGCGCTAATCACGTTACCTGTGAAGTTCTTTTTTTAAAACGGAGGTGATTAGTTGAAGTTCTTTTTTTTAAAGGAGATGTTTAACTTTGCCGAAAGGTTCCTGCATGATTTCTAAAGTAACAGGTTATATATATATATATATAGGGTCAGTCTCTCCAACGAACCATAAAGAGCGAAATAAAAACGAATTGGCTATAACGACGGTTTTTTCCCTCGCTATAATATAGAAAGCCGATTTTTTATGTTATAGCGACAAAAAAAATCGTCGCTATAGCTGGTTCGTCATTAGTTCGCTCCCTATGGTTCGCTAAAGAGACGGACCCTATATATATATATATACGGTGATCATATATATATAATATATATATTATATATTATATTCTTAATAATTTTATAATTAAAATATAGAGTTTATTTTAATCTTGAAATTATATTTCATGCAATTTAAAATTGTCCATTAAATGATACCCATATATATGAAATGATTTTAATTAATGAGATGAATGTTTATTTTTTGATGCATATGGTGATATGTATGATAATAAATGGCATTGATTATGGGATTATTGACCAATGTAATTTGAATTTTATTTTAGTTGAATGCTTGAATGAACGAGTTTTATTAAATGGGGTCCGCGTACCTCGTCTTCTTTGATTTTTTTTCTTGATGTAAAATTCTATCTACCTCCTATGTACTTCCCCTTGATTGCTGATCAAGGTTTCTATTTAAATTAGATAATTTAATGTAATAGAAATAGTTAGAATTATCTTGAAGAAATTGGAGACCAAGGAGCAAGGAGCGCGTGAAGACCCGTTTGTATGGAGCCCGAGTTTAAATGTAATAGTTACGTTTAAATTTAAATTCTTGCACTCTTAGGTTTGACCTTTTGGTTCGCTTGGTGGCTCAAGTGAATCAAACTAGAATAAAAGTCCATAATCTATCCAGGTAGAATATAGTATTCTATATGTGCATGATAAGAATTATATATATTATATTTTATGCAGACATGAATCGCATGTTTAATAAAATGACGCGTATTTTAAATATATGTGCATGCGCGCTAAACAAGATAAGACAAATAATTACAAACCCCTCAAAGAAATTATATTAAGTCTAAAGCGTTCAGAGATATTTGGAATATCGAACGTCGCCTTCTAGCATGATAAATTAATAGAGTATTAAATATTTAATACGAGTTTGTTATGCTATCCACAAGGCAAGTATTACGTATTTAAGATATTAATTTAATCACATTTGATGCTTATCAAGAAAATTGAACAATATTATTTTATTGTGATATCCACAAGGATAATATTTTTCTTTTTTGAATTTATGAAAGTGCTAGGTTGGACTTAACTTAAATCATTTTAATTCGGATCTGCACACACATGACCATTATGATTTAAGGGGCAAAATAAAAAGGAATTACATGTTGATGTAATTGACAAAAAGTTATCTACCTATTTATTTATATATCGTTTGTTGTGCTATCTACAAGGCTATATACATTTAAATAAATTAAATAGCTTAATGTTTATTATTTAATATTTTAAAAATATTAAATATAAATTAATAAGACGAGTCTTATTAATATTATTACAATTATTATTATTTTAATTTTTAAAGAAGTTTAAGAATTAATTTAATATTAGTACTTTCATTTATTTTTAATAAGATTAGGAGGTAAATTAATTAAATAAATTTAATTAATTATTCCCAATGTGGTGGGAAGCCTAAATTAATTAAAGGAGTTTAATTAATTAAATAAAATTCTATGTCTAATAGGATCAGAAGGGTTGACCAATATCTATATAAGAGGAGTCTTATAATAGTTATCAGTTGATGAAATTTCAATTGTTAGAGAGTACTCATTTTCTATAGTGGATAGAAACCTAGAGTTTAGCCAACCAACCACCTTCTTGATAATTCCTCTTCCTTGGTGGATCACCTCTAGAGGCCAAATACTTAAGTGGCTAACGTTGATCAAAGGAAGGAATCTAACCCAAAATTCAAGGAGATCACGAAGAACAAGGAGTTGAATTTGTACTTGTGGAAGCTTCGTTCAACAAGGGTATAAATTCCATAACTTCTTATTTATCGTTTTAAATTAATAATTTGCATAAAGATAATACGGATAATGGTTTTGTAGAAATTTTTTTAAACTCTGATATACCATGTTTCCGTTAATTTTTGCAATTTGATTGCGCCATGATTTCGTACAAACTCAACACTTTACACACAGGACACATTCCGTCGATGGTGGACTCCTCGTACTATTGGGGCTCAAACCCATGCTACTCAGTTCCTGGCGGATACAGTACCGGGGTTCGTAATGATAACAGATTGGATAGCCTGCGTCCGAGAGCCTACCCATTTGGATCAAATAGCAGACTTGACCCAGCGGTTGGATAAAGCCCATCTTTTCATTAGTCACTTAGGTAGAGATTCAGCAGAGGCATATACTTTTGATCCATCCGACTCAGGTGTTGGTACATCTGACGACCCATATATATTTGTTTTACCGGAGTAGTTCCTCTTTTGTATCGCCCTGATATTCCATTTAGCAGAGATACAGTGACTCAGGAGGAGTTGGATCGTGTTGATCATCTTGGGGATATAAATATCCGAGACTTCTTCAGATAGGCTTTTGTTAGATATTGGGTTGTTGTGCCTCATTTCTGTATACTTTTTATTTTTATTCTTAGAACAGAGATGATGTATTTACTTTCATAATGTATGCAGTTTCACGTTTTATAGAGATGTATCTATAATGCTCTTCATTTACTGCATTTATTATTTTGTCATCTTTCAGGATGCATGCATTATATATCATGGATTTACATTTATTTTGATGAGTTAGAATTGACCCCTGTATGGTCTCGAGATACAATTTTACAGATGTCTTCCTCATCCGTAGCACGTATTAATCACCTTCCTTCCACCCGCATTTCTTCGATCGTGCGGTCCTGGTTTGATAGTCTTTCAGAGTCAGATCACTCATTAGCAGATGGCATGTTGGGACATTCCATGTCATTTCTGACTTTTTAGGTTCATGAGGGTTTTATAGAGGGTATGTTGTCCTATTAGATATCTGAGAGACAAGTCTTTAGATTTGGTTTAGATGAGCTTACTCCCACTTTGGAGGAGTATCGCCGCATTACCGGACTCCTCTTAACAGGCCTTGTGCTCGGGTAGCTGTTGGTCATATGCGCAGGCAGTTTATGACTATGACAGGTCTGAGGCGGACAATGGTTTTAGATGAGATCACCTCCAGTCATATCATTTCTATAGACTTATTGATTGACCACTTCGGGGCAGCTGATAGCTTTCTACTGCATTTCGAGGATTTTGTTGACTCGGAGGATTATTCGAGGATTTCCATAGTTGATACCTTGGTCATGTGCGTCCTAGGGTATTTATATATGCCCGTGTATATGGATCACATAGATATTGGACTGGTGACATCAGTCAATGCTTTGTGGGAGGGCTATACCATTATTCCCATGATTTTAGCAGACCCTCATTTCACTTTCTCATTGCCATGCTCGTACTGATAAGTATTTCTGAGGTAGTGTTGTATTGATTTATGTCTGGTTTATGACCCATCTGAGTCCAACAGGCATATTCTGGCGTTTTGGCTACTACTTCGCTTGTGACATAGCGATGTCTTATTCTTTCTGCCCAACTGACTGCACCGACACAGCATCCTGGTTTGTCTTTTTGACAGTTATTGAGGAGCCCTTTTCCATCCTTCTTTATTCAGGATTTAGTTCCCTTTTGATCTTTGTCACTCATGTCGTGGGTATGGACTTCTTGCCATTGGCCGGTTTGAGAGGGGTGACCACTTACCATCCATTAGCCGTCATAGGGTAGTTTGATCAGTTTCAGGATGTTCATTCCTTTGAGGGAGCTTCAGACCACAGATCCTCTTCTTTTTCCTTATCTGTGGATGATCTAGACCGAGTGTATGATTTTTGAACTCATCGAGAGAGAGATGATTTTTCATATAGTCACTCGCGTTGTTCTTTAGAGTATTTTGCATGGCTAGAGGTAGACATAGCGACGACTCTTGCTATTCATTCAGGGCTGAGTATATATTCGGATGATGAGGAGCCTATGGAGGATCCCACCTCCCTTACAGAGGATGAGTTGTTCGCTGGTTTGACAACAGCTTTGGTCAGTGCCACTTCTAATTCTTTAGCTACTGCTGCCCCTCTTCCGAAGGAGGTGTTAGAGTAGAGGTTTCATCTTCTAACCTTTGAGAGGGATCAGGCGAGGGCATTGATGTTGACGACCTTATCGGGAAGGGATGCTGCTTATTTAGAGAGGGATGAGGCCCGGGCTGCTAGGGATATTGCTATTGCTGAGAGTGTTGCTCTCAGATCCTACACGGATGACATCGTCGCACAGACCAGTGTGTTTATGAGTGATCACGATAGTACTCTGCATATTTTTGTAGATCTGATGACTCGTATTGAGACCGCATAGCAGGAGCTCAGAGATGCACCTCCATCTTCAGAGAGGGATGCGATGCTGGATTTGTTGACCCGTTTGACTGTAGGTTTATAGATTAGCTTATATTTCCTTCATAGACTAGGTTAGTCACTTTTGTCATTTACGAGATAGATTGTATATATTAAACAGTAACATATGGCAAGGAAATATATTTTAGTTCACTTCCATTTTGGATATGTTTTGACATTTTCTTTATTATTGCCACTTTTCTTCGTGACTTGCTGTCTTGATGCATCCCGAACTCTTTCCTGATGGATTGACATTGAGATGTCGTAGGGTTGATCTTCAGGTTTTTCTCTGGTGTATAAACATTCAGGTTTGGATTTGGTGTCTTGAGACTTGTCTTGATATGGACATTTAAGTTGATAGGTAGAGTGTTTAGCTATTTCTTTTGAAGGTTAGACCGCACCATAGATGGCTGCCTACGTACTCCCGTGGATGGGGAAGATCAGGTTATTCGTAGTTCAGGCTAAGCTGTAAAGACCTAAATTGATTGATTGATTGAAGTTTTTTTTCTTATACCAGGATGGTGGTTTGCAGAACATTTCGACATAATACCTTTTCACGGTGTCTAAATTGATAAGTTGGAGAAATTCTTCCCCGTCCATT
This sequence comes from Panax stipuleanatus, assembly GCA_020205555.1. Classification (NCBI taxonomy): domain Eukaryota; kingdom Viridiplantae; phylum Streptophyta; class Magnoliopsida; order Apiales; family Araliaceae; genus Panax; species Panax stipuleanatus. Next base: position 115,679,881 of record CM035121.1, on the reverse strand, counting down.
TCCTGTAATCAGATGCCTCCTCCTGACAACACTTCTTTAACAATGAAAGGGCCTTCCCAATTTAGGGCGAATTTTCTTCTAGCTTCATCTTGATTTGAGAGGACTTTTTGTAACGAATGAGAATTTTATATATTAAATTTTAATATTTATTGAATTAAATAAATATTTTAATTGATTTATTTATTGAGTTAAATAAATAAATTATGCGATGATTATGGAGTAAATTAATTAAGTGTAATATATTGATTAAATGAATATTTAATATTTAAGTTGATTGATATGTGATGATTTTATGGTATGATTCTAATTTAATGGAGATAATTAAATTAGATATTTTATGTGGTAATTGTTGCATGAAATTATAATTAGCGAGTAATTATAATTGTTATGTGGCAATTGTTATGTGGATAATTAATGTTAGCTTTTATTTAATTAAATTAGAAGGTTGAAATTTAATTAAATAAAGTGTAACATTTAATCTATGTGTTAAAAGAATTTATTAAAATAAAGAAAGGGTTTTAATTTAGTTTTACCCAAACAAGGACCTTAAAACTATTTTTAAATCTGTTTTGCCAAACGAGGCCCTTGCACTTGTTTTAATCTCGTTTTACCATACAGGGCATTACCTACTAATAATCTATTTTTAAAAATAAACTATTTTTGCCAAACAAAGTCTTATGGCTTTTAATTTTCAAAAATTATAACTGATGTAATTAGTATGGAATTTAATTGTCAATTAATATGTTTATTATATGATTGTCAGTTATATATGTATATTTTATATTATACGTTAGAAGAAAACAAAGTTAGAGTTTTATTAGTGTCAAAACAAGAAGAGAAAAATACAGAGAGAAGTTAGAGAGAAGAAGAAAAGGAAAGGGAAGGAAGCTTTGAGAGAATCAAACAACCATCTTCATCCTCTTCTCCTAATTAAACAAGGGTATAATCTTAACTTGTAGTTTTAGAAATTTTGTGTTTATATTCTTCGGATTGATAGTTCTTTGTAAAACTATTTTTATGAAAATTTCTTGATTATGATGTATATATGTGATGTATATATATATATATATATATGTATGCTTATATATGGTTCTTATAGTTGTCTAAGTGATTCAATTCACATAAATACGATGAACATGAAGAAATCATATTCATAGTAATTTACAGAGAACTTATTTTGAACATAGTCTTTTAAATTATCAAAATTGAGGTTTGATTGTTAATTTTGTTTAATTTGATCATGGATTATGATAATATGTTAAGGAATAGAGTTAATACAATTGGAATTACATGATTTGGTTTAAAAACGAACTCATAGTATCAATATTCGTCAAGAACACTTGAGAATGTTGTTTTCTTCAAAAATCATGAAAATTGTGTTTTGATTATGTGTTATAGTGTTTATGAATGTTATAATCATGTTAAAATTTTAAGATTTTGTTTTCATGAAGTTTTATATATATTATGTTGATAAAAATTGGACTTTGGTGCGAAGAAATAAGCCAAATTGGCTTATTTCTCTGCACGATCGCGAGCTGGGGGATCCCACCAGCTGTGGGCCCCGCCCCAGTGGGGTATTTAGCCTAGGGAACCCCGCCCCAGTGGGGGTAGGGGCTGTCCGGGATTTTGAGTTTGTGGTCCGTGAAGTTTTTGTGCGATACATGTTAGCTAACTTAATGTGATAACATGTTAAGTGTATTAGACAATGAGATAACATATTTTTAATATGTTCAAGATAATTTGAAGTCTTATATTAATATATTATATGTGTACTTTGATATTACTTTCATAAGGTACGAAATGGTAGTTTAAAGCGTTGTAAACTTGTGATGTGTATGTTGTGAGTGTAGACTCACGTATGTGGTTAGTTAGCGACTTATGTTGTAAACCACGTTGTGAGTTGAACTTAAGTAAGAAGTTCAACGGTTTAAACGTCATGGTTATGAACTAATTGATGTTATGAACGTAATGTACTATGTAGGATAATTATGGGAGTGATTTGTAATTGTAAAGTGTAGCTTGCGCTTGAGGCAAGTATCCTATCCCTACAAACTTGTTATTTATATTGTGCAAGTTCTCTAATACTTATTCTCTATATTATGCAAGGTTGTATTCTAATATTCATAATGAACAAGTATTGAACTTATTATTGAAGTAATGTGATCTTGACTTATTTGTTGAAGCAAGATCTACTTAATCTTTCAAATGCTTTAAATTATTTCTAAAGCATGCTTAGTTATTGTGAAGTCTATTGTTATGACTTATATTTGATTCATAATTCTTATATTATCGAACTGTTAAGTTATTGTGAGTCGATTCAACTACTCCTTAGTTGATGATAGTTGAAAACTCTAAATTTCCTTTTAGCTATCCAAACCAAACTTTCTTTGATGCGGACTTGTATCAAATATTGAGATGAACAACCCTATTTATTAAGGGGGGGGGGGGGGGGTTACTACGCGAAAGCGTTAAATGTTTGTGCACAATACATGGTACGAAGGGTTGATCCCCCTAAGTACGAGTTGAGAGTCCATAGTCTAAATGACTGTTAAAGGTTTTAAACGAAAATGTTTATAACCTAGGACACAGTTCAAGGTCTTATGACTCTCAGATGATTTCAATAATTAGAATTCTAAGTATTGATGAAAGAATTATTATTCAATTCTTTATTATTGATGAAAGTAAAGCTATTCAAATCTTTTGAAGTTATTCAGCTATGTCATATTATTGTTGTATTCCAAGTGACCTTTTGTTTGCTCACTCTTGCATCCCTTGCAGTTAAAGCCGAGAACGTTGACGTATCGTCAACAAGTAAAGGGAAATGCAAGATGAACAAGTGAAGAATTGTTATCTTTTGATTTTGATTGTAATAAGACTTGATGTTTTGATATTTTAATTTCGCACTTATTTGTTATGTTAAGGTTAGCAAACCTGGGATATTTTTGGATTAAAGTTGTAATCCTTTTACATAAGGAAGATTTTATTTAATGATGAGGTTGTAATTTATTTTTCATTCCTTATTATTGGGTAGATGTATGTTTTATTTAGATAGTGAACACCAAATTGTGTGGAAACGAAGTATCCGAATTTGAGGGTGTCACAGGTTGGTATCAAAGCTTTAGGTTATAAACCTTAGGTGGGGAAAAAACCTTAGGTAGTAGCCTTATAGGAAGATCGAAAAGATAGTGGTGATAGGTAAAGATAATCAACTACCTTACGTGCTATGTGTTTACGTTTAAGTATTCGAAGAGTGTCAATCAATATCATTTAATAATTAAACTTTAAAATTTTATTGTTAGGATGACGAACGTTGGAGAGTCTAGTCAGGCTAGGGAGGAGTTACCTCAGGTGCTTAGAGACGAGGAGCCCCGAGACATCCATGTTGTCTGGGAGCAGTTGGTTCGAGAGAGCCATCTCCATTGATCACCATAGTTGGTCAGGAGCATGAGCCGACATCTGACCGAGAGGATGAGGACGAGGATGAGTCAGAAGAGGAGGAGGAGGATCCCGAGGAGGAATTCCCACCTCACTCTACTAGTGCTGAGATGTATGAGGCGATCTACGACCATAACGCGGAGCTACATGGTCGAGTCGGAAAGCTCGAAGTAACCATAAAGCAGCGGGATGAGACGATTGAAGAGCTAGACATTAAAGTTGGAAACGTGAAGTGGGATCTAATTCATGCAGAGAGTGACAGAGACGATGCACGGGCTGAACTAGCAAAGCTGAAGCACGATATTCAGGAAGAGTCAGCAAAGTATGCTAGAGCGGAGGAAACAAGCTTGAGGGCTACTCAACGTGCCGATTGAGCTGAAGACGAGGCCGAAGCAAAGAGGGCCAAACTGAGGGAGATAGAATACGCTTCCCATACGGCTATAGAGAGGGCTCAGGATCGTGTCTTCTATTACCCAGTTCAGTTCCAAGGTTTACCATGGTACACGATGGATCGTAGAACAGCATTTCAGGTGATGGAGGAAGAACGTATGGAGGCTGTGCGACGTCTTAATATGCCTAGATAGAAGAGTCTATGTTTATGTGTTTCTTTATGTAATAAATAAATGTAAATCCCATAATTGAGATAATAATGGGATAAGATAATAACGTAATCTTGCAACTTGTTCCAGTTCAGGAAAGATGATGTAATAGCGGAGATGCTATCTATTCTGTGTTTTTAAAACAACGAATGAATGAATAACGAAGTTTATTGATGTGCTATGTGTTCATATATGAATAGAGTTAATTTAAATGTTTAAGTATGAACTTGAATACTTAAGAATTGAGTAAAGGATTTAATAAGAATATTTCTTAACAGAAAATGCCTCCTAGAAGAAGACCTACACATCAAAACCCCGAGGGTTCGACGAATAACAACAACAACAATAACAATGGGACGAATCCCAATTCAGTTCAGTAATTGGTGAATTTGCTGGCGGGAGCACTTGCAAATCAGCCGCAAGTGCAGTAGGACTGCCGGAATTCCAAGGATCGGTGAACCCGATAGATGCCCAGACGTGGGTAATGGAGATGGAGAAGGTCTTCAAAGTGGCTAGAGTTAGCGAGGACCAGAAGACGGCTTTCGCTACTTTCATGTTGAAGTCGGATGCTAGTTTTTGGTGGCAGGCCAATAAGACTAGAGAAGGAGAAGGTGTTATAGCGTGGGACCATTTCAAAGAGATGTTCTTTGAAATGTACTTCCCCGTTAGCTCGCAGGACCAGATGGAGGTCCAGTTTCTAGAGCTTAAGCAGGGAGGGATGATGGTGTCGGACTACGCCATGAAATTCAATGAGCTGGCCAGGTTTGCTACATACTAGGTCAGTACTGACGCTAGGAAGGCGAGAAGGTTTAAGCAGGGACTGAAGCCCTGGCTCTACAGCAAGGTCTCCATGTTCCAGCTGAACACGTTTGCATCTGTACTGCAAAAGGCCATACTCGCTAAAGGAGGAAGCGACGCGGTAACCAAGTTCAATCAAGACAAGAAGAAGAAGAATGAGATAGAACCCAAGACTGGTGGTAGCGGTGCTATCAACTAGAAAAGGAAGTGGAATGACAACACATCTGCTAGGAAGTCAACAGGGAAACCAGCAGAACAAGAAGATCGAAGTATGTGTGACATGCGGGAAGAATCACACTAGAGTGTGCATGAAGGGGAGGCGGGTGTGCTTCAACTATGGTCAAGAAGGCCACATTGCGCCGAATTGCTCGAACCCAAAGAAGGGAGCTTGCTACACATATGGATCCAAGGATCACATGGCTCGAAGTTGCCCGAAGAAGCCAGCAACAGGGTCAACAGGGAATGGAGGAAATGGCAGCGACAACACTCTGACTATCGCTGGACCACTGCAAGCCGTTCGACCCACTGCCCGCTCATTCAACATGACGGTGCAAGATGCTGTGCAGTCAAAAGATGTGGTGCCAAGTATTATTTCGGTCAATAGTATAAATGCATATGTATTATTTGATTCGGGTGCTACTTGTTCATTCATATCTGATGATTTTGCTAAGACCCTAGACTTACCTAATGAGGAATTAGCTTACCCCTTCAACATAGAGATTGCGAATAGGGAGGTTATTCCTGTTAGGTTTGTTTACAAGAACTGTAGATTGGACATTAAGGGTCAGGAATTGAGGGTAGATTTGATTCCGATAAAACTTGGGGAATTCGATGTGATACTGGGTATGGATTGGTTGTTAAACCATAAGGCGATAATCGACTGTCAGAAGAAGTCGGTAAACCTTACGACTCTGTTGAAGTTAGTGTTCTATGGTAGCAAATCACCGAGACAAGCGAGTTGTCTGACAATCATGCAAGCCAAGAAACTTTTGACGCAAGGCTGTGTAGGATATTTAGCCTACATAGTAGATACTTATAAGGAGAGTCCGATGGTAGAGGAGATACACTACAAGAAATCACACATTTTATGACGAATTTTTTTGCCACGCACAAAATTTTGTCACAATTTGTTAATTAATAATTACAAAATTTATAATCGTCACTAAAACTTTTGCTTTTGTGACGACCTTTAATTTTGTTACTATTAATCATTTATTTTGTCACTAATTTACACATTTGATGACGATTAACAAAATTTCTTCACAATTTATTTTGGAGGTAGAATTTTGTACCAAAATTTTGGAGGGAAACTTTTTAGTGATATGTTTGTAATAATTTATGACAGTATTTATTGTCACACAATATTTTTTTCGATGACAACATAATAGTTTGTCATTAATTATTCGTAAAATTTAGTGACAATGTGATTTCGTCACTAATGTTCACATTTAGTGACGCCAAATACAAATTCATCACAATTTTATTTGGAGGCAATAATTTTCTGAAAAATTTTGGAGGGAAATTTTTTAAAGACGACGAAAAAAGAATAATGTATGACAATTTGTATTGTCATAAATACCAATTTTATATGACGAGATAATATTTCGTCACTAATTAGATGAGTGGATAAGTGACAAAAATAGTTCGTCATAAATTCTTATATTTAGTGACAAAGTACGTAATATCGTCACAATTTTATTTGGAAGCAAAAAAATTTTAAGAAATTTTGGAGGCAAATTTTGTAAAGACGAAAAATTAATATTTTATGACAATTTGTATTGTCATAAATACTAATTTTATATGACAAGATAATAGATAGTCACTAATTAGATGAGTGGATAAGTGACAAAAATGGTTTGTCATAAATTCATATATTTAGTGATAAAGTACGTAATATCGTCACAATTTTATTTGGAGGCAAAAAAAATTTAAGAACTTTTGGAGGCAAATTTTGTAAAGACGAAAAATTAATAATTTATGACAATTTTATTGTCACAAATACCAATTTTATATGACTAGATAATAATTCGTCACTAAACGCCCAAATTTTAAAAAAAATGATTTTTAAAGCCACTAAACGCTCAAATTTCATTTAGAAAAAACAAACAGAAAAGATAATAATAAAACTTACTATTTTACTAAGGACCGTTTTATAAAAATATTTAACTAAGAATTTCTATCAGTACAAGAAATTATGGATGTAGTGAAGGAAATTTTGTGAAGGAATGTTCCTTCACATTAGGAGTTTTCTAGTGAAGGAATTGTGAAGGAAAAAATGTAATGAGAATATAGTTATTAACGAAAGAAACATTCCTTCACAATTTAATTTTTTTTCTTTTGCAAAATGGAGGTGGTAGAAGGATATTTGGTGCCAATTTATGAAAAAAAAATTTAGGAAAAAAAAACTATTAATGAAAGAATTATTGCTCATTATGTATTATTGTTCATAAGTTTTTTGTGAAAAATAAAATTGGTCATTGTTTTGTTCTAAATAGATTTTTTAGAATTAATTGTGGTAAATATAAATTATAATATAAATACATTTAATTTTTTACATCAACAAATTTATTTTTAGTAATACTGTTTAAGTAACTTACAATATCGACTATTTCTTTAATCAAAGTAAATAAATTGACAATAATTTAAACTTTAAAATTTTATACATTGACCATGGAAAAAAAATGGGAAAAAAATAAGGCTCTTTTGTGGAATTGATCACAAATGCTAAAAAATTACTTATCTGTTCTGCAAAAAGAGTTAAGATTGAGTTTTATTCTTAGTTAATTTATGGTATCCTACAACTCAAATTGTAATGTAATTAATTTTTTAAAATATAATTTTATTCTTAATAATATTTTTTAAATAATTTATAATATTAAATATTTTATTAATTAAAATATTAATTACAATAATTCAAAATTTAAAATATTATAAATTAATAATAAAAAATTATAATAATTAAAACTCTTTTGTGGAACAAATCAAATGTGTTAAATTATTAGTTTTATGTTTCATAAAAGAGTTATATCTCAGTTTGTTATTAATTAATTTATTACATCCTAAAATTTAAATTTAAATCTATTTAATTTTTTGAAATAATAATTTTATTTATAATATTAGTTTTTAAAAAGTTTTCAATAATAATTGTTTTTATAAGTTAAAATCAAACATTTTTCAAATAGAGTCCCTGATTTAATTTAATCGTGTACTTGGTCTGGAAAAGGAGGTAGATGCGAAACAGAGAGTTTCTCCTGTAATAATCTAAGTTTTCAGGATATATTAAAATAAGAATTTTTTGAATAATTTATATATATATATATATATACTACATTGAATATATATTATAGTGTACGTGAATACGTGCTATGTAATGGGTATTTGGATATGTGATAAATATGTTAAGTGCTTGGTTTCTTATGAATTAATTTCTCGCAAAAGAAATAATTGGTTTATGAAATATTATGTTTTAAAAGAAGATAAGCATAATATGGCTAATATATATTATATATGTGTATAATATATATTAGGGAAAATAAGAAATGTTTCATAATATATATATATATATATATATATATATATATATATGTATATATTATGTTTGTGATTAGGGAAATAAAAGATTAAGTTGAGGAATTAAAATAATAGATAAGAAAAGGAAATTAAAATAAAACATAACTTAAAATAAAACTAAACCTCAAGTGAAAAGGAGTTTCAACCAAACATGGCCTAAAATTCGACTGACAAGGAGAAAAGGCATTTAAGCGAGGGCTTGGGAAAGCAGGTGCTGGCATTCGGCTATGAGAGCTCGGCAAATCGAAGCATGAGCTGGAAGAGTTTAAATGGAGATCATGGGCTTCAAGAATAAGAAATGGCTAAGCAAAGTTTTTGCATAGCAAGAAAACGAACTTGGGGAGCACGAAATCTAGCCTATAAAGGCTCGGTATTTTCTCCTTCTCCTTCTCCATCTGTCGAGCCCAGCTGTGCACTGCTCCCTCTCCCCCTCTGCAATTGCTGAATACTCCTAGTCCTTGCACCCCAATTCCGATTGAAACCCATCCCCTGCCTATTCGATTGAATCAAGTTTGGGGCGAAATTAAGGCTAAGTTATGCAATTGAAGAAGCAAAAGTAATTTCTTGTTTAAATTAAGAATTCAAATTATAGTTGATTAAGTTGAAAATTGATTGTTGAATCATATTGGTATATGAATTGGGTATAAAAATTGTGATTGTAAACCGAGATGTTAGTTGCTTTGTAAATTGGGGATTTTTAATTTATAGGGTATATCTATGTGTATATGATATTTATTTGTGAACTGAGCTTATGGAAGTCTGTTATGGCTATGAATCATATTGGTAAGCAAGTTTTGAGACAAATTGTTTTTGGGTAATTGATAATGGGTAATTTTCAAAAATAGTAAAGTAAGTTGATTGCTAAAACAATTAGTATATGTTCAATTTTTTGCAAAATTAGTTGATTGGTTATGGGAATTGCTACAGGAGGTTATATTATTTGTGAAATATGATTTGGCCATGAAAAACAATGGTTACATAATTAGTATACTGGAAATGAGTTAGAGATTGGAAATTAGGTTTTTCAAAAATAATTAGTATAAAGTTATGAATTGTGTGCTATAATTAGTAGACTGTGATTAGGTAATTAAGAAGCTAGTTTCATGTATATTATATTTTCTTGTGATCATGCTAGTAATGGAAATAGAGAATTTCATGAAGATATATTCTGAATAAGTTTGGAAAATGAAAGTTAGTAAACTAACTTATTAATTAGTTTGTAAATATATGATATTAACTATGATTGTTACTTATGGATTGAGATTAGAGCCATGGAGATTAGTGTGGTTGTGTGGAGTAATAAGGTTGGCGAAAATGGTTTGAATACATAGCTATGTAAATTTGTGAACTCGTTCAATACAAAGGATAAACTAGGGATACGCAGAACAAAGCAAATACGCCATGTAACCTTTAGTTTATGGAAATGGGTGTGAGATGTCCGTGTAATTAGTTTATAAACTAATAATATAATGTATTGATATTCGAAAGCCTTTTGGAGCGTAAACTAATATTAGCGAGTAAAAATCTAAAATATGTTTTAAATACGAAAGATTTTCAAAAACAAAGACAAAGGTGTGTAGTAATGAGAAATAACGAACGTAGCCTATAAAAATGAACTGATATGAATATATTAAATAGTATATCCGTTCAATGCGTATTGGAAATTATAAATGCAATATGCAAACATAAGTTTGCATATATGTGAATAATATATTCGTATAATGGAAATACGTTCACGTCGTTCTAAAGTTATATCTCGGAACCGAATAGTTTTCGAAAGACGAAGCAAGGATTGTACAATCAAAGTCAATTAGGGAGAATTGAAGAAGAGGAAGAAAGTAGGGAGAAAGGTGTCACAAACATGACTTCAATTCATATCATTCTATTTGTGAGCTTTCCATTACTTGCTATCTGTAATGTGCTGAAATGTAGCAAAGTATATGGTTCAGTATTCATGTATCTTAAGTACTTGATAATAGGAGTAACAATTCTTTTTATCTGTGGTTTATGGCCTTAGAAATCCTACATGTGAAATATGATCATTATATCTTCGCTTTGATTTTATATTGTATATATGTATGCATGTTTGGTACTTCTTTTCTTTTATATCTAGTACTGTTCAACATTTACTTGAGTAAAAACTATTCTACCCTTCTCTAACTCACATGGATCCACATGGATTACGCTTAGTACTTACTAGATAACTACTTACCCAACTATATTACTGAGCACGACACATTCCAAGTGACTTTACTGTCATTAATGGCTTCCCATGATGACTTAATGACGAGTTAATGAAATTAAGTGATACATTATCTATTTGCACAAATTGGTTGATTTAATGGGAAATGGATAAAATTAAATGGGTCGAGGGTTATTAATTGGTCGCTAATAAACGATTAATGGATGCAAATACTCAAAATAAATCTCTTCCTCCATCTAAAATGAGTATGGCAATATTTAGCATTTAGCAACTTTTACCACTACTTTTTCTTTTATAGTTGCATATAATCCTCAATCATGGATTATAGACACTGATATTACTGATGACTTGTGTCACTATATTAGTCTCATGCATTCCTTAATCACTTTATCTCAACATGTTTATGTTTTTTTGCCCACAAATGTGCAGTTTAAGGTTAATCAAGAAGGTTTTGTATACTTAACTCCTGATTTGACCATTCATAATGTTTTTCTTGTTCCATCATTTCTTTATAATCTTCTTTTAGTTAGCAAGTTGACCCAGATTTCTAACTGTTAAGCCTTGTTTATTTACTGAAACTTGGTTTCTTAATTGAATTTTGCTTAAAATACTATTGGTAGTTGAGCCCTGCTCCATAAGTTTTTAATGCATGAAAAGTCTTTGGTGTATGCTTGTTTGAGTGCCTTCGTTTTTGCAACCCTCCTACCATACCTTTTCTTCACTAGTAAACAATATTGTTTCATATTTTGTTGCATTAATTTTTGTTTTTTGCTAATTATTTTGTTACATTTGGATGCATATATGAATTTAGTTTTATTCATTTGCAATTTACCTTTTGTGAAGGTATGCTCGCCAAGTTGTAGATTTCTTTGAATTTGTGAAGAAAAAGAAGGAAGTTTCAGTTGGAGAAGTAGTAGCTACAGCGGCAAAGAGTAGCCAGACACCTGTAGTAATGCCCCATCAAGGCGGACTCTGGATGCCCAACGGGAAGCCTTTTCCAAATTCGACACTCAATTCCTTGGATTTCAGACGAGCAATGTCATTCATGTCTGGTTAACGTTTTGTCTGACGTTCAACTATGGCTACGCGGCTAGTGTCCTCTTGTATAAAGAATGTTTTAAACCTGGACCTTGGTTATGTAGAGTAAGCTATGTTGTTCATGGATATGCTAGTGTTGTTGTAATAACACGATGATTTTATTTAAAGGGTTGGAATTTATTTGTCATAATCTTGGTGTAATCTTTTTTTCTTTTTACTAGATCTATAATTTTATATTTAAAAAGTTGGAATATGCTAGTGTCCTTTTGTATAAAGAATGTTTATTGTCATGTTAAATATATTATTAGGTGACGAATTGTTCTGTCGTCATTTATTTTCTTATTTTTGGTGACGATAAACACAATAACACGACGAAAGAATAATCATAAATATGACAATATTGTCGTCATTAAAATTAGATGATTTAAATAGAGTAACATATTTTCGTCACTAAAACAATATCATTTAATGACGAAGAAAGATTTTCGTCATTTAATGTACTACGTTTTGATGACGAAACATAATATAGAGTGACGAAAGTGTCATTCAAATAGTGACGCTATTAACGTCACTACAAGTAATTAATTATAGTGACAATGGTGTAGATCGTCACCATAAGTTAAAACATTTAGTGACGACATCAAATATTATCAAATAAACCTAATACCACGCTCATACGGTGACGGTCTTCGTGACGATTAACACTCGTCACCAATTATTTTTGTGACGAAAAATGAATTTTATATAACAAATTTTAGCGTCATTTTTTGTATAATTTCTTGTAGTGATATCAGTGGTTAGGGAGTTTGTGGGCGTATTTTCGAACGATTTGCTAGGACTTCTGCCAGATAGGGAGATAGAATTCGTAATCGACTTAGCGCCGGGAACTGCTGTGACATTCCGGGTTTTTAAGAATTTATAAATGAGAATTTAATAAATAAAATTTTTATTATCTGATGTTTTGAGTTTGAGTATGTGTATACGTGTCATATATTGTGAAATATGTGAATTGATGTGAAGAGGGTTTTAAATATTAATTAAATTAAAATAAATATTTTAATTAAATTATTTATTGGGTTAAATAAATAATTATGTGATTAATATGGAGTAATATAATTAAGTGTATTATATTAATTAAATAATTATTTAATATTTAATTTAATTAATATGTAATGAATTTATGTTATAGTTCTAATTTAATTGAGATAATTAAATTAGATGAAGTTATGTAGTAATTGTTACATGAAATTATAATTAGCGAGTAATTATAATTATGTGATAATTTTTATGTGATTAATTGATGTTAACTTTTAATTAATTAAATTAAAAAGTTAAGATTTAATTAATTAAAGTGTAACATTAAAAATATGTGTTAAAGGATTTATTTATAGAATTAAAAGAGTTTTTAAAATCGTTTTCCCAAACAAGGCCCTTACTTTTGTTTTACTTTGTTTTGCCAAACGGGGCCTTAACAACTAAAAATCTATTTTTTAAAAATAATGTTGTTTTGCCAAACAAGCCTTAGGGCTTTTTAAATTCTAAATTTTGTAACCTATACTTTAATTGTAATAATTGTATTTATTATAATTATTATAGGGTCATTATGTAATATAAGTTATATATGTTGTATTTATGTTTTATATGTATATTACGTTAGTTAGAATTAGCTAAGGGTTAGTCTGTTAGAAACAAAAGAAAACAAAGAGAAAGAACATAGTAAACTAGAGAGAAAAGAGAGAAAAGAGAGAAAGAAGAAAGAGGAAGACTTTGAGAAATCAAAAGAGAAGATAATCACCATCATCTTCATCATCTTCCTCTAGAAGCAAAGGTATAACCTAAGTTTATTGTTGTTCTTCATTGTTTTTATTCTCTGTAAATTGATTTTCATAATAAACTATACATTGATGATCAATATGTGTTAGATTATGTATAAAAACTATTATATAGGAGTTATATGTTAGTTTATGTGATTAATTTCATGTAAAGATGATGAACATGAAGAAATCATGTTCATAGCAATTTACAATTAACTAACTTGAAAAAAATAGTTTCTTAAATATAAAAAATTATGTGTGATTATGCTATGATTATGAGAATTAAAGTTTAGATTATAATAATATATCAAGAAATGAACAAAACATGATTTGAATCATGTGATTTGGGTTAAAAACGAACTCATAGTGTTAATTTTCGTTAAGAACGCTTAAGAAAGTCGTTTTCTACAAAAATCATGAAAATTAGGTGCTTTGATTATGTGTTGTGGTGGTATTGTATGTTAAAATCATGTTAGAGGTTTAAGATTTTGTTTGTATAAAGTTTCATATACATTATGTTAGTTAAAATCGGACTTTGGTGCGAAGAAATAAGATAAATTGGCTTATTTCTCTGCAAGTTCGCGAGCCGAGGGACCCAACAGCAGGGAGCCCCGCCCCAGCGGGGCTTTTGGCCTAGGAACTCCCGCCCCAGCGGGGCTACAAGCTGTCCGAATTTGTTTAAGTAGTGTAATACAAAACTGCTTTAACCTCCTGTAGTAAAACAGCCATAACGTTTTCATACGAACTCTGATTGAGGAGATTCAAGATGATCCGGAACTAGCACGAGTAGAACTACAACTTTCTTTCTTTAACATTTTTGATTTGAGGTCGTTAGAAGGGGTCAAAAAGGTCATCTTTGTGACTGATGCGTATTCGGAGGCAATCGGAGGGCGTTAAACATGCATATAAGCAAGTATAGTGCTGTCGTCCATGATAGATGTTGTTCTAAGTTATAAAATATGAATGTTAGTAAATATAATGATGCTTAACATTAATAAATGATGTATTAGATAAGTTATATAAGCACACTAAGCATACACAAGAGAGATAAATTGAGCGTGTGACGAATGAGCGTCGAAACGTTGTGACAAGTGTTAATGTACGTAAAACATGTTTCAATTCAACTGAAATGAACACTATAAGATGTGGAAGGGGGTTAATATAAAACCAATAAAGAGTCTTAGCAAGACTTAAACACTTGAATGAACTTCAAGTATGACTAATAAGAAATATAGTGAGATATAAGTCGAAAGTTAACACAATCTAATTGAACATTGTGTATTAATTAACAGGAAGGATTATGAGATGTAGAGTAAAATTATATTACAACTACTATGCATTGCTATGTGGCTAATAGTTGATGTGCATGATTATATAATTGTGTAGGGCACGTGAAGTGCAGATAGCTGTAAGCAATTAAAACAACGATTAAGGCAAGTCTTTTAGTTCCTATTTTCTACGTGAACTTGATGATGAACTATTTTAAATTATTTTGCAAAGAGCATGATATGTTATATATGTTGCAAGCATAAAATGTTAAAGTCAATTTATGACTACATTGATTGATTAAAGAATGTTGATTGAGTAAGGAACTCAATCTTTATATTTGTTATGTGAATTAAAGCATGTATGCCATGTTACTTTGATGATTATGTGATATATGTTGAGCATGTTATTATGTGCTATGTGATGCATGAAAACTGTTAGGTCTTGCTGAGCTGTCGAGCTCACTTTTGCAAATAACCACTTTTGCAGGTCAAGGATACAAGGTAATGATGCGTGCTAATTGAGTGTTAAGATCAATAGCGATGCAAGAAATTATTTATTCTAGATGAGTAATGTGTTTGTTTTGGATGTATTATACTTGTTAAAGTTGTAAGGTTGAGCTATCCGATGTATAGTAGATATTGTTTGTGATGTAATACTTTGTATAGTAACTTAGAGGAAGCGATTCATGTAATAGAATTAAATTAGATATTTGTAATGTAAAGGTTGCCATTCAGGACAATAAAGAAAGATTGTATAAAAGTTTTAAATATTCCGCATTTTTAGAGATTTTAATATCGAATAATGATGTAAAGATAGATTAAAGTTGTATTATTAACGATCGAGAATGAGAATTATATTGTAAGAATTTTGAGGTCGTTACAGTTAGTATCAAAACTGATAGGTTATACACTTTAGGTAAGAGTACCTTTGGCTATGACCTTAGGTTAAAAGAATAAGAAGTTAAGTTTAAGTTACATATAACGAAAAGGTGATTCTTTTCACATACGTAGAAGTGTAGGATGTGTTAAGTCCTAGCGATGTTATAAGAAGAAGATTAGAATGGCGAGGAATAAAACTTGAATAAAATATTGAGTTACATGAATGAAATTAGAAATTCTTATAGAAAGAGTTAATAAATAAACAAGAAGATTCAAAGAAGAATCTTGAAGAGATATGTAGATAAGAATAAGGAGTTACCTAACTCCAATAATAAAGAAGACGAATAACAATGAAAAAACAAAGTCTATAAGATTAAAAGCATAAATGAAATCATAGTATGATATGATGAAAGGTAAGATAAGAAGTTTTTAAAACAAAACAATAATGAGATAAGAAAAGAATCATAAGAAGATGATTATAGAATAAGATCACGGCGTGGTCTTTTAAAGTTGTAAAAGACAGATGGTCTGTAATGATTGAATAGTTATAGTTTGATATTATAACGAGAATGTACTATGATATAGTACGAGATAAACTCACGAGGAGTTATAAATGCTGAGATACAGAAGTCTGTATCGAGTATAGAGCGAGAAGTTATAAGTAAGATAGAGTTAAGTGGGATTTTAACTGAGGACTCATGTGGTGGCTGAGTTGTAAAAATCTTTTTATGGGCAGGGTTTTGTGCTTACACTTGGCTTATCACATTGATAATCGTTGGAAGGTTGGTATCGCGCTATCGATATATATATGACGAGAAGGTGATTCTTTTCTCATATTATATTTGATAGTTAGAGTCAATAGAGGATAGATTAGATGATATTAAGATTACAGTAGATGATCTTAAGGTTAGACGAGTTCGTAAAACTCATACTTATGGTAAGTTCGTGTCTCATAATCGTATGTATGGTTTTGAACCCCTAAGCATATGGATAGTCCCTGATTAGTTCTTTGACTACGTATGGCTAGGATAAGTTCTTAAACTCATATTATTGTGGCAAGTTCCTGAACTCCCAAAGTGTGGTAAGTTTGATGAACTATACTGGGTATAGAAATGTTATGGTATAGAAAGCATTGATGTTGTTTAAGATTAATAGAATATTTTAGTAATGATGGAGTAAAGATTTAATTGATGGAAAAAGTTTTTATATTCTAAATCTCCTAGCTTTGTTAGATTTTTGAAATTTATTGACTTCATGTTGTTGTTGCACTTCTATTTTCTTGAAAAACATTGGATCAAATGATGGAACCAATGGAATTTTTAAAATAGTGCTATTATTCACATGCCTATGCTAATTGCTTCAGCTAGACAAAAATGAATTTAAAATTTCAAAATGTATTTTATATATTCTATGCATCATTTGATATGGTGTAAAAATAATAATTGAGAAAGATATCAATGCAGTTAAACCTAGTGTTGGATGTGATCGTATGATCGTCAGCCAACTCTGGTATGATGTAGTATGACGACGTCATGTAATGATGAAATCCTCAACGTACCATTACTACGGTACGGTATCAGGGTATTATGAAAAGATTTACTTAAACTATATATATAAAAAAACATTTTTAAATAAATAAATAAATTTTATTGGGCAAAAATATATATGTATATATATATATATATATATATTTCGATTAATGTCCGAACTGTTGCTAGAAGTCTATGCTACTTGATTCAGTTAGAAAAATATTGAAAGATGTTTATGAAATTCGAGCGTTCTTGGTCAAACTATGCTAAACCAAATTATTTTGGTGCGGATTCAGATGTTAAGAAGATGAGGTGAACAACCCTATAAAAGGGGACATGTTATCGGAGACAATAGTTCCGAGTGTAACGCATATAGTCGTTACGATGTACTACGTTTGGGCCCGACGTAGGGGTACGATAGGCTGGCCACCTAGAGTACCGATGCGGTTTATAGTGTGAAGTACCGGGGGTGAAGCACTATTAGACCTAAAAATAAGTTCAAGGTCTTGTGACCACTCAACATGATTTGGAATCTTTTAAATTCCTGAGTTATTTATATCGCTTCCCAATTATTGAGCAATTGTGGAAGACTCTTATTATTCTGATGGAGAATGTAGCAAGAAGGATAATCCTTAGAAAGAAATAGTTGTAGAACGCAACAATCCAGTGAATAAAGATTAACATAAAATCTACTTTGATAGATTGAATGAATGAAGATTAATAAAAAAATTTCGAGGACGAAATTCTTATAAGGAGGGAAGAATGTGATAATCCCGGATACTTATAAGATAGTGAATTATGAAGTATAAGAATTCTACGAGTATAGTATTCGGTAATGATCCTTAGAAAGAAAATGAACGAGTTAAAGAATATATAATATTTGATATATGATTGTGTTTAATTGAAGGTTATGTAATAAAATCTAAACGTTGTTGAAGAAATGAATGGAGGAAGATATATATAAATGTTGTTAAGTTAACGTGTTGAAGTTATTTAACAATAAAATTATGAAAGAGATTTTGTGAAAACCTAGTAAGGGAGGTTTCGTTGATTCTGAGGACGGAATCCTTATAAGGAGGGAAGGATGTGACATTCCAGATTTTTAAGAATTTATAAATGAGAATTTAATAAATAAAATTTTTATTATCTGATGTTTTAAGTTTGAGTATGTGTATACGTGTCATATATTATGAAATATGTGAAGTGATGTGAAGAGGGTTTTAAATATTAATTTTAATATATATTAAATTAAAATAAATATTTTAATTGAATTATTTATTGGGTTAAATAAATAATTATGTGATTAATATGGAGTAATGTAATCAAGTATATTATATTAATTAAATGATTATTTAATATTTAATTTAATTAATATGTAATGATTTTATGTTATAGTTCTAATTTAATTGAGATAATTAAATTAGATGAAGTTATGTGGTAATTGTTACATGAAATTATAATTAGCGAGTAATTATAATTATGTGACAATTTTTATGTGATTAATTGATGTTAACTTTTAATTAATTAAATTAGAATGCTAAGATTTAATTAATTAAAGTGTAACATTAAAAATATGTGTTAAAGGATTTATTAAAAGAATTAAAAGAGTTTTTAAAATTGTTTTCCCAAATAAGGCCCTTACTTTTTGTTTTAATTTGTTTTGCCAAACGGGGCCTTAACTACTAAAAATCTTTTTTTAAAAATAATGTAATTTTGCCAAACAAGCCTTAGGGCTTTTTAAATTCTAAATGTTGTAACCTATATTTTATTTATAATAATTGTATTTATTATAATTATTATAGGGTCATTATGTAATATAAGTTATATATGTTGTATTTATGTTTTATATGTACAATATATGTATAATATATTATATGTATATTACGTTAGTTAGAATTAGCTAAGGGTTAGTCTGTTAGAAACAAAAGAAAACAAATAGAAAGAACAAAGTAAACTAGAGAGAAAAGAGAGAAAGAAGAAAGAGGAAGACTTTAAGAAATCAAAAGAGAAGATAATCACCATCATCTTTATCTTCTTCCTCTAGCAGCAAAGGTATAACCTAAGTTTATTGTTGTTCTTCTAAGTTTATTGTTGTTCTTCATTGTTTTTATTCTCTGTAAATTGATTTTCATAATAAACTATAAATTGATGATCAATATGTGTTAGATTATGTATAAAAACTATTATATATGAGTTATATGTTACTTTATATGATTAATTTCATGTAAAGATGATGAACATGAAGAAATCATGTTCATAGCAATTTACAATTAACTAACTTGAAAAAAATAGTTTCTTAAATATCAAAAATTATGTGTGATTATGCTATGATTATGAGAATTAAAGTTTAGATTATAATAATATATCAAGAAACGAACAAAACATGATCTGAATCATGTGATTTGGGTTAAAAACGAACTCATAGTGTTAATTTTCATTAAGAACGCTTAAGAATGTCGTTTTCTTTAAAAATCATGAAAATTAGGTGCTTTGATTATGTGTTGTGGTGGTATTGTATGTTAAAATTATGTTAGAAATTTAAGATTTTGTTTGTATAAAGTTTCATGTACATTGTGTTAGTTAAAATCGGACTTTGGCGCGAAGAAATAAGCCAAATTGGCTTATTTCTCTGCAAGTTCGCTAGTCGGGGAACCCAACAGCAGGGAGCCCCACCCCAGCGGGGCTTTTGGCCTAGGAACTCCCGCCCCAGCTGGGCTACAAGCTATCTGGAGTTGTTTAAGTAGTGTAATGCAAAACTGCTTTAACCTCCTGTAGTAAAACAGCCATAACGTTTTCATATGAACTCCGATTGAGTAGATTCAAGATGATCCAGAACGACCACGAGTAGACCTACAACTTTTGTTCTTTAACTTTTTCGATTTGAGGTCGTTAGAAGGGGTCAAAATGGTCATCTTTGTGACTGATGCGCATTCGGAGGTAATCGGAGGGCGTCGGACATGCACATACGCAAGTATAGTGCTGTCGATGATGATAGATATTGTTCTAAGTTATAAAACAGGAATGTTAGTAAATATAATGATGCTTAACATTATTAAATGATGTATTAGATAAGTAATATAAGCACACTAAGCATACACAAGAGAGACGAATCGGGTGTGTGACGAATAAACGTCGAAACGCCGTGACATTTGTTAATGTACGTAAAAAGTGTTTCAATTCAACTGAAATGAACACTATAAGATGTGGAAGGGGGTTAATATAAAACCAATAAGGAGTCTTAGCAAGGCTTAAACATTTGAATGAACTTCGAGTATGACTAATAAGAAATATAGTGAGATATAAGTCAAAAGTTAACACAATCTAATTGAACATTATGTATTAATTAACAGGAAGGATTATGAGATGTAGAGTAAAATTACATTATAACTACTATGCTTTGCTATGTGACTAATAGTTGATGTGCATGATTATATAATTGTGTAGGGCACGTGAAGTGCATATAGCTGTAAGTTGTTAAACTGATATTTGTAAACAACGATCAAGGCAAGTCTTTCAGTTCCTATTTTCTACGTGAACTTGATGATGAACTATTTTAAATTGTTTTGCAAAGAGCATGATATGTTATATATGTTGCAAGCATGAAATGTTAAAGTCAATTTATGACTACATTGATTGATTAAAGAATGTTGATTGAGTAAGGAACTCAATCTTTATATTTGTTATGTGAATTAAAGCATGTATGCCATGTTACTTTGATGATTATGAGATGTATGTTGAGCATGTTATTATGTGCTATGTGATGCATGAAAATTGTTAGGTCTTGTTGAGCTGTCGAGCTCACTCTTGCAAATAACCACTTTTGCAGGTCAAGGATGCAAGACAATGATGTGTGCTAATTAAATGTTAAGATCAATAGCGATGTAAGAAATTTTTTATTCTAGATGAGTAATGTGTTTGTTTTGGATGTATTATACTTGTTAAAGTTGTAAGGCTGAGCTATCCGATGTATAGTGGATATTGCTTTTGATGTAATACTTTTTATAGTAACTTAAAGGAAACGATTCATGTAATAGAATTGAATCAAATATTTTTAATGTAATGGTTGCGATTCAGGGCAATAAATAAAGATTGTATAAAATTTTTAAATATTTCACATTTTTAGTGATTTTAATATTGAATAATGATGTAAAGATAGATTAAAGGTATATTGTTAACGATCGAGAATGAGAATTATATTGTAAGAATTTTGGAGTCGTTACAACTGCTCCGATTTTGAAAGCTTCGTACAGAATGGCTCCAGTCGAGTTGATTAAGTTGATGGTTCAACTGCAAGAACTGATGGACAAGAAGTATATTCAGCCGAGCGTTTCACCGTGGGGAGCGCCAGTTTTATTCGTAAAAAAGAAGGATGAATCGATGCGGCTTTGCATTGATTATAGGGAGTTAAACAAAGTTACGATCAAGAATAGGTATCCTTTACCTAGGATCGATGACTTGTTCGATCAACTGAAGGGTGCTAGATACTTCTCAAAAATTGATTTGAGAAGTGGGTACCATCAGTTGAAGGTAAGGAGAGAAGATATACCGAAGACGGCTTTTAGAACTCGGTATGGACATTACGAGTTCTTAGTGATGTCATTTGGTCTAACGAATGCCCCAGCTGCATTTATGGACTTAATGAATAGGGTATTTAAGCCATTCCTGGATAAGTTCGTAGTAGTGTTCATATATGACATCCTGATTTATTCCAAAACTAAGGAGGAACACTTGAGGCTGACCTTAGAATCGCTGAGACGAGAGAAGCTTTACGCGAAATTCTCGAAGTGCAAATTCTGGTTAGAACGTGTGCAATTTCTTGGTCACGTGATTGACAAAGATGGGATTTTGGTAGATCCGTCTAAGATTGAGGCTGTAATGAATTGGGATCAGCCGAAGACGCCGTCTGAAGTGAGAAGTTACTTGGGATTAGCAGGTTATTACAAAAGATTTATCTAAGACTTTTCCAAGATCGCAACTCCGTTGACGAATTTGACTTGTAAAACAGTTATATTTGTTTGGATGGAAAAGTGTGAGGAAAGTTTTCAGGAGTTGAAGAAGAAGTTGAGTACTGCGCCTGTGTTGTCTTTACCAGACAGTACGGGAAGTTTTGTAGTATATAGCTCACATAAGATATTAGGTTGCGTGCTAACGCAGAATGGCTTGCCTATGCATCACGTCAGCTGAAAGATTATAAAAAAGGGTATCCGACCCATGACTTGGAGTTGGAGACAGTAGTGTTTGCACTGAAGATTTGGAGACACTACTTATATGGAGAGAAGGGTGAGATATACAAGGATCATAAGAGTCTGAAGTATATCTTCACCCAGAAGGATTTAAACATGCGCCAAAGGAGATGGTTAGAACTGATCAAGGACTATGACTGGGAGATACTTTACCATCCGGGTAAAGCTAACGTCATCGCCGATGCCTTGAGTAGGAAGGGTCGGGAGAAGCTAAACATGTTAACTAATCAGGATCAGTTGATAGCAGAGATGGCTAAGTTAGAGCTGGAAGTGAAGTATCCGAAGGAATCGGATGAGAAGCTATTTCAAGTAACTACTGGTTCTACTCAGGCAGACAAAGTGAAAGAGGCACAACTTCACGACGAGGAATGCGAGAAGATTTGGAAGAGAATAGCCGATGGTGAAGAAATCAAGTTCAAGATCGATAATTAAAGTCTGCTACTATTTGAAGCAAGAATCTGGGTACCGCCAGTACCAGAAGTCAAAGTGGAGATTTTGAATGAAGCCCACAGTTTGAGGTATTCGATTCACCCTGGGAGTACGAAGATGTGTCAGGATCTCAGACACCATTTCTGGTGGCCGAATATGAAGAGGGATGTTGCTGAATGCGTGGCAAAATGCTTAACGTGCCAGGAAGTTAAAGCAGAGCACCAGAGACCAAGTGGATTGCTACAACCGCTAAAGATTCCAGAATGGAAGTGGGAACATATCACGATGGATTTTGTGGTTGGACTTCCAGCTACTCAGAAGGGATTTGATGCGATATGGGTGATAGTGGATCGACTGACAAAGTCAACACATTTTCTACCGATCAAGATTAAATTCAACTTGGATCAGTTAGCGAAGTTGTACGTTAAGGAAATTATCTCTCGACACGGAGTTCCAGTGTTGATTGTGTCCGACAGAGAACCACATTTTACGTCGAATTTTTGGAAGCGTTTACAGGAATGCTTGGGGACGCAATTACGAATGAGTATGGCGTACCATCCTTAGACTGATGGACAAAGCGAGAGAATAATTCAGACGCTAGAGGATATGCTGAGAGCTTGCGTTATGGACTTCGAAGGAAGCTGGAATGATCATCTACTGTTAGTGGAGTTCGCCTACAACAATAGTTATTATGCGAGTATCGGCATGCCACCTTTCGAAACGTTATACGGCAGGAAGTGCAGAGCTCCCTTATGCTGGGATGAGGTTGGTGAAAGTCAACTGTTGGGACCAAAATTGGTGCAAGAAACTACTGAGATCGTGAAACTAATTAGAATAATATTGGTTGCTGCTCAAGATAGACAAAAGAGGTATGCCGATCAGCATCACCATAATCGAGAATTTTTACCAGGAAGCTTCGTTTTCCTGAAGGTATCTCCCTGGAAGGAAAAAATTCGATTTGGCAAGAAAGGAAAGTTGAGTCCCCTATTTATTGGACTGTCGAGGTACTACAGAAGGTTGGCGAAGTAGCTTACGAGGTTGCGTTACCTCCAGAGCTAGATAACATACACAATATTTTCCATATTTCTGTGTTACGACCTTACAAACACAACTACAAGCATGTGATAGAATACAAGCCTTTATAGTTTAATAAAGACTTAACATATGAATAAGTGCCTACTCAAATAGTTTATAGAAACGAACAAGTGCTAAGAAACAAAGTAATACCTTCTGTTAAGGTAATATGGAGGAACCACAATGCTGAAGAAGCCATGTGGGAACTCGAAGATGTGATGAAGAAAACTTATCCCCATCTATTTGTGTAAATTTTTGTATACCGATTCTGGAGACAGAATCTTTTTAAGGGGGAAAGAATATAACAGATGAGATTTTTTTTTATGTGTGATTCTAGGGACAAAATCCTTTTAAGGAGGGAAGATTGTAACGAATGAGAATTTTATATATTAAATTTTAATATTTATTGAATTAAATAAATATTTTAATTAATTTATTTATTAAGTTAAATAAATAAATTATGTGATGATTATGGAGTAAATTAATTAAGTGTAATATATTGATTAAATAAATATTTAATATTTAAGTTAATTAATATGATGATTTTATGGTATGATTCTAATTTAATGGAGATAATTAAATTAGATATTTTTATATGGTAATTGTTGCATGAAATTATAATTAGCGAGTAATTATAATTGTTATGTGGCAATTGTTATATGGATAATTGATGTTAGCTTTTATTTAATTAAATTAGAAGGTTGAAATTTAATTAAATAAAGTGTAACATTTAATCTATGTGTTAAAAGGATTTATTAAAATAAAAAAAAAGTTTTAATTTAGTTTTACCCAAACAAGGCCCTTAAAACTGTTTTGAAATTCGTTTTGCCAAACGAGGCCCTTGCACTTATTTTAATCTCGTTTTACCAAACAGAGCATTAACTAATAATAATCTGTTTTTAAAAATAAACTGTTTTTGCCAAACAAAGCCTTATGACTTTTAATTTTCAAAAATTATAACTGATGTAATTAGTATGGGATTTAATTATCAATTAATATGTTTATTATATGATTGTCAGTTATATATGTATGTATATGTATATTTTATATTATACGTTAGAAGAAAACAAAGTTAGAGTTTTATCAGTGTCAAAACAAGAAGAAAAAAATACAGAGAGAAGTTAGAGAGAAGAAGAAGAGGAAAGGGAAGGAAGCTTTGAGAGAATCAAACGACCATCTTCATCTTCTTCTCCTAATCAAATAAGGGTATAATCCTAACTTGTAGTTTTAGAAATTTTGTGTTTATGTTCTTCGTATTGATAGTTCTCTGTAAAACTATTTTTATGAAAATTTCTTGATTATGATGTATATATGTGATGTATATATATATATGTATGCTTATATATGGTTCTTATAGTTGTCTAAGTGATTCAATTCATGTAAATACGATGAATATTAAGAAATCATGTTCATAGTAATTTACAGAGAACTTATTTTGAACATAGTCTTTTAAATTATCAAAATTGTGGTTTAATTGTTAATTTTGTTTAATTTGATCATGGATTATGATAATATGTTAAGGAATAGAGTTAATACAATTGAAATTACATGATTTGGTTTAAAAACGAACTCATAGTATCAATTTTCGTCAAGAACACTTGAGAATGTTGTTTTCTTCAAAAATCATGAAAATTATGTTTTGATTATGTGTTATAGTGTTTATGAATGTTATAATCATGTTAAAACTTTAAGATTTTGTTTTCATAAAGTTTTATATACATTATGTTGATAAAAATCAAACTTTGGTGCGAAGAAATAAGCCAAATTGGCTTATTTCTCTGCACGATCGCGAGCTGGGGGATCCCACCAGTAGTGGGCCTCGCCCCAGCGGGGTATTTAGCCTAGGGAACCCCGCCCCAGCAGGGGTAGGGGCTGTCCGGGATTTTGACTTTGTGTTCCGTGAAATTTTTGTGCGATACATGTTAGCTAACTTAATGTGATGACATGTTAAGTGTTTTAGACAATGAGATAACATATTTTTAATATGTTCAAGATAATTTGAAGTCTTATATTAATATATTATATGTGTACTTGGATATTACTTTCATAAGGTATGAAATGATAGTTTAATACGTTATAAGCTTGTGATGTGTATGTTATGAGTGTAGATTCACGTATGTGGTTAGTTAGCGACTTATGTTGTAAACCACGTTGTGAGTTGAACTTAAGTAAGAAGTTCAACGGTTTAAACATCATGGTTATGAACTAATTGATATTATGAACGTAATTTACTATGTAGGATAATTATGGGAGTGATTTGTAATTGTAAAGTGTAGCTTGCGCTTGAGGCAAGTTTCCTATCCCTACAAACTTGCTATTTATATTGTCCAAGTTCTCTAATCCTTATTCTCTATATTATGCAAGGTTGTATTCTAATATTCATAATGAACAAGTATTGAACTTATTATTAAAGTAATGTGATCTTGACTTGTAAGAACCCGAATTTCCAAAAGAATCATTATTAATAAGAATTTAATGAATAAAATTCTTAGAGCATGAGATAGATTCGAATATGAATATATCTGTGAGGTGATGTTAATAGTATTGAATTACATAGGGTAATGTAAACTATGTAATACGTGATTCTTAGTGTTTAATAAATATTTATCATTATTATATATTTATAGAGATGAATTAGTAAGGGAGATGGATAATATTTATTTATCGTTATTAAATGATTTATAGAATTATTTATCATGGTATGATGATGACATTAAATATTTTTGATAGTCACAATTTTTCTGGAGTATATGTACGTGCAAGTATTAGGTTTACATCTGTGCAACCGTAGCCTTTGATGGTTGATATATAGGAGCTGGGCTAAACAATTTCTTCAGTGAGCGGAGGTATATACGAATTAGTAATCGATCTAACTCACTGTGAAAACAGTGTAAACGAGACGAAAACTAATTTGTTGGTTGTTTGTGGGAAACCACTCAGTGTACTATATAGAGAAATAGTAAAGATACGTGGTGTGCTAGGTTTAGATTTGTATATATGTACGTTGTTAGAGAAAGAAGGAAATCAATATATCGTTAAATATGTATTGGTTAGAAAATTATTAATTAATTAAATTCACGGCAAGAAGTGAAGGTTTAAAGGAATGTATATGTGTTATATATATATATATATATATATATATATATATATATATATATATATATATATATATATATCTTGAGTTATATGAATTGGTTGAAGGAGAAATAATTATTATATATTTCTAATAAAGATTATTAAAATAATTTCTTATATTGAATTATTTTAATAAAAAGGGGGAGTGTTATTTTGAATAATAATAATAATAATAATAATAATAATACCTTGTATGTCTTTGACTAAGGTAATATGAATGAGGGTAGATATATTTGCTATGTGTAATATAGTGATAGGAAATAACTTATGGTTTATTTTCTATATAAAGGTGTACATGTGACTATTCTAGCAATGCTTAGATATTATATTTAAATAATATCTTGAGGAAATGAGTAAGTCATTTTTCTGATTAATGACCCTATTGAAAATGATATATTATATAATGAAACTTATTATATCATGTTATGAAGAAATGATTAGATGGGATTAATTAATATTATTATGGGAATTATTTCTATGTGCAAGTATACATGTTATGTGAGTTAGAGCCTATGCGTATAATTGCTAGGATTAATTAAAAGGGAGTCACTAATGGATTTTTAAATTAGTGGACCAACCCTAAGGTTTTATATCAGGGTATTAGTAGAAGCATTAGTATTTAAATATTCAATTTACTTGAATATAGTGTAGAGGTTTAAACGTGATTGATTAATTAATATTTTGGATAATTAATCGATAACGTATGAATTTATTGTTGTGGAGAATAATAAAACATAAGCGTGTAAAGGATTAATTGTGATTACAAAGGATTGACGATTAGCGAGTAATTAATTGATAGTATGTCAATTAACTATTATTGTGAATAAATAATATATTAATGAGCAAAGGATTAATAACTATAATGCGATTATATTTATTTAATTAATTGTTTATGCAAGTAAGCGATAATTAAACCTATAGTATATAGTGGTTCCCTCTATATATTATATAAGTGCAATGTGATACATTAATGTGGATATATATTATATAGTAAGATTTATGGCATTATGTGAGTTACATAATATTTATTACTTATGTAACATGATGTGTGTAGGAAGATTTTAATGTATATCCTATCACATTATATTAATATCAATAAACAATTGTTAATTGATAATGTTTTTAATAAGTTATTATTAATTAAAATTATAATCGTTATGAGGAGGAATAATAATAATACCCAATATTCGGTATTAAGAAAATATACATGGATTATATGTTGGTATATATGTACCCCTACTTGACACATTGTGTTATTGTTTACTTATTAGAAATAACATTGTGACTTAAGTGTATATAGAATATATGTATAACTTAAGTGTTTATTATACTACAAAATAGGTTGCTGAGACTTACTTGAGAGTCCTTCTCTCCCACATGTGAACACAAGAAGCTAGCCTACACTACCTCCTTCTCAATTTCAGGAAATCTAACTAATAATTACAAGGGTTGTGGGATTCATGATTTAGTTTACCAACTCTCAACCACTCTCTCTTATCTTTTATACAATTGCTTCTTCTATTGGTTTGATATGGTGAACAATTCCATGAACCATATATTGAAATGCCTATATATCGAGCATTCCCTTCTCCCTCATTGCACTTGCTGAGATTCTAAGTTGAGCTTGTATAAGTTTTCTGAGAATAAGAGTGAGTATACTGATATTTAAGGAGAGTACAGCATCAAGAAATCACAGAGGTATAATTCCCTAACAATGTTCTTCAATTTTCAAATTCTTAATTCTTTGAATTAAGCATGTATTGATTGTTAATTGAGTTATGAATATGTTTACTAAGTGTTATACCGACTTCTAGATATGTTAGAATTGCTATATAATTGTTTGAAACCAATTTCGTTGAGAATTTCTGAGTTGGGTTAGCTGTACTGCCGAAGCAGTCTGTTTCCTGTTCTGGCCGGAGCCCTGCGCAGCTACGCCAGTTTTGTACTGGCCAGCGGCGCAGCTACGCCAGGCCTGAACTAGAATTTGCTATTTCTGTTACACAGCCTGCTGAATGTTATCATGTAATACCACATTAGGCAAGCATAAGAGCATGAGTAACATACATATATGAGTATATTCATGTAGTATGAGCATGTGTAGCCATGTTAGCATACACAATTGATGAAAAGCTTCATAGTTTATAAATGAACATAGAATTTGTTAAAGTAAACTTGTCATGAACATATCATATATGTATTCTGATATTTGTAGCATGTGTAAATAACTTAGACATGCATGAAATCAGGTTTAACATGTATGAGTAAGTACCTTGACATAGCATGGACATTTTGACTTCGTTAGCATGCGATTTCTAAAGAAAGTTATAAAGTTTAAAATGAGCCTTGACACATACTATTGATGCTTATGTTCTGACTTTTTGAGCATGATTGCATGGTCTAGATAGGCATGAAATGTAAATTTAAAAGTGTTAAGTTTACCCTAGCATTTATGGTTTAAGTATTAATGGTTTCAAAAGTAAGATTTGGACTTTTTGCAAACTAAGTTGCGTGATCATAGTGTATTAGTGTTCTAATATGTTTGAGCCTACATGCTAATGTTTTAAATGTCATGTATGTACACACACCTTACTAGACATTATGAAAGTTAGTTAAGCATGAATTAGATATGTTTTAAAGCGATTATCGATGCTAGTTGTGCATATGGTAAAAGTGTTTGTGAGCATGCGTCTTAACATTATTTTGATACCTCACATATATATACGTGATGAACATAGTAGCATGTTTACATTATTTCTGAGTTACAAAGTAGAATCTTAATGATGCATTAAGTGTTGATTTGTACAATGGTTATATAAAACTCCGAAACTATAATTCATTTAAGGTTTGAGAAACGTATGAATAATAAGGATCATATAAGTTTTAAATATATGTCGAACACCTTTAGTTAAGTGTGTGGTACATGTATAAAAAAGGTGATAGTAGGTATGTATGGTTAAGGTATATATATACGTACATAGTTATTCTAAGAATACGATGAGAGAGTAAAATGAAGGTTCTAAGAACCAAGATAGAAAACAATGTAATACTTATTATTATATTGAGAATGTATGAATGTATGACTGATGGATAAGAATCCATGATTATATAACTGTGTAGGATTACACGAAGTGCGGATATCTTTAAGCAGTTAAGTCATAGTTGTTAAACTACGAATCAGGCAAGACTTTCAGTTCCTATTTGATATATGAATTCAATAACTGTTAGTTGAATTATATTATGCTGTGATGATGTGAACTTATATATGAACTGTATATGAGATATGTATGAGATTGAAAGTTGATCTTTGATGACATACTTGTTATGTGAGAAATAACATGCTTAGTAAATATAAATTAATTATAAATGCATGAACTGAGTATGATGTTATATGCTATGTGATGCATAAAAACTATTAGAATTGCTGAGCTGTCGAGCTCACTCTTGCAAATAACCACTTTTGCAGGTTAAGGAGTCACGGTAAAGACTACGTGCTTCTTGATTGATAAAGTTAAATAGTATTGCAATGAAGAGTACTATTTAGATTATTGCTTGAACCATGTTTAGGTTCTAGGAGTTGTACTTGATAGTTGTTTATGATGTTTAATACTTGTCGTATTATAAAGATGTATTAGTTAATACATAGAGGATATCAAGTTGAGATGTAAACGTTTATACCGAAATTCGAATAAAGTGAATCATAATATAGTTTGATTCAAGGATATGTAATTAATTCAAGTTACGAAATCAATAAAATATTTTATCCAAGAAGATTGAAAAAGTTTAAGTTATTCCGTATTTTTATAATATCGAACATGATATAAGATAGGAATGGTAAATGACCAAGATTGTAACTTGTAAAAGTTGGAGTCATTATACGAGATCCTGATAATGAAAAGAAAGTTATATTCTGAATTGTAATAAAGCAAGTTATATTCTTTAAGTAATGAATAAAAGATGTATAGTTATGCGATAGTTGTTTCGTGGCAGACCGGATCTGAGGTGTTTGAGAGACCCGGATTTGGGGTCGTCACATGACTTATTTGTTCAAGCAAGATCTACTTAATCTTTCAAATGCTTTAAGTTATTTCTAAAGCATGCCTAGTTATTGTAAAGTCTATTGTTATGACTTATAGTTGATTCATAATTCTTATATTATCGAACTGTTAAGTTATTGTGAGTCGATTCAACTACTCCTTAGTTGATGATAGTTGAAAACTACAAATTTCCTTTTAGCTATCCAAACCAAACTTTTTTTGGTACGAACTTGTATCAAATACTGAGATGAACAACCCTATTTATTAGGGGAGGTTACTACGCGAAAGCGTTAAATGTTTGTGCACAATACATAGTACGAAGGGTTGATCCCCCTAAGTACAAGTTGAGATCCATAGTCTAAATGACTGTTAAAGGTTTTAAACGAAAATATTTATAACCTAGAACATAGTTCAAGGTCTTATGATCCCTAGATGATTTCAATATTCGAAATTCTAAGTATTGTTGAAAGAATTATTATTTAATTCTTTATTATTGATGAAAGTAAAGTTATTCAAATCTTTTGAAGTTATTCAGTTGTGTCATATTATTGTTGTATTCCAAGTGAGCTTTTGTTTGCTCACTCTTGCATATTTAATAATCCCTTGCAGTTAAAGCCGAGAACATTGACGTACCGTCAACAAGTAAAGGGAAAGGCAAGATGAACAAGTGAAGACTTGTTATCTTTTGATTTTGATTGTAATAAGACTTGATGTTTTGATATTTTTATTCCGCACTTATTTGTTATGTTAAGGTTAGTAAACCTAGGATATTTTTGGATTAAGGTTGTAATCCTTTTTCATAAGGAAGATTTTATTTATTGATGAGGTTGTAATTTATTTTTCATTCCTTATTATTAGGTAGATGTATGTTTTATTTAGATAGTGAACAGCAAATCGTGTGGAAACGAAATACACAGAATTGGGGGTGTCACACTTTTTTCAGCACCAAGTCATTTTTTTTGAATTGCCAAAGCCGAACCTTCTTATTATAGGACCGAGCAATCCTTTACTGATATAATTGACCATGAAAAATGGTTGCAGCCCCTTTCTCATCTATCAGAGATAACTGGTTGTACCGCTCTTGCAACCACTAGTCTTATTCCATCTGAGCATCCATTAACACTCTTAATGATTCCATTTCTTCTTCTATGGGAAGTACTACTTCCAGGCCATAGACCAATGAATAGGGGGTAGCCTAGTAGAAGTGGCGTTGATGTTCTGTATGCAAACAAGGTCAGCGGCAGTAAGTCAGACCATCCTTTGTGATTGGCGGACATCTTTTGCATGATCTTTTTGTTGTTTTTGTTGGCTGCTTCGACAGCACCGTTCATCTTGGGACGATAGATGACGGAATTAAGATGTTTGATGTGGAATTTACTGCATAATTCCTTCATCATTTAGTTATTCATATTCTTGGCATTGTCTAAAACGATCACCTCCGGTTGTCCATATCGATAGATTACATTATTTCTGATGAAATTGATGATTACCTCCTTGGTGACTTTGGGAAAGGAGGCAACTTCTACCCACTTGGTGAAGTAGTCGATCATAGTGAAAATGAAATGATGACCATTGCTGGCTTGGGCTCGAATGGCCCGATCACATCCATCCCCCACATGGAAAAGGGTCATAGCAAACTCATATAGTGTAATTCTTTTGGAGGAGCATGGAAGGAATTACCATGGACTTGGCATTGATAATATCTCTAAACGTGATCATCACAGTCGACTTTAAGAGAAACCTAGTAATGCCATGTTCTCAATATCTTATTAGTAAGTAATGGAACGCTCATGTGTGGCCCACACACTCTACCGTGTACTGCATTTACAAGCCTATGAGCTTGGTCTTTGTCTATACATCTTAGGAAGGCTATTCCAGCATCTCTCTTCTATAGAGCATCTCCACTTAAGTAAAATTTCATGGCCATTTTATGGATCCACTTTCTTTCAGCTTAACTTTCCCCAACGGGGGTAGATCCATCCCGTAGGTATTCTTTGATATCCTGCTACCAGGGTTGTTTAATGGGAGGTAGTTCATCAAACACTTCTCCAATGTAATTTTTATAGGTTGGTGCCATCTGGGTTGTGAATTTGATATCCGAGATTCCCCTTTTTACAGAAATGCTGATTAAGGAAGTAAGGGTTGCTAGTGCTTCTACAAAAGTATTTTGATTCCAAGGAATATGGATAAAGGCTATATCCTCAAACTCCATAGCCATCTTGATAACCTGCTGATGATAGGGCAGTAAATGTAATTCTTTGGTACGATATGCCCCGGTGGTTTGTTTGATAACCAACTCGAAATCCCCAAAGACCGATAACTGTTAGATACTCATTGATTGGGCCAAATTTAATCCCATTATACTGCCTTCATACTCAGTTGTGTTGTTGGTGTTGATAAACTGTAGCTTGATAGCCATGGGATACTGTTCTCCCGTAATAGATACAAGAACTGCCCCTGCTCTTGCACCTTCCATGTTAACAGCCCCGTCAAAGTATAATTTCCAGAATTAGCATGTATCTTCTCGCTGGCTATGCTGAATTATCATTATCCCATCATCCGGGAAGTAAGTTTCTAAGGGTTCGAAGTCCCCTGATGGTGCTTCAGCCAATTGATATGCAATTTCTTTACCTTTGATGGAATTTTGAGTCACGTAGATGATATCGAATTGTTGGATGATTAATTGTCATCTGGATAATTGATAATTTAACATAGGCTTGCTGAATATGTATTTCAGATAATCCATGTGAGATATGAGATAGGTTGTGTGCCCATGAAGGTAATGATGTAACCTCATGGCAGCCCCTGCTAAAATATAGCAGGTCTTTTTAATCAAAGTGTATTTCTACTCATAGCTGCTGAACCTTTTACTGAGGTAATATATGGCTCTTTCCATGCATCTATCATCTTTCTGCCCTAGCATGCAGCCCATAGCGTTGGAATTGACTAATATATATATAAAAAGGGGAATTTTGTCCCTTGGAGGCACCAAAACAGGAGCTTCAATCAACTGTTTCTTGATGGCGAGGAAGGCTTTTTGATAGTCTTTATTCCACTTTTCGGAGGAATTTTTTCTTAAGAGCTTAAAGATGGGCTCACAAGTTGCAGTGACTTGAGAGATGAATCTGCTTATGAAATTGATTCTCCCAAGAAATCCCCGTATCTCCTTTTCTGTTTGGGGTATAGGCATCTCGGTGATGGCTTTAATCTTGGCGGGATCTAGGTCAATGCCCCCTATTGCTCACTAAAAAGCCCAATAATTTTCCAAATTTAACACCAAGAGCGCACTTGGATAGGTTTAGCTTCAAGTTGTATTTGCGGAGCCAGTTGAATAGCTTTCAGAGATGGTCGGTGTGGTCATTTACTTTCTGGATTTGACGATGATATCATCCACGTAAACCTCTAGTTCTTTGTGCATTATGTCATAGAATAAGGCCATTATGGCTCTTTGATATGTGGCACCAGCATTAGTAAGACCGAAAGCTAATCGACAATAGCAGAAGGTTCCTCAGGGAGTGATAAAGGCAGTCTTCTCCCTATCTTCTTCAACAACCATGATTTGATGATATCCAGTAAAACAGTCAGCAAATGAGTACATGCTAAATTGTGTTATATTGTCTATTAAAAAGTGGATGAAAGGTACTAGGAAGTCATCCTTGAGACTAGCCTTGTTCAGATCCCGGTAGTACACACATACTTTTTACCTTCCCTCCAGGCTTAGGCACGGGAACTACATTGGACAACCATTCCGGGTAAGTTGACACCATGATAATGCCCGCTTTGAACTGTTTGATAATTTCTTCTTTAACTTTCAGACTCCACTTAGGCTTCAGTCTCTTGAGTTTCTGTTTGACTACTTTGAACCCTTTTTTGATGGGTAGTCGATGAATGCCAATATCAATAGACAAACAAATCATGTCTTCATGTGACCATTCAAATACTTCCTTGAACTGTGTTAAGAGTTTAATCAGATCTTCCATTTGTCTTAGGATCAGGTAATTCTATATTTGTAGTTCTTTAGGATTTTCTAAGGTTCCAATATTAACAGTTGGTGGTTTGATCGAGGTTTTGTTTGGGTTTATCTTCGACCCATCCTTTGATCTCCACAGGCACCTCATAGTCATCTATCTCCTCTTGCTCCATCCCCATCAGGTCAAAGTTCAGTTCCACATCAAAGTCGTAGTCACAGTTTAGACTTGGCAATTCATCAGTAAGGCTAAACAAATCCAACTTTGGAGTCCTAAAAATAAAATACTTTTACTTAATATTTGAAACTGTTTAACAATACAAAACATCAGTAAAAGCATAACAAAAGTAAACTGCTAGCACTAAGTAGCAAAAGTCACCAGTTTTAATAATATCTACACTTCAGGGCAGATGGACTTTCTTCCCTTTTACCCTTTTTGAGTGACGCAAAGAGTGCTACTCCAATCATCCAGAGTTATGTCATTATTGACTGCAGTGATGAAGGGGTTGATGTTGTCCTCCTCCTTGACGATGGCCATAACTGAATCCATATTAGGGTCAAAGTCTTTTCCTGTAACATCAACCTTAGCCCAATCTATGAAACGGATTGTAGATTGATCATCTGACTGAACCTCTTCTTTGACATCCTCAGCCATACCCTCGGTATGTACTAGGTAAAACATTTTTGCGAATTGATCTTGAACTTCTTGTAGGAACCTCTCATTCATGTCCTTTATTTCCTTATTAGGAATTTGCATTTCCTTATCACTGATTGACTTAACCTTAGGCATCAGTATTTTGGATAAAGAAGTAGTGATTTTTCTTATAGGTTTCCCTAATTCTGCATCAATGAGATCCAGTAACAAGATGGTTGATATATGAGCAGGCATATGTTTGTGCGAATTTCCTCGTTTTGATCTATAGCAATAGCCTAATCCAGCCCTCCCTGTTTGAATAGGTATCTGAATCGGATTTTTGATCCATTGTTGATTTTTCCCTAGCCCTTTGTCAAGCCAGAAGCCCGAGGCTACCAGCTCTTGACCAACAAACATTAATTTGGAAGAGATTTTTGGCTTTATGGTTTGTGCCCCAATAGGTCGATAGTGAGTATTGCTCACTTCGAATGCTTGAAAACTCGCAAGCTCAACTCCTTCATTGAGGCTAATCAAACGCATATCCCCTTGTACATGGACTGGATATTCTGGTTCAACATTAACAGTCACCAGGTTTCCATTGATGATGTACTTCACCTGCTAATGAAGTGTGGATGGGACATCTCCTACCATATGAATCCAAGGTCTTCCCAACAGCAAATTGTATCTAGAGGTGATGTTCAACACTTGGAATGAGATCTGGAATGTATGAGGGCCAATCTCCACTGGAAGCTCGATTTCTCCTACAAGATCCCGTCGAGACCCATCAAAGGCTCTTATGACATGACTGCTCCGAATTCTGTTTGGGTAGATTTTCATTCTTTTCGAGGTATCATAAAGACAGATGTTCAAGAAAGATCTTCTATATATCAATACTCCCCTATCACATATCCTGAGGATATCACTGCTATATGTAATGACATGCGATTACCAGTTACTTCAGCCTGTATATCATCGCTAGTGAAGGATATCACATTACTGTTAAGAATGTGATCCACCAATTGCCGAAACTTTTCTATATCCACTGTTCTTGGCAGGTATGCTTCTTCCAAGACTTGCATTAGGATTTTATAGTGATCTTTCGAGGATAATACTAAATCTATGATGGAGATCTACTGGGGTGCTTCTTTTAAACATTGCACCACTCTTGCTTCATTATGCCCCATTTTGTTATGGAATTCTGCAACTTTCTTCTTGGGTACCCTGCCCGAGGTTTTGAGGATGGGTTTTAAGACACGTTGAGGCAGATACAGCGGGTTATCCTTAGGCAGGATAGCGGTACATTCTGATGTTGGTCCTACGTTTTCCCTATGATGGGACTCTTTTTAAGCTAATAAGTGGATATTGGGGTAGATATGGTAGCATCAAGTGTTCTGGTGCAACTATCTTCATAGGAGTACCCATTCCTTGAATTACCAAACATACTGCGGAGGTGTCCCCTTTAGAGGAAATGACCATTACAGTTTCACTCTAATTTCGTGTACTGGGAGGAAAGAGATCCTCTTCTTCAAGAAAGGTTATATCATTGTTTACCATTTGCAAATCACCGTTCTCAATTAAGTTCTGGATTAGGTGATGAAGTGCCCAACAGCTTTCTGTGTCATGACAAGGAATGTTGGAGTGGCATTGGCATATCTTTGTGGCATCAAACCTTCTTGATTGGGGGTCCATTGGGGGTAACAGTTTTGTGATCTTTCCTTCATTGATCAACATCTGTAGAATTTCCTCCCTTGACTGATTCAAAGGATTGAACTTTCTTTTAGCAGCAAACTCTCTACGAGTCTGGAATCTTTCTTCCCTTGCCACTTTATCTACCTATGTTTCAGGCTCCTGGAATCTATAATGTGACAACCGGAAAAATTTATAAGATTTTAAATGATTAAAATAAAGGTTAAAGGATAAAACCTAGATGAGAATTTGAGGAATAATTTAAAATTTTTAAAGAAGAACCTATATGGTTTACTATTTGAATAAGAACAGAGAATATATGGGTTACAAAATTTCAAAATCCTAGAAATGAATCTATATGTACTTGAAAGAATATTAAGGATAAGGTACTACGATACCTATAAAGTTTGGTGACCTAATATATAAATTAGGTATTTGAATTAAATAACCTCAAGTGTTATCTTTATTTAATTGTCCTAGTATTTTAACTATATACTAGTGACCTAATTTAATAGATTTATGAAATATATATCAACCTGTTAGATTATCGTGTATGATTATGTGAGTGTTTATAACTTATTAAGTCAATTAAGGCTATTAAGTTAATACACTTAGTGGAGTATGTTATGACTTATGTGAATTATGTGTATGACTAAATAAATATACATTATACAATGTATATACATTTATTTTGTATATAAAGATAATTAAGAATATGTAAATATCAAAAATATTGAGCATTAGTTCTAGTGATAATAGATTTAATGGACTAAGGAGGATATATTATTTAAACAAGCCCAATTATTTATTTAAGCATTGGACTTGTAGATAATTTGATTTAATAACAATTAAGTTGTTAAACTAGCCCAATATATTATGTATAGGGCAAGTATAATGATGGCATAATTTAATTATGGGTGGAAGCTCAAGCTCAATTTAGTTAGTAAACAAAATTAAGAAAAAGTGCAAGCCCAAAAGAAAATTAAATGAAGGCCCAAGCTTAGCCCACTTAGGTAAGGATATTTTAGTCATTTAATAAAGCTAAAAATAAAATAATTAATAAAACAAAAGATTGGGTGGAGAAATGGCCAAGTGGCCGAATTTTGTAGGAGGAGAATGGGTGGATTATGTGATAATCACTTTATTTTTTTAGTGGACAAGAATTGGGCTAGGTGGCAACCATTGAATGAAGCCAACACTTGAAGCATAAATAAAATAAAAAGAGTGGGAGATAAAGGGGCCATGTGGCCGGATTGTGCAAGGAGGGAAAAGGGAGATGCATGTAATGATTATTCTTACTTTATTAGGTGTTGAATTCATATTTGGCCAACACTTTATTTATACTTGCAAGTTACCCTTATATAATGAAAAGAGAGAGAAAGGATAAAGAGTG
The DNA here is from genome assembly GCA_020205555.1 of Panax stipuleanatus. Taxonomy (NCBI): domain Eukaryota; kingdom Viridiplantae; phylum Streptophyta; class Magnoliopsida; order Apiales; family Araliaceae; genus Panax; species Panax stipuleanatus. The sequence continues at coordinate 115,641,153 of CM035121.1, read as the reverse complement.
GAAAAGATATGAAGAGACAGATATAATATATCTATTTATATTACTTTTTTAGTAAACTAAATATATCATTTAGTCTTACTTTATTTTCAAAAGTTAAACTAGAAAGAGAAATAGGAAGAACAAAGTAGAAACAAGACAGAGAAGAGAGAAATTTGGTGGGAGAGGGGCGGCATCCCTTAGGGAGAGAAGAAGGAGAAATATTCTCCATGGAGAGGATCAACGCAAATGTATAATTTCTAAGCTTTGCTTTAAATTTCTTTTAGTGATTTAATGAAAAGGGGTTTATGATATGAAAGTATAAACTCTTTAATCTATGTGTTTTCTATATATTCAAGTATAGATCTAACTTATTTAAGTGTTAGAAAGTGGATAAAAAGAAAATAAATGAAATTAGGTTTTTCAAAAGTTAAAAAACTTATTATTTTTAGCTTTGATTGTGTTAATCTTATGATTGGTGATTTTTGATGAAATAGATCATGGATCATGATAGATCCATGAATATATGATGTATTGGTATGTATTATGGTGATTAATGATAGGTTATGTTGGTTATTATGTGAGAATATGGAAGATTTCTTAGAAATCACCAAGTATTGAAAAATAAATTTTTGTGAAAATGAAGTACGAAACGGAAACGATCATATCTCTAATTCTATTTTGAATTTTTGCCTATGGTCAATTTCTGGAGTTAGATCTATAAGTCTTCTAACTTTTTCAAGTGGAATCACTGAAAAATTCCTTATAGATTTCTGTAGGGACTGTTTTTAGCAAAAGACGCCAAAACTGAAAAAAGCTAAAAAGCATACTGTCCAAAATTTCCAGGGGCTATTTCGGCCACTTATTTATTAAAATAAATTCCAATATTTTGGGACATTAAAATATATGAGATAAAGTAGCTTGTGTCCAAAATGAACTCATTCCGACTTAAATTGATCAAGTTATAACCATTTCCATATTTATGTTTTTCCGACGAAAATCGCTATAACCGGAGTTCTATAACTTCGATGGCCACGAAATTTAAATTGGATGTCCACGTTAACATGTGTAAGATCCCACCAAGAGTAGTGAATTTTTGGAGTTAAGCGTGAGGTAGCTAATTTCTTAAGGAATTAACTAGAATCGGATTTGTGAAAAATACTTAAAGGAGTTGAAAAATTTCAAAAAAGTTGTTTTTGTGTATGGATTATATGTATATATGTTTGACTAAAGAATAGAAAAATAATAAGCTGATTTGGTATTTTTGTGAAAAGGGTATTTCAGCTTCCTAAAATGAACAATTCAGGATGCTGAAATGAAAACTGAAATGTCAGGAAGAGAAGTCAGTTTTGTTTCAGCTTGCTGAAATGAAAACTGAAAAGGTTAGGAAGGGAAGACAATTTGGTTTCTGTTTGCTGAAATTAAATATTAAGTCTCCTGAATTCATAAATAGTTACCGAGTTATAATAAGAACTTATAATTGAACGAGTAAGTGTTAAGTCTAAGGTAGTGCAATCGTATCCTTTAATAGTTGATGTATAGTAGCTGGGCTAAACGATTCCTTCATATGGGGAAGGTATATACGAATTAGTAACCGATCTAACTCACTATAAAAACAGTGTAGACGAGACGAAAACTAATTTGTTGGTTGTTTGTGGGAAACCACTTAGTATACTATATTGAATACTATTAAAGACTTGATGTGTGCTAGGTTTAGACTTGTAAAGAAGTATGGTGTTAAGGTTATCTAATATTTGACTATGTGGTTAACTGTTAGATAATTTACTTTTAAAGTAATAGTATGATGGGATAAAGTATGTTATACTAATTGAAAGATCAATCTTATAACTGATAGATCTTTTCAATAAAGTGATTAAATTAGATTGCGTAGTAGTAATCGACGATACATGCAAGTTTTCTTTAACTCAAACTTGAGTTATATTTTCAAAGCATGGTAGTGAATAATTATTGTTGATTATTCACATCTATACTGATTATTGATTCGCACTTAGTGCATGTTGTATATGTTCATCAGGTATGAAAAGGCTGATCACCTTCGTTACCCTAAGGTTCAGTTAAATTTGTTCATGGTCCTTGTTGACATTAAACATTATTGGTTATGTCATTCATTTATTGAAACTCTGATTTATGCTTTTTTAACAATTATTATATTGTTGAAAATTCGAAAGCTTATTCTTTCTTTCAATCATGATATATCCTTGTTGTATTTAAACTTGCTGAGCAAAGTCGTTGTTCACCCTTGCTATATCATGATAACAAATTTCAGATTAAGACGAAGGCTCAAAGAAAGACAGAGTCAAAGACAAACTACAATAGTAGATTATTACGCATTTATAACTATTTATTATCATATGCAAGTAATGTTGTAAACCTTTTTAATTACTTAAGGTGTGTATTCAGTTAAGGTTAACAGACCTTGAGATATGTTATAGAATCTTGTGAAATAAACAATATATGTTTATATATTCCGCATTAGTTCATAGAATATGTATGAAGATGATGTATCGTGACGCACTATATCCGAAGTTCTGGGGACCCGGATTTGGGGGCGCTACATATAATGATCCCTTTTTGCAATTGGGAAGATTATAGGCGAAATTAGCTTGCCTTTGACCAATCTGGCATATCAACTGTCGAGTTACTTGGTGTTCATACACTATAAATTATGCTAATTGATCAATCTGTTCCACAATAGATTTTATTTCCCGCTCTATCGAATAACCCATCTTGGTGGAGATACTTTCATTTCTTTGTGATGACTCTCAGATGTACTTGAGGTATTTGGAACCTTCTCCATTTCCCGTACTGATCATATTCACTCCCTCCTCATTGTGCTGAGGCAGAGGATTGTCCTGGACATGTGGTTGTTCTGGTGTTGTCACCATAATTTCCCCACTATCTATCATGTCTTGGATCTTGTGTTTCAGAGACCAACATTCTTCGGTATCATGACCAGGGGACCCAGAATGGTAAGCACACTTTTTGCCTGGGTTAAAGCTTTTCCCATTTGGATTTGCAGGGGGAGGAGCTGAGTGATTTTCTTCTATGTTGTCAGAAGCTTCAGTATATTTTCAAGTGAATCCCCTAAGAGTGTAAATGTTCTATTGCGTCTCGCTTTTCCAGTTTTCTGGGATGAAGGACTTGCAGGATTTACAAATGATTGGAATAGGGATTAATTGTTTTACTTTTGAATGGGCAGGTTCTAGCTTCCTTGCCGATTTTAACCTTGGAGTATTAAGGATACATCTTCTTCCTTTTTTTTGTGGGTCCTTCTAGGGTTACTCCCGTAATTTCCAGTCTTGATGTGCTCAGCTACTGCTTCTAAAGCAGTGAGATATTTAATCTTTCCCGACTTCAATCCTATTTCAGCCATTTCTCCATGTTTGATCATCTCTGAGAATGGTGTTCCTATGCCTGCTAGGACCCTCTCATAATATGGAGCTTTTTGTATATCAATGAAAGTCATTACCATTTAAGTTTCTGTCATAGGTGGACTAACTTGTGCTGCCAGACGTCTCCATTTTTTGAGCGTATTCTTGGAAAGACTCATTATTCTGCTTTTTAACTTTGCTCACTTGATATCTATTAGGTGCCATTTGTGACTTAAAGCTGTATTGATTTTGGAAGGCGTGTGCTAGCTCTTCCTAGTTATGGATTATGGAGTTGTCCAGTCGAGCGTACCAGGCTCTGGCTTTCCCAGTCAGACTTTTTTGGAATAACTGCATTCTCAGTTTTTTCATCCTCTGCATAGGATCCGACTTCTCCAATATACACTTTTAGGTGGGTATAAGGATCTCCTATCCTGTTGTATTTCTCAAAATCCGGGACTTAAAACTTGTCAGGATATCGAGCTCCTGGAAAGATAATAAGATCTGAATAGTTAACACTTCCATAACCTCTAGTCCCTTTGATTGACTGGATTGTTTCTTCCATTTGTTGGACTTTCTTTCTAATGTCACCAGTTTCCCGATCATCCTTGAGATTGGTGATTTCAGGGGTTCTGTTGGTTTTTTCATTAGAGTGAGGTTCAGGTATCTGCATTTCCATCTTCTTGTCAATACCATGACTGTCGCCTTATGCAGAGGACTCTGGTTGAGTGGGTATCTGTTGACCCTGAGTGCTTTTACTCTATTCTTTCAGGAAGATAGACAACTCTGCTATTTAATTTTTAAGTCCCTCAAACTCCTCTCTAGATACAGGGGTAGATTCAAGTAGGGCACTAGTAGCCATGTCTAAAGATGGGCTTAGCGCCTTTTTAGAATTTGATCTAGTAATAGGACTAATTTTTTCCTACAAAAAAAGTATGTAGTTTAGTCCTGATTAAACTAACAGTATGCATGTTGTGCAATGTGTCAGTTTTAGGGCTTTTTTAATGTTTTCTTGCAAAACAAAGGTTAGTTGTTTTAATGACAAGATAATATGACAGGATTTGATTTTTGACAATGGAACTGAAAGGAATTAACATTTATGTTGACTTAGTCATATTCTATCCTTGTGTTTTGATGATGACTTGATTTTTGTACTAAATCCTTTCTGAGGCATTTCAGGAATTTGACAAAAAGGAACCTTGGTGGTTTACTTAAATGGATTGAAGATTTTATTACACTATGAATAAAATGTAAGGTTAATTGCATTAATTGATTTTCAATCAAGGCTCTAGGACATTTTATGTGCATTTAATATTATATTTTATGCATATCTAAAATTGAAAGGAATTTTAAAATGATAAAAAGGTTTTTCCGGAATAGTAAAACAATTTTGTTTTATAACAAAGGTAACCTGATCATTTTTTTAGTAAGATAAAAAATTTATGCGATAAAAGGACAAAAGTCATAAAGATCATAAAAAGCGTGTTAGTAGTGGATTTGTATCTTCAAAAGGAATCCCGGTGAAATGGTTTTTGTTAAGATAAATCAGTATACACGTGGGAGTAACTTCAAGTGGTATATCACGTTAAATCAGTTTTGAAAGCTAAAGTCTTGGAACTCAGAATAATGATTATCTTAAAAAGTAGTTATTATCTCTTGGTAAAAATATCCGTGTAAATCTATTATGGTATATCCTAAAGTGGGTTATTTTGATAATGGACTATAGAACCTGACATGTGTTAATGACTTTATTTCTTTCAACAAGATTTTATCTAATTAAGTTGAATGGGTTATCTCTTTGACTGAGTCAAGCATAAATAGAATATCTGACTTGTAGATATCTATTATATAAATCATGATCTTATTTTTTTTAATGGATATCATTTAAAAATATTGAGGATATATCATATCTTAGTTTCAACGGTAATAAATTATAAGCTATAAATGGATGAGCCTAAATCAGTTTTTGATACGATTACACATTGCATTAATTCTGAAACTAAAAGAGCTGTTTTTAATTGGTGCAATCTTTATTAGCTGATGGGCATTTATATTCTGTTTTTATCAGCTGATTTTCGGTGAGCTTTAATTGGTGATATTTCTTTATTCTTTGATCATTGCATTACATACTAGTTGAGCCTTACATTGTTAATTAATTATTTGAATTGATCATAGACCTCTATATTTGTAATCTATTTTTGATTAGACTAAGTGTAGTCTAAAGGTTTTAATCCGTTTGGATTAGAGAAGTGTTACGAACAGGTTCAAGAAAGCAAAGGTGCTTAAGGAGTACATAGGTGCACAAGGAGCAAGAGTGCTCAAGAGAACTTAATTGTTTTAATTATTGTAAGAATCTGTTTTGCAATAAGTATTGGTTTATAAAGAAATAAATAAAGTGAGTCTCCAATACTAGTTGGTATTGGACGTGGAGTAGACTACTATTATAGAGGGTAGTAGTTGAACCACATAAAAATTCTTGGTGTTTATTTAATTAATTGTGTTTAATTTTATTATTCACAAGAGATTAACTAAATTAGGTTTACAATCATAAGTTGAATATATTAATTGTATTAAGAAATTTAGTTATATAAAATTTTGTTAAAATTGATAATTTAGCAAGCTGCATTTAAAAGCCTTTAAACTGTTTTATTAATTTGGGATCTTGAATTAATCATTTCAGCAAGCTGAATTGAAGACAAGTTTTAATTTAAAATAAAAATTGGTCATAGTTGTTCTCACACTTATTCAATCCCCCCTTCTAAGTGTGCCTATCTGAATTTCATTTGGTATCAGAGATTGGCTCTACTTATCTTGGTCTTAAAGGTGACTTGTAGGGAAAGATTCTGACATGGCACAGTTCGGGAACAACAATCATGAAGTTCAATCAACCAATAGACCACCACTGCTGCATAGAACCGAAAACTACAGCTTTTGGAATTTTCGAATGAGGACCTATCTTAAAAGAAATCCTTGGGAATGGTGGGTTGTGGAAAATGGACCAGTTATTCTAAGGAAAGATAATAGGACACCAAAGACTCTGCTGGAAATGGATTCAACCGAAACCTACATGGTCTCATATGATTCAAGGGCTATGAACACACTTGTTAGCGGCATGGTACAATCCGAGATAGATAAAGTCTCCTCATGCAACATAACCAAAGAGATATGGGATACTCTAGTAGTAAGTTATGAAGGTACCTCTAAAGTACGAAAAGTCAAGCTAAGCATGCTCATGCATGACTATGAAATGTTCAAGCTTGAAAAAGATGAAACCATCAAAATGGCTCAAGGAAGATTTTTGGTTCTTTAAAATTCCTTGAAGTTACTTGATAAAACTATTCCACAAAGTGAGATTAATCGTAAGTTACTTCGGGTAATGCCCAAAAGATTTGCTTATAAAATTATTACTCTTCAAGATTCTGTTAGTATTTCCTCTATGGATACTTTAACTCTTTTTGGTGAATTAGAAGAATATGAACATCAGTTAAAGAGATATGATGATGAGGAGGAAACTCCTCGAAGAAAGGTCTTAGCTCTTAATGCACGAAATGAAGAGGAACTTGACGATGACTCGGATGAAGAAATAGCCATGACGTCAAGAAGACTCAAAGGACTACTACAAAGGAAGAACAAAAGGAGGAATACTTTCAACTCAAATGGGAGCTGTCGTTTAGCACTCAAAAATTAACCTTACTCATATTCTACTAACTCAAGAATTAGTATAGTAACAAACAAGGATCGATCCCACAGAGAGTGTTTTGTTTTATATCTATCCAAGTATTTTCTAATGAATTGAGGGTTTTGGTTTGAAAAGTTGAATTATCGAAAGTGAATTTAAAAGAAGTATCAATGAGTAAAAAGCTTCAATTCTTCAGTTCAATATCGCCTTTTCACAATCAAGGATTAAACAAGTTTTTATAATATTTATCCTTCAATGAGATTAACAATCCTAGATAATTGCGATCGCTAGTTATCCAAAATTCTCCTTATGTGTAAATCTAATGCGACAATCGCCAACAAAAGATCGTAACTATCATATAACCGAGAACTATCACTCTAAATTTAATATGATAGCAGCATGAAGAATGAGAACTAGATTATTTCAAGCAACAATTACACAATCAGGATGTGACGCCCCCAGAATAGGTCCAATCAACCCAACCCATTCTGAGTCGCCAAACACATAATACAGAATCCAAATACAAACTTTTATATCAAAAGGTCGTGAGCAGGACGACCATACAAGCTGTGAGTGTCAATACAAATCGTATATAATACGAAATATAAACACTCAAATTCAGTCCTCAGTAGTTACAATTATTTTCACACTATTATACAAAATTAGTGAGGACTACTACTGCTGTAACTCTGCCTATCACTCTGTTCCCCGACTAGTCCTTGCAACATTCTCATTTCTTGAAGAAGACAATAGATGAAATGGGTGAGCTCAACTAGCCCAGTAAAGAATATTATAACTAAGATAATGCAGAATAATTTATTGTTAGTTTTCAACAAATCAGATAAAATATTATGGATAACAAGTTTTAGATCAACAACTGTAGCGGAATTAACAATGCATCAGAAGAGTTAAGTAGGAAATAATGTCTACTATCTTCTATGATTTAAAAGTCCATAATCAATATTTTATCCCTGTAACATCAATCAATATATATCTTGAATCAAATATTCATCTTTGCACTACGGCCAAAGATATTCATTTGTATCACCAGTTGGTCATATTAATCTCAACACCTATCCATCTTTGCACTACGGGCCAAAGATATTCATCAGGTAATCATTCATCTTTGCACTACAGGCTAAAGATATTCATCAAATAATCATCCATCTTTGCACTACAGGTCAAGATATTCGTTTGTATGACCATTTAAGACTGAAGATGATGAAAAATATTTTAAGGAACGAATCTAGTGAGATAAAGGACAAAAATTAGGGATTCGTAATTTAGTTTATCCAAGTTCAAGAATACTCCATAATAATCAATTGTGGAGCAAAATTCAAGAATGAAGATCAAAACTTGGATCCAATTAAAGATAAGAACCATAATAGCCAACTTGGACAAAGAAAAAGAAAATTTAATTTTTCTGTGAATAGTACCGTATTCGTGAATAGTGATATATACGTAAATAGTATCGTATACGTGAATAGTAATCCCAATATAAAAAGGTAAGAATTTCACAATAAAATTTATACCAATATTTCGGTGTCATGATATTGAAAGAAATAACATCATTTTTTTAAAAAAAATCCCTTACCTCAAAAAACAAGTACTTCTGACTAAAATATCGGATATAATACTGAAGAAAACTTGCACTACTTATCAACTCTCAAAGTATCTAAATACTCACAAAAATACACTCGATATTATAGAGAGAGAAAACTTCTGATTTTGGTGTGATTTTCAAATTCTAACTAAGCACCCTATTTATAGAAAAATACTTAGGACGCCAAAGCAGAAAATTTAATAAAATATTGATAAAAAAAAATTTCTTACGCGCACCACATCACAATCTCAGCACTCCACAAGTGGGTCCCACCCACAAAAAATGTTTTTCTTTAAAAAAATATTTATAACCCCAAAAATTAATTTAAACCCAATATTTTGGAACTTCAATAATTCACAATAAATAGCCTTTTTATCAAAAAAAATATGAATTATATGTCCATTCTATAGAAAATTTAAGTCTCTACAACTTTGTAGGAGAAAGTTTTTCCAAATTTCGAACAAAAAATGACCCAAATTTACATACGGATGAATTTGCAGGCTAAAATCAAACTTCAATAAAAAACGGGGCCCTCCAACATATTTAACATATTTTTTATAACAAAAATATTCCGGACCCAATTTGCTCTCTTTCTTTTCATTTTATTCACATATCGTGCATTCATTGTAAAAATATCACCATTATTATATTATTATATTATTACATCATACACTTATAATGTATTATTACAATAATATATTTGAATGAATTATTTTATCGAAGAAGATAAAATATCAACTCTCAATAATTGCCTCTTTAAAAATTCCTCCATTAAATAAATATTTCTTTATCATTTTTATCAAAAATTAATTATTCACAAATAATATTACAGAATCACAATAAGGACATCCAGGTCGTTCCCAGGAAAGAGGGGACTTTCCGATAAGGATTTTTCCTTACTGGCGCGCAATTAGATTAACAAACCCCTTTCCTAGACAGAACTTCCTAGACATTGCCAATAATGCTGTCTAATAATATTATTCAAATAATATGAATTATTGATTTGATAATGTAAAATGTTGTGCAGTGACAATTATTGAAACAACAATAATATAAAATACTGTGTAATACCGTGTGCTACTATGCAACAACGCGTATTACTTTATTTTAACCACCAGGTATTTCAACAGTGTTAACGGTAACTGTTACGCCATTATTTATAGAAAACTTATTCTTGTCATTTTCTTCATCCAACAGTTTTCCGTTATGGGGCCCACAAATGGCTGCGCCGTCTTACGAATATTCCCCGACAACAAGAATATTCCACGACCAAACGAATATTCCCCGACAACAATGAATATTTTATAACCACTTGCTTATTTTGAAATATTTGAGCATTTTACCCATAACTTACCACATCTATCAAATCAACCCCTTACTATTCAAAATAATATATAGAGGAAATTCAATTTTATTCATAAAAAGTTGGGGTCTTATAACCTTCCCTCCTTATAAAATTTCATCCTCAAAATTGACGTGCGTACCTGGTGTTTCGAAAAGATAAGGATATCTCGCTTTCATTTTCGATTCCAACTCCCAGGTCATTTTCTCAATAGCATGATTCCTCCATAAAACTTTGACTTGTTGTATAACCTTTGTACGTAGGACATGCTTCTTCCAATCCAATATCTTGACAGGTACCTCCTCATACGTTAAATCTTCGGCTATCTCGTCTGGTTCTAACTCAATAATGTGGTTTGGGTCTTTCACATATTTACGTAGCACGGATATGTGAAGCACGTTATGAACACGAGACATGCTTGGAGGTAAAGCGAGTCTATAGGCCACATTTCCTACTCGGTCAAGAATCTCAAATGGACCAATAAATCGTGGGTTGAGATTTTCTCTTTTCCTGAATCTTGTAACTCCTTTCCACGGAGCAACATGTAACAGTACATGATCCCCAACATTAAATTCCACGTCCTTTCGATGAAGATCCGCATAACTCTTTTGTTGATCTTGTGTCGTTTGTATACATTGTCGGATAATTTGGATCTTTTCCGTGGTCATACGTACTAACTCCAGTCCCAACAATGTTACTTCACCCACCTCATCCGAATATACTGGAGAACGACACTTTCGCCCATAAAACGCCTCGAATGGAGCCATATACTTGCCTGATGACTATTATTGTAGGAGAATTCCACCAATGGTAGGTACTTATCCCAACTCCCTTTGAAGTCTAGAACACAGAGTCTCAACAGATCTTCAAGAGTTTGAATAGTCCTTTTTGATTGCCCGTCCGTTTGAGGATGATATGTTGAACTGAATCGTAAATTCGTGCCCATAGCTTTCTGCAAACTAACCCAAAATCGTGAAGTGAATCTTGGGTCACGATCCGAAACTATGGATACTGGCATGCCATGCAACCTCACAATCTCATTCACGTACATACGAGCAAGACGCTCAAGGGAATAAGTCTCCTGTATTGGCAATAAATGAGCAGACTTGGTTAATCTATCAACAATAACCCAAATTGCATTTATGCTTTGAGAAACCTTGGGAAGACCCATAACGAAAACAATGGTAATGTGTTCCCACTTCCACTTTGGAATCTCAAGTGGTTGCAATGGACCCTTTGGCACTTGATGCTCCGCCTTGACACGTTGACACGTTAAACACCTCAAGATAAACTCCACGATCTCTCTTTTCATATTGCTCCACCAAAATGTATGTCAAAGATCACGATACATTTTAGTACTCCCAGGATGGATTACAAACGATGTGTTGTGTGCCTCCATCATGATTCTATGCTTCAAGTTAGAATCGTTAGGAACACAAAGTCTAGAGTTGACTCAAAGTATTCCTTCTTCATCGATTCTTGCTTCTGGAATAGCACCTTCTTGCACCTTCTTCCTCATCTTCATCAGCTCTGGGTCTGTAGCTTGAGCAGCTTTAACTTTATCAATCAAAGTTGGTTCTACGTGTATACTTGACATCATCATGTGGGTCCCCGGAGTCTTGAACTCTATCTCCATCTTTTGTAAGTCACACAAAATAGGCCTTTGTGTTGACAGCATCACACTCGTTCCCGCATATGATCTTCTACTCAACGCGTCAGCTACCACATTCACTTTACCAGGATGGTATTGGATGGTATGGTCATAATCTTTCAATAACTCATGCCAACGTCATTGCAGCATGTTGAGTTTCTTTTGAGTGAAGAAATATTTAAGGCTCTTATGATCCGTATAGATCTCCACTTTCTCTCCATACAGGTAGTGTTTCCAGATCTTTAACGCAAAAATGACCGCTGCTAACTCTAGATCATGAGTAGGATAATTCCTCTCATATTTCTTGAGTTGTCGCGAGGCATAGGCTATGACTTTCCCATGTTGCATGAGAACACATCCTAACCCTTTGCCCGAAGCATCACTATAGATAACAAATCCATCTGAACCAGATGGTATTTTCAGAACAGATGCCTAGATAAGTCTCCTCTTGAGCTCTTGGAAGCTCTTCTCGCATTCCTCGCTCCATACGAATTTTGTATCTTTTTGAGTTAGCTGAGTTAATGGAGTAGCGATTCGAGAAAGTCCTTCCACGAATCTCCGATAATAACCAGCTAAGCCCAGAAAGCTACGTACTTCGGTTACCGACTTCGGTTGCTCCCAACTTTGTATTGCTTCAATCTTCACCTGGTCAACAGATACTCCATGTTTTAACACCACGTGCCCAAGGAATTCTACCTCCTCAAGCCAGAACTCGCATTTTTTCAACTTGGCATATAGCTTGTTATCACGAAGCCTTTGAAGTACCAGCTTCAAATGGTGCTCATGATCTTCACAACTTTTGGAATAGATGATGATGTAATCAATAAAGACAACAATGAACTGATCCAAATATTCCTTGAACACACGGTTCATCGTATTCATGAAAGCAACAAGAGCATTAGTCAATCCAAAAGACATGACTAAGAATTCATAATGCTCGTACCGAGTTCTGAAGGCAGTCTTCAGAATATCCTTAGTTTTAATCTTCAGCTGATGATATCCAGAACGAAGATTGATCTTTGAAAGGAATTGTGCACCTTGCAACTGGTTGAACAGGTCATCAATACGAGGTAGTGGATACCTATTCTTGATGGTGACATGGTTCAACTCCTGATAGTCAATACAAAGTCGCATACTCCCGTCTTTTTTCTTTATGAATAAAACAGGAGCACCCCAAGGAGACGTACTAGGACGAATAAAATCGATGTCTAACAACTCCTGTAGTTGGACCTTTAACTCCTGAAGTTCAATAGGAGCCATTCGATATGGGATTTTAGAAATAGGTTTTGTATCGGGTTCAAGGTCAATAAAGAATTCAGCTTCACGTTCTGGGGGTAGACCGGGAAGTTCTTCGGGAAATACATCAAGAAACTCATTAACAACATAAATATTATTCAAATCTGACGTATTCTGGTTTAGATCAGTGACATGGGCTAAGAAAGCTTGACATCCATTTTTTAATAAACGAATAGCTTTATGACTTGAAATGACATTGATTGATTTTAGTGGTTTGGTTGTTTAGATTCGCACAACAGGGTTGTTAGGAATATGAAAACTAACAACGTTACAAAAATAATCAATTTTGGCATGATAAGTGGTTAACCAGTCAATTCCTAAAATCACGTTAAATGTAAGTATTTTTAAAGATATAAGATCAACAGGTAGGGTGAGGGTACCAATTTGAATCAAGCAAGATTTATAAACTATAGATGTAATAAAGGTTTCTCCCAACGGAGTTTCAACAAATAAGGCAAAGCCTAATTTCTCAGAAGTCAAGTTCAAATGTTAAGCACAAGCAGGTGAAATAAAAGAATGGGTAGCACCGGTATCTAATAAGGTATAAACTTCGCAAGAGTTTATGATTAGCTTACCCGTAATCACCTCGTTCGGGTTCCTCGCGTTTTGGGCAGTCACGACAAACGCTCTTCCAGGAACCACCGACTTTGACTTGTCCGGGACAGCCTTTGGAGGCACCATCCCCGCTGGACTTGGTTTCGCTACAGGACACTCCCGAGCTATATGACCTTCCTTTCCACAGTTATAGCACACGTTGAATTGTTGTGGGCAGTTTGGGCTGATGTGTCCCTCTTTCCCGCATTTATAACATACGACCGGTGGTCGTTCTCCTCCCCTAGAAACAGTTGATGCTGGTGCTGATGTCTTCACGTTGTCATTATTGTACCTTCTCTTTGTGAAATCTCCCCCCGACTCACTTCTTCTATTATCATAGCCATGATTACCACCAGAGTGGTTACTGCTTCTGTCATGATACTTTCCTCCTCGCTGGTTGTCATTGCTCCAATGACTGTTGCTATTGGTACGACCCTGGTTGTGGTCCCTTGGTTGAACAGACTCATTATCCCGCTCTAATAATTGATCCCTGTTCATAACATCAGAATATAAGGAAAATTTGTGAGAAATGAGGTATTGACGAATTTCGGGTTTCAAACCTCTCAGAAACATCCGCGTCATACGTTCCTCATTTTCCACCAAATGAGATGCAAACCAGGATAACTCCGCGAACTTAGCCGCGTACTGGGACACAGTCATGTTGTTCTGTTCTAGTCTGATAAACTCTACCTCTTTTATATGACAAATACTTTCAGGAAAGTACTTATCTTTGAACAGTTTCTGGAACGCTTCCCAAGATATCTTGAGTGCGGCAGGCTGGGTACGCTTCACAGATTCCCACCAGTAATCTGCCTCTCTACAGAACATAAAGGTGGCAAATAGAACCTTATGTTCCTCCGTGCATCCCAAGACATCAAATATCTTGGTAATTTATTTAACCCAAGTTTTCGCCTTGATCGGATTCGGCTTTCCCAAAAACTCTGGTGGTCCCAACTCTTTGAACTTCTTGGCAGTGACAAGCCGCGAGTTGCTATTATTTCGACATGTATTTTGCACACGAGTCTCCCTCGTCTGGTTTTGCATGAACTGCAATAAACTTCTAAACATCCCATCATTCATCGTTTGATTGGTGGGGTTGTTTACAGTAGGAATATTTCCTTCCTGTTGCACGTTCTCCTGGTTGGTGATTAAAGGTGTCTCAACGATCTCATTCACTCCATTGTTAATATTCTCAGCTGCCATTCTCAAAATACTGCCATAAAATAAGGGTTAATTAAATAAATTAACATATCATATATTAACCCTATACTCCGACCGACCAATTAAATACCACATAAGCTTAGGTAGGACATACTAGTGAAGGATTTACTCGTCTCTCCCCTCCTAGTTCTATTCCCCGATCTCCGCCTAGAGACCATATCCCTAAGCTCTGATACCAACTGTGACACCCCCAGAATAGGTCCAATAAACCTAACCCATTCTGAGTCGCCAAACACATGGTACAGAATCCAAATACAAACTTTTATATCAAAAGGCCGTGAGCAGGACGACCATACAAGCTGTGAGTGTCAATACAAATCGTATATAATGCAAAATATAAACACTCAAATTCAGTCCTCAATAGTTACAATTATTTTGACACTATTATACAAAAATAGTAAGGACTACTACTACTCTAACACTGCCCATCACTTTGTTCCCCGACTAGTCCCTGCAACATTCTCATTTCCTAAAGATGACAATAGATGAAAAGGGTGAGCTCAACTAGCCCAGTATAGAATATTATGAATAAGATAATGTAGAATAATTTATCGTTAGTCTTCAACAAATCAGATAAAATATTATAGACAACAAGTTTTAGCTCAACAACTGCAACGGAATTAACAATGCATCAGAAGAGTTAAGTAGGAAATAATGTCTACTATCTTCTATGATTTAAAAGTCCATAATCAATATTTTATCCCTGTAACATCAATCAATATATATCTTGAATCAAATATTCATCTTTGCACTACGGCCAAAGATATTCATTTGTATCACCAGTTGGTCATGTTCATCTCAACACCTGTCTATCTTTGCACTACGGGCCAAAGATATTCATCAGGTAATCATTCATCTTTACATTACAGGCCAAAGATATTGATCAAATAATCATCCATCTTTGCACTACAGGCCAAAGATATTCTTTTGTATCACCAATTAAGACTGAAGATAATGAAAAATATTTTAAGGAACGAATCCAGTGAGATAAAGGACAAAAATTAGGGATTCGTAATTTAGTTTATCCAAGTTCAAGAATACTCTATAATAATCAATTGTGGAGCAAAATTCAAGAATGAAGATCAAAACTTGGATC
This sequence comes from Panax stipuleanatus, assembly GCA_020205555.1. Classification (NCBI taxonomy): domain Eukaryota; kingdom Viridiplantae; phylum Streptophyta; class Magnoliopsida; order Apiales; family Araliaceae; genus Panax; species Panax stipuleanatus. The sequence goes on along the minus strand of CM035121.1, from coordinate 115,625,306 downwards.
CAATCAAAGATAGGAACCATAATAACCAACTTGGACAAAGAAAAGAAAATTTAATTTTTCTGTGAATAGTACCATATTCGTGAATAGTGCTGTATACGTGAATAGTGCCGTATACGTGAATAGTTCCGTATACGTGAATAGTAACCCCAATATGAAAAGGTAAAAATTTCACAATAAAATTCATACCAATATTTTGGTGTCATGATATTGAAAGAAATAACATAATTTTTGAAAAAAAAAATAACATCCCTTACCTCAAAAGACAAGTACTTCTGACTGAAATATCGGATATAATGCTGAAGAAAACTTGCACTGCTTATCAACTCTCAAAGTATCTAAATACTCACAAAAATACGCTCGATATTATAGGGAGAGAAAACTTCTGATTCTGGTGTGATTTTTAAATTCTAACTAAGCACCCTATTTATAGAAAAATGCTTAGGACGCCAAAGCAGAAAATTTAATAAAATATTATTATTTTTTTTTTCTTACGCACACCACATCACAATCTCAGCACTCCACAAGTGGGTTCCACCCACAAAAAATGTTTTTCTTAAAAAAAAATATTTATAACCCCAAAAATTAATTTAGACACAATATTCCGGAACTTCAATAATTCATAATAAATAGCCATTTTATCAGAAAAATACGAATTTTATGTCCATTCTATAGGAAATTTAATTCTCTACAACTTTGTAGAAGAAAGATTTTCCAAATTCCGAACGAAAAATGACCCAAATTTACATACGGATGAATTTGCAGGCTATAATCAAACTTCAGTCAAAAACGGGGCTCACCAACATATTTAACATATTTTTTGTAACAAAAATACTCCGGACCCAATTTGCTCTCCTTCTCCTCATTTTATTCACATATCGTGCATTCATTGTAAAAATATCACTATTATTATATTATTATATTATTACATCATACACTTATAATGTATTATTACAATAATATATTTGAATGAATTATTTTATCGAAAAAGATAAAATATTAACTCTCAATAATTATCTTTAAAAATTCCTCCATTAAATAAATATTTTCTTATCATTTTTATCAATAATTAATTATTCACAAATAATATTACAGAATCACAATAATGACAACCAGGTCGTTCCCATGAAAGAGGGTGCTTTTCGATAAGAATTTCTCCTTATTGGCGCGTAATTAGATTAACTAACCCTTTTCAGTGACAGAACTTCCTAGACATTGCCAATAATATTGTCTAATAATATTATTCAAATAATATGAATTATTAATTTGATAATGTAAAATGTTGTGTAGTGACAATTATTGAAACAATAATAATATCAAATACTGTGTAATACCGTGTGCTACTGTGCAAGAACCCGTATTAATTTATTTTAACCATCGGGTATTTCAACAGTGTTAACGGTAACTGTTACGCCGTTATTTATAGAAAACTTATTCTTGCTGTTTTCTTTATCCGATAATTTTCCGTTATGGGGCCCACAAATGGCTGCGCCGTTGTACGAATATTCCCCGACAACAAGAATATTCCACGACCAAACGAATATTCCCCGACAACAATGAATATTTTATAACCACTTGCTTATTTTGAAATATTTGTGCTTTTTACCCATAACTTACCACATCTAACAAATCAACCCCTTACTATTCAAAATAATATATGGAGAAAATTTAATTTTATTCATAAAAAGTTGGGGTCTTACACAGGAATTATTTAACTTGTCTTCTGAAAATCTTAATAATATCCAAATGTTTGACCACAATCGAATATCATTAATTGCTACTTATGATCAAACATACATCGTTTGCTTAACATATATCTTAATCTAGTAGATGATATCAATTTACTAATTCAATCCTGCAGAAACTAAATTATTCAATTGAATAGCATACAAGAAAGTTTATGTAGATAATAAGAATAAATCTCACATACGAAAGAGTAAATAAAGTAAACTTGCTCAAACAATTAATTATGAATAAGGTTCAACATCCCTTTAGAATTGAATTAAGTAGTTTAGCTTGACATGCCTTGATTTTCCAAAACTAGGGTTTGAATGAATGTAGAAGATGATGTCCTGTTAATGGGTCTTACATATATTTATAATGTCTAACAAAGTCCCCATAATCCTCAGAAATCGCAATCCTAATCAACTTAGTAATCTGCCAATAACTTGCCAAAAATAAGAAATTTGCTGAATCTGTCCGACAAGCCCGCCGGGGCTGGTCTTCTATACTGCCAACACCCGTCGGGGTGGGTGTCCTTCTTTTCCTAGCTCCAGAGCACATCCCCGCTTGGGCGACACTTCTTTTATACAAAAGCTTGTCGGGGAGGCAATGGACAGAGAGGTCGGGGCCGGGGCAGCTTCTAAGCGCGTTGGGGCGTCACTTAGACAGATAGGTAGGTGCTTTCCTAAGCCAAAAGCCCCGCCGTGGTGGGCAGTCCTGCATCCTGATTCTCCTTTCCTTTTCCCCGCAACAACTTCAAATCAACCCGTTTCTTCACCAAAACTCTCTTTCAACCTGAAATCCATAAACAACCTTTTTAGACTCGTGTTAATCCCCAAAACATGCAATAAACCAAGTAAACAGGAATCAAAATAGATAAATATTATACACTCATCAAATTCCACCACACTTAGTTTTTACACGTCCTCGTGCCCAAATCCAAGGTTATGCTACAATTCACAAAATTCTATTCACACATGGTATCAAAAAGTTCAAGTTACAATTCATGAGCATCAATGTTTATCAACAGAAGCCTGATTCGTACTTTACCAATCAATTCATGACTAATAACCATACCAACTCACCAATAATTTTTAAAAAATTGAACCGTATTTTCATCAGTGACAATCCCATACTCCGCATACTTACCCAACTCAGTTTTCATAAAACAAAAACCACACACACTAACTCAAAACTGAAAACATATTTTCCTGCTTTTTACTTTTCTTTCTAAAGAACCTGCTTTTTAGCTCAGATGACTATATTTTGATGTCTTTCTCATATTTTTTTTCTTGGCATGTACAATGTCTCCTTTTCTTAGGTTTTTCAGTGTTACCCATTTAGCGAACTTTCCACCAACGAATCCCAAACCAGATGATTTTAGGACGCTGGGTGTAGAGACACCCCAAGGGCTTACTTATTCAAGTAACAAATGCCACAAAAGTTGACTAGTCTAACTGCTTTTATCCACCATATTTTTCAGCGTTAATACTGATGATTCCCTAGGCTTGGATACCCAGTTAATTCATATAATGGACATTGAAGCAGATTTTCACTATTTTTTTTTATCATACATCAATTTCATCATAATTTTTTTCATTCACTTTTCATTCAATTTTTCTTTTCACAAGGTTCTTTCATTGACATAAGTAGTGACAATAGTTCTAAAGCATGAAATCAGTGCACATAGACAACTCCATATAAAACTTAGTCAACTAAGCATGCTTCACATATTTAAGTACTCACATATCAACAAATTCAATTCGAATCTAGTACAATGGTTAATGACTTAGTTTTCATCATTCATTGATTAACTAAATACCAACAGATCTTGAAATTAAACATCAATTTTCAATCCTTGACTCTAACTACTCAACACTTAGGTGAATAAAATCATGGATTCAGGCAAAAAATTCAGTAGATTTTCAAATTTCAGCAAATTTTGGACTACTATACCTAAAAACAAAAACCTAATATTCCCTCCCCCACACTCAAACCTTACATTGTCCTCAATGTAAGAAAATCATGCAAAGTAGAAAACTACTACAACTAACAAATTACAAAGAAAAGGGATAGAAAGATCAAATCTGAATTCTTGGGTTGCCTCCCAAACAGCTGGCCTTGTTTAACGTCATTAGCTCGACTGCAATCCTCTCAATCATCCAGAAGCCGAATCCATCAGCGTCAACATCTCAACCTCTTCAACCTCCTCAACCTGACTACTATCCAAAAATAGCTTCAACCTATGTCCGTTCACCTTGAACACATTCCTTGTCTTTGGATTTTGTATATCTATAGCACCATGAGGAAACACATTAGTAACAACAAATGGACCCTCCCAATGGTAACGAAGCTTACCTGGAAATAATTTCAATCGTGAATTATAAAGGAGAACTTTTTGCCCAACAGTGAAATTCTTTCGCAAAATTGGCTTATCATGGAAAGCTTTCGTCTTAGCCTTATACAGTTTAGAACTCTCATATGATTCAAAACGCAACTCCTCGAGTTCTTGTAAATGCAACTTCCTATGGACTCCAGCTTGATCTAAGTTCATGTTGCACTATTTGATCTCCCAGAAAGCTTTATGCTCTAGCTCCACAGGTAGGTGGCATGGTTTCCCGAACAACAGCCTATAAGGCGACATACCAATAGAAGTTTTGTATGCCGTCCTATATGCCCAAAGTGCATCATTCAGTCTAAGACTCCAATCTTTCCTGCTCGGGTTGACTACTTTCTCTAAAATGGATTTTATCTCTCGATTGGATACCTCAGCTTGGTAATTGCTTTGCGGATGATAGGATGTAGAGACCCTGTGAAGAATGTTATATTTCCTGAACAAAGCTGCTAATACCCTATTATAGAAGTGAGTTTTGCGATCACTAATGATGGCCCGTGGTGCTCCAAACTTGACAAATATGTTAGTCCTGACAAAATTTGCAACAACTTTAGAATCATCAGTCCTAGTGGCTTTAGCTTCCACCCACTTCGAAACATAATCAACCGCCAATAAGATGTAAATATTACCAAAGGAAACAGGAAAAGGTCCCATAAAATCAATACCCCAAACATCAAAGATTTCAATAATTAGAATAGGGTTTTGTGGCATTTGATGTCTGTGTGATATATTTCTTGTTCTTTTACAGTTTTCACATGATTTGCAAAATAGATATGAGTCTTTGAAAATTGAGGGCCAAAAGAAACCACTCTCTAACACCTTATGTGATGTTATTTTAGGTCCAAAATAACCTCCACAAGCATAGGAATGACAAAAACCTAGAATAGATTGGAACTCAATTATCAGGTACACAACGTCTAACTATCTGATCAGCACAAAATTTCCACAAGTATGGGTTATCCCACACATATTGTTTTGCATCACTCTTAAGCTTTTCTTTCTGGGATTTTGAAAACTCACCCGGTAAATACGCACTTAACAAATAATTCACAATGTCTGCATACCAGGGAGTTGTACTGCCAATTGAAAATAGATGTTCATCCAAAAATATATCTTGTAATGGTAGTGCTTCTTTCTCCTTAAGAATTCTGTTCAAGTGATCCGCTACCAAGTTATCCGCACCCTTCTTATCTTTAATTTCCAAGTTGAATTCTTCCAGCAGCAAGATCCACCTTATGATTCGGGGTTTGGACTCATTCTTAGTCAGCAAGTACTTGAGAGCAGCATGGTCAGAATAAACTATCACTTTAGTACCAAGTAAGTATGATCTAAACTTATCTAAAGCAAATACAACAGATAAGAGTTTTTTTCAGTTGTGGAATAGTTTATCTGAGCCACATTAAATTTTCTAGAAGCATAGGAGATGGCATAGAAAACTTTGTTAATCTTTTGGCTCAAGACGGCGCCGACAGCATAGTTGCTTGCATCTCACATTATCTCAAATGGAAACTTTAAATTTGGTGGTTGAATGACGGGGGCTGACGTCAATAATTTCTTTAAGGTATCAAAAGCCACCTTGCGTTCATCATCAAAATGGAATTCCACATCTTTTTGGAGCAACTTGCATAGGGGCAATGCTATCTTGGAGAAATCTTTGATAAACCTGTGATAAAATCCTGCATATCCAAGAAAAGAGCGTATCTCTCGCATGTTATATAATATCAATTTTAGATTTATGGACTTCTAAACCATTAACTGACACTATATGACCAAGTATAATTCCTTGTTCTATCATAAAGTGACATTTTTCCCAATTTAGCACAAGGTTAGTTTCCACACATCTATCCAAAACACGAGTCAAATTATCTAGACAACCATCCAAAGAATTACCATGTACTGTGAAATCATCCATAAAGACCTCAATGCATTCTTCTAAAAGATCGAAAAAAAATACTCACCATGCATCTTTAAAAAGTACCTGAGGCATTGCAGAGCCCAAAGGACATTCACCGATAGGCAAAGGTAACAAAGGGACATGTGAATGTGGTCTTTTATTGGTCCTCGGGTGCAATCACAATCTGGTTATAACTTGAAAAACCATCTAGAAATTAATAATAAGTATGCCTAGCTAATCGTTCCAACATTTGATCAATAAAAGGAAGGGGAAAGTGATCTTTTCTAGTTACAGCATTCAACCTCCTGTAGTTAATACACACTCTCCAACCTGTTTGCATCCGTGTGGGCACTAACTCATTATTATCATTCTTGACAACCGTGATTCTGGATTTCTTCGGAACTACCTGTACTGGACTTACCCATTGACTTCCGGAGATGGCGTAGATGATTCCTACATCAAGCAATTTTATTACCTCTTTCTTTACCACCTCCATCATAGGTGGGTTCAACCGTCTTTGTGCGTCCCTCGTGGGCTTAGCACCATCTTCCAATAAAATCCGATGCATGTACGTTGCAGGACTAATACCTTTTACGTCTGCTATAGTCCAACCAAAAATTGAGATGTGGTCACTAAGGACTCTCAACAAATTTTTTTCCTGCACTTTGGTTAGATTACTAGCAATTATCACAAGTGAAGTCTCATTAGTCCCCAAATACGCATATTTCAAGTGTGTAGGTAATTGTTTCAATTCAAGTGTTGGAGCTTGTACAACAAATGGTAATAGTTTTTTATGAGACATAGGTAATTGAATTAGATGGACTGTATACTTATTTGAGAGTTTCATCAATGAGTGTAGTGCAGCCACAATTTCCTTTAATTCCTAATTTTGCTCAAGTTCATACTCTATAATACCTGAGAATTTTCATATATTATAAAATAAATATATTAATGGAAGTGAATATGTATTCATATATAAAATATTTTGTGTTATGGATGAGTTAACTCAATTATATTCAATTGAATATTTACAATAATTGAGAAAATATTGGAGCCTTGTGTGGCACAGTGATGAGATATATTAATGATGATATTAATTAACAAAATAAATATTAAGTAAAAATTTATTTATATTAATTATAGTACGTTGAATTATTATTAAGGCGTGTGATAGCATAATAATAATTGATAAGGAAATTCTGTGTGAACGATTAATCAGTATTGATTGATAAATTGTTAATTGTAGAATATTAATTAATTGTTATCGTAGAATATTAATTAATTGTTATAGAATATTAATGATAATTAATGATGTGTGAATTATTATTATTGCAAATAATATAATAATAATACGCAACGTGTTTATAAATATAATAAGATTTATATTAAAGTGATAATTAATCATATAAGGGTTAATTAAATTGTTATGGAGATTAACAATTATATTGATTGATGAAGGATGGGTGTATATTATTAATTAATAAGATGAGTAATTCTATGTGCAAGCATGCGAATTAAATGTGTAACATATAGTAGCTAACTATGTATTATATGAAGTGTAATATGACACTATTATATAGTAAGGTTTATTGAATTATGGGAGTTGCATGAAATGCCTATGTGACAATGTGAATATACATTAAAGTAGGACATCATGATTATATGATAAATAATTTAATAATGCTTAACTATCTTATGTTATCTTCATTAATTATTAAAATGTGGAACTAATGTACATGGGTTAAATGATAATAGTACATATATAATCCCTAAACCTTCTATTTATAGTAATGATATGCATTGGAATTACATGTGGGAACCAAAAGGAGAACTGAAAAGAACTACATTGAACCAATACTCCTTTCAAATGCTGGGATATATGGCTTGTCCATTCCTCATCCTCTCCCACAAGTGAAAGCCTATGCCTACTCTCCCTTCTCATTTTCAGCAAACTCTTAGCTTCATAGCTCATGATGAACAAAGATGTGGGCTTCATGATTTCGTCCACCAACTAATCTACCAACTTCTTCATAACCTTCATACAATTCATTCATCCGTTAGTTTGATTTGGAAGGTTAGAAGCATGGACCATATTTTAATTTTGCCTATAAATGAAGTTTCCTTCCTTCACATTTCATCTTGCTGAGAATTTTGTAAAGTGAAGTATTGCTAGTTCACTGAAATACATATAGATAGAGAGTCCGTTAAGAGGGGAATCAAGTTACAGCTAACTCAATTCATATAGCAGAGGTATAATCCTTTCCATGTTCTTCATCTCATGTTCTTCGAGATTTTCTAATTCTTGAATTAAGTATGGTTATCATGATAAATTGATTGGGTTGTAATTGTTGGTTGTTATGTAGACTTAGTAACATCTTAGAATGCAATGTGGCTTACTAACAATCGAATTCATACAACAATTTCCATGTTCTTCATTTTATTTTTGAGATTTCTTAATTCTTGAAATTTAGTATGGAATCCATGATTTTGTGAACAAGTATTGGTTGTTAGTTATTTCTTAGTTGCTATACTAGCTTATATACATGTTTGGGCTGTTATATGACCAATCATAATCGAATTCATTTTGAGTTTCGGTGTTTGTGTTGTGGATTGCCGATTTCTAGAACTGTTTGCAGCTGGCCGCCAGCCAGCGCAGCTGCGCCAGTTTTGCACTGGGCAGTTGCGCAACTGCGCCAGCAACCTGCTGCAATTTCTGCAATCTGTTTCAAAGCTGCTATGTCTTGGTTTGATGTTATAATGCAAGCATGATGAATACATACATATAAATATACTAAGGCGATGTAAACATGTTTTAAACCAAGATGGTATACATTTTAACAAAAAGACTTATGTTCTTCAAGTAACTTAGAAGTTTTAAAAAGGGATTTTGATACATAAGTACTATGACTATGTTCTGGCCTTTGAGACATGTTAGTACGACTTGGAAAGGCATAAAAAGTATGTCGACTTGTGTGTATATGCTTCATAAGATGATATGGACATACGAACCTCCATTATTTAACATTCTAATGAAAGCATAGATTTCAAAAACAAACTTTGATAAATTATATTCATATTGATGTTCTGACCGTACAAGCATATTAATAAGGTTTGAGAATGCATGAAAGACATGTTGACTTGTGTATATGGATTTTATAATGAACCATGAACATGTGAACCTCAATAGTGAACTATATGAGTGTTGAACGTACACCTCGACATGTTACGTTGAACGTTGAATTCTAAAATTTATGGACATGTTTGGTAGTGCTCTTAACCTCATTAATATGTCATATACATACATATGCCATGTTAGGTACCATAAAAACTAGTTGAGTACGAATAAAGCATGATTTAAGCTAAGTAACAATACTAGCCATGTGTATATGAAGTAGAAGCTTGCAAGCATGCCTGGAATGAGTTATGTGATCACCTCATATGTTTAAAATAACAAGCATGATAGCTAATGTGATATCATATATTAATGTTTGAATCCGATTTTGATGGTTAACTTATAGTAATGCTATAACTCGCTAATTAGAGTATGTTTGCTATTTGTGGTAGTCTCACATGATAGTATTGATGTATGAAGATGATTAACTTGAGAAAAGAGGAACGTTAAGGATAGAAATTATATACTATATAACTGAGTCGTTAGGTCAAGACTTAGCTTATGTGATTATCGTATATACGAGATGAGATGTAATGTTAAACTATATGACTAATGAATATCATATATACATAACTATATTACGATAGGATTCGAAAAGTGTTGATTAAATTACGGGGATAAATTACGCTTAAGGCAAGTTTCCTAACTTACACTCTTTTACGGTGCAAGTATTCTATCCTTGTACAATGCAAGTTATCTTACTTCCTCGTTCATTGAGCTAGTACGTTTAAAACTCTTGTGAAAGCTATTATTCATGTTGAACTTGGTATTGTTCTTAAATATTATGAAAGTGTATATGCCATTCGATTCGGCTAGACTATATGCATGTTTATAAAACTGTCCAAACCTTTTTATTGGTGCAAAAATCTAAAAATTGAGTTGAACAACCCTTATGGTAAGGGAAGTGTTTATTGTTGGAAGCCCCAACACACGCGTGATTATTACTGTGGTGTTATGCATAACATAGAGTATTGTAGACTGATCATCTATCATACTTATTTCTTTTGGGTTATCAGTTTAATATTGATGATTCTAGCAGATGTATGATAGTCCTTAGTGACTGCTTAGTATAAATTATTTTATCCAGTTGGATACGTTGATAGCCTTTGAACTCGTATATATTTGTTGATCTATATTGAATTTCATATTCCAAAGATTTGATTAAGGAATTATTGATATTCGTTGTTCATGATATTATTTTGAAACTCTGAGTTTTCTTAGAGATTATACTTTAATATTTCAAACTCGTGATATAATACTCATCACCCTTATTGTATATTACTTGCTGAGCAATTTGTGCTCATTCTTGCTTTCCCTAAAATATTTCAGTTAAGGCAGAGAAGTGCGGACCCTCGAGTACCGACAAGGGCAAGGGAAAGGCTACTGAGTAGCTTTGATTATGTAGGACTTTATGATTGTAATAAAGAACTTATGATATTATGTACTAGTTAAGGTTATTTATTCTTAAGCTATGTCTAAGCTATGTAATCACTGTTTAAGTTACGAGACCTTGGGACGTGAATAACTATATTATTTAAATATAATTTATTTGGTATTAGTCGTGTGTTTATTTCGCTGTGCGATGCGACATTTAGTCGTATTATTATGATTGTATTACCATGAGAATGTGACGAACCGAATCTGAGCGACCACGGTCCAGGAATTTGGGGGCGTCACAAGTTGGTATCAGAGCTGTAGTTATAAACCTTAGGAACGAGTGTCCTTAGACTATAACTTAGGCGAACTTAGAAGTTAGGAAGGAGATAAAACTCATGTAGAGTTTTCCTTGAGAGACTTAGTTAAATGTAACTTCATTTTATACAATGAACTTATGTTTTGTTTAACATTCTAATGGGGTTGCTGTTTCTTGTCTTGTGTTTGTGATTGTAGATGGCAGATATGAGAGTACCCACTAGAGTGGCTGAGGACGAGCCAAGGGATATCCATGTAGTGTACGAGGCACCGATAGAGGCTGTGCCAGTATAGGCTGTAGCACCATCCGAGTTAGATGACGAGGATGAGATAGAGGTAGAGCTGGATCCCGAGGGGGAGCCGATGGAGGACGAGCCAGTTGAGGACCAACTTTTAGAGGTGGAGCCCATGGAGGACTCCTACGAGCCTAACCTAGAGGAGCATATACTAGGCGAATATGAAGAGCGGATCCTAGAGTTGGATTGCAGAGTCCAAGAGTTAGAGGAAGAGGCAAAAGAGAGGGAGTCAAAGTTCCAGAAACTGCGGGACGAAGACCACCAGAGGAAGTTGGCCATGCAGGAGTTGGATGTAGAAATTGCTTATCGCAAAGAGGCGGGAATCCAGATGGGAACCCTATTTCACAAGTCAGTAGCGAGAAACGTAGATCTGGCAGGGAAGATGGAAGAAGTAGAGCAAAGAGAATTGAGCGAGAAGAATGAGAATGAGGCACTCCGTACTTAGCTAGAGTTGGAGGTTATGGATAAGATTTACTTCAAGGAGAAGTGGGAAGCGGCCCATGAGAGAGGAGATGACCTGAAAGATGAGGTCAGATGCAAGAAGAGGAAAATAAACAAGATGGGGTACGTGTTCTGTTCGGCATTTAAAAGAGTGCTTGACAGTGTGTACCACTACCTAGCGGAGCAGGGACAGACCCTACATACTTTGAGCAGAGAATTGGTTGCGTATATAGCCCAGATCGAGTATAAGAGCGCTGTGGAGCGTGGCATGATGGGATGAGACCTTAGACAGTTTAGTAGTAGTATTTATCTTATATGATGTATATACTATGTTGTAATCCCAACTTTTTGTGTAAAGTATGGGATAGTGATGTGAACCCCGAGTAAGCTTTTGTTAGAGGGGTAGTATGGTAGTATGTTGGTATATTCCCTATCTTTTGAGATATTGGGGGATATATGTGATGACATTTATAGAAATATGCTAGGGAAAAATCATGTAATGAAACGATTTAGCATATGAATATAAATGAAGTTTATTTCAGAAACGTGTTATAATTATTTTTGTATTAAAAGAAATACTTAAGTGATATAACTGAGGAATAATAAAATGAAAATTTGTGATGCAGATCATGGCACCAAGACGTAGATTGACTGCACCCAAAGAATCTGTTAATAACGAGAGAGAGCAAGTATATCCCATTTAGAAGTTGGTAGACCTGTTAGGAGAGGCGTTAAGGGAAAGGAACAGTGAACCCGTTCACCCCAACCCTCAGGCTGTGCCAATAACAACCTTTAAAGACTTTAAGAGTGTAGGACCCCTGGAGTTCGAGGGAACTACTGACCCAATCATCGCACAAACGTGGATCAAGGAGATCAAAAAAGCTTTCACTATAGCTCGCGTAGGCGAAGATCAGAAGACGGTGTTTGCCACGTACATGATGAGGGGAGAAGCAAATTATTGGTGGGAAGCAAATTAGCAAAGAGCCGGAGAGGGGACGATAGTATGGGAAAGATTCAAAATGTTGTTCTTCGAGAACTACTTCCCGAAGAGCATGAAAAATCGAATGGAGGTGAAATTCCTAGAGTTAAAATAAGGTGAGATGACGGTGGCGCAATACGTGGCTAAATTCAACGAACTAGCGCAATTTGCGGAACACCAAGTTGGTGATGAAGAGAGGAAGGCTAGACGATTCGAACAAGGACTGAAGCCTTGGCTATTCAATAAGGTGTCAGTTCTTCAGATCGATTCTTTTGCAACACTGCTGAAAAAGGCTATTATTGCCGAGGGAGGAAGTGAAGCTTTGAGCTTGTACAACAAAGAGAAGAAAGGAAAGAATGCTGGAGGAGAGAATCGTACTGGAGGAAGCAGCAGTGGAGGAAGTAATTTGGGAAAGAGAAAGTGGGAGAATAACAACAACAACAACAACAACAAACAAGGTGTGAGTCACCAAGGGAGTTTTAAGAAAAGGAGTGAGACTTGTAATAAGTGCGGGAGAAGTCATCAGGGGGAATGCTGGAAAGGAAAAAGCACGTGTTATAATTGCGGCCTGGAAAGGGCACATATTGCCAAATCACCCAAAACTGAAGAAAATCAGGGAATACTTTGCATGTGGCTCAACTGAGCACCGAATTAAGGATTGCCCGAAGAATGGAAGTGGCGGAGGTAGTAGCTAATAAGGAGGGAACAAACTGATGATCAGCAGACCGACACAATCCAACCGCCCAACAGCCAGAACATTTAACATGACAGTCTGGGACGCAGTGGCTGCAAAGGACATGGTGTCAGGTATAATCCCAATCAATTATATAAATGTTTATGTATTATTTAATTCGGGTGCCACCTGTTATTTTGTATCTGAAGAATTTGCTAGTAAACTTAGTGCACCCCTGAGAACTATTAGAAAATCTCTTGAACATAGAAGTTGCAAATAAGGAAGTGATCCCTATAGAATACGTTTATCGAAATTGTCGCGCAAACATTAAAGAACAATTGGTTGTATAACCATGCTACGATAATTGACTGTCAGAACAAATGTGTGTACCTTCAGACTCCGAGTAAGTCTCAGGTTGTGTTTTATGGTAGCTCATCGCTTAAGCAATCATGTTGCGTTACGATGATGCAGGCCAAAAAATTGTTAAGGAAAGGATGTGTAGGTTATTTAGCTTACATCATTGATACTTGGAAAAAGGGAGTAGAAATTAAGGATATCCGTAGTTAATGAATTTCAAGATGTGTTTTCGGACAATCTGCCTGGTCTCCTGCCAGACAGAGAAATCAAATTTGTAATAGACTTAGCACCGGGAACGGCACCGATTTTGAAAGCTCCATATCGTATGGCGTCAGTAGAAATGAAGGAATTAATGATACAATTACAAGAGTTGTTGGATAAGGGTTACATTGAACCGAGTGTTTCTCCTTGGGGAGCACCAGTGCTATTCGTTAAGAAGGACGGATTGATGAGGCTCTGTATTGATTATCGAGAATTGAATAGAGTAACGATCAAGAACTGATATCCGCTACCGATGATAGACGACCTGTTTGATCAACTAAAGGGAGCAAAGTGTTTCTCAAAAATTAACCTAAGAACAGGATATCCTCAACTGAAAGTGAGGGATGAGGACATACTAAAGACTGCATTTCGAACCCATTATGGACACTACGAGTTTTTGGTAATGTCATTTGGTTTGACTAATGCTCCAGCAGCATTTATGGACTTGATGAACCGAGTTTTCAAGCGATACTTGGATAAATTTGTAGTGGTTTTTATCGACGATATTTTGATATACTCGAAGACAAAGGAAGAACACGCTGAACATCTGAAGATTGTTTTGGAGGCACTGAGGAAAGAAAAGATGTATGCAAAATTTTCTAAGTGCGAATTTTGGATGGAAAAGGTTCAATTCTTACGTCACGTGGTGGATAAGGATGGAATCTCAGTAGACCCTACAAAGGTTGAAGCAGTGAGTAATTGGGAGCAACCAAGAACACTGACAGAGGTGAGAAGTTTCTTAGGGTTAGCTGGGTACTATCGAAGATTTATTCAAGATTTTTCTAAGATAGCAACCCCGTTGACCAATCTGACGAGGAAGACGGTGAAATTTGTATGGACCAACAAATGCGAAGAAAGTTTTCAAGAACTGAAGAAGAGATTGAGCGAAGCACCTGTGTTATCATTACCAGATGATGCGGGAAATTTTGTGGTGTATAGTGATGCATCGTACAAGGGACTTGGTTGTGTGCTTATGCAGCACGGCAAAGTCATTGCGTATGCATCACGACAATTGAAGGATTACGAAAAATGATACCCTACTCATGACTTAGAGTTAGCGGCAGTAGTTTTTGCGTTAAAGATATGGAGGCAATACCTATATGGGGAGAAATGTGAGATATACACGGACCACAAAAGTCTGAAATATATCTTCACACAGAAGGAGTTGAACATGCGGCAGAGAAGGTGGTTAGAATTAATCAAGGACTATGACTGCGATATTCTCTATCACCCGGGAAAGGCAAACGTGGTTGCCGACTCTCTGAGCAGGAAAGGAAGGGAATTTTTTTTTCATTTGACGACTCAAGAAGAGTTGATAAGAGAGATGGAGAAATTAGAGATAGAAGTGAAAGGACCAGGAAAGTCTGAAGAGAAGTTGTTTGTAATAGAAGCTCATCCGACATTGTTGGATAGAGTAAAGGAAGCTCATGAGAAAGATGAAGAATGTGAGAAGATCAGAAAAAGGATCACAGAAAATGAGGAAGAGAAATTCTGAATGGATAAAGACGATATTTTGAGATTTAAAGAAAGTGTATGGGTACCAGCGGTAACAGAGCTAAGGGAAGAGATTTTGCACGAGGCACACAATACGATGTATTTCGTTCATCCGAGAGGCACGAAGATGTACCGAGATTTGAGGCAACATTTTTTGTGGTCCAATTTGAAACGGGAGGTTGCAGAGTGCGTCAGTAGATGTTTGACTTGCCAACGCGTTAAAGCAAAACATCAACGGCCGAGTGGTTTATTACAACCATTGGAAATACCGGAATGGAAATGGGAGCATATTACGATGTACTTCATGGTAGGGCTTCCAGTTACGCAGAAAGGTTATGATGCCATTTGGGTTATTGTGGATCGACTTACGAAGATCGCACATTTTCTACCAATCAAGATTCGTTACAGTTTGAATCAATTAGCGAGCCTATACGTAAAGGAGATTGTTTCGCGACATGGAGTGCCGGTGTCTATTGTCTCTGATCGAGATCCACGCTTCACGTCAAATTTTTGGAAGAGTTTGCAAGAAAGAATTAGAACGCAGTTGAGGTTGAGTATGGCTTATCATCCTCAGACAGATGGACAAAGTGAACGAAATATACAAACGCTAGAGGATATGCTTAGAACTTGCGTGATGGACTTCAAGGGAAATTGGGACGACCACCTACCCTTAGTAGAATTTGCTTATAATAATAGTCGCCATGCGAGTATCGGCATGCCACCGTACGAAGCTCTTTACGGGAGAAAGTGCAGAACGCCATTATGTTGGGATGAAGTCAGAGAGCGACGAATACTCGGACCAGAGTTAGTACAACAAACCGCAGACGTGGTGACAGTAATAAGAGCCAGACTTGTAGCAGCTTAAGATCGCCAAAAGAAGTACGCAGATTTGCATCGGCAGGACCGAGACTTTAAAGTTGGCAGTTTCGTATTTTTGAAGGTATCTCCATGAAAGGGAAAGATCCGTTTCGGCAAGAAAGGAAAACTGAGTCAAAGATTCAAAGGACCGTTCGAGATACTGAAGCGAGTGGGCGAAGTGGCATACAAAGTTGCATTACCACCCGAGTTGGAGAACATCCACAACGTGTTCCACATTTCCATGTTACGACCTATACAAGGCCGACTACAAGCACGTGATCTCTTATGAGCCCATTCAAGTGGAGAAGAACTTTGCGTATAAAGAAATTCCTGTCCAGATATTAGATAGGAAAGAGCAAACCTTGAGAAATAAAATCATTTCATCTATAAAAGTACTTTGGCGTAACCACGATGTCGAGGAGGCAACGTGGGAGTTAGAAGATAGGATGATGAGGGACTATCCCCATTTATTTCTGTAACCTTGTAGCAATTCCGGGACGGAATTTTTATAAGGGGGGATGATGTAATACCCGAGAATTTTCATATATTATTAAACGAATATATTAATGGAAGTGAATATTTATTCATATATAATTAATTTTGTGTTATGGATGAGTTAACTTAATTATATTCAATTGAATATTTACAATAATTGAGAAAATATTGGAGCCTTGTGTGGCACAGTGATGAGATATATTAATGATGATATTAATTAACAAAAGAAATATTAAGTGAAAATTTATTTATATTAATTATAGTACGTTGAATTATTATTAAGGCGTGTGATAGCATAATAATAATTAATAAGGAAATTCTGTGTGAACGATTAATTAGTATTGATTGATAAATTGTTAATTGTAGAATATTAATTAATTGTTATCGTAGAATATTAATTAATTGTTATAGAATATTCATGATAATTAATGATGTGTGGATTATTATTATTGCAAATAATATAATAATAATACGCAACGTGTTTATAAATATAATAAGATTTATATTAAAGTGATAATTAATCATATAAGGGTTAATTAAATTATTATGGAGATTAACAATTATATTGATTGATGAAGGATGGGTGTACATTATTAATTAATAATATGAGTAATTCTATATGCAAGCATGCGAATTAAATGTGTAACATATAGTAGCTAACTATGTATTATATGAAGTGTAATATGACACTATTATATAGTAAGGTTTATTGAATTATGGGAGTTGTATGAAATGCCTATGTGACAATGTGAATATACATTAAAGTAGGACATCATGATTATATGGTAAATAATTTAATAATGCTTTACTATCTTATGTTATCTTCATTAATTATTAAAATGTGGAACCAATGTACATGGGTTAAATGATAATAGTACATATATAATCCCTAAACCTTCTATTTATATTAATGATATGCATTGGAATTACATGTGGGAACCAAAAGGAGAACTGAAAAGAACTACATTGAACCAATACTCCTTTCAAATGCTGGGCTATATGGCTTGTCCATTCCTCATCCTCTCCCACACATGAAAGCCTATTCCTACTATCCCTTCTCATTTTCAGCAAACTCTTAGCTTCATAGCTCATGATGAACAAAGATGTGGGCTTCATGATTTCATCCACCAACTAATCTACCAACTTCTTCATAACCTTCATACAATTCATTCATCCATTAGTTTGATTTGGAAGTTAGAAGCATGGACCGTATTTTGATTTTGCCTATAAATGAAGCGCCCTTCCTTCACATTTCATCTTGCTGAGAATTCTGTGAAGTGAAGTATTGCAAGTTCACTGAAATACATATAGATAGAGAGTCAGTTGAGAGCGGAATCAAGTTACAGCTAACTCAATTTATATAGCAGAGATATAATCCTTTCCATGTTCTTCATCTCATGTTCTCTGAGATTTTCTAATTCTTGAATTAAGCGTGGTTATCATGATAAATTGATTGGGTTGTAATTGTTGGTTGTTATATAGACTTAGTAACATCTTAGAATGCAATATGGCTTACTAACAATCGAATTCATACAACAATTTCCATGTTCTTTATTTTGTTTCTGAGATTTCTTAATTCTTGAAATTCAGTATGGAATCCATGTTTTTGTGAACAAGTATTGGTTGTTAGTTATTTCTTAGTTGCTATACTAGCTTATATACATGTTTGGGCTGTTATATGACCAATCAAAATTGAATTCATTTTGAGTTTCTGTGTTCGGGTTGTGGATTGTCGATTTTTGGAACTATCTGCCCTGCGCCAGCAGCCTGCTGCAATTTCTGCAATCTGTTTCAAAGCTGCTATGTGTTGGTTTGATGTTATAACCTGAATGAGCATGCAAGCATGATGAATACATACATATGAATATACTAAGGCGATGTAAACATGTTTTAAACCAAGATGGTATACATTTTGACAAAAAGACTTATGTTCTTCAAAGTAACTTAGAAGTTTTAAAAAGGGATTTTGATACATAAGTTCCATGACTATGTTCTGACCTTTGAGACATGTTAGTATGACCTGGAAAGGCATAAAAAGCATGTCGACTTGTGTGTATATGCTTCATAAGGTGATATGGACATACGAACCTCCATTATTGAACATTTTAACGAAAGCATAGATTTCAAAAACAAACTTTGATAAATTATATTCATATTGATGTTCTGACCGTACAACTATATTAATATGGTTTGAGAATGCATGAAAAACATGTTGACTTGTGTATATGGATTTTATAATGAACCATGATCATGTGAACCTCAATAGTAAATTATATGAGTGTTGAATGTACACCTCGACATGTTACGTTGAACGTTGAATTTTGCAATTTATGGACATGTTTCGTAGTACTCTTAACCTCATTAATATGTCATATACATACACATGCCATGTTAGGTACCATGAAAACTAGTTGAGTACGAATAAAGTATGATTTAAGCTAAGTAACAATACTAGCCATGTTTATATGAAGTAGAAGCTTGCAAGCATGACTGGAATGAGTTATGTGATCACCTCATATGTTTAAAATAACAAACATGATAGCTAATGTGATATTATATTTATTGTTTGAATCCGATTTTGATGGTTAACTTATAGTAATGCTATAACTCACTAATTAGATTATGTTTGCTATTTGTGGTAGTCTCACATGATAGTAATGATGTATGAAGATGATTAACTTGAGAAAAGAGGAACGTTAAGGATAGAAATTATATACTATATAACTGTGTCGCTAGGTCAAGACTTAGCTTATGTGATTATCGTATATACGAGATGAGATATAATGTTAAACTATATGACTAATGAATATCATATATACATAACTATATTACGATAGGATTCGAAAAGTGTTGATTAAATTACGGGGATAAACTACGCTTAAGGCAAGTTTCCTAACTTACACTCTTTTACGGTGCAAGTATTCTATCCTTGTATAATGCAAGTTATCTTACTTACTCGTTCATTGAGCTAGTACGTTTCAAACTCTTGTGAAAGCTATTATTCATGTTGAGCTTGGTATTGTTCTTGAATATTGTGAAAGTGTCTATGCCATTCGATTCGACTAGACTATATGCATGTTTATAAAACTGTCCAAACCTTTTTATTGGTGCAGAAATCTGAAAACTGAGTTGAACAACCCTTATGGTAAGGGGAGTGTTTATTGTTGGAAGCCCTAACACACACGTGATTATTACTGTGGTGTTATGCATAACATAGAGTATTGTAGACTGATCATCTATCATACTTATTTCTTTTGGGTTATCAGTTTAGTATTGATGATTCTAGTAGATGTTCAATAGTCCTTAGTGACTGCTCAATATAAATTATTTTATCCAGTTGGATACGCTTTTTCCTTGTACAACTTTGAGTTTTTGTAAGCCTGTAGTCTGAATTCATCCAGCTCATTTAATTGGAGAAGTCGCTTCTCCCCTACAGCTTTAAGATCGAAGTTCAGCTTTTTAATGGCCCAGTAGGCCTTGTGCTCAAGTTTTATGGAAAGATGGCAGGATTTCCCATCTACTAGCTGATACGGTGACATACCCAATGGTGTCTTATACGCAGTCCTATATGCCCATACTGCATCATCGAGTTTTAGGGACCAATCTTTCCTCGTAGGATTGACAATTTTCTCTAAGATCCTTTTTACCTCACGATTGGACACCTCAGCTTGGCCGTTCGTTTGGGGATGGTAAGCCGTGGCAACACGGTGATTCATCCCATACTTAGCCAATAATGTTATAAACTGTCTATTGCAGAAGTGAGTGCCTTCATCGCTTATGATAGCCTGAGGAGTCCCGAATCTTGTGAATATACTCTTCTTAAAAATCACAAGACCACCTTAGCATCATTCGTTGGTAAGGCTGCTACTTCCACCCACTTGGACACATAGTCCACTACCAGTAAGATATATAGATTTCTGCACGACGAAACAAACGGCCCTATGAAGTCTATCCCCCAAACGTCAAGTATCTTAACCTCTAGGATCATATTCAAGGGCATATCATTCCTTTTGGATATATTACCTACCCTCTGACACCGGTCGCATTTTTACACAAAGTTGTAAGCATCTTTGAATAGAGTCGGCCAATAAAATCCTTCCTGAAGCACCTTGGCTGCTATCCTCTCTCCCCCATAGTGTCCTACGTAGACTAATGTATGGCAATCTTGGAGTATGCTCTCCGTCTCACTATCTGGGATACACCTTCT
Source organism: Panax stipuleanatus (assembly GCA_020205555.1). Classification (NCBI taxonomy): domain Eukaryota; kingdom Viridiplantae; phylum Streptophyta; class Magnoliopsida; order Apiales; family Araliaceae; genus Panax; species Panax stipuleanatus. Next base: position 115,604,373 of record CM035121.1, on the reverse strand, counting down.
GATCATTCTGTTTGCGCACTGTTTAAACAGATAAGGCTCATCCCACATATACTATTTGACATCATGTAAAAATTTCTTCTTCTGGGGTCTTATCAAATCAGGAGGGATAATGTTGCTCACTAAAAAGTTCTCAAAATAAGCAAACTATGGCATTTCTAGTTGCACCACAAACAACTGTTCGTCCGGGAAGGACTCATTAATCATAACTCTATCGTTCGTGTCCTTTCCCGAGTTCTTTAGTCAGGATAAGTGGTCAGCAACTTGGTTTTCAGTACCCTGTCTGTCTTTTATTTCCAAATCAAACTCTTACAGAAGAAGAATCCATCGAATGAGATGGGGCTTTGCATCTTTCTTAGAAATCAGATATCGGATTGTAGCATGATCGGTATACACGACTACTCTTGTCCCAATCTGGTAAGAACGAAATTTGTCAAATGCATACATGACTGCTAGAAGCTCCTTCTCTATGGTAGTGTAATTTAGTTGGGCATCCGTCAGGGTCTTACTGGCATAGTAGATGACGTGAAAAATTTTGTCCCTGCGTTTCCCCAAAATAACTCCCACAGCAAAATCACTCGAATCACATATTAGTTCAGACGGCAAAGACCAGTCAGGAGCTATGATAATGGGTGCCGTAGTCAATCTCCTCTTTAAGTGCCCAAAAGCTGCTAAGTATTCCTCGTTGAACTTAAACGGGACATCCTTCTCAAGCAAACTGCATAACGGCTTTGTGATTTTTGAGAAGTCCTTTATGAATCGACGATAGAACCCCACATGCCCAAGGAAACTATAGACCCCTTTCACTGAAGTTGGTGGCAGTAAGCTCTCAATAGTCTCCAGCTTTGCTCTGTCCACCCCTAATCCTTTCCCTGAAACCTTATGCCCTAGGATAATTCCTTCATATACTAAGAAATGGCACTTTTCCCAATTCAGCACTAAGTTGGTCTCAACACACCTCTTCAATACCATAACTAGATTCTCCAAGCATATGCCAAATGAGTCTCCAAGGACTGAAAAGTTATCCATGAAGACTTCCACATTCTGCTCAACCATATCGAAGAATATCGCCATCATACATCTCTAAAATGTGGCCGGAGCGTTGCATAAACCGAAAGACATCTTCCTGAATGCAAAAGTTCTATATGGGAACGTAAAGGTAGTCTTTTCCTGATCTTCTGTGGATATAACTATCTGGTTATACCCCGAATAACATCTAAGAGGCAGCAGAGTCATGTCCTGCTAACCTATCCAACATCTGGTCAATGAACGGGAGAGGGAAATGGTCCTTTCTTGTCGTTTTGTTTAATCTGCGATAATCTATACAAACCCCCACCCTATGACTGTTATAGTAGGTATCAATTCAGTATTTTCATTGGACACTACAGTCATACCTCACTTCTTTGGAATGCATTGCACCGGACTCACCCATGAGCTGTCTGATATTGGGTATATGATTCCGGCATCCAACCACTTCAAGATTCTTTCTTGACGACCTCTTTTATGATGGGATTTAATCTCCTCTGTTGCTCCATTGTCGGCTAACTGTCATCCTTAAGAAGTATCTTATGCATGCAGAATGAGGGGCTGATCCCCTTTATGTTAGCTATGGTCCACCCAATAGCCGATTTGAATTCCCGTAGCACTCGCAGCAACTTACTTTCCTGACAAGATGTTAGCGCAGACGCAATTATAACAGGCAACTTTGATGATTCACCTAAAAATATGTACCTTAGATGATTCGGTAGAAGTTTAAGGTCAAGATTAGGAGGCATCTCAAGAGAAGGTTTAAGACGCTCTGATGTCTCCCCTGTGTGTCCAAGTGGCTCAACTGGAATCTTGAATTTTCTCATTTGTGGCACTGTGTTCAGAATTTGCACATATTCCACAACATCTGTATCCTCCATGTCAGAATCCCCCAATAAAGAACTAACTAAAGGATCCATGCCCATCACTTTCTTAGCCTCTTCATTCAGTACTCTATCCACTACATTAATCCGGAAACACTCTTCTTGATCAGTGGGGAACTTCATAGCTTTGAAAACATTAAACGTAACCTCTTGGTCCTGAACTCTCATTGTCAGTTCTCCTTTCTGTACGTCGATAAGAGTTTGCCCAGTAGGTAGAAAAGGTCTCTCCAAAATGATCGGTATGTCCTTGCCCTCTTCGTAGTCCAAAATAATGAAGTCGGTCGGGAAGATAAACTTGTCCACTTTCACCAGGACATCTTCTACAATACCCCTCGGATATGTGATGGACCTATCGGCAAGCGGTAATGATATGTTTGTCGGTTTAGGAGCTGGCAATCCCAACTTTGTAAACACCGATAGAGGCATTAGATTGATTATTGCCCCCAAGTCATATAAGCATTTGTTGAACAATAATCTTCCGATGGAGCAAGGTATCGTGAAACTGCCTAGGTCTTTAAGTTTCGGAGGTAGTTTTTGTTGCAGTACTGCACTACATTCTTCTGTTAAGGCAACTGTTTCATAGTCTTCCAGTTTCCTTTTTCTTGACAAAATACCTTTCCTAAACTTCGCATAGCTTGGAATTTATTCCAAAGCTTCTGCAAAAGGTATGTTAATCTGCAGCTTCTTAAATACCTCCAAGAACTTAGCAAACTATTCATCTAATTTTTGTTTCTGTAGTCTTTGAGGGTATGGTACAGGAGGGTACACAACTGGTGGTGTAACACATAGTTTTTCAGCTTTTTCATGCTTCTCTGCCTCTACTACATTATCCCCATCATTTGTTTCATTCAAAACCATGTCAAATTTTTCTGCAGATTGGCGCAGGCGTGCCGTGTTCCCTTCGCCAGGCCCAATTTCTGCAGTCTGCTTCCCAAACCTCAATGTAATAGCTTGACATTGTTCCTTTTCATCCCTTTTTCCTAGATTTGCCTCTGTATTGCTTAGTAGAGCCCCTTGCGGTCTGTTAGTCAACATATTGGCCATCTGGCCCATTTAATTCTCCAATGTTTTGATTGCCACCGCTTGGCTCTTTAACATCAACATAAGCTCTTCCATTTCAGATTTCTTTTCTTATAGTGGAGCCGGAGCCGGAGCTGGATGATGTTGATGTTGCTGTTGCTGAAATCCGGGAGGATACGATGGTCTAGGAGCATATTGTTGTTGTGGGTGTTGTGGTTGAGACTGTTGTGGTTGGTATTGTTGTTGTTGAGGACCTTGATTATTACTCCAGCTGAAATTAGGATGATTTCTTTTGTTTGGATGGTATGAATTCTGAAACTGATTTGATGGTCTTTGGTAGTTACTCACAAATTGAACCGACTCTGCCGTGATAGCACATTGTTCCGTTGGGTGGGATCCCGCACATAACTCACAGACAAATGCAACTTGTTGTACTTTGTTTTCAGCCATAGAATAAATTTTCTTCGCCATCGCCGCCATTTGAGTTGATAGTGTCGTGATGGCATCCAATTCCAATACCCTAGCAACCCTTGGTTGAGGCATTCTAGATGTCGGATTCTGGAAGTCATTTGCCGCAATGGTCTCAATCAAATCGTAAGCTTCCTTATAGCTCTTAACCCATAAAGCTCCTCCCGTGGCGGCATCCATGATCGGCCTAGATTGCCATCCCAAACCATTATAGAATGTATTGATCACCATCCAATCTGGCATCCCGTGGTGAGCACACTTCCTTAGCATCTCCTTATATCTTTCCCAAGCCTCATACAACGATTCTCCTTGTTGTTTCTCAAACTAAGATAGAGCACTCCTCATCTTCGCTGTTTTAGCCATAGGAAAGAACTTTGCTAAAAATTTCTGAGCTTAATCCTCCCATGTAGTAACTGAACCTGATGGGAGTGAGTGAAGCCAACTCCTGGCTTTGTCCCTCAAAGTGAATGGAAAGACCCGAAGCTTCACCGCATCATCCGACACATTGTTGTACTTGAACGTGTCGTAAATTTCAATGAAACTCAGAAGATGTTCGTTCGGATCATCGTTAGCCAAACCCCCGAACTGGATTGTGTTCTGTACCATCTGAATTGTCCCTGGATTAATTTCAAAGGTGTTCGCCGCTATCGCTGGTCGGACTTTACTCGACTGTAGCTCATTAATATTTTGCATAGAGTAATCTTGTAACGCTCTATGTTCCTCGGCTGCCATTTGTACCGGATTTTTAGTTTCCTCTTGTGTGTTAGTAGTCCACGTATTCAATCTCCAAGCTTTACCGTTGATGTTATCCTGTCTAGGCACCAAAGCAGAATTTGTAGATCAAGTGTGCATATACTGACTAAGAGTACCTGAAACGAAATAAAAATAAAATAGAAATGCGGTAAGATGTGAATTGTTTAAGTTAAACAAATTTAACTTAAATTGATGTTGAAAGTAATAAAAATAAAAACCAGCCCCCGGTAACGGCGCCAAAAATTTGTTGGCTTGTTTCGGTGTTAACAAAACAGACACACACACGCAAGTGCACGTGGTCCACAAGTAATATATGATAAGTAAAGTATCGTTCCCTCGGAGAAAATTAATTATTTTTAATCTATCATGCAACAACTTTGTAATTATTTCTGACTGCTTAAATGAGTGAATAAGATGTGAATTTACTAACTAGAATGATTACGTACTAACAAATTAATTAACAAGCGACTGATTCAAATTAGGAAGATATGGGATCCTAACTTCACTTAATGCATCATCCAGATTATATACCTCTTGTTAAGCTTAATTAATTACTTCGGATTGCTAGTCGAGAGCACAAAGGTGAAACATGACTATCTTTCGATATACCATGCCCATATCACATAAAATCCACAAAAGAGATAGAATTTATGAGAGCACCAATATTACCTAACTCACTATATTTCTATGTGACTTATAAGTAATATCGATTTAAGTGCAAGCTCTCTCAATTGACTACACATGGTAAGCCGGTATATGCATATCCGGATTACGAATCATGAACCTTATCACATGCAAAATTCATGAACACATGCTAATATGGCTAAATCTGAATTTATACTTCCTTTTCCAATTTCATACAAATTAATAAGGTAGATGGTGATCAAGCATCTAGACAATTAAAACAACCATACTAGGCAATCTATACATAATCAATCACATTTAACAAAGAGGCATAACAAATCTGAACAAAGCAATAAGTTCCATTAGAATCCTATAATGGTGATTAGTTCATCACTGAAGCAATAACCATTATGGGATTTTGTCCAAGCATTGAAATTAAATAATGAAAGTGAAGAGAATAAAGAGATTAAGATAGTGCAAATCTGATATTCCTCCTTCCAAAATAAACCTTCAACAATCTGGTTCAAAATCCACAATCAATCCCAATCAAAATCCTATATATGCAAAATCTACTAAAAACCAAGAGAGAAGCCAAAAGAATAGAATAATAGCTAAGAACTCTCTATAGCTCTCCAAAACCCTAGAATAGAAATAAAAACGATTAAAAGATAGTCTCGTAACTTGCAAATACACCCTTTAAAGGAAAAACACGTGACAACAATTTTTAAGTAAAAGTCAACACTGGAGAAAAGTTGACTGGCGCGGCCGCGCCACCACGTAAGTCATTTGTGGCGCAGGCGCGCTGGCATCCGATTTGTTCTTGCTGTGGCGCGGGCACGCTAACTTTGCTCTTCATACTGGCGTGGTCACGCTGCTGGGCTTTCCTGCAGTGTGCTTGCTGGTGCATTGTTGTTCCTTTGCTGCTGCCTTAGTTCTTCTTTTTCTTTCACATTGCACTGATCAGAGGCCATTTCCACATACCATATGCCATCTTCAACCCACCATAGCCTTGCCATCTTGCCATCATACCATATCCATGCCCTTCCATGCTATTTGCTTGCCATTTGAGTTTCCTTCATGCAATCTAATAAAACAAAGATAAAATGCATCAAAATAAACTAAAACACTTGAGATTAAGCCATAATTCTAGTATGTAGATAGCCAATAAGTAGGTATAAAACCTACTTATCAAAAGACAATACCCGATTAGATTATATTTGGTATTATAAAAGGTACATGGATTATATGATATGGGTACATATATAATCCCTAACTTTTCATTCTGTAACAGTATTAATACACTAAAATCACATGAGGGAACAAAAAAAAGGGAATTAAATTAACTACATTTAGAACCAAATGCTGAGGATTAGGGGAGTTGTCCCATTTCAGTTGGCCCAAACAGTGTTATATATCCTTTACGTGAACTGCCGAGCTTTGCACAGTAGCTATAAGCTAGGTGATGATGGCTATGCAAATGGCTGAGGAATGGTGGTCGAGCAACTCCTCAATAACCATTGTCTTCTTCTTCTACACCATGGATTCCAACCTTAGTGTAAAACCATTAACCAGTCAACCATTGTTCTATAAAAAGGCAACTTCATTTTCATTTCCCGTTGCTGAGAATTGTCTGTTAAATTCCAAGATATAGAGTGTGAGTTCCTTGTTGTTTAAGGAGGAGTCTAGGATTTACAGAAGGAAGGAACTAAGCTTACTAAGCTTCCTAGAAGGTAAATTCTTGCTTAAAGTTCTTAATTCCAAATTTGATAAAGTGTAAAAATTCTCCTAAGTTCTTGTGAAATTGCTTGGAAATTTGATAACAATATGTTTAAGAAGTTTATATACATGTATTGACCCTTTTAGAATGAGTTTGAGCATGTTTAAAATGAAGAAATCAAAGATGGGTTCAACATTCTGCAAAACAGAACTCTTTTCTGGTTCTGTCTGGGAAGTGGCGCAGCTGCGCCTAGTTTGTACTAGGGTGCAGCGCTGCTGCGCCAGTCCCTAAAACCAGATTCTGGTTTCTGTTGTGCTATGATGTTTCCAGCAATGCAAGTTTGTTATATATGCATGAAAAGAAGTATTATATGTATTATAAAAGCTCTCTTATTAGATTTGAATTGTTAAAACATGATCTAGTAGAAATTCTATAATAAAAGCCTAGATTTTCGAAAACGAACTTTGACGGAACTTGTATTCTGCAAATTCTAAGCATGATAATATACATATATGACTGATTTATGAACATAAGTAAGCATGAATTGTGATATATGGTTCCTTTGTTCATGTTCAATTTGTTTAGCTTTAAGCTAGATGACTTTTCAAGGGAAACTTGACATATTTGAAACTAATATCCATGAATACCACATGGGATATGTTCTGACTCTGTGAGCATGTAAACATAACTTAACTACATATGAATGGAGATTTAAAAGGTGTTTTGTATGTAAAAAAATTATATTGTTTAAGTCTAAAATGATTTCAAAAGCAAACTCGGATATCTTTTAAACTCAATTGCATTTGTATGAGTAGTTAAGTTCTGAAGATTTAAGATGGCATGTTTATGTTCATTGTGCCTCTAAACATGATTCATATGTATTAGATATAATAAAAGTTAACTAAGCGTAAGTTTAAACATGTTTTATAGTGATAAACATTATTAGCCATGCGTAAATTATATGAACACGTGTAAGCATGCATATTACAGATTATGTGATCTCTATGTGTAGATATAAGGTTGACATGATAGTAACCTTTATGATTTCATGACCATTATTTGGCCTTAAGTCATTAGAAATACCAATCTAGAACTATAACTTGTAAGTTGAACTTAGAAAGATTATGTAAGCATGCAAAACCCTTTAACATGTGTATATACTATGTGGTAATATCTATGTATGCTTATGAATGGGACAAAAACAGAAGAGCAAAGCCCAACTTTGGTCTGGCTAAGGGACAGCGCAGCTACGCCATCCCTAAGCCTAACCAGAGCACAGCTGCGCCAGCCTGCATTCTGGTCTGGACAATTCTGCTTGTTTCTGATTTTGGAAGCTTGCTTATAATGATACTCTAATCTATTGAACAGAGTCTGATTGGAACTGGCTTTAATTGTGACAACCCGGATTTTCAAAAAATTATTATAATAAGAATTTAATAAATAAAATTCTTATTACAAGATGTTTTGAGTTTGGATATATGTATATATGTGTTATATGTGGTGAAGTATATAATGTGGTGTAAATATAGAAGATATATATATATATATATATATATATATATATATATATATATATTCATAGGTTGGAGGAATGAAGTTTAGTAGTTAATTTATTTTAACTATTAAAGAAGGGAAACGAAATTGTTTGAAAAGGGAATTAAGTTAATTAAGTTGGAAGTTATATTATTGAATAATATAATTTGATTATTATGCCTTGTTGGCACTATAATTGTTATGAATTAAATTTCATAAATAATGAGAGTAATTCACTTAATTAAAATAGTGAATTAATATAAATATAATTATTTTAATAAAATATGAAGGTAATATATTATATGTAAGAGTAATACGTTTATGTAATGACTTAATATATTATATTTAGCCAAGTGAATGTAAATGAGTATGAGAATAAGAAGAACCAATATAATTATAAATAAATATTGGTGTTAGGATTAATGAACAAAATAAATATTCAATGGAAATTAGTATGGAATAATTTATTTAAGTATGATGGTATTAAATAAATTGATTAATATTTAAGTAGTGATTAGATGCATGGATTAAATAAATTGTATTGAGACAATTTATGCGAGGAAAGGAATTAAATAATTATATAATTCATGTGAGTTAATTAAAATAAAGGAAATAAATATTAACTATTTTAATGGAAATATTTATTCTAATAGAGATGTTTATTTTAGTTACAAAGGTAATTTCATAATTTATTGTGTAGTAATTATACATGTTATAATTACATAATTACTTAATGAGGCTAAATAGTTTAACAATAAAATAAAGGTGTGACAAATGGGCCTTATAATAAGACAATTATAATAATAAATTAGAAATGTGTTATTTGCTGCTAGCCAAACAAGGTCTTATGACCTTTGGTATTTTAAACAGCTATTTGTATTTTAACTGATGCGTTAAAAATATTATTAAGGCTTTGTCAGTTTTATTCACGTAAAAATATTCCTAAGGCTAAGAAGAAGAAGAATAGAGAAGAAGAGAGAGCTTAGAGGAAAAATTGAGAAGATGTTTTATAAAATCAAAGAAGGAAGATGATTCAACCAAAGTTGCTATAATCATCTAGATAATCTAAACAAGAATCAAAGGTAATAATCTAGCTTTGAGTTCTTAGTTTTATTTTCTTCAGTATTCCTTGAAAAGTTGGATTTCTACGGTTACTTCGTTAAGGAATTGGTTAAAGATGTTAATGGATATGTTTAATATGCTTTATATCATCTAAAAATGATTTTTAAGAAGTCAAATTCATAAAGATGTGTTAGAAGATGATGAAATTTGGGTTATGGCTTAGTATATATATTTTGGTCTATTTTAAGGCTTAAATTGATGGTTAGATCATGTATATAACCTTAAATTGATGATGTATTATGATAGTACTCGAAAAAACTGAAAATAAACCAAGTTGAACGAGTCAAAACGGATGTAAAACGAATTCGTAGTGAATAAATTCGCTAAATATATGTAAAATATAAAAAATTAGCATGAACACTAAATTGGAACCCTTAAAAGGAATTGTTAATGTTTTTGAAGTGTTATAATTATCATATAGATGAGTAGTTCAGTGTTTCACGAATCCATAGAGTCAAAAACGGACTCAATCGGATGTGTATAGCTTGATTTATGAGGATGGGAAGGAGGAAAGGGTTAGAAAATTTGCCAGAACCACAAACTGGAAAGAAAACTCGCATAGCACGCTACCAAGGGCGCAGGTGCGCTGCCCCCAAGGCTGTTTGGGGCGCAGCTGCTCTGGGAACAATGTCAGTCCGGGACTATTTTGACCTCCTGTGGTAAAACAGCCATAAAGTTTTCATATGAACTCCGATTTAGGCGATTGAAGATGATCCGGAACGAGCACGAGTAGACCTAAAACTTTTGTTCTTTAAGCTTTTTAATTTGAGGTCATTAGCAGGGGTTAAAATAGTTATTTGTGGGAATGATGGGTTTTTAAAGGCAATCGGGGGGCGTCGGGCATGCACATATTCATATGTAATGCTCCCAACCATGTAAAATGATGTTCTAACATCCATAACATGACTAGTATGTATTATAATGATACTTAACATTAATCCTTAAGTATTAGACAATTCGTATGGGCGTGCTAAGCGTGCGCAAATGCGTGTCATTTGGGCGTTCGAATAGGCAAGTTTGACGTACGGACGTGCAAGCGTCGCAACGCCGTAACGAGTGTGTATGACCTTGTTTAACATTATGTTTTAAATAAGAATAAAACATTATAGAGTAATGTAACCAAATATAGGAGCATGCAAAGCACATGCAAAAGAGTAGAGTTAGGCGTGTGACGTATAAACGTCGTGTATTGTGGTAATACACTTAAATAGTGTTCCGATTCTAATGAAACGAACATTATAATATATGAAATGTGGTTAATATAAAACCAATAAGTAGTCCTAGCAAGACTTAAACACTTGAATGAATTTTGAATATTACGAAAAAGAAATATAGTGAAATATAAGTCGATAGTTAACACAATCAAATTGAACATTGTGTATTGATAATAGGAAGGGTTATGAGATGTAGAGTAAAGTTTACATTACAATTAATATGCTTTGCTATGTGACTAATAGTTGATGTGCATGATTATATAATTGTGTAGGGCACGTAAAGTGCAGATATCTGTAAGCTGTTAAACTGTTATTGGTAAACAACGATCAAGGCAAGTCCTTCAGTTCCTATTTTCTACGTGAACTTGATGATGAACAATTTTAAATTTTTTTGCAAAGAGCATGATATGTTGTATATGTGTTGTAAGCATGAAATGTTAAAGTCAATTTATGACTACATTGATTGATTAAAGAATGTTGATTAAGGAACTATATCTTTATATTTGTTATGTGAAGTAAAGTATGTCTGCCATGTTACTTTAATTATAATGAGATGTATGTTGAGCATGTATTTATGTGCTATGTGATGCATGAAAGCTGTTAGATCTTGCTGAGCTGTTGAGCTCATTCTTGCCAATAATCACTTTTGCAAGTTAAGGATTCAAGGTAACGTTATGTGCTACTTGAAAGAAATGAATCAGATGTAATGCATGAAGATTTATATACTTTGGCTAAATTGTTATTGTTTTGGACCCTATTTAAGTTTTCAGATAATGTATTTGATAATGTATGATGATTAACAGATGTTGAGTTGTAAAGTTTAAATTTTACCCGATGTATAAAGGTTATTTAACGTGGTTGTAAGTTTTAGTTTATAATAACTCTGACGAAGCGATTCATGAAATAAAGTTGAATCAAAGTTATGTAATGATAAAGGTTGAGATTCAGGGATCATAAAGAAGGAATAATATAAATTTTTTAAATAGTCCGTATTTTTAGTGATTGTATCATTGATTAATGATGTAAAGTCTGAATAAGAATGTATTGCTAACGACCGATGTCGAGAGTTGTATTGTATGAGTTTTGGGGTCATTACAGTTGGTATCAGAGGCAGGTTATACACCTTAGGTAAGAGTACCTTAGGCTATGACCTTAGAGAATGAGAAGTAAGTTACGTATAACGAAAAGGTGATTCCTTTCATATACATAGAAGTATAGGATGAGTTAAATCCTAGAAATGTTATAAGAAGAAGGTCAGAATAACGAGGAATAAACCTCGAATAAAATGTTGAACTTTATAAACGAAGTTAAAAATTCTTAAAAGAAGAGTTAATAAATAAACAAGAAGATTCAAAGAAGAATCTTGAAGAGATATGAAGATGAGAATCAGGAGTTACCTAACTCCAATAATAGAGATGACGAATAACGATGAATAGACGAAGTCTATAAGATTAAATCATAATAAAGTCATGATATAACATGATGAAAGGAAAAGATAAGAAGTTTTAAAACAAAACGATAATGAGATAAGAAAGAATCATAAGGGAGATGATTATAGAATAAGGTCACGAAGTGATCTTTTAAAGTTGAAAGACAAATGGTCAGTAATGATTGAATAGTTATAGTTTGATGCTATAACAAGAATATACTATGATATAGTACGAGGTTAACTCACGAGGAGTTATAAATGATGAGATGCGAAAAATTCGTATCGAGTAAAGAGCAAGTTATGAGCAGGATAGAGTTAGGTGGGATTTCAATTGAAGAATCATGTGATGGCTGAGTTGTACAAACCTTTGTATGGGCGAGGGTTTTGTGCTTGCACTTAATTTATCACATTGATAATCATTAGAATGTTGGTGTCGCGCTATCAATGTATATGTGGTGAAAAGGTGAATCTTTTCTCATGTGTATAGTTGATAGTTAGAGACTATTAAGATTAGTAAGATGTTATTAGGATTAAGTGCGAGTTTTTAAAACTCATGCTTATGGTAAGTTCATGACTCATAATTATATGGTATGTTTGGAACTCCTCAGCGAATGGACGCCTATGGTCTGACTAGGAAGTTCTTAAACTCATATTATTGTGGAAAGTTCCTGACTTCCAAAGTGTGGAAAGTTTGATGAACTATGCTGGGAATAGAAAGGTTTTGGTGTAAGAAGCATTGATGTTGTTTAAGGTTGATAGAATGATTAAGTAATGATGGAGTAAAGATTTAATTGATGGAGAATGTTTTATATTCTAAATCTCCTAGCTTTGCTAGATTTTTGAAATTTATTGACTTCGTGCTGATGTTACACTTCTATTTTTTTGAAAAATATTGGATCAAATGATGGAACCAATGAATTTTTTTTAAATAGTGCTATTATTCACATGTCTATGCTAATTGCTTCAGCTAGACAAAAATAATTTTAAATTTTCAAAATGTATTTTATGTGTTCTATGCATCATTTGATATGGTGTAGAGACAATAATCGAGGAAGTTATCAATGCAGTTAAACCTAGTGTTGGATGTGATCGTATGATCATCAACCCACTATGGTATGATGTAGTATGACGACGTCATGTAATAATGAAATCCTCAATGTACCATTATTACGGTACGGTATCAGGATATTATGAAAAGATTCATTTATTTTTAGTTTCCTTAAACTATAAAAAAAGGGGGATTTATTTACTTTTAGTTTTTTTAAATGAATTTTTTTTGAGTTGGTTAAAGATATATATATATATATATATATATATATCTCGATTGATGTCCGAGTTATTGTTAGAAGTCTATGCTACTTGATTCAGCTAGACAAATATTGGAAGATGTTCATGAAATTCAAGCGTTATTTGTCAAACTATACCAAACCAAATTATTTTGGTGTGGATTCAAATGTTAAGAAGCTGAGGTGAACAACCCTGTAAAAGGGGACATGCTATCGGAGACAATGGTTTTGAAAGTAACGCATATAGTCGTTATAATGTTAAGATGTAATACGTTGTGCACGACGTAAGGGTACGATAGGCTGATCACCTAGAGTACTTGCAGAGAGTGTTTTCAGTCTGTGTGATTGCTAAACATTCTGTTAAAGATGGTTTACAGTGGTGATGCACTATTAAACCTGGAGAAGAGTTCAAGGTCTTATGACCCCTCAGCGTGAATTAAAATCTTTTAAATTCCTGTTATTCATAGTGCTTCTCAATTATTGAGCAATTGTGAAAGATTTTTATTATTCTGAAGGTGAAGGTGGCAAGAATGATATTCCTTAGAAAGAAGTAGTTGTAGAACGCTTTAATCCAGTGAATAAAGATTAACGTAGAATATATTTCGATAGATTGAAGGAATGAAGATTAATGTAAATTTCGAGGACGAAATTCTTAGAAGGAGGGGTGAATGTGATAACCCGAACACTTATAAGATAGTGAATTATGAAGTATATGAATTCAATGAGTAAGGTATATGGTAATAATCTTTAGAAAGAAAATGAACGGATTAAAGAATATATAATACTCAAAATATAATTGATTTCAAGTGAAAGATATGAAATAAAACCTAGAATTTGTTGAAGAAATGAATGTAGTAGGAAATATAAAACCTATACTAAGGTAATGTGTTAAAGTTATTTAACGATAAATGTTTTTAAAGAGATTTGATGGAAACCTGAGTAAGGTAGGGTTTCGGTGATTCCGAGGACGAAATCCTTATAAGGAGGGAAGAATGTGACAACCCGGATTTTCAAAAAATTATTATAATAAGAATTTAATAAATAAAATTCTTATTACGAGATGTTTTAAGTTTGGATATGTGTATATATGTGTTATATTTGGTGAAGTATATGATGTGGTGTGAATATAGAAGATATATATATATATATATATATATATATATATTCATAGGTTGGAGGAATGAGATTTAGTAGTTAATTTATTTTAACTATTAAAGAAGGAAAACAAAATTATTTGAAAAGGGAATTAAGTTAACTAAGTTGGAAGTTATATTATTAAATAATATAATTTGATTATTATGCTTTATTGGCACTATAATTGTTATGAATTAAATTTCATAAATAATAAGAGTAATTCACTTAATTAAAATAGTGAATTAATATAAATATAATTGTTTTAATAAAATATGTAGGTAATATATTACATGTAAGAGTAATGCGTTTATGTAATGGCTTAATATATTATATTTAGCCAAGTGAATGTAAATGGGTATGAGAATGAGAAGAACCAATATAATTATAAATAAATATTGGTGTTAGAATTAATGAATAAAATAAATATTCAATGGAAATTAGTATGGAATAATTTATTTAAGTATGATGGTATTAAATAAATTGATTAATATTTAAGTAGTGATTAGATGTATGGATTAAATAAATTGTATTGAGACAATTTATGCCAGGAAAAGAATTAAATAATTATATATTATAATTATATAATTCATATGAGTTAATTAAATTAAAGGGAATAAATATTAACTATTTTAATGAAAATATTTATTCTAATAGAGATGTTTATTTTAGTTACAAAGGTAATTTCATAATTTATAGTGTAGTAATTATACATGTTATAATTACATAATTACTTAATGAGGCTAAATAGTTTAACAATAAAATAAAGGTGTGACAAATGGGCCTTATAATAAGAGAGTTATAATAATAAATTAGAAATGTGTTATTTGCTGCTAGCGAAACAAGGCCTTATGACCTTTGGTATTTTAAACAGCTATTTGTATTTTAACTGATGCGTTAAAAATATTATTAAGGCTTTGTCAGTTTTATTCACGTAAAAATATTCCTAAGGCTAAGAAAAAGAAGAATAGAGAAGAAGAAAGAGCCTAGGGAAAAAATTGAGAAGATGTTTTGTAAAATCAAAGAAGAAAGATGATTCAACCAAAGTTGCTCTAATCATCTAGATAATCTAAACAAGAATCAAAGGTAATAATCTAGCTTTGAGTTCTTAGTTTTATTTTCTTGAGTATTCCTTGAAAAGTTGAATTTCTACGGTTAATTCGTTAAGGAATTGGTTATAGATGTTAATGGATATGTTTAATATGCTTTATATCATCTAAAAGTGATTTTTAAGAAATCAAATTCATAAAGATGTGTTGGAAGATGAAGAAATTTGGGTTATGGCTTAGTATATGTATTTTGGTCTATTTTAAGGCTTAAATTGATGGTTAGATCATGCATATAACCTTAAATTGATGATGTATTATGATAGTACTCAAAAAAACAAAAACAAACCAAGTTGAACGAGTCAAAACGGATGTAAAACGAATTCGTAGTGAATGAATTCGCTAAATATATGTAAAACATGAAAAATTAGCATGAACACTGAATTATAACCCTTAAAAGGAATTGTTAATATTTTTGAAGTGTTATAAGTATCATATAGATGAGTAGTTTAGTGTTTCACGAATCTATAGTGTCAAAAACGGACTTAATCGCATGTGTATAGCTTGATTTATGAGGATGGGAAGGAGGAAAGGGTTAGAAAATTCGTCAGAACCACAAACTGGAAAGAAAACTCACATAGCACGCTGCCAGGGGTGCAGCTGCGCCGGGAACAGTGTCAGTCCGGGACTGTTTTGACCTCCTGTGGTAAAATAGCCATAACTTTTTCATATGAACTCCGATTGAGGCGATTCAAGATGGTCCGGAACGAGCACGAGTAGACCTACAACTTTCGTTCTTTAAGTGTTTTAATTCGAGGTCATTAGCAGGGGTTAAAATAGTTATTTTTGGGACTGATGTGTTTTTGGAGGCAATCGGGGGGCGTCGGGCATGCACGTATTCATATGTAATGCTCCCGACCATGTAAAATGATGTTCTAACATCCATAACATGACTAGTATGTATTATAATGATACTTAAAATTAATCCTTCTATATTAGACAATTCGTATGGGCGTGCTAAGCGTGCGCAAATGCGTGTCGTTTGGGCGTTCGAATAGGCAAGTTTGACGTACGGACGTGCAAGCGTCGCAACGCCGTAACGAGTGTGTATAACCTTGTTTAACATTATATTTTCAATAAGAATAAAACATTATAGAGTAATGTAACCAAATATAGGAGCATGCAAAGCACATGCAAAAGAGTCGAGTTAGGCGTGTGACATATAAATGTCGTGTAATGTGGTAATACACTTAAATAGTGTTCCGATTCTAATGAAACGAACATTATAATATATGAAATGTGGTTAATATAAAACCAATAAGTAGTCCTAGCAAGACTTAAACACTTGAATGAATTTTGAATATTACAAAAAAGAAATATAGTGAAATATAAGTCGATAGTTAACACAATCAAATTGAACATTGTGTATTGATAATAGGAAGGGTTATGAGATGTAGAGTAAAGTTTACATTACAATTAATATGCTTTGCTATGTGACTAATAATTGATGTGCATGATTATATAATTGTGTAGGGCACGTGAAGTGCAGATATCTGTAAGCTGTTAAACTGTTATTGGCAAACAGCGATCAAGGCAAGTCTTTCAGTTCCTATTTTCTACGTGAACTTGATGATGAACTGTTTTAAATTATTTTGCAAAGAGCATGATATGTTGTATATATGTTGTAAGCATGAAATATTAAAGTCAATTTATGACTACATTGATTGATTAAAGAATGTTGATTGAGTAAGGAACTCGATCTTTATATTTGTTATGTGAAGTAAAGTATATATGCCATGTTACTTTAATTATAATGAGATGTATGTTGAGCATGTATTTATGTGCTATGTGATGCATGAAAGCTGTTAGATCTTGCTGAGTTGTCGAGCTCATTCTTGCCAATAATCACTTTTGTAGGTTAAGGATTCAAGGTAACGTTATGTGCTACTTGAAAGAAATAAATCAGATGTAATGCTTGAAGATTTATATACTTTGGCTAAATTGTTATTGTTTTGGACCCTGTTTAAGGTTTCAGATAATGTATTTGATAATGTATGATGGTTAACAGATATTGAGTTGTAAAGTTTAAATTTTACCCGATGTATAAAGGTTATTGAACGTGGTTGTAAGTTTTAGTCTATAATAACTCTGACGAAGTGATTCATGAAATAAAATTGAATCAAAGTTATATAATGATAAAGGTTGAGATTCAGGGATCATAAAGAAGGAATAATATAAAATTTTTAAATATTCCGTATTTTTAGTGATTGTATCATTGATTAATGATGTAAAGTCTGAATAAGGCTGTATTGTTAACGACCGATGTCGAGAGTTGTATTGTATGAATTTTGGGGTCGTTACAGTAATCATATGTGATAATGATGTACTATGAAGACGTTTAACTTATAAAAAGAAATCTAAAGATAGTAAAGGCATAATTGATTAAGTGTTATGATTCAATATGATGCTATACGTGGTATAACTATGTAGCAAGGATAAGCTATAGCGTATGTGTTGATTGTATGTACGAGATAATGTATGTTGTTAAACTGTGTAACTAATAGGTATCCTATATACGTAACTATGTTATAATAGGATTCAAAAAGCGTTGATAAGCTTTACATCGGTAAACTATGCATAAGGCAAATTCCCTAACTTACACAACCTCGTATATTGTGCAAGTTTTCCTAACTTCATTGGATTGTGTAATTGAATGCAAGTATCTGAACTATACTCTTTTATTGAGCAAGTGTCCTAACCCTACTCATTATTGAGCATTACTTAAGCTTGTGCTATTATTGATCGTACAAGTAAACCTTCGAAAATATGATTCATGTTTTATGACGTAAAATATGAAAAATGTGGATTGCCGTGTCAGAATCCCTCTAATGGTTTTCATGCCCATGAGGAGACTAACACTTGTATATTTTTGTGGTCGAGGATGCTTCGCAGCCCAACAAATCGCCATTCACATGCAGCCTTAAGGCTATAGAGATAAAATTTGAAGTATCAATAGGCTTCAATTCCTATGCTAGCGTATGGGTTTGAAAACCAGCTTTCAAAACATCATTTTCAATTCAATCAAAAGAAAAGCTTTTTGCAAATAAAATTAAATGTTTTTTTGCAAATCAAATCAAAGACTGATTTTCAAAACAAATCAAACCCTTCGTATATAGGTTCAATGAAGTAAAGCACTACTTTCAATCAATCAAATCAATAGTCCCAATTTTTAAACAGCATTCACTCACGCATTTTAGTTTTAAGGGAAATATTTAAAAGATGCAGTACCGTGTTTACACGGGAGTCGTGGGGTGCCTAACACCTTCCCCATATTTAACCAAGCCCCCGAGCTCAAACTTTGCTTTCAAAGATCAAGTTTCGACAGTGTCCAGCGATTGGGCTTCTTTTCAAATAAAATTCAGTTGAGTTGGTACAACCATTTTCAAATCTACCAACTGGCGACTCTGTAAAACGTTCAAATCGTCGACATGATACATGTTAGCCTTTTTCCTAAAAAACCCTTCAAAACTTTTTTTCCTAAATAAAAAGAGTGAGGGTAGAGAGAACTTAGAAAAAGAGATTAAAAGATCCGGGTTATGACCCGACCTGCGAATTTTTTAAAACCGACGTCGACAAAAGCCATCTAAGTGAGTTCGAGCACCACATACATGATTTTTTAGTATATCGGGGCCGAATAACCGTTTTAAGGCCCAAGGTTACATATACAAGGGGTTGCAAGCTGATTGTACAATTCAAACCTGTAATAAACCATAATTTTGTATTTTAATTTTAAAAAATTATTGAATTAAGTAAATATTTTAGTTGATTTATTTATTGAGTTGAATAAATAATTGATGTGATTATGTTGTGGAGTAATTTAATTAGGTGCAATATATTATTAAATTAATGATTAATATTAAATTGATGTTTAAGTAATTTTCTAGTGAAGTTCTAATTTAGTTGAGATAATTAAATTAAATGAATTGTTATGTGGTAATTTGGTAATAATGATTTAATGAATAATTATAGTAATGTCTAATTTAATTTAGATATTTAAATTAGAGATTTACTAATTTGGTACATGAAATTATGATTTATGAGTAAATTATAATCGTGTAGCAATTTAATTTATGTGGTAATTTTATTTAATTAACTGATGTTAGGTTTAATTTAATTAAATTAGAATATTGAGATTTAATTAAATAAAGTGTGACATTTAAAACTATGTATTAAAAGAGTTATTAAAATAAATTAAAAGTTCAGTTTTACCAAACAAGGCACTTAAGTCTATTTTAATTTAGTTTTACCAAACAAGACCCTTAGTTCCTAAAAATCTATTTTTAATGGGTTTTTGCCAAACAAGCCTTAGTGGCTTTTGATTTTCAAAAATATATAACTGATATGTATTTATTAGAGGGATTAAGTGTTGGCATTTTATATTTTATATTATTAAACGTATTATATGTATATCAGTATTGTTAGTACGTGAGTTAGAAAAAAAATAAGAAGAACAGGGTAAACTAGAGCAGAGAAAGAAAAGAGAGAAAAGAGAGAAGAAGAAAGAAAGAATGAAGAAAAGCTTTGTGAAATCTAAGAATACAAGAATCACTATCATCATCATCATCTTTTTCTAACATCAAAGGTAGTAATCTAATTTGAAGTTTTGTTCTCCCTTGGTTTTCATATTTTTACTTCTCTGTGATTAATGTTTTTCATGAGAATTCATGTAAACATGATTTATATATGTAGTTTGTGTTATAATTTGTTTATATATGATTTGTATGCAAGTTTAAGTTGCTTAATTCATGTAAATATGATGAACATGAAGAAATCATGTTCATAACAATTTAGAGTGAAATATTTTGAAAAATGGTGTCTTTGATATTAAAATTGATGTCTAATTCATGCTATATGATGTAAATTGAATTTAGATTATAACGACATGTTAAGAAACGAAAATAACATGATTTGAATTATGTGATTTGGTTTAAAAACAAAGTCACGGTGTTTATTTTTATCAAGAATACTTAACAATGGGATTTTCTTCAAAATCATGAAATTAAAGGTTTTTAATTATGTGTTGTGATATTTATATGTGTCAAAACATGTTAGAAGCATAATGTTATGATTCTATAAAGTTTTATATGTATTATATGAGCTAAAATCTGAGTTTGATGCAAGGAAATAAGCCAAATTGGCTTTTTCCTACACAGTTCGCGAGGCTGTCTGCGTCCTACTATGACACGGCGCCGCAGCGCCAATCCTATGAGTAAACTGGGCGCTACAGCTCCACAATAGCAGTTGGTGATGTGGCACGGCGCGACAGCACCAGTTATGTATGTTAACTGCAAAGTTACAGCGCTAAGACCAAATTTCAGAGCGTGCTGACGTGGCAGCGCGACAATGCCAGTTCAGAGTGTAACTATAGCGCTGCAGCGCCAAGCCCAGAGCCCTGATGATGTGGCACGACACTACAGCAGCAGCTGCAGTTCATTATGTGGCGTTGCAGCGCCACCTATGCAGTTTAGCCAGAAAATTATATTTAAATATACAATTTTATGAGAATGTTAATGTAATAAATATAAAAATATGTTAATAAAATTATATGCTAATTGAACAATATGTAATCATATTTTTAATAAGAAATGTGTGATTTTAAATTATAATTTGATTGATTGTTAATAAGTTTAAAATTGATGTGAATGTATGGTTTGATCATGTTATGAACTAATTAGTGATTAAACCTAATGACTAAGAATTGAGAGTTAACTTGGATTAGTTAACTAGTGATGTGGTGTAGCTATATGGTAACTAGTTTGTGTTACTATTGTTAATTACGTGTACGTAGGATAAATTGTGGAACTAGTTAATAATTGCTAGCTTACGCACGAGGCAAGTTCCTAAACCTTTCTTTTACATTGTGCAAGTTTTCTTATCCTAACTCGATTATGTTTAAGCAAGTTTCCTATTCCTTACTTTTTATTTGAGCAAGTACTTTTATTCTGCATTGGACAAGTATCTTATTGAAGTTTAGTAGCTGTGGTTTAGCACTGAAAAATTAACCTTACTTCGATTCCACTAACTCAAGAATTAGTATAGTAATAAGCAAAGATCGATCCAACAAAGAGTGATTTATTTTATATTGATCCAAGTATTTCCTAATGAATTGGAGATTTTTAGTTTGAAAAGTTGAATTAACAGAAATGAATTTAAAAGAAATATCAATGAGTAAAAAGCTTCAATTCCTCAGTTCAGTATTCCCTTTTCACATTTATGGATTAACCAAGTGTTTACAATATTTATCTTTCAATGAGATTAATAACCCTAGATAACCGCAATCGCTAATTATCCAAAATTCTTTTTATGTGTAAATCTAATGCGACGATCGCCAATAAAAGATCCTAATTATCATACAACCTAGAACTATCAGTCTATATTTAATACAATAGAAGCATGAAGAATGAGAATTAGATTATTCCAAGCAATAACTACACAATCAGGAATTATTTAACTTGTCTTCTGAAAACCTTAATAATATTCAAAAGCTTGACCACAATCAAATATCATTAATTGCTACATATGATCAGACATACATCGTTTGCTTAATATATATCTTAATCTAGCAGATGATATCAATTTACTAATTTAATCCTGCAGAAACCAAATTAGTCTATCATACAAAAAAGTTTATGTAGATAATCAGAATAAATCTCACATACGAAAGAATAAATAAAATAAACTTGATCAAACCATTAATTATAAATAAGGTTTGACATCCCTTCAGAATTGAATTGAGTAATTTAGCCTGGCATGCCTTGATTTTTCAAAACTAGGGTTTGAATAGCCTCCAAGAATTCCGAGATCAAAATATGATTAAACCTAAGAAAACTACTAATATTTATAGTCTATCAAAATCCTGTTACAAATAGGTAAGTCTTTAATCCTTCTCCAGCTCAACTTTATATTTTAAGTGACCAAATCTGAATCAATCCCGTCTGCCACGCACGCCCCTAGCTTGAATCCCTTGTAGACTAGCGCGCCACGCGCTACTAGGCCAGGGGCTTTGATATGCTTGGCACGGCATGCGCCTCTTTCTTTACACTTCAAGCGCCCCCCGCTTAGATCACCTCTTTCAGCCTGCTTTTTTCCCATTTGCCCAGCTTTCCTTTCCTACAAATTCACACAAAAACATGAAAAGTAACATGCACACTTAAGTAATTACAATATATCACGCTAAGAAATACCGATTTAGTAGGTTTTTAACCTACTTATCAAATACCCCCAAACTTAAACAATTGCTTGTCCTCAAGCAAAAAAACACATAATTCAACAGAATGAATGCAACTAACAAGAGTGAGCAGAACTTCTAGTAACCAAATACAGGTTGTATATCCCTAACGAATTGACACTTTAACTTACACTAAATCTTGACTTATAAACAATCATAGCCACTCACATCCTCACCTCATTGACACAACTCTAATCCTCTTCTGTGCATGTGTGTCCAATTTCATATCAGCAATTCAAAGTAATTCATGTGATTATTTCTAAACAAACATTTTAACCTTCTCACAGATGACTAATCAAACATGGCATCCACATAAACATTACGGGAATTAGACTGTACAAGCAATAAAAGATCAATCATCAAAGCTTATGCTTCGTGGGTGCATTTTATTGCTCCATCCCACCAATTACTCTACATATCTGACTTGTGCAATGTTCAACCCCCTTAGGCTTTTCAATGTTATCTATGTAACGGAATTTCGGCCAATGACTTCCAAACCCAAAGGCTTTAGGGCACTAGGTGTGAAGACATCCTCTAGGGTTTACTTGTTCGAGTAACAAAGGTCACGAGGTCAAACTAAGTCAGTTTTTATTTCATAAGTACTTTTTTTTCTTTTCAATTTTTCTTTTATTTTTTTCTTTTTTTCTTTTCTGAACCGCAATTCACCCAAACTTATGTTTCAGCAACGGTTCTATTTTCAATCTATGATCAAGTAAATGCCCGTGTTCTAATACACACAAATTCTAATCACGATTGACAGTCAATTGGTGTGCTTGAAACTTGCAAGAGAATGAGAATAATGTTATGAGGTTATTATGATCGAGCTTAATCAGTTAATGAAACTCAATTTTAAGCAAGATCAGTGAAAACCGAAGTCATTAACCATTTATTTCATTACCATGACTCACTGCTCAATCTCCATGTATTATACTATATGCATGTTTCTACTGACACAATTCCTACATAAATGCAATATATTTTTTTTCAATGCATATGATAAGTAAGTATCAATGAACTAAATTAACTAAATTAAATCTACATGCAACCTAATATTTATGCAAAACACAAAGAATGAATTGAATTCCCCCCCCCCCAAACTTAAATCAGGTAATGTCCTCATTACATAGGAAATATTAAAAACGAGGACTTCCCTGAGCGACGAGTCAAGACTCGTCATAACCTTCATCGTCTGATGCAGGGTAGGTAGGTAGAATTGGAGGAATGGGCAGCTGAACGGGCTCTGAATGTGGTGTGAATAGCGTAAAGGCATCGGCCAATGCTGTAATGCCCCAACATTGTATGTATGCATCGTGGCTTGGCGTTGGGCAAGTCGCAGACTCCGCTGTTGACTTTGCCTCTGAAAAGTAGCGGATGGCTCAGCTCTTGCCTCTTCAGCCATAGGCTCGTCAGCTTGTGGCAGTGAGGGTGGTGTTGAAGATGGTATCATGATGTAGCTCTCACCCCGAGGATGTGACCGTGCTCCCTCCCATGGTTTGTACTTCTCAATAGTAGGATGGTCAATGATAGCCATTGGTTGTTGGACTGGCTCCCAGGCATGCCATTGAACTCCTGCTTGGCGGCATAAATCAGTGCTGAGGAAACCATATAGCAACCCTCCTGTGGTACCCCCTCTTGGCGATCGTTCAATGGATTCTTGAATGCAGAGCCCAATGTCAACGTTCAATATCTCAATCTCATTATTCGACCCTATCTCATGAGTGACGATGCCATAGAGCAGTCGTGCTAGTTCCTTAGTGATGTCATTTTGGTGACGCATAGGCATGAGTCGAGCACAAATAAAGGCATACCATGCTTTCCAATATCTACTCAGCGTGGCATGTGGAAAAGTGACTTTTTCATCGGTACCCGCTTTGGTTACCTATTGAGTTCCTGGCTTAGAAAAATGCTCTATGATTTCATTCAGATTGGGCAGATGGTCCTCGTATCGATCTATCTGTGGTGTTTCCACCCCAAAGTATTGATTGATCGCCACTGCTCTAAACGACACTTGTTTGTCACGAACCATTACCACGTGATCAACATGTTTAATTGCGTTGGCATAAAATTCCTTGACAATGTTGATCACAGTCAGCTTAGGTTGCTCTACCAATTGAAACCAGTTGCGTTCCACAATCATGAGTGCCATGTCTCCATCCAGATTGGCATCCGGTTTCAATCCTCTATCAAGCACCAGAGTTTTCTTGTCTATGACTTTGTTGTAGTTGGTGGATGTCGCCTCACTCAGAAACCTAGTGGCATCAAACCGTGGAGGAGCACTAGAAGTTGAAGTCTGTAGCCTTTTGGATGCCATAGTGTTGCTCTCTAGTCGAATTGTACCCAAAGACTTAAAGATAGATTGTGGAAACTTGTTGAAGTAATTTATCGAACACGTGGTGGGCGAATGTGTTTCTCCCCCAAACTTAGTTCACTTTGTTTATCACCAATTTCCCAAATACAAACAATTCAAATCAACCTTTGGATTTTGCTTCAAATGGATGTGTTGGAATTCAAGTACCTTTTCTTCTCCTTGCCTCCAATTCGTGATGATGATTGTTATCAAGTGGGTGTTGTATATGTAAAGGAAGTTGTGAGTGAGGATGAGAGTGGTTGTACGAGACACGGATTTGGATTGGATGGTGTATGGGGCGAATTGGGGTTAGGTTTTAGAGAGAGAGAGTAGAGTTAGAATAGGATTTAGAGAAGATTTGGTTTGGAATTGGGTTAGGTTTTAGAGAGAGAGAGAGTATAGTTAGAATAGGATTTGGAGAAGAGTTAGGTTTGGAGAAGAAAAAGAGTGACAGAACTTGAATTTTTATCTTGCTTCAGCCGACCGATGCGCCTCGCCTGGTCCTTACTAACTCTCGCACAACCCGCGCTGGCACGATTGGATTGAATGAAATTTATGGAGGGTTAGCGCGCCCCGCGCCAAGGGAAGCACGCCTCGCACCAGACTGAAAAATTTGACCTTCATTCACTGGTAGGGTAGTGCGCCCCGCGCTAGCTTGCTTTTTGTTAGGGCACGGCCTGCGCCACTTAGGCTTTTGTGAAATTTGATTTTTCATTTTCCTTGCCTTGAGTCTTGCCAACAATGAAAGTGAAGTGTATTAGAATATAATAGACATCTATGAATGGAATATATATATAAAATTAAATACTAATAACTACTAAAGGTCAAGAAATTGGGTTTCCTCCCAACCGCTGCCCTTGTTTAACGTCGTTAGCTTGACTGTAATCCACTCAATCATCCGGAAGCCGGATCCATCAGCGTCAATATTTCAGCATCCTCAACTTGACTGCTATCCAAAAATGGCTTCAACCTATGGCCGTTCACCTTGAACACATTCTCTGTCTTTGGATTTTGTATATATATTGCACTATGAGGAAACACATTAGTAACAACAAATGGACTCTCCCAACGAGAACGCAACTTACCTGGAAATAATTTCAATCGTGAATTATAAAGGATAACTTTTTGCCCAACAGTGAAATTCTTTCGCAAAATCTGCTTATCATGGAAAGCTTTCGTCTTAGCCTTATACAGTTTAGAACTCTCATATGATTTAGTACGCAACACCTCGAGTTCTTGTAACTGCAACTTCCTATCGACGCCAGCTTGATCCAAGTTCATGTTGCACTGTTTGATCGCCTAGAAAGCCTTATGCTCTAGCTCCACAAGTAGTTGGCATGGTTTCCCGAACACCAGCCTATAAGGCGACATACCAATTGGAGTATTGTATGCCGTCCTATATGCCCATAGTGCATCATCTAATCTAAGACTCTAATCTTTCCTATTCAGGTTGACTACTTTCTCCAAAATGGATTTTATTTCTCGGTTGGATACCTCAGCTTGGCCATTGCTTTGCGGATGATAAGATGTAGATACCCTGTAAAGAACGTTGTACTTCTTCAACAAAGCTGCTAACACCCTATTACAAAAGTGAGTTTCGCGATCACTAATGATGGCCCATGGTGCTCCAAACCTGACAAATATATTAGTCCTGACAAAATCTGCAATAACTTTAGAATCGTCAGTCCTGGTGGCTTTAGCTTCCACCCATTTTGAAATATAATCAACTGCCAATAAGATGTAAACATTACCAAAGGAAACAGAAAAAGGTCCCATAAAATTAATACCCCAAATAACAAAGATTTCAACAATTAGAATAGGATTTTGTGGCATTTGATGTCTATGTGATATATTTCATATTCTTTGCAATTTTCACATGATTTGCAAAATAGATATGAGTCTTTGAAAATTGAGGGCCAAAAGAAACCACTCTCTAACACCTTACGTGATGTTCTTTTAGGTCCAAATTGACCTCTACAAGCATAGGAATGACAGAAAGCTAGAAAAGATTGAAACTCATTATCAGGTACACAACGTCTAACAATCTGACCAGCACAAAATTTCCACAAGTATGGGTCATCCCACACATAATGTTTTTCATAACTCCTAAGCTTTTCTTTCTGGGATTTTGAAAACTCACCTGGTAAATACGCACTTACCAAATAATTCACAATGTCTGCATACCAGGGAGTTGTATTTCCAATAGAAAGTAGATGCTCATCCGGAAACATGTCTTGTAATGGTAGTGCTTCTTCCTCCTTGAGAATTCTGCTCAAGTAATCTGTTACCAAGTTATCCACACCCTTTTTATCTTTAATTTCCAAGTCAAATTCTTACAACAGCAAGATCTACCTTATGATTCAAGGTTTGGACTCTTTCTTAGTAAGCAGGTACCTGAGAGCAGTATGGTCAAAATAAACTATCACTTTAGTACCAAGTAAGTATGATCTAAACTTATCTAAAGCAAATACAACATATAAGAGTTCTTTTTCAGTTGTGGAATAGTTTATCTGATCTGCATTCAATGTTCTAGAAGCATAGTAGATGGCATGGACAGCTTTGTCAATCTTTTGTCCCATGACGGCGCCGACAGCATAATTTCTTGCATCACACATTATCTCGAATGGGAACTTCCAATTTGTTAGTTGAATGATAGGGGCTGACGTCAACAATTTCTTTAAGGTATCAAAAGCCACCTTGCATTTATAATGAAACTGGAATTCCTCATCTTTCTGAAGCAGCTTGCATAAGGGCAATGCTATTGTAGACACTCAAAATTTTTCTCGCCCCAATACTAACACTTTAAGAAGGAAAAGTTGTCAATCGAATAAACTCCGGTCTCAATACCAGGCCTGCAGTTCAAATTCGATCCCCAATATCGGTAAACTCAAATTTGATCCCCAATATCGGTCAATTCAAATTCGATCCCCAATATCAGTAAACTCAAATTCGATTCCCAATATCGATCAACTCAAATCCGATCCCCAATATTGGTAAAATCAAATTCGATCCCCAATATCGATAAACTTAAATATGATCCCCAATATCGGTAATCAATCCAGCTCCGATCTCCAATCGGATCGTCAATCCATCTCCGATCTCTAATCGAACTATCAATCCAGCTCTGATCTCCAATCGGACCGTCGATCCAGCTTCGATCTCCAATCAGACCATCAATCCGTCTCCGATCTCCAATCGGACCGTCAATCCAACTCCGATATCTAATCGGACCGTCAATCCAGCCCCGATATCCAATCGAACCGTCAATCCAGCTCCGATCTCCAATTGGATTGTCAATCCAGCCCCGATCTCCAATCAAACTATCTATCCAGCTCCGATCTCCAATCGAACAGTTAATCCAGCTCTGATCTCCAATCGAACCGTCATCCAGCTCTGATCTCCAATCGGACCGTCAGATCAACCCCGATCTCAATATCGGGCCATCAGATCAACTCTGATCTCCAATCAGAACTTCTATCTAGCTTCGATCTCTAATCGGACCGTCAGATCAATCCTGATCTTAATATCGGGCCATCAGATCAACTCTAATCTCTAATCAGACCGTCAGATTAATCACGATCTCAATATCGGACCATCAGATCAACTTTGATCTCCAATAGGACCGTCGGATCGACCCTGATATCAATATTGGGCAGTCAGTCAAACTTGATATCTAATATCAGGATAACCACATCACCGATCAACAGTATCAGGATGTCAACTCAGTCCCGAAAGCCACCCGGGAGGTACAAATCAGCCCCGGCAGCAACCCAGGATGTACAGGCCATCCCCGGTCTCAACACGGGAAGTCAAGTTAACCTCAGGCACAAACCTGAAGCATCACAACACCTCTAGATGAAAACCAAAAATGACCACGTCAGCTTCAAATGCAACACTAAGGACAAGCAGACTCGAGCGGGATCCAAATCTTAGAAATAACCCCCAAAAGTCACCAAAGGTCTTACCGACACTACAGGCAGCCCCGAGAGGGTCAAAACAGTCATTTTACCAATCCTAAGCGGATTTAATCAAATTCAAGCTGAATTGTTTCCACCAAGGTCATAACAAACCATAACGACGATCCCGAGTGCAAACAGCGCAAGACAGCTCAACGGACATCATCTGTGTCACTATACCACAAGACCATCCAGGGGTCACATCCAAACTCATCTGTCTAAATGCATACATATGATACAATACATGCATGATGACAATAATATAAACATGATGCGATAGATAGAAAAGATCATGAATAGCTACAACAAGCTATCTACTACAGGCATCATCCCTAACTGATAATACAAAGCAAAATGAAGAATACAGGGAAATGGGGCACCACCACCCAACTACTACAGTGGTCTATTAAAATGATGGCACAGCCGCCAAATAGCCAAAACAGTGAATGACCAAAAATATAGCTGCCATAGCTATCCAAAGAGGTCCAGATAATCCACTTCTAGGTGATCAACCCGCTCCATCTCTTCCGTGGACACAAAAATACGGTCATCAGGCATCTCTGGGCAGTATAAGGGAGGATCTGCCCCTGCAAAACTGCTACTAAATGGACCTAAGGAGGGACCTGCTCTTGAGCTGGACGGTTCAAAAAAAGATGCCTCTGATGGATCTCGACCAAGGTGTCTGATGAAAAAGCGAGCCTTATTTAACTCCTTGGTCAGATCTGCAATCTGGTCTGCATGAATCGGCTCCTGGAGGCAAGCTATCCAATTCGTCATCATCACGGACCCCGGCACCATGTCTTCCATGAACTGGGTAGCACGAGTCTGAGCCCCAATAGTGCGAGGATTCCACCATCTGCTAAATGCCCCCTGGCTGAACTGACCCTCTGATAGGGGTGAAGCCATCAATGCCCTCCATGGGGATCTCTGTCAATGGCATGATCTGATAGTAGTGTGCATACAAGCCAATCATGTATGATGATAAAACACATACTTTGTAAACAATCTTATTTATTTATTAATAAAATATTCATTTATTAAAGGCATATAATTATCTACATGGTGCTGTTTTTATAATATGTAAATAACCCATAGTTTTAAGCAATGCTTTTAGAATCATGATGAGATCATGATAATGAGATCTAAATTCTTAGAAAGCTTAAAAACTAAAATAGTTCCCAATTGTGGGATTACTAAAATGGGGATTAGTAAATCCGGATAGATTGGTACATATGTTGCTTGCTCATTGGATGAGGATGACTGATCTCATGGTCATTTGTGTGGAGACACTAAAGAAAGTATGTAGGTGCTTATTGGAGAATAAGTTCACTGAACGTGACTCGCTATGAAATACCTAATAGAGTTTTACTCGCCTGTCAATAGGAATTCCTAATGTGATAGTAGTGTTGGGTTTGTATGTAACGCAATCATGCAATCAAATCACATAAATAGGGCGGAAGCGTAAAAACTAGGTTTTCAAAATTTATACAAACCCATAACCATGATCATGCTTTGTGCTTGTTATCAATAACAGAAAAGAGAGAACATGGAATTATACCTTTGAAGATCTAAGCTTCCTCAGGTACAAGTTCTACTCCTTTGACTCCTTTGATTCCTCTGATAGTGGCTCCTTCCCTTGAATAATGTCAGCCACCCAAACGTTTGGCCTCTAACGGTGATCCACCAAGGAAGATGAAGAACTCAAGAAGATGGGTTATTGGCTTAACCCTTGTTTTAAAATAAAGAAGTTTATTTTATCTGAAATATGATTTCAGAATGCTAAAATTAAAGGAGTTTAATTTGGATTTATTTTTGATTAAAATAAAATAGTTTATTTTATTTCAAAAATAAAATTTAGCAAAACTTTTGTCCATTAAATAACATCGATCCATATATGGAATGAATTTATTTTCATGAGACGAATAAGTTTTATTGATACGTATGATGATATGTATGGTAATAAAAGGGATTGATTATGGACTATGACCAATGTGATTGGATTTTATTTGGGTTGAATGATTGAATGAATGGGTTTTATAAAATGGGGTCTGCGTACCTCGTCTTCTCTAGTTTTATTCTCGATGTAAATTCTATCTCCTTTCTATGTACTTCCCCTTGACTGCTGATCAAGGTTTCTATTTAATTTTAAATAGTTAATGTAATAGAGATAGTTAGAATTATTTTGAAGAAATTGGAGACCAAGGAGCAAGGAACGCGTGAAGACTCATTTGTATGGAGCCAGGGTTTAAATGTAATAGTTATATTTAAATTTAAATTCTTGCACTCCTAGGTTTGACCTTTTGGTTCACTTGGTGGCTCTAGTGAACCAAACTAGAATAAAAGTCCATAATCAATCCGGGTAGAATATAGTATTCTATATTGCATGCTAAATATTATATATATTATATTTTATACAAACATGCTTCGCATGTTTAATAAAATGACGCGTATTTTATATATATATGTGCATGCGCGCATAAAAAGATGAGACAAATAATAACAAACCCCTCAAAGAAATATTATTAAGTTTGAAGCGTTCAAATGATATTTGGAATATCGAACGTCGCCTTCTAGCATGATTAGTTAATAGAGTATTAAATATTTAATATGAGTTTGTTGTGCTATCCACAAGGCGAGTATTAAATATTTAAGATGTTAATTAATCACATTTGATGCTTATCAAGAAAATTGAACGATCTAGTCTTGTTGTGCTATCCACAAGGACGAAAATTTTTATTTTTTGAATTTATAGAAGTGCTAGGCTGGACTTAACTTAAATCATTTTAGTTCGGATGTGCACACACATGACCATTATGATTTAAGAGGCAAAATAAAAGGAGTTACATGGTGATGTAATTGACAAGAGTTGTCTACCTATTTATTTGTATATCGCTTGTTGTGCTATCCACAAGGTTATATACATTTGAAATGGGATCCTTAATCTCACTAGCAAATCTTTAATTAGATGTTGCCGAACTATATGAGTGAGGGCAATATAGTTTGATGAAAATAGTGGGAGATACCAATTTAAAATAAAGACCTAAATTTATTTTGGTATGCAAAGTTAATAAAATGAATGTTTGCTAAAATGTTGTCTTTTCACATGCAGAATTTTAAAAATGTCAAAATCACTAATCTCACTACGAAGCATACTTGATGCAAATAAGCTTACCGGCCCGAATTATGAGGACTGGCTAAGAAATCTGAGAATTGTTCTCACTGCTGAAAAGATTTCTTCTGTCCTAAATTCCACTATCCCTGAATCTGTTTCAGAAATAGCCTCTGAGGAAGAGATTGCCACTTTCAATAAGTGGCAAGATGATTCATCTGTGGCTCAATGCATCATGCTCGCATCCATGAATAACGAGCTTCAGCGTCAGCACAAAAAAATGGATGCTCCTGCTATGCTGCTTCACCTCAAGGAGTTGTATGGTGAACAGAGTAGGACTGCTAGATTTGAGATATCTAAGGAGCTCTTCCGATCTCGGATGACCGAGGGCACTGCCGTCGAGACTCATGTTCTGAAGGTAATCAATTTGATTGAACGCCTCGGATAGCTTGGGTTCGTCATGGATGGGGAGTTGAGTCAAGACTTGGTCTTGCAGTCACTCCCTGAGACCTTCTCGCAGTTTGTGGTTAATTTTCACATGAATAAGCTAGATGTCAGCTTACCTGAGCTGCTTAACATGCTGAAAACTGCAGAAGGTCACTTCTCATCCAAGAAGAACCATGTCTTGATGGTGGATTCTTCCAATAAAAGGAAGAGGCCCAAGGTGTCTTCTAAAAAGAAGAAATCTAAGAAGGCTAAGGGAAAATGGAAAGAAAAGGAGCAAAAGAAACCTGAACCAGCTAAAGGAATGTGCTTTCATTGCAATGTGCCGGGACATTGGAAGAGGAACTGCAAGAAGTTTCTAGCAGAGAAGAAGCTTGGAGAAGCTTCGACTTCCAATCAAGGTTTGTTTATGATTGAAATTAATTTTTCTGAAAGTCATAATTCTACTTGGGTATTGGATACCGGCTGTGGTTCTCACATATGTAATACTGTGCAGGGACTGGTCAGAAGTAGAAAGCTGAACAAAGATGAGGTGATCCTACGAGTGGGAAATGGAGCAAAAGTTGCTGCATTAGCTGTAGGAACTTATTGTTTAGCAATGCCTTCGGGCAAATCCATTTATCTTAATAATTGTTATTATGTTCCGAATATTATTAAAAACATTATTTCAATTTCTGTATTGGATATGGAAGGTTTTGACGTTATTATAAAGAACAATGGTTGTTCTATTTATAAAGACGATGTTTTATATGGTATTGGAAATTTGCGAAATGGACTTTATACACTTGACTTGCAAGAAAATATATTTCAAATTGAACAAATTAAGAAAAGGAAAAGAGATGATATTAATTATACCTATATGTGGCACTGTAGACTCGGTCATATCAATGAAACAAGATTATCCAAGTTGCATAAAGATGGGCTCCTCGAGCTATCTGATTATGAATCGTATCCAACTTGTGAATCTTGTCTCATGGGTAAAATGACTAAATCTCCTTTTAGTGGAAAAGGGGAGAGAGTTACAGAGTTGTTGGCATTGATTCACACTGACGTTTGTGGACCTATGACAACAAGTGCACGGGGTGGGTATTCTTATTTTATTACTTTCACTGATGATCACTCAAGATTTGGATATGTGTATTTAATGAAATACAAATCAGAATCATTTGAAAAGTTCAAAGAGTTCAGAAGTGAAGTAGAGAAACAAACGGGCAAGAGTATTAAGATACTTTGATTAGATCGAGGTGGAGAATACTTAAGCAGTGAGTTTCTCAATTGTCTCAGAGAAAATGGTATAATCTCACAATGGACTCCTCCAGGTACACCACAGTTAAATGGAGTATCTGAAAGGAGAAATCGAACACTGTTGGACATGGTTCGATCCATGATGAGTTTTACCGACCTTCCAATTTCCTTCTGGGGATATGCCCTAGAAACGGCTGCATACCTACTTAACAAGGTACCTACCAAATCCGCCCCAAAGACTCCATATGAGATGTGGAAAGGGAGGAAACCAAATCTTAAGCATGTTAAGACTTGGGGTTTTCCAGCTTATGTCAAAAAGTTTGAAAATGATAAGCTACAGACTAAATCCGATAAGTGTAGATTTGTGGGATACCCTAAAGAAACCGTAGGGTATTATTTCTATCATCCAACTGATCAAAAGGTGTTTGTTGCGAAATATGCTACCTTCTTGGAGAAAGAGTTTATCCATGAAGGGGTCAGTGGGAGCAAGATATATCTTGAAGAAGTTCAAGAACCACAAGTTACCACGGACCAAAGTCAGGTACCTAACCAAGTAGAAGAACCTACTGTACCACACACTGTTCGTAAATCTGGAAGAGTACCGAAGATACCTGAGAGGTATGGATTCGTTATAGAGGATAACGATGAGGTACACATCATGAATGATGATGATCCATTGAATTACGAACAGGCTATGAGTAATAAAGACTCAGGGAAATGGCTTGAAGCCATGAAATTCGAAATGGACTCCATGTATGAAAACAAAGTATGGTCTTTGGTTTCACCACTTGAAGGTATTAAACCTATTGGGTGTAAATGGGTTTTTAAGAAAAAGACTGGAGCAGACGAAAAGGTAGAGACCTATAAGGCCCGACTGGTTGCAAAAGGTTTCAAACAAAGACAAGGAGTTGACTATGATGAAACCTTCTCACCAGTAGCCATGCTCAAGTCCATTCGGATTTTGCTTGCGATTGCAGCTTACTACGACTATGAGATCTGGCAGATGGACGTGAAAACGGCCTTCCTCAGTGGGAAACTTGAGGAGGATGTGTATATGACACAGCCAGAGGGATTTATTTCAAAAGTTGGAACAAATCAAGTCTGTAAGCTACAACGATCCATTTATGGGTTGAAGCAAGCTTCTCGTAGATGGAACATTCGTTTTGATGAGACAATCAAAGAGTTTGATTTTATCAAAAACGAGGATGAACCATGTGTATACAAGAAGGTTAGTGGGAGCGCAGTATCATTCCTTGTATTATATGTTGATGATATATTACTGATAGGGAATGACATTCCTATGTTACAATCCATTAAAATCTGGTTATCTAAAAACTTCTCCATGAAGGACTTGGGTGAAGCATCCTATATTTTGGGGATAAAGATCTATAGAGATAGATCTAAAAGGATGCTCGGCTTATCCCAAGGAATGTACATTGATACGATGCTAAAGAGGTTTAGCATGGAAGATTCCAAAAGAGGTTCTTATGCCGATGAGTCATGGAATAAATCTCTCCAAGAAATAGGCCCCAAAGACACCTGAGGAGAGAGACCGTATGAGTAAGATCCCTTATGCTTCTGCAATAGGATCTATCATGTACGGTATGATATGTACTAGACCGGATGTTGCTCACGCACTTAGTGTAACAAGCAGATACCAGTCGAATCCAGGAGAAGAGCACTGGAAGGCAGTTAAAAATATCCTAAAGTACTTGAGAAGGACTAAAGATATTTTTCTTGTCTACGGTGGGTCTGAATTAAAACTCGAGGGATTCACGAACTCAAGTTTTCAAGTAGACCAAGATGACAGTAAATCTGTTTCAGGGTATGTGTTTACCTTAAACGGAGGTGCAGTGAGTTGGAAGAGTTTCAAGCAGCAAACAATTGCTGATTCAGTGACAGAGGCAGAGTATATAACTGTAAGTGAAGCTGCAAGTTGATGTTTTGGATGAAAAGTTTATTACAGAACTAGAAATAGTTTATAAGTCTCATCTTGAATCTAAACATGTGTTGCGGCACTTTGATTAAAGAAATCATTGAAAGAGGAGAGTGTAGACTCTCAAGACAACATTGCAGATCCATTTACTAAAGCTTTAACACAACAGCAGTTTGATCGTCACTTAGAGAAGATGGGTATGAGATACCATGGCGATTGGCTTTAGTGCAAGTGGGAGATTGATAGTAGTGTGCATACAAGCCAATCATGTATGATGATAAAGCACATACTTTGTAAACAATCTTATTTATTTATTAATAAAATATTCATTTATTAAAGACATATAATTATCTACATGGTGCTGTTTTTATAATATGTAAATAACCCATAGTTTTAAGCAATGCTTTTAGAATCATGATGAGATCATGATAATGAGATCAAAATTCTTAGAAAGCTTAAAAACTAAAATAGTTCTCAATTGTGGGATTACTAAATTGGGGATTAGTAAATCCGGATAGATTGGTACATATGTTGCTTGCTCATTGGATGAGGATGACTGATCTCATGGTCATTTGTGTGGAGACACTAAAGCAAGTATGTAGGTGCTTATTGGAGAATAAGTTCACTGAACGTGACTCGCTATGGAATACCTAATGGAGTTTTACTCGACTGCCAATAGGAATTCCTAATGTGATAGTAGTACATGTGATCCTTGGACTTGAGATCATCATAGTATCTTGTATGTAACAAATTATACTTTGACTAATTCCTTAAGGCCTTTTAAGGCATATATAGGGTATGCTTGGGTATAATGAGTTACATATGGAGATAATGAATGATCAATAAAGAATCTACCACCTCTAGTAAAAGAGGAGATATGTCCTATGTGATTCGTTAAATGACAACCCAGGAATCCTTGGCCAAGGTAGAATGAAATTAGAAGATGTTTCTAATTTGCATTATTTGGAGTTGTGCATTTTCTAATCGAAATACATATGATTAAATAAATTAAGACTTGACAGTAAATCCATGTCTTATATTTAATTGGGACATTGTATGGTGGAAGGATTGAATTGTACGGTAACTATTAACTCACAGGTTCTTTTATGATTAATGTTGAAATCTATATTATCTAGAAAGTCGTTGATCGCTAGGGAGGCTTATCCCTATTGTAGAATAAATGTTATTTATTTAAATAGATTATTAGTTTAATTTATTTATTTAAATAAGATTATTATTGTTCTAATTGATTTATTCACAACCGATTTAATATGGAGAACCTAAAGGGTCACACCATAAAAGGAAGAAGAATTATTTAAGAAGAAAATGGCATGATAGTAATAATGCATTAAGTATAATTAATTTAATCTATGATGATAGAATAAATTAAATAGCTTAATGTTTATTATTTAATATTTTAGAAATATTAAATATAAATTAATAAGAGGAGTCTTATTAATATTAATATTATTATTATTATTTTAATTCTAAAGGAGTTTAGGAATTAATATAATATCAGTACTCTCTCTCAATCCTAATAAAGATTAGGATATAAATTAATTAAAAGTATTTAATTAATTAATTAAATAAAACCCTATTCTAATTGGATTAGGAGGGTTAACCTAATATCTATATAAGAGAGTCTTATATCAGAAATAAGGTACACGTGAATTTTTCCAAGAGTTGGGAGTACACATATTCTATAGAGATAGAAACAAGGGTTAAGCCAATAACCCATCTTCTTGAGTTCTTCATCTTCCTTGGTGGATCACCGTTAGAGGCCAAACATTTGGGTGGCTGACATTGATCAAGGGAAGGAGCCACTACAGAGGAATCAAAGGAATCAAAGGAATAGAACTTGTACCTGAGGAAGCTTGGATGTTCAAAGGTATAATTCTATTTTTCTCCTTCTTCATTCACTGATAATTGATGCACAAGAATGATCATGGTAATGGGTTTGTATAAATTTTTGAAAACCTAGTTTTTACGCTTCCGCCCTATTTATGTGATTTGATTGCATGATTGCGTTACGTACAAACCCAACAGTGGTATCAGAGCCAATCTTGTGCTAATTATCAGTCTATGTGATTCCATACATGTATGATATGCGATTGGATCGAGTTCTGGGCAACAAAATTTTTTCAGATTCTGCGAAGCTGTGCAGCTGCGCCGGTTCCTTTTACATTCTTGGCGCAGCTGCGCCACTGGACAGGAACTGAATTTTTTTTTTGTTTTATTTAATTAAATGAATGGTTTATTTAATTAATAAAGGTTTAAAATAAAGATGTTTATTTTATATAAAATGAGATTTCAGAACTGCTAAAATTAAAGAGTTTAATTTGGAATTGTTTTTGAATGAAATAAAGGACTTTATTTTTCCAAAAACAAAGTTTAGCAAACTTTTGCCCATTAACTGATATTAATACATATATGGAATGAATTTATTTTCATGAGACGAATAAGTTTTATTGATACGTATGATGATATGTATGGTAATAAAAGGGATTGATTATGGACTATGACCAATGTGATTGAATTTTATTTTGGTTGAATGCTTGAATGAATGGGTTTTATAAAATGGGGTCTGCGTACCTCGTCTTCTCTAGTTTTATTCTCGATGTAAATTCTATCTCCTTTCTATGTACTTCCCCTTGACTGCTGATCAAGATTTCTATTTAATTTTAAATAGTTAATGTAATAGAGATAGTTAGAATTATTTTGAAGAAATTGGAGACCAAGGAGCAAGGAACGCGTGAAGACTCATTTGTATGGAGCCAGGGTTTAAATGTAATAGTTATATTTAAATTTAAATTCTTGCACTCCTAGGTTTGACCTTTTGGTTCACTTGGTGGTCTAGTGAACCAAACTAGAATAAAAGTCCATAATCAATCCGGGTAGAATATAGTATTCTATATTGCATGCTAAATATTATATATATTATATTTTATACAAACATGCTTCGCATGTTTAATAAAATGACGCGTATTTTATATATATATGTGCATGCGCGCATAAAAAGATGAGACAAATAATAACAAACCCCTCAAAGAAATATTATTAAGTTTGAAGCGTTCAAATGATATTTGGAATATCGAACGTCGCCTTCTAGCATGATTAGTTAATCGAGTATTAAATATTTAATATGAGTTTGTTGTGCTATCCACAAGGCGAGTATTGAATATTTAAGATGTTAATTAATCACATTTGATGCTTATCAAGAAAATTGAACGATCTAGTCTTGTTGTGCTATCCACAAGGACGAAAATTTTTATTTTTTGAATTTATGGAAGTGCTAGGCTGGACTTAACTTAAATCATTTTAGTTCGAATGTGCACACACATGACCATTATGATTTAAGAGGCAAAATAAAAGGAGTTACATGGTGATGTAATTGACAAGAGTTGTCTACCTATTTATTTGTATATCGCTTGTTGTGCTATCCACAAGGTTATATACATTTGAAATGTGATCCTTAATCTCACTAGCAAATCTTTAATTAGATGTTGCCGAACTATATGAGTGAGGGTAATATAGTTTGATGAAAATAGTGGGAGATACCAATTTAAAATAAAGACCTAAATTTATTTTGGTATGCAAAGTTAATAAAATGAATGTTTGCTAAAATGTTGTCTTTTCACATGCAGAATTTTAAAAATGTCAAAATCACTAATCTCACTACGAAGCATACTTGATGCAAATAAGCTTACTGGCCCGAATTATGAGGACTGACTAAGAAATCTGAGAATTGTTCCCACTGCTGAAAAGATTTCTTATGTCCTAAATTCCACTATCCCTGAATCTGTTTCAGAAACAGCCTCTGAGGAAGAGATTGCCACTTTCAATAAGTGGCAAGATGATGCATCTGTGGCTCAATGCATCATGCTCGCATCCATGAATAACGAGCTTCAGCGTCAGCACAAAAAAATGGATGCTCCTGCTATGCTGCTTCACCTCAAGGAGTTGTATGGTGAACAGAGTAGGACTGCTAGATATGAGATATCTAAGGAGCTCTTCCGATCTCGGATGACCGAGGGCACTGCCGTCGAGACTCATGTTCTGAAGGTAATCAATTTGATTGAACGCCTTGGACAGCTTGGGTTCGTCAAGGATGGGGAGTTGAGTCAAGACTTGGTCTTGCAGTCACTCCCTGAGACCTTCTCGCAGTTTGTGGTTAATTTTCACATGAATCTGCTAGATGTCAGCTTACCTGAGCTGCTTAACATGCTGAAAACTGCAGAAGGTCACTTCTCATCCAAGAAGAACCATGTCTTGATGGTGGATTCTTCCAATTAAAGGAAGAGGCCCAAGGTATCTTCTGAAAAGAAGAAATCTAAGAAGGCTAAGGGAAAAGGGAAAGAAAAGGAGCAAAAGAAACCTGAACCAGCTAAAGGAATGTGCTTTCATTGCAATGAGCCGGGACATTGGAAGAGGAACTGCAAGAAGTTTCTAGCAGAGAAGAAGCTTGGAGAAGCTTCGACTTCCAATCAAGGTTTGTTTATGATTGAAATTAATTTTTCTGAAAGTCATAATTCTACTTGGGTATTGGATACCAGGCTGTGGTTCTCACATATGTAATACTGTGCAGGGACTGGTCAGAAGTAGAAAGCTGAACAATGATGAGGTGATCCTACGAGTGGGGAATGGAGCAAAAGTTGCTGCATTAGCTGTAGGAACTTATTGTTTAGCAATGCCTTCGGGCAAATCCATTTATCTTAATAATTGTTACTATGTTCCGAATATTATTAAAAACATTATTTCAATTTCTGTATTGGATAAGAAAGGTTTTGACGTTATTATAAAGAACAATGGTTGTTCTATTTATAAAGACGATGTTTTATATGGTATTGGAAATTTGCGAAATGGACTTTATACACTTGACTTACAAGAAAATATATTTCAAATTGAACAAATTAAGAAAAGGAAAAGAGATGATATTAATTATACCTATATGTGGCACTGTAGACTCGGTCATATCAATGAAACAAGATTATCCAAGTTGCATAAAGATGGGCTCCTCGAGCTATCTGATTATGAATCATATCCAACTTGTGAATCTTGTCTCATGGGTAAAATGACTAAATCTCCTTTTAGTGGAAAAGGAGAGAGAGTTACAGAGTTGTTAGCATTGATTCACACAGACGTTTGTGGACCTATGACAACAAGTGCACGGGGTGGGTATTCTTATTTTATTACTTTCACTGATGATCACTCAAGATTTGGATATGTGTATTTAATGAAATACAAATCAGAATCATTTGAAAAGTTCAAAGAGTTCAGAAGTGAAGTAGAGAAACAAACGGGCAAGAGTATTAAGATACTTTGATCAGATCGAGGTGGAGAATACTTCAGCAGTGAGTTTCTCAATTATCTCAGAGAAAATGGTATAATCTCACAATGGACTCCTCCAGGTACACCACAGTTAAATAGAGTATCTGAAAGGAGAAATCGAACACTGTTGGACATGGTTCGATCCATGATGAGTTTTACCGACCTTCCAATTTCCTTCTGGGGATATGCCCTAAAAACGGCTGCATACCTACTTAACAAGGTACCTACCAAATCCGCCCCAAAGACTCCATATGAGATGTGGAAAGGGAGGAAACCAAATCTTAAGCATGTTAAGACTTGGGGTTATCCAGCTTATGTCAAAAAGTTTGAAAATGATAAGCTACAGACTAAATCCGATAAGTGTAGATTTGTGGGATACCCTAAAGAAACCGTAGGGTATTATTTCTATCATCCAACTGATCAAAAGGTGTTTGTTGCGAAATATGCTACCTTCTTGGAGAAAGAGTTTATCCATGAAGGGGTCAGTGGGAGAAAGATATATCTTGAAGAAGTTCAAGAACCACAAGTTACCACGGACCAAAGTCAGGTACCTAACCAAGTAGAAGAACCTACTGTACCACACACTGTTCGTAAATCTGGAAGAGTACCGAAGATACCTGAGAGGTATGGATTCGTTATAGAGGATAACGATGAGGTACACATCATGAATGATGATGATCCATTGAATTACGAATAGGCTATGAGTAATAAAGACTCAGGGAAATGGCTTGAAGCCATGAAATTCGAAATGGACTCCATGTATGAAAACAAAGTATGGTCTTTGGTTTCACCACCTGAAGGTATTAAACCTATTGGGTGTAAATGGGTTTTTAAGAAAAAGACTGGAGCAGACGGAAAGGTAGAGACCTATAAGGCCCGACTGGTTGCAAAAGGTTTCAAACAAAGACAAGGAGTTGACTATGATGAAACCTTCTCACCAGTAGCCATGCTCAAGTCCATTCGGATTTTGCTAGCGATTGCAGCTTACTACGACTATGAGACCTGGCAGATGGATGTGAAAACGGCCTTCCTCAATGGGAAACTTGAGGAGGATGTGTATATGACACAGCCAGAGGGATTTATTTCAAAAGTTGGAACAAATCAAGTCTGTAAGCTACAACGATCCATTTATGGGTTGAAGCAAGCTTCTCGTAGATGGAACATTCGTTTTGATGAGACAATCAAAGAGTTTGATTTTATCAAAAACGAGGATGAACCATGTGTATACAAGAAGGTTAGTGGGAGCGCAGTATCATTCCTTGTATTATATGTTGATGATATATTACTGATAGGGAATGACATTCCTATGTTACAATCCATTAAAATCTGGTTATCTAAAAACTTCTCCATGAAGGACTTGGGTGAAGCATCCTATATTTTGGGGATAAAGATCTATAGAGATAGATCTAAAAGGATGCTCGGCTTATCCCAAGGAATGTACATTGATACGATGCTAAAGAGGTTTAGCATGGAAGATTCCAAAAGAGGTTCTTATGCCGATGAGCCATGGAATAAATCTCTCCAAGAAATAGGCCCCAAAGACACCTGAGGAGAGAGACCGTATGAGTAAGATCCCTTATGCTTCTGCAATAGGATCTATCATGTACGGTATGATATGTACTAGACCGGATGTTGCTCACGCACTTAGTGTAACAAGCAGATACCAGTCGAATCCAGGAGAAGAGCACTGGAAGGCAGTTAAAAATATCCTAAAGTACTTGAGAAGGACTAAAGATATTTTTCTTGTCTACGGTGGGTCTGAATTAAAACTCGAGGGATTCACGAACTCAAGTTTTCAAATAGACCAAGATGACAGTAAATCTGTTTCAGGGTATGTGTTTACCTTAAACGGAGGTGCAGTGAGTTGGAAGAGTTTCAAGCAGCAAACAGTTGCTGATTCAGTGACAGAGGCAGAGTATATAACTGTAAGTGAAGCTGCAAGTTGATGTTTTGGATGAAAAGTTCATTACAGAACTAGAAATAGTTTCTAAGTCTCATCTTGAATCTAAACATGTGTTGCGGCACTTTGATTAAAGAAATCATTGAAAGAGGAGAGTGTAGACTCTCAAGACAACATTGCAGATCCATTTACTAAAGCTTTAACACAACAGCAGTTTGATCGTCACTTAGAGAAGATGGGTATGAGATACCATGGCGATTGACTTTAGTGCAAGTGGGAGATTGATAGTAGTGTGCATACAAGCCAATCATGTATGATGATAAAGCACATACTTTGTAAACAATCTTATTTATTTATTAATAAAATATTCATTTATTAAAGGCATATAATTATCTACATGGTGCTGTTTTTATAATATGTAAATAACCCATAGTTTTAAGCAATGCTTTTAGAATCATGATGAGATCATGATAATGAGATCTAAATTCTTAGAAAGCTTTAAAACTAAAATCGTTCCCAATTGTGGGATTACTAAATTGGGGATTAGTAAATCCGGATAGATTGGTACATATGTTGCTTGCTCATTGGATGAGGATGACTGATCTCATG
The DNA here is from genome assembly GCA_020205555.1 of Panax stipuleanatus. Classification (NCBI taxonomy): domain Eukaryota; kingdom Viridiplantae; phylum Streptophyta; class Magnoliopsida; order Apiales; family Araliaceae; genus Panax; species Panax stipuleanatus. Next base: position 115,560,961 of record CM035121.1, on the reverse strand, counting down.
GTCATTTGTGTGGAGACACTAAAGAAAGTATGTAGGTGCTTATTGGAGAATAAGTTCACTGAACGTGACTCGCTATGGAATACCTAATGGAGTTTTACTCGCCTGTCAATAGGAATTCCTAATGTGATAGTAGTACATGTGATCCTTGGACTTGAGATCATCATAGTATCTTGTATGTAACAAATTATACTTTGACTAATTCCTTAAGGCCTTTTAAGGCATATATAGGGTATGCTTGGGTATAATGAGTTACATATGGAGATAATGAATGATCAGTAAAGAATCTACCACCTCTAGTAAAAGAGGAGATATGTCCTATGTGATTCGTTAAATGACAACCCAGGAATCCTTGGCCAAGGTAGAATGAAATTAGAAAGATGTTTCTAATTTGCATTATTTGGAGTTGTGCATTTTCTAATCGAAATACATATGATTAAATAAATTAAGACTTGACAGTAAATCCATGTCTTATATTTAATTGGGACATTGTATGGTGGAAGGATTGAATTGTACGGTAACTATTTACTCACAGGTTCTTTTATGATTAATGTTGAAATCTATATTATCTAGAAAGTCGTTGATCGCTAGGGAGGCTTATCCCTATTGTAGAATAAATGTTATTTATTTAAATAGATTATTAGTTTAATTTATTTATTTAAATAAGATTATTATTGTTCTAATTGATTTATTCACAACCGATTTAATATGGAGAACCTAAAGGGTCACACCATAAAAGGAAGAAGAATTATTTAAGAAGAAAATGGCATGATAGTAATAATGCATTAAGTATAATTAATTTAATCTATGATGATAGAATAAATTAAATAGCTTAATGTTTATTATTTAATATTTTAGAAATATTAAATATAAATTAATAAGAGGAGTCTTATTAATATTATTATTATTATTATTATTTTAATTTTAAAGGAGTTTAGAAATTAATATAATATCAGTACTCTCTCTCAATCCTAATAAAGATTAGGATATAAATTAATTAAAAGTAATTAATTAATTAATTAAATAAAACCCTATTCTAATTGGATTAGGAGGGTTAACCTAATATCTATATAAGAGAGTCTTATATCAGAAATAAGGTACACGTGAATTTTTCCAAGAGTTGGGAGTACACATATTCTATAGAGATAGAAACAAGGGTTAAGCCAATAACCCATCTTCTTGAGTTCTTCATCTTCCTTGGTGGATCACCGTTGATCAAGGGAAGGGGCCACTACAGAGGAATCAAAGGAATCAAAGGAATAGAACTTGTACCTGAGGAAGCTTGGATGTTCAAAGGTATAATTCTATTTTTCTCCTTCTTTATTCACTGATAATTGATGCACAAGAATGATCATGGTAATGTGTTTTTTTTTATAAATTTTTGAAAACCTAGTTTTTACGCTTCCGCCCTATTTATGTGATTTGATTGCATGATTACGTTACGTACAAACCCAACATGATCAACGGCCAATGATGCCAAGCAGGAGGAACAATGGGAATGCGGATCTCACCCGTAATACTCCTAATGGTACGCTCTCCCAAATAGAGCTCACAGCCTCCCTCTGTCAAAATCGGGACTCTACGGGTCGATAATATAAACTCTCGACCAGTAGGGAAGCCTCCCTCAAATTCGACAGTCAAAAACTCGAAGGTATATGGCGTCCAGGAGATCGATCCCGCCGTCAAAAGCTCCAACTACAGACGGGCATGAGTAAATCCCTCAGCAATAAGGACCTCTATAAAAGTCGAGTGATGTCAATGCCGTCCTCGAGGATAGGTCTCCAGACCTAAGGCAGTGGAAGGCCGTAGGCAAGGAAGCCTCTCAAATGCCAAGAACTGGCCATATCAATATCAAAAGCCCTCAGTGATCAAAACTGACAAATATAAATGTTGAAATCAAAAAGGTACAGGAAATATGTACTCACCAACAGAAACGGGTAAAATCCTAACCAAGCCTCCGTCGACCCTCCGAAAGCATGCGCATGCCCTGGAGAAAATAGGCAAAGGTGTAGGAACCCCAATCAAAGTCGCTGAGGCACTCTACATGTCGGGTGGCGCTAATCAGGGCGAAGGACATTGTAGATGAGTTGTCCGCCACAAAATAACCCCTGATGATCACCAGAAATAATCACCTCAGAATACGATCTCTAACCCTCTGGTCATCAGGCGGTGGCTCCAGCAAAGTCCCATTCTGGGCATCTATACTCAAGGGACCAGATAGGATCGACCGACCATTGAGCGCCGCCGTAAGAACTCACAGCATGGACAGAATGGCAGTGGGCGTAATGTCAGCCGTGACAGGCACTGGCTCGCCCTCAAACTCAATACTAGTGATGAACCTCCAATCCATAGGGGTCATCATCACCTCACAGTCCAACAGATGAAGGGACTGAGTCTGGTGGAACCAGCGCTCCAATAGAAAAGAATAGAAAAGAAGGCCTGGAATCCCCAGCCATCAACAATATCCCTGTAATCCTCGTGCAGCGTGTGATATAGGGAATGCACGTTAAACCAGTTCCCCTGAGGCTGAGTAAAGTCGAGAACCTACATCAAAAATCAACCCATGTTAAAAACTTGTGCCCCGAGAATGGCAAAAGGAAGGAAAGAATCTATAGAGAAGAAAAACTTGAAGTCATCTCATTGGCATGGAGATATCTCGAAGGATGGAAACTCAAGTCGCCCAGCAGCTCCTAAGTAGGCACAATAATGCCTGGGACCTCCGCACATAGAGACTGAGCTGGAGCAGCAAAAGCAACCTGCTCATCGTCAATGTCAATCGGCGGTTCACCCTGGGCGGGATGAACCACTGACTCTACCAATCTGCGAGGTGGTTGAGCCGGACGTGGCTGAGGAACATCGAAAGCTCACCTCCGTCTAATGCCTGATGATACCCTGCTGGAACATCCGGGTCTATCACGGTGCATCACCTGTACAAGATCTCCAAATCACCTCAGAAAGGGTGTGGTAAGCCTAAAACCTGTGGCTCATTATTTTAAAACAATACTCTAGGCATCTCTAAGTCCTAAAACATGCATGGGTCAGTTAAAAATCTCTAGTAGAGTCAAAACTATATGTTTATTAAATGTTTTAGTTTTGAAAAAAATTCGCCAGAGTCTCCTTTGTAAAATAGACTATCCGCATGCACATAGGCATGTCTAGGTGGCCATTCAGTAGCACACCTACCCAAAAAGAGAAACAGTTCATATTAATTGAAAAAAATCAAAAATCAACCTCACATAGTTGCCAAATTACCATGGACATTTTTTTAGTTGAAAATCCAGGCTCACTAGGCCTAAAAAAGGATGAGTAAACTGACCAAAAAGAGCAAAATAGCACTGTCTCAGAACCTGAATTAATTTACATCCAAACGTGCATTACAGTAAGATATTCATACATATGTAGTCAAAAAAAATTTAACAGGTCATATAGGCATACATTTTTCATACATTACGTCTAAAAGCCCCCTACGTGGTTTACATGCTTTTAACGGTCAAAACTTGCAAAACAAAGACGTAAAACGTTACCTGCGCTACGCTGATCGCGTAGGAACTGACAAATTCAGTAAATAGCTGTCCAAACTCCGTAGATCTAAAAAAGAAGATCGAAATCCGTTTGGAACTCGAATTTGAACCTTCAAGAAATAAAATCCCGCTGCTCAATAAATAGCCTAGGTGGAAGAGGGCCCACTTGTGGCTGCCGTACCTCCACTTAAGGCTCCCCAGGGTGGGTCCCTCTCCCCCAGGCTCAGTTCGATTCGGGTTAAAATGAAGTTTCTAAGCGCTGCCAAGTCAAATCTGAAGAAAAATAGCTACGCGAATTGAGCGGTTTGTCCTGAAATCATGCGTTTAAGCAGCATGATTCTGACAGAAAGGGGAACACTCTGGAAACCCTTTATTATTCCTCCTGGAGCCATGTTCGGGGTCCATTAATGAAAACTGCTAAAAAACTATCGAAAAATGACATTAAACTGTAAAAAATCAACACTATCGAAGTTCGGGTACAAACCGAAGCCAGTTTCAACCGTTGGTTCCACTCCAGCGAAGTTCGGGTACAGACCGAAGCCAGTTTAAACCGTTGGTTCCACTCCAGCAAAGTTCGGGTATAGACCGAAGCCAGTTTCAACCGTTGGTTCCACTCCAGCGAAGTTTGGGTACAGACCGAAGCCAGTTTCAGCCGTTGGATTCAGACCAATGAAGCTCAGGTATAGATCAAGTCCAGTTCAACCGTTGGCTTCAACCCAACGAAGTTTGGGTACAGTCCGAGTCCAGTTCAGTCGTTGGCTTTAACCCAACGAAGTATCGGGTACAGACCGAGTTCAGTTCAGCCGTTGGCTTCAACCCAACGAAGTATTGGGTAAAGACCAAGTCCAGGACAGTCGTTGGTTTCAACCCAGCGAAGTTTCGAGTACAAATCGAGATAATTTAACCTCTTGATCAGCCCCAGCAAAGCATCGGGAGTGATCCGGTGACGGAGGTAATTTTAGTAATCCATCGCCAATGATGGAATCTGTTATACACATCCTCAAAAAGAGCACCAAGGTGGTATCAATAATATCAACCTCAACAGAATCTACGAAGCTATCGCAGAGAACGTCATCCCCTGTAGAAAAGATGAGAAAAATCTGTGATAGCTCATCTTTGACAATCTCATCCTCGTCTGAAAGTGATAAAAATAGTTCGCGATAGCCTATCATTGTCCCCTCCAGTAGAACAAAACGAGGACAATTTGTGATAGCTTAGCGTTGACTAACATCAATCGAATGATAATATCGCATCAAGGGTTATCATGAATAACGTTATCCATAGTAAAAGATGACGTAGACATTCAAGGGTAACCCTAACCCATCAAAGGTATCCAACCAGCGTAACATACCTTTCGACAATCACATTTCAAGTGTCTAGAAATCTTTATCCTGCTCATTTCATTGCATTGCATGACCATGATAAAGAGGGGCATCTGTAGACACTCGAAATTTTTCTTGCCCCAATACTAACACTGTAGGAAGGCAAAGCTGTCAATTGAATTAACTCCGATCTCAATACCGGGCCTCCAAATTAAATCTGATCCCAATATCGGTAAACTCAAGATCGATCCCCAATATCGGTCAATTCAAATCCGATCCCCAATATCGGTAAACTCAAATCCATCCCCAATATCGGTCAACTCAAATCCGATCCCTAATAACGGTAAACTCAAATCTGATCCCTAATATTGGTAAACTTAAATCTGATCCCCAATATCGGTACTCAATCCAGCTCCGATCTCCAATCGGACTGCCAATCCATCTCCGATCTCCAATCAGACAGTTAATCCAGCTCCGATCTCCAATCGGACCATCCATCCAGCTTTGATCTCTAATAGGACAGTTAATCCATCTTCGATCTCCAATTGGACCCTCAATCCAGCTCTAATCTCCAATCGGACCGTCAATCCAGCCCCGATCTCCAATCGGACCGTTAATCCAGCTCCGATCTCTAATCGGTTCGTCAATCCAGCCTTGATCTCTAATCGGACTGTCTATCCAGCTCCGATATCCAATCAAACTGTCAATCCAGCTCTGATCTCCAATCAGATCGTCATCCAACTCCGATTTCCAATCGGACCGTCAGATCAACCCCGATCTCAATATCGGGCCATCAGATCAACTTCGATCTCCAATCGAAAGGTCTATCCATCTCCGATCTCCAATCGGACTGTCAGATCAACCCCGATCTTAATATCGGGCCATCATATCAACTCCGATCTCTAATCAGACCGTCAGATCAACCCCGATCTCAATATCGGACCATCAGATCAACTCCGATCTCCAATCGGACCGTTGTATCGACCCCGATCTCAATATTAGGCCGTCAGTCAAACTCGATAACCAATATTAGGACAACCACAGCACCGATCAACAGTATCGGGATGTCAACTCAGTCCCGACAGCCACCCGGGAGAGGTACAAATCAGCCCCGGCAGCAACCCGGAAGGTACAGGTCATCCTCGGTCTCAACACAGGAAGTCAAGTTAACCTCAGGCACAAACCTGAAGCATCACAACACCTCTAGATGAAAACTTGGAATGACCACGTCAGCTTCAGGTGTAACACTGAGGACAAACAGACTCGAGTGGGATCCAAATCTTGGAAATGACCCCCGGAAGTCGACCAAAGGTCGTGTCGACACTCCAGACAGCCCTGGGAGGGGCAAAATGGTCATTTTACCAACCCTAAGCCAATTCGGTAAAATTCAAGCCGAATTGATGCCACCAAGGTCATAACGAACCATAACGACGATCCCTAGTGTAAACAGCGCAAGACAGCTCAACAGATAAACTGCGGGGAATCAAAGACCTGGTTATGAGCCTGTCTTCTTGGACTCGGAAAATGTTTTATCCCATGTCACTGTGACACTCTCGGCTAGGGCTTTCCAAAAAGGTATAGCACGCCTCAAACGGACACTCCGATCAAAAGTTAGAAAGTTTCGACTTCGACCTCACGTTGCTTAGAGTGCACGTACTTCGAGATGATTAAACCAAATAGGTGGGCCCCACTAGGGGAGCCGCACCTCTACCTGCGGTAGCAGCAGGTAGAGCTGAGGCTCTCTAATCTATAAATATGAGGCCACCCCCCTCATTTTCAAAAATTAAAAACTCAGCGAACCTCTGCCCGTTTGATTTTTTGACTTTTTCACCTCATCCAAACCCAAATATTTTCACTCTAACACATAGATATACCCACATACTACCTCATATCAAAAAATAACCGATAGATTTGGACGTGTAGAGCCTACGATTTAGCAAAAAGCCTGTGTAGTAGTCCATTGTAAGTATTTTCACGATCAAAAAGTAAATATTACTTCTACGTACTTTTATACACTTGCACGTTAAGTTTTGTTTTCTAAACATGCCCGGAACTTAGTTCCGTGGCCGTTTTCGTCAAAATTTGGTACATTTTTATACATAAATTGATTTTCTGGCATTTATACAACTCGGATTGACAATCCGTCAGCTCCAGTAGCTTTAGTACACTAGCACCGTCGTTTTAAGCAACTTTGCGAGACTGGGTTATCTTTCGAGTCCATGTTTGGCTTTTTTGTGTTTATTTAACTGTATATACACTACTTTTTCAATATTGTCAAGCCCGAATGTCAAATCTGAGGTAGTTACTGCTTTTATATATATTTATACATATATAAGTAGCTTTCACCACCACTGGGTTCTCTTCCCAGTCTTGGTTGACTACGTTTATGTCAATATATATATATATATATATATATATATATATATATATATATTTCAATTCCAGTCCGGGCACCGGCATGAAAACCCATCGCCCTTTATACTGTTTTTGCACCCTTCACCATTACTGGGTTATCTTCCCAGTCCCTGGTTGACTATTTTTTTGCAAATTTACAATCCAGTCTGGCTTGGACTATTTCATGGCCTTTATACTATTTTTGCACACTTCACCATTACTGGGTTATCTTCCTAGTCTCTGGTTGACTACCTTTCTGTAAATTTACATTCCAGTTCTGCCTGGATCATTCTGTGGCCTTTTTACAGCTTTTATATATATTTATGCATATATAAGCAGCCTTCACCACCACTGGGTTCTCTTCTCAGTCTTGGTTTACTACGTTTCTATCAATATATATATATATATATATATATATATATATTTCAATTCCAGTCCGGATACCGGCGTGAAAATCCATCGCCCTTTACAGCTTTTATATATAACTGTATGTATATATATATATATATATATATATATATAAACTTGCTTTCTATTCAACTGCTGCTTTAAATATTTATTTTATATGAATTGGCACTAACATATCTGCGGGCGGACTAGATTTATTTAAATCTCGCCAACTCTAGTTTTCAAACGGTTCAAAACAGGTACAGACCGAACCTAGAATCTAGAATGGCTGAGATTTTCTTAAATCTAGCTTTCATTCTAGTTTTAGCTTCCAAAGCAACCTCGCGCCCCTTGGATAGCTATCTAGTGGGAACGAGATGCTTCGGCCATGCGGACCAGGATTTACTGAATGAATCCTCGGTTCTGGTAATATTGGAATATTTATCTGTTTCTGTACAAATTTCAACTGTGCAGGTTTTTGCTACTCATATGTGAGCCTAGGAATCATGGGATTCATGATCAAACTGATCAGAATCTGATTTCCACGATGGACAAACTCCGATTGACGAATGTACCCTGCCGATTTTTCTTTAGAAATGTACATTTAAAAGACCTTAAAACGGTTATCCGGATTTAAGGTCTCAATATAATGAAAAAATATGGATTGCCGTGTCAGAGTCCCTCCGATGGCTATCATGCCCATGAGGAGACTAACACTTGTATATTTGTTGTGGTCGAGGATGCTTCGCAGCCTGATAAATCACCATTCACATGTAGCCTTAAGGCTATAAAAATAAAATTAAAAGTAGCGATACGCTTCAATTCCTATATTAGCGTAAGGGTTTGATAAACCAGCTTTCAAAACATCATTTTCAATTCAATCAAAAGAAAAGCTTTTCAAAAAATCAAATTAAATGCTTTTGCAAATCATATCAAAGACTGATTTTCAAATCAAATTAAACCCTTCGTATATAGGTTCAACGAAGCCTGTCAAAGCTTTCAAATCAATCAAACATAGACCCAATTTTCAAAACATCATTCACTCACGCATTTCAGTTTTAAGAGAAATATTGAAAAGATGTGGCACCGTGTTTACACAGGAGTTGTGGGGTGCCTACCACCTTCCCCACACTTAACCAAGCCCCAGAGCTCAAACTTTGTTTTCAAAGATCTACTTTCGACAGTGTCCAACAATTGGGCCTCTTTCAAACAAAACTCGGTTGAGTTGGTACAACCATTTTCCAATCTACCAACTGGCGACTCTGTAAAACGTTCAAATCGTCGACATGATACATGTTGGCCTTTTTCTTAAAAAACCCTTCAAAACCTTTTTCCTAAATAACAAGAGTGAGGGTAGAGATAACTTAGGAAAAGAGATTAAAAGATCCGGGTTGTGACCTTACCTGCAGTATTTTTAAACCGACGTCAACATCTATCTTGGCGAAATCTTTGATAAACCTGCGATAAAATCCTGCATGTCCAAGAAAAGAGTTTGACACCCCCAGAATAGGTTCAATCCTCCCAACCCAATCTGATTCGCCAAATATATGGTACAGAATCCAAATGCAATCTTTTATAACAAACGGTCGTGCAAAATACGACCACACAACTGTTAGTTTCAATACAAAGTATATAATACAAAATATAAACACTAAAATTCAATCCCCATTAATTATTATCACACTATTTAACAATAATAATGAGGACTACAACTGCTCTAACTCTGCCCATCACTCTGTTCCCTGACTAGTCCCTGCAACATTCTCATTTCCTGAAGAGGACAATAGAATAAAAGGGTGAGCTCAACTAGCCCAGTAAATAATATTATGACTAAGATAATAAAGAATAATTTATCGTTAGTCTTCAACAAATCAGATAAAATATTATGGACAACAAGTTTTAGATCAACAACTGCAGCGAAAATAATAATTTATCAGAAGAATTAAGTAGAAAATGATGTCTACTATCTTTTATGATTTAAAAGTCCATCATCAATATTTTATCCCTGTCAATCAATATATATCTCAAATTAAATATTCATCTTTGCACTACGGGCCAAAGATATTCATTTGTATCACCAGTGGTCATGTCCATCTTTGCACTACGGGACAAAGATATTCATCAGGTAATCATTCATCTTTGCATTACAAGCCAAAGATATTCATCAAATAATCATTCATCTTTGCACTACAGGCCAAAAATATTCAGTTATATCACAATTTAAGACTGAGGATGATGAAAAACAATATAAACAATGAATTCAGTGAGATAAATGACAAAGATTAGGGATTTGTAATTTAATTTATCTAAGTTCAAGAATACTCCATAATAATCAATTGTGGAGCAAAATTCAAGAATGAAGTTTAAAACATGGATCTAATCAAAGATAGGAACCATAACAGACAACTTGGACAAAGAAAAGAAAATTTAATTTTTATATGAATAGTACCGTATTCATGAATAGTGCCGTATACGTGAATAGTGCCGTATACGTTAATAGTAAGCCCGACATGAAAAGGTAAAAATTTCATAATAAAATTCATACCAATATTTCGGTGGAATTATATTAAAAGCAATAACATCATTTACAAAAAAAATAACATCCCTTACCTCAGTAGAATACTCAATCTATCTCGATTATCGGATATTATGCTGACGAAAACTTGCACTATTATCAACACACAAAATATCTAAACACTCACAAGAAATACGCTTGATACTATACAGAGAGAATTTTATGATTCTGGTGTGATTTTCATTTCTAACTAAGCACCCTATTTATAGGAAAATGCTTAGCACACAAAAGCTGACCAAATTTAACCAACGAATGCAATTTTTGAATATAAACTCTCAGCCAAAAATAAGCATCTTCACTTTGACAAACCAACAACAATGGGGCCCACACATGTTTTAAACATTTATTACAACAAAAATTAATTTAGGCCCAATATTCAGGAACTTCAATAATTTATAATAAATAGCCCTTTTATCAGAAAAATACGAACCTTATATCCATTCCATATGAAATTTAATTCTCTGCAATTTTGTAGAAGAAAGTTTTTCCAAATTCTGAACGAAAAATGACCCAAATTTACATACGGATGAATTTGCAGGCTACATTTTTTTTCAAACGAAATCTTTTATTTTCCTCCCACACCACCATGTTGACAAACCAAAGAAATCAGCATTTATAACAACAAAAGGATAGTGGGGCCCGTATGACATGTTTTTAATGTTTTTTGTAACAAAATAATTCGATCCCAATTTGCTCTCTTCCACCTCATTTTATTTATATATCGTGAATTTATTGTAAAAATATTACCATTTAAATTATAAAATTATATTATTATATTATCACATTATACATTTATAATGTAATATTATAATAATGTATTTGAATGAATTATTTTATCAGAAAAGATAAAATATTAATTTTCAACAATTGTCTCTTTTGCTAAAAATCCCTCCATTTATATCAAAATTGAACAAATATTTCCTTATCATTTTTATCAATAATTAATTATTATTCACAAATAATATTACAGATTCACAATAATGACAACCAGGTCGTTCCCAAGAAAGAGGAGGCTTTCCGATAAGGATTTCTCCTTTCTGGCAAGCAATTAGATTAACTAACCCCTTTCCTAGACAGAACTTTCTAGGCATTGCCAATAATGCTGTCTAATAATATTATTCAAATAATATGAATTATTGATTTGATAATGCAAAATACTGTGCAGTGACAATTATTGAATCAACACTAATATAAAATATTGTGCAATACCGTGTGCTACTATACAACAACACGTATTACTTTATTTTAACCACCGGGTATTTCAACAGTTTTAATGGTAACATTCTTGCTGTTATTTTTAGAAAACTTATTCTTGTCGTTTTCTTCATCCGACAGTTTTTCGTTATGGGGCCCACAAATGGCTGAGCCGACGAACGAATATTCCCCGACAACAAGAATATTCCACGACCAAACGAATATTCCCCAACAACGATGAATATTTTATAACCATTTGCTTATTTTAAAATATTAGATATTACCCATAACTTATCACATTTATCAAAACAACCCCTTACTATTTCAAAATAATATATAGAGGAAATTCAATTTTATTCATAAAAAATTGGGGTCTTACAAAGAGCGTATCTCCCGCATGCTGACGGGGTAAGGCAATGCAGATATAATATCAATTTTAGCTTTATCTACTTCTAACCCATTAACTGACACTACATGACCAAGTATAATTCCTTATTCTACCAAAAAGTGACATTTTTCCCAATTTAGCACAAGGTTTGTTTCCAAACATCTATCCCATACACGTGTCAGATTATCTTGGCAAGCATCTAACGAATCACCATGTACTATGAAATCATCCATAAAGACCTCAATGCATTCTTCTAAAAGATCGAAAAAAATACTCACCATGCATATTTAAAAAGTACCTGGGGCATTGCAGAGTTCAAAGGACATTCGCCTATAGGCAAAGGTACCAAAGGGACATGTGAATGTGGTCTTTTCTTGGTCTTTGGGTGCAATCACAATCTGGTTATAACCTGAGAAACCATCTAGAAAGCAATAATAAGTATGCCCAGCTAATCGTTCTAACATTGATCAATAAAAGGAAGGGGAAAGTGATCTTTTCTAGTAACAACATTTAATCTCCTATAGTCAATACACACTCTCCAACTTGTTTGCATCCGAGTGGGTACTAACTCATTATTATTATTCTTGACAACCGTAATTCTGAATTTCTTTGGAACTACCAGCACTGAACTTACCCATTGACTGTCGGAGATGGGGTAGATGACTCTTGCATCGAGCAATTTTATTACCTCTTTCTTTACTACCTCCATCATTGATGGGTTCAATCGTCTTTGTGCATCCCTCGTAGGTTTAGCCCAGTCTTCCAGCAAAATCTGATGCATGCACATTGCGGGGCTAATACCTTTGATGTCTGCTATAGTCCAACCAAACATTGTAATGTGGTCCCTAAGGACTCTCAACAATTTTTCTTCCTGCACTTTGGTTAGATTACTAGCAATTATCACAGGTAAGGTCTCATTAGTCCCTAAATACGCATATTTCAAGTGTGCAGGTAATTATTTCAATTCAAGTGTTGGAGCTTGCTCAACAGATGGTAATAGTTTTTGGTGAGACACAGGTAATTGAATTAACTGGACAGCATGCTTATCTGAGAGTGTAGGCAATGAGTGTAGTGCAGCCACAATTTCCTTCAATTCCTAATTTTGCTCAAGTTCATACTTCCCATCCATGTCCAAACTGCTGAAAATAGCAACCTCCAAACTCTCTTTGAATTTGTTCAAAAGTTTCCTGCACTAAAGAGTCACACACCTCAATTGCAAAAACTTAACAAATATCACTAGGGTACCTCATGGCATCATAGATGTTAAATTGGATCTTTTCGCCATCAAACTCCATTGTTAAGGTCCCATTGTGCACATCAATCATAGTCCTCGCTGTCTTTAGTAATGGCCTTCTTAACAAGATGCGGGATGGGTTTGGTGATCTATCATCCTCCATATCCACTATGTAAAAATCTGCAGGAAAGATTAGTTCATTCACCTGCACCAAGACATCTTCAACTACCCTTGGGGGTAAGTGTTAGTACGATCTGCCAATTAAATAATCACACCAGTATTTTTCAAAGGACCTAGATTTAGAGACTTATAAATAGATAATGGCATCACATTATTCGAACACCTAAATCTAGCATGGCCTTCTCAAATCTAGTGTTTCCTATCTTGCATTGGATCGTGAACATGCCTGGATCTTTACATTTAGGGGGCATTTTTCTTTGAAGAACAGCTGATACATTCTCCCCAACTGTGACTTTTTCATCATTTTCCAATTTTCGTTTGTTAGTGCACAATTCTTTTAAAAATTTTGCATACCGTGGCACTTGTTTAATTGCATCAAGTAATGGAATATTTACTTCTACTTTCCTAAAAGTTTCCAGAATTTCTTTTTCCTGTTCATCTTTCTTTGAAGTTCTAGAATTTCTGTGAGGAAAGGGAAGAGGAATATCTTTAAGCTGACAAGGAGGGTTAGGATGCACCTTAGATTTTTTCGGTTCTGCCTTAGCTTTTTCTTTCTCGAACTCAACTATGGTTGTGGGTGTATGCATCTGCTTCCCACTCCGCAAGGTTATGGCACTGGCATTCTCCTTAGGATTCACGACAGTTTGAGATGGGAGCTTCCCTAAACATTGAGAGTCCAACCGACCCACATTAGTAGCTAATTGGCTCATTTGACTCTCCAAACTATGGATGGAAGATTTCATCTCTTGTTGAAACTGTTGTCTCTGTTGCATAAATGCTTTGAACATGTCCTCCAAGGATGTTCCAGCATTGGCCGGTGCTGCTGGTTTGGGTTGGTACTGTGGCTGATTTGGCTGAAATTGCAGTTTATTTGGGTAAAACCCTTGCGCCTGCGGCCTAGCACCCCCATAACTCAAATTAGGATGGTCCCTCCATCCTGGATTGTAAGTATTGGAAAAAGGATCATATTTCCTCTGCGGCTGTGCCTGATAATTTCCCATTACATTAGCTTGATGTGCATTATCTTCCTCTTGTAATGTTGGGCAAGAATCCGTAGAGTGCCCCGCCATTAAACAAATTCCGCAAGCCTTTACAACCGACAAGTTACTTGTTGCTAATTATTTCACCACAACAGTTAAGTCAGAAATCTGTTGCTCTATATTACTCGTGCTTACCTCACTTACCCTTTATGCTGGATGATCATTCCGTGTTCCATATTGTTGTGCATTGGCGGCCATATTTGCAATCAAATTCTTTGCAGCCTCTGTTGTTTTATCCACTAATGCTCCCCACTAGCAGCGTCGATCATACTCTGATCCATCGGTACAAGTCCCTCATAAAAGTATATGATAAGGTGTTGATCATTAATCTGGTGGGGTGGATAGCTGGAGCAATGCTTTTTGAATTTCTCCCAGTATTCATACAATGTTTCACTATTGAATTGTCGGACTCCACAAATTTCTTTCCTTATGTTGGCTACTCTTGAAGCATGAAAGTATTTCTCCAAAAATAGCTTTTTAATGTCATTCTATGATTGTATTGATCCCGAGGGGCGATAATACAACCAATCTTTTGCTAAATCCGCCAATGAGAATGGGAAAGCTCTCAGTGAGGTTATTGAGTGATATTAGGAGTTGGCAACTCCTTTAAAGTCATGTTATTTGGCACCGCCATCTCCTCATCTGATTTGCTTGAAGAATGGTCTGAAAGTAGTGTGAGTGCGATGTTGAGGCTTGGTGATGGAGCTTCGTCTGAATCTGCAAGTGGACCTTGGGATTTCCGAGCTTCCTTCCTAAGCCTTCGTGCGATTCTCTCTATTTCTGGATCAAATTTCAAGTCAAGAGAGTGAGAGGATCGAGGCATAACAAAATAAAACAAAACAAAAATAATTGAATAAATAAAAACAAATAACACTCCCCGACAACTGCGCCAAAATTTGGTAGTTGTCGTTTAGCACTACAAAATCAACCTTACTTCAATTCCACTAACTCAAGAATTATTATAATAATAAGCAAGGATCGATCCCATAGAGAGTGAATTATTTTATATTTATCCAAGTATTTCCTAATGAATTTTGGATTTATAGTGTGAAAAGTTGAATTAATGAAAATGAATTTAAAAGAAATATCAATGAGTAAAAAGCTTCAATTCCTCAGTTCAGTATCCCCTTTTCACAATTATGGATTAACCAAGTGTTTACAATATTTATCTTTCAATGAGATTAATAACCCTACATAACCGCGATCGCTAATTATTCAAAATTCTCATTATGTGCAAATCTAATGTGATGATCGCCAACAAAAGATCCTAACTATCATACAACCTAGAACTATCAGTCTAGATTTAATACAATAGAAGCATGAAAAATGAGAACTAGATTATTCCAAGCAATAACTACATAATCAGGAATTATTTAACTTGTCTTCTGAAAACCTTAATAATATTCAAAAGCTTGACCACAATCAAATATTATTAATTGCTACTTATGATCAGACATACATCGTTTGCTTAATATATATCTTAATCTAGCAGATGATATCTGATAAGCGGTTTTATGACCACTTATTCAGATAATAATCAGCTCATTCTGTTGCTTAAACTCAAGTAATCCTGTGCGTTTAATATGTTTTTCCTTTGTTTGCACCGTTTATGTTTAGGAACTCTCCGAGTGCAAATTGAGCGTTAAAGGCATGATAGATGATAGATGAAGATGTTGCGAGGCTAAAAGTGCAGAAGTGCAAGGAAGCGGAGCTGAAGCCAAGTGCAGCAACAAAGAAATGCACCAGCAGAATTTCATGGCACGCGCGGCCGCGCCGTGTTAAGGCAGCCAGCCCGCGCGCTCACGCCAACCCCCAGACCAGAGTCCCAGTTTTTGTGCTCGCGCGGCCGCTCCAAGCCCAAAGTCGAATGCCGCGCGGCCGCACCAACTCCCAGCTTGACCAAGTTTGACTTTCGACATAGCAGATCGGGAGAAGGCTTATATTAGGGCTTTTGCCCTCATTTGCTCGGCATCTCCACTAGGGAGTTCATGACCTAGTTTTCCATTTTCCTTCTCTTTTCATTTCTTATTTAATCTAGATTAGGAGTAGATTAAGGTTTAATTAGTTTAGTTAGGTTCTAGGGTTTCTGTTGGACTTGAAGATTGAAGCAAGGGGTAAACAACAAAGATCCACACTTGGAGAAAGACTCAAGATTTGCAATTTCTATTTCTTAATTCTCCTTGTATTCATGTATATTTGGATGATGTTTATAAACCTTGTGGATAATATATTCAAGTATTTATGACTTAGTTTATATTTTGGGATTTCAATGGAACCCAACACATAGTTGTATTGATTGCTCTCTCTCTTTGCTATTATTGCGAATTGGTTATCATAACTTGTGCGTTTAGATTGATTTATTGTGAACCTATATGAAATTGACAAATGGATTTTAGGTTTAGACCTAGTTATGATATCATGCGAAAGTTAGAGATTCTTGCGGGTAATTTATGAGATTATGTGACGTGTGTCTCATTCATTGTCCTAAAGAGTTGATAATTTGTTAGTGTTTAGGATAGAAATATACCTAAATGCCGTATGTAACCATTTGAGAATCTAATCTTAATGACTTCCTATGCGAAAGTTGGTAATTGATGGAGTAGTTAACGAGATTTCCCGTGACATGTGTCTTGTTAATTGTTCTGGATATTAGTTGCTTGATAGTGTGTAGGATAGACATATACCTACATGCCGCATTAGGAAGATTCATAGTTGCCCATCGAAAGAGGCTAATATGTAATCGTGATTTCTCGGTTGTTAATTCTAGGTGCTTATTATTCTAAGTGAGAAGGTTAAGAGATTCTAACGAAGTGTTGGGGGAAATTGTAATCCCATGTCTTCATTATCTGAATTTACCCTAGGATTAGTTATTGCATGTTTTAATTCTTGCGTAGTTTTACTTAGCTTTAATAATTCATTCTCCTTCTATCCCGTTTAAATAAGACTAAGGCGATTATGTGCTAGTGGTTTGGTGACCTTTTATCTGTTAATTCTCCGTGGGAACGATCTTTACTTACTCTTTATTACTTGTTGACCGCGTATACTTGCGCGTAAATTGTGTCATCAAATCGGCCAACATTTTTGGCGCCGTTGCCGGGGAGTTATTTGATAACTGTTTGCCAACATTAGTTTAATCAAATTAGTCTTAATTTAAACTTTTTATTTTTGTTTAATTCTCTTCTCATATTCTCTTTTCAGGTACAATGGACTTAAATTTCTATCCATGGAATTGTACAAGTCAAGAGCAACCAAGGGAAACATACACTGATGGCGTCAACCCAATTGCAACAGTTTCAGCATAGCTAGAGGTTCACTCGAGGAAGCTGGATACTGTCTCAGCTCAGCAGAATCGAGAGACGGCGGTGACCTATGACTACGGTGCTGGGAGCTACACGAGCCATCAGGAGCCTATCAGTTATGGGCAGGAGCAGTATGGGGGTGGTTATTCCTACACCGAACCTTATCCCACTTATCAACAAGATTTGGGGTATCACCCAAACCCTTCATCAGACTACTATCAAGACCAACACTGGGATCCAAATCCTGTTTACGCCCCAGAATGCACATTCCAGACTCTAATTTATGAGCCTCAACATAATTTTGAGGGTGACATAGAAAATGCAAGCTTGGAGGAAGGAGGTGACATATCACTGAAGGACATCTTGATTGAGCAACAAAAGTCAGTCAAGAATATCCAAGAACAGGGCAGAGCAAATTAGTAGGGACTTGATGATAGAGGATGAGCAAGGGCAAAACCATACTGTGAGCTATCAAGAACAATACAAGCCAAGTCCAAATTGTGCACCCGAACCCACTTATCAATCCCCATGGTTACAAGGAGAACAGTCAACAATGGACTTCATGTATGCAAGCTCAGAAAACCAAGAGGAGTTATTTGGGAGCCAGGAACCATCAAACCAAAATTATCAATATCAGATGGCCCCAATTAACTATGCTTCTACCAGTGAGCCTCAATACAGGGAGCCCGTGGCTGAAACAGAAAAGGAAGGATTGGAAATTATGTGGGGGAATTCCATAGCATCGACAGAGGAGACCTTGATTGAGTAAGAGCAGTCAATTGAGGATCTTCAGATTTGGGTGGAGCAGATTAGCACGGCATTAAGGAAGGAGGAGGTATGTGAACAAGAGACAACAGTGCAAGATTTTGTGCCTCCAATGACTGAAGCCGTAAGTTATGAGCCCCAGACTACTTGGTGCTATGACATGGGTGCAAAAACTGATAGAGAATCCGAAGTGCAATTGCAACTGGAAGAGCGAAAGGTAATGGATATCGAGGAGCCAATTGGGGCTGTGGAGTATGAATGTGAACCAACAGTGATAATACCCCAAGTGCCTCCTCCCCCGAAGTTTGAGACTCCAGTCAAGTTTGCACACCCTTGCCCCCTTGGAAGCCACATTACAGATACGGATCTCGATGGCATGAGAGAGTCCGTGAGCTTTAAACCATGGTGGTCAGAAGAAAATAGAATAGAAGAAGAGTCCGTTGTGTGGTCTATACCTCCATGCCTCGATTATTTCACCTACACAACGGAACCCTTGCCTAGCTCCCCAACCTTCAGGACGGGGAATTCTTTTACTTATCCAATGCTAGGTTGTTTAAATCTGCATCCACTCCTACTGGGAAGCTGCCAAAGTCACACAGCTATTCTGATGGATGGAGGGGTTCTCCAGTATCATCGGGGAGTTGGGTAGCAGTGGGCAGACACAGTCAAGCTAGAGGACTATAAATCAAGCGCTAGATGGGAGGCACCCCATCATTTCTCTCTCTCTTTGTTTAATTCTCCATTACCTACTTCCCATCATCCCTCTCTCCATCTCTTTGTTTAATTATCCATTTACATGCTTTCTATCACATTTCCCTCCCCCTCGTTTAATTCTTATTAGTTAATTTTTAGTTTAAATTTTTGCATACTATAGGAATTAGGAGTTCATTGCCTACATTTTTGAACTTAGGCATTAGTGCATATCTTTTTGGAACCATGAAGCTTATAGCATACTTTTGATACACTTGCACATTGCGTATACGCACTTAGAGAATTTTTTGGGAATTTGAATGCATATATCTTTCCATGTTTAATTCTCTTGATGTAAATATTATGTATTAGCTTTTGATGGTTTAATAGGGCTTAATAAGTCTTGTTTGCATATTTCAGGTTAAAAGCTGCTTGGGAGCAAAGTTCAAATGCCATAGCCTCTGTGCTTAGAAACATTATGCAGAAAACAGGATCTGGCATGCTGCGCGGCCGCGCCAGGATAAGCTTGAGCTGGCGCGCGGCCGCTCCTCTCACAGACTGGGCCTGTCTTGGGAAAAATCCTACAGATTTTGGGGGGTACCACTTCATGTCAATTATTAGCAGCCCCCAAGCCTCAGTCCCTATAATCCCAAACCCTTAGTTCCTTAATGCAATCCCCCATCTCTTCCATCTCATTCAATCCCCCCCCCCCCCACTACAAGCCTTAGTTTTGAAAACCTCCTACCTCCTCAATCCAAGGTACCAATTCTCATCCGCCTCATCCTCTCAACCTGATCAACTGGGATAGTGAGTGTGGAATCTCTAGCAGAGCAAGATTGATATGGAGCTGGGTTGGTTCGTTGAGTATAGTGTTGAGCGGAGTTTATTTTACCAAGAGCAGAGATGAGACGGGGAAACTTCTGAGAGGGCGCCACTTCATTTCATACAGCATAAGAAGCCAAATAGGGGAGTTTCTTTCATTTTACCGTTACCTTCAATGGGGACATTGAACAGTTTAAGTTTGGGGGTATTGGTGTTTATTTTGCATATAGGTAATTCATTTTATGTTTTGCATGTAAATAGTTCATTGCATGTAAGTTAGTTCATATAGTGCATGTAGGTTGTAAATAGTTAAAATTTGTCAAAATTTTAAAATTTTTGCATTCTGTTTTGCATTCTGTGTTAGGACAGTTTGCATGAATCCAGTTTCAGTTGGTGAGTTATGTATGTGGCCTATGAAGAAACTGAAATCACTTGATTGTTGAACTGATTTGAGACCAAAGCTTTATTGTATGGTCATACATGTAAATCCTTATCTGTCAGATACTGTGTAACCAGTTAGCACAATAGAGTAACCATCATGACATGCTAAGTTTAAATTTTTACATACTTGTCTTCTGGTGGAAAAACTATGTTTTAATAAAAGAGTTTCAGTTCGCATATAATAATAACTAGACTGTTAAAAGCTTAAGTTTGGGGGAAACAGGGGTTTTGCATGCTATGTGGGGAGATGGAGCGTAAAACGTACTCCCCTTTGAAAAGAAAAGAAAACAAAAGAAAATGCATTGAAAAAGGAAAAAATATAATAAACACATTGACTACGTCGAGTTCTGTGGCCTTTGATATTCGAGCAAGTAAGCCCTCGGGGTGTTTCTACACCCAGCGCCCTAAGGCCGTCTGGTCTGGGAGTGGTTGGTTGAAAGCTCACTACATGGATATCATTGAAAAGCCTAAGAGAACTAGGCATTGCAGAGTCGAATGTGTACACGGGAAAGTGCGAATACGCCCTCGTGAGTAATAAAAGCTTAATGAAAACCCCCTGTTGACTCTTTAACTCTAGTAATGCACGGTCTTAGTTAGAACTTATATAATTTACTATTTTTCTTAAGTTAAAGCTTGTTTTTTCCCTAAGAAGCATAGTAGGTGAGTTATTTATATGAATGCATATTTAATGGTTGCCAGGCACACAACGCATAATATATCAGTGCTGACAGTTTTGGATTTGCAGAATATGCCTTATGGTCTTGTTTTGGGTAGCTTATCTATTTCGACTATCTCGTGGTTTCCTGAGGCATTGCTTAGAAAGTTCGATACTGACTGAAGCTTCGATTCGCATTCATGATAGCGTAGGTTGCATACATTGTAGATACTGCATTGCATAGGTTGTTTAGTTTTGTTTTGGTTGCTTGAGGGCAAGCAACGTTTAAGTTTGGGGGTATTTGATAAGCGGTTTTATGACCACATATTCAGATAATAACCAGCTCATTCTGTTGCTTAAACTCAAGTAATCTTATGCATTTAATATGTTTTTCCTTTGTTTGCACCGTTTATGTTTAGGAACTCTCCGAGTGCAAATTGAGCGTTAAAGGCATGATAGCATGATAGATGAAGATGTTGCGAGGCTAAAAGTGCAGAAGTGCAAGGAAGCGGAGCGGAAGCCAAGTGCAGCAACAAAGAAATACACCAGCAGAAATTCATGGCACGCGCAGCCGCGCCGTGTTAAGGCAACCAACCCGCGCGCCCGCTCCAACCCCCAGACCAGAGTCCTAGTTTTTGTGCTCACGCGGCCGCACCAAGACCAAAGCCGAATGCCGCGCGGCCGCACCGACTCCCAGCTTGACCAAGTTTGACTTTCGACTTAGCAGATCGGGAGAAGGCTTATATTAGGGCTTTTGCCCTCATTTGCTCGGCATCTCCACTAGGGAGTTCATGCCCTAGTTTTCCATTTTCCTTCTCTTTTCATTTCTTATTTAATCTAGATTAGGAGTAGATTAGAGAGTAGATTAAGGTTTAATTAGTTTAGTTAGGTTCTAGGGTTTCTGTTGGACTTGAAGATTGAAGCAAGGGATAAATAACAAAGATCCACACTTGGAGAAAGACTCAAGATTTGCAATTTCTATTTCTTAATTCTCCTTGTATTCATGTATATTTGGATGATGTTTATAAACCTTGTGGATAATATATTCAAGTATTTATGACTTAGTTTATATTTTGGGATTTCAATGGAACCCAACACATAGTTGTATTGATTGCTCTCTCTCTTCGCTATTATTGCGAATTGGTTATCATAACTTGTGCGTTTAGATTGATTTATTGTGAACCTATATGAAATTGACAAATGGATTTTAGGTTTAGACCTAGTTATGATATCATGAGAAAGTTATAGATTCTTGAGGGTAATCTATGAGATTATGTGACGTGTGTCTCATTCGTTGTCCTAAAGTGTTGATAGTTTGTTAGTGTTTAGGATAGAAATATACCTAAATGCCGTATGTAACCATTTGAGAATCTAATCTTAATGACTTCCTATGCGAAAGTTGGTAATTGATGGAGTAGTTAACGAGATTTCCCGTGACATGTGTCTTGTTAATTGTTCTGGATATTAGTTGCTTGATAGTGTGTAGGATAGACATATACCTACGTGCCGCATTAGGAAGATTCATAGTTGTCCATCGAAAGAGGCTAATATGTAATCGTGATTTCTCGGTTGTCAATTCTAGGTGCTTATTATTCTAAGTGAGAGGGTTAAGAGATTCTAACGAAGTGTTGGGGGAAATTGTAATCCCATGTCTTCATTATCTGAATTTACCCTAGGATTAGTTATTGCATGTTTTAATTCTTGCGTAGTTTTACTTAGCTTTAATAATTCATTCTTCTTCTCGCCCGTTTAAATAAGACTGAGGCGATTATGTGCTAGTGGTTTGGTGACCTTTTATCTGTTAATTCTCCGTGGGAACGATCTTTACTTACTCTTTATTACTTGTTGACCGCGTATACTTGCGCGTAAATTGTGTCATCAAATCGGCCAACAATATCAATTTACTAATTTAATCCTGCAGAAACAAAATTAGTCAATTGAATAGCATACAAGAAAGTTTATGTAGATAATCAGAATAAATCTCACATACGAAAGAATAAATAGAATAAACTTGATCAAACCATTAATTATAAATAAGGTTCGACATCCCTTCAGAATTGAATTGAGTAATTTAGCCTGACATGCCTTGATTGTTCAAAACTAGGGTTTGAATAGCCACCAAGAATTCCTAGATCAAAATATGATTAAACCTAAGAAAACTACTAATATTTATAGTCTATCAAAATCCTATTACAAATAGGTAAGTCTTTAATCCTTCTCCAGCTCAACTTTATGTTTTAAGTGACCAAATCTGAATCAATCCCGTCAGCTACGCGCGCCCCGCACTTGAATCCCTTGTAGACTGGCGTGCCCCGCGCTACTAGGCCAGAGACTTTAATATGTTTGGCAAGGCCTGTGCCTCTTTCTTTACACTTCTAGTGCGCCCCGCTCAGATCACCTCTTTCAGCCTGCTTTCTTCCCATTTACCCGGCTACGCTTCTTTCCTACAAATTCACACAAAAACATGAAAAGTAACATGCACACTTAAGTAATAACAATATATCACGCTAAGAAATACCGATTTAGTAGGTTTTTAACCTACTTATCAAAGTTCCTTATTGAAATTACTGTAACCTTGACTTAATTGTTCAAGAAAGGTATTATTTTATCTTTCAAATGCTTTAAGTTTATTTCTAAAGCATGACTGTTAAATATAATGTTTATTGTTATAACTCATAGTTATTTAAGAATTCTTTTGTTATCGAACTTTTAAATTATTGTAAGTTTGATTCAACTACTCCTTAGTTGATGATAGTTGAGCTGTAAATTACCATTTGAGCTTATTCAAACCAAACTTTCTTTGGTACGGACTTGTTAATTAAAATTAAGATGAACAACCTTATTAATAGGGGATTACCATGCAAAATCGTTAAGATGTTTGTACACAATACATGGTACGAAGGGTTGATTCCCCTAAGTACAAGTTAGAGTCCATATAGTCTAACGACTGTTAAAGGTCTAAGTAGAAATACTTACAACCTGGGACATAGTTCAAGGTCTTGTGACCCTCAGATGAATTCTAAATCTTATTCTTGAGTATAGATGATAGAAATGTTATTCAATTCAATTGAACCTATTCCAATAATATGTCATCATTATTGATTGTATTTCAAGTGAGCTTTTGTTTGCTCACTCTTGCATATATAACCATTACAGCCAAAGTTGAGAAGGTTGATGAGCCATCAACTAGTAAAAGCAAGGGAAAGATGAACAAGTGAAGACTTATTCATATTTATGATCTGACTTTGTAATAAGACTTTAGTTGTTATGTGATGTTTTATTTTTCGCATTCGATGTTTGTTTAAGGTTAGAAACCTGGGAATGTTTTAATAAGTTGTAATCCTTTTTGAAGGAAGATTTTTATTATTAAGGTTGTAATTTATTTTGTATTCCTTATGGGCAATTAGTTATGTTTTATTTTGATAGTGAACACCAAATCCTGTGGAAATAAAGTTCCCGGATTTGGGGGTGTTACAAGTTG
Organism: Panax stipuleanatus; assembly: GCA_020205555.1. Lineage (NCBI taxonomy): Eukaryota > Viridiplantae > Streptophyta > Magnoliopsida > Apiales > Araliaceae > Panax > Panax stipuleanatus. Next base: position 115,536,576 of record CM035121.1, on the reverse strand, counting down.
GTATCAAAGCTTTAGGTTATGAACCTTAAGTGGGAACCTTAGGTAGTAGCCTTATAGGAGATCGAAAAGATAGTGATGATAGTCAAGATAATAAACTACCTTATGTGATATATGTTTATATTTACGAGAAAATCGAAGGGTATCGATTGATGTCACATAATATTAAACCATAAAATTTTGTTGTCAGGATGACTATTGTTGGAGAGTCCAGTCAGGCTAGGGAGGAGTTAACTCAGATTCCTAGGGATGAGGAGCCCCGAGACATCCATACTATTTGGGAGCAGTTGGTTCAAAGAGAGCCATCTCCATTAATCACAGTAGTGGGTCAGGAGCATGAGCCAGTCTTTGACCGAGATTATGAGGATGGGTTAGAGGAAGAGGTGGAGGATCCTGAAGAGGAGTTTCCACCTAACTTTATCAATGTTGTGATGTACGAGGAAGTCTACGACCGCAACATTGAGCTGCAGGGTAGAGTTGGAGAGCTAGAGGAACTGGTGGATGTGAGTCAGACCACCATAAAGTAGAAGGAGGACACGATTCAAGAACTGGACGAGCATCTTGGAAATGTGAAGTGGGATCTAGTTCACATAGAGAGTGAGAGGGACGATGCACTAGCTGAGCTAGAGAAACTGAAGAACTATATAAAAGAGGAGTCGGCGAAGCATACTAGAAAGAAGGATGCTTGCTTGAAGGCTACTCAATGTGCAGATCGAGATGCAGACGAGGTTCAAGCGAAGAAGGCCAATATGGAGGAGACAGACTATGCTTTTCATTCGGCTATAGATAGGGCCCAGGATCATGTCTTTTATTACCCAGCTCAGTTCAAGGATTTGACGTGGTATATGGTGGATCGTAGAACAGTGTTTCAGGTGATGGAAGAAGAATATGGAGAGGCTATACGACGTCTTAACATGCCTAGATAGTAGAGTAATAGACTATGTGTTTATTTATGTATTAAATAAATGTAAATCCCAAAATTTGAGATAATAATGGGATAAGATGATGATATAATCCTGCAACTTGTTTCAGTTCAGGAAAGATAATGTAAATAGCAGAGATACTATCTATTCTATGTTTTAAAAACTGTGAATGAATAAAATATCGAAGATTGTTCGTCAAGAAGAAGGATGGATCAATGCGGCTATGCATTGATTATAGGGAGTTGAACAAAGTTACGATCAAGAATAAGTATCCTTTACCCAGGATCGATGACTTGTTCGATCAACTGAAGGGAGCTAGATACTTCTCGAAAATAGATTTGAGAAGTGGGTATCATCAGTTGAAGGTAAGGAGAGAGGATGTACCAAAGATGGCATTTAGAACTCAGTATGGACATTACAAGTTCTTAGTGATGTCATTTGGTCTAACGAATACATCTACGGCATTTATGGACTTAATGAATAGAGTGTTTATGCCGTTTCTAGACAAGTTTGTAATGGTATTCGTAGATGACATTATGGTCTATTCCAAAACTAAGGAGGAACACACTGAACATTTGAGGCTGACATTGGAATCATTTTGACGGGAGAAGTTGAATACGAAGTTCTCGAAGTGCGAATTTTGGTTAGAATGTGTGCAATTTCTTGGTCATATGATTGACAAAGATGGGATTTCAGTAGATCCGTCAAAAATTGAAGCTGTAATAAATTGGGATCAGCCGAAGACACCGTCAAAAGTGAGGAGTTTCTTGGGATTAACAAGTTACTGCAGGAGATTCATACAAGACTTTTTCAAAATTGCAACCCCGTTGACGAATCTGACTCAGAAAACGGAGAAGTTCATTTGGACGAAAAAGTGTGAGGAGAGTTTTTAGGAACTGAAGAAGATATTGAGTATTGCTCCTGTGTTGTCTTTGTCGGATAGTACATGAAATTTCTTAGTATACAGCGATGCTTCACATAAAAGATTAGGTTGTGTGCTGATGCAAAACGGCAAAGTTATTGCTTATGCATCACGTCAACAGAAGGACTATAAGAAAGGATATGCGACCCATGACTTGGAATTGGTGGCAGTAGTGTTTGCTCTAAAGATATGGAGACAACACCTTTATATAGAATAGTGTGAGATATATATAGACCATAAGAGTCTGAAGTTTATCTTTACACAAAAAGATTTGAATATGCGCCAAAGAAGATGGTTGGAGCTTATCAAGGATTACGATTTCGAGATTCTTTACCATCCGGGTAAAGCGAATGTCGTTACCGATGCCTTAAGCTGAAAGGGTAGGGAGAAGTTAATGACATTAACTGCTCAGGAACAGTTGGTAAATGAGATGGTTAAGTTGGAGCTGGAAGTTTAGTATCTGAAGAAGTTGGATGAGAAGTTGTTTCAAGTAACTACTGGTTCAACCTTGGTGGACAAGGTGAAAGAGGCGCAACTTCATGTTGAGGAGTGTGAGAAGATTCGGAAGAGAATAACTGATGATGAAGAGATAAAGTTCAAGATTGATAATGATGGACTGCTACGGTTTGAAAGGAGAATCTAGGTACCGCCAGTACCAGAAGTCAAAGAGGAAATTTTGGGTGAAGCTCACAGTTTGAGATATTCGATTCACCTTGGGAGTACGAAGATGTTCCAGGATCTCAGACAGCCTTTCTGGTGGCCGAATATGAAGAGAGGCATTGCTAAGTGTGTTGCAAAATGTCTAACATGCCAGAAGGTCAAAGCAGAACATTAGAGACCAAGTGGATTGTTACAACCGCTGGAGATTCTAAAATGGAAGTGGGAGCATATCACGATGGATTTCGCGGTTGGTCTTCTAACGACTCAAAAGGGTTTTGGTGCGGTATGGGTTTTCGTGGATCGACTGACGAAGTTAGCACATTTCTTACCTATCAAGATTAGATTCAATTTAGATCAACTGGCGAATCTGTACATTAAGGAAATTATTTCTAGACACGATGCTCCGGTATCAATTATATCAGACAGGGATCCGTGTTTCACGTCGAATTTTTGGAAGCGATTACAGGAATGCTTTGGAACGCAACTGCGAATGAGTACGGCGTACCATCCTCAGACTGATGGCCAGAGCGAGAGAATGATTTAGACTTTAGAGGATATATTGAGAGCTTGTGTTACGGACTTCAAGTGAAGTTAGGATGATCATCTACTGTTGGTGGAATTCGCTTACAAAAATAGTTACCATGCAAGTATTGGCATACCGCCTTATGAAGCATTGTATGGCAGAAAATGCATGACTCCATTATGCTGGGATGAGGTCGGTGAGCGACAACTGTTATGACCGGAATTAGTGTAACAAACTGTTGAGATCGTCAAGATGATCAGAACGAGGTTAGTAGCTTCTCAGGATAGACAGAAGAAATATGCCGATTATCATCATCAAAATTGAGAGTTTATAGTGGGAAGCTTCGTTTTCCCGAAAGTATCTCCCTAGAAAGGGAAGATTCGATTTGGCAAGAAGGGCAAACTGAGTCCTCGATTCGTTGGACCTTTTGAGATACTGCGAAGTGTTGGTGAAGTGGCTTATGAGGTTGCGTTACCTCAGGAGTTAGATCATATTCATAACGTTTTCTATATTTCTGTGTTGCGACCGTACAAACACGATTATAAGCATGTGATAGAATATGAGCCATTGCAGTTTGATAAAGACTTAACATATGAGGAAGTTCTTGTTCAGATAGTTGATAGGAAATAGTATGTGTAAGACCCCAACTTTTATGAATAAAGATTTAATTTTCTTTATATATTATTTCGAAACAGTAAGGTGTTGTTTTGATAAATATGAAAGTTATGGGTGAAATGTGCAAATATTTTTAAAATGAGCAAGTGGTTATAAAATATTCTGGTTGTCGGGGAAAATTCGTTTGGTCGTGGAATATTCTTGTTGTCGGGGAATTTTCGTACAACGGCGCAGCTATTTGTGGGCCCCCACAACGGAATAACTGTCGGATATAGAAAGCGACAAAAATAACTTTTTTACAAGATAACGGCGTAGTTGTTACCGTTAGTACTGCTGAAATACCCGGTGGTTAAAATACAGTGATACGCGGTGTTGCACAGTAGCACACAATATTGCACAGTATTTTGAATTATTGAGTCTTACGTGAGAAGGAACTTATTCAATTATTGTTACAGTAATTACTGTTCAATATTTTATATTATTGACTCAATAATTGCTACGTTGATATTTTATATTATTGACTCAATAATTGTTATATTGATATTTTATTGACTCAATAATTGCTACGTTGCCATTTTATATGATTGATTCAATAATGGCTACAGTTGATATTTTGGTATTATTGATTCAATAATTGTCACTGCACAGTATTTCACATTATCAACTCAATAATTCATATTATTTGAATAATATTATTAGATAGCATTATTGACAATGTCTAAGGAAGTTCTGTCTAGGAGGGGTTATTTAATTGCGCGCCAGTAAGGAGAAGTCCTTATCGGAAGGCCCCCTCTTTCCTGTGAACGACCTGGTTGTCAATATTGTAGTTCTGTAATATTATCTGTGAATAATTAATTATTGATTTATATGATAAGGGAATATTTATTTTGTGGATATTAAAGAAGGAATTGGCGCTGATGAGTTTTTATCAATATTTTGGTGTGAGAAATCATCTGTTTATGGATTTCGGATAATTTATGTTTGGAATTTGGAAAAACTTCCTTCTGCAAAGTTGTAGAGAATTAAATTTCTTATGGAAAGACATAGAATTTGTATTTTTCTGACAAATGGGCTATTTATTATGAATTATTGAAGTTTCAGAAAATAAATATTTTTTTTAATAAATGGGTGGGCCCCACTTTTGTTGTTGGTTGAAAAATTTTGATTTTTTTTCTTAGCAGCCGGTGGCGGAATTTTTTTTTAAAAATAATATTATTTTATTATTTAGTCTCCTTTGGCATCCTAAGCTTTTCCTATAAATAGGGTGCTTAGGTTAGAATTGAAAATCACACCAGAATCAGAAGTTTTCTCTCTCTATAATATCGAGCGTATTTTTGTGAGTATTTCGATACTTTGAGTGTTAGTATTCAGTGCAAGTTTCCTTCGATATTATATCCGATATTCCAGTCGGAAGTACTATCCTTTTGAGGTAAGGGATGTTATTTTCTTTCGTAAATGATGTTATTCTTTACAATATCATTATACCAAAATATTGGCATGGATTTTATTATGAAATTCTTACTTTTTCCGTCGGGGTTACTATTCACGTATACGGCACTATTCACGTATACGGTACTATTCACGAAAAAATTAAATTTTCTTCTATATGTCCAAATTACTTGTTAAAGTTCTTATCTTTGATTGGATCTAAGTTTTGAGCTTTATTCTTGAATTTTGCTCAACAATTGATTATTACGAAGTATTTTTTAATACTAAAATACGAATCCTTAATCTTATCCTTTATTTCACTGGATTCGTTATTTATATGGTTTTTCATCATCCTCAGTTCTAAGTGGTGATATAACTGATTATCTTTGGCCTGTAGAGCAAAGACGAATGATTACCTGATGAATATCTTTGGCCGTAGTGCAAAGATGACAGGTGTTGAGATGAACATGACCACTGATGATACAAATGAATATCTTTGGCCTGTAGTACAAAGATGAATATTTGATTCGAGATGTATATTGATTGATGTTACAGGGATAAAATATTGATGATGGACTTTTAAATCATAGAAGATAGTAGACTTCATTCTCTGCTTAACTCTTCTAATGATTTGTTATTTCCGCTGCGAATATTGATCTAAAGTTGGTTGTCCATTATATTTTATCTGATTTGTTGAAGACTAACGATAATTTATTTTCCATTATCTTAGTCATAATATTCTTTACTGAGCTAGTTAGCTCACCCTTTTCATCTGTTGTCCTCTTCAGGAAATGAGAATGTCGCGGGAACTAGTCGGGGGACAGAGTGATGGTCCGAGTTAGAGCAGTAGTAGTCCTCACTATTTCTGATAAATAGTGTGATAATAATTGTAATGAGGACTTAGTTTGAATTTTAATATTTTTTACATATTTGTATTGACACTCACAGTTGTGTGGTCGTATTTTGCACGACCGTATGATATAAAGTTTGTATTTGAATTATGTACCATGTATTTGGCGACTCAGAATGGGTTGGGTTGACTGGACCTATTCTGGGGGGCATCACAGTTGGTATCAGAGCTTAGGGATATGATCTCTGGCGGAGATCGGGGAATAGAACTAGGAGGGGAGAGACGAGTAAATCCTTCACTAGTATGTCCTACCTAAGCTTATGTGGTATTTAGTTGGTCAGTCGGAGCATAGGGTTCATATGTGGGATGTTATTTGTTTAATTAACCCTTGTTTTATGGCAGTATTTGAGAATGGCAGCTGAGAATGTTAACAACGAAGTGAATGAGACCGTGGAGACACCTTTAATCACTAACCAGGAGAACGTGCAACAAGAAGGCAATGTTCATCCTGAAAATAACGCTGGTCAGACGATAAACGATGAGATGTTTAGAAGTTTTTTGCAGTTTATACAAAATCAGACGAGGGAGACTCGTGTGCAACATACAGGTGGAGATAATAACAACATGCGAGTTGTCACTGCCACGCAGTTCAAAGAATTGGGACCACCAAATTTTCTGGGAAAGCCAGATCCGATCAAGGCGGAGACGTGGATTAAACAAATTACCAAGATATTTGATGTCTTGGGATGTACGGAGGAACAGAAGGTTCCATTCACCACGTTTATGTTCCGTGGAGAGGCAGATTACTGGTGGGAATCCGTGAAGCGTACCCAGCCTGCCGCACTCAAGATGTCTTGGGAAGCGTTTCAGAAACTGTTTAATGACAAGTACTTTCCTGAAAGTATTCGTCATATGAAGGAAGTAGAATTTATTAGAATCGAACAAAATAACATGACGGTATCCCAATACGAGGCTAAGTTCGCGGAGCTGTCCAGGTTTGCACCTCATTTGGTGGAGAATGAGGAACGTATGACGCGGATGTTTCTAAGAGGTTTGAAACCCGAAATACGTCAATACCTCATTTCTCATAAATTTTCTTTATATTCGGATGTAGTAAACAGGTCCCAGTTATTAGAACGAGATAATGATTATGTTCAACCGAGGGACCACAACCAAGGTCGTACCGGTGGCAGCAGTCATCGGAGCAATGACAACCAGCGAGGAGGAAAGTATGACAGAAGCGGTAACCACTCCGGTGGTTATCGTGGCCATGATAGTAGAAGAAGCGAATCGGGGGGAGATTTCAAGAAGAGAAGGTACAACAATGAGAAAGCAAAGACGTCGACATTAGCACCAGCATCAACTATTTCGAGGGGAGGAGAATGACCACCGGTCGTATGCTATAAATGCGGGAAAGAGGGACACATCAGCCCAAACTGCCCACAACAATTCAAAGGATGCTATAACTGTGGAAAAGAAGGACATATAGCTCGAGATTGTCCTGTTGCGAAACCAAATTCAGCGGGGGTGGTGATTCCAAAGGCGGTTGCAGACAAGTCAAAGTCGGTGATTCCTGGAAGAGCGTTTGTCGTGACAGCCCAAAATGCCAGGAATCCACACGAGGTGATTACGGGTAAACTGATCATAAACTCTTGCGAAGTTTACACCTTGTTAGATACCGGTGCTACCCATTCTTTTATTTCACCTACTTGTGCTCAACGTTTGAACTTGACTTCTGATAAATTAGACTTTGACTTATCTGTTGAAACTTCGTTAGGAGAAACCTTTGTTACATCTACAGTTTACAAATCTTGCTTGATTCAGATTGGTACCCTTACCTTACCTATTGATCTTATATCTTTGAAATTACTTGCATTTGACGTGATTTTAGGAATTGACTGGTTAACCACTTACCATGCCAGAATTGATTGTTTTCGTAAGGTTGTTAGTTTTCATATTCCTAATCAACCTGTTGTGCGAATCCAAACCACCAAACCACTAAAATCAGTCAATATCATTTCAAATCCCAAGGCTATTCGTTTATTAAAAAACGGATGTCAAGCTTTCTTAGCTCATGTCACTGATCTAAACCAGAATACATCAGATTTGAATGATATTTCCGTTGTTAATGAGTTTCCTGATGTATTTCCCGAAGAACTTCCCGGTCTACCCCCAGAACGTGAAGTTGAATTCTTTATTGACCTTGAGCCCGGTACAAAGCCCATTTCTAAAACCCTATATCGAATGGCTCCTATTGAACTTCAGGAGTTAAAGGTCCAATAGAAGAGTTGTTAGACATCGGTTTTATTCGTCCTAGTACGTCTCCTTGGGGTGCTCCTGTTTTATTCGTAAAAAAGAAAGACGGGAGTATGCGACTTTGTATTGACTATCTGGAGTTGAACCATAACACCATCAAGAATAGGTATCCGTTACCTCGTATTGATGACCTGTTCGACCAGTTGCAAGGAGCATAGTTCTTTTCAAAGATCGATCTTCGTTCTGGATATCATCAGCTGAAGATTAAAACTGAGGATATTCCAAAGACTGCTTTCAGAACACGGTACGGGCATTATGAGTTCTTAGTCATGTCTTTTAGATTGACTAATGCTCCTGCTGCTTTCATGGATATGATGAACCGTGTATTTAAGGAGTATTTGGATCAATTCGTTGTTGTCTTTATTGATGACATCCTCATCTATTCTAAAAGCCGTGAAGATCATGAACACCATTTGAAGTTGGTACTTCAAAAGCTTCGTGAGAACAAGCTATACGCCAAGTTAAAGAAATGCGAGTTCTGGCTTGAGGAAGTAGCATTCCTTGGGCACGTGGTATCGAAACGTGGAGTATCTGTTGACCCGACAAAGATTGAAGCAATACAAAGCTGGGAGCAACCTAAGTCGGTGACCGAAGTACGAAGCTTTCTAGGCTTAGCTGGTTATTATCGGAGGTTCGTAGAGGGATTTTCTCGAATCGCTACTCCATTAACTCAGTTGACTCGGAAAGATACAAAATTCGTTTGGAGAGAGGAATGCGAGAAGAGCTTCCAAGAGCTCAAGAGGAGACTTATTTTGGCACCTGTTCTGACAATACCATCTGGTTCGGATGGATTTGTTATCTACAGCGATGCTTCGGGCAAAGGGTTAGGATGTGTTCTCATGAAACATGGGAGTGTCATAGCCTATGCCTCGCGACAACTCAAAGAATATGAGAGGAATTATCCTACTCATGATCTGGAGTTGGCAGCAGTCGTTTTCGCGTTGAAGATCTGGAGACATTACTTGTACGGAGAGAAAGTGGAGATTTATACGGATCATAAGAGCCTTAAATATTTCTTCACTCAGAAGGAACTCAACATGCGGCAACGACGTTGGCTTGAGCTGTTGAAAGATTACGATCATACCATCCAATACCATCCTGGAAAAGCGAACGTGGTAGCTGACGCGTTGAGTAGAAGATCATATGTGGGAACGAGTGCGATGATGTCAAGTATACGCGTAGAACCAGCTTTGATTGATAAAGTTAAAGCTGCTCAAGCTACGGATGCGGAGCTGATGAAGATGAAGAAGAAGGTGCAAGAAGGTGCCATTCCAGAAGCAAGAATCGATGAAGAGGGAATACTTCGAGTCAACTCCAGACTGTGTGTTCCTAACGATTCTGACTTGAAGTATAGAATCATGATGGAGGCACACAACACACCGTTTGCGATCCATCCTAGGAGTACTAATATGTATCGTGACCTTCGACATACATTTTGGTGGAGCAATATGAAGAGAGAGATCGCGGAGTTCATCTCGAGATGTTTAACTTGTCAACGTGTAAAGGCGGAGCATCAAGTGCCGAAGGGTCCATTGCAACCACTGGAGATTCTGAAATGGAAGTGGGAACACATTACGATGGATTTTGTTACGGGTCTTCCCAAGGTTTCTCAAGGCTTAGATGCGATTTGGGTTATTGTTGATAAATTAACCAAGTCTGCTCATTTCTTGTCGATACGAGAGACTTATTCCCTTGAACGTCTTGCTCATATGTACGTGAATGAGATTGTGAGATTGCATGGCATGCCAGTATCCATAGTTTCGGATCGTGACCCCAGATTTACTTCACGATTTTGGATCAGTTTGCAGAAAGCTATAGGCACGGATTTACGTTTCAGTTCGGCTTATCATCCTCAAATGGACGGACAATCAGAGAGGACTATTCAAACTCTTGAAGATCTATTGAGACTTTGTGTTCTAGACTTCAAAGGGGGTTGGGATAAGTACTTACCATTGGTGGAATTCTCCTACAACAACAGTTATCAGGCAAGTATAGGCGTAGCTCCATTCGAAGCGTTGTATGGGAGAAAGTGTCGCTCTCCAGTATGTTGGAACGAGGTGGGTGAAACAACATTGTTGGGACCGGAGTTAGTACGTATGACTACAGAAAAGATCCAAATAATCCGATAACGTATACAAACAGCACAAGATCGACAAAAGAGTTATGCGGATCTTCATCGAAAGGACGTGGAATTTAATGTTGGGGACCATGTGTTATTACGTGTTGCTCCGTGGAAAGGAGTTACGAGGTTTGGCAAGAGAGGAAAGCTCAATCCACGATTCATTGGTCCATTTGAGATTCTTGACCGAATAGGAAATGTGGCCTATAGACTAGCTTTACCTCCAAGCATGTCTCGTGTTCATAACGTGTTTCACATATCCGTGTTACGTAAATATGTGAAGGATCCAAACCGCATTATTGAGTTAGAACCAGACGAGATAGCCGAAGATTTAACGTACGAGGAGGTACCTGTCAAAATCTTGGATAGGAAGGAGCATGTCCTACGCTCGAAAATTATACCTCAAGTTAAAGTTTTGTGGAGAAACCATACAATTGAGGAAATGACCTGGGAGTTGGAATCGGAAATGAAAGCGAGGTATCCTCACCTTTTCGACATACCAGGTACGTACGTCAATTTCGAGGACGAAATTTCGTAAGGAGGGGAGGTTGTAAGACCCCAACTTTTATGAATAAAGATTTAATTTTCTTTATATATTATTTCGAAACAGTAAGGTGTTGTTTTGATAAATATGAAAGTTATGGGTGAAATGTGCAAACATTTTTAAAATGAGCAAGTGGTTATAAAATATTCTAGTTGTCGGGGAATATTCGTTTGGTCGTGGAATATTCTTGTTGTCGAGGAATATTCGTACGACGGCGCAGCTATTTGTGGGCCCCCACAACGGAATAACTGTCGGATATAGAAAGCGATAGAAATAACTTTTTTACAAGATAACGGCGTAGTTGTTACCGTTAGTACTGTTGAAATACTCGGTGGTTAAAATACAGTGATACGCGGTGTTGCACAGTAGCACACGGTATTGCACAGTATTTCGAATTATTGAGTCTTACGTGAGAAGGAACTTATTCAATTATTGTTACAGTAATTACTGTTCAATATTTTATATTATTGACTCAATAATTGCTACGTTGATATTTTATATTATTGACTCAATAATTGTTACATTGATATTTTATTGACTCAATAATTGCTACGTTGCCATTTTATATGATTGATTCAATAATGGCTACAGTTGATATTTTGGTATTATTGATTCAATAATTATCACTGCACAGTATTTCACATTATCAACTCAATAATTCATATTATTTGAATAATATTATTAGATAGCATTATTGACAATGTCTAAGGAAGTTCTGTCTAGGAGGGGTTATTTAATTGCGCGCCAGTAAGGAGAAGTCCTTATCGGAAGGCCCCATCTTTCCTGTGAACGACCTGGTTGTCAATATTGTAGTTCTGTAATATTATCTTTGAATAATTAATTATTGATTTATATGATAAGGGAATATTTATTTTGTGGATATTAAAGAAGGAATTGGCGCTGATGAGTTTTTATCAATATTTTGGTGTGAGAAATCATCTGTTTATGGATTTCGGATAATTTATGTTTGGAATTTGGAAAAACTTCCTTCTGCAAAGTTGTAGAGAATTAAATTTCTTATGGAAAGACATAGAATTTGTATTTTTCTGACAAAGGGGCTATTTATTATGAATTATTGAAGTTTCAGAAAATAAATATTTTTTTTAATAAATGGGTGGGCCCCACTTTTGTTGTTGGTTGAAAAATTCTGATTTTTTTTCTTAGCAGCCGGCGGCGGAGATTTTTTAATAAATAATATCATTTTATTATTTTAGTCTCTTTTGGCATCCTAAGCTTTTCCTATTAATAGGGTGCTTAGGTTAGAATTGAAAATCACACCAGAATCAGAAGTTTTCTCTCTATATAATATCGAGCGTATTTTTGTGAGTATTTCGATACTTTGAGTGTTAGTATTCAGTGCAAGTTTCCTTCGATATTATATCCGATATTCAAGTCGGAAGTACTATCCTTTTGAGGTAAGGGATGTTATTTCTTTCGTAAATGATGTTATTCTTCTCAATATCATTATACAAAAATATTGTCATGGATTTTATTATGAAATTCTTAATTTTTCCGTCGGGATTACTATTCACGTATACGGCACTATTCACGGGAAAATTAAATTTTCTTCTATTTGTCCAGATTGTTTGTCAAGGTTACTATCTTTGGTTGGATCTAAGTTTTGAGCTTTATTCTTGAATTTTGCTCCACAATTGATTATTACAAAGTATTTTTGAATACTAAAATACGAATCCTTAATGTTATCATTTATTTCACTTGATTCGTTATTTATATGATTTTTCATCATCCTCAGTTCTAAGTGGTGATATAACTGATTATCTTTGGCCTGTAGAGCAAAGACGAATGATTACCTGATGAATATCTTTGGCCGTAGTGCAAAGATGACAGGTGTTGAGATGAACATGACCACTGATGATACAAATGAATATCTTTGGCCTGTATTGCAAAGATGAATATTGATTCGAGATGTATATTGATTGATGTTACAGGGATAAAATATTGATGATGGACTTTTAAATCATAGAAGATAGTAGACTTCATTCTCTGCTTAACTCTTCTAATGATTTGTTATTTCCGCTGCGAATATTGATCTAAAGTTGGTTGTCCATTATATTTTATCTGATTTGTTGAAGACTAACGATAATTTATTTTCCATTATCTTAGTCATAATATTCTTTACTGAGCTAGTTGAGCTCACCCTTTTCATCTGTTGTCCTCTTCAGGAAATGACAATGTTGCGGGAACTAGTCGGGGGACAGAGTGATGGTCCGAGTTAGAGCAGTAGTAGTCCTCACTATTTCTGATAAATAGTGTGATAGTAATTATAATGAGGACTTAGTTTGAATTTTAATATTTTTTACATATTTGTATTGACACTCACAGTTGTGTGGTCGTATTTTGCACGACCGTATGATATAAAGTTTGTATTTGAATTCTGTACCATGTATTTGGCGACTCAGAATGGGTTGGGTTGACTGGACCTATTCTGGGGGGCGTCACAGTATGTACTTAGAAATAAAGGGATACCTTCTGTTAAGGTAATCTAGAGGAACCACAATGCTAAAGAAGCTACGTGGGAACTCAAAGATGTTATGATGAAAACCTATCCTCAGTTATTTGCTTAATTTCTTGTATAACGATTCTGGGGACAGAATCTTTTTAAGGGGGGAAGAATGTGACGAATGAGTTTATTGAGTTGCGATTCTGGGGACAGAATCCTTTTAAAGAGGGAAGATTGTAACAAACGATAATTTTGTATTTTAATTTTAAATATTTATTGAATTAAATAAAAATTTTAGTTGATTTATTTATTGAGTTGAATAAATAATTTATGTGATTATGTTGTGGAGTAATTTAATTAAGTGCAATATATTAATTAAATTGATGATTAATATTAAATTGATGTTTAAGTAATTTTGTGGTGAAGTTCTAATTTAGTTGAGATAATTAAATTAGATGAATTATTATGTGGTAATTTGGTAATAATGATTTAATAATTTAATGAATAATTATAGTAATGTCTAATTTAATTTAGATAATTAAATTAGAGATTTACTAATTTGTTACATAAAATTATAATTTATGAGTAAATTATAATTGTGTAGCAATTTAATTTATAAGGTAATTTTATTTAATTAACTGATGTTATCTTTAATTTAATTAAATTTGAATATTGAGATTTAATTAAATAAAGCATGACATTTAAAACTATGTATTAAAAGAGTTATTAAAATAAATTAAAAGGGTTTTAATTCAATTTTTACCAAACAAGACCCTTAAGTCTATTTTAATTCAGTTTTACCAAACAAGGCCCTTAGTTTCTAAAAATCTATTTTTAATGGGGTTTTGCCAAACAAGCCTTAGTGGCTTTTGATTTTTAAAATTATATAACTGATATGTATTTATTAGAGGGAATAAATGTTGGCAGTTTATATTTTATATTATTAAACGTTTATATGTATATCAATATTGTTAGTACGTGAGTTAGAAAAAAAATAAGAAGAACAGAGTAAACTAGAGCAAAGAAAGAAAAGAGAGAAAAGAGAGAAAAGAAAGAAGAAGAAAGAAAGAAGGAAGAAAAGCTTTGTGAAATCTAAGAAAACAAGAATCACCATCATCATCATCTTCTTCTAACATCAAAGGTAGTAATCTAATTTGAAGTTTTGTTCTTCCTTGTTTTTCATATTTTTACTTCTCTGTGATTAAGGTTTTAGATGAGAATTCATGTAAACATGATTTATATATGTAATTTGTGTTATAAACTGTTTATATATGATTTGTATGCAATTTTAAGTTGTTTAATTCATGTAAATATGATGAACATGAAGAAATCATGTTCATAGCAATTTATAGTGAAATATTTTGAAAAATGGTTTCTTTGATATTAAAATTGATGTCTAATTCATGCTATGTGATGTAAATTGAATTTAGATTATAATAACATGTTAAGAAACGAAATTACATTATTTGAATTATGTGATTTGGTTTAAAAATAAAGTCAATGTGTTTATTTTCATCAAGAAGATTTAACAATGGTGTTTTCTTCAAAATCATGAAATTAAAGGTTTTTAATTGTGTGTTGTGATGTTTATATTTGTTAAATCATGTTAGAAGCATAAAGTTGTGATTCTATAAAGCTTTATATGTATTATATGAGCTAAACTCTGAGTTTGATGCGAGGAAATAAGCCAAATTGACTTTTTCCTGCACAGTTCGCTAGGCTATCTGCGTCCTACTGTGATGTGGCTCCGTAGCGCCAGTCCTATGAATAAACTGGGCGCTGCAGTGCCACAGCAGCAGTTGGTAATATGGCACAGCGCGGCAGGGCCAGTTCTATATGTTAACTGCAGCGCTGCTGTAATACCCAAGAATTTTCATATATTATTAAATAAATATATTAATGGAAATGAGAATTTATTTGAATATAAATGATTTTGTGTTATGAGAATGAATTAATTCAATTATATAAAAAAAATTGAATAATTATAACAATTGAGAAATTGATAGAGTTTGCGATAAACTCATTGATAGCCTTGTGTGGCACAGTGATGAGGATTATTAATGATTATATTAATTAACGAATGAATGAATTAATTGTTAATTGTAAAATATTAATTGACGGTTATGGAATATTAACTGTGATTGATTAATAATATGTGATTATTATTATTGCGAGAAATATAATAATAATAAGCAATGTGTGTATAAATATAATAAGATTTATATTCATTTAATGTGATATTTAATCATATAAGAGCTAATCGATTATTATGGAAAATATAATTTCATTGATTAATGAGGAATGGATTAATATTATTGTTAATTAATCAATACGATTAATAATTTATTTATTTGACATTATGAATAATGAAACAAATAAGTAAATTAATAATATAATGAGATTATATTGAATGTTATGTGCAAATGTGCAAGAATTAAATATAAAGTATATGAAATACGACTATATTATATAGTGTAGAGAAACACTTAGGTGTAACCATGCAAGTATACATAAACTATGTTATATAGTGCAATGTGAATACATTACACATAGAGACCATGTATTAAGATTGATTGAAATATATAAGTTACATGTTTATGCTTGTGTGACAATAAATATGTGGGTATACATTATATAATATATCATGAACATATTGTAAACTATTAGTTTTACTAAAGGAGACAGTGTAATGTGATAACATCCGATTAGATTATATCCGGTATTAACAAAATGTACATGGATCATATGTGTCAATTTACAGTTACTACATTATGTGAATAATTGTGACATTTCAATTAAAGACCTAAGTGTCTAAATATGTGTGTATATATAACCTAAGTATTAACACTAGTTTGTTTACAAATTGGAAATGCTGAGATTTCTATGCCTTGTCCCATATTAATAGACACAAATCTTGTACACGTGAAATGCATCATGAAGCTAGCCTACTCTCTTCTCTCAAACTCAGCATTCTAGCAAATCATGATATGGGGAGTGGGCACAACAGTGTTGTTCAACCACTCTACCAACTCTTCCTTAGCTGATATACAAAGCTTCAATCTATTGGTTCAATTTAATGGACAATTACATTGCCTGTGTAAGGATTTCTCTATAAATAAAACCCATCTCTTTCATATTTTCAATTGCTGAGATTTGCTAAGTGTTGAAAGGGAGAGCATATGCATATATCAGTGATAGCATTCTCTGAGGCTGAGAGAGTTCTTATTAGCAAGTTCGATTTCATTTACAGAGGTATAATCCCTCTTCCTTGCTTATCATTTTCATCCTCTGACAAAAACTCCATTTCTTATTTCTGTCAAAAAATCCAAATTCTCGATCATATGAAATTGAAGCATAATTGAATTGTAGAAAGCTTGTGTAGTGTATTGTGGACTTACATACATGTTGGAACTACAATATAGCTCACATGCTCATCGTTCTTTATTTTCGTTTTCTGTTCTGAGATTTCTGTTTCAATTCCTGAATTTAGTTGGAGTTCATGAAATTGGGAATCGATAAATGGCGATTGACTGTTATATAAGCATATATATATATATATATATATATATATATATGTGTGTGTGTGTGTGTGTGTGTGTGAGTTAGTAAGTTAAAGAAGTCTAATAGCATCTAGGTATGTTGAAATCGATGAAATGGGAGGTTTTGGGTCGGTTTTGGCAGTGTGCATAAATGTCCCCACGCCGCAGCGCCACTAGCGCCGCAGCGTCAGCTTGATGCTGATGTTGCCGCGCCGCAGCGCCATCTTACTGCTGTTGTTGCCGCGTTGCAGCGCCGCTGTGCAAGCAAGCCAGAAATAACTATCTTGACTATCTGTTTGTTCAGTCCGAGAGCAGTGAAATTATAATTCATACTAAGTAAATGTAACATGATTTATGGAGTCCCTCTTATGCAATATATGTTTCCATAGTTTACTTAACATAAAAAGAGAACCCATGATTTTGAAAACACAAGCGTTTACATGGACTCTAACATGTTATATTAGGATTCTAGGTTCTGATTTTTCGAGCAAGTTTATATAACCTTGAAATGCGTGTCAGACCTATTGACTTATGTATACGGATTTCATGATGTAACACAAACATGTTAGTAAGACTTACTGATAAAAATAGAAGTTTTGAACGTAAATCTTAACATGTTTTTGTAAGTTTCATATTCTGATATTTATGGACACATGTGCTAGTACTCTTAGACTCATTCATGTGTCATGCACGTATATATACCATGATTAGTTGCCATGATTCAAGTTTAGCGTAAACGAAGCATGTTTTCAAGATAATAACAATGCTAGCTACATATATGCTATACGAGTACTCATGAGCATGCCTAATACAAGTTAATATAAATACCTTAAGTGTTTTGAAAGCAAGCATGATAGGCTTTGTAAATTTCATGACCTTGAATGACAGCAAGTGTCGACCTAGAACCTATATCACATATGTTTGGAACAAGGGAAGGTTATACGAATATAAAAAGACTCTTTAACATGTATATATACTATGTGATATATGTGAATCCAATTTTGACGGTTAACTTAGGGGAATGCCATAACTTGCTAAAATGAAATATATTTAGTATTGATTGTGGCCTTATGTGGTATTAATAATATGAGGGCATGTTTGCTAATTATTGCGATCTTATATGATATGAGAATGTGTTTAAACTCAAAAGGAGGAACGTTAATGATAGAAATTATATTCTATATAACTGTGTAGCTAGGTTAAAACTTAGCTTATGTGTTGATCGTATATTCGAAGACAAAATGTGAAGTTAAATTATATGACTAATGAATATCGTATATATACGTAATTGTATTACGATAGGAATCCGAAAGTGTTGGCTAACTTTACGTGAGTAAACTACGCATAAGGCAAGTATCCTAAACCCTTGCATTACTTTATTCAACGGATATCGTAAGCGAGTATCTAAACCTTATCTCTTTGGATACAAGTATCCTATCTTTATATATTGCGAACTAGTTTCCTACTTAATCATTTTAATTGAATTAGCATACTTGAACTCTTATTTCATTAAAGCTATTATTCATGTTGAACTTAGTATTGTTCTTTAATATTGTGAAAGTGTCCATGCCATTTGATTCGGCTAGACTTATATTATTGAAAAGTGACCCAAACCAACCGATTGGTGTTGGATCTTGTATTTGACTGAGAAGAACAACCTTCTTTGAAGGGAATATATAATTGTCGGAGAATCGACATGCACACTTGAGTATGATTGATTGTTATGCATCACGATGGTGCTTTAGGCTGATCACCTGTTGTACCTGTTGTTGTTGGATTTTCAATTTATTACTGTTAATTCTAGTAGAAGTTCATAGTCCTTAGTGACTGCTCAGTATTCAGTTATCCTGAAATCTTGAATTGATTTATTGAATCACATTGATATTATTATGTCCTTAGCGACTGTTATTGAGAACTGTTGATATTCTTGTTATCCTTGAACTATCAAACCTTGTTATACCCTTTCGAGAATTGAGAATCTTATTACTCACCCTTATTGTATATTACTTGCTGGGCAATTTGTGCTCATTCTTGCTTTCCCTAAAACATTTCAGTTAAGGCAGAGCATGGTGAACCTTCGGGCGTTGATAAGGGCAAGGGCAAGGCTACCAACTAGCTTGTCTCTTTTATATTTTTAAATATTTTAATATTGTATTAAGATGATGTAGTAAGACTGGATTTGATTATGTTTAAGCTTAAGTTAGATTATGTAATAAGTCATTAATTGATATTATTATGTAATCCATTAAGTACTGTAGGTTGCGAGACTTGGGGGAATAATTATAATAAATTATTGTAAATTATTCTAGAATAGATTTCTGCTGTGATTGTGTGATATTTAGTTATTATTATTGTGATGTATTACCACGAGCACGTGATGAACCGAATTTTAGAGACCCCTTGACGGTACTGGAATTTGGGGGCGTCACAGCTGCAGTGCCAATACCAGATTTCAGAGCGTGCTGACGTGGCAACGCGCAGTGCCAGTTCAGAGTGTAACTAGAGCGCTGCAACGCCAAGCCCAAAGCCCTGATGGCGCGGCACCGCACTGCAGCGCCAGCTACAGTTCATTATATGGCGCTGCAGGGCCACTTATGCAGTTTTGCCAGAAAATTATATTTAAATATTTAATTTTATGAGAATGTTAATGTATTAAATATAAAAGCATGTTAATAAAATTATATGCTAATTGGACAGTATGTAATCATATTTTTAATAAGAAATATATGTTTTTAAATTATAATTTGATTGATTGGTAATAAGTTTAAAATTGATGTGAATGTATGGTTTGATCATGTTATGAACTAATTAGTGAGTAAACCTAATGACTAAGAATTGAGAGTTAACTTGAATTAGTTAACTAGTGATGTGGTGTAGCTATATGGTAACTAATTTGTGTTACTATTGTTAATTACGTGTACGTAGGATAAATTGTGGAACGAGTTAATAATTGCGAGCTTACGTACAAGGCAAGTTCCTAAACCTTTCTTTTACATTGTGCAAGTTTTCTTACCCTAACTCAATTATGTTTAAGCACGTTTTCGAATCCTTACTTTTTATTTGAGCAAGTTCTTTTATTTTGCATTGGACAAGTATCTTATTGAAGTTCCTTATTCAAATTATTGTAACCTTGACTTAATTGTTCAAGCAAGGTTTTATTATATCTTTCAAATGTTTTAAGTTTATTTCTAAAGCATGACTGTTAAAGATAATGTTTATTGTTATAACTCAAAGTTATTTCAGAATTCTTTTGTTATCGAACTTTTAAATTATTGTAAGTTTGATTCAACTACTCCTTAGTTGATGATAGTTGAGCTGTAAATTACCATTTGAGCTTATTCAAACCAAACGTTCTTTGGTGCGGACTTGTTAATTAAAATTGAGATGAACAACCTTATTAATAGGGGATTACCATGCAAAATCGTTAAGATGTTTGTACACAATACATGGTACGAAGGGTTGATTCCCCTAAGTACAAGTTAGAGTCCATATAGTCTAACAACTGTTAAAGGTCTAAGTAGAAATACTTACAACCTGGGACATAGTTCAAGGTCTTGTGACCCTCAGATGAATTATAAATCTTATTCTTGAGTATAGATGATAGAAATGTTATTCAATTCAATTGAACCTATTCCAATAATATGTCATCATTATTGATTGTATTTCAAGTGAGCTTTTGTTTGCTCACTCTTCCATATATAACCATTGCAGCCAAAGTTGAGAAGGTTGACGAGCCATCAACCAGTAAAGGCAAGGGCAAGATGAACAAGTGAAGACTTATTCATATTTATGATCTGACTTTGTAATAAGACTTTAGTTATTATGTGATGTTTTATTTTCCGCATTCGATGTTTATTTTAAGTTAAAAACCTGGGAACGTTCTGATAAGTTGTAATCCTTTTTGAAGGAAGATTTTTATTATTAAGGTTATAATTTATTTTGCATTCCTTATGAGCAGTTAGTTGTGTTTTATTTAGATAGTGAACACTAAATCCTGTGAAAATGAAGTACCCGAATTTGGGAGTGTCACAAAACCAGTCCATCATGGGAATCGGATCTAGATCCATTGATTAAATCGTCGACTCTGTGGTTCATAGGCTCACATGACATCATTTAAAAGCTTGCATGAAATAGACACTGAAACAAAACGTATATAACTTACAAACTTCGCCCCAACAAATGATTAATATGTTAAATCCTTGTATGTGAGAAAAATAAGCTTCATGCTTCCTCTAGATATAGATCTAGGGTCACGTGGTTGCTAAATATTTACAAAACTAGAAAGTAAACTAGATCTATCTAGATCCTAGCCAGTCAAGCTTGAATGGTTAAAGTTTTACAACTTTTGAACCGATTGAAAGCTTGATCTAGTCAATATACTGGAAATATCAACTATTTATAATGAAATGAAAGGTTAAAACTCATATATGTTATACCAAGCAATATATATATATAAATAGCACTTATATATATATATATATATTAAAGCTGTAAATGAACTCAAATCTGAAGAGATCTTACAGTGTGACACGAGATTAGCTAACGAACGGCTTGTGGCACCTCTAAACTCGATTTCCACAGGTTAAAACTTGATATGTGGATGTTTATATGTATATAAGTGTTTACATTTGAGATTTACAAATATTGAAGCAAGATTTGAGCTATTTCTCCCTCAAACTGTAGGATTTTCTCTCTCTTGGCCCTTCTCTCTCGTTTTTCTCTTTCTTATTAGCTGATGGGTGCTGATATTTATAGGCCCAGCCTTCCGCAGGTAAACCTATGGCTTTTGAAGGTAGACCTGCAGCTAGGCCTGGTGGGCCCCGACGTCTTGAAGTATGTTCCCTCGATCAACGTGCAGCCTGTTAAAAAATTCATATCTTATAATCCAGGAATCCTATGGAGGTGTGCCATATCATTCCAAAAACCTCTTCCCTAGAGCTATGCAATGACATAGGGCTTGCCTTTTTTTGAATCCGGGAAGATGGGTCCATGACCAAAATATCATCTTCGGGTCTTTGTAAGAAATCTATTTAGCTGTCTTGCACATGTTGCACTCGGGATTGCTGCAGTGGCTCTTGTGACCTGATCTATAGCTGGACAATTGTTATTTTATATTGTATCTGGTGAAATGAAATCTTTGCCCTCCCGGGGTTGTCTCCAGGGTTGATGTGGCTTTTGGTTGTCCCTCGGGGTTATCTCCGGGGTTTGACTGCAGCCAACTCTATTCTTTCCTCAGGGTTGTCTTCGAGGTTGGTTTGATATCCCCCGGGGCTGTCTACGGGGTTTGATTTGATGTAGTCCTCTGGGGTTGTCTCCAGAGTGAAAGTTATAATCCTCCGGAGTTGTCTCCGAATTGGGAAAAGACATTTTTGCCCTTCTGAATTGGTTAGTAACAGAAAAACAAAATTTCGAGTGTCTACAGTGGTCATCAGAAAAAATGTAATTTATTAGTACGGGCAACCAGAGGTGATCATATCAGACAATGCCAAGAATTTGAACAATCAGATGATGAGGGAAATATGCAGCAAATTCAACATCAAGCATCTCAATTCTGGCATCTACCATCCTAAGATGAATGGCAATGTCGAAGTAGCCCACAAGAACATCAAGAATATCATGCAAAAAATGGTTGCAAATCACAAAGGATGGCTTGACTTATTAACTCCGACTTTACTTGCATACAGAACATCAATCTGCACTTCTACTAGGGCTACCCCCTACTCATTGGTTTATGGCATGGAAGTCGTGCTTCCCATAGAAGTAGAAATGGCATCATTAAGAGTGTTAACAGATGCTTAGATGGAAGAAGATCAGTGGTTGTAAGATTGGTATTGTCAATTATCTCTAATAGACGAGAAAAGGGTTGCCGCCATCTTCCATGGTCAGTTATATCAACAAAGGATATCTCGGTCCTACAATAAAAAGGTCTGGCTTCGTCAATTCAAAGAGAATGACCTGGTGCTGAAAAGGGTCATCTCAAATTAAGAAGCAACCAAAGGAAAATTCGCCCCAAACTAGGAAGGCCCCTTCATTATCAAAGGAGTGTTATCTGGAGGAGACCTCAGATTGCAAGAGATAGACGGCAAAGAATTTCCCCAATTGATCAATTCAGACGCCGTGAAAAGGTACTATGTCTGAACCTTCTGCAGTAACCATCCAGTTTATAAAAAAATCATCAAATCAGGTCATTACAGATCAGCCTGAACTACGTAAGATCTGATCTCCCCCATACCCGAGAGTACGTAAGCATCCATCTATGGTGCGGTCTAACCTTCAAAAGAAAAACTAAACATTTTACCCCTTAACCGAAACACTAACCCAAATACTAGTCCCAAGACACAAAAATCATGCTTGAAAGCCTATAAACCAGAAAACCCAAAGATTAACGACCCATACTGAGAGACCCTATGACATTTCAATGTCAGTCCATCACGGAAGACCGTGACGCATAAAAACAGCAAGTCACGAAGATAAAATGGTGACCGTCAGGCAAGGTTAAAGCATTCTCAAAAAGACAAGTAAAATACATTTACTTTTTATATGGTACTGTTTGATATATACAATATATCCAGCATATAACAAAAGGGACTAATCTAGTCTATATAGGAAATAACGGTTAAGCTATAAACCTGAAGTCAATCGAGCCAGCAACTCTAAAAGCAAAGCTATCTCTATAGACTAAGGAGATGCTCTAAGCTCCTGTGCTATCACATCAACACAGGTCAGAAGCTCCATCGCAGAATGAATGGTACTGTCCTGATGATCTAAGAGCTCCCTAGCCTGATCTGCTATCTCATTGAGAAGAGTTTTGAGAGTAGCACTCTCAGCAACAGCAACATCTTTGGCAATCCGGGCCTCATCCCTCTCCAGATAAATAGCATCTCTACTGGACAAAGCCGTCAGCATATATCAATGTCCGAGCCTGATCCCGCTCGAAAGTCAAGAGTTGTACCTGATGCTTGAAAGCCTCTACAGAAAATAGGGCAGAAGTGGAAGTAGAGCTAGGGGCCGAGCTGACCAAAGTTGATGTCAAATCAGCAAACATCTCATCCTCCGTAAAAGAAAGATGATCCTCCACAGGCGCATCATCATCTAAATCCATACTCAAATCATCCTTAGCAGTAGATGTCATATCTGCCTCCAACTAGGCTCTGTACTCAGGTGAATAACCATGGTGACTATCATGGAGCTTGGTTGTCTCCCTATGAACCCAGAACTCATAAACCCTCGCCAGATCATCCTCAGACAAAGACAAAGTAGATGACCGATGATCTATAGTCCCTTCAAAAGACTGAAAATCCTAGTACTGGCAAACTGTCCTATGACAGCCAATGGGTGATAAGTCGTCACACCTCATAAGCCTGCTATCAGAAGAAAGTTCATACCAACAAAATGGGTGAGGAAGTTTTAAGGAGAGCAGTAGCCGGAATAAACCAAGAGCAAAAATTGCTCCTCAATATCAGACAAAAAAATAAAGCAAGATGCTACATCTACATAAATGGCAGGTCTGAAAGAATAAAACATCGATATGACATGCCCAAAACAGTACTCATAGCGGAGATCAGTACCAATCGGCCTCAAGTGCATCACAAACCAAACATACAACAGCACGAAACTCCCACGAAAACACCCATCATCATGGGTGTGGCAATGAGAAGCTAAAATATATGTCTCTGCTAAAATAATGGGAAGAATAGTGTGATCCTCCCTCAAAGCTCTGACCACGGTCACCAAACTAATATCAAAATGATCCATATAAAGCGGCATGTACAAGTATGTCGTAATACACATCATCAAAGTATCAACTCAGGCTAACCTCCATATATCCTTCAGGATGGCAAAGTCCTCCTAATACAGGGTAAAGCTATCAACAGATCTGAAGTGATCAATCATAAAATCCATAGATACCACTTGCCCAGATGTGATCTCATCCAGGACAACTGATCGCCTCAAACCGGACATGGTCATAAATTGGCGTCGCATCTAACCAACCGCCACTCTAGCGCAAGGCCCGTCTAATGGTAAACCAATAATACACTGATATTCCTTAAGAGTAGGAGTCAAATCAATTGATCCGAAGTGAAAAACATGCTTCTTTAAAACCCAATATGTAAGCATACCCTCAACAATGACCTCTAGAACATGGAACGACATGTAGGACATAGAATGACCTATCATACGATCCACAGAAATGCTATATGAAGTTGGTAGGCTATCACACCAAGATCGCAAAATAGTAAGGTATCCGAGTAGGTGGAATATGCTCGATACGAGCCACTGAAGAGGAAGCTATCTGTAAACAATATCATAAGACCACACAGGGGTTAATTCTAACTCATAGTTTATAAATGCAAATCCATGACATATAATGCATGCATTATGATAAATAACAATAGGTGCAATAAATGATAAGCATTATACATCATAAAATTGTAAGAATCTCTGTCCTACAAATGAAATTAAAAAGTACAAGGAAATGGGTCACAACAGCCCAACAGCTAACAAAAGCATATCTAAAGAAATCTCAAATAGCCATATCCCCAAGATGATCAACCTACTCTAATTCCTCCTTAATCACGGTATCCCCACTAAAGGGAATATCTGGATGGTACAAAGGGGTATCTCTTCTAGCAAAACCATTAGTTTTTGGACTGCCAGAGGGACCAACAGTAGACCCGGAGGGAGAAAAAAAGTTGCAACCCCAGCAGGATCCCTGCCCAGATGGAGTATGAAAATGGACATCTGCTCCACTTGCTGTGTCAAGCTTGATATTTGCGCCAAATGAGTCAACTCTCTACACATGTAATCCAATCCATCATCATCACGAATCATGATATCATGTCTCCCAGGAACTGGATAGCATGGGTCTGAGACCCAATAGTGTGGGGAATCCACCATCGATGAAAAGTGTCTTGAGTACAAGGATCGTCTAACAACATAAAACTGTAGTGCCCCCAAATTCGGGTCCCTTGAACCTCGAACCTAGTGCGTCACGGTACATCATCTTCATACTCATTATATAACTAACGCAGAATATATAAACATACATTGTTCATTACACAATGGTTCTACAATATTTCTCTAAGGGTCTATCAACCTTAACTTAATACATACCTTCAATAACTCAAAAGGTTTACATAATCAACCCATATAAGATAACATAATAGATAATATTGCATATTAATTTACTATTGAACTTTTCCCTTGTCTTTGACCTTCTTTGAACACTCGGCGTAACTAAAATATTGTCATGATATAGCAAGAGTGAGCAATTACTTTGCTCAACACGTTTAAATACAAGAAAGATATATCATGATTGGAAAAAGAATATAGCTTTTGAATTTTTCAACAAAATATAATAATTGTGAAAGAATGAGAATCAAGTTTCAATAAATGAAAAATTGAATCAATAATGATGAGTGGCCAACAATGACCATGAACAAGTACGAATGTTTGTCATAAATTAAAATGGACCTTTTAATAGGATTGTGGTAATCAAGATGATCAGCTTTTCATACTAGGTGAACATATGCAACTTGCACTAAGTGCGAATAACAATAATTATCATTGATGTGGAATAATTGACAATAATTAAACCACTAGCATGCTTGAAAATAATAAGTCAAGTTTGAGTTAGGAAACTTGCCTACTCCGATGATTACTGCTAAACAATCTAATTTAATCTCTTAGAAAAGACCTATCATTAATAAGATTGATTTTTCAATCAGCATAACATATCTTAACTCATAGTACAACTAATCTTAAAATAATTTATCTAACATTTAGCCACATAATCAAACATTAGATAATTTCTTAACTTATTAATAATATTATTGTAACGAATGAGAATTTTTATATTAATTTTAAATATTTATTGAATGAAATAAATATTTTAATTGATTTATTTATGCAGTTAAATAAATAAATTATGTGATTGTGTAGAGTAAATTAATTAAGTGTTATATATTAATTAAATGAATATTTAGTATTTAATTTAATTGATGTGTAATGATTTTATGGTATAGTTCTAATTTAATTGAGATAATTAAATTAGATGAAGTCTATGTGATAATTGTTACATGAAATTATAATTAGCGAGAAATTATAATTTTTATGTGATAATTTATATGTGATTAATTGATGTTAGCTTTTATTAATTAAATTAGAATGTTAAGATTTAATTAAATAAATTGTAACATTAAAAATATGTGTTAAAAGAATTATTAAAAGAATAAAGAAAGGGTTTTAATTTAGTTTTACCAAACAGTGCCCTTACGCTTGTTTTAAACTTGTTTTACCAAACAAGGCCTTAACTACTAATAATCTGTTTTTTTTTTTAAATAAAGCTGTTTTGCCAAACAAGCCTTATGGCTTTTTAAATTCAAAATTTGTAACTTATATATATTAATGGTGATTATTATATTTAATATAGGCCATTATGTATTGGCAGTTATATATCTTATAATTATGCATTATATGTATAATATATGTAAGTATATGATATGTATATATGTTAGTTTAGAATATCAAAGAGTTGGTCGGTTAGAGAAAACATAGAAAGAACAGAGAAAAGATAGAGAGAAAAGGAAGAAGAGAAAAGAAAAAGGAGAAGGAAGTTTGAGAAACTCAACACCATCATCTTTTCTCCTAGCACTAATTTAAAGGTATAACTCTCATCTTTTAGTTGATAGAATTTGTGTTTATATGTTTTTCATAAGTTTAAGTTCTCTGTTAATTGAATTCTTATGAAACTTGTATAAACATGATTTATATATATATATATATATATATATATATATATATATTATGTTTATAGCATGCTTGTATATGAATCTCATGCTTAATTAAGTTGTTAATTCATAGATATAGGATGAACATGAGAGATTCATGTTCATCAAGAATTATAGTGAAGTATTTTGAAAATATGCATAGTTTTCTTTTAAAATCAAAATTTTAGGTTTAATTGTGTATTGTTGTACAAATTGATGTTAGATAATGATAACATGTTTATAAACGAATTCAATATGTGCTGAATTGTGTATTTTAAAGTAGAAACAAAATTTTAGTGTTCAATTTCATCAAAAACACTTATCAATAGCTTTTCTTCAAAAAAATCATGAAATTGAGAGTGTTAAATAAATTATTTTGATGATTCAATGTGTTAAGACATGTTAGAAGCTTTAAATTTTATTGCTGTAAAGTTTTATATGAATTGTGTTGACTGAAATTGGAATTTGGTGTGCAGAAATAAGCCAAATTAGCTTTTTCTCTGCACAGTTCGCGAACTTATCTGCCGACGCTGCAGGGGGCTCGCCCCGACGGGCCTACCAAGGCCAAAACACCCGCCCCGGCGGGGAGGGGGGTGCAGAAAATAAAAATATTGCTATTTTGTGCAATTTTGTTTAGATTATGAAAAGCTAACTTTATGAAATGATATGCATACGTTAAGATGTTAAATGAGTAGTAATGATTTTTATTAATAAAATATAACATGTAATTATAATTTGAATAATTATAATTCAAGTAAAGGTTTAATTTAAATTATAATTTGTTAAATTATAAGGAATATAGTTTGATTATTTTTAATCAAAGTAAATGTTAATTTAAATTATAATATGCTTAATTATAATTTAATAAATGCATGTTGATTAATTATAAATTATAATTTTTTTAATTATAATTTAACTAATATATGATGTAATTATAATTTAATTAATTATAATTGAAGTGAATGTTTAAATTGAATTATAATTTGTTTAATTATAATTTAATTAATATGAAGTACATAATTATTATTCGATTAATTATGTGAATGTGTAATTATGTGGTGTGATTAATTATGTGATAATTAATTATTAACTTGATAATTATACAAGAATGTGTTAACCTAGATGGGTTAACTAATTATGTGAATTAGTTACATGTTAACTAATTTAAATTATTATAGTTAAATATATATGTGTAGGAAGTGTTAAAGAACGTGAGTTGTAACTGTAGCTTGCGCTTGAGGTAAGTTTTCTAAACTCAAACTTGTTATTGTTATACAAGTGTTTTAAATTCAAATATTTATTGAATTTGAGATTGTCCTTTTATTTCTGCAATGGACAAATACTTATTTAAAGTTAATGATTTAATTAAAGTGACCTTGACTTAATTGCTCAAGTAAGGTCTATCTTATCTTTCGTATATTTTAAGTTTAAATTCTAAAGCATAAGTTATTTCATAATTCGTTGTTATTGAATTATTCTTGATTATTGTGAGTCGATTCAACTACTCCTTAATTGATGATAGTTGAAACTCCAAATTTCATTTTAGCTATTCAAACCAAACTTTCTTTGGTGCGGACTTGAATCAAATACTGAGATGAACAACCCTATTTATTAGGGGAGGTTACTATACGAAAGCGTTAAATATTTGTGCACAATATATGGTACGAAGGGTTGATCCCCCTAAGTACGAGTTAAGAGTCCATAGTCTATATGACTGTTAAAGGTTTTAAATAGAAATGTTTATAACCTAGGACAAAGTTCAAGGTCTTATGACC
Organism: Panax stipuleanatus; assembly: GCA_020205555.1. NCBI lineage: Eukaryota > Viridiplantae > Streptophyta > Magnoliopsida > Apiales > Araliaceae > Panax > Panax stipuleanatus. Next base: position 115,507,135 of record CM035121.1, on the reverse strand, counting down.
CTCAGATGATTTTAATATTCAAAATTCTAAATATTAATGAAAGAATTATTATTCAATTCTTTATTGTTGACAAAAGTAAAGCTATTCAAATCTTTTAAAGTTATTCAATTATGTCATATTATTGTTGTATTCCAAGTGAGCTTTAGTTTGTTCACTCTTGCATATTTAATAATCCATTGCAGTTAAAGTCGAGAACGTTGACGTACCGTCAATGAGTAAAGGGAAAGACAAGATGAACAAGTGAAGACTTGTTATCTTTTGATTTTGATTGTGATAAGACTTTATGTTATGTTTTTGTTTCCGCATTATTATTTATGTTAAGGTTAGATAAACCCTGGGATGATTTTGGATAAAGTTATAATTCCTTTTTAAGAAAGATTTTATTATTTATTCAAGGTTGTAATTTATTTTACATTCATTATTATGGGTAGATGTATGTTCTATTTAGAAAGTGAACACTAAATTATGTGGAAATGAAGTACCCGGATTTTGAAAAAACATGTTTCCATATCAATAATTTTTTCACATTCTTCCAACTTGAAACTTTCATACTCCTGGATTAGAGCATCTTTTCTAGTTTATTTAATATGATTGGTTCCTTCATAGGTTACAATCAATTTTTCCTAGATTTCTTTTGCATTCTTGCAATTGTTAACTCTTTTGTACTCTTTTTCAATGAGAGCACTTGTCAGCACTTGTTCAGCTATGGATGATATGTTCATAATCTTTTCATCATCAGTAGTGAACTCATCAACATCTTTCTCAATGATCTTTTCTCCTATAATTTTTTTAGGAACGTTTACACCTCGTTCTATTGCAAACCAAACTTTGATTCCTTGTGATTTGGCATAGATTTTGAATATGCTATTCTAGGTGGCAAAATTTATGCCATCAAATAGTGGAGGTCTTGTCATATATAGTCCTTCTCCGGAAACAGTAGTATTTGTGTAGGTCATAGATGGATCTACTCTTAGATATACATGTAATCACTTAACAAACAAGTTAAAAAGTACCGCTCTAATATCAATTGAAAGTCTAATAATAATCTAGAAGGGGGGTTGAATAGATTATTACCGTTTAAAAAATTATCCTAGGCCTTTTTGAATTTTTAGTTAATTAATTTGTTGTGTTAAAATTAATATATAAGACAATACAAAAATCATTCACACAATACACAAAGATTTGTCTGGTTCAGAACATATATCCCGGGTATGTTGCTACGTTCAGTCTCAAGCTCCTCTCCAGAACATGAGATCCTATTACAATCAGTAATAAATACTCCTTCAACAGGCGGAGAAGCCTTTACAAAGTTTTATAGACAAACTTTCAACTATACACAACTACCTATCTTGGACAGCAAGCTCCTAGCTCCCTCCTCAAGGTTAGTAGTACCTTCTTTTGAGTTCAGTTTTATTTTATGATCTGGTTTTGAAACGACAGCCTCTTCCTCACCTCACAAGTACACTAGAGATTCAACTCCCAACTGACCTCTCTAAGACTTTGGTCTTAGTCAAAGAATTACTCGTTTTTCTCATAAATATATAAAATAAACTAACTCTACCTTTTCTCTTTTACAAAGTGTTTGATAAAACTTTACTTCTTAAATAAGCAGATAAAATTTAGTACAGATAAAAGTTTTAATAACTTTTATATCAAAAGGCTTCTCAGATAAGCAGATAACAATTAAAGAGCAGATATGTTTATAAAAGTTCAAAGACTTTTATATGCTTCTTTACAAGCAGATATTAATTTATGCTTAGATCAAATAATGCTTCTATGTAAGCAAATATGTAAATTTATGCACTGTTATAAAAGTTTAAATAACTTTTATATTTTGTGTAAAAAGTTTTTCTTGAATAAGAAAGTGTATAAAGTTAAGCTTGATTTAAACGTGCTTCTATATCAGCGGATATATCACTTTTGTTCAGTTTTATAAAGATTTAATTTTTTTTATAAAATAAAGAGTGTGTTTCTATGAAAATGGATTTAACTTTAATTTCAGTTATTAAAGTTTAAATAACTTTTATGGTTATATTTCTTGTTAAGAAAATATCTTCATAAAAATTTGTGATATAAAAGTTTAAATAACTTTTATACTAAACAACAAGTATTTTATGAATAAATAAATAAATGCTCAAATACTTGTAATGACATAGATCAAATATAATAAATTAAACAATTTAAGTAATACTTGATATACCAAATAAATTTGTTAGACTCGAAGATATATATAATAATATATTTTTTCTATCCTATGAATATTAAATAAGGCCACTTAGCATTTTAAAACCGTTCGAATGATATTCTTGTTCAAGGAATATCTCCAAATATCGATATCTAAAATTGACCGAATTTAAAGTTTCATTGTTAATATTTGTATAAATATTTTCGATAGATCACTTAGCATTTTCAAACCGTTCAAATGATATTCTTGTTTAAGGAATACCTCTAAATAGCGGTATCAAAAACTGATCTACTTTACAATATTTATATAAATAAATTATGTATCTATAAGGGGCCACTTAGCATTTCAAAACCATTCGAATGATATTCTTGTTTAAACAATACCTCCAAATTGCGGTATCTAAAACTAGCTTTTTATTGATATGAATAGATGAAATATATATATATATATATATATATATATAAATGTGTATAATAATTTCTACTTCTGTATCTATATTTATGCACAAGTATGAGATAATAACAATAAATAAATTCAAGAACTTGTCTCAAAATAATTTGACCAATTTTTCTCTTCTTCAAGAAATCAGAGCTTTGAGTAGAAGAGAGAGAAAGCTTCTTTAGAGAGAGAGAGAGAGAGAGTATGTAGGCAAGGAAGAATGAGCTTTTCTTTTCTTGTAAATTGGCAAATTGAAAGTGAAGAAAAGTTCCCCTATTTATAGGAAATTCTGGCCATGGGTAATTTCAGAATTTTAGAAATTTTAGTTTGAAATCAAGGGCTTGGATTGCTTTGAATTAAAAAGGATGGTGTGGATGATTTAAGCAAGCATCACACGAATTAGCAAACAAGTTCAACAAATTTGGACCATGTAACATTTGGTGGAAAAGCCTCATTAAATGCCATCAAAATAAATGCCCAACACATTTGGTCAAAGGCTTTTAGCCTTCCAATTTTGTGTTCCTTCATTTAAGCAAATAGTGCATAAATAATGCACTCTTTCTAATTTGCTAGCTACGGTTAGACAAGGCTTCAGGCCTTCCAATTTCCTTTTCTCCAATTAATTCATATGGACCCCACATTAATCAATTGCAATTCAAATGCTCCCAACTTCAGACTTCTATTTCGGAACTATCTTTAAAAAGATCATATGTTGTTTTGAAAAACTTGAGTGAAGAAAAATCATTTTAGGAAAGGGAACATTCCTTGCCTTAAGAAATATTTGGAAAAATATTAATTCAATAAGATTGGAAAAATATTTTTGGTCAAAGAAAATAAGATAATTAAAAATAATTATAAAACAAATCCTATGGAGAGGATTCTACCTTTTTAACTATTCTATTTGCTAATTATTGTTATCATTAAAATATTCCTAAAAGTTGGAGACCCAACATATATAATTTAAATACAGACTTTTCCATAAATATAACTCTTGTGTTATTTAATTCTCATACCTAATATGTAATTTATGTTACAATACTTTCCTTTCCATTTCTCCTTATATGACAAATAAATATATACACATACATATTATATATATTCATTCAATCATATCTATATTATTCAAAAGTCATAAAGTATTCATTTCATCGATAAATAATTAATATTCTCATATAATAGGCTAGACATTTAATTCAACGTCTATTAAAACATCTTTATTTAGTTTGCTACATTCAACAAGTCTTTTCCATTATTCTTGTACGATTAATTTAATTAATCATTCATCTTGTTTGGCAAAGGTAGGAACAGCGCAGCTGCGCCGGTGCCAAGGCTTAGGGAAGCGCAGCTGCGCCCGACTCTAAGCAGAGGCAGTTTACTTTTTTTGTTAGTTCAGTCTTTAAAACCCAATCTGATTTTGTCTAATGATGATAGTTATGTGTTAGACACGTAACAAGTTGCTATAGCATATTCTTAACATGTATTTGATGATTTCAAATTGAAAAGTAAGTAAGTTGTGAAAACTTTAAGTTATTGTTTGATAAAGTCTAGAGATGTTGATTAAGTGTTGTGTTGCTTTACTAAGACTTGTGGTTTTAGAGTTGTGTATGATGATGGTCAAAACTTGAACTAAGATAACGAGTTCAACTAAGATGGAATTTAACTTGTTAAGTTAATGTTAGTGTAGCTAATCGACATTACAATTCTAATGGTATGTGTAGGGTATTCGAGAAGCGTGAGTATTAATTGTGTAGCTAATGCACGAGGCAAGTTGTTCTATCCTTTCTTGTTTACGTTTATGCATGTTATCTTATTCTCTATTGTTATCAAATGAGCAAGTACTCTAATTTTCATATTGAACAAATATCTTATTGAAGTTCATTATTGAAAATAATGTAACCTTGACTTAATTGTTCAAGCAAGGTTTTATTATATCTTTCAAATGCTTTAAGTTTGTTTCTAAAGCATGAATGTTAAATATGATGTCTGTTGTTATGACTCATAGTTATTTTATAATTTTTTTGTTATCAAACTCATAATTATTGTAAGTTGATTCAACTACTCCTTAGTTGATGATAGTTGAACTCTAAATTACCCTTTGAGCTTATCCAAACCAAATTTTCTTTGGTGTGGACTCATTAATTAATACTTAGATGAACAACCCTATTAATAGGGGATTACCATGCGAAAGCGTTAAGATGTTTGTGCACAATACATGGTACGAAAGGCTGATCCCCCTTAAGTACTAGTTAAGAGTCCATATAGTCTAACGACTGTTAAAGGTTTAAATAGAAATGTTTATAACCTGGGACATAGTTCAAGGTCTTGTGACCCTCAGATGAATTCTAAATTCTATATTAAATTCTTGATTATTGATGATAGAAATGTTATTCAATTCAACTGAACTTATTTAGTGATATGTCATCATTATTGATTGTTGTTCCAAGTGAGCTTTTGTTTGCTCACTCTTGCATATATATAACCATTGCAGCCGAAGTTGAGAAAGTTGACGAGCCGTCAACTAGCAATGGCAAGGGCAAGATGAACAAGTGAAAACTTGTTCATATTTATGATATGATGTGTAATCAGACTTTAATTGTTTATGATGTTTATTTTCCGCATTGACGATGTTTAAGGTTAGAAACCCTGGGAACGATTTTGATAAGTTGTAATACTTTTTATAATGAAGATTTTAATTATTAAGGTTGTAAATTATTAATTTATTTTCCATTCCTTATTTACGGGCAATAAGTTATGTTTTATTTAGATAGTGAACACCAAATCCTATAGAAATAAAGTACCCGGATTTGGGGGTGTCACAAGTTGGTATCAAAGCTTTAGGTTATGAACCTTTGGTGGGGAACCTTAGGTAGTAGCCTTATAGAAGATCGAAAAGATAGAGATTATAGTTTAGATAATAAACTACCTTATGTGCTATGTGGTTATGTTTATATACTCGAAGAGTATCGATTGATGTCACATAATAATTAAACCTTAAAATATTTTTGTCACGATGACGAATGTTGGAGAGTTTAGTCTGGCTAGGGAGGAGTTACCTCAGATGCCTAGAAATGAGGAGCCCCAAGACATCCAGACTGTCTGGGAGTAGTTGGTTCAGAGAGAGCCATCGCCATTGATCACAATAGTGGGTCAGGAACATGAGCCAGTCTTTGACCGTGATGATGAGGATGAGTCAGAGGCAGAGGATGAGGATCCTGAAGAGGAATTTTCACCTAACTCTATCAGCACTGTGATGTACGAGGAAGTCTACGACCGAAACATTGAGTTGTAGGGTAGATTTGGAGAGCTAGAGGAACTGGTAGATGTGAGCCAGACTATTATACAGTAGAAGGAGGAGACGATTCTAGAATCTGGACGAGCATCTTGGAAACGTGGAGTGGGATCTAGTTCACATGGAGAGTGAGAGAGATGATGCACTGGCTGAGCTAGAGAAGCTGAAGAACAACATTAAAGAGGAGTAAGCGAAGCGTGCCAGAGTGGAGGATGATTACTTGGAGGCTACTCAACGTGCAGATCGTGTTGAGGACTAGATGTAAGCGAAGAAGGCCAAGATGAAGGAGACAAACTATGCTTTTCATTTGGCTATAGACAGGGCCCAGGATCGTGTCTTCTATTACCCAGCTCAGTTCAAGGATTTGCCATGGTATATGGTGGATTGTAGAACAGTGTTTCGGGTGATGGAAGAAGAACGTGAAGAGGCTGTGCGACGTCTTAACATGCCTAGAAAGTAGAGTAATAACTATGTGTTCATTTATATATTAAATAATTATAAATCCTAGAATTTGAAATAATAATGGGATAAGATGATGATGTTATCCTGTAACTTGTTTCAGTTCAGGAAAGATGATGTAAATAGCAGAGATGCTATCTATTCTATGTTTTAAAACTATGAATGAATAAATAACGAAGTTTATTGAAGTGCTATGTGTCCAAGTGTGAATTGATTTATTTTAAATGTTTAAGTTAATCTTAAATATTTAAGAGATGAGTAGGGTGTTGGGTTTGTACATAACGCATACATGCAATCAAATTACATAAATAAGGGCGGAAGCGTGATAATTAAGGTTTTAAAATTTTTCATACAAACCCATGCCATGATCATAGTTTATGCTCAATTATCAATAACAGAAAAGTACGAAGATCAGAATCATACCCTCGTAGAATCTAGCTTCCACAGGTACAAGTTCTACTCCTTGCTCTCCTTTGATCTTCTTGAATTTCTTATAGTGGCTCCTTCATTTGATCAACGTTAGCCACCCAAGTGTTTGGCCTCTAAAGGTGATCCACCAAGAAAGAGGAAAAACTCAGGAAGATGGGTGGTTGGCTAAACCCTTTTTCTATTCTTTGTAGAAAATATGGTGTACTCCCAACTATGTGAATTCACATACCTCTAATATCTGATATAAGAATCTCTTATATAGATATTAGGTTAACCCTCCTAATCTAATTAGAATAGGGTTTCTTTTATTAATTAATTCAACCTTTTTAATTAATTAGGCTTCCCAACATATTGGGATTTAATTAATTAAACTCTTTTAATTAATTAGCCTCCTAATCTCATTAGAAATAATTGAGAGTACTAATATTAAATTAATTCCTAAACTCCTTTAGAATTAAAATAATAATAATAATAATAATATTAATAAGACTCCTCTTATTAATTTATATTTAATATTTCTAAAATATTAAATAATAAACATTAAGCTATTTAATTTATTCTATCATCATAGATTAAATTAATTATACTTAATGCATTATTACTATCATGCCATTTTCTTCTTAAATAATTCTTCTTCCTTTTATGGTGTGACCCTTTAGGTTCTCCATATTAAACCGGTTGTGAATAAATCAATTAGAACAATTCTAATCTTATTTAAATAAACAAATTAAACTAATAATCTATTTAAATAAATAACATTTATTCTACAATAGGGATAAGCCTCCCTAGCGATCAACGACTTTCTAGATAATATAGATTTCAACATTAATCATAAAAGAACCTGTGAGTTAATAGTTACCGTACAATTCAATCCTTCCACCATACAATGTCCCAATTAAATATAAGACATGGATTTACTGTCAAGTCTTAATTTATTTAATCATATGTATTTTGATTAGAAAATGCACAACTCCAAATAATGCAAATTAGAAACCTCTTTCTAATTTCATTCTACCTTGGCCAAGGATTCCTGGGTTGTCATTTAACGAATCACATAGGACATATCTCCTCTTTTACTAGAGGTGGTAGATTCTTTACTGATCATTCATTATCTCCATATGTAACTCATTATACCCAAGCATACCCTATATATGCCTTAAAAGGCCTTAAGGAATTAGTCAAAGTATAATTTGTTACATACAAGATACTATGATGATCTCAAGTCCAAGGATCACATGTACTACTATCACATTAGGAATTCATATTGACAGACGAGTAAAACTCTATTAGGTGTTCCATAGCAAGTCACGTTCAGTGAACTTATTCTCCAATAAGCACCTACATACTTGCTTTAGTTTCTCCACACAAATGATCATGAGATCAATCATCCTCATCCAATGAGCAAGCAACATATGTACCAATCTATCCGGATTTACTAATCTCCTTTTTAGTAATCCCACGATTGGGAACTATTATAGTTTTAAGCTTTCTAAGAATTTAAATCTCATTAGCATGACCAACATCATGATTCTAAAAGCATTGCTTAAAACTATGGGTTATTTACATATTATAAAAACAGCATCATGTAGATAATTAAATGCCTTTAATGAATTCTTTTATTAATAAATAAAAAAGATTGTTTACAAAGTACGTGCTTTATCATCATACATGATTGGCATGTATGCACACTACTATCAATCTCCCACTTGAACTAAAGTCAATAGCCATGGTATCTCATACCTATCTTCTCTAAGTGACCATCAAATTGCTATTATGATAAAGCTTTAGTAAATGGATCTGCAGTGTTATCTTGAGAGTCCACATGCTCCAAGGTGGCGTCTCCTCTTTCAATGATCTCTCTGATCAAGTGAAATCGCCGCAATACGTGTTTGGATTTCTGATGAGACCTGGGTTCCTTAGCCTGTGCAATTACTCCAGTGTTGTCACAGTATATGAGGACTGCTTCTCTAATGCTAGGAACCACACCAAGTTCTGTTATGAACTTTTTCATCCAAACAGCTTCCTTTGCAGCTTCACTTGCAACTATATACTCTGCCTCTATCACTGAATCAGCAATCGTTTCCTGTTTGAACTCTTCCAACTCACTGCGCCTCCGTTTAAGGTAAACACATACCCTGAAACAGATTTACTGTCATCTTGGTCCGTTTGAAAACTTGAGTCCGTGAATCCCTCTAGTTTTAATTCAAACCCACCGTAGACAAGAAATATATCCTTAGTCCTTCTCAAGTACTTTAGGATATTCTTCACTGCCTTCCAGTGTTCTTCTCCTGGATTCGACTGATATCTGCTCGTTACACTAAGTGCATGAGCGACATCCGGTCTAGTACATATCATACCGTACATGATAGATCCTATTGCAGAAGCATAAGGGATCTTACTCATACAATTTCTCTCCTTAGGTGTCTTTGGGGCCTATTTCTTGGAGTTATTTATTACATGGCTCATCGGCATGAGACCTCTTTTGGAATCTTCCATGCTAAACCTCTTTAGCATTGTATCAATGTACGTTCCTTGAGATAAGCCAAGCATCCTTTTAGATCAATCTTTATAAATCTTTATCCCAAAAATATAGGATGCTTCTCCCAAGTCCTTCATGGAGAATTGTTTAGATAAGCAGATTTTAATCGATTGTAGCATACCCTATCAGTAATATATCATCAACATATAATACAAGGAATGAAACTGCGCTCCCACTAACCTTCTTGTACACACATGGTTCATCCTCGTTTTTGATAAAATTAAACTCTTTGATTGTCTAATCAAAGCTAATGTTCTATCTTCGAGAAGCTTGCTTCAAACCATAAATGGATCGTTGCAGCTTGCTGTGTCATATACACATCCTCCTCAAGTTTCCCATTGAGGAAGGCGGTTTTCACGTCCATTTGCCAGATCTCATAGTCGTTATAAGCTGCAATCGCAAGCAAAATCCGAATGGACTTGTGCATAGCTACTAGTAAGAAGGTTTCATCATAGTCAACTCCTTGTCTTTGTTTGAAACCTTTTGCAACCAGACGGGCCTTATAGGTCTCTACCTTGCCGTCCGCTCCAGTCTTTCTTTTAAAGACCCATTTACACCCAATAGGCTTAATGCCTTCAGGTGGTGAAACCAAAGTCCATACTTGGTTTGCCTCTATGGAGTCCATTTCAGATTTCATGGCTTCAAGCCATTTTCTTGAGTCTTTATTACTCATAGCCTGTTCGTAATTCAATGGATCATCATCATTCATGACGTGTACCTCATCGTCATCCTCTATGACGAATCCATACCTCTCAGGTATCTTCGGTACTCTTCCAGATTTACGAATAGGGTGTTGTGCAGTAGGTTCTTCCACTTGGTCAGGTACCTGACTTTGATTCGTGGTAATTTGTGGTTCTTGAATTTCTTTAAGATATATCTTACTCCCACTGACCCCCTTCACGGATAAACTCCTTTTTCAAGAAAGCAACATGTTTCATAACAAACACCTTTTGATCAGTTGGATGATAGAAATAATACCCTACAGTTTCTTTAGGGTATCCCACAAATCTACACTTGTCGAATTTAGTCTATAGCTTATCATTTTCAAACTTTTTAACATAAGCTGGACAACCCCAAGTCTTAACATGCTTAAAATTTGGTTTCCTCCCCTTCCACATCTCATATGGAGTCTTTGGGGCAGATTTGGTAGGTACCTTGTTAAGCAGGTATGCAGCCATTTCTAGAGCATATCCCCAGAATGAAATTGGAAGATCGGTAAAACTTATCATGGATCGAACCATGTCCAACAATGTTCAATTTTTTCTTTCAGATACTTCATTCAACTGTGGTGTACCTTGTGACACCCCCAAATCTGGGTACTTCATTTCCATATGATTTGGTGTTCACTTTCTAATATAACATACATCTACCTAATGAATAATGCAAAGTAAACTACAACTTAAAATAAAATAAATAAATCTCCCTTATAACAAGGGTTACAACCTTTTTAAAATAATCCCGGGTTACTCTAACCCTGACATGAATATAATAAAGTGCGAAAATAAAAATATAACATTCAAGTCCTATTACAATCATTCTCAATTAAATAAAACAAGTCTTCACTTGCTTTGCTTTCCCTTGTTTTAAGGGAGATTTTATAAAAGGTTGTAATTTATTTTGAGATATATTGGGTAGATGTTTGTTATAGTTAGAAAGTGAACACCAAATTATGTGGAAACGAAGTACCCCGATTTGGGGGTGTCACAGGTTGATATCAGAGCTGTAGGTTATGAAACCTTAGGTGGGGGAAACCTTAGGTAGTAGCCTTATAGGTAGGATCAAAAAGATAGATGTGATAAATATAATAAACTACCTTATGTGCTATGTGTTTACATTATAGTATTCGAAGAGTGACGACTCGATATCACGTAATAATGAACTTTAAAATTCTTGTGTCAGGATGTCGAACGTTGGAGAACCTAGTCAGGCTAGGGAGGATGTACCTCAGGTGCCTAGAGAGGAGGAGCCCCGTGACATACATGTTGTCTGGGAGCAGCTGGTTAGGAGAGAGCCATCTCCAGTGATCACCATAGCTGGTCGGGAGCGTGAGCTGACACCTATTCCAGAGGATGAGGACGAGGACGAGTCTGAAGAGGAGGAAGAGGATCCCGAAGAGGAATTCCCACCTCACTCTACTAATGCTGATATGTACGAGGCAATCTACGATAGCAACATGGAGCTTCATGGACGAGTAGGAGATCTCGAGGAGACTATCCAGCAGCAAGACTAGACGATCGAGGAAATGGAAAGTGACCTAGGAGATGCACAGTGGAACCTGATACATATGGAGGTTGATAGAGATGTTGCTCGATTTGAACTGGAAAAACTGAAGCAAGACATCCAGGAGGAGTAGAGGAAGCATGCCAGAGCTGAAGAGTCAAGCTTGAGGGCTAATCAACGAGCCGATTGAGCTGAAGGTGAAGCTGAAGCCAAGAGGGCCAAGTTGAGGGAAACGGAATATGCTTTTTATATAGCGATAAAGAGAGCTCAGGACCGTATTTTCTACTACCCAGCTCAGTTCCAAGGTTTATCGTGGTATGTGGTGGACCGAAGAACGCCGTTTTGGGTAATGGAAGAGGAACGCAGAGAGGCTCTACGACGTATTAATATGCCTAGGCAGTAGTAGTAGCAGTAGCAGTAGTAGAAGTAGTAGAGTTTTGTTTATGTGTTGCTTTTTGTAGTAAATAAAGTAAATCCCATAATTTGAGATAAGAATGGGATAAGTTAAAAATGTAATCCTGTAACTTTTCCAGTTCAGGAAGGATGATAGAAATAGCAAAAGTGCTATCAGTTTGATGTTTTTAAACTACGACTAATGAATAAAAGAAGTTTATTGACGTCCTATGTGTTCTGTGTTAACTGAGCCATTTAAACGTTTAAGTATGAACTTGGATACTTAATAGTTGAATAAAGGGTCTAATAATAATATTTTCTTAACAGAAAATGCCTCCTAGAAGAAGACCAACACGTCAAAACCCCGAGGGTTCGACGAATAACAACAATAACGATGGGACGAATCCCAACACGGTTCAGCAGTTGGTGAACCTGTTGACCGGAGCTCTTGCGAATCAGCCGCAAGTACAAGGAACAACGTTCAAGGAATTCAAGGCAGTAGGACCGCCTGAGTTCAAAGGATCGACTAACCCTATCGAGGCTCAGACGTGGGTTATGGAAATGGAGAAGGTATTTGATGTGGCTAGGGTAGGGGAAGACCAGAAGATAGCGTTTGCGGCTTTCATGTTGAAGTCGGATGCTAGCTTTTGGTGGTAGGCTAACAAGACCCGAGAGGGAGAGAGAGTCATAACGTGGGAACATTTCAAGGAAATGTTCTACGAGATGTATTTCCTAGTGAGTTCGCAGGACCAGATGGAGGTCCAGTTCCTAGAGCTTAAGCAAGGAGGGATGACGGTGTCAGAGTACGCCGCTAAGTTTAACGAGTTGGCCAGATTCGCTACTTACCAGGTCAGCACTGACGCTAGGAAGGCGAGAAGGTTTGAGTGGGGACTGAAGCCCTGGCTCTACAGCAAGGTTTCCATATTCCAGCTGAATACCTTTGCAGCGGTGCTGGAGAAAGCCATACTTGCTAAGGGAGGAAGCGAAGCAGTGATGAAGTTCAACCAAGATAAGAAGAAGAAGAATGAGGTAGAAACCAAGACTGGGGGTAGCAGCGCTGTGAACCAGAAGAGGAAGTGGTCTGATAATACCTTTGCTGGGAGTCAGCAGGGAAGCCAGCAAAAGAGGAAGTTTAAAGCATGTGCTACATGCAGTAAGAATCACACTGGCGTGTGCATGAAGGGGAAGCGGGTGTGCTTCAACTGTGGTCAGGAAGGCCACATTATGCCTAATTGCCCAAACCCGAAGAAGGAAGCTTGCCTTACATGTGGATCCAAAGATCACATGGCTCGCAACTGCCCGAAGAAGCTGACGACAGGGTCAACAGGGAGCGGAGGGAATGGAAGCGGCAGTACCGTTACTATTGCTGCACCATTACAAGCTGTTCGACCCACTGCACGGACATTCAATATGATGGTGCAGGATGTTGTGCAATCAAAAGACGTGGTGTCAGGTATTATTCCGGTCAATAGTATAAATGCATGTGTATTATTTGATTCAGGTGCTACTTGCTCATTCATATCTGATGATTTTGCTAAAACCCTAGACTTACCTGTAGAGGAGTTAGTTTATCCTTTGAACATAGAGATTGCGAATAGGGAGGTTATTCTTGTTAGGAGCATTTATAAGAATTGCAGATTGGACATTAAGGGTCAGGAACTTAGAGTAGATTTGATTCCGATTAAATTTGGGGAATTCAACGTCATACTAGGTATGGATTGGTTGTTCAACCATGGGGCGATAATCGACTGTCAGAAGAAGTCGGTGAACCTTATGACTCCGTCGAAGTTGGTGTTCTATGGTAGCAAATCGCCTAGACAAGCGAGTTGTCTGATTGTTATGCAAGCCAAGAAACTTCTGACACAAGGCTGTGTAGGATATCTAGCCTACATAGTAGATACGCGTAAGGAAAGTCTGAAGGTGTAGGAAATATCGGTAGTTAAGGAGTTTGTAGACGTTTTTTCGAGCGATTTGCCAGGACTTCTGCCAGATAGGGAGACAGAGTTCGTGATCGATTTAGCGCCGGGAACTGCTCCGATTTCAAACGCTCCGTACAGAATGGCTCCAGTCGAGATGAAGGAACTGATGGTTCAACTGCAAGAATTGCTAGACAAGAAGTATATCCAACCGAGCGTTTCACCGTGGGGAGCGCCTATTTTATTCGTGAAGAAAAAGGATGGATCGATGTGTCTTTGCATTGATTATAGGGAGTTGAATAAAGTTACGATCAAGAATAGGTATCCTTTACCTAGGATCGATGACTTGTTTGATCAACTGAAGGGTGCGAGGTACTTCTCGAAAATTGATTTGAGAAGCGGGTATCATCAGTTGAAGGTGAAGAAGGAAGATATACCTAAAATGGCTTTTAGGACTCGATATGGTCATTACGAGTTCTTGGTGATGTCATTTGGTCTCACGAATGCCCCAGCTGCATTTATGGACTTAATGAACAGGGTGTTGAAGCCATTTGTGGATAGGTTCATGGTAGTGTTCATAGATGACATCCTGGTTTATTCCAAGACCGAGGAGGAACATGCTGAACACTTACGACTAACCTTAGAAGCCCTGAGACGAGAGAAGCTTTACGCTAAATTCTTGAAATGCGAATTCTGGTTGGAACGTGTGCAATTTCTTGGCCACGTGATCGACAAGGATGGTATTTCAGTAGATCCGTCGAAGGTTGAAGCGGTAATGAGTTGGGATCAGCCGAAGACGCCGTCTGAAGTGAGGAGTTTCTTAGGATTGGCAGGTTATTATTGTAGATTTATCCAAGACTTTTATAGAATTGCAACTCCGTTGACGAATTTGACTCGTAAAATAGTTAAGTTTGTTTGGACGGAGAACTGTGAGGAAAGTTTTCAAGAGTTGAAGAAGAGGCTGAGTACTACGCCTGTATTGTCTTTATCGGATAGTTGGGGGAATTTCGTGGTATATAGTGATGCCTCACATAAAGGATTAGGCTGTGTGTCGATGCAGAGTGGCAAAGTCATTTCCTATGCGTCACGTCAGCTGAAGGATTACGAGAAGGGGTATGCGACACATGATCTAGAATTGGAGGCAGTAGTGTCTGCCCTAAAGATTTGGAGGAACTACTTATATGGAGAGAAGTGTGAAATATACACAGATCACAAGAGTCTGAAGTATATATTTACCCAAAAGGATTTAAACATGCACCAAAGAAGATGGTTGGAACTGATTAAAGACTACGATTGCGAGATACTTTACCATCCGGGTAAAGCTAACATTGTTGCCGACGCTTTGAGCAGGAAAGGTTAGGAGAAGCTGAACGTGTTAACTGATCAAGATCGGTTGATAGAACAGATGGATAGATTGGAGTTGGAAGTGAAGTTTCTGAAGGAATCGGATGAAAAGTTATTTCAAGTAACCACTGGTTCTACTCTAGTTGACAAGGTGAAAGAAGCACAACTTCACGATGAAGAATGCGGGAAAGTACGGAAGAGGATAACCGATGGCGAAGAGTTCAAGTTCAAGATCGATAATGAAGGTCTGTTACGATTTGAAGGTAGAATATGGGTACCGCCAGTACCAGAGGTCAAAGAGGAGATTCTAAGCGAAGCTCATAGTTCTAGATATTCTATTCACCCCGGGAGTACGAAGATGTACCAGGATCTCAGGCATCATTTCTGGTGGCCGAATATGAAGAGGGACGTTGCTGAATGGGTTGCGAAGTGCTTAACGTGCCAGAAAGTCAAAGCAGAACACCAGAGACCAAGTGGATTGCTGCAACCGTTAGAAATTCCAGAGTGGAAGTGGGAGCACATCACGATGGATTTTATGGTAGGTCTTCCAGCGACTCAGAAGGGATTTGATGCGATATGGGTTATAGTGGACCGACTGACGAAGTCAGCCCACTTTTTGCGAATCAGGGTTATGTATAACCTGGATAAGCTAGCAAAGCTATATGTCAAGGAAATTATTTCTCGACATGGTGTTCCGATGTCGATTGTGTCCGATAGAGATCCGCGTTTCACGTCTAATTTCTGGAAGCGATTACAAGAATGTCTGGGAATGCAATTGCGAATGAGTATAGCGTATCATCCTCAGACTGATGGATAGAGCAAGAGAACGATTCAAATGCTTGAGGATATACTGAGAGCTTGTGAGATGGACTTCAAAGGAAGCTGGGAGGATCATCTACCATTGGTGGAGTTCGCCTACAACAATAGTCACCATGCGAGTATAGGCATGCCGCATTACAAAGCATTATACGACAGGAAATGCAGAACTCCTTTGTGCTGGGATGAAGTTGGTGAACGTCAATTTTTGGGACCAGAATTGGTACAACAAACCGTCGAAATTGTGAAGCTGATCAGAACGAGATTAGTTGCTGCTCAAGACAGACAGAAGAAGTATGCCGATTTACATCGACAGAATCGAGAATTCTTACCAAGAAGTTTCGTTTTCCTGAAGGTATCTCCTTGGAAAGGGAAAATTCAATTCGGTAAGAAGGGGAAGTTGAGTCCCCGATTCATTGGACCTTTTGAGGTACTACGAAAGGTGGGCAAGGTTGCTTACGAGATTGTATTACCTCTTGAGCTCGAGAATATACATAATGTCTTTCATATATCCATGTTAAGACCGTACAAGCATGATTATAAACATGTAATAGAATATGAACCTTTGCTAATTGATAAAGACTTAACATATGAAGAAGTGCATGTTCAAATAGTTGATAGAAAGGAACAAGTACTTAGGAATAAAGTGATACCTTCTGTTAAGGTAATCTGGAGGAACCACAGTGCTGAAGAAGCCACGTGGGAACTCGAAGATGTTATGATGAAATTTTATCCGCATTTATTTGCTTAGTTATGTGTAAACCCTTATATACTGATTCTGGGGACAGAATCTTTTTAAGGAGGGAAAATGTAATAGACGAGAATTTTTTTATGTGTGATTCTGGGGACAGAATCCTTTTAAGGAGGGAAGATTGTAACGATTGTGATTTAAATTTAATTTTAAATATTTATTGAGTTAAATAAATATTTTATGTGATTTATTTATTGAGTTAAATAGATAAATTATGTGATTTATGGAGTGATTTAATTAAGTGTATATATTAATTAAATGAATGTGTAATATTTAATTTAATTGATATATATTAATTTTATATTATAGTTCTAATTTAATTGAGAGAATTAAATTAGATGAGATATGTGATGAAGTTTTACATGAATTATAATTAGAGTGTAATTATAATTATGTGGCAATTTCATGTGATTTATTGATGTTAGATTTTAATTGATTAAATTAGATGATTAATATTTAATTAATTAAAATGTGACATTTAAAATAGGTGTTTAATGATTTGTTAAAATAAAAAAAAAGATTTTAAATGGTTTAAATAAACAAGGCTTTGCATTTGTTTTTAAATCTATTTTCCAAACAAGGCCTTAACTAATAATCTGTTTTTTAAAAAATAAAGGGTTTTGCCAAACATGACCTTAAGTTTTAAATTTAAAATTTTGTAACTGATATTAGACTTAATATAGTTATAATGCTTTGTCAGTTATATTATGTATAATTAATCCTATATCTATTACTACGTATTATATTATACGTTAGTTTAGTTTACACTAAGTTAGTCTAAGCTAAAGAACATAGAGAGAAAAAGAGAGCAGAGAAAAGAAAAGAGAGAAGAAGACGTAAGAAGAAGGAGGAGAAAATTGCTAATCAAGCATACAATCATCACCATCTTCACCTTTCTCTACTAAATCAAAAAGGTATAATTTCTAGAACTTATTGTTTTGAAGTTGAATTTTATGTTCTTCATATTTTCATTCTCTGTAAAAGTAAATTTTCATGAAAGTGGTATAATCATGAATTGAATAAGTATTGTGTGCATGTTATACTAATAGTGATTGTATGCCATAACGATTTTCAGAAATCAAATTAGTGTAGAAAGATATTTTAACAGAAAATTTATGTTGATATGAGTTCATATGAGTTTTAGTTTTGTTGTCAATTTTGGATTGAGAAATTGATGAATTGGAATATGCTAGCATGCTTATTGGGATATTGTTTGATGATTATATTCAATTACGTATATAATGTATGTATATAAAGTAGAATTGATGGAGAAAATTTCTTACAATGGATTATTTTGGAAAAATATGAGTTTTCATGAATATGGCCAAATTGGATTTTTAAAACTTTTGATTATTGTTGTTTAGATGGTTTTTGTGTTTAGAAACATGTTATGTTATGTATTATTGCATGTGTATGGAGTTACAGTGGCTACGATACTGTAATTTTTCGTTTGTTGGCTTGTATGGGTTGTTGGTAAAGCAGAGAGCTGTGGCCGTCTGCGTCTGGCCGAGTTGCTGCGCAGCTACGCCGGCAGCAAGGCGAGGAGCAGCGCAGCTGCGTCGCTTGCCCTTCCCAAATCCTTTCCCTACGCAGCTGCGCCAGTGCCCAGGCTGCTGGTTGTGCAGAGGCAGAAAATTTAGTTTATTTGTGTAGTCTTACTTGATGGCTTAAGTTAAATTATTTATAATAATGAGCATGTAATCAGTTGCTATAACATGTGGTTAATATGAATGTGACAATTGCATGTTTGGAAAAGAAAAGAGGATTTTGAAAACCTAATGTAATCTTTAAATTATAATTAATATGAACTACTTGATTATAATTTGAGAAATTATAATTAAAAGTAAATGTTCAATTTAAACTATATTTTATTAAATTATGATGAATAGTAATTAATTTATTTTATCAATTAGATGTTAATTTAAATTATAATTTATGTAATTATAATTTAATAAATGCTTGATTATTATAGATTATAATTGATAAATACATGATTAATTATAAATTGTGTACTTATAAATGCATGATGTAGTTTAATTGATTTTAAATTAGAATTATTTATAATTTAAATGGTAATTATAATTTAAGTAATTATAATTTGATTAAGTGTTTGAATTATAATTGTTTAATTATAATTTAGTTAAATACATAATTAATTTAATTATGTGAGTATATGTAAGTGATGTGATTATCTATATGATGGTTGATTATTATTATTTATTTAACTGAAATGAGTTAACCATGAGAGTTAACCAATTATGTGAATTAGTTATGTGTTAACTAATTTAGGTTATTATGATTGGATGTATATAGGAAGTATTAAAGTACGTGAATTGTGTTAAGTAACTTGCACTTGAGGCAAGTTTTCTAAACTCTGATCTTGTATTAATTTTATGCAGGGCTTCTAACCTTAAACTTGTTAATTCTATACAATTTCTTGAATTCATATATTCATTGTTGAGAATGTCCTTTTCATTTCTGTATTGGACAATTGTTTATTTAATTGAAATGATCTTAACTTATTGTTCAAGTAAGATCCAGTTATTATTTTAAATGCTTTAAGTTTACTTCTAAAGCATATGTTAATTCATAATTCTTTTATTTATGAATTATTGAAAGTCGATTCAACTAATCCTTGGTTGATGAACGTGAATTTTAAATTACCCTTATAAGCTTATCCAAACCAAACTTTCTTTGGTGCGGACTTGAATTTAAATTACTGAGTTGAACAACCCTATTTACTAGGGGAGGTTACTACGCATAGCGTTAAGATGTTTGTGCATAATACATGGTACGAAGGGCTGATCCCCCTAAGTACGGGTTAAGGTCCATAGTCTTATTGACTATTAAAGGTTTAAATAGAAAAATTTATAACCTAGGACAAGAGTTCAAAGGTCTTATGACACTCAGATAAATTTTATTTTTGAATTGTAATTGTGATGAAAGAATTATTATTCAATTCTTTATTGTTAAAGCGAATCATGTTATTCAGATTCTTTTTAAAGATATCCTTTCATATATATTATTGTTAAACTCCAATGAGCTGTGGTTTGCTCACTCTTGCATTAAATAACAATTTTAGTTAAGGTTGATAACGCTGATGCTCCGTCTACAAGTCAGGGCAATGGAAAGCAAAGCAAGTGAAGATTTGTTTTATTTAATTGAGAATGATTGTAATAAGACTTGAATGTTATGTTTTTATTTTCGCACTTTATTGTTTATGTCAAGGTTAGAGTAAACCTAGGATTGATTTTTTAGAAGGTTGTAACCCTTGTTTTAAGGGAGATTTTATAAAAGGTTGTAATTTATTTTGAGATATATTGGGTAGATGTTTGTTATAGTTGGAAAGTGAACACCAAATCATGTGGAAACGAAGTACCCGGATTTGGGGGTGTCACATACCTGGTGGAGTCCATTGTGAGATTATACCATTATCTTTGAGATAATTGAGAAACTTCCCGCTTAAGTATTTTTCACCTCGATCTGATCGAAGAATCTTAATACTCTTGCTCGTTTATTTCTCTACTTAACTTCTGAACTTTTTGAACTTTTCAAATGATTTTGATTTGTATTTCATTCAATACACATATCTAAGTCTTGAGTGATCATCAGTGAAAGTAATAAAATAAGAATACCCACCCTGTGCATTCGTTGTCATAGGTCCACAAACGTCTGTGTGAATCAAAGCTGACAACTCTATAACTCTTTCTCCTTTTCCACTAAAGGGAGATTTAGTCATTTTACCCATGAGAC
Organism: Panax stipuleanatus; assembly: GCA_020205555.1. Classification (NCBI taxonomy): domain Eukaryota; kingdom Viridiplantae; phylum Streptophyta; class Magnoliopsida; order Apiales; family Araliaceae; genus Panax; species Panax stipuleanatus. The sequence continues at coordinate 115,486,603 of CM035121.1, read as the reverse complement.
AAGATTCACAAGTTGGATATGATTCAAAATCAGATAGCTCTAAGAGCCCATCCTTATGCAACTTGGATAATCTTGTTTCATTGATATGACCGAGTCTACAGTGCCACATATAGGTATAATTAACATAATCTCTTTTCCTTTTCTGAGTTTGTTCTATTTTAAGTATATTTTCATGCAAGTAAAGTATATAAAGTCCATTTCGCAGATTACCAATACCATATAAAACATTATTTTATAAATAGAACAACTGTTGTTCTTTATAATAACGTCAAATTCTTCCATATCCAATACAGAAATAAAAATAATGTTTCTAATGATATTCGGAACAAAATAACAATTATTCAGATAAATGGACTTGCCCGAAGGCATTTCTGAACAATAAGTCCCTACAGCTAATACAGCAACCTTTGCGCTATTCCCCACTCGTAGGACGACCTCATCATTGCTTAGCTTTCTACTTCTGACCAATCCCTGCATAGTATTACATATGTGAGAACCACAACCGGTATCCAATACCCAAGTAGAATTATGACTTTCAGAAAAATTAATTTCAATCATGAATAAACCTTGATTGGAAGTCGAAGCTTCTCCAAGCTTCTTCTCTACTAGAAATTTCTTGAAGTTTTTTTTCCAATGTCCCGGCTCGTTATAATGGAAGCACATTCCTTTGCCAGCTGGACCAGGTTTCTTTTGTTCCTTTACTTTCTCCTTTCCCTTAGCCTTCTTAGATTTCTTCTTTTCAGAAGACACATTGGGCCTCTTCCTTTTATTGGAAGAATCCACCATCAAGACATGCTTCTTCTTGGATGGGAAGTGACCTTCTACAGTTTTCAACATGTTAAGTAGCTCAAGCAAACTGACATCTAACTTATTCATATGGAAATTTACGACAAACTACGAGAAGGTCCTAGGGAGTGACTGTAAGACCAAGTCTTGACTCAACTCCCCATCCATGACGAACCCAAGCTGTCCAAGGCGTTCAATCAGATTGATCACCCTAAGAACATATGTCTCGACGGCTGTGCCCTCGGTCATCCAAGATTGGAAGAGCTCCTTAGATATCTCATATCTAGCAGTCCTACTTTGTTAACCATACAACTCCTTGAGGTGAAGCAATATAGTAGGAGCATCCATGTTTTCGTGCTAACGCTAAAACTCGTTATTCATGGACGCGAGCATGATGCATTGAGCCATAGATGCATCATCTTGCCACTTAACAATGGTGGTAATCTCTTTCTCATAGGCTGATTCTAGAACAGTTCCAGGGACAGGTGAATTTAGGACATAATTTTATTTTTCAGCAGTGAGAACTATTCTCAGATTTCTTAACCAGTCCGTATAATTCGACCCTGTATGCTTATTAGCATCAAGTATGCTTCGCAGTGAAATTAGTGAATTTGACATTTTTAAAATTCCGCATGTGAAAAGGCAACATTTTAGCAAACATTCATTTAATTAATTTTACATACTAAAATAAATTTAAGTCTTTATTTTAAATTAGTATCTCCCACTATTTTCATCAAACTATATTACCCTCACTTATATAGTTCGACAACATCTAATTAAAGACTTGCTAGTGAGAATAAGTATCCCATTTCAAATGTATATAGTCTTGTGGATAGCACAACAAACGATATATAAATAAATAGGTAGATAACTCTTGCCAATTACATCAACATGTAACTCCTTTTCATTTTACCTCTTAAATCATAATGGTCAAGTGTGTGCACATCCGAACTAAAATGATTTAAGTTAAGTCCAGCCTAGCACTTCCATAAATTCAAAAAAGAAAAATATTCGTCCTTGTGGATAGCACAACAAGACTATATTGTTCATTTTTTTTGATAAGCATCAAATGTGATTAATTAATATCTTAAATACTAAATACTCGCCTTGTAGATAGCACAACAAGCTCATATTAAATATTTAATACTCTATTAATTTATCATGCTAGAAGGCGACGTTCGATATTCCAAATATCATTGAATGCGTCGGACTTAATATAATTTCTTTGAAGGGTTTGTTATTAATTGTCTCATCTTGTTTAGCGCGCATGCACATATATATATATAAAATACGCGTTATTTTATTAAACATGTGAAACAAGTTTGCATAAAATATAATATATAATATTTAGCATGCACATAGAGAATACTATATTCTACCCGGATTGATTATGGACTTTTATTCTAGTTTGGTTCACTAGAGCCACCAAGTGAACCAAAAGGTCAAACCTAGGAGTGCAAGAATTTAAATTTAAATGTAAATATTACATTTAAACCCGGGCTCTATACAAACGGGTCTTCACGCGCTCCTTGTTCCTTGGTCTCCAGTGTTTTCAAGATAATTCTAACTATCTCTATTACATAAACTATTTAAAATTAAATAGAAACCTTGATCAGCAGTCAAGGGGAAGTACATAGGAGGGAGATAGAATTTACATCGAGAAAAAACCAGAGAAGACGAGGTACACAGACCCTATTTAATAAAACCCATTCACTCATGCATTCAACTAAAATAAAATCCAATCACATTGGTCAACAGTCCATAATTAACCCCATTTATTATCATACACACCAACATATGCATCAATAAATAACCATTCATAGGGATCTAATAAGAATATGTCTTAATAGAAAGATGTCTCCTAGAAGAAGACCAGTACGTCAACAACAAGAGGATTCTACGAACAACAACAACAACAACTGTGAGGCAAATGCCAATCCGGTTCAACAAATGGTGAATTTACTGACAGGAGCACTTGCGAATCAGCCGTAAGTTCAAGCTGCTACATTCAAGGAATTCAAAGCGGTAGGACCGCCAGAATTCAAAGGGTCTGTGAACCCGATAGAGGCCCAGACGTGGGTACTGGAAATGGAGAAGGTCTTCAATGTGGCCAGGATTAACGATGACCAGAAGATGGCTTTTGCTACGTTTATGCTGAAAGCAAAGGCTAGCCAATAGTGGCAGGCTAACAAGACTCGAGGAGGAGAAGGTGGGATAGCATGGGACCGATTTAAAGAGATGTTCTTTAAAATGTATTTTCCGATAAGCTCGCAGAACCAAATGGAGGTTCAGTTTCTAGAGCTGAAGTAGGGAACGATAACAGTGCCAGAGTATACTGCAAAATTCAATGAGTTGGAAAGGTTTGCAACGTACCAGGTCAGTACTGATGAAAGGAAAGTAAGAAGGTTCGAGCAAGGATTGAAGCCCTGGTTATACAGTAAGGTCTCCATATTCCAGCTGAATACATTTGCAGCTGTATTAGAAAAGGTGATCATCGCGGAAGGTGGAAGGGATGCCTTGACCAAATACAACCAAGATTTAAAGAACAAGAAGAATGAGACTGAGAATAAGGCTGGTGGTAGTGGTACCAACAATAGAGGAAATGGAACGACAATGGTTCTACTGGGGGTCAATAGGGTAGCCAGCAGAAGAAAAGAATTAAAGCATGTGCTACATGCTGGAAGAATCACACTGGAGTGTGCTTGAGGGGAAGGCGAGTATGTTTCAACTATGGTCAGGAAGGCCACATTGCTCTGAATTGTCCTAACCCGAAAAAGGGAGCTTGTTTCACTTGCAGGTCTAGGGATCATATGGCCCAAGATTGACCTAAGAAACCAGCTGGAGTGTCGACATGAGGAAGAGGAAATAGCAGGGGTAGCACTTTGACTATCGCTGGACCACCGCAGTCAAGTCGACCTATTGCCAGAACATTCAACATGACCGTGCAAGATGCTGTGCAGTCAAAGGATGTGGTGTCAGGTATCATTTTGGTCAATAATATTAATTTTTATGTATTATTTGATTCGGGTGGTACTTGTTTATTTATATATGATGACTTTGCTAAGACTTTGGACTTACCTAAAGAGGAATTAATTTACCCTTGAACATAGAGATTGCGAATAGGGAGGTTATTCCTGTTAGGTTTGTACACAAGGACTGTAGATTGAACATTAAGGGTCATGTGTTGATGGTAGACCTAATTTTGATTAAACTTGGAGAATTCGACGTTATACTGGGTATGGATTGGTTGTTCAATCATGGGGCGGTAAATTGATTACCAGAAGAAGTTTGTAAACCTTAGGACTCCGTCGAAGGTAGTGTTTATAGTAGCAAATCGCCTAGACAAGCGAGTTGTCTAACGATTATGCATGACAAGAAGTTATTGAAGCAAGGTTGTGTAGGGTATTTAGCCTATATAGTGGATACTCGTAAGGAGAGTCCAAAGCTGGAAGAGATAGCAGTTGTTAGGGAGTTTGTGGACGTATTTTCGAGCAATTTTTCAGGACTTCCACAAAATAGAGAGATAAAATTCATGATCGACTTAGCACCGGGGACTGCTCCGATATCGAAAGCCCCGTACATAATGGCTCTAATAGAAATGAAGGAGTTGATGGTTCAACTACAGGAATTACTGGACAAGAAGTATATTCAGCCGAGCGTATCACCGTGGGGAGCACCGATATTGTTCGTGAAGAAGAAGGATGGGTCAATGCGGCTTTGCATTGATTATACAGAATTAAACAAAGTCACAATAGAGAATAAGTATCCTTTACCTAGGATCGATGACTTATTCAATCAACTGAAGGTGCTATATACTTCTCGGAAATAGATTTGAGAAGTGGATAGCATAAGTTGAAGGTAAGAAGAGAGGATGTACTGAAGGCGGCATTTAGAACTCGGTATGGACATTACGAGTTCTTAGTGATGTCATTTGGCCTAACGAATGCACCAGCGGCATTTATGGACCTAATAACTAGAGTGTTTAAGTCATTTCTGGACAAGTTCGTAGTGGTGTTCGTAGTGGTGTTCATAGATGACATTTTGGTCTATTCCAAAACAAAGGAGGAACACACGAAACATTTGAGGCTGACATTGAAATCGTTGAGACGGGAGAAGTTGTATGTGAAATTCTCGAAGTGCGAATTTTGGTTAGAACGTGTGCAATTTCTTGGCCACGTGATTGACAAAGATGGAATTTCATTAGATATGTCGAAGGTTAAAGTTGTAATAAATTGGGATTAGCCGAAGACACCATCAGAAGTGAGGAGTTTCTTGGGATTAGCAGGTTACTACAGAAGATTTATTCAAGACTTTTCCAAGATTGCAACTTTGTTTACGAATTTGACTCAAAAAATGGTGAAGTTTATTTGCACGGAAAAGTGTGAGGAGATTTATCAAGAACTGAAGAAGAGGTTGAGTACTGCGTCTGTGTTATCATACAGGAAATTTCTTGGTATATAGTGATGATTCACGTAAAGGATTAGGTTGTGTGCTAATGCAGAATAACAAAGTTATTGCTTATGCATCACGTCAGCTGAAGGAATATAAGAAAGGGTATCTAACCCATGACCTGGAATTGGCCGCGGTAGTGTTTGCTCTGAAGATATGGAGACACTACTTATATGGAGAGAAGTGTGAGATATATACAAACCATAATAGTCTAAAGTATATCTTTACACAGAAAGATTTGAATATGTGCCAAAGGAGATGGTTGGAGCTTATCAAGGACTACGATTGCGAGATTCTATACCATCCGGGTAAAGCGAATGTCGTTGCCGACGCCTTAAACAGAAAGGGTCGGGATAAGTTAATGTTGCTAACTGCTCAGGAATAATTGGTAAATGAGATGGCTAAGTTGGAGCTGGAAGTTAAGTATCTGAAGGAGTTGGATAAGAAACTGGTTCAAGTAACTATCGGTTCAACCTTGGTGCACAAGGTGAAAAAGGCACAACTACATGATGAGGAGTGTGAGAAGATCCGAAAGATAGTAACCGATGGTGAAGAGATGAAGTTCAAGGTTGATACTGACGGACTGCTACGATTTGAAGGGAGAATCTGGGTACCGCCAGTACCAAAAGTCAAAGAGTAAATTTTGGGTGAAGCTCATAATTCGAGATATTCGATTCACCCTAGGAGTACGAAGAAGTATCAGGATCTTAGACAACATTTCTAGTGGCCGAATATGAAGAGAGACGTTGCTGAGTGTGTGGCGAGATGTCTAACATGTCAGAAAGTCAAAGCAAAACATCAGAGACCAAGTGGATTGCTACAACCGCTGGAGATTCTGGAATGGAATTGGGAGCATATCACGATTGATTTCATGGTTCATCTTCCAACGACTCAGAAAGGATATAATGCAGTATGGGTTATAGTGGATCGATTGACGAAGTCAACGCATTTCTTACCTATCAAGATTAGATTCAATTTGGATTAGTTGGCGAAGTCGTACGTTAAGGAAATTATTTCTAGACACGGTGTTCCGGTGTCAATTATATCAGACAGGGATCTGCGTTTCACGTCGAATTTCTAGAAACGATTACAGGAGTGCTTGGGAACGCAATTGCGAATGAGTACGGCGTACCATCCTAAAACTGATGGCCAAAGCGAGAAAACAATCCAGACTTTAGAGGATATGCTGAAAGCTTGTGTTATGGACTTCAAAGGAATCTGTGATGATCATCTACCATTGGTGGAGTTCGCCTACAACAACAGTTACCATGCAAGTATTGGCATGCCGCCTTACGAAGCATTATACGACAGAAAATGCAGGACTCCATTATGCAAGGATGAGGTCGGTGAGCGTCAACTGTTGGGACAGAAATTGGTACAACAAACTCCTGAGATCGTGAAGCTGATCAAAACGAGGTTAGTAGCTGCTCAGGACAGACAGAAGAAATATGTCGATTATCGTCGTTAGAATCGAGAGTTTGAAGTAGGAAGCTTTGTGTTCCTGAAGGTATCTCCCTAGAAGGGAAAGATTCAATTTGGCAAGAAGGGAAAACTGTGTCCCAGATTCATTGGACCTTTTGAGATACTACGAAGGGTTGGCGAAGTAGCTTATGAGGTTGTGTTACCTCCGGAGTTAGATCATGTTCATAACGTATTCCATATTTCTGTGTTGAGACCGTACAAACACGATTACAAGCATGTGATAGAGTATGAGCCGTTGCAGTTTGATAAAGAGTTAACTTATGAAGAGGTTCTTGTTCAAATAGTTGACATGAAAGAACAAGTACTTAGAAATAATGTGATACCTTCTGTTAAGGTAATCTGGAGGAACCACAATGCTGAAGAAGATACGTGGGAACTCGAAGATGTTATGATAAAAATCTATCCCCAATTATTTGCTTAATTTTCTTGTATAACGATTCTGGGAATATAATCTTCTTAAGGGGGAAGAATGTGACGAATGAGTTTTTCTTAGTTGTGATTCTGGCGACAGAATTCTTTTAAGGAGGGAAGAATGTATGGAACGAGATTTTTGTATTTAATTTAAATATTTATTGACTAAATAACTATTTTAGTTGATTTATTTATGAGTTAAATAAATGTTTGATGAAATTGTTGTAGATTAATTTGATTAAGTGTTATATGTTAATTAAATTAATGTGGGGTAATTTTATAGTCAAAATTTTAATTTAATTGAGATAATTAAATTAAATGAATTGTTTAATAATTGTAATGTTGTTCTAATTTAATTTAATAATTAAATTAGAGATTTAATAGTTGTTAAGTAAAATTATAATTTTAAATGATTAATTGGAAATTATAATTATGTGGCAAGTTAATTAATGAGTTAATATTAACTTTAGTTTATTTTGAGTTTAAATATTGTATTTGAGGTGTGACAAATAAACTATATGATATGTTAGTTATTAAAATAAATTAAAATTAAAGTGTTTTGTCAAACAAAGCCTTATGGCTTTTGAATTTTAAAATTGATGGAATTGATTTTCTATTTACGTAACTGACATAACATAAGTAGGCTTTATGTATTTTTAGCATGGTATATCATATATCAGTTTTATATGTTACGTAATATAGCTAAGTTAGTATAGAAGGAGAGAAGAGAAAAACAGAGAGTTTGAAAGAGAGAAAAATATACTCTGTGAGTTTGGAAGAGGAAGATTGAGAGGAGTTTGGTGATTCTGAGAATCAAGAGGAGATTATCAGAACTATTCTCATCATCTAACAAAGCATAATCAATGATTAATGTAGTAATTCAACTCTTTGTTCTTAGTTTTTCTTGTGTTCTTGAGTTTTCATGATAATTGGAATTTGTAGTTGATGATTTGGTTAGATAAGTGTTATATGAATTAGTAGATGTTTATAATTCATTATATGTATGCTATAAATGATTTTCAGAAATCAAGATATTATAAAACAAGTTTTAAATGAGGAATTTGTGTTCTTATGGAGTTCACATATTTTAGTTGATTTTTAAAGTGAAAATTGATGATTTAATTATGTTTTAATCTACAAATTAAGAGTTGTTTATGATATTATCTTTAAAAACGAAAGCAATGCATGTGTTATGGATTGATTTGGTTAAAAATTGAATCCATGGTGAATTATTTAGCTAAATGTATGAGTTTTGAGAAAATAGCAAAATTTGGATTTAAAAACCTTTGATTTTGGTTGCTTAGATGTGTTTTGTTGTTGGAGTCATGTTATGCATGTGTGTTGTTGCATATATGTGGTTTATATTTTTTGGGTAGCTTTGAATTGCCTTATGTTCGAGTTTTGGGAAAGAACAGTGCAGCAGAGAGCAGTCTGCAACGTTCCTATCTGCGTTCCGGTATAGCTGCGCCGGCAGCAAAGGCAGGAACGGCGCAGCTGCGCCTGCTGAGTTTCTTGAGTCGAGCACCAGCGCAGCTGCGCCGGTGGAAAGGCTTAGGGAAGCGCAGCTGCGCCGGACTCTGAGCAGCTGCAGTTTACTTTATTTGTTTGTTTAGTCTTTAAAACCCAATCTAATTTGGTCTAATGATAATAGTTATGTGTTAGACATATAACAAGTTGTTATAGCATATTCTTAACATGTATTTGATATTTCAAATTGAAAAGTAAGTAAGTTGTGAAAACTTTAATTTATTATTTGATAAAGTCTAGAGATGTTGATTAAGTGTTGTATTGCTTTACTAAGACTTGTGGTTTAAGAGTTGTGTATGATGATGGTCAGAACTTGAACTAAGATAACGAGTTCAACTAAGATGAAATTTAACTTGTTAAGTTAATGTTAGTGTAACTAATCGGCATTACAATTCTAATGGTATGTGTAGGGTATTCGAGAAACGTGAATATTAATTGTGTAGCTAACGCACGAGGCAAGTTGTTCTATCTTTTCTTGTTTGCGTTTATGCATGTTATCTTATTCTCTATTGTTATCAAATGAGAAAGTGCTCTAATGTCCATATTGAACAAATATCTTATTGAAAATAATGTAACCTTGACTTAATTGTTCAAGCAAGATTTTATTGTATCTTTCAAATGTTTTAAGTTTGTTTCTAAAGCATGACTGTTGAATATGATGTCTGCTATTATAACTCATAGTTATTTTATAATTCTTTTGTTATCGAACTCATAATTATTGTAAGTTAATTCAAGTACTCCTTAGTTGATGATATATGAACTCTAAATTACCCTTTGAGCTTATCCAAACCAAATTTTCTTTGGTGCAGACTCGTTACTTAATACTGAGATGAACAATCCTATTAATAGGGGATTACCATGCGAAAGCGTTAAGATGTTTGTGCATAATACTTGGTACGAAGGGCTGATCCCCCTAAGTACGAGTTAAGAGTCCATATAGTCTAACGACTGTTAAAGGTTTACATAGAAATATTTATAACCCGGGACATAGTTCAAGGTCTTGTGACCCTCAGATGAATTCTAAATTCTATATTAAATTCTTGATTATCGATGATAGAAATATTATTCAATTCAATTGAACTTATTCAGTGATATGTCATCATTATTGATTGTTGTTCCAAGTGAGCTTTTGTTTTCTCACTCTTGCATATATATAACCATTGCAGCCAAAGTTGAAAAAGTTGACGAGCCGTTAACTGCCAAATGCAAGGGCAAGATGAACAGGTGAAGACTTGTTCATATTTATGATATGATGTGTAATCAGAATTTAATTGTTTATGATGTTTTTTTTTCCGCATTGACGATGTTGAAGGTTTGAAACCCTGGGAACAGTTTCGATAAGTTGTAATCCTTTTTATAAGGAAGATTTTAATTATTAAGGTTGTAAATTATTAATTTATTTTGCATTCCTTATTTACGGGCAGTTAGTTATGTTTTATTTATATAGTGAACACCAAATTCTATGAAAATGATGTACCCGGATTTGGGGGTGTCACAGGGTAGATAAAGCACACTCAACTCCTGTAGGAAAACCTTCCTCAAAACCCTCTACAAGATGCTTTGGGGTATAAGGAACCCAAGTCACATCGGAGGCAGTCAACAGCTCCAGCTAAAGGTGACTGTGAGTAAAACCCTCCGCCATAGGGACCTCCACCAAGGTAGAATGGTATCATCGGCGTCCCCGCGGATAAGTCTGCAAGTTTAAAATGGTGACGGGACGTAAGCAAGGAAGCCTCTCATAAGCCCAAAACTGAAAAAATTCAGAAGGAAACTACATCAGTCATGAAATGATAACCCGAATGTGGGGAATTAAAAGACAATTAAAGTTACTTACCAACAAAATGAAAGTAGTATACACACAAGCCAATCATGTATGATGATACAATATATACTTTGTAACAATCTTATTCATTTATTAATAAAATAATTGTTTATTTAAAGGCATTTATATTATCTACATAATGTTGTTATATTTAAATGTGATAAACCCATAGTTTTAAGTAATTCTTTTAGAATCATGATGATCATGCTAATGAGATCTAAATTCTTAAATAGCTTAAAACTATAATAGTTCTTAATCGATGGATTACTAAAGAAGAGGATTAGTGAATCTGAATAGATTGGTACATACGTTGCTTGCTCTTTGAAAGAGGATGATCGATCTCATGATCATTTGTGTGGAGACACTAAAGCAAGTATGTAGGTGCTTATTGAAGAATAAGTACACTGAACGTGGCTCGCTAAGGAATACCTAATGGAGTTTTTCTCGCCTATCAATAGAAATTCATTTAGTGATAGTAGTTCAAGTAATCCTTAGACTTGAGATTATCATAGTATCTTATGTATGATGAGTTATACTTTGACATGTCCCTTAAGACCCTGAGGGTATATCAAAGGGTATGCTTGGGAATAATGAATTATACATGAAGATAATGAATGATTAATAAAGGATCTACCACTTCTAGTAAAAGAAGTGAATGCCCTATGTGATTCGATAAATGACAACTCAGTAGTCCTTGGCCAAGGCAGAATGAAATTAGAAAGTAGTTTCTAATTTGCATTATCAGAGTTTGTGCATTTAGGATCGGAATACATATAATTAAATAAAATAAGACTTGATAGTAAATCCATGTCTTATATTTAATTGGGACATTGTATGGTAGAAGGAATGAATTATACGGTAACTATTTACTCAAAGGTTCTTTTATGATTAATGTTGAAATTTATATTATCTAGAAAGTCGTTGAGCGCTAAGGGGGGTTACCCTTATTGTAGAATAAATATTTATGTAAATAAATTAATATTTAATTTATTTATTTAAATAAAATTAGAATTATTCTAATTAATTTATTCACAACTGGTTTAATATGGAGAACCTAAAGGGTCACACCATAAAGGATGAATATTTATTTAAGAAGAAAATGGCATAATCATAATAATAAGTAAGTGTATTTAATTTAATCTATGGTGATAAAATAAATTAAATAGCTTAATATTTATTATTTAATATTTTAGAAATATTAAATATAAATTAATAAGAGGAGTCTTATTATTATTATTACTATTATTATTATTATTAGTTTAGTTCCTAAAGGAGTTTGAAAATTAATTAATAAATGTACTCTCCCATATTCCTAATAAGATTAGGAGGTAAATTAATTAAAGGAGTTTAATTATTGCTCCTAATAAGATTAGGAACCCTAATTAATTAAAAGAGTTTAATTAATTAATATGAAACCTTAATCCTACAATGGTTAAGAGGGTTACCTAAATCTATAAATAAGATGAGTCTTATTTTGATTAAGGACTAATGTAATTCAAATTGTTAGGAGAGCACACCTTTTCTAGAGAGAGAGAGAAAACTAGAGTTTTGCCAATAACACACCTTAATATTTGTTCATCTTTGGTGGATCTCCTCTAGAGGCCAAACACTTGGGTGGCTGACGTTGATCAAAGGAAGGAATCACACCCGGCAGATTCAAGTTGAACAAGGAAAGGATTGGAGTTGAACTCGTACCTGAGGTAGCACGGATCTTCAAGGGTATGATTCATTCTTCATCTTTTTAGATTGAATTAATAATTGCGCATAAAGGATGATACGGTTCGTGGTTTGTAAAATTTTAAACTCTATTTTTACACTTCCACTGCTATGTATGTAATTGTTGCATGCTAATTTAATCTTACAAACCTAACACAAAAATGGGAAAAGCCCAACCAAGCTTCTGTAACGCCCTTGGAGCGCGTCTGCATCTCGCGAAGGAAATACGCAAAGGTAAAGGATCCCCATTCATAATCCCCTATGCGGCCCACCTCGCAAAGAGTGCCAACTAAGGCAAAAGAGACAGTCGAGGAGTTTTCTACAATAAAATAACCCCTGATGATAGTTAGAAATAATTGCCTCAAGATGCAATCTCGATCCCTCGGATCAGCAAGGATGGGCTCTGACAAGGCTCCGCTGGAAGCATTAATACTCAAAGGACCTGAACGAATGGTCTGACCCTTAATGGCCGGAGGAGGAACTCTGAGAAGTGAGTGGACAGCAACATGGGAAATATTAGCCACCAAAGGCACCCTCTCTCCGGCAAACTCTAAGACTGTAATGTATCGTTAATCCATCATTGTCATCACCACCTCACAATACAGAAGATGGGGAGACTGAGTCTGATGAAACCATCTCTCAGATAAAGCCCTCAAATATCCCTAGGGGCAGCGACGGGGTGCAATAGAAAAGAAAGCTGCAAAGCCCTAGGCATGCACCTGAGCCTGACAATCTGGATGAAGGGTCCTATACGAAGAATGAATGTTAAACCAATTTTTTCTTGGCTGGGTAAACCCTGGGACCTACGTCACATTTTAAATCAAGGTTCAACCATTGCCAAAAATGGAAAGAAGACAATTTAATATGAAAAGCCCTGATACCTCATTCGCATATAAATAGACTGACGGATGACGGCTCAAATCGCCTAGAATGTTAGGAATAGTCATGTGAATGTCAGGAAAATCTCGGCGTTGGGTAGAGGAAGATGGAGATGGAGCGGAAGCAGAAACATCCTCCTCCTCATATGGAAGATTTTCCTTATCAACTGCAATAGGACGGATCACAGACTCTATCAACTGACGCACCTATCGGGTTAGGAGAGGCAAGGGAACGTCTGAAGCTGCCCTACGAACGCCAGAAGAAGCCCTACGGGAGCTGGAGTTACTGGCCCTATCTGAATTCTTGCCTGAAAAGAAACTCCAAATCGCCTCAGAAAGGGTGAGGTATATTTCTATATTTAGTTAAATTTGATTAAACATGTGCATTAACCTAGGACAACAAACTCCTAAGGATAAATTTAGATCATCACATCATGCATGGTCTACACGTGTACAACCGCGCCATATCAGCGTACATCTTCATTAAAGTCTAGCATGCATCCCCAGTAGAGTTAAATATCTATGCACATTAAATGCCCAGACTCGTGAATTTTTTTTGCCCGAGTCTCCTCTATAAAATGGACTATCCGTATGCACATAGGCATAACCAGGTGGCCATTTAGTAGCACACCAACCCAAGACCAATACATAAATGTTAACATTAAACTAAGCCCGCAATGGTAGCCAAATTACCCAATGCAAAGTAACCATGAGTTGATGGGTCTGATGGAATGGGGCTTACTCAAAAAAGATTGTCAAAGTAACCATGAGTTGTTGTGTTTAAAGCCTGTTAGAACTCCCCAGAAGTCATCAACTGCACTGTAGGGTCAACTAAATCTGTTTCCCCCTTAAGCACAATAGTTTTGTTATCCTTAACAAAAGTAAATTGAAGCTGGTTGAAGTCTAGAGTGACTGGGTTGAAATTCCTGAGCCATTGCACTCCCAGGACTGCATCTATCCCACCTAGAGGAAGAACTCTAAAATCAGTAGCAAATTCTTCTCCTTGAGCTGTCCAAGCAAGGTTGTTGCATTCTTGTAGGCTAGTCACTTTAAACCATCAGCCACCGAGACAGACAAGGATTTGGTATTCTGTATAATTGCCCTGATCCTCTTAGCAGCCTGAGGATCTAAGAAATTGTTGGTACTCCCACTGTTAATAAGTATTCTGAGTTGTTTCCCATTAGTCAGTCCTAAAATTCTGATGGTGTTATTCACTTGGTGTCCTGATAGAGCATGAAGGGTTATATGAGCCTCATGAATCTTGCAATCCTGATCTTCTCCTAGGGTCTCCATTTTTCCACAATCCTCCAATTCTTCTTCCAGGTCACAATCTCCATCAGAGGGTATCATCAAAAATAAGTGTGGCTTCTTCCGCTGATGACTTACAGTGTAAGGTTCATCACAAGAATAACATAGCCTCTTCCTTCTCTTTTATGCAATTTGCTCCCTAGTTAAGCTTGTGATTGGCAGATTTTTGTCCACCTCCAAGTTTGTTGCTCCAGTGAGGACAACCCCAGCATTACCAATCATTACAGCTCTACTATTTAAGGATTGTCCAACCTTTGTCTGATGATAGGGGATTCCAAGTCTTAATTCCATTCGACTTCTCTTTACCCATGCCTCCAATTTGGCCTCCTCCACTCTAGCCATTCTAATGAGTTCCTTAAGGGAGGAAATTTTTAACTCCTGAATTCCCAACCTTATTTCCTCCTTCAATCCCCCCAGAAAGCAATCCATAAAGAAAGCTTCATTCAAAGAAGGATTTCTGAGTAAGGTCCAACCATTTAATTCTTCAAATCTCTTTCTGTAGTCATCCACTGAGCCACACTGCTGTAAATTTTTCAGTTCTCCTATGAGGTTTATATGAGTTTCAGGGCTGAACCTAGTCACTACCTCTTCTGTGAACCCATCCCAAGTCACTTCAGATCCATCATGAACAAAACCTGCATACCACTCTTCAGCCTCTCCTCCAAATTTATAGTAGCTAAATGGAGTTTATGATTATCAGCCACTAAATGATAAAAGAAGAGTTTATTGCATTTTCTAATCCAATTTCTAGGATTACTTCCATCAAATTTGGGAAATTCAAATTTGATGGATTTGAATATTCCTCCAGTACCTTTATCCTTAGAACTCACAGTCTCAAAATTCCCCAAAATTGAACCCATTGGATTTTCTACATTATCTGCTTTGTTTATTGGGTTCGGTAACCTTGCTATAAGCTGTTCTTCAAAACCCTTCATCATTTGCTTCATCTTCTTATTGAGTCTGTCCTCGAAATCTAGCTTCAGACTACTGACAAATTCATTCAACTGGGTTTGTAGTTGCTGAAGGGAGTTGGCTTGATCACTTACGAAGCTTTCCAGATTGATGATTCTCCGGGTATTATTGGCTATAGTTGGGATCGATAGAGCTTTGATACCAATTTGTAACAAACTAAAGAATTTAGTTGATACAAAGCTTACTTTACTGCAGCTTAACAGTAAAGCAAGTACAAAATTAGGAGAATAGGAACAAGAGTCAGAGAAAGAGGGAAAAAATTGGGGAGAGATTTAGACAGATTCAGAGATATTTTGAGAAAGAAAAACAAAAACAATTTTATTCATAAGCTCTCAATAGCTTAATTCAGTACATATATGATGACCCGTGTCAATCTAGATTGGTAATCAAGCAAGGCACCAACCATGTGGCTATGTAACTAAATACCAGCTGGACTAGCATGCAAAAGGAAATTAATAGACTAACTTATCCTTGTTTAATACTTTGGAGTACTAAAATGCCCTTATCTAACAGATTTAACTTCATTACACCCAAATTTTTAGAGGGATTTCTCCTTATATGCCTTTAATCTCATTTTTTAGGAAAATTGTTGAAATTTGGTCTCCTTCCTTCTACTTGTTGACTCTGCTGGTAGAACCGGTTGAGATACGTATTAGACATGTACCAATTTAATAATTGAATAACCAAATAGTTGGAAAACAAATTCTTCCATAGGGGAATTATTGTTTTAATTTTGTTTTTTTTAAACCTAACTAAACTACTTTTTTCTATCTAATTTAACTGTTCAAAACATAATAAATTATGCTAATTAAATGACTCAATTCACACATTCAAACACTCTCCTCATCATTCCAATCTTAATAGAAGGATATTTGTTATTTCGTGCCTATACAGTTATAAAAAATATATATATACAATTACATAAAATATGTGCATGCAGTTGTGCACTGATTTTATTTTTTTGTTATTTTAGCATGCCGAACTGCAAACGCAGAACCGCGAGCCCCTGTAAACCCTAATTTTGCAACTGAATAAGCCATAAATTAATGCTTATGTCAAATACTTAATTTTCTTAATTGAAATTGTTAGGAGTTGAGAAATAGCAGAATTAGATGAGAGAAATAAACAAAATTGACATTAAATTCTTCATAGCCTTCTCATTCATCTCAGCTTGGTATAAAAGCTACGAGCTAGCAAAAGCAACCATGCGCTAATGTAGCAGATCAAATCATAGAGTGACACCTGTTACAATAAGGAACTTACAAAGAGACACAAAAACGCTAAACTAATAATGGCTGGCTTTAAACGACTCTGTTTTAATTAACTACCGTCTACCAATTTCCCTTTTACGCGCCTAATTAATGATGATTTAACACGTAGATCTTCAATTCAGCTCTTATATCCTAACAATTCCCCTCTACTTAGGATGATCCTTCACCCCAAGGATTGAAATTTGGAAACTTTTCCATCAATACACTCCATTCTTCCCATGTTACATCCTCTGGAAGGCTGTTGGGCAACTGAACTAACACCATGGTGGAAGGTCAATTACCTTGTTTAACCAACCTTCTTTCCAAGATAGCTATAGGTTCCACTGTGATCACTCCTTGGCTAGAAATTGATGGTAGAATGGTTTGTGGTATTTTCCCTTTTCCCAACCTTTTTCTTGAGTTGTGATACATGAAAACATTGCGAATGAGTGGGGTATTTGGTAATTTGAGTCTATACACCACCTTTCCCAGCTTTTTCTCCATTGTGCAAGGTCCATAATATTTAGTTGAGAGCTTTAATTCTTCCTTAGACTCGTCGTGGATGCTTGTTTATAGGGCTCTAGCTCAAGGAATACTTCGTCCCCTGCCACAAACTCTCTTTCAAACCTTTTCTTGTAAGCATACATTTTCATCTTCTCGGCTGCCTTGCTAAGATTTTCCTTTAGAAGGTCCTGCATCTCAGCTTGATTTTAACAAACCCCTCCACTGTAGCCACTTCGGGTTTTGGTAGTTGCTGGTAATTCACAGTAGGGAGCTTTATTGCAATACGAAGCCTTGTATGGTGACATCCCTATAGCTGAATGAAATGACTAGTTATTCCACCATTCTGCCAGGGTTAACCATTTACACCATTGAGCAGGCTTAACTCCTGACATGCACCTGAGATTCATTTCTATACATTGATTGAGGCGTTTGCTTTGGCCATCTGTTTGTGGATGGTAAGAGAAACCCCCATGATATTGAGTAGCTCCTTACAAAATTAGCTTAATAAAGATTGTCCCTGTCTGAGATGATTGATTTTGGAAGTCCATTCAAGTTAGTCACATTATCTAGCACAACATGAGCAACCTGTGTTGCTGAGTAGGGGTGAGTAAGACTCATTAGGTTACAATATTTAGTAAATTTAGACTACCAAAATGGTGTCTTTCCCTTGGGAATTTGGTAGGCCTTTATAAAGTCCATGGTAATGGCTTCCCATGCTTGCTCATCAAGGACTGGAATGGACTGAAGTCGACCGGGATAAGGGACATGCTCTCCCTTATTTCTTTGGCAAACTTCACATTGTCTAATGTGTTCAGTGAAATCTTTCCTCAATGTATGCTAGTAAAAATAATGTTATGCTCATTTGATACTAGCATGGATTCCTAAATTGCAGAGATAATTTAAATCCTTTGGTCCCCCACTTTCCCCACAAATATTCTGCCGTTCTGTCTAAGATCACCATCTGTGTAAGTGAAATCACCTTGGCTCTGAGGGTCCACAGTCAGTTGTGCTATGATGTCTTGAACTTCATTATCTCCTACCCAGCTATCTCTAACTTCTTTTTTCCAGTCAGGTGTGATCCCATGAATGGCTGCACATTGCTCTTTTTGCTCATGCATCCTAGATAGATCATT
The DNA here is from genome assembly GCA_020205555.1 of Panax stipuleanatus. Classification (NCBI taxonomy): domain Eukaryota; kingdom Viridiplantae; phylum Streptophyta; class Magnoliopsida; order Apiales; family Araliaceae; genus Panax; species Panax stipuleanatus. The sequence continues at coordinate 115,468,365 of CM035121.1, read as the reverse complement.
TGCTACTAGATTTTCCTTCCCCTTTTTTTACTCAATGGTGTAGTCAAAACCCAATAGGTTGGAAAGGTAAATTTGTTGTACTATAGTTAATTTTTGCTCCATAAAGTGCTTCAAGGCCTGGTGATCAGTCTTAATGATAAACTTTAGTCCCAAAAGGAGAGTCCTCCATTTCTGTATTGCCAATAATCAGGCCAAGAGTTCCTTCTCAGAGTCCCAAGTGTTTAGGGGCTAGAGCCTTGCTAAGGAAGGTGAATGCCCTTCCCTCTTGCATTAACACTGCTCCAATTCCATTGTGGCTTGCATCAGTCTCCAATGTGACGGGTTTAGTGAAATTAGGCAAAGCTAGGGTAGCAATGGTTGCCACCCCTTCTGTTGTATCATCCCACTGAAAAGCTCCTTTTTTTCAAGAGGTTTGTCAAGGGCTTGCTGATTAATCCATATATAATATTTCACAAATCTTCTATAATACTCAATGAGACCTAGGAAAGCACTAAAAGCCTTGTTGCTAGCAAGACTGAGGTAGTGTTCTATAAAATTGTGTAATAAGAGCTTATTAAAATAGAGGCTCTGTATATAATAGAGGCTCTTTTTAAAATAGAGTTTAAATGTAAAAAAGTTGTTTGATAACCAATCTTTATTGTATATCTGAATACAACATTTTACTATTTTACTCTTATATCAGTTTATATAAACTTAGTGTGAAGATAAAAATATAATCAATATTAATTATGTCGACGTCGGGAAAAATCTTTGGACATATCTTCCTTTCCCTAATTTTTTATTTTTTCTATCCTTATTTGTCTTATCTATGTTTATGAAGTAGGAAAAGGCCAACATGTATCATGTCGATATTTTGAAAGGTTTACAGAGTCGCCAGTTGGTATATTTGAAATTGTTGTACCAACTCAACCGAGTTTTGTTTGATTTTGCAAGTAAGCTCAATTACTAGACGCTGTCAAAATTTGGCCTTGAAAGCCGAGATTCATAAACTTCGGGAGCTTGGTTAAGCGGGGGGAAGGTGTTAGGCACCCCCCGACTTCCGTGAAACACGGTTACCATATCTTTTCAATTTTTCTCTTTTTTATTTGCAATGTGTGTGTGTGTGTGCTTGAAGTAATTGAGCTTACGTGCTTGATTGGAATTAGTTTCGTGCTTCGTTGGACCTATATACGAAGGGTTTGATTTCATGAAAAGACCATTTTAGACAAAATATGAAAATGACATTTTGAATGATGGTTTTCAAACCCTTTCACTCGCATAGGAATTGAAGCCTTTTGATACTTCAATTTTATTCTGCATTCGCTTGAATTGGATTTTATTATCGGGATGCAAAGCATCCTCGACCATAGAATATATGTACAAGTGTCGGTCTTCTTATGGGCATGAAAGCCATAAAAGTGACCCTAGCACTACAAACTATATTTTTACTATGTTGAGACCTTAAATCCGGATAACCGTTTAAAGGTCCATCTGATTTACATTTACAAGGAAAAACTGTCAGGATATATTTATAATGCAAAGTTGTCCATCGTGGGAATCAGATTTAGATCCGTGTGGGTGATCTTAGATCCCATGATTCTTAGGCTCACAAAATAATATCAAAAAGCCTGCACAACAAAGATATTGACATATAGTGCAAATTGTACTCTAGACGTCGCAAGACAAAGGATTCACCAGTTATATCCTTTCATGCGCGTAGCCGAAACTTCTCGTTCCCACTAGATATGTATTGCCCCCAAATCCGATTTCCCAGAACCTCGGACATGGTACGTTACGATACATCATTTCTATAACTACTGCGAAAGATATAAACATAAATTATTTATACAATAAACTTTTACACATAATTCCCAAAGTCTGTTAACCTTAACTGATTACCTACATTCAATATCCTATACGACATACAATGCCATTTGCGTCCAATACTATTATAATTTTAACTGTACAATAATCCAATCCTAGAACTTGTCTTTGCCTTTACCTGTGTCCGAAGTTTTGTCTTAATGTGAAATGGTTATCATGATATAGCATGGGTGAGCAACAATTTTGCCCAGCATGTTTAAGTTCAAAAGAAGATATATCATGATTGAAAAAAAAATAATAAGCTGACAAACTTTCAACAATATAAGAATTGTGAAAGAACATGAATCAATTTCCATAACTGAATGACTGAATAAATAATACTAAATAGCCAACAATGAACATGAATAAATTCAACCGAACAATATGGTAATGAAGGTGATCAGCCTTTCATACCTGATGAACATAGATGTGATATAATCAATAAATCACAGATGTGATATAATCAACAATGATTAATCACGAACATACTTTACAATAATAACTCGAATTTGAGTTAGAGAACTTTCCTGTATCGTTGATTACTGCTATACAATCTAATTTAATCGCTTTATTGAAAAGACCTATTAGTTATAAGATTGATTATTCAATTAGTATAACATACTTATCTCATAATACTATTACTTTAAAAGTAATCTATCTAACACTTAACCACATAGTCAAATATTAGATAACCTTAACACCATACTTATTTACAAGTCTAAACCTAGCACAGATCAAGTCTTTAATAATATTCAATATAGTATACTGAGTGGTTTCCAACAAACAACCAACAAATTAGTTTATGTCTCGTCTACACTGTTTTCACAGTGAGTTAGATCGGTTACTAATTCGTATATACCTTCCCCGTATGAAGGAATCGTTTAGCCCATCTACTATACATCAACCATTAAATGGTACGATTGCACTACCTTAGACTTAACACCTAATCGTTCATTTATAAGTTCTTATTATAACTCGGTAAACTATTTATGAATTCAGAAGACTTAATATATCATATCAGTAAACTGAAACCAAACTGTCTTTCCTTCCTAACCTTTTCAGTTTCCATTCCAGCAAGATGAAACCAAACTGACTTCTCTTCCTGACATTTCAGTTTCTATTTCAGTATCCTAAATTGTTCATTTCGAGAAGCTGAAATACCCATTTTCCAAAAATATCAAATCAGGTTATTATTTTTCTATCCTTTGGCCACACATATATACATATAATCTATACACAAAAATAATTTTTCTGGAATTTTTCAACTCTCTTAAGTATTTTTCAAAAATCTATTTCTAGTTAATTCCTTAAGAAATTAGCTACCTCACGCTTAACTCCAAAAATTCTCAATTCTTGGCGGGATCTTACACATGTTAACGTGGACATCCAGTTTAAATTCCGTGGCCATCGGAGTTATACAACTCCGGTTATAGCGATTTTTGTTGGAAAAACGCAAATATTAAAATGGTTATAACTTAGTCAATTTAAGTCTGAATGAGCTCATTTTTAGACACAAGCTACTTTATCTAATATATTTTCATGTCCCAAAAGATTGGAATGTCTTTCAATAAATAAGTGAACAAAAATGCCCCTGGCAGTTCTGGACAGAATATTTTTTAGCATTTTTTAGCTTTTGCTTCCTTTACTAAATTCAGTCCACACGAAAATCTATAACTCCTTTGTCAGTGATTCCACTTGGAAAAGTTAGAAGACTTGTACATCTAACTCTATAAATTAACCACACTAAAACATTCAAAATACAATAGGGGATATAGTCGTTTGAAATTCATGTTGCGTTTTTACAAAAAATCTAATTTTCAATACTTGGTGATTTCTAAGAAATCTTTCATATCCTTACCCCTTCACCAACATAATCCCTTATAAAACATCATAACACAAACTAATACCAAGTAAACTCATGGATCTATCATGATCCATGATCTATTTCAACTGACCAAACACAAGAGTAATCACAACCAATACTAAGAAATTTGGGGTTTTCTAACTTTTGAAAAAACTTATTTCCTATTTCATACTTTAGATCTAACTTTTGATCATCAAAAGATTTAGATATAAACATGAAACACTATTAAACACATATATCCAAGGTTTTTGAGCCTCAAAATCATAATTTTATAAAAATCAAAACTTAAATCAAACAAATAAGAAATTAGATTACATAAGTAAAAATCCTTTATACCTTAGCTTGATTCCTCTTCTTGTTCTTCCTAAGATTTACTTATGAAGGATGAAACACCAAAATTCTCCCTCTCTCTCCTCTCTTGAGGTGGCCAAACTCCACCTCTTCTCTCTCTCTTGTTTCTTTCTTTTGCTTTCTCTTTCTTAGATTAGGAAATGAAATAAAGTGAAATGATAAATTGATTTTACTTAAAATAAAAAGTATAGATATATGATATATCTCTATACATTTCACCACATGCTTGCACCTCTCTCTCTCTCTCCCTCATAAAGTAAGTTAATGCTTACAAGAAAGAATAAGTGTTTTGGCCCATTAAAAAATCAACACCTATAAAGTGATTTACTAACTAAAGTAAAAACACTCATCAAATACATCTCCCATTCTCCTCTCCTTTGTATATCCGGCCACATGGCCCTTTTTTGCCCATCCATTTTGTTTTATATTACACTTATCCAATGACTATTACACCCTTGCTCATGTGGGCTAAGCTTGGGCCTTCTTTTAATTCCTTTGGGCTTGCACTATTTTATTGCTTTGCATACTAACAAAAATAAACTTGGGCTTCCATCCATTATTAAATTGTGTCATTATTATACTTGCCCCATACATGATATATTGGGCTAGATTAATAGTTTAATTGCTATTAAATCAAATTAGCTACAAGTCCAATGCTTAATTAAACAATTGAGCTATAAATTTAATTCTTTAGGCCATAAAATCAACTTAGTTCCGTATTTTTAATTTTTATCTTACCCTAATCATTTAGTTAGGCTTTCCAATACACACCTTTGTAAATAAATTCCTTTCTCATATATCTTTAATTTCATAACCCAATTAGACTTGCTTTACTTAGGTTATAAAACTAATTAATTGAGATGTACAAAATAAATCACTTGGGGTTAGTATATATTTTTAAATACTAACATTCTCTCATATTATAATCCCTTTGATTATTTAATCACCATACCTACTATATAGGTCACCAAATTTTATAGGTATCGTAATACCTTATCCTTAATATTTCTTCAAATACATATAGATTCATTTCTAGGGTTTTAAAATTTTGTAATCCATATTTTCTCTATTCCCATTCAAAAAGTAAACCATATAGGTCATTCTTTAAAAATCTTAATAAATTCTCAAATTCATATCTAGGTTTTATCCTTTAACCTTTATTTTAATCATTTAAAATCTTATAAATTTTTGGGTTGTCACAAGATATGGATCTAGGGTCGCGTAGTCGCTTTAATATTTACAAAACTAGAAAGAAAGCTAGATTTAAAAAAATCTTAGCCATTCTAGCTCAACGGTTCCAATTTGACACCATTTGAATCGGTTGAAAGTTAGAAATGGCTAGATTTATATGAATCTAGTCCACCAAATTTATATTAGAACAAATTCATATCAAATGAATAGTTAAAATATATATTTAATCACATTGAATAGAGAATATATATATATACTTCTATATATATAAAAGATGTAAAGAGCCACGGATTTCCAATCCAGGCTTTACTGGGAAATGTAAATATATATATATATATATATATATAAACTGAAAAAGGCCACAAATTAGCAATCCATGCCTGACTGAATGAAATGTTAATATATACAGTTAGTATATATATATTAAAGCTGAAAAAGCCACGAATTAGCAATCCAGGCTCACGAAGTCAGAATAAATATATATATGTATATATATATAAAAGCGGTAAATGCCACGGATTTACAATTCAAGCTTAACGGAATTGAATGTTAGTATATATATATATAGTCAGTTATATATATAATAAAGTTGAAAAGGCCACAAATTAGCAATCTAGGCCAAAAAAATTAGAATATATATATATATATATAAAAGCGGTAAAAAGCAACGGATTAGCAATTCAGGCTGTGCAAGAAATTAAAAACTTATATATACTTAAAAGTAAGCTAGAAAGGCCACGGATTTGAAATCCAGGCAAAACCAAAAGCAATAAATTTATATGTACGTTCACATATATATGATAAAGCAGTAAACAATTTCTGATCGTAAAAAACTTACAATGGACAGCGCTACAGGCTTTATGCCACTCGGAGGGCTTCAAAACTCCATTTTCACCGGTAAAACTTGATATGTTGTAGAATATATGTATGCAAATATATTGGAAGAATAAAATTAAAGTTTGGAGTGCTATAGGTAGGGCTAAGGGTCGAAATGGGTGGAGTTTCTCTACTTTTTTCTTTTTTTTTTCTTTTTTTTTGCTAAGGTGGGGGGTCTTATTTATAGACCAAAATAGTCGTAGGTCTACTCGCGACAGCCGCTGGTAGAAGTGCGGCTCCCCGAGTGGGCCCCGTTCCCTCGGGTCCTGTTGTCTCGAAGTACGTGCACTCCGACCAACGCACTGTCTGCTTCGAACCTTCATAACTTTCAATCCGGGAGTTCGTTTGAGGCGTGCTATACCTTTCTAGAAAGCCCTTTTCGAGAGCTACACAATGACATAGAATTTGACCTTTTCTGAATCTTGAAAGATGGGACCAGATCTTTGAATCTTCGCAATCCGTCCGTTTAATTGTCTTGTGCTGTTTTTACTCGGGATTGATGTTATGCTTCTTTCTGACCCTGATTGCATTGATTTGGCTTGATTTTGACTTGGTTTGATGTCAAGTCAGTAAAATGACCATTTTACCCTTCTAGGGATTGTCTCCAGGATTGACATAATTTTTGACTGATTCTCGGGATCGTCTCAGAGGTTTTGATCCCAACCGACTCTGTTCTTCCTCAAGGTTGTCTCTGAGGTTGAATTGGTCTCCCAGGGTTGTCTCTGGGGATGATTTGATGCTTTGGGGCTGCCTCCGAAGGTTGGCTTGGCCTCCCGGTGTTGTTGTCGGGGTTACTGTATCTCCCGGGGTTATTGTCAGGGCTGATTTGAACTCCCGGTGTTGTCGTTGGGGTAAACTTTGGTATCCCGGTGTTGTCGCAGGGGTGTACTTTGATGATTTGGACTTTCAAGGTTATCTCTAGAAGGTAAAAGATAGTTTTGCCCTCTTGCAGGGTTAGTAACAGGAATGCAAAATTTTAAGTGTCTACAGATGCCCCTCTTTATCATGTTTATGCAATGAAATGGAATGAACATAATAAAGACTGCTAGACACTGGAAACAGGACACATGCAAATGTAATACAATACACGATAGGCTATATTATGAATGCTATATGCTTTTGTGGTGTTAGCTGCCATAGTATTCTATCACTGACTGTTCTCGTACCTTCTGTTGGGGATGACATTATCAATGATGGCTTTCACAGAACTCTTTTGATGCCTACTCGAACGGTAGTTTGCAAAATTTAACCATCACCAAACCTTCTCGGTGCCTACTCGAACGGTAGTTTACAACGGTCGATTGAACCACCTAACCTTCCGGTGTTCCAACTGGGGATTTGTATAACAGATTCCATCATCTGTCCTCTCTGGAGAAAAATTTCTCCATGATTCTCATCATCAGATCGTTCCCGATGCTACGCTGGAGTTGTAGCCAACGGTTTGCAATATCAGATACTCTAATCTTCATTGAAGTAGTTCTCAACGGTATTCATCACCGGTTCTCCCCCGATGCTACACTGAAGTTGTCGTTAACGGTTTGAAGTGACATATACTCTGACATTCATTGAAGTAGTTATCAATGACTTTCATCATCGGCTCATTCTCGATGCTACGCTGGAGTTGTCGCCAACGGTTTGCGATGTCAGATACTTTGTCCTTCGTTGAAGCAGTCATTAATAATTTTCATCATTGGCTCGTTCTCGATGATATGCTGGAGTTGTCGCCAACGGTTTATAGTGTCAGATACTCTAACCTTCGCTGAAGTAATTATCAACGAATTTCATCGTCGGCTCGTTCCCGATGCTACGCTGGAGTTGTCGCCAACGGTTTACAGTGTCAGATACTCTGACCTTCGTTGAAGCAGTTATCAACAACTTTCATCACCTGTTCGTTCCCAATACTACGCTGGAGTTGTCGCCAACGGTTTGCAGTGTCAGATACTTTAACCTTCGTTGAAGCATGTATCAACGACTTTCATCATTGGCTCATTCCCGATGCTACGCTGGAGTTGTCGCCAACGATTTGCAATGTCAGTGTTGCTCCGTTTCGATGTTAACAAAATAGATACAAACGTGTGCAAGTATACATGGTTGACAAGTAATATATGATAAATCAAGATCGTTCCCACGGAGAAAAGCAATTATATTTAACTATCATGCAACAATTCTATAGCTATTTTCGGCTGCTCAAACGAGTAATCAAAGTGTGAATGAATAACTAGAATGATTTTAAAGTACAATTAACTAATTAAAAGACGATGGATTCAAATTGGAGTAATATGGGATCCTAATGTCACTTATTACGCCATCCAGTCTATACACCTCATGTTATGCTAATCAATTACCACAGAATGCTAGTCGAGAGCACGAATATGAGAAATGGCTATCCTTCAACATACCAATTTCATATCATATAAAATCCACAAAAGAGATAGAATTCATATAAACATCAATAAAACCTAAATCACTATATATCTATGTGACTTATAAGCCATATCGATTTAAGTGCAAACTCTCAATTGAGTACATACGGTAAGCCGGTATATGCCTATCCGGATTACGAATAACAAAATTCATCGCATGCAAATTTTATGAACATATGCTAGCATGGCCAAATCTAAGTTAGTACTTCCTCTTTCAATTCCATACAAACTATTACGGTAGATGGTGATCAAGCATCTAATCAATCAATACAACCATGCTAGACATTCAATACACAATTAATTACACATAACAAAGAGGTATATCGACCTAGATTAAACAATAAGATCCATTAGAATCCAATAATGGTGGTTAGTTCATCTCTGAACCACTAACCATTATGGGATTTGATCTAAGCATTGAAAATATAAAATGAGAGCAAAGAGATAAAGAGATGATGAGAATGCAAATCTGATAATCCTCTGTCCACAATAAGCTTCCAAGCTTTAGTTCAGATCACAATTAATCCAAGTATAAACCCTAGAATGGAAATCTACTTAGAACTAGAAGAGAGAAGAAGTAAAGCTCCAAACCCTCTTTAGCTCTCTAAACCCTAGAATAGTAAAATAAAACTGAATTATGAATAATGAATATCGTCCTTTGCAAAATACACCCATATATGGAAGACATGCTCAGCAGAAAAATTAAATGAAAAGTCAAATTTGTTCTCAGTCTTGACCGGCGCTGCCTCGCGGCCCCGTAGTACATTTGGGGCGCGTGCGCGTCCAGAGTGCTCTCTGGATTCTGCAACTTGGCGCGGGTGCGCTTCTTCTCTTATTTAACCCGGCGCGGTCGCGCGGCTATGTGTTTTCTGCTGGCTGCTGCTGGTGCATTGTTGGTTCCCTTTGCTGCTGCCTTAGACCTTCTTGCTTTTCTTTCTTCATCTTTTACCTTCACTTGACTCCTGATTTGAGGCCCTTTTTGCACAAGCCATATGCCATTTCCTTATGCCAAGCCCATCTTTAGACCACCAAACGTTCTCCTCCTTGCCTTTTTGCCAATTCCATGCCAAACCATGCTATTTTATGCCTTTTCATGCCATTCTTTTGCCAAATGAGTTTCCATAGTAAAACCTATCAAATGAAGACAAAATATATCAAAAGATACTAAAATACTCGAGATTAAGCCATAATCATAGCAAGTTGATAGCCAATAAGTAAGTGTAAAACATACTTATGAAATACCCCCAAACTTGAACTATTGCTTGCCCTCGAACAACAAACACAAATGCAACCTACATGCTATGCAACTATAATATCATGAAAATGAATCCCAAAATTCCAGCCACGTTATGAATTCCAATAAGATGCACCTCAGAGAAATAACAAGAACTATGAACAGAGTATCGACTCAAGCTACAGTCATAAAGACATACAATTTGTAAATCACAACATGTTGCTAAGATGTAGTGTGTGTGCTATATCACAAATAAGCTTGATAGAGGTAAAGATTCCAAATGCTATACTTCTAAGGAAGGAAAACTGAGATTTTAAGTCAAGAATTTTGCATATATATAAAACAACGGCCAATCTAACACATTGATACAAGCTAATATTTAACAAGGGTTTATTATGCTTTTATTCACACACGAGGGGGATATTCGCACTTTCCCGTGGTTACACCCTACTGTGCAATGCTAAGCCCTCTTAGGCTTTTCAGTGATACCCATTTATCGAGCTTTTGACCAACGACTCCCAAACCATAAAGGCCTTAGGGCGCTGGGTGTAAAGACAATCCCCTAGGGCATACTTGCTCGAGAATCAAAGGCCACAAGACTTAGCTAGCCAAGGTGTTTATTCTATTTTTTTCTTTTTTCTCAATTTATTTTATTTTCTTTTTTTTCTTTTTCTTTTCTTTTTAGCATGCATACCCTATGTTTTCCCCCAAACTTGCACCTCTGTGTCATTAAGGCCATTATTCATTTTCTTACAAAATTCTATCATTAAAAATAAATTCTTCCCCTTAGAAGACAAGCATGTACTAATCTAACCAACAAGCAGATAATAACAATACCGTGCTATTCGGTTATAACTAAGCTTAAATTATCCACTGCGTTTAAAAATCTACCATATTTTAATGTCATCATTGGCCAGACTGGAATTCAACAGACTAACAACATGGTATTATGTTATGCAATGCAACCAAACACATACTAACTAAACAAAACAAAACAAAATAGAAAAATTTTTATGCAAATTTTAACTAACAAAATACTAAAATGCAGCTACTATGCAACCTAACATGCAATAAACTATATGCAACTACACTACTAACTACACCCAATACCCCCAAACTTAAATTTTTCAATGTCCGCATTGGAAGTAAAGGGTAAGGAAACTCCCCTAATTATTGGCATGACCACCCTCCTCGGGTGGTGAATCTAGAGGTGGGTATGGCATGGCAAAACCAAAAATAGGCCACCCTACTAGCGTACCCTGCTGTGCAAAGGCTTCTCCCAGGGCTCGGGTCAGTCCATCACCAAAAGCAGAGAAATTTCCATGCAAAGCGTCCATCCTCCTCTCTAATCGCCTAATTTGGCGATCCTGCGGCCTTGTACTGGCGGTGGAAGGACCAGCTACTACTGATGGATGCGGTTGGGGAACTGCTAAAAGAGTCAGCAAGATAAACCCTTTTCCTCACGGGTGTGCTGTGCCACCAGTCCAATCGTCAAACTTCTTAATTGTGGCGTGATTTATGTTCCCACTCGGCATCTGGACCTATTCATCCTCCCATTCAATGCCTTCCTCAGAACAGAGATGAGCCACCACTGATGCGTGTGGAATTTCACCGGTGATACTGCAACTCATGAAGCGCAACATGTTCTGATGGAGCAAATGGCCGACATCAATATGCTTCCCAGTGATGATCCCCCAAAGAATGAAAGCCCTCTCGACCGTAATCTCGTGTTGGTGAGTGGATGGCATCAAATTTGCATATAAGAACATAATCCATGCCTTGGGGTAATTATTCAGAGCGGAGGAGGGGAAAATGGTGGGCTTATCTGTGTCGTGCCTATACTTCCACTTTATGCCTGGCGCACACAGATCAATGAGCAACTGGTCCAGGTTAGTCTCAAAATGCTCTGCCTTGACCCAATTCACTTGATCAGTCGGGTTTGAAGGTAAGTTAAACACCTCACAGATCGCCGTCGGACGTTAGTCAACGTTTCTGCCCCGAAACAAAAAAAAACCCACTCTGCGTCTCCTTGGTGTTGGCATAAAATTCACGAATAATAGCCAACGGGATAGGAGGCGGTGTCGCACAAACCCCTTGGCAACCCATATCTCGGATCATGGCAAGCAATTGGACATCCTCGTTTGTCGGTTTCAGACCCCGCTCTTTTAAGATTGACTTAGCCACAATCCGATAATACTCCAGTTGTGCCTCAAGGCTGATGAACCTAGTCAAATCCACAGTGTCTTCGCTCTGACAACTTTTAGCGGGCGATGCGCGAGTGGCAAAACATGCTCACTTTGGCCCCATTGATAATTTCAGATAAATTACTGTGCAAACCCTAGATGATGGATGGAGAAGACTAACCCCCAAACTTATACCTCTGTAAACTGATTGACAAACCCTAATTGTTGAATTCGAAGAACAACCCCAAAGTAGTCTTTAAAATTGTGTGAATTTTCCAAACCCTAACTTTTGAACCCTAACTCTGTTGCTTTAAGTGTAATTGAATGATATGATGGCTATGGCTAGGGTAGGTTTATAGAGATTAGTAGATGGAGAAGGGGGATTCATATAGGAGAAAAAGGGGTTTGCAGGTTGTGATGTGAGGAGGGCTAGGATTGAGAGATATGAACTTTGAATATATAGGATTGAGAGAGGGTTCGAAGATTCTTATCTGAAAGCGATCGTGCGTTTTGAGAGTATGGTAGTGGAATAGATATAGACTTAGGGCTTGAAATCAGATTTTAAAAATTAAAAACTGTCAGTTCGCTGGGGTCAGGCGCGGGAGCGCCTAGTTTAACTGTGAGTGGGGTGCGGCCGCGCGGGTTCTCAAAATTTATTTTTTGGCCTGCACATTGGCACGGTGTTGGGTAAAATCTAGTTACGCACAACACGCAAGTATACGTGGTCAACAAGTAATAAAGTGAAAGTAAAGTATCGTTCCCACGAGGAATTATTTAATAAGAATCACCAAGTACTAACCCTTAACCAACTTAATCTTATTCAAACGAATGAATTATCAATATATATAATTAAACTACTATTATTCACCACTAGTTAAATTAAGATTACAGAGATTTAAGATCACAACTTCACTTATTGCTTCATCTAAGTTAACATATTTCTCATCAATTATTCTCTCTATTCTGAATTGTAATCAAGAACACGAAAGCAAATATAACCACCTCTCGATACATCATACCATACTCACTCAAATCCAAAGATGATAGAATTAAGCAAGACACCCTAATTAACTAATCCACTATATCTCTATGTGAATTACAATTAAAAAGGATTTAATCACAAGTTCTCTCTAAGATTACATATGGCGCAAAGGCATACTTCTACCCTAAACACGAATCGTGACTTCCATCTATGCAAAAATCACAAACACATGCTATTATGATCAGATCAAAATTTATACTCCTCTCTTGATTCATATAGATTATCACGGTAATTGATAATTAGGCAATTAATCAGTTAAGTCCAAATCATAATAGACAATCTCAACGATAGATCACAATAGTTGATAGAGAAGCATATTAAAATAAATTATACAATAAGATCCATTGCAATCTCAAACACAGAATTAGTTCATTGAATTAAAACTAAGAATCCACAATTGAATACACATTGAAAGATAAAAATAAGATTAGAGAAGAGATTAGAATCTGTTGCCGGCAAATTCTTGCTCCGTCTCGCTCTTGATCTTGATCTCCAATAGCTTCCAATTGCTTCAATCTCCAAATCCTCTTTCAACTAGAGTTTATTATTTTTTATTGAAACTAAAACTAATCTAATCCAATTAATGGAATAATACCACTAAGCTATATTATAATCATATATATATAAGCTCCTCCATCCCTTTTATAATCTAATTGGATCTACCTAATATATGCTCATCCAGACTCCTTTTATATCACAAGTGTAGCAGCCCACCAATCACGCCCGACTCCAAGTAAGAAAAGGAGACCAGCAACTTTCTAATAGACTCCCCCTCCTTAGCAGGTCACGTGCCTTTTTCATTTGTATCATATTCGCCAGCAGCCTTCAATTCCTTTTAATGCCAAAGTCCCACTCTTTTTATATAGGGTTCTTTACAGAAATATACAACAATTAGAAAGTAATTACACAATTAGTACATCCACAAAATAATTACAAAAAGAAGACAACAAATTCAAACTATTCAATTTCACATTAATAAGGAACACTAAAATCAAGCAGAAAATAACTTCCATAATTAATAATTCAATTCAAATATTTGGGATTTTACAACAAAAATAAATCCATAATTCAAAATTCAAATCAAAAAGTGGAAAAAAAATTTATTTTCTCGTCATCTTCCTCCCTCGTTATTTTCCTCTGCTGCCGCGAATCTCCACTGTGAATCTTAAGCTTGCACACGAAGAGCTTCTCCTTTAAAATGAAAACACAAAAACGGGTGGTGGTTATAATTGCTCAACATGGTTAGTAATTGCATCTGGGGAAGATTGCGCTTGTAGAAGCTCCAAACGGGTGAAAGGCGGAGCAAACTGCAACGTGTAGTCTTCATCTGATGTCAAATAATAAATAAATTAGTTAATGAAAAGTCATCATATGCTAAGAGAACCATACAAAACAAAAATCTATTATCAAATGTGAAGTGTATCAAGTTCTAAATCTTACTCTTTTTCACTATTCCGTAAAGCCAGCACAACACTTCATTTGCAAATGCAAGGCACACTCCTCCCTGCCAAGTGCCAACCCGTTACCACCAGAACAAAAAAATGTATGTAAAAGAAAACTTTCTGAGTTGCCATGATTGGTTACCTTGGTATGAAGGTTTAGTTTCCTTGGTATGAAGGTTTGGTTACCAACTGCGCTATAAAGGTAACCAAATAAAACTGAATTGGTTACCTTTGTACGAAGGTTTGGTTACCAACTGTACTATGAAAAAACTGCAGGTATAGAGGTGGATTGGTTACCTTGGTATGAAGGTTTGATTACCTTGGTATGAAGGTTTGGTTACCAACTGCATTATGAAAAAATTACAGGTATGGAAGTGATTTGGTTACCTTGGCATGAAGGTTTGGTTACCTTGTTATGAAAGTTTGGTTACCTTAGTATGAAAGTTTGGTTACCAACTGCACTATGAATGTAACCTACTAAAACTGACTTGGTTACCTTGGTATAAAGGTTTGGCTACCTTGTTATGAAAGTTTGATAATTAATTAAGTAATCAAAAGGGAAATAGTTATCTCACCTCCTGCACATCATTTTTGTTCCTGAAGATTGAAGACTCTGGCGAGATTTAAACTAGAAATATAGCATGCCTGATTTAAACTATTCAGATTCTTTTTCCCATCCATAAAAAGACCCCAAGAAAATGTATAATACCAACACCAATTCAGTGAAGATCTGCAGAATAAATTGTAAAAGGATTTTCCAAGCACGAGAAAAAATATCACATTTTTCCAATTATTTGATGTAGTTTGCAAATATCAAGACTAGAAGGTGAACCACCCAAACAATCCCTACTGACCGATCTAAACTGAGATTCTTCGGTGATTTCTTTGGTAGATTAGTTTCATCTCCGCCATTGATGAAGAGCCCAAGGTCTACATCTCTCTCATAACACACGCAATTCAAAAAAACCAATCCGAACTAATAATAGGGGAACATTTTTTTAAATAGAAAATTGATTTGCCATGTCACCACCCTATTTATTAATCACCTAAATTAAAGGAATACTAATTACATTAATTTTGTAAATAAACTATTAAAAATATATTAATTTTATAAATATTTTCTGGATGCACTGTTATTGTAATTCTTTCTAAAAATGTACTAGAAAATGTAATTGTCCCTTTTATATAATATAAGCCCACAATTCATGCCCACTTTCTCCAGACTCCGAACAAGAAAAGGAGTTGAGCTGTTAAAAATCTTTAAGTCCTTGGCCCACTTATATCATGATTTAAGTCCATTATATATTATACACTCAAGTCCCTTATCTCTCCTTGTATAACATATATATCCGTGGCCCTCATCCTCCACTATTATTGCACTAGCTAGAGTTCGAATGGGAAAAGAAGTCAGCAGCCCAATTGATAGCACACGAAGGAAAAACAAAAGAAGTATGATGCCGCCTCCTTTTTCTATCATGCATTACGTGTCCAACTTAAGAGGAGTCCAGCTGCTTGCTTGTATGCACTTTATATTAGGCCTCAAGTTTCCTTTATATATATCAATTCTCGTGGCCCACTTGCTTTTTGATCGTGCACCAAAGCCGAGTAGAACTAGGAAAAGAACTCAGAAATAATTCTGGCACCACCCCGCCCCAATGGGGTTCTCCTTTGCAAAAGTCCCGCCCCTACAGGCATGGGTAGTCCGGACTCCTGCCATCTCCCGTCCTGGCGAGGTTTCCATTTGTTGAGCAGCCGCCTTAGCGGGGTCTTGTCACGAAAGCTAGAAATTTACCTTTAACGTTCTTTTCGCCTCCATTTCAATTCCTGCACATAATATTATGAATCCAAATAAAATGAGACGATAAATACTTGAAAACACCAAAAATCAAGCTATAATGAATACCCATTCGTAGGTGTTAAACCCACTCATCAAATACCCCCAAACTTGAAACTTTACTTGTCCTCAAGCAAAACACACAAATTAGATAGATTCATTCTCTATCAATGATCCACTCAAGCAATGACTCAATATAAATTTGAACAATGCCCTCAAAGGTTACAACAACTGATAACCCAAAGAAAATTTTAAAATAATGTCATGTCTAAAAATTTCAACAACTTTCATTAACTCCACATCTACTCATGATCCTTTAAGTGCGTGTGTACATTCAATTGTTCAAACTAGTCATGATTTAGATAAGATCAACCAATACTCATAAAAGATTTTCAAAAATAACTCTCAAAACTTCTTATCACATCAATCACCGCTAATATAGACAAAGCACAAATTTTTTTTCTTGAGGATTAACCGGATATTTAAATATTTAAGCACATATGAACCCTTCCCAAGTACTTCAAAGATACTATCTCTTTTTTATTTGTTCTATCTTTTTAGTGAGTACGTTTTACGCTCCATCTCGCCACTGTGTTTATGGGGAGTGCGTTTTACGCTCCATCTCGACCCACCACAAGATTCAATTATTCAACTCGGGAAGGTTCCAATAATTTATTTTTCAAAAATACCCCAAGATTTCCTCCAAACTTATGTGAGTGCCTAATTTTCACTTTGAATGATGCTCAAATAAGATTTCTCAAGTTGCAATGATATCTTTCATAAGCATTTAGGCAAAAAATTTCAATCCCAACTGGCTAAACAAATGGATATGTGTAAAAAATTTCAAAAATTTTGCAAATAGTGTGAAACCAACTGATGAGATTAAAATATAGACTAAGCATGCTCATCAATTCTCCAAGAGTTAAAAACATTAACCACCCACTTATTATTGGCGAAAATCAAATTCCATCAAAACATTGTCCAAGTAAATAGTAAACATGATAAATACCCCCAAACTTAAAACAAACATGGTCCTCAATGGCTAAGATAGAACAAAAAATAAAGTAGAGGGCTTCCCTGAAAATATAGCAATTTTCCTCTTTGTCTGCTAAGTCTGAAGATTAGGTTAGGCATATTGGAATGAATAAGGCACCATACTTGAATTGGACTTGACTAACCTGTGAACACAATAGAAGCAAGTTTATTAAATCCTAAAAAAATGAAAAATCTATCAAATAATATGAAACCTAAAAAATTTAAAAATAAAAATTAAACTTGGGTTGCCTCCCAATAAACGCTTGATTTATAGTCTTTCAGCCGGACTTTGTCTGGTCAACGCTATCCAATTCCTCTTCAAAAATTGAGGAACTCTCCATCCATTAGTAATAAATTGTCCTTTTGGAGGTTCCCACAGGCGATGGCCATAGCATCAAAGTCACCTAGCATGCTCTTGATAGGTGTGATTTCCATGAAGATTGGCAAATCACTAGGAGCTATCTCCATTGTGCCTGTGATCATATTGGTGCATGGATGCTTATCGAACACAATGGACTCTTTGTCTATCTTCTCTTTCTCGTCCCACCACGACTTTATTGTTGCACTCGCTCTTATGTCATAAAGTGCTTCGCCGACGACATGACTACCAAGCGGGCAGGGTTTTGCAAATATGACTGGCTCTTTGATCCTTGGTGGTGACCCATTTAGATCTTCGTCGACCTCTATTTCATTATCCCCATTTGTCTACTCACTTTCGATATCTCGTGGCTCTTCCAGTAGCAGATTTGGTTCGGGTTCTCCGTCTGTTTCGTCATCCATGTCATAAAGCCCAGTGTTTGGAGGACAGTTGTTTGAGGCGTTGGTGAGTTGTTCCATCTGATTATTAAGATTTTGAGTTGATAACTCTTGATCTCGAATTGACCTATGTTGATTAATCCTCATTTCCTCTATGTTTGCTATGAACTTGGACCACCATTCCCTCATCTCTGAATTATCTGTTTTTGTTTCAAAATCCATGTAATTAAAACCATTTTGTGGGGTAGTGATGAGTTGCTCCATCTGATTATTAAGATCTTAACTTGACAACTCCTGATTAATCTTCCTCTCCTATTGATCTGCTATGACGTTTGACATGAGTTCTTCCAGATTTGACTTTTCTTCTTGTGGCTCATCCAATAGCAAATTTGATTCTTGCTCTCCATTAGTTTTGAAATCCATGTAATTAGGACCAGTGTTTGGAGGAATGTTGTTCACGGCTTTCGAATTCTTTTTTGTGTCACTTGGCAAAGCTCCTTGGGACCGACTATTCATTGAACTTGCTATCTGTCCTATTTGAATTGATAGATTCTTCATTTTTGCCACTAGAGTTTTCGTCGCCACTTCATTTTCTGTTCTGATCTCGGACAACGCTTCCTCCAACCTTGAATTTTCTTCTTGTGACAAGGAAGGTGGACATGAAAATTTTGGTGTGTATGATGGATTTGGAGCGTAGTATTGGTCTTCATAATTGTAGCTCCATGAAGAACCCAGGTGATACCCCCAATCTTGATGGTAGTTAGGATCAGCATAGTTGTTGAGGTAATCACCACTATATTGTACCGGTTCAAAACTGACAGAGCATTGATGACTCGGATGATTGACGGAGCATTGAGTATAGTATGATGTATCGAGAGGTGGTTATATTTGCTTTCGTGTTCTTGATTAATAATCCAGAATAGAGAGATGATAGAATTAAGCAAGACACCCTAATTAACTAATCCACTATATTTCTATGTGAATTACAATTAAAAAGGATTTAATCACAAGTTCTCTCTAAGATTACATATGGCGCAAAGGCATACTTCTACCCTAAACACGAATCGTGACTTCCATCTATGCAGAAATCACAAACACATGCTATTATGATCAGATCAAAATTTATACTCCTCTCTTGATTCATATAGATTATCACGGTAATTGATAATTAGGCAATTAATCAGTTAAGTCCAAATCATAATAGACAATCTCAACGATAGATCACAATAATTAATAGAGAAGCATATTAAAATAAATTATACAATAAGATCCATTGCAATCTCAAACAAAGAATTAGTTCATTAAATTAAAACTAAGAATCCACAATTGAATACACATTGAAAGATAAAAATAAGATTAGAGAAGAGATTAGAATCTGTTGCTGGCAAATTCTTGCTTCGCCTCGCTCTTGATCTTGATCTCCAATAGCTTCCAATTGCTTCAATCTCCAAATCCTCTTTCAACTAGAGTTTATTATTTTTTATTAAAACTAAAACTAATCTAATCCAATTAATGGAATAATACCACTAAGCTATATTATAATCATATATATATAAGCTCCTCCGTCCCTTTTATAATCTAATTGGATCTACCTAATATATGGTCATCCAGACTCCTTTTATATCACAAGTATAGCAGCCCACCAATCACGTCCGACTCCAAGTATGAAAAGGAGACCAGCAACTTTCTAATAGACTCCCCCTCCTTAGCAGGTCACGTGCCTTTTTCAATTGTATCATATTCGCCAGCAGCCTTCAATTCCATTTTAATGCCAAAGTCCCACTCTTTTTATATAATATAAGCCTACAATTCATGCCCACTTGCTCCAGACTCCGAAAGACTTAAATCATTATATAAGTGGACCAAGGACTTAAAGATCCAAATAATCCGACAACGTATACAAATAGCACAAGATCGACAAAAGAGTTATGCGAATCTTCATCGAAAGGACGTGGAATTTAATGTTGGGGACCATGTGTTATTACGTGTTGCTCCGTGGAAAGGAGTTACGAGGTTTGGCAAGAGAGGAAAGCTCAAACCACGATTCATTGGTCCATTTGAGATTCTTGACCGAGTAGGAAATGTGGCTTATAGACTCGCTTTACCTCCAAGCATGTCTCGTGTTCATAACGTGTTTCACATATCCGTGTTACGTAAATATTGAAGGATCCAAACCGCATTATTGAGTTAGAACCAGACGAGATAGCTGAAGATGTAACGTACGAGGAGGTACCTATCAAGATCTTGGATAGGAAGGAGCATGTCCTACGCTCGAAAATTATACCTCAAGTTAAAGTTTTGTGGAGAAACCATGCAATTGAGGAAATGACCTGGGAGTTGGAATCAGAAATGAAAGCGAGGTATCCTCACCTTTTCGACATACCAGGTACGTACGTCAATTTCGAGGACGAAATTTCATAAGGAGGGGAGGTTGTAAGACCCCAACTTTTATGAATAAAGATTTAATTTTCTTTATATATTATTTCAAAACAGTAAGGTGTTGTTTTGATAAATATGAAAGTTATGGGTGAAATGTGCAAACATTTTTAAAATGAGCAAGTGGTTATAAAATATTCTGGTTGTCGGGGAATATTCGTTTGGTCGTGCAATATTCTTGTTGTCGGGGAATATTCGTACGACGGCGCAGCTATTTGTGGGCCCCCACAACGGAATAACTGTCGGATATAGAAAGCGACAGAAATAACTTTTTTACAAGATAACGGCGTAGTTGTTACCGTTAGTACTGTTGAAATACCCGGTGGTTAAAATACAGTGATACGCGGTGTTGCACAGTAGCACACGGTATTGCACAGTATTTCGAATTATTGAGTCTTACGTGAGAAGGGACTTATTCAATTATTGTTACAGTAATTACTGTTCAATATTTTATATTATTGACTCAATAATTGCTACGTTGATATTTTATATTATTGACTCAATAATTATTAGATTGATATTATATTGATTCAATAATTGCTACGTTGCTATTTTATATGATTGATTCAATAATGGCTACAGTTGATATTTTTGTATTATTGATTCAATAATTGTCATTGCACAGTATTTCACATTATCAACTCAATAATTCATATTATTTGAATAATATTATTAGATAGCATTATTGACAATGTCTAAGGAAGTTCAGTCTAGGAGGGGTTATTTAATTGCGCGCCAGTAAGGAGAAGTCCTTATCGGAAGGCCCCCTTTTTCCTGGGAACGACCTGGTTGTCAATATTGTAGTTCTGTAATATTATCTGTGAATAATTAATTATTGATTTATATGATAAGGAAATATTTATTTTGTGGATATTAAAGAAGGAATTGGCGCTGATGAGTTTTTATCAATATTTTGGTGTGAGAAATCATCTGTTTATGGATTTCGGATAATTTATGTTTGGAATTTGGAAAAACTTCCTTCTGCAAAGTTGTAGAGAATTAAATTTCCTATGGAAGGACATAGAATTTGTATTTTTCTGACAAAGGGGCTATTTATTATGAATTATTGAAGTTTCGAAAAATAAATATTTTTTTTAATAAATGGGTGGGCCCCACTTTTGTTGTTGGTTGAAAAATTTTGATTTTTTTTCTTAGCAGCCGGCGGCGGAGATTTTTTAATAAATAATATTATTTTATTATTTTAGTCTCCTTTGGCATCCTAAGCTTTTTCTATAAATAGGGTGCTTAGGTTAGAATTGAAAATCACACCAGAATCAGAAGTTTTCTCTCTCTATAATATCGAGCGTATTTTTGTGAGTATTTCGATACTTTGAGTGTTAGTATTCAGTGCAAGTTTTCTTCGATATTATATCCGATATTCCAGTCGGAAGTACTATCCTTTTGAGGTAAGGGATGTTATTTCTTTCGTAAATGATGTTATTCTTCTCAATATCATTATACAAAAATATTGTCATGGATTTTATTATGAAATTCTTACTTTTTCCGTCGGGATTACTATTCACGTATACGGCACTATTCACGGAAAAATTAAATTTTCTTCTATTTGTCCAGATTGTTTGTCAAGGTTACTATCTTTGGTTGGATCTAAGTTTTGAGCTTTATTCTTGAATTTTGCTCCACAATTGATTATTACGAAGTATTTTTGAATACTAAAATACGAATCCTTAATCTTATCTTTTATTTCACTTGATTCGTTATTTATATGATTTTTCATCATCCTCAGTTCTAAGTGGTGATATAACTGATTATCTTTGGCCTGTAGAGCAAAGACGAATGATTACCTGATGAATATCTTTGGCCGTAGTGCAAAGATGACAGGTGTTGAGATGAACATGACCACTGATGATACAAATGAATATCTTTGGCCTGTAGTGCAAAGATGAATATTGATTCGAGATGTATATTGATTGATGTTACAGGGATAAAATATTGATGATGGACTTTTAAATCATAGAAGATAGTAGACTTCATTCTCTGCTTAACTCTTCTAATGAATTGTTATTTCCGCTGCGAATATTGATCTAAAGTTGGTTGTCCATTATATTTTATCTGATTTGTTGAAGACTAACGATAATTTATTTTCCATTATCTTAGTCATAATATTCTTTACTGAGCTAGTTGAGCTCACCCTTTTCATCTGTTGTCCTCTTCAGGAAATGAGAATGTTGCGGGAACTAGTCGGGGGACAGAGTGATGGTCCGAGTTAGAGCAGTAGTAGTCCTCACTATTTCTGATAAATAGTGTGATAATAATTGTAATGAGGACTTAGTTTGAATTTTAATATTTTCTACATATTTGTATTGACACTCACAGTTGTGTGGTCGTATTTTGCACGACCGTATGATATAAAGTTTGTATTTGAATTCTGTACCATGTATTTGGCAACTCAGAATGGGTTGGGTTGACTGGACCTATTCTGGGGGGCGTCACAACAGATTTCCAATCCAGGCCCGAATGAGAAATGTAAATATATATATATATATATATATATATATATATATATATATATATATATATATATGAAAGCTGTAAAGAGTCACGAATTTCCAATCCAGACTCGACTGAGAAATGTAAATATATATATATGTATAAGCTGAAAAGAGCCACGAATTTCCAATCCAGGCTCGACTGAGAAATGTATATATATATATATATATATATATATATATATATATATATATATACACATATATAAAAGCTAAAAAAGGCCACGGATTTACAATCCAGGCCTAACTAAATGAAATGTTAATATATACAGTTAGTATATATATATTAAAGCTAAAAAGGCCACGGATTTCCAATTCAGGACAAACAAGTTAGTATATATATATATATATATATATAATTATATATATAAAAGAGATAAAAAGCCACGAATTAATAATCCATGCTTGACGGAATTGAATGTTAGTATATATATAGTCAGTTATATATATAATAAAGCTGAAAAGGCCACGAATTAGAAATCCAGGCCAAACAAAATAGTATAAATATATATATAAGCTGTAAAAAGCCTCGGATTTACAATTCAGGCTGTGCAAGCAAAGAAAAACTTATATATATATACTTATATATACTAAAAAGTAAGCTAGAAAGGCCACGAATTTGAAATCTACGTGAAACCAGAAGCTTAAACTTTATATGTTCGTTCACATATGTATGACAAAGTAGTAAACAGCTTCTGATCGTAAAATAACTTATAATGGACAGCTCTTCGGGCTTTTTGCCACTCGAAGGGCTTCAAATCTCCGTTTCCACCAGTTAAAACTTGATATAATGTAGAATATATGTATGCAAATGTATTAGAAGAGTAAAATCAAAGTTTATAGCACTATATGTAAGGCTAAGGGTCGAAATGGACGGAGTTTCTCTACGTTTTTCTTCTTTTTTGTAAGGGTGGGGGTCTTATTTATAGACCAGATGGTAGCGGGTCCACTCGTGGCAGCCACGAGTCTACCTGTAACTCCCTGAGTGGGCCCCGTTCTCGTGGGTCCCGTTATCTCAAAGTACGTGCACTCTGACCAACGCGATGTATGCTTCAAACCTTCATAACTTTCGAGCCGGGAGTCCGTTTGAGGCGTGCTATACCTTTCCGGAAAGCACTTTTCGAGAGCTATACAATGACATAGGATTTGATCTTTTCTTAATCCAAGAAGATATGTCCATGACCAGATCTTCATTTCTTTGCAGTTAGTCTGTTGAGCTGTATTATGCTATTTTCACTCAGGATTGATGGTATGGTTCTTTCTGACCCTCACTGCATCAATTTGGCTTGATTTTGATGTCAAGTTTGTAAAATAACCATTTTGCCCTTCCAGGGATTTTCTCCAGGAATGACATGGTTTTCGACTGTTTCTCGGGATCGTCTCCGAGGTTTTGATCACAGCCAACTCTGGTCTTTCTTAGGGATATCTTCGAGGCTGACTTGGTCTCCCGAGGTTATCTATGGGATTATTTGATGCTTCAGGGCTGTCTCTGAATGTTGAACTAGTCTCCTGGGATTGTCACCGGGGTTGACTTGATCTCCTGGTGTTGTAGCCGGGGTGATTGTATCTCCTGGGGTTGTCGTCGGGGCTTGACTTGACATCCCAGTGTTATCGTTGGAGTGGTTGTATCTCCTGGGGTTGTCATCGGGGCTTGACTTGACATCCTGGTGTTGTCGCCAGGGTGACTGTATCTTTCGGGGTCGTCGCCGGAGTTGAGTTGAACTTCCAGGATTGTCTTTGAAAGGTAAAAGACGATTTGCCCTGCTGCAGGGTTAGTAACAGGAATGCAAAATTTTTAGTGTCTACAGATGCCCCCACTTTATCATGTTTATGCAATGCAATGAATTAAACAGAATAAAGACTGCTAAACACTAGAAATATGACACATGCAAATGTAATGCGATGCATAATGTGCCATGCTATGAATGTTATATGCTCTTGTGGTGTTAGATACCACGACATTCTATCACTGATTGTTCCCGCACCTCCTATTGGGGATGACGTTGTCAATGGTGGCTTTTACTGAACCTTTTTTTTGCCTACTCGAACGGTAGTTTGCCAAGTTTGACCATCACAGAACCTTCTCGGCGCTTACTTGAACAGTAGTTTACAACGGTTGGTTGAACCACCGCACCTTCTCGGTGTGCTAGTTGGGGATTTGTATAACAGATTCCATCATCTATTCTCTCTAGGGAAAATTTCTCCACGGTTTTCATCACCGGCTCATTCCCGATGCTACGCTAGAGTTGTCGCCAACAGTTTACAGTGTCAGATACTTTGACCTTCGTTGAAGCAGTTATTAACGGCTTTCATCACCAGCTAGTTCCCGATGCTTGGTTGGAGTTATCACCAACGGTTTGTAGTGTCAGATACTCTTACCTTTGTTAAAACAGTTATCAACGACTTTTATCACCGGCTCGTTCCCGATGCTTCTTTGGAGTTGTCGCCAATGGTTTATAATGTCAGACCTAATTGGTCTCGACGTGGGTGTATCTTTCCCAATGCCACATTGGAGTTGTCGCCAACGATTTACAATGTCAGCCAATCTGACCCTCGCTGAAGTAGTTTTCAACGGCTTTCTTCACCGACTTATTCTCGATGCTTCGTTGGAGTTGTCGCCAATGGTTTGTAATGTCATCCCTAATTGGTCTCGACGTGGGCATGATGTTTATGATAAATCATACCCTCAGACAAATCTAGATACTTTAGCGCATTTAAAACCCGCTGTTCACAACGCCAGACCTTCTCGATGCTCTGACAGAGGCAGTTTTTAGCAATTTTCATCATCGGTGTTCCAAATACACTTTAGGGTCTCTACCAATAGCTTACATGAAGTTCCTTCCTCCGTGAGGACCTTGATGCTTAGAATCAGGTTTCAGGCCATTTCGCTTAATCGCGTAGCAGTTTTTTCCCTAATTTGACTTTTTAGCTTATGTAAACATCGCTTTAAATTTAATTGGACTAAATCGGATGGGGTGGGACACACCTTAGGGAGCCGCAGTCCACTTGCGACTGCCGTAGGTGGAGTTTCTACTCCCTTCGAGTATAATTTGGCCCCCTGTGGCTTTCATAATTCATTTTCAAGTTTGAACTATAAAAATAATCCGAGATTTCTTCTTCAGATCTACTGAGTTCGGGATGATTTTTTTAAATTTCATCACCGTACAATTGTTCTACACATCTCTGGTAACGTTTACATCCTTTCTTTTCAAGTTTTGATTGTTAGAATGTTAGATTTCATATAGTATGCTTCTAAACACAATATAGTGAATATGAATGCTTATATGACTTGATAAAAAAAATTAGATTTAGTAAATATGCATGTTTTACTACGCTGAACGTTTTGATGTAAAAAAAATTAATTTCTGAGACAGTCATTTGGCACCGTTTTTGGCCAGTTTACTCATCCTATTTGAGGGCAAATGAGTCTGGATTTTCAACTAAAAAAACACATGGAAATTTAGCTACCAAGGGGAGTTTGATTTTGATATTTTTCATATATATGAACTGTTCATGTTTTTGGGTAGGTGTGCTACTAAATGGCCACCTAGTCATGCCTATGTGCATGCGGACAGCCCACTTTACAAAGGAGACTATGGCAAAAAAAATTTAAAAGCTTGAGCATTTAATGAACATGCAATTTTAACTCTACTGGGGATGTATATTAATTAATGCATGTTTTAGGACTTCGAATATGTATGAAGAAAGGATTTAATTTGAATAGGCCATAGGTTTAAGGCTTACCTCATCCTTTCTGAGGTGATTTTGAGACTTTGTCTAGGTTATGGATCCAGATAGACCAGGCAGTGCTAGCAAGGTCTCTGCAGGTGTGAGGCAGAGGAGAGCTTCTGATGTTCCCCAGCCTAGTCCAGGTCGGCCGCCTCGCTATTTAGTTGAGTCTATGATTCGTCTTATCCGGGCTGAGATGCCGGATAACATGGACGACAATGATGTCCTATTTGTGGATCCTGTTCCAGCTCATGCTCTGCGTAGGGAGCTCCCAGCCATCGTTGTGCCTATTCCTGAGCTTTTGGGCGATTTAAGACGCCATCCCTCGATATACCTTCATGCCAATGAGGTGATTGAAGTTTTTATTCTGGACTTTTCTTCCTTTTGCCATTTTAGGACACAGGTTTAACCTGGATTTGCAATTTGATGCAGGTTCCCGGCTTTACGCAGCCCAAAAGGAACTGGTTCAGCGTCCATTCTTTATAGCATACTCTGCATCCGAAGTATCAGGACATCGTCAGCACTTGAGGTTTTGAGGCCTTCTTTTCTATTCCTCCCCGTCGTTGCCCCTGAGGTTATCTGAGGGCATTATTTGAGCGCTGGTTCCACCAGATCTAGTCTCTCCATCTGTTGGAATATGAGGTGATGATGACACCGATGGACTGGTGGTTCATCACAAGGACAGAGTTTGTAGGGGAGCCAGTACCGTTGGTGGCTGACATTTCATATGTAACCGTTTAATCCCTTTTGGGAGTTCCTGCAACGGCCATTAAGGGTCGGACGTTCCGACTCTATCACTTGGGTTCCTTACACCCCGGACTATCTGATAGTCGGGTTCGAGGATGGCTTTTTAATCGGGATGGAGTTTACATTGGCCACTCATCTGATTCCCCTTTTGACCGAGGGAGGTTGGGAGCTCTATTTTGGAAAGCACTCTATCAGGAGCGTCACATAAGAGATTTTCATTCCCTTTGTTCCTCCTTCTTGGCATTATTGGCCCTTAGCTCAGCCAATCATATATATTCCCTTGCTGGGCATAGATGGCTTTACCCTGTCAGAGGGTCCTCACAGTCAGGAGGCATTTCATCACTGGTGGAGTCCTTGCACTATTGGGGCTCAGACTCGTGCTACCCAGTTTATGGCTGATATAGTGTCGGGGTTTGTTATGATGACAGACTGGATAGCTTGCCTCAGATAGCCTACTTATTTGGAGCAGATTTTAGGATTGACCCAACGGTTTGAACAGGCTTAGTTTTTCATCAGGCACCTTGGCAGGGATCCTTCAGAGGCAGATTTATTTGATCCATCCAGCTCTGGAGCAGGGCCCCTCAGCAGATCCATACTTTGGCAGTTATGTAGGTGCCAATCCTCCTCTGTATCGACCAGACATTCCTACTGGCCGAGATTCCATGACTCTGAAGGAGCTGCAGTAAGTTGATCGCTTGGATGCCGTCATTATAGATTTCTTTGGATAGCTTTCTTGCTATATCTTTTAATAAGCCTCTATTAGATATTGGGCGGTTGTGCCCCATTTCTCGTTATATCTTTTAATAGGCCTTTGTTAGTCATTGGGAGGTTTTGCCCCATTTCCTTGTACTTTTTATTTTGCATTTTATGAGCAGATATAGATGATGCTTTTAGCAGATAGTGTATTTAGAAATGCATGATATTTCCTATCTATTGCATCCTATTGTTATTTATCATTGTCATTATGCATGTATTATGTCATGGATATGCACTTAGACATGTGAGTTTAGATTTAACCCCTGGATGGTCTCATGATACGGTTCTACAGATGTCTTCATCTGTCATCAGCCGTATCGAGCACCTGCCCCATTCTTTGATAACATCTTCTTTAAGATCTTGGTATGACAGCTTGTCTCCCACAGGCACGGGGGAAGTTGATCAGATGCTGGGGTATTCTTTGGCCATTTTAGCTTTTCAGGTTCTACTGGGTTTTGTGGAAAGTATCTTATCCTATTAGATACCTGAGCACCAGGTTTTCAGATTTGACCTCCATGAACTGACTCCTATGCTGGAGGAGTATGAGCGCCTCACGGGTTTAGCATTAGATCTGCCCTGTGCTAGGATGGTCATTAGAGACATGAGACGATAGTTCATGACCATGACTGGTCTAAGGCGCAGAGTCGTCACTAAGGAGATTACTGCTGGGCATGTGGTGTCCCTGGACTTCTTGATCGATCGCTTTGGCCGACTGGACAACTACTAACAATATTCAGTATACTTTATTATCCCTGCAGATGAGTGGCAGTTTACACACGTGGATGTTCTGTTGATGTGCATCACATCTTATTTGTGCATGCCACTTTATATGGACCACTTGGACATTGGCCTGATTGTTGTGGTTCGTGATCTCAGACAGGGTTGCACTATCTTGCCCATGATATTAGCCAAGACCTTGAGGTTGGCCACATTCTGTTGTACCCATCCAGTGGGGTTTTTTAGGGGTAGCGCCATTTGACTGTACGTGTGGTTCATAACACACTTGAGACCTATCGGCACTTTCAGACATCATGGGTATTGCTTTATTCATGAGATAGCCATGTCCTACTCTTTTCGGCCGACGAAGTGTACAGATGCGGCATCATAGTTGGCCTTTTTTACAGCGATCGATCATCTCTTTTCGATCTTGCATTGCTCAGGGCATAGCTCCCCTTAAATCTTTATTACTCATGAAGTCGGCATGGATTATCTTCCCCTGGCGGGTTTGAGAAGGGTGACCATATATCATCCACTGGCTGTCATGGGACAGTTTGATCAGTTTCAAGACATCCACCACTTTGAGGGGGCTATGGGTCTGCGGATATCAGCTTCATCTTTGTCGTCAGCTGACCTCACCATGACTTATGATTGTTGGACTTGTTGGGAGAGGCCTAATTTTTCTACTATCCATTAGGATCATTCCACAGAGTATTCTGCATAGTTGGAAGCAGATATTGCACTGGATGAGGTTATTCAATCAGTTTCGAGCATTGATTCTGATAAGGAGGAGCCTATGGAGGATCCTGATTCTCCCACCGAGGATGATTTATTTGCTGGTTTGATAGCATCTCTGGTTAGTGACCCCTCCAGCATTCCTACTGGGACAGATCCAGCTCTTATTAATTCGTTAGCTCGAATGACCTTTGAGAGGGATCAGGCTAGAGCGCTGATGTTAACAGCCCTTTCTGGCAGGGATGCAACTTTTGTTGATAGAGACGATGCTTGAGATACCCGGGACACCGCTTTTGTTGAGATTGAGGAGGCTATAGTCGCCCGGGATGCTGCTTTCATTGAGAGGGATGAGGCCCTAGCCACCTGGGATGTTTATATTGCTGATAGCATTGCACTCAGGTCATATGCACACAACATCATTGTAGATATGAGTGCCTTTATAGATGATCATAGCAGCACTATGCAGATAGTTGTGGATCTTCTTGCTCTCATGGAGACAGTGGGACATGAGCTTACAGATGCTCCTCCATCTTCTGATAGGGATTAAATGTTAGCCTTGCTATCCCGTTTATCCATGGGCTTATAGACTAGCTTTGATTTTTCTGTACATAATAGATCAGCCATTTTTGTCATGTATAGGATACATTGTATATATCCAACAATATTATATATAGAAGAGAGATATTTTGATTCACTTCCCTATTTGATATATATTGTCATTGCTGAGTGATTACCACTTTTTTCATGACTTGTTATTTTTGATATGTTATGAGCTTCTCCTTGATGGATTGACATTGAGATGTCAGAGAGTACCTCAGCATGGCCTGTTGATCAGGGAGGCTTGATAGTATTTAGTTTTATATGTGTTTCGGTGCCTTGGGACTGGTTTTTAATGGTTTTTGTTTTTCTTTGAAGGTCAAATCGCACCAGGACTGGCTGCTTGCGTACTCTCGAGTTGAGGGAGATCAGGTCATTCGTGGTTCAGGCTTGGCCTGAAAGGTTGAAGAAATATTTATTTGGGTTTGAGCTTGGTTTGAAGGGTTTTTTAAATTTTTTTTGGAAGGGTTTTTGAACTTTTTGTTTGGTTTGACCGCACCGTAAATGGCTGCCTACGTACTGCCGGGTTGAGGGAGATCAGGTCATTCTTAGTTCGGGCTTCTAGTGAAAACCTGAATTAATTTTATTGTTTTCATAGGACAGGATGATGGCTTGCGGGTGCTTTAGATGTAGTACCTCTTCACGGTGTCTGAATTGATGAGCTTGGGAAATTCTTTCCCATCCATTTCTTGCAATCTGATGGCTCCTCCTGTCAACACTTCTTTGACAATGAAAGGGCCTTCCCAAGTTGATAGCCAATAAGTAAGTGTAAAACCTACTTATCAATCAGACCTATATGATCTCGATGTGGGCATATCTTTCCCAATGCCTAGTTGGAGTTGTTGCTAATGGTTTACAATGTCAGCCAATCTGACACTCATTGAAGTAGTTTTCAATGGCTTTCATCACCGGCTCATTCCCGATGCTTCGTTGGAGTTGTCGCCAATAGTTTGCAATGTCAGGCCTAATTGGTCTTGACATGAGAAGGATGATTTTTTGACTAGTCATCTGGATCGTTCTCCAGAGTACTCTTCATGGTTGGAGGCAGACATTGCACTGGCCGCGGTTGTTCACTCAGCTCCAAGCATTGATTCTGATGAGGAGGAGCCTATGTAGGACCCTAATTCTCCTACCGAGGATGAGTTATTTGATGGTTTTATAGCAGATTTGGTCAGTGACCCTCCTAGCATTCCTATTGGGACAGATCCAGCTCTTATCGATTCCTTAGCTCGGATGACCTTTGAGAGGGATCAGGCGAGAGCACTAATGTTGACAGCCCTCTTTGGAAGGGATGCAGCTTTTGTTAATAGAGACGATGCTCGAGCTACTCGGGATGCCACTTTTGTTGAGATTGAGGAGGCTCTAGTCGCCCGGGATGCCGCTTTTATTGAGAGGGATGAGGCCCTAGCCACCCGAATGCTTATATTGCTGATAGCACTGCACTCAGGTCATATACACACAGCATCATTGCAGATATGAGTGCCTTTATAGATGGTCATAATAGCACCATGCAGATGGTTGTGGATCTTCTAGCTCGCATGTAGACCATAGGGAATGAGCTTATAGATGCTTCTCCATCTTCTAATAGGGACGTCATGTTGGACTTGCTATCCCGTTTATCCATGGGTTTATATACTAGCTTTCATTTTCCTGAACATACTAGATCAGTCATTTTTGTAATGTACAGGATACATTGTATATATCAAATAGTATTATATAGCATAGAAGTATATTTTAATTCACTTCCTTGTTGGATATATATTGTCATTGCTGAGTGATTACCACTTTTTTCATGACTTGTTGTCTTGATTTGTCATGAGCTTTTCCTTGATGGGTTAACATTGAGATGTCGAAGAGTACCTCAGAAGGACCTGTTGATTAGGGAGGCTTGATAGTATTTGGGTTTTATAGGGTTTCAGTGTCTTGGGACTGGTTTTTTTTGTTTTTATTTTTTTTCTTGAAGGTTAGACCGCACCATAAATGGTTGCCTACATACTCCTGAGTTTGAGGGAGATCAGGTCATTCGTAGTTTAGGCTTGTCCTGAAAGGTTTGAGAAGTGTTTATTTGGGTTTGAGCTTGGTTTGATGGGTTTTTAAAATTTTTTATTTGGTTTGATCGCACTGTACATGACTGCCTAAGTACTCCTGGGTTGAGGGACATTGGGTCATTCGTAGTTCAGGCTTCTAGTGAAAACCTGAATTAATTTGATTGATTTCACAGGACCAGGATGATGGCTTGCAGGTGCTTCAGATATAGTACCTCTTCACGGTGTTTGAATTGATGAGCTGGGGAAATTCTTTCCCATCCATTTCTTACAATCTGATGGCTCCTCCTATCAATACTTCTTTGACAATGAAAGTGCCTTCCCAATTCGGGGCAAACTTTCCTTTGGCTTCATCTCAATTGGCAAGGACTTTCTTCAGTACCAAGTTATTTTCTTTGAATTATTAGAGTCAAACTTTATTATTATATGACCGAGCAATCCTTTGCTGATATAATTTCCCGTGAAAGATGGCTATAGCCCTCTTTTCATCTATCAGGGATAATTGGTGGTATCGCTCTTGTAACCACTGGTCTTCTTCCATCTGAGCATCTATTATCACCCTTAATGATTCCATTTCTACTTCTATAGGGAGTACTGCTTCCATGCCATAGACTAGTGAGTAGGGGGTAGGCCCAGTAGAAGTACGCATTGACGTTCTGTAGTCCAGCAGAGTCAAGGGCAATAGGTCAGGCCATCCTTTGTGATTGGCAAACATTTTTTGCATGATCTTCTTGATATTTTTGTTGGCCGCTTCGACAGCACCATTCATCTTGGGACGATAAATAACAAAATTAAGATGCTTAAAATGAAACTTGCTATATAATTCTCTCATCATCTGGTTGTTTAGATTCTTGGCATTGTCTGATACGATCACATCCAGTTGTCCATATCGACCAATGACATTATTTCTGATGAAACCAATGATTACCTCTTTGGTGACTTTGGGAAAAGAGGCAGCTTCAACCCATTTGGTGAAGTAATCAATCATGGTGAAGATGAATCAATGAACATTGCTGGCTTTGGGTTCAATTAGCCCAATCACATCCATTCCCCACATAGAAAAAGGTCATGGCGAACTCATGTTACGCAGTTCGTTCGGAGGAGCGTGGATGGCATTCCTATGGACTTGGCATTGGTAACATCTTCTGACGTGATCGTCACAATCAGCTTGAGAGAGATCTAGTAATGCCCTGTTCTCAATATTTTCCTGGCAAGTAAAGGACCGCTCATGTATAGACCACATACTCCACCGTGGACTTCATACATTAGTCTTTGTGATTGATCTTTATCCAGGAATTTTAAAAGGCCTATTGCAACATCCCTTATATAGAGTGCGTCTCCGCTCAGATAGAACTTCATAGCCATCTTATGAATCCTCTTTCATTCCACTTAACTTGCCCCGGCGGGTATAGATCCATCTTGCAGATATTCTTTTATATCTTGGTACCATAGCTGTTTCATAGGAGGAAGTTCATATGATTTTTCTCCAATGTAATTCCCATATGTTGGATCCTTTTGGCTTACAAATTTGATGTCGGGAATTCACATCCTATCAGATATATGGATCAAGGAAGCCAACATTGCCAATGCATCAGAAAAGTTATTCCGACCTCGAGGGATGTGGATAAAGGTTATTTCTTCAAACTCCATGGGTATCTTGATAACCTGCCGATGATATGGCAGCAGATACAATTTTTTAGCGTGATATGCCTTGGTGGTTTGTCTGATAACCAACTCAGAATCCCCAAAGACTAGTAAACGTTTGATTCCCATGGATTGGGCCAGTTTCAACCCCATTATACAGCCTTCATACTCAACTGTGTTGTTGGTGTTGACAAATTGCAACTTGGTGGATACATGATACTGTTCTCCTGTAATAGAGACAAGAACTGCCCCAACTTCGGCATCCTTCTATGTTTACGGCTCCATCGAAATACATTTTCCAATATCGGACTGTATTTTATTGAGGGATTTGTTGAATTATCATTATCCCATCATCCGGTAAATAAGTTTCCAAGGGTTCAAAATCCCCTGACGGTGCTTCGGCCAATTGATCTGCAATCCCTTGACCTTTGTCAGACATCTGAGTCACGTAGACAATGTCAAATTGTTGGAGGATCAACTGCCCTTTGGACACTCGATAATTTAACATGGGTTTATTGAATACGTACTTCAGTGGATCAATGTGGGATATGAGATAGGTCATGTGCCCAAGCAGGTAATGTTGTAACCTCATGGCGGCCCATGCTAACGCACAACAGGTCTTCTCAATCAAAGTGTACTTCTGTTCACCACTACTGAATCTTTTGTTGAGGTAATAAATAACTCTCTCCTTGCTTCTATCAGCCTTCTGCCCTAGCATACATCTTATTACATTAGCGTTGATTGACAGATACATAAATAGGGGAACCTCATCCCTTGGGGGTACCAAGACAGGTGCTTCGATCAACTACTTCTTTATGGAAAGGAAGGCTTTTTGACAATCTTTATTCCACTTCATGGAGGAGTTCTTCCTTAGCAGCTTAAAGATGGGTTCATTGAGTTGAGAGATGAATCTGCTTGTGAAATTGATTCCACCCAGAAATCCCCGTATTTCCTTTTCTATTCGGAGCACGGGAATCTCGGTGATGGCTTCATTCTTAGCGGGATCCAACTCAATGCCTCTGTTGCTTACTAAGAATCCCAACAACTTGCCTGATTTGACACCAAAAGCACATTTGGCTGGATTCAACTTTAGGTTGTACTTACGCAACCTATTGAAAAGCTTTTTGAGATGGCTGATGTGGTCGTCTTCCCCCCGGGATTCGATGATGATGTCATCCACATATACCTCTATTTCTTTATGCATCATGTCGTGAAACAGGGCCATCATGGCTCACTGATATATGGCACCGGCATTGATAAGGCCTAAAGATAAACGTCTATAACAAAAGGTTCCCCAGGGAGTGATGAAGGCTATTCTCTCCCTGTCCTCTTCAGCAACCATGATTTGATGGTATCCGGCAAAATAGTCAACAAAAGAATACATGTCATATGATGTCGTGTTGTCTATCAGTATGTGGATAAAAGGTAATGGGAAGTTGTCTTTGAGACAAGCTTTGTTCAAATCCTGGTAATCCATGCATACTCGTACCTTCCTTTCGAGCTTAGGCACGGGAACTATGTTGGATAGCCACTTAGGGTAAGTTGATATCATGATAATGTCGACTTTGAATTGCTTGAAAATTTCTTCTTTGACTTTCAAACTCCACTTAGGTTTTAATCGTCTGAGCTTTTGCTTGACGGGCTTGAATCCATTATTAAGAGGAAGTCGATGGATGACAATGTCAGTAGAGAACTCAATCATGTCTTCATGTGACCATGCAAACACATCCTGGAACTGAGTTAAGAATTCAATCAGGTCTGCTCTTTGGTTTTGGGTAAGGTCCATGTCTATCTGAATTTCTTTATTATTTTTTAAGGTTTCGATATTGACATTGATGGTTTGATCGAGGTTTGGTTTGGGTTTGTCTTCGACCCATTCTTTGATCTCCTCGGGAACCTCATAGTCATCTATCTCCTCTTGATCAATCTCCATCAAGTTAAAGTCTAGTTCGACATCAAAGTTGTAGTCACTGTGAAAATTTGGCATCCCATCAGCAGGGACAAACAAATCAAACTCTAGAGTTCTGAAAACAAAATGCTTTCACTTTAATATATGAACATGTTTGATCATACAAAGCATTTAGCAAGAAGCGACAAAAGTAAGTACTATTGCTGTGCAACAAAAATAAGCAGTAAATAAAACCATGCTCTAGGGAAGATGGACTTTCTGCCTTTGTCCCCTTTTTGATGGAGGTATGGAGTGATGCTCCAATTGTCTAGAGTCAAGTCCTCATGAATAGGCAGGATAAAGGAGTTGTCGTCGTCTGTCTCCTCTTTTATAATGACTAAGACATCCTTCATATCAAGGCCAATTTTCTTCTTTGAACTGCTACCCTAATCCCTTTTGATGCAAGGGATTTGGATTTGGTCTTCTGAATCATCATCGGGGATATTGTCATTCATACCCTCATAGTGCACCAGAAAATACATGTTTGCAAACGGGTCTCGTCCTTCATGCAGGAACTTTTCTTTACCATTTTTGCTTTCCACATAAGGCTTCGAGACACTTCTCTCACTAATCGGTTTGACCTGAGGAAATAGCATGCCTGACACAGCAGTAGGAATCTTCCCCATTGGTTTCACAAACCCTACATCAGTGAGGTTTGGTAGCAGGATGGTGGAGGCAGGAACCGTAGGATGCTTGTGCGGGTTCCGATGGTTTGATCCGGATGAATAGCCTACTCCGACTTTCCCTGACTGGCTAGGGATTTGCACTGGATTTTTAATTCCTTGAAAAATTTTTCCTAACCCTTCTCCAGGGCAGAATCCTAAGGATACCATTTCCTGACCGACAGTCATCACTTCAGGAGAAATTTTTGTTTTAAGGCTGGTGCCTCAATAGGTAAATATTGAGTGTTGCTCACTTCCAGAGCTTCAAAACTAGCAGGTTAAACCCCTTCATTGAGATTGATTATCAGCATATCGCCCTGTATGCAGATAGGATATTCTAGCTCGGCATTTACATTGATTAGATTGTCATCAATAATGTACTTGAGCTGTTGATGTAGGGTGGATGGAACTGCTCCTGCCATGTGGATCAACGGTCTTCCTACTAACAAATTATATCCAGTTGTTATGTTTAATACCTGAAAGGATATGTATAAAGTATGGGGCCCAATCTCCAATGGAAGCTTGATCTCACCCACAGCCTCTCGGCAAGATCCATCGAAAGCCTGGATGACTACATGACTAGTCTGAATTCAGTTTGGATTGATCTTCATTCTCTCCAAGGTATCGTAGGGCAGATGTTTAGGGATGATCCTCCATCTATCAACACACCTCCGATCACATATCCTGAAAACATCACTGCTATGTGCAGTAACTTGCAATGACCCGTCCCTTCTGCGGGTATATCATCATTAGTGAAAGATATCACATTGCTGTTGAAAATGTTCTCTATCACGTTATGGAATTTCTCAGTAGCTACCGTCTTCAGTAGATGTGCTTCCTCCAGTACTCTCACCAGAATTTTGCGATGATCCTCCGAGGATAGGACCAAATCTAGAATAGATATCTATTTGGGTGCTTCCTTCAAGCTTTGCACCGCTTTGATCTCATTATGGCTCATTTTGCTAAGGAATTCTTCAATTTTCTCATCAAACACTCTTCCCTTAGATTTACTGACGGAGTTTATTACTCGATGCGACAGGTATAGCGGGTTTTCTTTTGATATAATAGCAATGTGGTTTGATGTTGCTACTTCATCCTTCCCATAATTTCATGGGACTTTCTTAAAGATGATTACAAGATATTGTGTTCTGAATGGCAATATTAGGGGCACGGGCGCAGCCACTTTCAAATGATTCTTTCCATCTAGGGCCCCTCTTCCCTGCAGTATCAGGGGTGTGATGGTTAGATCCTTCTCACAGGAAATGACAGCCACTACTTCTTTCAAATTCAATGTTCTGGGCAGAAAGATTTCTTCCTCATCGGGATAGCCATAATCTTGGTTTGCCTTCATCAGCTCACCGCTTTTAATCAGATTTTGAATCAGGTGACGAAGTCCCCAACAATCCTCTGTGTCATAACCAGGCGTGTTGGAATGATATTGATAGATTCTATCCAGTTTGAATTTCCGGGATCGAGGGTTTATTGGAGGTAACAAATTTGTGACCATCCCCTCGTTGATCAGCATTTAGAGGATTTCTTTCATCGTCTGCTTCAAATTAGTGAAATTCCTCTTAAAGGCGAATTCCCTATTAGCTTGGAACGTTTCCTCCTTGGAAACCTTGTCGGCCCAGGATTCTCGCTCATAAAATCGGTAATGATCCCTCATAGCGATGGGACTACTTTCAGGAGTAGGAAAATTTGCTTCTTGTTGGTTGGTCTGATTTAACAACTGTCTCGTTATCTGATGTTGATATACCACCAGTTATGCCAATTGTCCAACCTGATCCTTGATAGACTTGATTTCCTGTTCTATCAGGAACTGACTTTCTAAGAACTCCCAATTGTCTGGGCTATTAGTGCTTGCTTGGGTTGACTCTTCAACATACTGGAGGTATTTTGATCCTTCTC
Source organism: Panax stipuleanatus (assembly GCA_020205555.1). Classification (NCBI taxonomy): domain Eukaryota; kingdom Viridiplantae; phylum Streptophyta; class Magnoliopsida; order Apiales; family Araliaceae; genus Panax; species Panax stipuleanatus. The sequence goes on along the minus strand of CM035121.1, from coordinate 115,429,861 downwards.
CGTTTCTCGTGCTAATCATATTGACACTCTCCTCATTGTGTTGAGGGAGAGGATTATCTTGCACATGTGGTTGCTCTTGTTTTGTCACTATAATCTTCCCGTTATCTATTAAGTCTTGGATTTTGTGCTTGAGAGACCAACAATCTTGTGTGTCGTGGCCCGGTGCTCTAGAATGGTACGCACACTTCTTACTCGGGTCAAAATTCCATCCGCTTGAACTGGCTGGCAGGAGTTGAATAATCTTTTTTGTGATGTCAGCAGTTTTAGCACATTTTCTAGTGAATCCCCCAAGGGTGTAAACGTTCTTCGACGTCTGACCTCTCCAGCTTTTTTAAAGGGAGGATTAAAAGATTGTGCAAGAGCTTGAAAAGGGGAATAATTTCTCCTTTGAATAGGCAAGCTGGGATTGCCTCTTTAATTCTGTCCCTGAAGTATTAAGGGCACCTCCTCTTCCTTCTTCTTGTGTACTCTCCTAGGATTACTGCCATAGTTACAGATTGAATATGCTCGGCCACTGCCTCCAAAGCGGTCATGTCCTTGATCTTCCCAGACTTTAGACCCATTTCGGCCATTTCTCCATGTTTGATCATCTCCGAGAATGGTTTTCCTATACTTGCTAGGACCCTCTTGTAATATAGAGCTTCTTAAATATCTATGAAAGTTAGGACTATTTCAGTCTCTGTCATAGGCAGAGTGACTTGTGCCGCCATCCGTCTCCATCGTTGGGCATACTCTCTGAATGACTCAGCGCTCTACTTCTTGACTTTGGTGATTTGATATATGTCTGGAGCCATCTAAGACTGGAAGCTGTATTGATTTAGGAAGGCATATGCTAGTTCTTCCCAGCTGTGAATTTTGGAATTATCCAGTCGGGCATACCAGGCTCTAGCCTCTCCGGTCAGACTCTTCTGGAATAATTGCATCCTAAACTTCTCGTCCTCTGCATAGGATCCGAGTTCTCTAATGAATACTTTCAAATGGGTGTAGGGATCTCCTATTCCATTATATTTTTCAAAATCAGGGACTTGAAACTTGTCTAGATATCGAGCCCCTGGGAATATACATAAATCTGAATAATTTACGCTTCCAAATGCCCCAGTCCCTTTGATGGACCAGATTATTTCTTCCATTTGTTGAACCTTTTTCCTAATATCACCAGTTTCCTGATCTTTGTTGAGATTGGTGATTTCAGGGGTTTTGTTGGTAAGATCTTGGCTCTAAGACTCAGGGGTCTGAGTATCTTTTTTGTCAGTATCCTGACAGCCACTTGGTGTGGATGATTCTGTTTGACCGGGTATTTGTTTACCCTGAAAACTTTTGCTTTACTCTTTGAGAAAAATACCCAATTCCGCTATTTGGTTCTTTAATCATTCAAACTCTTCTCGGGAGACCAGGGTGGATTCAGGTTGAGCACTTGAAGCCATGATTGGAGATGGGCTTAGTGCTTTTTTTAGATTTTGATCAGGTGATGGGACCAATTTTTTCCTACAATAAAAGTAGGTGTAATTTTGATGTATATGTTAGGAATATGCATGCAAATGTTATTCCTATTTATATAAGATTTGATTATGATCTTAAATGAATGAATATGCAAATATGTCTGCATTGATAAAAGCTGTAAAGTCCTTAATAGATGATAAACATATGTACAAGGACTTAGACTAGAAAGATCAAATATGTTAGGTTGATCCTACATAAACAAACAGCTTTGTGAAGTCCTTCAAAAGATTATGATGTACAAGGACTATAACTAAAAAGATCAAGCTTGTTAGGTTGATCTTATAAAATATAATAGATAGTCCAATCTGATTGTCGAGCACTGCACCAGCCTTCGTAGTCTGCCAAGAGAAGCAATGAAGAATCAGAGTCTATCAAGGCAGAAACGTAGTCTATAAAGATAGTCACTCTCGAAGGTCGTAGTCCGCTAGGAGAGACAAGGCAGATTCGTGGTGTGTCAAAGACTCGAAGCCGTAGTCTATCGAGGAAGCCAAGTTCAAAATCATGGAGACAGCCTATCGAAACGTTTATCGAGCGCCTGTCGAGCCAAGTCAAGAATCGTAAGTCTCACTCGAAGACGTGGAGCCTGCAGATCATATTAGACGCAAAAATAGTAGTCGTGCAAATAAGTCAAGAGACTGCAGTTGTGAGGATAGAAATCGTAGTCTGTCATATGATCTGCTCTTAGAATCATAGTGTCTACAGAAGCCCTAAAACAGCTCGTAGTCTGCAGATCGTAGTCTGCAGAACAAGGCTAAGACATAGTCAGTTAAATGCTCACAATGCCAAGGAAGAATCATAGAGACAGCACGATTCTTAATAGCTGAGCATTTCTGAAGTCTTCATCAAAGATCTCACTCTGGTAGGAGTAATCAATGTTAAGAAAGCAGTCTAACTGAAGGGGGATCAAAGAGCATTCTCTGAATGGCCTGCAAGCAAACAGAAAATCGAAGCACCAACTCTATCAGCATACTGATTGAGAAGTGAAGCCATTCAGGAGAAGTCTTCTACAAGTAAATGTTAGAAGACAATGAATGAAGTGATTGACTAAAGGAAGACAACGAGTGAAGTGTCTGTCAAACGAATAGAAAATAACGATCGTGGTGGTGACTACGATCGTGGTGGTTGCCAAACAAACAGCAAGAACTGATACAGTGACACTGGCCAACCTATAGAGAATAGACAAAAAGGATTGTCTATGGTTCAGCCTCACCATGAAGAGCGAATGGGAGATCACAGGGCAGAATGTTGAGAGAGCTGAGCATGACATCAGAAGAGTCTTGCAAACCAGAAGGGAAAAAGTATTCAGACAAGTTGTCAGTTCCTGATGCAAGTCAAGGAAAGCAGAATCATTGAAGCACTACAAGAGTGAAGAGGGGGAGGTTCTACAACGTCAATCCAAAGAACACTCTCAAATTCATAGTGTTGTCTAAACCAGTCAATGAGCAATGACCCTCAGACACACTACGATCAGGCACATAGTCGTCTGCATCAGAATCGTGGAGTTCGATTATGACGCCCCCAAATTCGGACCGCTCTCGTCTTGAATTCTCGTCACATTCTAAGTAACTAATAGCATAAATAACATCTCGCGCAACAGAAATCATAGAATAGATTATATTTATTTAATATATTGATTCACGTCCCAAGGTTTCGTAACTTAAACATCGCATACATAGTTTAAACATAACTTAAACTTAACTAATTTATAATATAATATAATATTATTACATCATCATAGTATTCTAAAATAAGTACAAAACTACTCCGTAGCCTTGCCCTTGCCCTTGTCAGTGCTCGAGGGTCCGCCTTGCTCTGCCTTAATTGAAATGTTTTTAGGGAAAGCAACAATGAGCAACAAGTTTGCTTAGCAAGTAATATAGCAATAAGGGGATCAATATAGTTTTCAATTTCCCAAGGGTACAACAATAAATGATAGTTAAAGAATAACAAGAAGTATCGAAAGTTCTCAACAATAGTCACTAAGGACAGAAAGATGTTAATAAGATTCAACGCTTAATCATTCCGAGATTTCAAAATAATGAATACTGAGTAGTCACTAAAAACTATGAACTTCTACTAGAATTAACAATAATATGCTGATAATCCAACAAAAACAAGTACAACAGGTGATCAGCCTAAACTACCCTACGTCATGCATAACATTTAATCGTACTCATGTGCGCACGTCAGTTTCCCGATAATATATAGTTTCCCCTTCAAGAGGGTTGTTCATATCAGTCAATTATAAGATTCCGCACCAATCAATTGGTTTGGATAGCTTTCAAATTCATGATATAGATCTAGCCGAATCAAGTGGCATAGACCGCTCTTTCAATGTATATAAGAATAATTATAAGTTCAATACTAGGGATTAAAGTTCAAAGAATGTAAACCACTCTATCTTAGCTATGAAGCATGAGGTCATAAGACATGAATCATACTTTCAATGGTTTACTCGTACGACTAATATTAGCACAAGCTTAAGTAATGCTCAATAAAGAGTAGGGTAGGAACTTGCACAATATTCGAAGTTGTGTAAGATAGAAAATTTGCATCAAATAGATAAGGTTTAGATACTTGCCTTAAGCGTAGTTTATCAATGTCTAGCTTATCAACACTTTTCAAATCCTATTATAACACAGTTACGTATATAGGATATTCATTAGTTACGTATATTCAATACTCATACTTTAATATGTAAGTTAAACACATACATAAGAGTATAACTTAGTCGTACAATCCTATATGTACGTCCTTACGTACTTAACATACATGTCGTACAAAATCAGTTTATAAGACACTATGAAATCAAATAACATAGTTCGTAATCATCTTTTGACTTAACGTTTGAAATTTTATAAATAATTATCAATTCTATATGGTTTCATCATAACATGTTCATTGATACTTGAATATTGTACTGGACATATGTTACAGATTAGGATAACAATACATGCATGCATCAACCTCAGATCACAAACAGAATAGGCAGAATTCACTGCAAGGTGGCGCGACTGCGCTTGATTTGAACTAGGGAGTGGCGCGACCGCGCTACTCCCAGTTTAAATCAGAGCTGAGCATCAGATTGCTTGGCCTAGCTTGCTCACCCACGCACACAGATGATGACACATGCAGAAATATACATGTTATGATAAGTTTGATTCTTATATCATGCTTTCAACATAGTCCTAACAATTTCCAACTAACGAGGCTTAACGTGTTTGATTACAATGTTTCTCACGTTTAGCTATTATACACATGCAACGAGGTCAATAAGTCTCAACTATACATGCTCATGTAATCCTAGTCATGCACTTCAAGTTATATAGTTCTACTTTATTTAGACTCGTTCTAATCCATGCTCAACTAGTTTTCAATGCATATGACTAGCTAGGCATACATGTCAATCATGTCTATAGGCATAACATATTCTAACACGATAGTTAAATTTCAGAATACTCGTAACGTAGTTATCGACAAAACTAGTTTTCAAATTCTTAAGGTTTCTTTTGAAAATCTCATGTTAAGCCATTCAAACATGCAAAGCTACTTCACTTACATCATGCTTTCATATACACATAACTAGACCACATAAGCATGCTTTCAAGTTCAAAATTTAAAGTGTACATAGTTCATTGAGTTTGCACTTTGAACACTCAAGTTTCCTTTGGATCCCAAGCTTTGGTAAGTGACTACATGAAAGGCCATCTAAACTAGCATGTCAGGGACTTATTTATGCTTAATGACATTATACTAGAATGTTTCATAAATCAGAAAGCATAATATTGAATTTTTCCACTGCAAAAGGGCGTAACCGCGCCCTGTTTGTACTAGGGAGTGGCGCGGCCGTGCCACTCCGGTTCCAGGCAGCCTGCTTTTCTTTTATTGCAGAGCTTCAAGCCAACTCTCAATTTAATTCATGAAACAAGCTTACAAACAGCCACATTACATCAATAACATGTATACAACTCTACCAACTTACTAAGGTTATGTTACACATCTAATTAACAAGAATTTATGCACATTCAAGCATTAATCAAACTTAAATTAAGAACACAATGTAATGTTATACATTTGTGCTTTGAATTGGACAGATCTTCCTCTTAATATCAGATTACTCCCTTAACACTCTCTATAGCAACTTAGCAAATAATCTTAGCAAAATCAAATGAAAAGGGAATGGTTCAATTTATAGAGAGAGTAATGACCATGCTAAGCTATTGTCAAAGAATTGAAACCATTGGAGGAAGAGAAAATATGTTGGGCATTTGAGGAGTTGGTGGATCACTATTGAGACCACTCCCCTCACCATTATCACCATCATTGAAGCTAATTGGAGTTGGTATGTAGAGGTGGTATAGGCCATTGGCCTTCACGTGTAGAAGAAGAGAAGTGACTCTTATTTTGGGACAATTCTATTCTCAGCATTTGGAAATTGAAATAATGTTACAAACTTAAGGTTTTATTATACATATACACAGATATATACACTTAGGTTAAATACACATATATGTATACTTAGGTTTTAAATCCAATTGGGTGCATACATGGATTTTAATGATATAACAATATTACATGTTAGCTGTGACGCCCCCAAAATAGGTTCAATATCAACCCATTCTGAGTCACCAAATACATGGTACAGAATCCAAATACAATCTTTTATAACATACGGTCGTGCAAAATACGACCACGCAAACTATGAGTTTTAATACAAATCGTATATAATACGAAATATAAATACTCAAATTCAGTCCTCGCTAATTACAATCATTATCACACTATTCTACAAAATAGTGAGGACTGTTACTACTCTAACTCTGACCATCACCCCAATCCCCGACAAGTCCCTGCAACATTCTCATTTCCTGAAGAGAACAATGGAAGAAAAGGGTGAGCTCAACTAGCCCAGTAAAAAATATTATGACTAAGATAATGAAGAATAAATTGTCTTTAGCCTTTAACAAATTAGATAAAATATTATGGACAATAAGTTTTAGATCAACAACTGCAGCGGAAATAACAATTCATTAGAAGAGTTAAGTAGAAAATGATGCCTACTATCTTCTTTAATTTAAAAGTCTGTCATCAATATTTTATCCCTGTAACATCAATCAATATACATCTCGAATCAAATATTCATCTTTGCATTACGGGCCAAAGATATTTATTTGTATCACCAATTAGTCATGTTCGTCTCAACACCTGTCCATCTTTGCACTACGGACCAAAGATGTTCATTAGGTAATCATTCATATTTGTACTACAAGCCAAAGATATTCATCAAGTAATCATTCATCTTTGCACTACAGGCCAAAGATATTCAGTTATATCATCATTTAGGACTGAGGATGATGAAAAATATTTTAAAGAACGAATCCAGTGAGATAAAGGACAAAGATTAGGGATTCGTAATTTAGTTTATCCAAGTTCAAGAATACTCCATAATAATCAATTGTGGAGCAAAATTCAAGAATGAAGTTCAAAACTTGGATCCAATCAAAGATAATTTGAAAAAAAAAATTAATTTTTTTTACCTTGAATAGTACCCCGTGAATAGTAACTCGACATGAAAAGATAAAAATTTCACAAGAAAGTTCAGACCAATATTCCAGTGAAATGATATTAGATGAAGAACAAAACTCAAGGAATTTCTGATCATTTCAAGAATTATAGAACCAATACTTACCGTAGTAAGTTTAGAGTTAAGAATCTGAAATGAAATAATATACGAAACTGCAATTGAATTTTCACCCGTCAGGCGGTAGTCCGCTCAGACAGATTATTTTCACAATTTAATAACAACTAAATACGAAGGGTTATTCACCAGGCATGCGGTAGTCTGCGTAGACAGGTTATTCCCACAGAATAATAAAGAATGGAATAACAACAAGATTTCACTATGCATGTGGTAGTCCGAGTAGACATGTTATTCCGACAAAATAATAAAGAATGGAATAACAACCCTTACGAGTATTAAAAGAAAATAACTCTCTTCATGAATACGAAAGAAATTATTTCCCTTACCTTAATAAAAATTTAGAGACTACACTAGTGTAATAGCAGAATACTCTTCTTCTTTCTCTTTATACTTTCTCTCTCTATAGTTTTAGTGAATTGGTGAGAAATAATAAAGAAATGAGCTTCTATTTATAGGCTCGGCAGAGTAAGGGTAAAATAGTCTTTTCGCCATAATTTATGGCATCATCGCTTATATCATCGATCCTATGACATCATTGTTTACCTCATCGTTCCGATGACATCATTGCTTACCTCATCGCTCCGATGACATCATTGCTTACATCATAAGAATTCAAATTCAATTTGTTCTCTTCTACCTCATTTTACTTTTATACCATGAATTTACTATAATAATTTTACTATTCAAATTATAAAAATCATACTATTATATAATCACATGATACTACTATAATGTAATATTATAATAATATATTTGAATGAATTATTTTATCAAAAAAGATAAAATACCAACTTTCAACAAATGTCACATGCTAAAAATTCCTCCGTTTAAATCCACATTGAACAAATATTTCTTTATCACATATATCAAAAATTAATTATTCACAAATAATACTATAGAACTACAATATAGACAACCAAGTCGTTCCCAAGAAAGAGGGGGCTTTCCGATAAGGATTTCTCCTCATTGGTGCGCAATTATATAACCTAACCCCTTTCCTCGACAGAACTTTTTAGACATTGCCAATAATGCTGTCTAATAATATTATTCAAATAATATGAATTATTGATTTGATAATGTGAAATACTGTGCAGTGGTTACTGTGACAATTATTGAATCAATAATATAAAATATTAACTGTAGCAATTATTGAATCAATCATATAAAATATCAACGTAGCAATTATTGAATCAATAATATAAAATATTGAACAGTAATTACTATAACAATTATTGAGTAGTGAATTCTTACGTAAGAACTAATAATTCGAAATACTGTGCAATACCATGTGCTACTCTACAACACCGCGTATTACTGTATTTTAACCACCGGGTATTTCAATAGTTTAACGGTAAAAGTTTTGCTGTTATTTTTATAAAAAAGGTTACTTCTGTCGCTTTTTATATCCGACATTCATTTCGTTGTGGGGTCCACCAATGACTGCGCCGTCGTACGAATATTCTCCGATAAAAAAATTATTCCTCGACCAAACGAATATTTCCCGACACAACGAATATTTTATAACTACTTGCTTACTTTGTAAACTTTGCACATCTCACCCATAACTTATCACATTTATCAAATCAACACCTTACTATTTCAAAATAATAAATAAAGAAAATTAAATCTTATTCATAAAATTTGGGGTCTTACAACCTCCCCTCCTTATGAAATTTTGTCCTCGAAATTGACGTACGCACCTAGTATGTCGAAAAGGTGAGGATACCTCGCTTTCATTTCTGATTCTAACTCCCAGGTCATTTTCTCTATATCATTGTTCCTCCACAAAACTTTAACTTGAGGTATAACCTTTGAGCGTAGGACATGTTCCTTCCTATCCAAGATCTTGACAGGCACCTCCTCGTATGTTAAATCTTCAGCTATCTCGTCTGGTTCTAACTCAATAATGTGGTTTAGGTCTTTCACATATTTACGAAGCACGGATATGTGAAAAACGTTATGAACACGAGATATGCTTGGAGGTAAGGCGAGTCTATAGGCCACATTTCCTACTCGGTCAAGGATTTCAAATGGACCAATGAATCGTGGGTTGAGCTTTCCTCTCTTTCAAAATCTCGTAACTCCTTTCCATGGAGCAACACGTAACAATACATGATCTTCGACATTAAACTCCACGTCCCTTCGATGAAGATCATCATAACTCTTTTGTCGATCCTGTGCAGTTTGTATACGCTGTCGGATCATTTGAATCTTTTCCGTAGTCATACGTACTAACTCTGGTCCCAATAATGTTGCTTTACCCACCTCATCCCAGCATACTAGAGAACAACATTTTCGTCCATACAATGCCTCGAATGGAGCCATGCCTATACTTGCCTGATAACTATTGTTGTAGGAGAATTCCACCGATGGTAAATACTTGTCCCAAATCCCTTTGAAGTCTAGAATACAGAGTCTCAATAGATCTTTAAGAGTTTGAATATTCCTTTCCGATTGTCCGTCCGTTTGAGGATGATATGCCGAACTAAATCGTAAATCCGTGCCCATAGCTTTCTGCAAACTGACCCAAAATCGTGAAGTGAATCTTGGGTCATAATCCGAAACTATGGATACTGGCAGGCCATGAAATCTCACAATCTCATTTATGTACATACGAGCAAGACGTTCAAGGGAATAAGTCTCTCGTATAGGCAAGAAATGAGCAGACTTAGTTAATCTATCAACAATAACCCAAATCACATCTATACCTTGAGAAACCTTAGGAAGACCCGTAACGAAATCCATGGTAATGTGTTCGCACTTCCATTTTGGAATCTCAAGTGGTTGCAATGGACCCTTTGGCACTTGATGCTCCGCCTTAACACATTAACACGTTAAGCACCTCGAGATAAACTCCGCGATCTCTCTCTTCATATTGCTCCACCAAAATGTATGTCGAAGATCACGATACATTTTGGTACTTCCAAGATGGATTGCAAACGGTGTATTGTGTGCCTCCATTATAATTCCTATACTTCAAATCAGAATTGTTAGGAACATAAAGTCTGGAGTTGACTCGAAGTATTCCTTCTTCATCGATTCTTGCTTCTGGAATAGCACCTTCTTGCACTTTTTTCTTCATCTTTATCAGCTCCGGGTCTGTAGCTTGAGCAGCTTTAACTTTATCAATCAAAGTTGGTTCTACGCGTATGCTTGACATCATCACATGGGTCTCTGGAGTCTTGAACTCTATCTTCATCCTTTGTAAGTCACACAAAATGGGCCTTTATGTTGACAGCATCGCACTCATTCCCCCATATGATCTTATACTTAACGCGTCTGCTACTACGTTTGCTTTTCCAGGATGGTATTGGATGGTATGGTCGTAATCTTTCAACAGCTCAAGCCAACATCGTTGCCGCATGTTGAGTTCCTTCGTGGTGAAGAAATATTTGAAGCTCTTATGATCCGTATAAATCTCCACTTTCTCCCCATATAGGTAGTGTCTCCATATCTTCAACGCAAAAACGATAGCTACCAACACTAGATCATGAGTAAGATAATTTCTCTCATATTCTTTGAGTTGTTACAAGGCATATGCTATGACTTTCCCATGTTGCATGAGAACACATCCTAACCCTTTGCCCGAAGCATCGCTGTAAATGACAAATCCATCCGAACCAGATGGTATCGTCAGAACAGGTGCCGAAATGAGTCTCCTCTTGAGCTCTTGAAAGCTCTTCTCGCATTCCTCGTTCCATATGAATTTTGTATCTTTTCGAGTCAGCTGAGTTAATAAAGTAGCGATTCGAGAAAATTTTTCCACGAATCTCCTATAATAACCAGCTAAGCCCAGAAAGCTACGTACTTCGGTCACCGACTTTGGTTTCTCCCAACTTTGTATTGCTTCAATCTTCGCCGGGTCTACAGATACTCCACGTTTTGACACTATGTTCCCAAGGAATGCTACCTCCTCAAGCAAGAACTCACATTTCTTCAACTTGGCATATAGTTTGTTATCACGAAGCCTTTGAAGTACCAGCTTCAGGTGGTATTCATGATCTTCACGACTTTGAGAATAGATGAAGATGTCATCAATAAAGACAACCATGAACTGATCCAAATATTCCTTGAATACATGGTTCATCATATCCATGAAAGCAGCAGGATCATTAGTCAATCCAAAAGACATGACTAAGAATTCATAATGCCCGTACCGAGTTCTGAAGGCAGTTTTTGGAATATCCTCAGTTTTAATCATTAACTGATGATATCCAGAACGAAGATCGATCTTTGAAAAGAATTGTGCACCTTGCAACTGGTCGAACAGGTCATCAATGCGAGGTAGCGGATACCTATTCTTGATGGTGACATGGTTCAACTCCCGATAGTCAATACAAAGTCGCATACTTTCATCTTTCTTCTTTACGAATAAAATAGGAGCACTCCAAGGAGACGTACTAGGACGAATAAAAACGATGTCTAACAACTCCTATAGTTGGACCTTTAACTCTTGAAGTTCAATAGGAACCATTCGATATGGGTTTTTAGAAATAGGTTTTGTATCGGGTTCAAGGTCAATAAAGAATTCAACTTCACGTTCTAGGGGTAGACCAGGAAGTTCTTCGGGAAATACATCAGGAAACTCATTAACAACAAAAATATCATTCAAACCTAACGTACTCTGGTTTAGATCAGTGACATGGGCTAAGAAAGCTTGACATTCTTTTTTTAATAAACGAATAGCTTTATGACTTGAAATGACATTGACTGATTTTAGTGGTTTTGTGGTTTGAATTCGCACAACAGGTTGGTTAGGAATATGAAAACTAATAACCTTACGAAAATAATCAATTTTGGCATGATAAAGGTTAACTAGTCAATTCCTAAAATCACATCAAATGCAAGTATTTTCAAAGATATAAGATCAACAGGTAGGGTGAGGGTGCCAATTTGAATTAAGCAAGATTTGTAAACTGTAGATGTAACGAAGGTTTCTCCCAATGGAGTTTCAACAGATAAGTCAAAGTCAAATTTTTCAGGTTCAAACGTTGAGCACAAGTAGGTGAAATAAAAGAATAGGTAGCACCGGTATCTAATAAGGTATAGACTTCGCAAGAGTTTATAATTAGCTTACCCGTAATAACCTCATTCGGGTTCCTCACTTGTTGGGCAGTTATGACAAAAACTCTTCCAGGAACCACTGACTTTGACTTGTCAGTGATAGCCTTTGGAGTCACCATCCCTGCTGGACTTGGCTTCGCTACAGGACACACTTGAGCTATGTGCCCATCCTTTCCATAGTTATAACACACCTTAGATTGTTGTGCGCAGTTAGGACTGATGTGTCCCTCTTTCCTGCATTTATAGCATACGACCGGCGATCGTTCTCCTCCCCTAGAAACAGTTGATGTTGGTGCTGCTGTCGATGTTTTCACGTTCTCATTGTTGTACCTTCTCTTCTTGAAATCTTCCCCCGACTCACTTTTTCTATTATCATGGCCACGATTACCACCGGAGTGGTTACCGCTTCTGTCATGATACTTTCCTCCCTGCTAGTTGTCATTGTTCCGATGACTGCTGCCACCGGTACGACCTTGGTTGTGGTCCCTTGGTAAACCTACTTATTATCTCGTTCTAATAACTGAGCCCTATTTCCTATCTCTGAATATAGAGAAAATGTGTGAGAAATGAGGTATTGATGAATTTTTAGTTTCAAACCTCTCAGAAACATCCGCGTCATACGTTCCTCATTCTCCACCAGATGAGGTGCAAACCGGGATAACTCTGCGAACTTAGCCTCGTACTGGGACATCGTCATGTTGTTCTGTTCCAGTTTGATAAACTCTACCTCTTTCATGTGACGAATACTTTCTGGAAAGTACTTGTCATTGAACAGTTTCTGGAACGTCTCCCAAGACATCTTCAGTGCGGCAGGCTGGGTACGCTTCACAGATTCCCACCAGTAATCTGCCTCTCCACGGAACATAAAAGTGGCGAATGGAACCTTCTATTCCTCCGTGCATCCCAAGACATCAAATATCTTGGTAATTTTCTTAACCCACGTTTCCGTCTTGATTGGATCTGGCTTTCCCAAAAACTCTGGTGGTCCCAACTCTTTGAACTGCTTGGCAGTGACAAGCCGCGAGTTGTTATTATTTCCACCTGTATTATGAACACGAGTCTCCCTCGTCTGGTTTTGCATGAACTATAAAAAGCTTCTAAACATTCCATCATTCATCGTCTGATCGATGGTGTCGTTTCCAGAAGGAATATTGCCTTCTTGTTACATGTTCTCCTGGTTGGTGATTAAAGGTGTCTCAACGGTCTCATTCACTCCATTGTTTAAATTTTCAGCTGCCATTCTCAAATACTGCCACAAAACAAGGGTTAATCAAACAAATTAACATATCACATATTAACCCTAAGTTACAAACGACCAATTAAATACCAAATAAGCTTAGGTAGGACACACACTAGCGAAGGATTTACTCGTCTCTCCCCTCCTAGTTCTATTCCCAGATCTCCGCCAGATATCATATCCCTAAGCTTTGATACCAACTGTGACGCCCCAAAAATAGGTTCAATATCAACCCATTCTGAGTCGCCAAATACATAGTACAGAATCCAAATACAATCTTTAATAACGTACTGTAGTGCAAAATACGACCATACATACTGTGAGTTTCAATACAAATCGTATATAATACGAAATATAAACACTCAAATTCAGTCCTCACTAATTACAATCATTATCACACTATTCTACAAAATAGTGAGGACTGTTACTGCTCTAACTCTGACCATCACCCCGATCCCCGACTAGTCCCTACGACATTCTCATTTCCTGAAGAGAACAATGGAAGAAAAGGGTGAGCTCAACTAGCCCAGTAAAGAATATTATGACTAAGAGAATGAACAATAAATTATCGTTAGCCTTCAACAAATTAGATAAAATATTATGGACAATAAGTTTTAGATCAACAACTGCAGCATAAATAACAATTCATTAGAAGAGTTAAGTAGAAAATGATGCCTACTATCTTCTTTGATTTAAAAGTCCATCATTAATATTTTATCCTTGTAACATCAATCAATATACATCTCGAATCAAATATTCATCTTTGCACTACGGGCCAAAGATATTCATTTGTATCACCAGTTGGTCATGTTCGTCTCAACACCTGTCCATCTTTGCACTACGGGCCAAAGATATTCATCAGGTAATCATTCATCTTTGCACTACAGACCAAAGATATTCATCAAATAATCATTCATCTTCGCACTACAGGCCAAAGATATTCAGTTATATCACCATTTAAGACTGAGGATGATGAAAAATATTTTAAAGAACGAATCCAGTGAGATAAAGGACAAAGATTAAGGATTCATAATTTAGTTTATCCAAGTTCAAGAATACTCCATAATAATCAATTGTGGAGCAAAATTCAAGAATGAAGTTCAAACTTGGATCCAATCAAAGATAATTTGGAAAGAAAAAAAATTAATTTTTTTTATCGTGAATAGTAACTCGTGAATAGTAACTCGACATGAAAAGATAAAAATTTCACAAGAAATTTCAGACCAATATTCCAGTGAAATGATATTAGATGAAGAACAAAACTCAAAGAATTTCTGATCATTCAGGAATTATAGAACCAATACTTACCGTAGTAAGTTTAGAGTTAGGAATCTGAAATGAAACAATATACGAAACTATAATTGGATTTTCACCTGTCAGGCGGTAGTCCGCTCAGACATATTATTTCGACAATTTAATAACAACTGAATACGAAGGGTTATTCACCAGGCATGCGGTAGTCTGCGTAGACAGATTATTCCCACATAATAATAGAGAATGGAATAACAACAAGATTTCACTATGCATGCGGTAGTCTGCGTAGACATGTTATTCCAACAAAATAATAAGGAATGGAATAACAACCCTTACGAGTATTGAAAGAAAATAAATCTTTTCACGAATACAAAAGAAATAATACCCCTTACCTTAATAAAAATTTAGAGACTGCACTAGTGTAATAACAGAATACTCTTCTTCTTTCTCTCAATACTTTCTCTCTCTATAGCTTTAGTGAATTGGTGAGAAATAATAAAGAAATGAGCTTCTATTTATAGGCACGGCAGAGTAAAGGTAAAATAGTCTTTTTGCCATAATTTATGACATCATCGCTTACATCATCGATCCTATGACATCATTGTTTATCTCATCGTTTCGATGACATCATAGCTTACCTCATCGTTCCGATGACATCATTGCTTACATCATAAAAATTCAAATTCAATTTGTTCTCTTCTACCTCATTTTACTTTTATACCATGAATTTACTATAATAATGTTACCATTCAAATTATAAAAATCATACTATTATATAATCACATCATACTACTAATGTAATATTATAATAATATATTTGAATGAATTATTTTATCGAAAAAGATAAAATACTAACTTTCAACAAATGTCACATGCTAAAATTTCCTCCGTTTAAATCCACATTCAACAAATATTTCCTTATCATATATATCAAAAATTAATTATTCATAAATAATATTATAGAACTACAATATTGACAACCAGGTCGTTCCCAGGAAAGAGGGGGCTTTCCGATAAGGATTTCTCCTCATTGGCGCGCAATTATATAACCTAACCCCTTTCCTCGACAGAACATTCTAGACATTGCCAATAATGTTGTCTAATAATATAATTCAAATAATATGAATTATTTATTTAATAATGTGAAATACTGTGCAGTGATTACTGTGACAATTATTGAATCAATAATATAAAATATCAGCGGTTGCAATTATTGAATTAATCATATAAAATATCAACGTAGCAATTATTGAATCAATAATATAAAATATTGAACAGTAATTACTGTAACAATTATTGAGTATTGAATTCTTACGTAAGAACTAATAATTCGAAATACTGTGCAATACCATGTGCTACTGTGCAACACCGCGTATTACTGTATTTTAACCACCGGATAGTTCAACAGTTTAACGGTAAAAGTGTTGCCGTTATTTTTATAAAAAGGTTACTTCTGTCGCTTTCTATATCCGACATTTATTCTATTGTGGGGTCCACCAATGACTGCGCCGTCGTACGAATATTCTCCGATAAAAAGAATATTCCTCGACCAAACGAATATTTCCTGACACAACGAATATTTTATAACCACTTGCTTACTTTGTAAACTTTGCACATCTCACCCATAACTTATCACATTTATCAAATCAACACCTTACTATTTCAAAATAATATATAAAGAAAATTTAATCTTATTCATAAAATTTGGGGTTTTACATTAGGAAATTGGGGGTATATATCTATTCACACAATATAATCCATGTACATTTTGATAATACTGAATACAATCTAATTGGGTAGTATTTAACCACATTATTATAAACTTTATTATTTCAATTATAGTTACTAACTGAAATAATTATTAATATCAATTATTTACATAGTCTAATTTAATTATTCCATAAAGTACACACTAATGCATTATACATATCACATAAACATCATTTGTGTAATTTATACAATTCATTAATCTTAATATATAGTTTCCATATTATATAGTCTCTTGTAGTGTCACACTACACTATATTATATAGATGGAGCATGTAATTACATGTCGTTGCACATAGCAATTAATTAAACAAATACTAATATATAATATTAATTAATTATTTATTTATTAATATGCTATTATTCATAATAATAATTAATTAACATCATTATATTAATTAATCATCCACTTATTAATTCCCTCTGTAGTTAATTAATCCATCATAATTCTCATCACTGTGCCACACAAGGCATTTTACGAGTTTATCATAAACTCCATATTTTCTCAATTATCATTAATTCAATTTAATTTAATTGAGTTACTCAGTTCATGCCACATAAATATTTATATAAAATAAATATTTACATTCTTATTAATATCAATAATAATATTTATTCATGATATTCACGGTTCTTACATCGGTCATCTGATTCTTGAGTCTTAGCAATGACTCAATATGAAGACTGATATTCGAACGTTGCTGTTTGAGAGCATCGATACAAGAAGACAACTCCTTTAGTTATGATGGAGGAAACAAAAAGGAGAAATTAATTTGACTACCAATCTGACTTTTGAAAGTGACTGCTCAGATGTGTTAGGTGAAATAGCAGACTGCTGTGTCAGGAAAGTTAAAAAGGTTTTGTCACATCATGTCAGTAGTCTGCACCAAATAACTCAGAGATCTTGAAGCAATTCAAATAGCTTCCAATGGCTATATTCCAACGGGAAGCTGATGAAGGGGTATATATCAGCCAGAGCATCAAAGGTGAAGAGTTGTTGACTCTTCGAGAGTTCTACAGAGCTTAACAGAAAATGTCTCAGTGGCAGTGGGGCTACCACAGTAGAAGTAAAGCAAATATGATGAAGAACCTCAACTGCTAAAGGCTTCACTCAACATGAAGGAGAATGCCAATCACAATGGCATCTGAGCTGAGAGCCGAGAAGGCCAAGAATATAAGATAAAGAGTGGCAGATCAGAAAGCAGATCCCACGGGCCACTCGACAATTCACTTTGAACCACCAGAGCTGAAGAGAAGCAGATGCAGAACCGAATCTGCACACAAGACAATCAATGTTCAGAGGATGCTAAGTACTAGACAGAGTCTACTTGAATCGCAAAGACTTAGCAGATCCTAAATGGTGAACAGTGTATTATGCTGAAATCAGATGAAGTCAAGCATTAGCAAAAAAGATCAGCTGCACCAAGGAAGATGTGATAGGCTGCTAAGTATTCAAGATGTCGAGCTTCATGTACATCTTAGCAGTCCACCAGTGGTGATCCAGTCTCGATGCAGAATGCCAGAAGATCACACCAAGCTGCTAAGTACCAGAAGATGAACAAGCTTAAAGTCATCTTAGCAGCTCAGCACCAACAACAATCAACAAACAACCAGGGCCTGAGGGGTCCTTGTCTCAGGGACTAAATCAAAGTCAAGTCTGCTGTACTTGTTGAGTACCAGAGGGTAAAAGAGATTCTAAGCCTGTTGGGCTTAGTCCATAGTTCCAAGGCTGATGGCCTTGAAGGAATCTTAGTGATTCAAGAGTTACCATTTCCTTAGTGGAATCCCTGTTTGTTGAAGTAGAAGAGTGGATTCGGAGCTTGAGTCTCTGAACCACTTAAAATCCCTTGTGTCATTTACTTTATATCATTTACATTATGTACCTTAACTGCTATAAATATGTTAACCACTTACTCATAAACTAACATTAGAACAATGCTTATCAATCTATCTTTAGAGGGGAGCTTTAACTTATTTCGCTGTGCATGAACTAATTCTTATGTTTGTCATCTGCTAATTACTGAGCAATACAAAATAAAATTAAAAAGATTTTAAAATTAAAAAGGATCTATTCAACCCCCCTTCTAGATCTATTGTGTGCCCCCTGGGAACTAACAATTGGTATCAGAGAAGGTTCTCATGCTATATTCTAAAGCTAACGCTTTGAGTTTTGTCCTAGGCACAAACAAAGTTCTAAACTTAGTTTAGTAGTAAGTCACTTGTGAATGTAGATGAGCTCACACATTGAAAATTATGGGTACAAGTAAATGTGCATATTCACCTGAAGTTGCTCAGATTGGTCCCTATCCTTTAATGCTATTGCAATAAGGCCAATCCTTGTCCATAGTCAATCAGCAGTCTACAATCTCTGATGGGAAGTCAAGAAGCATCTAGAGCAAAGAATCAAACATCCACTATTCTAAAAGATCAATGTCTATACATATAATGAGATGCTTACCTAGAAGAAAGTTCTTCAAATATGTATTTGGCAAATTGCATGGATCTGAGCTTTGAGGTTCGAGAGCGTCAAAGAATTCAAGCTGACAAGACTTTCCTCTATTTATAACTCCAAGACTGTGCTTAATTGATTTAAGGCCACATTAAGCAACAAGTTGTCGGCACTAAATTCAAAGATATGCACATCAATGCCTAAAATCAGTGTGCATAAAAGCATGACAAATAACTGTCAAGAAACTGACAATGACAAGGTATGTTTCCTCATTAATATAACACATGCATCATATTGCATCACCTTATGTACTGTAACAGTACTCTATCAAGAGATCATGTTCTTCCTAAAAAAGGAAAGAGTACACTTGTAGTTGGAAACTAATTATTAACAAACTTTCTCTTCACCCATGTTTTAGGTTGAAAATAAATTGTTGAAAGAAGACTGAAATATGCCATAGGCAAATAATAATCTAAGAAGTATAAGTTGTTCTACCTTTGCAGATGGGTTGGCATTTACAAAGTCATACAAGCCAATGTGTTATGTTTTAGATAAAACGAAGAGTATGATCAACACTAAAGAAGTACCTTGAAGGTTCTTAGAAATTGATCAACTCCACGAACCAACCAGATGTAAATAAGCAATAAAGTTGATCCTCACTCTTTGAACATTCAAAATCTGTGAACATGGAAAAGCAAAGGATGTAACAACCAAAAAAGAAGATTATTATATCAAAATGCTTAATCACACACACACTCATAATCATGCATTAGAATTGTCATATCTAAACTTGATATATGTATGAATATAATTGTTGATGCTTATATGATGTAACCCCAAGAACACGAGGAATTGGGATTTTAAGAAAACTAACCTAGAAGGACCCAAGTAACCTTGGGTACCAAGATAAAAATTTGCTTAAACTGCAGGTACATGGTCTATCTGACCTCACTAAGGAAAACTGAAGCAAATGATTTCAATTATAAAGACTCAACCAGCTGCAATTTCAAAGGTATTTTAACAATGCTTTTAGTCAAGGTCATCCAATGCCAAAGTTTGTTCCTGAAGATTTGATGAGTCCCCATGAATGAAGATTACATAAACTTAAATGGATTCCAAAAATCCTCTGTTGATCATCATAAGGAATATGGCTACTCTTGTCAATAAATAGAAGGAGATATGCAAAGCTACCTTACTATGCATATAAAGAAGATAGTCCATCTTTCTCTAAGAAGATAGCTTCAACTATGGGGGAGCAGTGATCTGCTTTGAGCAGCAGCACTAATGGTGTCAAAGGAGCACAATGGAGCAAATCCTTCAGATCTTCCAAACATTGAAGATAGCTACACTTGATGATAACGGAAAAACAGCTAAAAATATGGAAGTGGTAAAGCTCAAGGAGTAATTAAAGAAGTGGGATTCTTGCCAGAAGTCCTGAGATAAGCTCAGAGGACAGGTCAACCTCTTTTGCATATCTGTTGACCACTCCACGGATATACAGCCCACCTCTGTCAAGTTCATAAAATAGAAGCTTATCCAAAACAGAAATATTCCAGTTATAGAGTCCCAAAACTCTATGGCTGATGAACCAAATAAATATCCATCCTAAGTAGTAACATCCCAAAATGTGCTACTGATAACCATATCAACCATCCACTCCAAACTTGGAGTACCTACGATCAAACACCTGATCGTAGTGTAAGATCATGCTGACACCATGATAGCAGCCTATACAAATACCAACATCAAAAATTATCTAGAGTTGCTAAGTGAACTCCTTAGTAGAGAAGCCCAATGTGATGATATTGATGCCACCATGTCTATGGAGATCTTCATCTGATAAGTGCCTCAGGGACAAACCTGGCACTTAGTTTTGTACTAAGAGGTCGGTCCTTCTTAAGCAACCTTAACCCAGAAGAAGTGTAGTTATTGAATGCATCAAAAGGAACTCTGCAGAAGCAAGCAGTAACCCCTCGGAAGAATACAAGCAGCTAATGAACCTTGCCACTCCCTTGAAGATTAATGGCGAGTTATCTGACAAAGTATGGCCACAGACGACGATAGTCGAAGTAGATAAAGAGATCGTCGACCAGTCAAGGAAATCGTGGAGTACTACACTAAGTCATGAGGCTACTCCACGAACTAAAGTAGTCAATAGTCAACCAAGAGGGAGTTAACTCTAAATAGCTGATATGTCATAAGCAGTTATAGACAAGTAACCTATAGGACTCTCACACCTGTCACTTTGAAAAGATAGAGGGAACAGTTACAACAAAAGGGAAAATTCAAATTAGTGGCAGTTACATTTTCAAGAGTTCAGCAAAAAGCTATAAGTCTTTCTAAATCCATATTCTCTCTCTCAAACTGAAACCCTAAGCACTCTCAAACATCCTGATCCTCTCAAACCGTTAGTCATCCTCTAATCGCTCTTTGATATCTCATAATATACTCCTAAAGATATAAACTCAGAAACTCCAAAACCTTCAAATGGAAGACTGACGTGTAATCACTTGTATTCACCTCGGCACCAAAAGATCTAAAAGATCAGAAAAGAAGTTCAGAGACATTCTCGAACTGGTGAAGAAGGCTGGGTTCTCTGAATTCCTTGAATCAGACACTCGTATATATGTCGACCTTGTAAAAGAGTTCTATTCAAATGTAACAACTAGCTCTGGGCTTCTGTCCACAAAGGTCAAAGGTCTGAACCTGAAGATAAAACCTATAGACATCAATCAATGCTTAGGTTTCCCTGACCTGGGTCTAAAAAGCCTTGAAGAAGTCGACATTAAAGAAGGAAAGAGGGTTATGCACTACAAGAGGAACCTTTATTTGAAGAATATGAAGAAGAAAGAGTTTTCAGAAGAGTTCGAGTTCCTTGCTGAGATTATAGGGAAATGTATACTGAGCAAGGATACTGCACATGATACAGTAAGTGATCAACAGTTGAGGATCATGTCTGCCATTGCACTGAAGAAGTGAATCAACTTTGGTGCTATACTGTTCGACCTAATGTCCGAGTGGCTGGACAAGGCTGAGAAGAAGAAGTCGACAGACAAACCGCTCACAAATGTTTTCCATGGGAGATTCTTGAGCACCATTCTAAAGAAGAAGTTGAAGAATAGGATAAAGGATGATGAGGGTGAACCCCTAAATATCCACAAAGTGTTGACTCCCAAGCTATTTGATAACTAGAAGAAGAATCCCATGGAAAACAAGAGGCTAATGACATATGGCAGCAGCAAGAGAACTACGAAGAAGAGAAAGACGAGTAATGTGGAGGATGAGCTATCACACTCTGAAGATTCCAAAATTCCAGAGTCTGAGTCCGAAAGGCCATCCAAGAATAGAGCCAAGGTGGTGAAGAAGTCACAAGAAGTCCCCCAAAGAAGTCTTTCTGCTGAAGATGAGGAAGCAGAATCAAAAGAAGAAAAAGGAACTGAAAGTCATATGGATGAACCCTCAAGTAATCATTCTACTGATAAGAAAGGATCAGGATCTAAAAAAGGGGAAGCATCTGGATCTCCTATTACTTATTCCCCAAGAAGTCATAAGAAAGGATCAGAATCAGAAAGAGATGAAGCACTTGGATCCCTTATTGCTGAACCCCCAAGGAGTTCGTTTGCTGATTTAGAGGCTTCAGAATCTGAATAAGGAGAAAAATTTAAACCTCCTATTGCTGAACCTCCAAGGAGAAGAAAGAGCAACAGACTACTTGCAAAATCAGGCCCAAAGAAGAAAGGAGAATCCTCTACAAAGATCATTGAGCTCAATGACGACAATAATAATGAGCTTGAGGCCATGAAGGTAGATTTTAAACGGAAAAGGAAGATGTCTGACACTTTCAGTAGTGATGAAAATGAAAAGACTGCAAATGGATCTGAATCAGAAGAGGAATATACTGATGAGTCAGTTGAAGGGAGCTTGCATCAGTCTGACTCTAAGTCAGGACATGAAGGAAGGGATGAAGACTCGAGTTCTGAAGATCAAGAGCCAGATGACTATCATGTTCCATCTCCTGCAAAGGTTAAAACAAGAATAGTGGTGGAAGTATATGATGAACCACGAAATGTGCTTCCAGGCATATGGGTAGACCATGGCAATGAAAGGTTAAACGTGGTAAGGATGTCCACAGAAGATATGCTCAACAATCTTAATGATATGGAGCTGGACCTTTCAACCATGCTATATGATTCAGAGACTAAAAATCATCTGATAAGGTGGTTCTATCCTTCAATGCCATAGCTAAAGGCATCCAGTACTGGAGATAGAAGCTACTTCAAATGGAGTTTCTGACACTTTCCCAACCTGGAGCTGGTAGCACAAAGAATTCCAAGGATAAAGTCATATGCAACAAAGGTGATCAATGACCAACCTCAGTTCAAGGTCTATCAGCAAGCTAGCAACATCTACATTCCCTATGATCTAAGAGTAGGCTTAGATGGTAGAAAGATCATATCAAAGCCCATGATCATGGAGCCTCTACACTCTACTATTGGAGGTGATCGAGCTTAGCCTGAGAAGTCTAATCCTGCTACAACAATGCTATTTGATATCCCTTCATCCTCCACTAGTAACTGGTATTCAAATATCTATAAGATTCTAACTACATTTGAAAGGCTCTCCAATAGTGAGAATCGTGGAGACCAACTAGCTGTTCAGCAGGAGGCTGCTCAACCAAAAGTCCAAAATCTTCAAGAGCAAGAGTTACTGAAGAACTCTGAAGAATTGATTAAGAAATTCTCTCTCGTTGCTGCAGAAGCTAAGATCCTGACAGGAGGAGAAGGCAGTGAGCTTCACAACAGGCTTCATTCCACAATCTTAGACATATCTCTCAAACTTCAATAGAGAGATCAAATTTATCTGAAGTCCATAAGGGATCAGAAGGAAGAAGCCCTGCAAGCTCAGAAGCAAAGTGCAAAATCTATTTTATCTCTCTCTGAGAAGATAAACTCTCTAAATCAGTCTCTCTCCCTACAGCTGGAGCTCAGCCAACAGGAACTCAAGATTGAGGTTGCCAACTCATCTCACCTGATGGAGCATCTTATGTCAACTGTCCAGCATCTCTCTTAAGTGATTAATGATAAAAAGGGGGAGAAAAAAGGCATTGAAAGAGGCACTCGAAGAGGAGAATGAAGACTGAGGAGAAGAGTGATAGAAAAAGCAAAAGCAATAAGGCAAAGGAAAAGAAGAGGAAGAAAAAGAACAAAGGAACAGCAGCAGAGTCATCAACAGAGTCATCATCTAAGGGGGAGCCAATAGAAGATGACCCCATGAAGACAAAGACTGAGGGGGAGCTAGAGCAAGATGAAGATGAAGCAATGGAGCATGCATCTAAGGGGGAGCAGAATGAAGAAGAAAAGAAAGAAGAGTAACTGAACAAAAAGCATCCAGAAGACATACAAGGAGCAGTCATCAAAAAAGAGAAGGTACATTTCTTTCTTATAATAGTATGTTTTGGATCCAGAATGTAGAGTGTCAGGTCATGCAAGTTCAAATTTTAATCAATGACATTCATGATATCTATTTTAGCAATACAGCTTCTCACTGTATATTAAAATTCATTCATCTCATACATATGCACTTAATGTTTTTGTCATAATCAAATAAGGGGAGATTGTTAGGAATATGCTTGCAAATGTTATTCCTATTTGTATAAGATTTGATTATGATCTTAAATGAATGAATATGCAAATGTGTCTGCATTGATAAAAGCTGTAAAGTCCTTAATAGATGATAGACATATGTACAAGGACTTAGACTGGAAAGATCAAATATGTTAGGTTAATCCTACATAAACAAACAGCTTTGTGAAGTCCTTCAAACGATTATGATGTACAAGGACTATAAATAGAAATATTAAGCTTGTTAGGTTAATCTTATAAAATGTAATAGATAGGCTAGTCTGATCGTCGAACATTGCACCAGCCTTCGTAGTCTACCAGGAGAGACAAGGAAGAATCGGAATCTATCAAGGTAGAAATGTAGTCTGTAAAGATAGTCACTCTCGAAGGTCATAGTCTGCCAGGAGAAATAAGGCAGATTCGTGGTGTGTCAAGGAAGACTTTCTCGAAGCCGTAGTCTATCGAGGAAGCCAAGTTCAAAATCATGGAGACAGCCTATCGAAGCGACTGTCGAGCGCTTGCCGAGCCAAGTCATGAATCGTAGGTCTCAGTCAAAGACGTGGAGCCTGCAGATCATATCAGAGGCAGAAATAGTAGTTGTGCAGATCAGTCAAGAGATTACAGTTGTGAGGATAGAAATTATAGTTTGTCATATGATCTGCTCTCGGAATCGTAGTGTCTGCAGAAGCCCAAAGACAGATCGTAGTCTGCAGAATCGCAGTCTGCAGAACAAGGCTAAGACATAGTCAGTCAAATGCTCATAATGCCAAGGAAGAATCATAGAGATAACACGATTCTTAACAGCTGAGCATTTCTGAAGTCTTCATTAAAGATTTCATATTTTTCTTCAAAACTCTCAAGAACACCAAGAATAATGAAATTATGTGATTTGATTCGAGTAATTGCATAATTTAAGATGTTAAAAATGTGTTAGTAACATTGTATGATGTTTCTACAAAGTTTATACTTTATAGAAATCATTGTACTAGTTTAATTTGCATTTAATTGGAGTAATTGGGCTACGATCTATCAAAAATCGCAAACCAGAGTTGCAACAGCAAAAGCCCCCCCCCCCCAGCGAGTCCTTGAAGGCCAAAAGCCCCGCCCCAGTGGGGGTGTGTGCTGTCCGGTGACTTAGCTTAGTCTCCAAGAAAATTTTATGTAGCGCATATTTAGTTAACTTGATGTGATGACTTGATAAGTGTATTAAACAATAAGATAGCATATTGTTGACATGTTTAAGATGAATTGAAGTCTCATATTAATATATTATATGTGTACATAGATATCGTTATCATATAATATGATCTTGATTGTTTAAAGTGTTATAGACGTGTGATATATATGTTATGAGTTTAAACTCACGTATGTGGTTAGTTAGCAAGTTAAGTTACAACCACGTTGTTAAGTTAAACTTAAGGAAGAAGTTCAAAGGTTAGAACGTAATGGTTATGAACTAATCGACATCGTATGCATAATGTAATGTGTAGGACGTTGAGGAATTGAATTGTAACTAGATTTGTAGCTTGCGCAGGAGGCAAGTATTCTATCCCTAACTTATTATTGTTAAACAAGTTTCTTTAAATTCTAAATTCTTCGATTTACGCAAGTCCTAGACTTACATTCTATATCAAACAAGTTCTTGTTCTTAATTGTTCAAGTTCAAGATTTCATATTAGATGTTATATTTCTTTTAAAGCATGATTCCAGTTATACAATACTTATTCGATTGTATACCTCTTGAGTTTTATTATTTGAATTAAATATCATTTATTGTTGAACCTTGTAAGACTAGCGAACCCTTATTGATTCGACTAGTCCATAGTTGATGAGCGTTCTAAATTCCAGAACTATTATTGAGCTTATCCAAACCAAACTTCCTTTGGTGCAGACACTGATGTCAAACTGAGATGAACAACCCTGTAAAGGGGATTTATAATGCTTTAGCATTAAGATATTGTGTACAGTATGGTACTAAGGGTTGATCCTCCTGAATACGAGAAGTAGAGTCCATAGTCTTATGAGTGTTAAAGGTTTCAAGTATAAACACTTGACAACCTAGGATATAGTTCAAGGTCTTATGACCCTCAGAAATTCATTTGATTCTTGTTATTCATTCTTGAGTCAAAAGTCAAGTTTTCTTATCTAGAAGTCTTTGATTCACTCGCATATTATTATATTGTTGTTATATTGTTATACTTATGGGAAATCGTGCTCACTCTTGCGTAATAATAACATTGCAGTTAAGAACGAAAGGTCTGACGAGCCTTCTACTAGCAAAGGCAAGGGCAAGGTCAACAAGTGATGATGACTTGTTGTTTATTTAATATGTTTATATTTAAGACTTATGTTAAAGTTGTGTAAGACTTATTATTTATTTATGTTTCCGTACAAATGTTTAAGGTTATTATGACCTTGGATTATATTTATTATTCAGATGTTGTAACCCCATAAGGGGAGGATTTATTTTTATCTATTCATGGTTTGCATTTATTATGGGTAGATAGATAGATGATATTTGTACAATGAACAGCAAATCCCGTGGAGTTGAAGTACGCGGATTCGGGGGTGTCACAGGTTGGTATCAAAGCTGTAGGTTATGAACCTTAGGTGGGGGAAAATCTTAGGGTAGTAGCCTTTGAGAACATCATAATGATAACTCTAATCGAGTTCTAAGAATGATAATAAACTTACCTTATGTGCTATGTGCTTATACTTATATAATTGTGAGGGTATCGCTTAGCATCACTTAATAACTAAGACTTAAAATTTGATTTATCAGGATGACGGATGCTGGAGAACCCAGTCAGCCTAGGGACGTCGTACCCAGAGAGGCTAGAGAGGAGGAGCCCCGATACATTCATACAGTCTAATAGCAACTAGTTCAATGAGAGCCATCTCCTTTGATCACTGTCGTTGGTCAGAAGCATGAGCCGGTATTTGACTCAGAGGAGGACTCTGAGGAGGTTGAGATTCAGGCTGAGGCAGCTGAAGAGGAGGAGGAAGACCCTGAAGAGCTCCCACTGAACTTTATCAGTGCTGAGATGTATGATGAACTGTATGACCATAACATAGAGTTACGAGATACTATTCAGGAGCTGAAGGAGCAGACGGTTACTCAACAGTATATCATCGAGCAGAAGGATGGTGAGATGGAGACTCTTTACACACGTCTTGGAGACGTAGAGTGGGAGTTTGTCCACGAGAAGGGCCAAGGTCAAGAAAAGTCAGAGGAGATAGAGAAGTTGAAGAATGAATTGAAAGAGAAGTCAGCAAGGCTTGCCATAGCAGAGGACGCTTGGGTGAAAGATTCACGACGTGCAGATCTTGCAGAGGATAGTAATCGTGCAAAGAAGGAAAAGATTGAGGAGACATGCTATATATTTCAGAATGCAATTGATGAAGCCCAGGATCGAGTTATGTATTATCCAGTCCAGTTCGAAGGTCTGTGGTATATGCTAGATCGTAGGACGATGTTACGCATCATGGAGGAAGAACACAGTAAAGCTGTTCGACGCCTTAGTAGACAGTGATAGGAACAGTTTGAGTATGTGATAACTTACTTGATGTTAATAATGTAAATTCCAATGTGCTTATAAATAGAGGAATATTTTGATGATTTAAATCTTGTAGATTCTTTATCTCTGGATAGTTGATGTAAATAGCAGTGATGCTATCGTATTATGTTAAAAATTTTGATTAATAAAATGTCAAAGTTTATTGAGATGATGTGTTAAGTGATTATAATTAAATTTTAAGTTAAGCCTTAAATATTTAAAGGATTGAATAATGATCTAATAAGCATATATCTTAAATAGAAATATACCGCCAAGAAGAAGACCAAACCGTCAACCGGCCCATGAAGGGTCGACGAACAATAACAACGACACCAATGCTAACGCTAACCCTGTGCAGCAGTTGGTGAACTTACTGGCCGGAGTAATTAACAATCAACCTCAAGCTCCACCGAATACATCGTTCAAGGACTTCAAGGCGATGGGACCGCCAGAGTTTAAAGGCTTCATGAACCCGATAGAAGCTCAAACTTGGGTTATGGAGATGGATTAAGTTTTTGATGTCGCCAGAGTCAGAGAGGACCAGAAAACCGCCTACAAAACATTCATACTGAAATTAGGTCCGTGGAGGAGAAGGTGTGATCACCTGGGAGAGGTTCAAGGAAATGTTCTTTGAGATATATTTCCCGACAAGTTCGCAAAATCAAATGGAGGTCTAGTTTCTGGAGCTGAAGCAGGGGAATATGTCCGTACCAGACTATGCGGCAAAATTAAATGAGTTGTCTAGGGTTGCCACGTATCAAGTGCACACCGATGAGAGGAAGGCAATGAGATTTGAGCAGGGACTGAAACCCTTGTTATATAGTAAAGTGTCAATGTTTCAGTTGAACACTTTCGCTGGAGTACTGGAGAAGGCCATCCTCGCTGAAGGTGGAAGCGACGCGGTGACCAAGTATAACCAGGATTAGAAGAAGAAGAATGAAAGTGAAATAAATACCAAGGCTAGTGGTAGCAACATGGGAGGAAATAACAATCAGAAGAGGAGGTGGACTAACAGCTCGTCAATTAGAAATCAACAAGGAGATCAGAAGAAGAGAATTAAAGCATGTCCGACCTGCGGGAAAGCTCACCTGGGGGTCTGTATGAAGGGAAAACGGGTGTGCAACAATTGTGATCAGGAAGGCCACATAGCACCTAACTGTCCTAACCCAAAGAAGGGTGCCTGCTTCACATGTGGGTCGAAGGACCATTTGGCTAGGGATTGTCCCAAGAAAGGATCTGGAGGGGCAGGAATAGGGGGAACAGGGAAAACAGCGGTGGCAATACTCTAACTATCACGGGACCAACCGACCAACCGCCAAGACGTTCAACATGACAGTACAGGATGCTGTGCAGTCCTCGCGATGTGGTGTCAGGTATCATTCCAATCAATAAAGTTAATGCTTATGTATTATTTGATTTGGGTGCTACTTGTTCATTTATATCCGATAACTTTGCTAAGAACTTAGAATTGTCTAAGGACGAGTTAGAATACCCTATGAACATAGAGATTGCGAATAGAGAAGTGATCCCTGTTAAGTACGTACACAAGAACTGTAGGGTGGATATTAAGGGTAACGTTATGAACGTAGATCTTATCCCGATAAGACTTGGGGAATTCGACGTTATTTTCGGAATGGATTGGTTATTCAATTATAAGGTTGTAATTGATTGCCAGAAGAAGTGTATTAACCTTATGACCCCGTCAAAGGTTGTATTTTATGGTAGCAAGTCACCTAGACAAGCGAGTTGTCTGACGATGATACAATCCAGGAAGTTGTTAAGACAAGGCTATGTAGGATATTTAGCCTACATAGTCGATAGTCGCAAAGAGAATCCGAAATTGGAAGATATACTAGTCGTGAGGGACTTAATAGACGTATTTTTGGACAATCTTCCAGGACTCCCGCCAGATAGAAAGGTTGAGTTTATGTCGATTTGGCGCCAAGAACGGCTCCAATATCGAAGGCACCGTACCGGATGGCTTCGATAGATATGAAAGAATTGATGGTACAACTACAAGAAGTACTGGACAAGAAGTACATACAACCAAGCATATCGCCATGGGGAGCAACGGTGTTATTCATGAAGAAGAAGGACGGGACGATGCGGCTCTGCATCTACTAGAGAGAATTAAATAAGGTCACCATTAAGAATAAATATCCATTACCGAGGATCAACGACCTGTTTGATCAATTGAAGGGAGCGAGATACTTTTCAAAGATAGACTTGAGGAGTGGTTATCATCAGCTGAAGGTGAGGCCAGAAGATGTTCCAAAGATAGCGTTTAGGACTCGATATGGTCACTACAAATTTCTGGTGATGTTATTTGGTCTAACGAATGCTCCTGCAACATATATGGGCCTAATGAACGGAGTGTTCAAGTTATTTTTGGACAAATTCATGGTGGTGTTTATCGACGACATTTTGGTGTATTCAAAGACCAAGGAGGAACATGTAGAGCATTTGAAAGTAACATTAGAGGTGTTGAGAAGAGAGAAGTTGTACGCCAAATTTTTGAAATGTGAATTTTGGATTGAAAGGGTGCAATTTCTTGGACATGTGGTTGATAAGGATGGAATTTTGGTAGATCCCTCCAAAGTCGAAGCTGTGATGAACTGGGATCAGTCGAAAATACCATCGAAAGTGAGAAGTTTTCTTGGATTGGCAGGCTATTGCAGAAGATTTATTCAGGACTTTTCCAAGATCGTAACTCCGCTGTCGAATTAGACTAGGAAAGCTGTGAAATTTGTTTGGACGGAGAAATGTGACGAAAGTTTTCAAGAACTTAAGAAGAGGTTGAGTACAGCACCTGTTTTATCTCTTTCGATTGGCACAGGAAATTTTATGGTTTATAGTGATGCGTCGCATAAAGGACTTGGCTGTGTGCTTATGCAAAATGGCAAAGTCATTGAGTATGCGTCACGACAATTGAAAGACTATGAGAAGGGGTATCCGACCCATGACTTGGAGTTAGCTGCAGTGGCTTTTTCTTTGAAAATCTAGAGACACTATCTCTATGGGGAGAAGTGTGAAATATATACAGACCACAAGAGTCTGAAATATATTTTTACACAGAAGGACTTGAATATACGCCAGAGAAGGTGGCTGGAGTTAATTAAGGACTATGACTGCGAGATTTTAGACCATCCGGGTAAAGCAAATGTGGTTATCGACGCCTTAAGAAGAAAGGGTCGAGAGAAATTGATGATGTTGACCGCTTAGGAGGAGCTAATTGCAGCGATGGAGAAGATGGAATTGGAAGTGAAGTATCCTATGGAGACTGATGAAAAGCTGTTCCAACTGGAAGCTGGTATAATTTTGCTGGATAAGGTTAAGGAAACTCAACTTCAGGACGAAGAATGTGAGAAGGTAAGGAAGAAGATATCTTAAGGAACCAAACCGAGATTCAAGATAGACAGTGAAGGACTGCTGAGATTTGAGAGTAGAGTTTGGGTACCGCCAGTGCCAGATATTAAGGAAGACATTTTGAGCGAGGCTCATAGCTCACGGTATTCGATTCACCCCAATAGTACCAAGATGTACCAAGATCTTTGACAGCATTTTTGGTGGCCAAATTTGAAATGAGATGTTGCAGAGTGTATTGCCAAATGTCTTACATATCAAAAAGTGAAAGCAGAACATCAGAGGCCGAGTGGGTTGCTACAACCTTTAAAGATCCTAGAATGGAAATGGGAACATATTACAATAGATTTCGTGGTTGGCCTTCAAACAACTCAGAAAGGCTACGACGCAGTATAGGTTATCATTGACCGATTAACGAAATCCACACACTTCCTTCCTATCAGAATCAGATTCAACTTAAACCAGTTGGCAAGGTTATATGTGAAAGAGATTGTTTCGAGGCACGGAGTTTTGATGTCAATTGTTTCTGATAGGGATCTGCGCTTCACATCAAACTTCTAGAAAAGACTACAGGAATGCATGGGAACAAAGTTAAGAATGAGTACGGCTTATCACCCTCAGACAGACGGCCAGAGTGAAAGAACGATCCAGACATTGGAGGATATATTGAGAGCGTGCATCATGGATTTCAAAGGAAATTGGGATGATCACTTATCGCTCATTGAATTCGGTTATAACAACAGTTACCACGCTAGTATTGGCATGCCGCCTTACGAAGCGTTGTACGGTAGAAAGTGCAGAACTCCACTTTACTGGGATGAAGTTGGTGAGAGACAGTTACTAGGTCTAGAACTGGTGCTGCAAACAGCAGAGATAGTCAAAGTAATCCGGACAAGACTAGTAGCAGCTCAGGATAGGTAGAAGAAATACTCCAATCCACACCGTAAGAATGTTGAGTTCGAATCGGGTAGCTTTGTATTCTTGAAAGTCTCTCCTTGGAAGGGAAAGATCAGATTCGGTAAGAAGAGAAAATTGAGCCCGAGGTTCATTGGACCCTTTGAGGTGCTACGAAGGATTGGAGAAGTTGCGTATGAGGTAGCCTTACCTCCGGCGCTAGAGAATGTCCATAACGTCTTCCATGTTTCAGTTTTACGACCCTACAAACCCGATTACAAACATGTGACTGAATATGAACCCCTGCAATTTGAGAAAGACTTATCCTACGAAGAAATTCCTATTCAAATTGCTGACAGGAAAGAACAAGTTCTCAGAAATAAAGTAATACCTTCTGTTAAAGTAATTTGGAGGAACCACAACGATGAAGAAGCTACGTGGGAACTCGAAGAGCATATGATGAAGTATTACCCACGGTTATTTACTTAAATTAAGTGTAAGCGATTCTGGGGACAAAATCTTTATAAGGGGGGGGGGGAGAATGTAACAGGACGAATTTAATTGAATCGTGATTGTGGGGAGAGAATCCTTTTAAGGGGGAAAAGATGTGACAAACGAGATTTTATAATATGATTTAAATATTTATTGAATTAAATAAATATTCTTTGATGATTTAATTATTGAATTAAATAATTATGTGATGAAATTATGGTAGATTAATTTAATTATATGTGTTACATTGATTAAATTAATGTAGAGAATTTATTATTCAAAGTATATATTTAATTGAGCTTATTTGATTAAATAAATTATTTAATAAACATAATGTTATTCTAATTAATTTAATAATTAATTAGAGATTTAATGATTTGACATAATTAATAAATGAGAATTTTAATTATGTGACTATGTGATTTAATGTGGAATTATTTTATTTTATTTTATTTATTTAAATAAGATTATATGATTAATTGGGTGTAACATTATTAAACTATATAATAAGAATGAATTAAATTAAGGGGAAAAGGATTAATACGAACTAGCCAAACATGGCCTTAGTGGGGGGTTGGAGCCAGTTAACCCATTATGGGATTAACTGACAACCAGTCACCCATTACGCTTATATATCTTATACGTATATTATAACTATACTACTTCATATATCATGATCAGATAATAATTTTCAGAGAGAAAAACTTAGAGAAGTTTGAGAGAGATTGAGAGTTAATTGAGAGAGATTGAAGAATCAAAGAAGAGTTTTATATTATCATCATCACAAACTAGCAAGGGTAAGCTCTACTCTTTAATTTTCAAATTTAGTTTTCAGAATTTTTCTATTTACGTGTTCCAGAGTTCTCTGTGATTGAAGAGATTGATAATTAATGAGTATATGATGATATGTATGTTAGTATATGTCTAAAATATGGTTTATATCATGTATTCATGTGCTAGAGTAACCAATTTCATATAAACATGCTATAATCAGAGTTTTCCATTAACGAGGTGTTAAGAGTTCTGTGTAAAACAACTATTGTATGATCAATTTATAAATTGATGACTTATGTGTATATACATGATAATATATAATCATGCCATATTTTCTACCATCGATGTATAGTTTCAAACAATCAATTTCATATAAATATGTCGTAATTAGATTTTTGAAGTTACAGAGTAAAAATTATATATATGGTCCTTATGAACAATTATATGCCATGAATTATTTGTTTAACTTAAATTTGACAGTAGATTATGATAATACATGTTAAAACAAAGAAAACAAACTTTGAACAGACGGATTTGGAGTTATAACGAATCCGTGACGTCAAATTTCATGTTTTTCTTCAAAACTTTCAAGAACACCAAGAACAGTGAAATTACGTGATTTGATTAAAGTAATTGCATGATTTAAGATGTTAAAAACGTGTTAGTAACAATGGATGATGTTTTTACGAAGTTTATATTTCATAGAAATCACGATACTAGTTTAATTTTCAATTAATTAGAGTAATTGGAGTAATTGGGCTACGATCTGTCAAAAATCACGAACCAGAGTTGCACCAGCAGGGGGGCCCACCCCAGCGTGTCCTTAAAGGCCAAAAGCCCCACCCCAGAGGGGATGTGTGTTGTCCGGGGACTTGGTTTAGTCTCCGAGAAAATTTTATGTAGCGCACGTTTAGCTAACTTGATGTGATGACTTGATAAGTGTATTAAACAATAAGATAGCATATTGTTGACATGTTTAAGATGAATTGAAGTCTCATATTAATATGTTATATGTGTACATAGATATCTTTATTATAGAATACGATCTTGATAGTTTAAAGTGTTATACACGTGTGATATGTAGGTTGTGAGTTTAAACTCACATATGTGGTTAGTTAGCAAGTTAAGTTACAACCACGTTGTTAAGTTAAACTTAAGGAAGAAGTTCAAAGGTTAAAATGTAATGGTTATGAACTAATCGACATCGTATGCAGAATGTAATGTGTAGGACGTTGAGGAATTGAATTGTAACTAGATTTGTAGCTTGCGCAGGAGGCAAGTATTCTATCCCTAACTTATTATTGTTAAACAACTTTCTTTAAATTCTAAATTCTTCGATTAAGCAAGTTCTAGACTTACATTTTATATCGAGCAAGTTCTTGTTCTTAATTGTTCAAAGCAAGTTCTTGTTCTTCATTGTTCAAGTTCAAGATTTCATATTAGATGTTATAATTCTTTTAAAGCATGATTCCAGTTATACAATACTTATTCGACTGTATACCTCTTGAGTTTTATTTTTTGAATTGAATATCATTTATTGTTGAACCTTGTAAGACTAGCGAACCTTTATTGATTCGACTAGTCCATAGTTGATGAGCGTTCTTAATTCCAGAACTATTATTGAGCTTATCTAAACCAAACTTCCTTTGGTACAGACTCTGATGTCAAACTGAGATGAACAACCCTGTAAAGGAGATTTATAATGCTTTAGCATTAAGATATTGTGCATAGTATGGTACTAAGGGTTGATCCCCCTTAGTACGAGAAGTAAAGTCCATAGTCTTATGACTGTTAAAGGTTTCAAGTATAAACACTTGACAACCTGGGACATAGTTCAAGGTCTTTTGACCCTCAGAAGTTCTTTTAATTCTTGTTATTCATTATTGAGTCAAAAGTCAAGTTTTCTTACCCAGAAGTCTTTGATTCACTCGTATGTTATTATATTGTTGTTATATTGTTATACTTGTGGGCAATCGTGCTCACTCTTGCGTAATAACAATATTGCAGTTAAGAACGAAAGGCCCGACGAGCCTTCTACTAGCAAAGGCAAGGGAAAGGTCAACAAGTGATGAAGACTTGTTGTTTATTTAATATATTTATGTTAAAGACTTATGTTAAAGTTGTGTAAGATTTATTATTTGTTTATATTTTCGCATAGATGTTTAAGGTTAGTATGACCCGGGATTGTATTTATTATTCAGATGTTGTAACCCATAAAGGGAGGATTTATTTCTATTTATTGCATGGTTTGCATTTATTATGGGTAGATAGATAGATGATATTTGTATAGTGAACACCAAATCCCGTGGAATTGAATTACCCAGATTCGAGGGTGTCACAAGTCTACTACAAGCAAACGTTAAAAGTCAATGAATGAAGTGACTGACTAAAGGAAGACAACGAGTACAGTGTCTGTCAAACCAACAGAAGACAACGATCGTGGTTGTGACTACGATCGTGGTGGTTGCCAAACGAACAGCAAGAACTGATATAGTGACATTGGCCAACCTATAGAGAACAGAAAAAAAGGATTGTCTATGGCTCAGCCTCACTATGAAGAGTGAACGGGAGATCACAGGGCAGAATGTTGAGAGAGATGAGCATGACTAATCAGAAGAGTCTTGCAAACCAGAAGGGCCAAAGCATTCAGATAAGTTATCAGTTCCAGATGCAAGTCAAGGTAAGCAGAATTAATGAAGCACTACAAGAGTAAAGAGGGAGAGGTTCTACATCGTCAATCCAAAGAACACTCTCAGATTCGTAGTGTTGTCTAAACCAGTCAATAAGCAACGACCATCAGACAAACTACGATCAAGCACATAGTCGTCGTCTGCATTAGAATCGTGGAGTTTGGTCATCTGAATCTTGAGTCTTAGTAATGACTCAATATGAAGACTGACATTCGAACGTTGTTGTTTGAGAGAATCGATGCAAGAAGATAACTCCTTTAGTTTTGATCGAGGAAACAAAAAAAAGAAATTAATATGACTACCAACATGACTTCTGAAAGTGACTTCTCAAAGGTGTTAGGTGAAATAGCGGACTACTGTGTCAGGAAAGTCAAAAAGGTGTTGTCACGTCAAGTCAGTAGTCTGCACCAAATAACTCAGAGACCTTGAAGCAATTCAAATAGCTTCTAACGGCTATATTCCAACAGGAAGCTGATGAAGGAGTATATATCAGCCAGAGCTTCAAAGGTGAAGAGTTTTTCACTCTACGAGAGTTCTACAGAGCTTAATAGAAAATGTCTCAGTAGCAGTGAGACTACCACAGTAAAAGTGAAGTAAATATGATGAAGGACCTCAACTTCTAAAGGCTTCACTCAATATGAAGGAGATGCCAATCACAATGGCATCTGAGCTAAGAGCCGAGAAGGCCAAGAAGATAAGAAAAAGAGTGGCAGATCAGAAAGTAGATCCCAAGGGCCACTCGACGATTCACCTTGAACCACAAGAGCTGAAGAGAAGCAGATGCAGAACCGAATCTGAACACAAGACAATCAATGTTCAGAGAATGCTAAGTACTAGACAGAGTCTACTTGAAGTGCAAAGACTTAGAAGATTCTAACTGGTGAACAGTGTGCTATGCTGAAATCAGATGAAGTCAAGCATCAACAACAAAGATCAGCTACACCAAGGAAGATGTGATACACTGCTAAGTATTCAAGATGTTGAGCTTCAAGTACATCATAGCAGTCCATCAGTGGTGATCCAGTCTCGATGTAGAATGCCAGAAGATCACACCAAGATGCTAAGTACCAAAAAATGAACAAGCTTAAAGTCATCTTAGCAGCTAAGTACCAACAACAATCAACAAACAACAAGGGCCTGAGGGGTCCTTATCTCAGGGACTAAATCAAAGTCAAGTCTACTAGACTTACTGAGTACCGGAGGGTACAAGAGATTCTAAGTCTGCTGGGCTTAGTCTACAATTCCAAGGCTGCTAGCCTTGAAGGAATCTTAGTGATTCAAGAGTTACCATTTCTTTAGTGGAATCCCTGCTTGTTGAAGCAGAAGAGTGGATTAAGAGCTCGAGTCTCTGAACCACTTAAAATCCCTTGTGTCATTTACATTATGTACCTTAACTACTATAACTGCTATAACTGTCTTAACCACTTACTCATAAACTAACATTAGAATAATGCTTATCAATCTATCTTTATAGGGGATCTTTAACTTATTCCGCTATGCATGAACTGATTCTTATGTTTGTCATCTGCTAATTACTTAGCAATACAAAATAAAATGGAAAATCTTTTAAATTTCAAAAGGATCTATTCAACCCCCTTTCTATATCTATTGTGTGCCTCCTGGGAACTAACAGTAAATATCAACAGGGTGCATGCAATGCAATGTATTTATTTTCAAAGTTTTTTAATCTTTCCCTACAAAACAAAGGTCAGTTATTTTGATGACAGGATAGTATGACAAGATTTACAATGAAATGTATATTTATATTTATTTGAAATTTACATTGAATTAAAAGGGGAAGGCATGAAGAGGCTTCCCTTCGGATTTGGTTTATCAGAGGTTGGCCTATCTTAGGCTACTCTCGCAGCTTTTCGGAATGAAAGTCCCCAGATCATAGCAATTTACTCGAGGGGAAATTAATCCGATCTTTTAATTAGAGCGAATCTGAGTGGCATCTTTCCTGAGCCTCACAGGATTAATCTCCTTTGAGTCCAGTAATCAATCATTGAAGGGTTCGCCTCTTGGTGGAGGAATCACACGACATACATTCACATACATCGTGTCTCACCGTATGAAATGATGACATTGTGCGAAGCACTAATATAAAGCAGTAAAACATTTATCTACATCCATTATATGTAAACACAGCATCCACACACGCGTAGATAAAAAGGGAAATTTTGAAAAGATTTAAAGTGCGGCTTAAGTCCTCTACTGTCCCCAGCAGAGTCGCCACCTGTCGACGTCGAAAAAAATCTTTGGACATATCTTCATCTCCCTAAAATTTTTGAGTGTTTTATACCCTTGTTTGTCTTTATCTATTTTATGAAGGGTGAAATTTTTAGGGAAAGGCCAACATGTATCATGTCGACGATTTGAAAGCTTTACAGAGTCGTCAATTGGTATATTTGAAATGGTTGTACCAAGTCAATCGAGTTTTGTTTATTTTTTTGCAAGTAGGCCCAATTACTGGACGCTGTTAAAACTTGGCCTTAGAAATCGAGATTCATAAAGTTTGGGGGCTTGGTTAAGCGGGGGGGGGGGGGGGGAAGGTGTTAGGCACCCCCCGACTTTCGTGAAACATGATTACCGCATTTTTTCAAATTTTCTCTTTTTATTTGCAATGTGTGTGTGTGTGTTGGAAGTAATTGAGCCTAGGTGTTTGATTTGAAAGTAGTGTCATGCTTCGTTAGACCTATATACGAAGGGTTTGATTTGATAAAAAGT
Source organism: Panax stipuleanatus (assembly GCA_020205555.1). Taxonomy (NCBI): domain Eukaryota; kingdom Viridiplantae; phylum Streptophyta; class Magnoliopsida; order Apiales; family Araliaceae; genus Panax; species Panax stipuleanatus. The sequence goes on along the minus strand of CM035121.1, from coordinate 115,390,771 downwards.
CCATTTTTAGACAAAGATATGAAAATGACGTTTTGAAAGATGGTTTTCAAACCCTTTCGCTTTCATGGGAATTGAAGCATTTTGATACTTCCAAATTATTTCGCATTCGGCTTATTTTTGATTATTTATTGTCGGGATGCGAAGCATCCTCGACCACATAATGTACATATCAGTGTCGGTCTTCTTATGGGCATGACAGGCATCAAAGTGATGCTAGCATGACAAACCACAGTGTACTATGTTGAGACCTTAAATTCGGATAACCGTTTTAAGGTCTATATGATTTACATTTACAGAAAAACTGGCAGGATGTATTTACAATACGAAGTTGTCCATCATGGGAAACGAATTTAGATCCGTGTGTTTGATCATTAATCCTATGATTCCTAGGCTCACATAATAATATCAAAAGCATGCACAACATTGATATTGACATATAGTGCAAATTATACTCTAGACGTCGCAAAACAAAGGATTCATCAGTAAAATCATTGCATGCGTGTAGCCAAAGCTTCTCGTTTTCACTAGATATGGATCTAAGATTGCGTAGTCGCTTTAATATTTACAAAACTAGAAAGAAAGATGGATTTAAATAAATCTTAGTCATTCTAGCTTCCCGGTTCCGATTTAACCGATTTTGTACCGTTTGAAAGTTAGAAATGGCTAGATTTAGATGAATCTAATCCATAAAATTTACACTAAAACATATTCATATCAAATGAATAGTTAAAGAAAATATTTAATCACATTGAATAAGGAATATATATATATATATATATATATATATATATATACTTATATATATATAAAGCTGTAAAGGGCCACGAATTTCCAATCCAGACACGACTGAGAAATATAAATATATATATATATATATATATGTAAAAGTTATAAAGAGCCACGAATTTCCAATCTAGGTTCGACTAAGAAATGTAAAAATATATATATATATATATATATATATATATAAGCTGAAAAGAGCCACGAATTTCCAATCCAGGCTCGACTAAGAAATGTAAATATATATATATAAGCTGAAAAAGACCACGGATTTACAATCCAGCCTAATTGAAATAAATGTTAATATATACAGTTAGTATATATATATTATAGTTGAAAATGTGACGCCCCCAAATTCGGATTCCCTAACCTCGGGTTTGGTGCTCACGATCCATCATACATATCACATCTAAATACCCATTCATTAATGAAATATATCATTCATTACATGTCCTTAATAAAAACATACTTTAAAACCTAATTATATCGTCATCCCAGGTTAACTAACCTTAATATTACATGCTTATAATACAAAAGGCTTAAACCAAACATATAATATAATATTCATCATTACATAACTGCTACTACTCGGTCACCTTCGTCTTGCCCTTATCCTTGTTAGATTCTTCAGCTACCTCAACTTTGGCTGAAATGTTTTATTTAAAAAAGGGTGAACAACGAGTTTGCTCAGCATGTTAAAGTATACAATAAAGCATATATATCATGAATAGAAGAGTCTAGCTTCTATAGAACTTCAACAATAATCAAAGGATTTCGAAGTAACTGAATAATAATTTATTTTCAATAACAAGACTTTCTTAAATTTCATGCTGAATAACATATCAAGGATGAAAGAGTAAAATTCTTTCAAAGATTCAATCATATTCAAGTGAATAAGAAGAATTAACAATACTGTAACAATATTCAATAAAGTGGGATATTCCCAGATTTCATGCTGAGTGCTCACAAATGGATCATAAACTAATAGAGGCATTACCAAGTCATTTACTGATAGACTACCTCAAGAATATAAGTTAACCGTAAAGATTAAATCATACTTCTCTGCAAGTACATAAAGTGATCAGCTTCATTGTACTCTATATTATACATAATACTCAAAAATAGCGCATGGGTCGATTTACGATAATAAAGGTTGTTCATCTCAGTCTTACATTATGAGTCCGAACCACGACAATATGGTTTGGATTGCTTTCAAAGAAATACTATGATTTTAACATATAATATTAATATTGATCTAGCCGAATTCAATGGCATAGATCTTCTAATAATAAATCAGTTCATAATAAATAGAACGTTTCATGCTTTAACAAATATTAATCTCGCCAAAACAACTAGCTGAGACATGACTCATAAACAGTTCCAATAATAGAACAAGAATCAATTTCACTATGTGCGAGTAACAATAATCATTATAGATGTGAATACCTATCAATAATTATTCACTAATCACGCTTTGAAATTAATAACTCAAATTGAGTTAGGAAATTTGCAATAAATGCGAATATTCAACAATAATTTTAGATATGGAATAATCAACAATAATTATCCACTACCATGCTTGAAAAATAATAACTCGAGTTTGAGTTAGGGAACTTGCCTGATTCGTTGACTACTGCTACACAATTTAAGTTAACTTCTTTTATAAGACCTATCATTAATAAGATCGATCTCTCAATTAGCATCACATATCTTACCTATAGTAATTTATCTAACATGTAATCACATAATCAAACATTAGATAACACCTTAGCCCTATACGTATTTACAAGTCTAAACCTAGCACACATCGAGTCTTTAATAGTATTCAATATAGTATACTGAGTGGTTTCCCACAAATAACCAACAAATTAGTTTTCGTCTCGTCTACACTATTTTCCACAATGAGTTAGATCGGTTGCTAATTCGTATATACCTCTGCTCCCTAAAGGAATCGTTTAGCCCAGATATTATACATCAACCATTAAAGAGTACGACTGCACTACTTTAGATTTAACACTTACTCGTTCATTTTATAAGTTCTTATTATAACTCGGTAAACTATTTACGAATTAAGCAAACCGAATACATCAATTCAGCAAGCTAAATCCAAACTATATTCCCTTCCTAACATATTCAATTTCCAACCTGGATTGACTAATCCAGCAACCTGGATTGACTAATCCAGCAAGCTAGATTACCCTTTTCAGCCTATTATATGTTCAATCATACTATATACATCATATAGTCCATGAAATGTCTAATTCAACAAACTACATTTAAAGTAACTTTATTTCTTTATATAATTCATTTTAAACACTTATTAAATCAATAAATAATTTATTTTAATTATTTACTAAGTAACTCATTTAATCATTTTAAAAGGCCATACACCTAATATCTTATCACAAATGACCAAAACTCCCTTCAAAAATATGCATAAACCATATTTAGGGTTTTTAAGTCATAACATCCTATTTTTCATATTTTTAACATTATACAAGATATTTATTTCATTTATTCATAACTACATTATTTTCATGAAAACTACCAAATCATCTTATTATTTTTTATCTTTTGGCTACACATATATACATATATTCCATACACAAAAATAATTTTTCTAGAATTTTTCAATTCCCTTTAGTATTTTTCAAAAGTCCGTTTTTAGTTCATAACTTAAGAAAATTAGCTATATCATTCACAACTCCAACAATTCCCAACTCTTGGCAGAATCTTACACGTATTAACATGAACTTCCAATTTAAATTTCGTGGCCTTCGGAGTTATAGAACTCCAGTTATAGCAGTTTTCGTCGGAAAAACCTAAATATTGAAATGACCATAACTCGGTCGATTTAAATCAGAATAAGCTCATCTTTGGGAAGGAGATACTTTATATCATATATTATCATGTCCCAAATGTTTTGAATTTATTTCATTAATTAAGTTACCAAAACTGCCCCTGACAATTTTGGACAGATTATTTTTCGCTCTTTCTCAGATTTTTCCTACTTTGTTAAAAATAGTCTACACGAAAATATACAAGTCCTTTTTTAGTGATTCCACTTGAAAATGTTATAAGACTCATAGATCTAACTCTAGGACTTGACCAGACTCAAAAATTCAAAATAGAATTAGAGATATGGTCGTTTGAATTTTATATTTCGTTTTCTCAAAAATCTGATTTTCTAACCTTTATGTTTTGTAAGAAAACTTTCATGATCTCACACATAAACCATCATAATTCATACTAATACCTCCTATACTCATGGATCTACCATGATCCATGATTTATTTTATAAGAACCGCGAATTTTATGAATAAATATTATTATTGATATTAATAAGAATGTAAATATTTATTCTATATAAATGTCTATGTGGCATGAACTGAGTAACTCCATAAAATTAAATTGAATTCATGATAATTGAGAAAAATGTGGAGTTTATGATAAGCTCGTAGAATGCCTTGTGTGGCATGGTAATGAGAATTATAACAGATTAATTAATGAAAGAGGGAATTAATAAGTCGATAATTAATTAATATAATGATATTAATTAATTATTATTATGAGTGATAGCATATTAATGAATAATTAATTGATTAATATAATATATTAGTATTTGCTTAATTAATTGCTATGTGCGACGACATGTAATTACATGTTATATCTATATAATATAGAGTGTAGTGTGACACTACAAGAGACTATGTAATATAGAAACTATATAGTAAGATTAATCAATTGTATAAGCTACACCAATGACGTTATGTGACCATGTGTTATGTGCAGTGCATTATTGTGTACTTTATGGGATATTAAATTAGACTATATAAATAATTGATACTAATAATTATTTCAATAATTAAACATAATTGAAATAATAAGGTTTATGATAATATGGTGTGTCACTACTCAATTAAATCATAATTTGGCATTTTCAAAATGTACATGGAGTATATTATGTATATGGATGTGTATGCCCCAATTTGCTACCATGTAATATTGTTATATCATTAAAATCCATATATGCACCCAATTGGATTTAAAGCCTAAATATATTAGATGTGTATGAGTATAAACCTGTAGTGTGTAGCATTATTTCATTCCTAACTTGTCAAATGCTGAGTATATAGTTTGTCCCAAAATGAGAGTCACACTTCATTTCTCATTCACGTGTATACCCAATGGCCTAGCCTATCCCCTTACTTCTCAATCTCAGCAAACTAGCAATCATGAAGGGGGAGTGGCTCAAATAGTGGCATTAATTTGTTACATCAGCAACTCCTCAAATTGCCCAACATGTTCTCTCATCTTCTACTAGTTTCAATCAATGTGCAATAGCTTTGTATAGTTATTGAATCCTCTATAAATTAAGCACTCTCTTCCCATTTCAATGTTGCTGAGATTATTTGCTAAGTTGCTATAGAGACTGTTGAGGGAGTAATCTGATATTGAGAGGAAGCTCTGTCCAAATTGAAAGAACAAAGGTATAACATTACATTGTGTTCTTAATTCAAGTTTGATTAATGATTGAATGTGAATGAATTCTTCTTAATTGGATATGTAAGATGATGTTAGTGAGTTAGTAGATGTTGTATGCATGATATAGAAGTAATGTAGTTGTTTACAAGCATATTTCATGAAGACTGAAGCTCTGCTATTGCAAAGAGCTTTCTGGGCTGGAACCAAAGTGGCGCGGCTGCGCCACTCCCTAGTACAAACAGAGCGCGGCCGCGCCCTTCTGCAAAATTAGAAAATGATTTTTGTGGTTTCTGAGGTATGTAGCATGCTAGTATAATGTCATTAAGCATAAATAAGTCCTTGACATGCTAGTTTAGATGGCCTTTCAAGTAGTCACTTACCAAATCTTGGTTTCCAAAGGGAACTTAAGTTTTCAAAGTGAAAACTCAATGAGCTATGTACACTTTAAATTCTGGACTTGAAAGCAAGCTTATATGGTCTGATTACGTATGTACATGAGCGTGAAACATGGTATGTTTACTTTGCATGCTTGAATGGTTTTGAAACCTTCTAAGAGAAACTTAGAGTTTCAAATACAAACTTGACGAATTAAGAACACTTTGAGTTCTGAACTTGTAAGCATGTTTATGTGGTCTAGTTATGTGTATATGAAAGCATGATATATATTAAGTGAAGTAGCTTTGCATGCTTGGTTGGTTAACATAAAATTTTCAAAAGAAGCCTTAAGAGTTTGAAAACTAGTTTTACCGATAACTACGTTACGAGTATGCTGAAATTTGACTATCATGTTAGGGTATGTTATGCCTATAGGCATGATTGACATGTATGCCTAGCTAGTCATATGCATCGTAAACTAGTTAAGCATGGGTTAGAACAAGTCTAAATGAAGTAGAACTATATAACTTAAAATGCATGACTAAGATAATGTGAGCATGTATAGTTGAGACTTATTGACCTCATTGTATGTGTATAATGACTAAACATGAGAGACCTTGTTAAATGAATATTTAAAGCCTTGATTTGATGGGAATTTATAACGAACCATGTTAAAGATGATAAGTGGTTTTATAACCACTTATTTAGATATCAACTCACTTCGATTGTTGTTTAATCTCATGTGTTACCGTAGCTTTTCATCCATTTTTACCTTCTTTTGCAGATTTCTGTATTTGGAACTCTTCGGGTGCATTTTGAGCTGAAACGGATAAAAACGGGAACAAAGAGCATGAAATGGGGCAACGTTTAAAGAAGCAATGGGCATGGGGGATTGAAAGAAGCCATGAGCAGCAAGGATCAAGGAGGGAGTCAGAATAGGGCAGCAGGAACAATGCACCAGCAAAGCAGCAGAATTTCAGAACCTGAGCCTGCGCAGCTGCGCCGGCTGCAGGCATAGAACCTGCGCAGCTGCGCCGGTCTCCTCACTGGCCAGTTGACTTTGATTTAATCGGCATCTTTGGTTTGTTGGGAGCATCAAGGCTGGCTCGGCTGGATGAGGCATATAAGGGCTGATATTAGGCACATTTGGAGCATCTCCCCTTAAGGGAGCTTAGCCCTAATCCTCTTCTTCTATTGTTATTTTCTTTTACATTTCTTGTCTAGGAGTAGAATAGAAGTAGAGATTAGACTAGTTTATAGTAGTTAATATTTTAGGGTTTTATTAAACTTGATTGCTGAAACATTTGAAGAACATCAAGGATTCGTATTTTGATTAAGAGGAACCAGATTTGCATTTCTTACTCTTATTTTCTCTTTGATTCTTATTTGTGTTCTTACGATGCTTATTCAATATGTGGATGGTATGTTTGAGTTGTCTATGACTTAAAGTATACCTTGAGGTTCCAATGGAATCTAATGAGTAGTCTATGTTGATTTCTCTTCCATGTTGGTTCTTATTGATTGTTTTGTGATTGTCTACTGCGATATTTGTTTTCATTGCTTAATTGAGTCATGACCAATTACTGTGATAACCCATATGGGATTGAAAGACGAAATGTGGGTTTAGATCAAATTGTAGTAGCGAGCGATTGTACGTTCACATGGCGTTGGATGTATGATTTGTGCTTAGGATAGACATATACCGAAGCGCCGCTCGTAGCCAATTGAGAACTTAACTTTAAACCCTATTTATTTGTAAACACCATAGACATATAGGGGTTTAGATAACGTGGGTGTTCACGTGCGTTCTATCATCTGTGGATTGCACATGATATGGATTAGGTGCATCGAGAGATTGCCTTCTCTCACTTTCGTGTTCTCGGCTAGCACACTTAACGATTAATTTGACCTAATTGGAAGTGAAACGCCTGAGATGAATCATTAGAGGAAATTGGAATCTCATGCCTTCATTATCTGATTTTAACTCTAGAATTAATTAGTTTAAATTCAATTCTTTGCCTAGTTTAAAGTAGTTTTAATTCCTTCTCTTTACCACCCGTTTAAATAAGACTGAAATGATTATGTGCTAGTGCTTTGGCGACCTTTTATCTGTTAATTCCTCGTGGGAACGATATCTTACTTTCACTTTATTACTCATTGGCCGCGTATACTTGTGCGAATATATTGACCGATAAATCGGCCAACAAGTTTTTGGCACCGTAATTAATTGGATAACTGTTTGCCAACATTAGTTTAAATCAAATTAGTCTTACTTTAAACATTTTATTTTTATTTTTGTTTAATTCTCTTCTCATATTCTCTTTTCAGTTACAATGGACTTAAATTTCTATCCATGGAACTGTACAAGACAAGAGCAACCAAGGGAAGCAAGCACTGATGGACTCGACCTAATTGCCACACTCTCAGCACAGTTAGAGGAGCTCTCGAGAAAGCTGGATACTGTTTCAGTCCAACAGAGTCGAGAGCCAGTGACTTCATATGACTATGGTGCTAGAGCTTATATGAGCCATCAGGAGCCTATCAGTTATGGACAGGAGCAGTATGGGGGTGGTTATTCCTACACCGAACCTTATCCCACTTATCAGCCAGATTGGGGGTATCACCCAAGCCCTTCAACAGACTACTATCAAGACCAACACTGGGATCCAAATCCCGCATATGCCCCGGAATGCACCTTCCGAACTCCAGTTTTCGAGCCTCAACACAATTTTGAGGGTGACATAGAAAATGCAAGCTTGGAGGATGGAGGTGACATATCACTGAAGGACATCTTGATTGAGCAACAGAAGTCAGTCAAGAATATCCAGAACTGGGCAGAGCAAATTAGTAGGGCCTTGATGATAGAGGATGAGCAAGGGCAGACCCATACTGTGAGCTATCAAGAACAATACAAGCCAAGTCCAAATTTTGCACCCGAACCCACTTATCAATCCCCATGTTTGCAAGGAGAACAGTCAACAATGGACTTCATAAATATGAGCTTAGCTAACCAAGAGGAGATGATTAGGAGCCAAGAAGAATCGAACCAAAACTTCCAGAATCAGATGGCCCTAATCCACAACACTCCTACCAATGAGCATCAGTACATGGAGCCCGAGGCTGAAACAGAAAAGGAAGGATTGGACACTATGTGGGGTAGCTCATTAGCATCAACAAAGGAGATCTTGGTCGAACAAGAGAAGTCAATTGAGGATCTTCAGATTTGGGTGGAGCAGATTAGCATGGCATTAAGGAAGGAGGAGGTATGTGAACAAGAGACAACAGTACAAGATTTTGTGCCTCCAATGACTGAAGCCGTAAGATACGAACCCCAAGATACATGGTGCTATGATATGGGTGCAGAAACTGATAGAGAGCCCGAAGTGCACTTGGAACTGGACGAGCGAAAGGTAATGGATATCGAGGAGCCAATTGGGGCTGTGGAGTATGAATGTGAACCAACAATGACAATCCCCTAAGAGCCTCCTCCGCCTAAAGTGGAACAAGCCAGTCAAGTTTGCACACCCTTGCCCCCTTGGAAGCCACATTACAGATACGGATCTCGATGACATGAGAGAGTCCGTGAGCTTCAAACCATGGTGGTCAGAAGAGAAGAGAATAGAAGAAGAGTCTATTGTGTGGTCTATACCTCCATGCCCCGATCATTTCACCTACACAACGGAACCCTTGCCTAGCTCCCTAACCTTCAGGACGGGGAATCCTTGTTCATATCATGTGCTAGGTAGTTTAAATCTGCACCCTCTCCTACTGGGAAGCCGCCAAAGTCACACAGCTATTCTGATGGATGGAGGGGTTCTCCAGTATCGTCTGGGAGTTGGATAGCAGTGGTCAGACACAGTCCAGCTAGAGGACTATAAATCAAGCGCTCGATGGGAGGCACCCCATCATTTCTCTCTTTCCCTACCTGTTTAATTCTCCATTACATGCTTTCTATCACATTTCCCTCCCCATGTTTAATTCTTAGTAGTATAGTTCTTAGTTGTAAATATTTCCACAATTTGGTTGTACAAGGTACAGTGCCTATATTTATGGACTTAGACAGTGACGCGTATAATGTTTGGGACATGAAATGCTTATTGAACATAGTATGATGCGCTGACACATTTCGTATAACGCACGTAAAGAAATTTTTTGGGATTCAAACGGTTAATGGACATATTTTTGTTGCACGTACATGTTGCATATATTTTTGGGACTTAAAAGTGTTTTGATCATATTTTTGAAAATGAGCTTATTGCTTATGTGCGTATATAGAAATTTTTGGGATTTGATATGCCTATGATTATCCTCCTTATTGTTTATTTTTCTCCATTAATGTTAATCCTCTGCTTAATAGTTAATAGTTAAAGCAACATTTTGTTAGTAGGGATTTAATAAAATTTATGTGGTTTGGCAGGTAAAATGTGAATGTGTAGCATGCCCAAAGCCAAGCCCATGGTCAACTGCAATTGAGGAAATGCAAAGCAGAGTATTGAAGTTTCTGGAACTTGGCACGCCCGCACCAAGGCAAGCATGACCACCCGAGCGACCGCGCTGACTATCAGACAGGCTGCTGGCACTTTACTCCCTACGCAGCTGCGCCTCCAATGCACTAGTACCCTGCGCAGCTGCGCCGTCCTTCCTTCTCCTGCAGAAATTTTTAAATTAAAACCGACCCTTTCTTATTTCTTGAATACTCAGCAGCCTGCATTCTAAAAACCTACCGAGCGAATATACCTCTCTCCCTCACTCAGCATCTCTCTCGTCTCATGCCCCAAAACCCATTAGCCCTAAATCTTCCTACCTCTTCATCTCTAAAACCCTACAGCCTCCATCTTTATTGAACCCCTCACTGGCCTTATTCCATTCACTGCCACTGGAGCAAACAAGGTTTCAGGTCTATTGTCCAAATCAGGGGATATCAGTAAGGAGTTGCAGGTGTTCTAGGAAGTGTAAGGTGTGTTCTGCTCATCTCAATTCATCCCAATCTGTGTTACAACTGAAAAGGAAAGGTCCAATTTTGAGTTTCTTGGGGGGTGCACTCCAACTGTTTGATTCCGGTCCTGATAAAGAAAGAGGCTTAGTGTTTGGCAGATTTTAACAGTGGACAGAGTGAGAAGGTTTGCAGAAATTTGTGGGCAATTGAATTCTTCATTACATTTGGGTTTTAAATTTCATTAAGTCCGCAGAAAAATTGGACAGAGTTTAGGGGCATCATTGTTGACAGATTTTGGAACCTTGAGAGAGGGATTCATAGGCAATTAGAGAGCATTCCTATCAACTGATCAACCTTAGGTGTGCATTCCATCCATTTGCTTACTTCAGAGTTCCGAATTCGCCCAACGAAATAGCATGCCTAAGAGAATCAGAACCCCACCTCCTCTTTCTCCTCCACAGACTAGTGAGCACAGCGAGGGTAGTTCCCACGAGACCTTGGACGCCTTCAGATTTATAGACTTGACTGCCCAGCATTATTATGTGAACGTGCTAGATAAAAAGAACTGTGTAAAAGAAAGGGGGTTGAAGCCGAACAAGGACGATGCGTTAATGAAAAGGCAGATAACCGAGCATGGATGGGCACTAGTTGCAGCCACACCACTGCTAGCCCTGATTCCCCTGGTTAAAGAGTTTTATGCCAATGCACACGAGGCGCAGAATGGGATATCTTATGTGAGGGGGAAGCAGGTGCCGTACACCAAGCAGGCCATAAATGAAATTTTCAAGCTGGACACTATTCCTTCTGGCCCAACAAATTGGGCTGAGTCTCAGCGTCATGAGACTAACTTGGACAGACTGATAAAGGAATTATGCAAATCGGGCACCAAATGGACAACATACTCAGGCACGACCCGAAAGATAGGTTTCCCTCAGACTGCCCTGAGTCGATACGCCAAGGCTTGGTACAGCTTCATTTGTGCGAGCATTCTTCCTTCGAGCCATCATGCCGAGGTCACCACTGAGCGAGCTACCCTACTCTACGGCATCATCAAGAATAGACGGATTGACATTGGACACATTCTGAATCAGTCCATGCTGAAGTTTATGAGGGGGAGAACTTCAGAAGGGATTCCACATGCCTCGGTGATTACACGCTTATGTTTGGCTGCTGGAGTGGTATGGGATAATGAAGAGCTGTTGCGCCCGATGCGCGATATAGACCATACAACCATCCAGTAGTACACCATCTAGCAGGGGGCAGAGTCTCATCCCCGAGGACTGGGGTTTGTGCGAGATGATGATTCTGATGAGGATGAGGACAATGAAGAAGACGACGAAAATGAGCCAGAGCAGGCTCAGCAGGCGGCAGGGCTAACTCCCGCACAGTATGCTATGCAGCAGAGGGAGATTCGACAGCTGAGGAGACGGATGGATACCACATACACAGACTTCCAGAGTTATACATCTGGTTTCTCCCAAGCTTTATCTCATGCATTCGGGCAGTTGGGCATACATGCAGAGTTTCCTACATTTGGCACCGGCAGTCAGTACCCTCCTCCAGACACACCACCAGAGCAGATTGATGAGTAGGAGGACGACGAGTCCGAGTAGGGGAGTTCCCTTTTTACCCTTTTACCTTCAATGCGGACATTGAACATTTTAAGTTTGGGGGTATTAGGGGTTTTTTTTGCATGTAGTTTAATTCATATCATATTGCATTTTATTTAGTTCATTTAGTGCATGTAGTTCGTATTTTATTTAAAAATTATCAAATTTTTAAAATTTTTATTTTGTTTTAGTTAACTGTGTTAGGACATGTTGCATGACATACTGCATAAATCCAGGTTGAAGTTGGATTGTGAGTTAGTGGCCTATGATGAAAACTAAAATGAACTGATGGGAGACTTAAGCTTGATTTCAATGTCATATATGTAAATCCTTATCTGTCAGATACTGTGTAACCAGTGAGCACGATAGAGTAACCACCATGACATGCTAAGTCTAAATTTTCACATACTTGTCTTCTGGTGGAAAAACTATATTTTAATAAAAGAGTTTAAGTTCGCATATAATAATAACTAGACTGTTAAAAGCTTAAGTTTGGGGGAAACAGGGGTTTTGTATGCTATGTGGGGAGATGGAGCGTAAAACGTACTCCCTTTGAAAAGAAAAGAAAACAAAAGAAAATGCATTGAAAAAGAAAAAAATAGAATAAACACTTCGGCTACGTTGAGTTTTGTGGCCTTTGATATTCGAGCAAGTAAGCCCTAGGGGTGTCTCTACACCCAGCGCCCTAAGGCAGTCTGGTCTGGGAGTCGTTGGTCAAAAGCTCGCTACATGGATATCATTGAAGAGCCTAAGAGAACTAGGCATTGCACAGTTGATAGTGTACACGGGAAAGTGCGAATACGCCCTCGTGAGTAATAAAAGCTTAATGAAAACCCCCTGTTGACTCTTAACTCTAGTAATGCACGGTCTTAGTTAGAACTTATATGATTTACTATTTTTCTTAAGTTAAAGCTTGTTTTTCCCCTAAGAAGCATAGTATATGATATATTTGTTCACAGCATGTTTAATGGTTGCTAGACACACAACACACATTGCATCAGTGCTGACAGATTTGGATTTGCAAAGTTATACTTTTGATCTTGTCTTGGGTTGCTTATCTGTTTGACTGGCTGTGGTTTTTCTGAGGCAGTGCACTTGAATATCTATTCTAACAGAGACCTGAATTCACTTTCATGCTAGTGTAGGTTGCATGCATTCTAGTTATTTGCGTTGCATCTGTGTTTTGTTTTGTTTGTGTCGCTTGAGGGCAAGCAACATTTAAGTTTGGGGGTATTTGATAAGTGGTTTTATAACCACTTATTTAGATATCAACTCACTTCAATTGTTGTTTAATCTCATGTGTTACCGTAGCTTTTCATCCATTTTTACCTTCTTTTGCAGATTTCTGTATTTGGAACTCTTCGGGTGAATTTTGAGCTAAAACGAATAAAAACGGGAACAAAGAGCATGAAATGGGGCAACGTTTAAAGAAGCAATGGGCATGGGGGATTGGCAGAAGCCATGAGCAGCAAGGATCAAGGAGGGAGTCAGAATAGGGCAACAGGAACAATGCACCAGCAAAGCAGCAGAATTTCAGAACCTGAGCCTGCGCGGCTGTGCTAGCTGCAGGCATAGAACCTGCGCAGCTGCGCCGGTCTCCTCACTGGCCAGTTGACTTTGATTTAATTGGCAGCTTAGGTTTGTTGGGAGCAGCAGGGCTGGCTCGGCTGGATGAGGCATATAAGGGCTGATATTAGGCACATTTGGAGCATCTCCCCTTAAGGGAGCTTAGCCTTAATCATCTTCTTCTATTATCATTTTCTTTTACATTTCTTGTCTAAGAGTAGAATAGAAGTAGAGATTAGACTAGTTTATAGTAGTTAATGTTTTAGGGTTTTATTAGACTTGATTGCTGAAACATTTGAAGAACATCAAGGATTCGTATTTTCATCAAAAGGAACCAGATTTGCATTTCTTACTCTTATTTTCTCTTTGATTCATATTTGTGTTCTTACGATGCTTATTCAACATGTGGATGGTATGTTTGAGTTGTCTATGACTTAAAGTATACCTTCAGGTTCCAATGGAATCTAATGAGTAGTCTATGTTGATTTCTCTTCCATGTTGGTTCTTATTGATTATTTTGTGATTGTCTACTGCGATATTTGTTTTCATTGCTTAATTGAGTTATGACCAATTACTGTGATAACCCATATGGGATTGAAAGACAAAATGTGGGTTTAGATCAAATCGTAGTAGCGAGCGATTGTACGTTCACATGGCGTTGGATGTATGATTTGTGCTTAGGATAGACATATACCGAAGCGCCGCTCGGAGCCAATTGAGAACTTGACTTTAAACCCTATTTATTTGTAAACACCATAGACATATAGGGGTTTAGATAATGTGGGCGTTCACGTGCGTTCTATCATCTGTGGATTGCACATGATATGGATTAGGTGCATCGAGAGATGGCCTTCTCTCACTTTTGTGTTCTCGGCTAGCACACTTAACGATTAATTTGACCTAATTAGAAGTGAAACGCCTGAGATGAATCATTAGAGGAAATTGGAATCTCATGCCTTCATTATCTGATTTTAACTCTAGAATTAATTAGTTTAAATTCAATTCCTTGCCTAGTTTAAAGTAGTTTTAATTCCTTCTCTTTACCACCCGTTTAAATAAGACTGAAATGATTATGTGCTAGTGCTTTGGCGACCTTTTATCTGTTAATTCCTCGTGGGAACGATATCTTACTTTCACTTTATTACTCGTTGGCAGCGTATACTTGCGCGAATATATTGTCCGATAAATTGGCCAACAAAAGATAAGATATAGAATCGAACCTAGTTGTAAACCTTATGAAATGAATATTCTGCATGTGTTACCATCTGAGTATATGGGTGAACAAGCCAGGACAAGCAATCTGTTGCTCAGCTCTGATTTGAACTGGGAGCAGCGCGGCCATGCCACTCCGTAGTTCAAATCAAGCACGGTCGCACCACCCTGTAGTGAAGTCTGCCTATTCTGTTTGTGATCTGAGATTTGATGCATGCATATATTGTTATCCTAATCTGTAATATATGTCCAGTATGGTATTCAAGTATCAATGAGCATGTTATGATGAAACTATATAGAATTGATAAGTATTTATAAACTTTCAAATGCTAAGTTAAACGATAATTACGAACTATGTTATTGATTTCATAGTATCCTATAAACTGATTTTGTGTTATGTGTACGTAAGGTACGTAATGGCGTACGTATAGGAGTGTACGACTAAGTTAGACTCTTATGTATGTGTTAACTTACATATCAAGTATGTGTATTAAATATGCGTAACTAATAAATATCCTATATACGTAAATATATTATAATAGGATTTGAAAAGTGTTGATAACCTTTACATTGGTAAACTATGCATAAGGCAAGTTTTCTAACTTCATTTGATTGTGTAATTGAATATCTAAACCTTATCTCTTTTATGCAAGTTTCTAAACCTACTCCTTATTGAGCATTACTTAAGCTTGTGCTATTATTGGCCGTACGAGTAAACCATTAAAAGTATGATTCATGTCTTATGACCTCATGCTTCGTAGTTAAGATAGAGTTGTTTACATCCTTGAACTTTAATCTCGAGTATTGAACTTATAATTGTTCTTATATACATTGAAAGAGCGATCTATGCCACTTGATTCGGCTAGACCTATATCAAGAATTTGAAAGCTATCCAAACCAATTGATTGGTGCGGAATCTTATAATTGACTGAGATGAACAACCCTCTTGAAGGGGAAACTATATATTATCGGGAAACCAACGTGCGCACTTGAGTACGATTAAATGTTATGCATGACGTATGGTACTTTAGGATGATCACCTGTTGTACTTGTTTTAATGGATTATCAGCATATTACTGTTAATTCTAGTAGAAGTTCATAGTCCTTAATGACTGCTCAGTATTCATTATTTTGAAAATCTCGAAATGATTAAGCGTTGAATCTTATTGATATCTTTCTGTCCTTAGCGACTATTATTGAGAACTGTCGGTACTTCTTGTTATTCTTGAACTATCATTACCGTTGTACCCTTGAGAAATTGAAAACTATATTGATCCCCTTGTTGCTATATTACTTGCTTAGCAAACTTGTTGCTCATTCTTGCTTTTCCCTAAAAACATTTCAGTTAAGGCAGAGCAGGGTGGACCCTCGGGCACCAACAAAGGCAAGAGCAAGGCTACGGAGTAGCTTTGTAATTAGATAAAAATATTATGAGGATGTAATAAGATTATGTATTAGCTACGTTTTACTATGTTTAAGGTATGTAAGAGATGTTTAAGTTACGAAACCTTTGGACATGAATGATTATATTAAATTAATGTAATCCATTTTGATATTTCCGTTGCGCGAGATGTTATTATGTCGTTAGATATTTAGAACGTGACGAACCAAATTTGAGACAAGAGCGGTCCAAATTTGGGGGTGTCCCAGGTTGGTATCAGAGCTGTAGTTATAAACCCTAGGAGCGAGAGTCCTTAGATTATAACTTAGGAGAACTTAGAAGATAAAAGGAGATGAAACTCATGTAGAGTTTTCCTAGAGAGACTTAGTGTGCTATGAAATATAATTTCATTCTATACAATAAACTTATGTTTTATTTAGCATTCTAATGGAGTTGTTGTTTGTTTGTCTTGTGTTTATGATTGTAGGATGAAAGACATGGGAGAGCCTAGTAGAGTGGCCGAAGAGGAGCCCCAAGATATACATGTTGTATCTGAGGCACCTTTAGAAGCTGAGCCTGTGCAGGCAGTTGCACCGTCCGAGTTTGACGATGAGGACAAGATTGAGGTGGAGTCTGATCCAGAGGAGGAGCCCATGGAGGGCAAGCCTATGGAGGACTCTGACGAGGCCACTATTGAGGAACGGATGTTGGGAGAGTGCGAGGAGCGGATCCTAGAGTTAGACTGCAGAGTTCAGGAGCTAAAGGCTGAGGCTCAAGAGAGGGAGTCCGAGTTCAAGAAACTGAGGGACGAGGACCACCAGAGAAAGCTAGCAATGCAGGAGTTAGAGGTAGAGATTGCTTACCGCAGGGAGGCAGGGATCCAGATGTGGACTCTATTTCATAGGTCGGTGTCTCGGAATGTAGATTTGGCAGAGGATCTTGAAGATGAGGTGAGGTGCAAGAAGAGGAAGGTGAACAAGATGGGTTACGTGTTTTGCTCGGCTATTGAGAGAGTGATTGATGGTGTATATCACTATCCGGCAGAACAGGGACAGACCCGACATACCATGAGTAGGGAGTTTATGGCGTATATAGCGCAGTTCGAGTACAAGAGCGATGTGGAGAGCGGAATGTTGGGATGAGACCCAGTAGTCTAGTAGTAGTTGTAGTAGTTCTTTATGTGATGTATATATTGATGTAATCCCAATCTTTTATGTAAGATATGGGATAGTTATGTAAACCCCAAGTAGGCTTATGCTAGAGGGGTAGTATGTTAGTGTTTTCCCCGCCTTTTGTGATATTAGGGGATATATATTGACATTTATAGAAGTATGCTATAAATGATCATATGATGTAATAATTTGGCATATGAATATAAATGATCTTATTTCAAAAATGTGTTATACAATTTTTATATCTTTTCATTTGAGAAATATTTAAGTAATATAACTAGATAATAAAAATGAAAATTTTGTGATGTAGAAAATGCCGCCCAGACGTAGATTAACTGCACCTGAGGAATCAATGAACAACGAGAGAGAGCAAGTAGATCCCATTCAGAAATTAGTTAATTTGTTAGGGGAAGCTCTTAGGGGAAGGAACAATGAACCAGTTCGGCCCAATCCCCAAGCAGTTCCAGTCACAAACTTCAAAAAATTTAGGAGCGTAGGACCCCCAGAGTTTGAGGGTACTACCGATCCAATCACTACACAAATGTGGATCAAGGAGATTGAGAAGGCTTTCACCATAGCTCGTGTGGGTGAGGACCAAAAGGCGGTATTCGCTATGTATATGATGAGGGGCAAAGCTAACTACTGGTGGGAGGCGAACCAGCAAAGAGAAGGAGAAGGGATAATAGCATGGGAGAGGTTCAAGACTCTGTTCTTCAAGAACTACTTCCCAAAGAGCATGAAGAATAAGATGGAGGTTAAGTTTTTAGAACTGAAGCAGGGTGATATGTCGGTGGCGCAATACGCGGCTAAGTTTAATGAACTAGCGCTGTTTATAGAACACCAGGTAGAGGATGAAGAGAGGAAAGCTAGATGTTTCGAGCAAGGACTGAAGCTTTGGTTGTTTAATAAGGTGTCAGTTCTTCAAATTGATTCATTTGCGACATTTCTGGAAAAGGCTATCGTTGCGGAAGGTGGTAGTGAAGCCTTAAGTTTGTATAACAAAGAAAAAAAGGGAAAGAATACGAGAAGAGAAAGCCGTAGAGGAGGAAGCAGTAGCGGGGGAAGTAACTTAGGAATAAGAAAGTGGGAGAATAACAACAACAAAAAAAACAATCAGTCAGGAAATTTTTGTGGAGGTTTTAAGAAGAGGACTGAGGGATCCCCGAAGTGTGGGAAAAATCGTCAGGGCGAGTGCTGGAAGGGGCGCAGTACTTGCTACAACTATGGCCAGGAGGGACACATTTTTCCCAACTGCCCGAAGCCAAAGAAGATCCAAGGGTGTTTCGCTTGTGGCTCAACTGAGCACCGCAATCAAGGACTGCCCGAAGAAAGGGAGCGGCAGAGGAAGTGGCCAACAAGGGGGAGGCAGTAAACTGATGATTGGCGGACCGACACAAACCAACCTCCCAACCGCCAGAACTTTTAATATAACCGTCCAGGACGCAGTAGCTACAAAGGACGTTGTGTCAGGTATTATCCCAATCAATGATATAAATGCATATGTATTATTTGATTCGGGTGCTACATGTTCTTTTTTATCTAAAGAATTTGCTAGTCGACTTAATTTACCCTGAGAACGATTAGGAAATCCTTTGAACATAGAAGTTGCAAATAAGGAAGTGATCCTTGTAGAATTCATATACCAAAATTATCGCACAAACATTAGAGATCATGAACTGAGCGTAGATTTAATCTCGATTAGATTCAGAGAATTTGAAGTAATATTGGGAATGGATTGGTTGTATAACCATGCTACTATTATTGATTGTCAGAATAAAAGTGTGAACCTTCAGACTCTAAGTAAGTCTAAGGTAGTGTTTTATGGTAGCTCATCACTTAAGCAATCGTGTTGTCTTACGATGATGCAGGCCAAAAAATTGTTAAGAAAAGGATGTGTAGGTTACTTAGCTTACATCGTGGATACTCAGAAACCGGGAGTAGAAATTAAGATAATATCAGTAGTGAACGAATTCCAAGATGTATTTTTGGACGATCTGCCTGGTCTTTCGCCAGACAGAGAAAATGAATTCGTAATAGACTTAGAACCGGGAACGACACCAATTTAGAAGGCTCCATATTGTATGGCACCAGTAGAAATGAAAGAATTGATGATACAATTGCAAGTGTTCCTCAAAGATTGATCTGCGAACAGGTTATCACCAGTTAAAAGTACAGGAGGAAGACATACCAAAGACGACATTTCGGACCCGTTATGGGCACTACGAGTTTTTGGTAATGTCATTTGGATTGACTAATGCTCTGACAGCATTCATAGACTTGATGAACTGAGTCTTCAAGCCATACTTGAATAAGTTCGTGGTAGTTTTCATCAACAACATCTTGATCTACTCGAAGATGAAAGAAGAGCACGCCGAACATCTGAAGATGGTTTTGGAAGAACTAAGGGAAGAGAAAATGTATGCAAAGTTTTCTAAGTGTGAATTTTGGATGGAGAAAGTTCAATTCTTAGGACACGTGGTGGATAAGAATAGAATCTGAGTAGACCCTGCGAAGGTAGAAGCAGTGAGTAATTGGGAGTAGCCGAAAACACCAACAGAGGTGAGAAGTTTCTTGGGGTTAGCTGGGTACTATCGAAGATTCATCCAAGATTTTTCTAAGATAGCGACCCAGTTGACCAATCTAACGAGGAAGATGGTGTAATTTGTATGGATGGAGAAATGCGAAGAAAGTTTTCAAGAGTTGAAGAAGAGATTAAGCGAAGCGCCTGTATTATCACTACCAGACAATGCAGGAGATTTCATGGCGTATAGTGATGCATCGTACAAGGGACTTGGCTGTGTGCTCATGCAATATGGCAAGGTCATTGCGTATGCATCACGACAATTGAAGGATTATGAAAAACGATACCCTACTCACGACTTAGAGTTAGCGGCAGTAGTTTTTGGGTTAAAGATTTGGAGACATTATTTGTACGGAGAGAAATGTGAGATATACATGGATCACAAGAGTCTGAAATATATCTTCACACAAAAGAAGTTGAACATGTGTCAGAGGAGGGGGTTAGAATTGATCAAGGATTATGACTGTGATATTCTTTATCACCCGGGAAAGGCAAACGTAGTTGTGGACGCTCTAAACAGAAAAGGAAGAGAGAAATTGTTCCACTTGACTACTCAGGAGTAGTTAATAAGAGAAATGGAGAAGTTGGAAATAGAGGTGAAAGGACCGGGGAAGTCTGAAGAACAGCTATTTGCAATGGAAGCTCGTCCAGTGTTACTGGATACAGTAAAGGAATCGCAAGAGAAGGATGAAGAGTGCGAGAAAATGAGAAAGTGGATCACCGAAAATGAAGAGGGAAGATTCAGAATGGATAAAGACGGTATCTTGAGATTCTAAGGGAGAGTGTGGGTGCCAGCGGTAGCTGAATTGAGAGAGGAAATTTTACACGAGGCACACAATACAACGTATTTCGTTCATCCAGGAGGAACAAAGATGTACCGAGGTTTGAGGCAACATTTTTGGTGGCCCAATCTGAAACAGAAAGTCGCAGAGTGCGTCAGTAGATGTCTTATTTGCCAACGCGTTAAAGCAGAACACTAAAGGCCGAGTGGTCTACTTCAACCGTTGGAAATAGCAGAGTGGAAATGGAAGCACATTACGATGGACTTCGTGGTGGAACTTCCAGTCACGCAGAAAGGATATAATGACATTTGGGTTATCGTGGATCGACTAACGAAGACATCACATTTTCTATCGATTATGATCTGATATAGGTTGAATCAGTTAGCAAATCTATACATTAAGGAGATTGTTTCATGACATGGAGTGTCGGCGTCAATTGTCTCTGATCGAGATCCGCGCTTCATGTCAAACTTCTGGAAAAGCTTGCAAGAGAGGATGGGAACCCAGTTAAGGTTGAGTACTGCTTATCATCCTCAGACAGACGGACAGAGTGAGCGAACAATACAAACGCTAGAGGACATGTATAGGACTTGCATGATGGACTTCTAGGGAAATTGGGATGATCACTTACCCCTAGTAGAATTTGCATATAACAATAGTTACTATGCGAGTATCGGCATGCCACCGTACGAAACTCTTTACGGGAGAAAGTGCATAATGCCATTATGTTGGGACGAAGTTAGAGAATGACGAATGTTAGGACCAAAGTTAGTGCAACAAATTGCAGACGTGGTGACAGTGATAAGAGCCAGATTGGTAGCAACTCAAGATCGCCAGAAAAAGTACACAGACTTGCATCGACAAGACCGAGACTTTAAAGTTGGTAGTTTCGTATTCCTAAAAGTATCTCCCTGGAAAGGAAAAATATGATTCGACAAGAATGGAAAATTGAGTCCAAGATTCATAGGACCATTTGAAATATTGAAACGAGTGGTCGAAGTGGCATATAAAGTAGCATTACCACCTGAGTTGGAGCACATCCACAACGTGTTTCACATTTCTATGTTACATTCGTACAAGCCTGACTACAAACACTTGATTTCTTATGAGCCCATTCAAGTGGAGAAGAACCTGGCGTATGAAGAAATTCATGTCCAGATATTAGATAAGAAAGAGAAGATATTAAGAAACAAAGTTATATCTTCTGTAAAATTGCTTTGGCGTAACCACGATGCGGAGGAGGCCACGTGGGAATTAAAAGATAAGATGAGGAGAGACTATCCTCATCTATTTGTGTTACCTTGTACCAATTCCGAGAAAGGAATTTTTATAAGGGTGGAGGATGTAAGAACCGTTAATTTCATGAATAAATAATATTATTGATATTTATAAGAATGTAAATATTTATTTTATATAAATGTCTATGTGGCATGAACTAGTAACTCAATAAAATTAAATTGAATTAATGATAATTGAGAAAAATGTGGAGTTAATGATAAGCTCATAGAATGCCTTGTGTGGCACAGTGATGAGAATTATGATGGATAATTAATTAAAGAGGGAATTAATAAGTGGATAATTAATTAATATAATGATATTAATTAATTATTATTATGAGTGATAGCTTATTAATGAATAATTAATTGATTAACATAATATATTAGTATTTGCTTAATTAATTGCTATATGCGACGACGTGTAATTACATGTTATATCTATATAATATAGAGTGTAGTGTGACACTACAAGAGACTATGTAATATAGAAACTATATAGTAAGATTAATCAATTGTATAAGCTACACCAATGACGTTATGTGACCATGTGTTATATGCAGTGCATTAGTGTGTACTTTATGAGATATTAAATTAGACTATATAAATAATTGATACTAATAATTATTTCAATAATTAAACATAATTGAAATAATAAGGTTTATGATAATGTGGTGTGTCACTACTCAATTAAATTATAATTTGGCATTTTCAAAATGTACATGGATTATATTATGTATATGGATGTGTATGCCCAATTTGCTATCATGTAATATTGTTATATAATTAAAATCCATGTATGCACCCAATTGGATTTAAAACCTAAGTATATTAGATGTGTATGAGTATAAACCTTTAGTGTGTAGCATTATTTCATTCCTAACTTGTCAAATGCTGAGTATATAGTTTGTCCCAAAATGAGAGTCACCCTTCATTTCTCATTCACGTGTATACCCAATGGCCTAGCCTATCCCCTTACTTCTCAATCTCAGCAAACTAGCAATCATGAAGGGGGAGTGGCTTAAATAGTGGCATTGATTTTTTACTTCACCAACTCCTCAAATTGCCCGACATGTTCTCTCATCTTCTACTAGTTTCAAACAATGTGCAATAGCTTTGTATGGTTATTGAATCCTCTATAAATTAAGCACTCTCTTCCCATTTCAATGTTGCTGAGATTATTTGCTAAGTTTCTATAGAGAGTGTTGAGGGAGTAATCTGATATTGAGAGGAAGCTCTGTCCAAATTCAAAGCACAAAGGTATAACATTACATTGTGTTCTTAATTCAAGTTTGATTAATGCTTGAATGAGCATGAATTCTTGTTAATTGGATATGTAAGATGATGTTAGTGAGTTAGTAGATGTTGTATGCATGATATAAAAGTAATATAATTATTTACAAGCATGTTTCATGTATGCCTAGCTAAACATGATTGATATTGAGATCGGGGTTAATCTGACAGTCTGATTGGAGATCGGAGTTGATTTGATGGCCCAATATTGAGATTGGGGTTGATCTGATGGTCCGATTGGAGATCGGAGTTGATTTGATGGCTCTATATTGAGATCGGAGTTGATCTGGAGTACCAATATTGGGGATCGGATTTAAGTTGATTGATGGCTTTGCCCTCCTACAGTGTTAGCATTGGGGCAAAGAAAATTTCGAGTGTCTACAGATGCCCCTCTTTATCATGCTCATGCAATGTAATGAAATGGACAGGATAAAGATTGGTAGACACTGAAAATGCCAACGCAGACGCACGGCAATGCTCGATATGGCATGTTATGGTTGATAGATACCTTTGAGGAGATAGGGTCAGCATGGATTGCTTCATATCATTGACTGTTGGGGATAACGTTATCTATGACAACCCTCGAGGTTAATAAGATTGTCGTTAATTGACCTCCCTGATGGGTTATCGGAGTTAGGATATAAAAGCCATCTTTCGTTACTTTCTGCTGGGGATGACGATATTCATGATAGCCTTCTTGACTCTGATGGGGATAATATTATGGATGCATCCTTGGTTTGAGACCAATGGTTTCCCTATCAATCGATATTGTGTGTAGGTGCCGTTGTATATTTTGAAAGTTCGTCCATGGGGATATCTTCCGGTTATCGAGTTACCTCAACGGAAGCTTCTGACGCCTACCTAAATGATAGTTTGCACTGGTAGTTTGCCACAAGAGAATACATCATCGATCCTGGCTAATAATCCCTTTAAGGATGTGTATAATAGATTCCATCATCTGTCCTCTGTAGGGATGAAGTAATATATGGCTTTCGCTCCTAGATCATCTCCCGATGTCTCATGGGGCTAATCCGACGGTTGAAGCGTCATTGGGGTTGAGCCAACGGCTGGACTGGATTTCGATCTGTACCCGAACTTTACTGGAGATAAACCAACGGTTGAACTGGACTTTAGTCTGTACTCGAACTTCGCTAGAATGTAACCAACGGATGAACTGGACTTCGGTCTGTATCAGAACATCGCTAGAATGGAACCAACGAATGAACTTGGCTTTGATATATACCCGAACTTCGCTGGAGTTGAACCAATGGTTGATCTTGGCTTCAGTCTGTACCCGAACTTCTCTGGAGTTGAACCAGCGGTTGAACTGGCTTCGGCTGTACCTGAACTTCGCTGGAATGTAACAAACTGTTGAACTGGACTTCGGTCTGTACCCGAACTTCGCTAGAATGGAACCAACGGATGAACTGGACTTCGGTCTGTATCCGAACTTCGCTAGAATGGAACCAACGAATGAACTTGGCTTCGGTCTGTACCCGAACTTCGCTGGAGTTGAACCAATGGTTGATCTTAGCTTCGGTCTATACCCAAACTTCTCTGGAGTTGAACCAACGGTTGAACTGGACTTCGGTCTGTACTCGAACTTTGCTGGAATGGAACTAATAATTGATCTTGGCTTTAGTCAGTACCCGAACTTTGCTGGAATGGAACCAACAGTTGAACTTGGCTTTGATTTGTACCCGAACTTTGCTGGTATGGAACCAACGACTGAACTTGGCTTTGGTCTGTACCCGCACTTCGAGAAATGGCAGTTTTAGGCAGTTTTGCGCAGTTCTTGCACAATTTTTTTTTGTAGTTTGCTTTGTCGATCCCCGGACATGGCTCCAGGATGAATACCAAGGGTCTCCGTGGGGTTTCCCTTTTTGTCAAATTCCAGCTGCTTAACCGCAGACTTTCAGGACAAACCGCTCAATCGCGTAGAGATTTTTCTTCAGATTTGACTCGGCAGCTCAGTTAAACTCTGTTTTGACTTGAATCAGACCGAGACCGGGGGAGTGGTACCCACCTTAGGCTACCGCAGGTGGAGGTGTGGCCACCTGGGCTTTAAATTGGGCTGCGGGATTTTCATTTTTCAAGTTTCCAATTTGAGTTCCAAATGGATTTTTGATCTTCTTTTTCAGATCTACGGAGTTCGGGTAGCTATTTTCTAATTCCGTCAGTTCCTACGCGTTCAGCGCAGCGCAGGTAACGTTTTACATACTTTTTTCATAGATTTTGACCTTTAAAAGCATGTGAACCACTTAGGGTGCTTTTAGACGCTATGTATAAAAAATGTATGCATATATGACCTGCTAAAATTTTTTTAACTTCATATATATGCATATCTTACTGTAATGCACGTTTGGATGTAAGAAAATTCAGGTTCTGAGACAGTGTTATTTTACACTTTATAATCAGTTTAATCATCCTTTTTGAGGCCTAGTGAGCCTGGATTTTCAACTAAAAAATGTCCATGGTAATTTGGCTACCACGTGAGGTTGACTTTTGATTTTTTTTTCATAAATATGAACCGTTTCTATTTTTGGATAGGTGTGTTACTGAATGGCCACCTAAACATGCCTATGTGTATGTGGACGGTCCATTTTATAAAGAAGACTCTGGCAAAAAATTTTCAAAATCTTAGGCATTGAAAAACATGCATTTTTGACTCTACCAGGGATTTTCGTGACTAACCTATGCAAGTTTTTAGCTTCTAGGTTTTGAAAACATGCAATTTTAACTTTATTGGGTATTTTTGAAAGACCCATGCATGTCTTAGGACCTAGAGATATATGCTGGACTGATTGAACATGATAAGCCATAGGTTTTAGGCTTACCACACCCTTTCTGAGGTGATTTGGAGTATTGGTGTATGCGATGAATTGCGATAGACCCGGCAGTTCCAGCAGGGTATCCTTAGGTATCAGATGGAGGAGGGCTTCTGATGTTCCTCAGCCTCGTCCAGCTCGGACGCCTAGTAGATTGGTGGAGGCAATGATTCGTCCAACACAGGACGAACAGCCACTTGATATTGATGATGAAGAGGTTCCTTTTGCTGCTTTTGGTCCCGCTCAGGTTCCACGTGCGGAGGTCCCTGACATTGTTGTGCAGACGCAGGAGTTGTTAGGCGACTTGAGACGCCATCCTTCGAGATATCTTCATACCAACGAGGTGACTTGAAGTTTTTCTTCTCTCTAGATTCTTTTCTTCCTTTTTGCCATTCTCGGGGCCTAGGTTTTTGACATGGGTTAGTTTTTTATGTAGGTTCCCGGCTTTACGCATCCTCGAGGGAACTAGTTCAGCGTGCACTCCCTTTATTTAACGATGCATCAGGAGTACAGGGACATCGTGGATGGCTGGGGGTTTCAGGCATTTTTCTCTATTCTGCCCCGACGTTGCCCCTGGGGGTATATGAGGGCTTTATCTAAGCGCTGGTTCCTCCAGACTCAGTCCCTTAATCTTTTAAACTTTGAGGTGATGATGACTCCTATGGATTGGAGGTTTATCACCGGCATTGAGTTTGAGGGCGAGCAAGTGCATGCTGTGGCTGATATTATGCCCACTGCAGTTCGGTCCCTGCTGGGAGTTCATACGATGACGTTCAAGGGTCGGACGGTCTGATCTGGTCCCTTAACAGATATCCCTATGAAGGGCATAGATGGCTTCACTTTATCAGAGGGCCCGTACAGCCAGAAGGCATTTGGCAGTTGGTGGAGCCCTCGTACGATTGGAGCTTAGACTCGTGCCACCTAGTTCATAGAAGACATGATGCCTGGGTCTGTGATGATGGCAAACTGGATAGCTTTCCTTAGGGAGCCTACTCATGCAGACCAGATAGCAGATCTGACCAGGGAGTTGGAGTAGGCCCGTTTCTTTATCAGGCATCTTGGCCGAGATCTGTCAGAGGCATCTTCTTTTAACCCGTCTAGCTCAAGAGCAGGTCCCTCTTCAGGTCCATTTAGCAGCAGCTTTGCAGGGGCAGATCCTCCCTTATACCGTCTAGACATGCCTGATAGCAGCGATTTTGTATCCACCGAGGAGATGGAGTAGGTCGATCGTTTTAACATTGATGTCATCAACTTCCTTTGACAGCTATTATAGCTATACTTTTTAGTGAGCCACTATTTTGGCTATTTGGCGGTTCTGCAATCATTTTGATAAACCACTGTATTAGTTGGGTGGTGGTGCCCCATTTCCCTGTATTTTCCTTTTTTTTTTGTATTATTAGACAGGGATGATGCCCGCAGTAGATAGCTTATTGTAGATATTCATGATCTTTTTTATCTATCGCATCATGTTTATATTTGTCATAATGCATATATTATGCCATATATATGCATTTAGACAGGTGAGTTTGACCCCTGGATGGTCTTGTGGTATGGTGATACAGATGACGTCATCTTTCGTCAGTCGTATTGAGCATGTACCACCATCTGCAGGCGGTATCATTGAGGTCTTGGTATGAGATTCTGCTCTTTTCAGCTAGGGAGACAGTGGACCATATATTGGGGCATTCACTGGCCCTTGCGGAGTTTAGAGTTCCATACGAGTTTGTTGACGACCTTTTACCCTTATGGATGCCTGAGAGGCAGGTGTTCCGCATCGGGCGGCGTGAGCTATCGCCGACTCTGGAGGAGTACCAGAGATTCATTGGTTTGGACTTAGAATTGTCGTACGCTCTAATGGCGATTAGCGACATGCGAAGACCGTTCATCCGGCTATTCGGCCTTCGTCAGAGTATAGTCATGGATGAGATTGTTTCTGGGCATGTGATCTCTATTGACTTCTTGATCGAGCGCTTTCGCGAGATTGATAGCTATGATCGCCATGTCGGGGATTTTGTTATTTCGACAGAGGTATGGCATGCGGCCAGAATAGATATTCTGCTGATATGTGTTGTGGAGCACGTATACATGCCGCTACGCTTGGATCATCTCGATGTGGGATTGGTAGTCGTGATTAGGGCCCTTAGATAGGGTAGTACCCTCATCCCTATGATACTGGCTGAGACACTGAGGTCAGTCACTCATTGTAGTACCCATCCGAAGGGGTTTTTTCGAGGTAGTTCGGTCTTGCTGTATATATGGCTGATGTCCCACATACGACCGATTAGATTCTTCAGGCCTCGAGGTTTTTTCTTCACTCACGAGACATCCATAGTTTACTCCTTTCAGCCTGCGGAGTGCATTAGTGCAGAGTTATGGTTGGCACGAATATTGAGCATCCGTTCTTGATCTTGCCATGCTCAGGGCTAGCGTCCCCATATAGCTTTATCACCCATGCTTCTGGCCTGGATTATTTACCCCTGGTGGGATTGAGGGAAGTGACTACCCCTTGGCAGCGATGGAGCAGTTTGATCAGTTTCAGAGTCTGCACCGTTTTGAGGGGCCTACTAATCAAAGGATGTCGGCTTCGTCTATGTCATCCACTGACTTTGTTAGAGTATATGAGTGTTGGACTCATCGAGATAAGGCTGATTTCTCTAGTAGCCATCTAGGCTATTCTTCAGAGTATTCTGCCTGGTTGGAGGCAGAGATGGCAGTGGCAGCAGAGGCTTCTTCATCTCCTATTATGGACTCTGACAAGGAGGAGCCCATGGAGGATCTGGATTCTCCTAAAGACGATGAGATGTTAATGGGTTTGACCACAGCATTAGTTAGTGATCCCCCAACCATTCCTGCGGGGACAGATCCGGCTTTAGCGGACTCAATATTCAGGATGACCTTTGAGCGAGACTCGGCTAAAGTGCAGATGTTAACTGCCTTGTCTGGCAAAGATTTAAGTTTGGCGGAGAGAGATGGGCTCAGGGCCGCTTTGGATGTTGGATTGATTGAGTGAAAGGAGCTCCAATCTGCCAGAGACACAGCTATTGTAGAGCGAGATGAGATCCGCTCGGCTAGGGATGCAGCATATGTTAAGATCGAGGAGACTTTGGTTGCTCGGGATGCAGCCTTTGCGGAGAGGGATGAGGCTATAGCTTCCCTTAATTTTCACATTCCTGATAGTACTGCTCTTCGATCTTACACTCATGGTTTAGTTACCGAGATGAGTGCGTACATTAATGACCACAGCGCCACCTTGCAGATGACCGTGGAGGTACTGGGCCGTATGGAGGCTGAGGGGATTGCACTTATAGCTGCTCCACCATATTAATAGAGAGATGCCATGCTGGCATTGCTGGCCCGCTTATCCTTGGTTCTATAGACTAGCTTTATTTTTTATGCACAGACTAGACCAGCCATTTTTATCATATACAGGGCATCATGTATATATCAAACAGTGTTATATATCAAAGATATATAGTTTTGATTCACTTCCCTGATTAGATATGTACTATCATTGCTGAGTGATTACCACTTCTTTTATGACTCGCAGTTGTAGATGTATCTTAAGCTTCTCCTTGATGGACTGACAGTTGAGATGTCAGGGAGTATCTCAGATGGGCCTGTTGATTAGGATAGCTTAATAGGATTTAGCTTTTGTATGTCTTCGGTGTCTTGGGGTTTTTATTTTTTCTTGAGGGTTAAACCGCGCCGTGGCTGCCTATGTACTCCCGGGTTGAGGGAGATCAGGTTATTCGTAGTTTAGGTTGTTTGGTTGGAGAAAGGTTTGAAAAGTATTTATCTTGGGTTTTTGAGTTTGGTTTGATGAGTTTTTAAGTTTTTTATTTGGTTTGATCGCACCAGAAATGGCTGCCTACGTACTCCCGGGTGTTGGGAGATCAGGTCATTCGTAGTTTCGGTTTTCTAGTGAAAAACTGAACCTGATTTGATTCGTAGGACCTGGATGCGGGTATGCATGTGTCTCAGATGTAGTACCTTTTGATGGGGTCTGAATTGATGAGTTGGGGAAATGCGTTCCCATCCATTTCTTGTAGTTTGATAGCTCCCCCTGTCAACACCTCCTTGACAATGAAAGGGCCTTCCCAATTTGGGGCGAACTTTCCTTTGGCTTCATCCTAATTGGCCAAGACTTTCTTTAGCACCAAGTCATTTTGTTTGAATTGCCAAATTTGGACCTTTTTGTTGTAGGATCTGGTGATCCTTTGCTGGTATAACTGTCCGTGGAAAATGGTTGTAGCCCTCTTTTCATCTATCAGGGACAGTTGATGATATCGGTCTTGCAACCACTGATCTTTGTCTACCTGAGCGTCGATCATAACTCGCAAGGATTCCATCTCTACTTCTATGGGAAGGACTGCCTCCATGCCATAGACCAATGAATAGGGGGTAGCCCCAGTAGAGGTGCGCATTGACGTCTTGTAAGCTAACAGGGTGAGAGGCAGCAGGTCAGGTCATTCCTTGTGATTGGCAGACATTTTCTGCATGATCTTCTTGATGTTTTTATTGGCGGCTTCGACCGCACAGTTCATCTTGGGCCGATAGATGACGGAATTGAGATGCTTGATGTAGAACTTACTGCACAATTCTTTTATCATTTGATTGTTCAGGTTTTTGGCGTTGTCTGATACGATCACCTCCGGTTGTCCATATAGACGTACGACATTGTTTTCTGATGAAACTAATGATGACCTCTTTTGTGACTTTGGGAAAAGAGGCTGCTTCAACCCATTTGGTGAAGTAATCGATCATAGTGAAGATGAATCAATGACCATTACTGGCTTTTAGTTCCACTGAACCTATCACATCCATTCCCCATATGGAGAAAGGCCATGGTGAACTCATGTTGTGCAGCTCATTTGGAGGAGCGTGGATGGCATTTCCATGTATTTGACATTGAAAACATCTCTTGACGTGATCATCGCAGTCAGCTTTGAGAGAGATCCAATAATGTCCTGTTCTGATTATCTTCTTGGCCAGCAAATGACCGCTCATGTGTGGACCACAGACTCCACCGTGGATTTCATCCATTAATCTTTGGGCTTGATCTTTGTCGAGGCATCTTAATAGGTCTATTCCAGCATCCCTTTTGTACACTGCATCTCCGCTTAAATAGAAATTTATGGCCATTCTGTGAATCCGTTTACGCTCTAGGTGGCTTGCCCCAGCAGGTGTGGATCCATCACGGAGATATTCCTTGATGTCTTGATACCAAGGCTGCTTGACAGGAGGTATTTCATTTGATACTTCTCCAACGTAACTCCCATATGTCGGGGCTTTCTGAATTATGAACTGGATGTTGGGAAATCCACTCTTATCGGATATGCGGATTAATGAAGCCAACGTTGCCAATACATCAGAAAAGTCATTTTGACCCTCAGGAATATGAACGAAGGTTATGTCTTCGAATTCCCAGGATTGTTTTGAGGACCTGCCGATGATAGGGCAGCAAATGCAGTTCTTTGGTGAGATACGCGCCGGTGGTTTGTCTGATGACCAGCTCGGAATCTTTGAAGACTAGTAAGTGCTTGATAAACATGGATTGGGCTAGCTTCAACCCCAATATAAAGCCTTTATACTCAGTCGTGTTGTTGGTGTTGCCAAATTAAAGTTTGGTAGACACAGGATACTGTTTTTCTGTACTAGAGATAAGGACTGCCCCAGCTCCGGCACCTTCCATGTTTACCGCTCCGTCGAAATATACTTTCCATGGTTGGACTATTTTCTCATACTGGAGTTGTTGAGCTGTCATGATCCCATCATCTGGAAATATGTCTCCAGGGGCTCGAACCCTCCTGAAGGTGCTTCAGCTAATTGATCTGCAATACCTTGACCCTTGATTGACTTCTGAGTTACGTAGACAATGTCGAACTGTTGTAGGATTAACTGCCATTTGGACAATCGATAATTCAGCATTGGTTTGTTGAATACGTATTTGAGTTGATCCATACGGGATATGAGGTAGATCGTATGCCCATGCAAATAGTGTTGCAACCTCATAGCGGCCCATGCCAATGCACAATATGTCTTTTCGATCAGGGTGTATTTTTGTTCACCACTGCTGAATCTTTTGCTGATGTAGTAGACGGCTCTTTCCTTGCTACTATCATCCTTCTGTCCTATCATACAGCCCATTGCATTGGCATTAACGGACAGGTACATGAACAAAGGGACTCCATCCCTTGGGGGTATCAGAACAGGAGCTTCAGTCAGCTGCTTCTTGATGGCAAGGAAGGCTTGTTGACAATCCTTATTCCATTTGGTGGAGGAATTCTTCCTTAGCAGCTTAAAGATGGGTTCACAGGTTGTTGTGAGCTATGAAATGAAACGTCTTATAAAGTTAATCCTTCCCAGGAATCCCCGTATCTCCTTTTCTGTACGAGGTACGGGCATTTCAGTTATGGCTTTGATCTTGGCAGGGTCGAGCTCGATGCCCCGATTGCTCACCAGAAATCCTAACAGCTTGCCTGCTTTGACGCCAAAAGCATATTTGGCGGGATTCAGCTTGAGGTTATACTTACGTAACCTATTGAACAGCTTCCTGAGATGGTCAAATGTGATATCCTCCCTCTGGGATTTGATGATGATGTCATCCACATAAACTTCTATCTCTTTGTGCATCATGTCATGAAAGAGGGCCATCATGGCTCGCTGATACGTGGCTCCGGCATTAATGAGGTCGAAGGATAGTCGTCTGTAGCAGAAGGTTCCCCAGGGAGTGACAAAAGTTGTTTTCTCCTGGTCCTCTTCAGTGACCATGATTTGATGATAACCAGCAAAGCAATCCACGAAGGAATACATGACATACTGCGCAGTATTGTCAATCAGTATGTGGATGAAAGGTACTGGGAAATTATCCTTGAGGCAGGCTTTGTTCAAATCCCAGTAATTTACGCAGACTTGTACCTTCCCTCCGGGCTTAGGCACGAGAACTATATTTGACAGCCACTCTACGTATGTTGATACCATGATGATTCAGGCTTTGAATTGTTTAACGACTTCTTCTTTGACTTTCAGACTCCACTCAGGTTTCAATCGCCTAAGCTTTTTCTTGACTGGTTTGAACCCTTCTTTGATGGGCATTCGATGGATGAAAATATCAGTAGACAAGCCAATCATTTCTTTATGTGACCATGCAAATACATCCTGGTACTGTCTTAGGAGCTCGATCAGGTCGGCTTTTTGATTTAGTGTGAGGTCTGAACCTATTTGGATTTCTTTAATGTTTTTGGAGGTTCCTATATTGATAGTGGTGGTTTGTTCTAGGTTTGGTTTGGGTTTGTCTTCAACCTATTCTTTGATCTCCTCGGGCACCTCATAGTCATCTTCCTCCTCTTGATCAATATCTATCAAGTCGAAGTTCAGTTCTACATCAAAGTTGTAGTCTTTGACAGGTTGGCATCTCATCAGCAGAGACACATCCAATGCTTGGGTCCTGAAACAAAAATGCTTTCATTAATATATACAACTGCTTAAACATACAGAGCATTTAACATGACAGAAATTACTGTTATAGCTATGCGATCAAAAGTAAGCAGTAAATGAAAGCATGGTGAAGGGCAGATGTACTCTCTGCCCCTTTACCCTTTTCGACCAAGGCAAGGGATACTGTTCCAGTTGTCCAAGGTCAGATTCTCATGAACCGAGAGAATTGAGGAATTGTGCTCGTCTGCCTCTTCTTGGATAACAACTGAGACATCCTTTAGAATAAGGTCGAGGCTTTTTTGTGGATTGTTCCTCTTCTTGATGCGAGGAATTTGGCCATGATCTTCGTTGTCACTATCTGGGAGTTCGTCATTCATACCCTCGTAGTTGCTAATGACCCTCATATTGGCGAATGGGTCTCGTCCTTCATACAGGATCTTTTCTTTTCCCTTTTCGCTGTCTGCCTCAGGCTTAAGGGCTTTCCTTCATGGACAAGTATGATTGGAGGAAATAGCATGGCTGATACCGCAGTCGGGATTTTCCTCGTACGTTTCACCCATCCGATATTTGTGAGATTTGGCAGCAGAATTATGGAGGCATGAGCCTTGGGATGTTTATGTGGGTTCCGGAGGCTTGACCCGGATGAATATCCCAATCCTTCTCTCCCAGTCTGACTTGGGATTTAGACTGACATCTTGATACCTTGCTTATCATTTCCCAACCCTTCTCCAGGTTGGAAACCTAATGATACCATCTCCTGGCCTACCGTCATTTCTTCGGAGGAGATTTTTGGTTTCAGGGCTGGCGCTCCAATAGGTAGATACTGGCTATCGCTCACCTCTAGAGCTTGAAACCTTGCAGGTTCAATCCCCGCATCTAAGCTGATTACTGGCATGTCCCCATGTATGTAGGCAGGGTATTCTGGTTCGGTATTCACTGTGATGAGGCTGCCGTTGATAATGTACTTGAGTTATTGATGGAGGGTGAATGGCACTGCCCCTGCCATGTGGATCTAAGGTCTACCCAACAATAAGTTATATCCAGTGGCGATGTTGAGCACCTGGAAAGATACGTAGAAAGTGTGCGGGCCAATCTCTAAAGGTAGTTCGATTTCTCACATAGCTTGGCGCCGCGATCCGTCAAAAGCCCGGATGACCACATGACTGATTTTGATCCTGTTCGAATTGATCTTCATTCTTTCTAAAGTGTCATATGGACAAATGTTAAGGGATGATCCTCCATCGATGAGCACACCTCCAATCACATATTCGGAGGACATTATAGCTATATGCAGGGACTTGTGGTGGCCCGTTCCCACTACTGGAATATCATCATCAGTAAAGGATATTACATTGTTGTTAAAGATGTGTTCAATCATGTGACAAAATTTCTCGATATCCACTGTATGTGGCAAATGAGCTTCTTCTAGTACTTTCACTAGAATGTTGTGATGATCCGCTGAGGATAGGACCATGTCGAGGATGGACACTTGTTTAGGTGCGTCCTTCAAACTTTGCACTACTTTGATTTCATTGTGTCCCATTTTGTTGAGGAACTCTTTGATTTTCTCTTCAGCCACCTTTTCTTTGATTCGAATGACGGGTTTGATCACCTGCTGTGGCAGGTATAATAGATTGTCCTTTGGCACAACGGTAATGTTGTTTGAAGTGGAGCCTTCATTGTTCTCGTAGTTCCATGGGACACTCTTCAGACTAATAATTGGATATTGAGGTCTGAAGGGAAAAATCAAAGGCTCAGGTGCGGCAACCTTTACAGGGTTGTGCATTTCTTGGACCCCTTTCCCGGGAAGTACTAAGGGTTTGAGAGTCGACTCCCTATAGCAGGATATGACAGCCACTGTGTTCTGGTTCCATATAGTGGGGATCCAGAGAGTGTCATTATCTGGAAGATTGAGAATTTGATTTCCCCTTATCAATTCCCCGCTTTCAATCATGTTTTGAATCAGGTTACGAAGTTCCCAGCAATCTTCAGTATCATGGCAGGGTGAATTGGAATGATACTGACATATTTGGTCAGGTTTGAATTTTCTGGCTCTAGGGTTCAATGGAGGTAACAAGTCTGCAACCATTTTCTCGTTGATTAGCATTTGAAGGATTTCTTCCATTGATTGGTTTAGGTTGGTGAAGTTCCTCTGAAATAGGAATTTCCTATCAGTTTGGACACTCGCTTCTTTGACCCCCCTTGTTAGTCCAGGGTCCATACTCGTGAGACCGGCTATGATCTTGCCTGGAATTGATTTCTGGTGTGAGAGGACAATCAATGTCAGATCTATTGGCCTGTTTTATCATTTTTTTGGTGATCTGATGCTAATAGACGACCAGTTCTGCCAATTGTTC
Source organism: Panax stipuleanatus (assembly GCA_020205555.1). Lineage (NCBI taxonomy): Eukaryota > Viridiplantae > Streptophyta > Magnoliopsida > Apiales > Araliaceae > Panax > Panax stipuleanatus. The sequence continues at coordinate 115,354,702 of CM035121.1, read as the reverse complement.
GATCTGCTCCTTGATAGACTTGATCTCCTGCTCTATCAGGAACTGCCTTTCTGATATTTCCCAACTGCCTGGGGTGCTGATGAGTTGGTTATATACCAACGATTTGATATTCGTTATAGCTTATTTCTTGCTTACTTTGAGTTATTTTAGTATTATTTTACCTGATTTCATGTTATGTTGTCCAGGATTTGATTTGAGGGGAAACCAGGAAGAAAAAGGGTATAAAAAATGTAAGTGAACAGGAAATGACCCCCGCTGGGGCGGGCGTCTTCAAGTCAAAACCCCGCTGGGGCAGGGGTGCAAAATGTCCACACAGGAAAGTGGCATGCCGCCGGGGCGGGCCTGCGGCAGGGATATTATGCATCGTGAGGTGGTTTTATCTACGTTAGTGTTTTTGATTAATAAATATAAACTGGGAAAAAAGATAACTATCAGAAATACGATTATAAGTGAAGTTGTGGGCTTAATTCTCTCAAATCTATTAAATTCTTGATTTAGTGTGCGATTGTTCTAATTAATAATTTAGTTATAAAAATATCTTTTGACCACTAGTTTGATAAAGTTGAAATGCTATAAAATTGGTAATTGCTTGATTAAGCAGTAATTATTGTCTTTGTGGGTACGATCTCTGATTTATCACTGTATTACTTGTTGACCACGTACACTTGTGTGGTGTGCGTAGAAAATACACAACAAGTTTTTGGCGCCGTTGCCGGGGACAGTATTTGCGTTTATTACTTACAATATCGATTTAAGTAGATCAGTTTTAATTAAACATATATATATATATTCTTTTTTTGTTTATTTGGTTATTTCAGGTACTTTCAAGTAGTGCATGCAAACTAGATCGAAGAAGCCAGAGTTGTTGCCCTTCGAGGACGACATCGACAAAAGGTTTCGGAGGTTAACTAAGTGGATTGCAAAGAATCAAGAGGAATTTGAAACACTCAGAACAAACATGGAGGAACAGCAACGGGAAGACAAACCAATAAAGGACTATAATATACCAAAGATCTGAGAAATTCACTCAAGTATAGCCAGGCTAGCAATCAATGCAAATAACTTCGAGATTAAGCCTGGGACAATACTGATGGTGCAGAACACTTGTCAGTTTGGAGGTCTTCCGAATGATGATCCGAATAGTCATATTTTTCATCGAAATTTGTGACACTTTTAAGGTAAATGGAGTGTCAGACGATGCGCTCAAGTTGAGGTTGTTTCCCTTCTCGCTCAAAGACAAGGCGAAGGCTTGGTTACATTCTGAACCACCGGGATCAATCACGACATGGAATGATCTAGCACAGAAGTTTTTGGCCAAGTTCTTCCCACCATCGAAGACACATAGGATAAGGACGGAGATATCTGCATTTACACAGTACCAAGGGGAGCCACTCTATGAAGCATGGGAAAGATATAAGGAGTTGTTGAGGAAGTGCCCACATCACGAATTTCCGCCCTGGATGCAGTTGAGTAATTTTTACAATGGAGTATCGAGTTAGATAAGATCTAGCATTGATGCAGCTTCACAGGGAGCTTTTCTAACGAAGAAATTTGAGGACGGATGGGCATTGATAGAAATGATGGCTTCAAATGGGTACCAATGGCCGATCGAAAGATTAACTCAGCCCACAGTAGCAGGTGTTCTGCAAGTGGATAATTTGACAGCTATATTGGCACAACTAGCATCTTTACAAAAGAGTATTGAGACCATGACAAAGGGAAACATGCAGCAGGTAGCAGTCGTATGTGAACTTTGTGCAGGAGAACATCCGATTGAACAGTGTGCACTTAACCCAGCTGCAGTTCTTTATGTGGGTAACTATAACAAACCAGCCAACACCTACCAGAATATATACAATCAGGGGAATAGGAACCACCCGTACTTCTCATGGAGCAACACCGAGACTCAAAACCAGCAGTAGGCTCCACGACAAACATACCCTCCTGGTTTTCAGAATCAGCAGCAACAGACCACACCACGGCAGGAGGAAAAGTCAGGTTGGGGAGAAGCTCTAGCCAGATAGAAATTAGAACATAATATGATGGCAAGATCTCTAATGATGGAAATGAAGAATCTATCCATTTAAATGGGACAGATAGCTAGTGCAGTAAATAAATGGCCCCAAGGATCTTTACCGAGTGACACAGAGAAGAATCCGAAAGGAGGACATGAGCAGTGTCAAGCGGTGACACTTAGGAGTGGAAAATAGCTAGATGAGCTAGATTTGGAGAAGCCAATAACCGAAGAGCAAGTCGAGACTAATAAGAAACAGACAGTAGAAAGGGAAGCAGGAGAAAAACCCGTGGAAGAAGAAAAGGTAAGTCCACCTATAGTCTACCCTCCACCGCCGTATCCATAAAGGCTCCATAAACAGAAACTACAGCAACAGTTTACCAAATTCCTGGAAGTGTTCAAGAAGCTGCATATAAATATACCGTTTACGGAGGCATTAGAGCAGATGCCTAGTTATGCCAAGTTTATGAAGGATATCCTGTTAAAGAAAAAAAGACTAGAGGATTTCGAAACTGTGGCACTGACAGAGAATGTAGTGCGATTCTGCAAAAGAAGCTTCCTCCGAAGCTGAAGGATCCGGGTAGTTTCACCATTCCATGCACTATAGGGAGTGTAACCTTCAACAAATGCCTTTGTGATTTGGGTGCCAGTATAAACCTTATGTCGCTATTAGTTTACACTCAATTAGGGTTACCAGCACCTAAACCTACCAACATCTCCCTACAGTTGGCGGACAGATCAGTAACTTATCCATGGGGAATTGTTGAAGACATCTTGGTGAAAGTGGACAAATTACTCTTTCCTGCAGACTTCATCATCCTCGACTACGAAGAAGATAAGGATATCCCAATAATCCTTGGGCGACCATTCTTGGCTACTGGAAGGACACTCATCGACGTGCAGAAAGGAGAGTTGACCATGAGGGTGCACGATCAAGAAGTCACCTTCAATGTATTCAAGGCCATGAACTTTCCCAAGGAAGATGAGGAGTGTTACCAGGTGGATATAATAGACACAGTGGTGGATGAGGAACAACTGCAAATACTGAATACCGACCCACTAGAGTTAGCATTGATGGAAGATTGTGATGAAGGGGAGACAGAAATAATAGAATATTTGCAACTGTTAGAGGCACACCAGAGATCGAGTAGATAAAACCACTAGTTGAGCCCTTGGAAATAGCAGGAGCGTCTTCAGAAAAGATGAAGCCATCACTCCAGGAACCACCTAAGCTTGAACTAAAGCCCTTACCTAATCACCTCAGGTATGCATTTTTAGGAGATTCATCTACTTTACCTGTTATTATTGCATCTGTACTTAACCCCATGCAGGAAAGTAAGCTGTTGAGAGTGCTGAGGGAATATAAATCTGCTATTGGCTGGACCATCGTCGACATTAAAGGGATCAGTCCATCATTCTGTATACACAAAATCCTAATGGAGGAGGATAGCAAGCCCACAGTAGAACAACAGAGGCGGCTCAATCCTATAATGAAAGAAGTGGTGAAGAAAGAGATCTTGAAATGGTTAGACGCCGGAATTATCTACCCAATTTCAAACAGTGCATGGGTGAGCCCAGTCCAATGTGTGCCAAAAAAGGGCGGTATGACAGTGGTGAAGAACGAAAATAATGAGTTGATACCAACCAGAACAGTAACCAGCTAGAGAGTCTTCATGGATTATAGAAGATTGAATAAGGCAAATAGAAAGGATCATTTTCCCTTTCCTTTCATTGATTAGATGTTGGACAGATTAGCCAGCCACGAATATTACTGCTTATTGGACGGGTATTCCTGGTATAACCAGATCGTCATTGCACTGGAGGATCAAGAGAAGACGATGTTCAATGTCCCTATGGCACCTTTACCTTTAGGACGATGTCATTCGGATTGTGCAACGCACCGGCGACATTTCAGCGGTGTATGATGGCGATATTCTCAGATATGGTGGAGCGAAGCGTTGAGGTCTTTATGGACGATTTCTCTGTATTTGGGGAATCATTTGATAGATGCCTCAAAAATTTGGTATTGGTATTGAAGAGGTGTGTGGAAACGAACCTAGTGCTCAACTGGGAGAAGTGCCACTTCATGGTCCAAGAGGGGATAATTCTCGGCCACAAAGTCTCAGGAAAAGGGTTGGAAGTCGACAGAGCAAAATTAGAAACAATTGAAAATCTGCCGCCGCCTACATCGATAAAGGGTATTCGGAGTTTTCTGGGTCATGCTGGATTCTACTGACGGTTTATCAAGGACTTCTCAAAAATCACTAAACCACTCTGCAGTCTATTGGAAAAAGATGTCCCATTTAAATTTGATGAAGACTGTCGAGTGGCCTTTGAGCAGTTAAAGAAGAAGTTAACCACGGCCCCAGTAATCATAGCACCTGATTGGACCAAGCCATTCGAACTCATGTGTGACGCAAGTGATTTTACAGTTGGAGCGGTATTGGGACAAAGACAGGAGAAAATCTTTCATGCCATTTACTATACAAGCAAGACTCTGACGGATGCACAATTAAACTACACTACCATGGAAAAGGAACTACTTGCAGTTGTTTATGCCTTTGACAAGTTCCGTTCATACTTGGTGGGAACTAAGGTGGAGGTGTACACCGACCACTCAGTTATCAGGTATTTAGTTGAGAAGAAAGACGCAAAGCCAAGGCTTATCAGTTGGGTGTTACTACTACAGGAATTTGACCTGGAAATCAAGGATAGAAAGGGGACAGGAACCAGGTGGCCGATCATCTTTCCCGGCTTGAAAAACCAAAGCAAGATGAAACAGATAAGTTAGCAATCAACGAGTTTTTACCTGACGAGAAGCTATTTTTGATAAATGACGAGTTTCTGTGGTATGCGGACTTCGCTAATTACGTGGTCAGTAACATCATCCCACCAGACTTGTTCCGTCACCAAAAAAGAAAATTCTTACATGATGTAAAGTGGTACATATGGGACGAACCATACTTGTTCCGCCAATGTGCTGATAAAATGATCCGGCGATGTATACCGGAAAGTGAAGTGGAGTGCATCCTACAGGCATGTCACGCATCACCATACGGGGGCCACTATAGGGTTGATCGCACAGCAGCGAAAGTTCTTCAATCAGGATTTTACTGGCCCACATTGTTCAGAGACACACATCAATATGTTAAGAATTGTGATAGATGTCAGAGAGTGGGAAATATTTCAAAGAGGAATGAAATACCATTAAACATGATCTTGGAAGTCGAAGGTTTCGATGTATGGGGGGTTAATTTTATGGGACCCTTTCTGTCTTCATTCAACAACTTGTATATCCTCTTGGCTGTAGATTATGTCTCGAAATGGGTTGAAGCGGTGGCATTACAGACTAACGATGCAAAAGTGGTGTTAAGGTTCCTGCAAAAGAATATATTCACTCAGTTCGAGACCCCAAGAGCAATTATCAGCGACGAAGGGTGTGACACCCCCGAAACCGGGTCCTCTGACCCCAGTCCGGTCGCCACGAAATAATACTAACATCCACTTCTAAACAACATACGATAAATAGAAATGCAGAATATGATAAACGTACGTCATTCATTTAAAAGGTGTTACTAGCCCTAAGATTCGATAACCTTAATACATCAATACAAACATACTATAGAATAAACATTAGGGTTCATATTACATTAACAGAAATTAAATAAATCATAAAGACAAAGTCTGCTCCTTGCAAACCATCCTATATCTTTCCTTTACCCTTGTCCTTCCTTGAGGGCTCGGGCTTAACTACAATATAAGTCATGATATAGCAAGAATGAGCAACAAGTTTGCTCAACAAGTTTAAATACAACAATAAAGGATATATCATGATGAATGGAAAAATATCTGACAATGATTTCAACGAAATGAATATCTTAAAGATTCAACAATATGAATGTTAGAATGATTCAACAATCTATATGATTCAATACTATGAATATCTGTAAGGTTCAACAACCTGCATGATTCAACACTATGAATATCTGAAAGATTCAATAATCTAACTATTAAAAGCAAAGATAATAATTGCCTTTAGAATAACTGATAGTCGAGTAGACTTTGAACTATAACTTTCCAATGGGTTCAATAGCTAATTGACCCTTTTTGGATTACTGGCTTCTGGCTACAGAAACTTAGTACCTCGAGGAGATCAGCCTCGGCACAACGTGAATATGCATAACACTTAAATCTGCTTACTCGTATCATATATATTAGATACCTGGGCACACTCCTACATATGAGGGGTGTTCTGTTCCGTCTAAGAATCCTTACCATCAATTGGTTTGGATAGCTTTAAAGAAAACGTCATACACTAGTCTGACCGAACAAAGGTTCAGACTCTTACTAACATAGTTTAAGAAATTTAGAACCTTGAATAATGTACAAATCCAAGACTGTACGAGCTGAAATGCACTAGGTGCAGACATCAATAATATTAATGTGGAATAATTGATAAGTAATTAAACCACTAAATAACATGCTTGAAAATAAGATTCAAGCAATTAAGTAAACAACTTTCAATTCAACAATAACCTAATCAATACAATATGAGAAGGATAGAGAACTTGCACAAAGTGAAGTTTAGAATTTGCACAATATATGAATTTGTGTAAGTTCGGGGAACTTGCACAATACTCAACGGGTGAAGTTCGGGGAACTTGCACAATACTCAATGCGTGAAGTTCGGGGAACTTGCACGATAATAGATTTCTTGCATAAAATAAATGCATAGGCTTAGACACTTACAACATCAAAGAGTGAAATTCGGGGAATTTCACCATAATAGATCCCTTGCATAAAATAATTGCATAGGTTAGGACATTTGCTTACAACGTTCTTTGAGTAAAGTAAACACAAAGATAAGATACTTGCATAATATACGAGTTTGTATAAGTTTAGAGGACTTGCATAATAAAGACATGAAGTTCGGGAACTTGCAAAATAACCAAGGTGTGAATTTCGGGGAACTTTCACAATACTCAAAATGTGAAGTTCGGGAAACTTTCACAATAACCAAAGTGTGAAGTTCGGGGAACTTTCACAATACTCAAAGTGTGAAGTTCGGGGAACTTTCACAACACTCAAAATTTCAAGTTCGGAAAACTTTCACAATACAATAATAATCAAATGAAACTAGGAAACTTGCACCGTAAAAGAGTGTAAATTAAGAAAACTTGCAATATAATAATACACTGCTCAATATAAATTTGAGTAAAGTTAGGGAGACTTGCAAATATACAAGAACGGGTTCAAAGGAACTTGCTCACAATGTTCCTTGAATAAATTAAATACAAGGATAGGATACTTGCACAAATAAGGAGTGTAAGTCAGGGAACTTGCTCAATATAAGAGTTTGTATAAGTTTAGAGAACTTGCTTACAAGATTTATAAATAAAATAGTGCAAAGGTCAAGAATACTTGCCTGTTTGCTCAGCTACAAATAAGTTTTAGCTTTAATTAAACTCGTTGAAACAACCTAACATTAACAAGTTGATCTTTCAATTAGCATGTGTAAACCAATATAAGTCTACACTTACAAGAATCTACTTATCATATAAGTTTATCACATAATTCACGTAAGTTAATCTAATCATGTCTTAGATTTAATAACTTTAGATTATCTAGTTTCTATACATCAATATAGGCTTGAACACATAGCACTTCAAGTTACTGATATAAATCAACACACATACTTCATCAAGTTATTAACTTCTCATTCGAAACTAGCATGCTCATTCTATATCGAATTCAAAGTCATGTTTTCATGCCGGACGTTCACATACTTTAAGTAATACATGTTCATGCTTCAAAGATTAGCTACATCGTCATATTACCACATCACGAGGCTAACAATACTTAGTAAACATGCTTGTGCTTATACTACTCATGTATACTCTTATCACATAGGCTATGCTTTAGAAATCCATTTTCTATGAATATGTGTGCATAGGTGAAATCTATGTTTAAACAAAGGAGATTCATGTCAAGATGTCTATAGGCATAATGAATACTAACATATATGCTTGCATGATTATAAAGTATTTCACATGGTAATTGATGTCATTAGCATTCACATTCTAAGTTTCTATTACAAGGTTCACCAAGTCAAAAAGACAACACGGCACATGTGAAGTATCTCGTAACCGTTATTCACATGTATTAGAACGCATACATAAGTTACATACATGTATTTAAGTGGTCACAAACTAAAAGACACAAGTCTTTGTTAAGTTCACTTTGAAAGTCTTAAGTTTCTCTTTTGAAAACGTCTTAACTTATGATCAAGTACACTAGTGGTTTTAATACTTTAAACATGCATTTCAAGGCCATATAAACAAGTTCAAAAAGTCAAAATTCATAAATGATCTCTATATGTCAAGGTTCACTTTTAAAAACTCACATTTTCGTTAAGAATGTTCGCTAGTGAGGTTTAACATGCTCTTGTCATACTACGAACCATATATACATAAGACCACATGTCTTTTATGCATTTCTAAACCATTCTAATATGCTCGTAAGATCAGAATATCAACATAGTTATAGCATGTCCAAGTTTGTTTTCAAAACATCCATTTTAGTTAGGAACGTGCATTAGTTAGGTTCACATGTTCATATCATGTCACGGAACCTATATACATAAGCTAACACGCATTTTATGTGTTTCTAGGTCATACTAATATGCATCAAAATTCAGAACGTCAAAACGGATATAATAAGTCAATGTTCATTTTGAAACTCTAAGTTTATTGTGAAATCTATAACCTCACCATTCAAGCATGCTATCCTAATATAACATACACACATTAGTTCAATGTACTCATATAAGTGTGCTAATCTAGCTTACATGCTTGCTCTAACAAGTTACTACATGATAGCACAGAACAGCAGCTTGAACAGAAATTAAAACGAAATCTGCAGAGGCGCGCGGACGCTCCAAATTTGTACTAAGGAGAAGCGCGGCCGCGCAACTCCGTTTCCAGGCCAAGAATAGGCTGCTTCGGCAGTTTGCTAACCCATCACAAAAAATTTCCAACGAAAACTTATCTAAACATGATATAGTATAAATCTAACATGTTTATAATCACATATAATACTTATCAACATATTATAATCCATTAATTAATCAACCCATGATCAATTCAATAATCAAGAATTAGAAATTATACAGAAATGAAGAACTTGAATGCAATGATTATACCTCTATTATAGAATGCACCTAGCTGCAATATTTCTCTCCCTCAACTCAATTAAAATCTCAGAATACAAGCTCAATTCTAAAATTAGAGAAAAATCTCAGCAGTGTAAATTATGAAGGATGAGAGCTCTTATATAGGCAAATGTATATCCGGTTCTTGCCTTTGTTCACCAAATCAAAACAAAGGATATCAAGATTACATAATGGTCAAGGATTGGTAGGTGAGTAGTTGGTGATTCCACTCATGAATCCCACTCCCCATCTCATGATTAGCTAGCTTGGTTGAGTTTGATGAGAAAGAGATAGAGTAGCATAGCATGTGGGTGTTTCACGTGAATGAGTGAAATAAGAGGAAATGGGCTCTTATTTTGGGACAACCAACTAATCTCAGCAATAGCAACTTGGATGCAATACACTACACTATTATTATATGCACCATGCTTACTAAGGTTATATCATGTATACACATTTTATTTCATGTAAATACTTAGGCTATAATTACATTAAAGTCACAATTTCAATGAGCAATTAATAATATGATGCATCAAGTAGGGTATATACGTATAATCCATGTACATTATCTATTAATACCAAATATAAAGTAATTGGGCATTATTATAATAATAATAATTATATTAACTTATTAAAATCATTTATCAATTAATAATGTTATTGATATAATATAAAGTAATAGGGTATACATATTAATGTCTTTCCACCCATATCATGTTACATAAGTCATAATATAATGTAACTCACATAAGGTAATTAAATTTACTATATAGTCTATATATATATATATATATATAGACTATATATATATATATATATATATATATATATATATATATACATAGCCATACTAATGTGTCACCTTATACTATACATAATATATAGTTAACTACCATATATTAAAGGTTTACATATCACATGTTTGTATAACACCATTAATCAATTAAATATAATATTATTATATTTATTAATCTCTTACTCATTAATTATTATAATAATTATTAATCAACAACAATAATAATTTCATACGTTATCAATTAATTACTCAAATATAAATAATTAATCCCGATTAAATCTCTACACCATATTTAAGAAATTTGAATATATAATTTACTAACACTTTTATCAATATTCTGATTTAAAAATCTCAGGGTTAATCTACTAATTTAAATAACCATTAGTGATTCCCTTTAATAAAAATCCTAGCATTTATTCGCATAGGTTCAATTCACAAAATCACATAATCACATAAGGTTTAAATAAGTTTGAAAAATTAACTCCTAAAAATTTTAAATCATATATAAAATTAATAAGAAGCTTAAAATTCCTGGTCGTTACACCCCTCCCCCCTTATAAAAATTCCGTCCTCGGAATTGTAAAAATAAGGTTACTAAAAAAATGGATAATTCGCTCTTATCACTTAGATAATCTCTACTATCTGTTGTACCACTTCTGGTCCCAACAGTCGGCGTTCACCTACCTCGTCTCAACACAACGGTGCTCGACACTTCCTCCCATAAAATGCTTCTAGAAAAATCTCTTCTCTTAGTTCTGGTACTAACGGTACCCAAATTCGTCCTTCAAATCATAGAAGTTCAGTGCTATCAATCTTAAATTTCAACTCATCACCTTCAGCTAATCGCTTCTTGATGTTATCATAATCTTCGTCCTTCTCTTGTGCCTCCTTAACCCTATCTAATAACGTCGGGCTTACTGACACAATAATTAATCTCTCTTTGGTCTCTATCGGATACTTAACCTCTAAGTCTAGTCTTTCAAAAACTCTCACTAATCCTTCTTGAATGGTCAACCTCGATAACTTCTCTCTTCCTTTCCTGCTCAAAGCATCTGCCACTACATTTGCTTTGCTTAGATGGTACAGAATTTCATAATCATAATCTTTGATCAATTCCAGCCATCGGCGCTGCCTCATGTTTAATTCCTTCTGCGTGAAGATATACTTCAGATTGTGTATATCTCACACTTCTCGCCATACCAATAATGCTTCCAAAATTCCAAGGCAAAAACTACTGCTGCTAAATCTCGTTTGGGAAGACATCCACGAATTCCCTTCAAATAGGTATAACAGTTCCTATGAAAGTATTCTACGGGGATAACTTCCTTGTTTGCTACTCCTACGCCCATAGGGTGTTCTAATTTCTCAAGGGGTAAGTCTAACCGTTTAACAAATTCTTCAAAAACAAAAGAGCAGGTAGCACCCGAATTGAATAACACATATGCATCTATATAATAGACCGGGATGATACCTGACAATATGTCCTTGTTGTTGCTAGCTGCAACGCCCTTTCTCTTCGGGCAGTCCTTGATTTAATGGTATGTGGCTCTACACGCAAAACATCCTCCTTTTGACTTATTCCAACACTGAGGAGCCATGTGCCCCTGTTGTCCACAATGATAACATGCGTTCTTCCCCTTCATGCATTTCCCAAGTGGTTCCTTCCACAGTTACTGCACTTTAAACTTTTCTTAGCCTCTCCCCCGAATTTTCCACCTCCGAATGATTGGCTCTCCATCCATTTTCGTTTGTTGGGGTTGCTGCCTCCGCCGCTGTTTCCCCTTTTCGGTCCTTCCTGGCTAGTCTTCTTATATTGTTTAAATCGCGCTATGGCTTCATTACCCCCTTCGGCAATGATAGCCCTTTCCAAAAGATCAGAAAAGGTCTTAATCTTCAATACATCTACTACCTTCTGTACCCATGGTTTCAATCCTAATTCAAATCTCTCTGTTTTCCTGGCCTCCGTATCCACCTGATGCGAGGTGAATCGAGCCCACTCTTTAAATCTTGTCACGTTCTCTGCGACTGACATACCTCCTTGTCTCAGCTCCAGAAACTTAACTTCCATATCTTGTTGCGTATACTCTAAAAAAAATTCTTAAATTTGTCCCACATAATAACTCCTTTGCCTGCTAGTCCCTTATTGGGTTCCCAGCAATTATTAGCTTCGCCCTTCATCATGAATGTGGCAAACCTCATCTTTTGTGCCTCGGCCACCCGTGCGACCTCAAACACCTTCTCAATTTCTTCTATCCATGTCTGGGCTTCTATTGGGTCTAAGGTTTTCTGAAATTTTGGTGGTCCTACCAATTTAAAGTCCTTAAAGCTAGCCAAGTAATGTCCTAGCTGCTCAGCTGCTGGCGGGGTTATATTCTACATTGCTTCTGTTAATAGGTTAACGAAGCTCTGCATTGGGTCGACATTTCCCCCTCCACCATTGCTAATAGATCCTTCCTCCCTCTAGTTCCGCAAAAATCCCCTAGGCGGCATGATCCTGAGGACAAGAAGAAAACATTAGGCTTTATGTGATATACTATTCATGTTAGCATTAAGAAGTTAGGACGTCTATCAATTATAGCTGATTTAAATAAACAACTTCAGTATCACAATAAGACTAGATGGATATCCTCAATCCATCACCTACAAACTTTACTTAAATTTTCTACTAAGGTTATAACTTAGGTTTCGCATTCCTAACGTTTATAACCTAAAGCACTGATACCAACCTGTGACACCCCCGAAATCGGATCCTCTGACCCCGGTCCGGTCACCACGAAATAATACTAACATCCACCTCTAAACAACATACGATAACTAGAAATACGAAATATGATAAACGTACGTCATTCATTCAAAAGGTGTTACTAGTCCCAAGATTCGATAACCTTAATACATCAATACAAACATACCCTAGAATAAACATTAGGGTTCATATTACATTAATAGTAATTAATTAAATCATAAAGACAAAGTCTGCTCCTTGCAAACCATCCTATATCTTTCCTTTACCCTTATCCTTCCTTGAGGGCTCGGGCTTAACTACAATATAAGTCATGATATAGCAAGAATGAACAACAAGTTTGCTCAGCAAGTTTAAATACAACAATAAAGGATATATCATAATGAATGGAAAAATATCTAACAATGATTTCAACGAAATGAATATCTTAAAGATACAACAATATGAATGTTAGAATGATTCACCAATCTGTATGATTCAATACTATGAATATCTGTAAGGTTCAACGACCTGTATGATTCAACACTATAAATATCTGAAAGATTCAATAATCTGACTATTAAAAGTAAAGATAATAATTGCCTTTAGAATGACTGATAGTCGAGTAGACTTTGAACTATAACTTTCCAATGGGTTCAATAGCTAATTGACCCTTTTTGGATTACTGGCTTCTGGCTACAGAAACTTAGTACCTCGAGGAGATCAGCCTCGGGCACAACGTAAATATGCATAACACTTAAATCTGCTTACTCGTATCATATATATTAGATACCTGGGCACACTCCTACATATGAGGGGTGTTCTGTTCCGTCTAAGAATTCTTACCATCAATTGGTTTGGATAGCTTTAAAGAAAACTTCATACACTAGTCTGACCGAACAAAGGTTCAGACTCTTACTGACATAGTTCAAGAAATTTAGAATCTTGAATAATGTACAAGTCCAAGACTGTATGAGCTCAAATGCACTAGGTGCGGACATCAATAATATCAATGTGGAATAATTGATAAGTAATTAAACCACTAAATAACATGCTTGGAAATAAGGTTCAAGCAATTAATTAAATAACTTTCGATTTAACAATAACCTACTCAATACAAAATGAGAAGGATAGAGAACTTGCACAAAGTGAAGTTTAGAATATGCACAATATATGAATTTGTGTAAGTTCGGGGAACTTGCACGATACTCAACGTGTGAAGTTCGGAGAACTTGCACAATACTCAACGGATGAAGTTCGGGAAACTTTCACAATACTCAAAGTGTGAAGTTCGGGGAACTTGCACGATAATAGATTCCTTGCATAAAATAAATGTATAGGCTTAGACACTTACAACATCAAAGAGTGAAATTCGGAGAATTTCACCATAATAGATCCCTTGCATAAAGTAAATGCATAGGTTAGGACATTTGCTTACAACGTTCTTTGAATAAAGTAAACACAAAGATAAGATACTTACACAATATACGAGTTTGTATAAGTTTAAAGGACTTGCATAATAAAGACATGAAGTTCGGGAACTTGCAAAATAACCAAGGTGTGAAGTTCGAGGAACTTTCATAATACTCAAAATGTGAAGTTCGGGGAACTTTCACAACAACCAAAGTGTGAAGTTCGGGAAACTTTCACAATAACCAAAGTGTGAAGTTCGGGGAACTTTCACAATACTCAAAGTGTGAAGTTCAGGGAACTTTCACAATACTCAAAATGTCAAGTTCGGGAAACTTTCACAATACAATAATAATGAAATGAAACTAGGAAACTTGCACCGTAAAAGAGTGTAAGTTAAGAAAACTTGCAATATAATGATACACTGCTCAATATAAATTTGAGTAAAGTTAGGGAGACTTGCAAATATACAAGAACGGGTTCAAAGGAACTTGCTCACAATGTTCCTTGAATAAATTAAATACAAGGATAGGATACTTGCACAAATAAGGAGTGTAAGTCAGGGAACTTGCTCAATATACGAGTTTGTATAAGTTTAGAGAACTTGCTTAGAAGATTTATCAAATAAAATAATGCAAGGGTCTAGAATACTTGCCTGTTTGCTCAGCTACAAATAAGTTTTAGCTTTAATTAAACTCGTTGAAACAACCTAACATTAACAAGTTGGCCTTTCAATTAGCATGTGTAAACCAATATAAGTCTACACTTACAAGAATCTACTTATCATATAAGTTTCTCACATAATTCACGTAAGTTAATCTAATCATGTCTTAGATTTAATAACTTCAAATTATCTAGTTTCTATACATCAATATAGGCTTGAACACATAGCACTTCAAGTTACTGATATAAATCAACACACATACTTTATCAAGTTATTAACTTCTCATTCGAAACTAGCATGCTCATTTTATATCGAATTCAAAGTCATGTTTGATAGTAGTGTGCATACAAGTCAATCATGTATGATGATAAAGCACATACTTTGTAAACAATCTTATTTATTTATTAATAAAATATTTATTTATTAAAGGCATTTAATTATCTACATGGTGCTGTTTTTATAATATGTAAATAACCCATAGTTTTAAGCAATGCTTTTAGAATCATGATGTTGATCATGCTAATGAGATCTAAATTCTTAGAAAGCTTTAAAACTAAAATAGTTCCCAATCGTGGGATTACTAAAAAGGGGATTAGTAAATCCGGATAGATTGGTACATATGTTGCTTGCTCATTGGATGAGGATGACTGATCTCATGGTCATTTGTGTGGAGACACTAAAGCAAGTATGTAGGTGCTTATTAGAGAATAAGTTCACTGAACGTGACTCGCTATGGAATACCTAATGGAGTTTTACTCGCCTGTCAATAGGAATTTCTAATGTGATAGTAGTACATGTGATCCTTGGACTTGAGATCATCATAGTATCTTGTATTTAACAAATTATACTTTGACTAATTCCTTAAGGCCTTTTAAGGCATATATAGGGTATGCTTGGGTGTAATGAGTTACATATGGAGATAATGAATGATCAATAAAGAATCTACCACCTCTAGTAAAAGAGGAGATATGTCCTATGTGATTCGTTAAATGACAACCCAGGAATCCTTGGCCAAGGTAGAATGAAATTAGAAAGAGGTTTCTAATTTGCATTATTTGGAGTTGTGCATTTTCTAATCGAAATACATATGATTAAATAAATTAGAACTTGACAGTAAATCCATGTCTTATATTTAATTGGGACATTGTATGGTGGAAGGATTGAATTGTACGGTAACTATTAACTCACATGTTCTTTTATGATTAATGTTGAAATCTATATTATCTGGAAAGTCGTTGATCGCTAGGGAGGCTTATCCCTATTGTAGAATAAATGTTATTTATTTAAATAGATTATTAGTTTAATTTGTTTATTTAAATAAGATTAGAATTGTTCTAATTGATTTATTCACAACCGGTTTAATATGGAGAACCTAAAGGGTCACACCATAAAAGGAAGAAGAATTATTTAAGAAGAAAATGGCATGATAGTAATAATGCATTAAGTATAATTAATTTAATCTATGGTGATAGAATAAATTAAATAGCTTAATGTTTATTATTTAATATTTTAGAAATATTAAATATAAATTAATAAGAGGAGTCTTATTAATATTATTATTATTATTATTATTTTAATTCTAAAGGAGTTTAGGAATTAATATAATATCAGTACTCTCTCTCAATCCTAATAAAGATTAGGATATAAATTAATTAAAAGTATTTAATTAATTAATTAAATAAAACCCTATTCTAATTGGATTAGGAGGGTTAACCTAATATCTATATAAGAGAGTCTTATATTAGAAATAAGGGATGTGAAATTTTCCAAGAGTTGGGAGTACACATATTCTATAGAGATAGAAACAAGGGTTAAGCCAATAACCCATCTTCTTGAGTTCTTCATCTTCCTTGGTGGATCACCGTTAGAAGCCAAACATTTGGGTGGATGACATTATTCAAGGGAAGGAGCCACTATCAGAGGAATCAAAGGAATCAAAGGAGTAGAACTTGTACCTGAGGAAGCTTAGATCTTCAAAGGTATAATTCCATGTTCTCTCTTTTCTGTTATTGATAACAAGCACAAAGCATGATCATGGTTATGGGTTTGTATAAATTTTGAAAACCTAGTTTTTACGCTTCCGCCCTATTTATGTGATTTTATTGCATGATTGTGTTACATACAAACCCAACAGTGGTATCAAAGCCTAACTTTGTGCTAATTATCAATTTTATAATTCCATGTATGAATTGATGTGAAAATTGGATCATTTTTCTGGACAAAAATCGTTTTCTGCAAGTTTCTGCGGCGAACAGCGCAGCTTCGCAGCTGCCCAGTTTATTACTGGCGCAGCTGCGCCGGTCTGCAAAAACTGTTGCTTCCGTCTACCTGCGCAGCTGCGCAGCTACCCAGTTCATTACTGGCGCAGCTGCGCCGGTACCTGGACAGACCCTGAAAATTGATTTTAATTAATTAAGTAAACTGTTTATTTAATTGATAAAGTTTTAAAATAAAGAAGTTTATTTTATCTGAAATATGATTTCAGAATGCTAAAATTAAAGGAGTTTAATTTGGATTTATTTTTGATTAAAATAAAAGAGTTTATTTTGTTTCAAAAATAAAATTTAGCAAAACTTTTGTCCATTAAATAACATCGATCCATATATGGAATAGCATTGTTATTCATGAGATGAATGGATATTTATTGATGCATATGTTGATGTGTATGATAATAAATGGGGTTGATTATGGACTATGACCAATGTGATTGGATTTTATTTTGGATGAATGCTTGAATGTATGGGTTTTATAAAATGGGGTCTGCGTACCTCGTCTTCTCTAGTTTTATTCTCGATATAAATTCTATCTCCTTTCTATGTACTTCCCCTTGACTGCTGATCAAGGTTTCTATTTAATTTTAAATAGTTAATGTAATAGAGATAGTTAGAATTATTTTGAAGAAATTGGAGACCAAGGAGCGAGGAGCGCGTGAAGACCCGTTTGTATGGAGCCCGGGTTTAAATGTAATAGTTACATTTAAAATTTAAATTCTTGCACTCCTAGGTTTGACCTTTTGGTTCACTTGGTGGCTCTAGTGAACCAAACTAGAATAAAAGTCCATAATCAATCCGGGTAGAATATAGTATTCTATATTGCATGCTAAATATTATATATATTATATTTTATACAAACATGCTTCGCATGTTTAATAAAATGACGCGTATTTTATATATATATGTGCATGCGCGCTTAAAAAGATGAGACAAATAATAATATTAAGTCTGAAACGTTCAAATGATATTTGGAATATCGAACGTCGCCTTCTAGCATGATTAGTTAATAGAGTATTAAATATTTAATATGAGTTTGTTGTGCTATCCACAAGGCGAGTATTGAATATTTAAGATGTTAATTAATCACATTTGATGCTTATCAAGAAAATTTAACGATCTAGTCTTGTTGTGCTATCCACAAGGACGAAAATTTTTTCTTTTTTGAATTTATGGAAGTGCTAGGCTGGACTTAACTTAAATCATTTTAGTTCGGATGTGCACACACATGACCATTATGATTTAAGAGGCAAAATAAAAGGAGTTACATGGTGATGTAATTGACAAGAGTTGTCTACCTATTTATTTGTATATCGCTTGTTGTGCTATCCACAAGGTTATATACATTTGAAATGGGATCCTTAATCTCACTAGCAAATCTTTAATTAGATGTTGCCGAACTATATGAGTGAGGGTAATATAGTTTGATGAAAATAGTGGGAGATACCAATTTAAAATAAAGACCTAAATTTATTTTGGTATGCAAAGTTAATAAAATGAATGTTTGCTAAAATGTTGTCTTTTCACATGAAGAATTTTAAAAATGTCAAAATCACTAATCTCACTACGAAGCATACTTGATGCAAATAAGCTTACCGGCCCGAATTATGAGGACTGGCTAAGAAATTTGAGAATTGTTCTCACTGCTGAAAAGATTTCTTATGTCCTAAATTCCACTATCCCTGAATCTGTTTCAGAAACAGCCTCTGAGGAAGAGATTGCCACTTTCAATAAGTGGCAAGATGATGCATCTGTGGCTCAATGCATCATGCTCGCATCCATGAATAACGAGCTTCAGTGTCAGCACGAAAAAATGGATGCTCCTGCTATGCTGCTTCACCTCAAGGAGTTGTATGGTGAACAGAGTAGGACTGCTAGATATGAGATATCTAAGGAGCTCTTCCGATCTCGGATGACCGAGGGCACTGCCGTCGAGACTCATGTTCTGAAGGTAATCAATTTGATTGAACGCCTTGGACAGCTTGGGTTCGTCATGGATGGGGAGTTGAGTCAAGACTTGGTCTTGCAGTCACTCCCTGAGACCTTCTCGCAGTTTGTGGTTAATTTTCACATGAATAAACTAGATGTCAGCTTACCTGAGCTGCTTAACATGCTGAAAACTACAGAAGGTCACTTCTCATCCAAGAAGAACCATGTCTTGATGGTGGATTCTTCCAATAAAAGGAAGAGGCCCAAGGTGTCTTCTGAAAAGAAGAAATCTAAGAAGGCTAAGGGAAAAGGGAAAGAAAAGGAGCAAAAGAAACCTGAACCAGCTAAAGGAATGTGCTTTCATTGCAATGAGCCGGGACATTGGAAGAGGAACTGCAAGAAGTTTCTAGCAGAGAAGAAGCTTGGAGAAGCTTCGACTTCCAATCAAGGTTTGTTTATGATTGAAATTAATTTTTCTGAAAGTCATAATTCTACTTGGGTATTGGATACCGACTGTGGTTCTCACATATGTAATACTGTGCAGGGACTGGTCAGAAGTAGAAAGCTGAACAAAGATGAGGTGATCCTACGAGTGGGAAATGGAGCAAAAGTTGCTGCATTAGCTGTAGGAACTTATTGTTTAGCAATGCCTTCGGGCAAATCCATTTATCTTAATAATTGTTATTATGTTCCGAATATTATTAAAAATATTATTTCAATTTCTGTATTGGATATGGAAGGTTTTGACGTTATTATAAAGAACAATGGTTGTTCTATTTATAAAGACGATGTTTTATATGGTATTGGAAATTTGCGAAATGGACTTTATACACTTGACTTGCAAGAAAATATATTTCAAATTGA
The DNA here is from genome assembly GCA_020205555.1 of Panax stipuleanatus. NCBI lineage: Eukaryota > Viridiplantae > Streptophyta > Magnoliopsida > Apiales > Araliaceae > Panax > Panax stipuleanatus. The sequence goes on along the minus strand of CM035121.1, from coordinate 115,334,826 downwards.
ACAAATTAAGAAAAGGAAAAGAGATGATATTAATTATACCTATATGTGGCACTGTAGACTCGGGGTCATATCAATGAAACAAGATTATCCAAGTTGCATAAAGATGGGCTCCTCGAGCTATCTGATTATGAATCATATCCAACTTGTGAATCTTGTCTCATGGGTAAAATGACTAAATCTCCTTTTAGTGGAAAAAGGGAGAGAGTTACAGAGTTGTTGGCATTGATTCACACAGACGTTTGTGGACCTATGACAACAAGTGCACGGGGTGGGTATTCTTATTTTATTACTTTCACTGATGATCACTCAAGATTTGGATATGTGTATTTAATGAAATACAAATCAGAATCATATGAAAAGTTCAAAGAGTTCAGAAGTGAAGTAGAGAAACAAACGGGCAAGAGTATTAAGATACTTCGATCAGATCGAGGTGGAGAATACTTATGCAGTGAGTTTCTCAATTGTCTCAGAGAAAATGGTATAATCTCACAATGGACTCCTCCAGGTACACCACAGTTAAATGGAGTATCTGAAAGGAGAAATCGAACACTGTTGGACATGGTTCGATCCATGATGAGTTTTACCGACCTTCCAATTTCCTTCTGGGGATATGCCCTAGAAACGGCTGCATACCTACTTAACAAGGTACCTACCAAATCCGCCCCAAAGACTCCATATGAGATGTGGAAAGGGAGGAAACCAAATCTTAAGCATGTTAAGACTTGGGGTTGTCCAGCTTATGTCAAAAAGTTTGAAAATGATAAGCTACTGACTAAATCCGATAAGTGTAGATTTGTGGGATACCCTAAAGAAACCGTAGGGTATTATTTCTATCATCCAACTGATCAAAAGGTGTTTGTTGTGAAACATGCTACCTTCTTGGAGAAAGAGTTTATCCATGAAGGGGTCAGTGGGAGTAAGATATATCTTGAAGAAGTTCAAGAACCACAAGTTACCACAGATCAAAGTCAGGTACCTAACCAAGTAGAAGAACCTACTGTACCACACCATGTTCGTAAATCTGGAAGAGTACCGAAGATACCTGAGAGGTATGGATTCGTTATAGAGGATGACGATGAGGTACACATCATGAATGATGATGATCCATTAAATTACGAACAGGCTATGAGTAATAAAGACTCAGGGAAATGGCTTGAAGCCATGAAATCTGAAATGGACTCTATGTATGAAAACAAAGTATGGTCTTTGGTTTCACCACCTGAAGGTATTAAACCTATTGGGTGTAAATGGGTTTTTAAGAAAAAGACTGGAGCAGACGGAAAGGTAGAGACCTATAAGGCCCGACTGGTTGCAAAAGGTTTCAAACAAAGACAAGGAGTTGACTATGATGAAACCTTCTCACCAGTAGCCATGTTCAAGTACATTCGGATTTTGCTTGCGATTGCAGCTTACAACAACTATGAGATCTGGCAGATGGACGTGAAAACGGCCTTCCTCAATGGGAAACTTGAGGAGGATGTGTATATGACACAGCCAGAGGGATTTATTTCAAAAGTTGGAACAAATCAAGTCTGTAAGCTACAACGATCCATTTATCGGTTGAACCAAGCTTCTCGTAGATGGAACATTCGTTTTGATGAGACAATCAAAGAGTTTTATTTTATCAAAAACGAGGATGAACCATGTGTATACAAGAAGTTTAGTTGGAGTGCAGTATCATTCCTTGTATTATATGTTGATGATATATTACTGATAGGGAATGACATTCCTATGTTACAATCCATTAAAATCTGGTTATCTAAAAACTTCTCTATGAAGGACTTGGGTGAAGCATCCTATATTTTGGGGATAAAGATCTATAAAGATAGATCTAAAAGGATGCTCGGCTTATCCCAAGGAACGTACATTGATACAATGCTAAAGAGGTTTAGCATGGAAGATTCCAAAAGAGGTCTCATGCCGATGAGCCATGGAATACATCTCTCCAAGAAACAGGCCCCAAAGACACCTGAGGAGAGAGACCGTATGAGTAAGATCCCTTATGCTTCTGCAATAGGATCTATCATGTACGGTATGATATGTACTAGACCGGATGTTGCTCACGCACTTAGTGTAACAAGCAGATACCAGTCGAATCCAGGAGAAGAGCACTGGAAGGTAGTGAAAAATATCCTAAAGTACTTGAGAAGGACTAAAGATATTTTTCTTGTCTACGGTGGGTCTGAATTAAAACTCGAGGGATTCACAGACTCAAGTTTTCAAACAGACCAAGATTACAGTAAATCTATTTCAGGGTATGTGTTTACTTTGAACGGAGGTGCAGTGAGTTGGAAGAGTTCCAAGCAGCAAACGGTTGTTGATTCAGTGACAGAGGCAGAGTATATAGCTGCAAGTGAAGCTGCAAAGGAAGCTGTTTGGATGAAGAAGTTCATAACTGAACTTGGTGTGGTTCCTAGCATTGGAGAAGCAGTTCCCGTATACTGTGACAACACCGGAGCGGTTGCACAGGCTAAGGAACCCAGGTCTCATCAGAAATCAAAACACGTGTTGCGGCGATTTCACTTGATCAAGGAGATCATTGAAAGAGGAGACGTCACCTTGGAGCGTGTAGACTCTCAAGACAACATTGCAGATCCATTTACTAAAGCTTTAACACAACAGCAGTTTGATCGTCACTTAGAGAAGATGGGTATGAGATACCATGGCGATTGGCTTTAGTGCAAGTGGGAGATTGATAGTAGTGTGCATACAAGCCAATCATGTATGATGATAAAGCACATACTTTGTAAACAATCTTATTTATTTATTAATAAAATATTTATTTATTAAAGGTATTTAATTATCTACATGGTGCTGTTTTTATAATATGTAAATAACCCATAGTTTTAAGCAATGCTTTTAGAATCATGATGTTGATCATGCTAATGAGATCTAAATTCTTAGAAAGCTTTAAAACTAAAATAGTTCCCAATCGTGGGATTACTAAAAAGGGGATTAGTAAATCCGGATAGATTGGTACATATGTTGCTTGCTCATTGGATGAGGATGACTGATCTCATGGTCATTTGTGTGGAGACACTAAAGCAAGTATGTAGGTGCTTATTGGAGAATAAGTTCACTGAACGTGACTCGCTATGGAATACCTAATGGAGTTTTACTCGCCTGTCAATAGGAATTCCTAATGTGATAGTAGTACATGTGATCCTTGGACTTGAGATCATCATAGTATCTTGTATGTAACAAATTATACTTTGACTAATTCCTTAAGGCCTTTTAAGGCATATATAGGGTATGCTTGGGTGTAATGAGTTACATATGGAGATAATGAATGATCAATAAAGAATCTACCACCTCTAGTAAAAGAGGAGATATGTCCTATGTGATTCGTTAAATGACAACCCAGGAATCCTTGGCCAAGGTAGAATGAAATTAGAAAGAGGTTTCTAATTTGCATTATTTGGAGTTGTGCATTTTCTAATCGAAATACATATGATTAAATAAATTAAGACTTGACAGTAAATCCATGTCTTATATTTAATTGGGACATTGTATGGTGGAAGGATTGAATTGTACGGTAACTATTAACTCACATGTTCTTTTATGATTAATGTTGAAATCTATATTATCTGGAAAGTCGTTGATCGCTAGGGAGGCTTATCCCTATTGTAGAATAAATGTTATTTATTTAAATAGATTATTAGTTTAATTTATTTATTTAAATAAGATTAGAATTGTTCTAATTGATTTATTCACAACCGGTTTAATATGGAGAACCTAAAGGGTCACACCATAAAAGGAAGAAGAATTATTTAAGAAGAAAATGGCATGATAGTAATAATGCATTAAGTAAAATTAATTTAATCTATGATGATAGAATAAATTAAATAGCTTAATTTTTATTATTTAATATTTTAGAAATATTAAATATAAATTAATAAGAGGAGTCTTATTAATATTATTATTATTATTATTATTTTAATTCTAAAGGAGTTTAGGAATTAATATAATATCAGTACTCTCTCTCAATCCTAATAAAGATTAGGATATAAATTAATTAAAAGTATTTAATTAATTAATTAAATAAAACCCTATTCTAATTGGATTAGGAGGGTTAACCTAATATCTATATAAGAGAGTCTTATATTAGAAATAAGGGATGTGAAATTTTCCAAGAGTTGGGAGTACACATATTCTATAGAGATAGAAACAAGGGTTAAGCCAATAACCCATCTTCTTGAGTTCTTCATCTTCCTTGGTGGATCACCGTTAGAGGCCAAACATTTGGGTGGCTGACATTATTCAAGGGAAGGAGCCACTATCAGAGGAATCAAAGGAATCAAAGGAGTAGAACTTGTACCTGAGGAAGCTTAGATCTTCAAAGGTATAATTCCATGTTCTCTCTTTTCTGTTATTTATAACAAGCACAAAGCATGATCATGGTTATGGGTTTGTATAAATTTTGAAAACCTAGTTTTTACGCTTCCGCCCTATTTATGTGATTTGATTGCATGATTGCGTTACATACAAACCCAACAATGTTTTCATGCCGGACGTTCACATACTTTAAGTAATACATGTTCATGCTTCAAAGATTAGCTACATCGTCATATTACCACATCACGAGGCTAACAATACTTAGTAAACATGCTTGTGCTTATACTACTCATGTATACTCTTATCACATAGGCTATGCTTTAGAAATCTATTTTCTATAAATATGCGTGCATAGGTGAAATCTATGTTTAAACAAATGAGATTCATGTCAAGATGTCTATAGGCATAATGAATACTAACATATATGCTTGCATGATCATAAAGTATTTCACATGGTAATTGATGTCATTAGCATTCACATTTTAAGTTTCTATTACAAGGTTCACCAAGTTAAAAAGACAACACGGCACATGTGAAGTATCTCGTAACCGTTATTCACATGTATTAGAACGCATACATAAGTTACATACATGTATTTAAGTGGTCACAAACTAAAAGACACAAGTCTTTGTTAAGTTCACTTTGAAAGTCTTAAGTTTCTCTTTTGAAAACGTCTTAACTTATGATCAAGTATACTAGTGGTTTCAATACTTTAAACATGCATTTCAAGGCCATATAAACAAGTTCAAAAAGTCAAAATTCATATATGATCTCTATATGTCAAGGTTCACTTTTAAAAACTCACATTTTCGTTAAGAATGTTCGCTAGTGAGGTTTAACATGCTCTTGTCATACTACGAACCATATATACATAAGACCACATGTCTTTTATGCATTTCTAAACCATTCTAATATGCTCGTAAGATCAGAATATCAGCATAGTTATAGCATGTCCAAGTTTGTTTTCAAAACATCCATTTTAGTTAGGAACGTGCATTAGTTAGGTTCACATGTTCATATCATGTCACGGAACCTATATACATAAGCTAACACGTATTTTATGTGTTTCTAGGTCATACTAATATGCATCAAAATTCAGAACGTCAAAACGGATATAATAAGTCAATGTTCATTTTGAAACTCTAAGTTTATTGTGAAATCTATAACCTCACCATTCAAGCATGCGATCCTAATATAACATGCTCACATTAGTTCAATGTACTCATATAAGTGTGCTAATCTAGCTTACATGCTTGCTCTAACAAGTTACTACATGATAGCACAGAACAGCAGCTTGAACAGAAATTAAAACGAAATCTGCAGAGGCGCGCGGCCGCCCCAAATTTGTACTAAGGAGACGCGCGGCCGCGCGACTCCGTTTCCAGGCCAAGAACAGGCTGCTTCGGCAGTTTGCTAACCCATCTCAGAAAATTTCCAACGAAAACTTATCTAAACATGATATAGTATAAATCTAACATGTTTATAATCACATATAATACTTATCAACATATCCCAATCCATTAATTAATCAACCCATGATCAATTCAATAATCAAGAATTAGAAATTATACATAAATGAAGAACTTGAATGCAATGATTATACCTCTATTATAGAATGCACCTAGCTGCAATATTTCTCTCCCTCAACTCAATTGAAATCTCAGAATACAAGCTCAATTCTAAACTTAGAGAAAAATCTCAGCAATGTAAATTATGAAGGATGAGAGCTCTTATATAGGCAAATGTATATCCGGTTCTTGCCTTTGTTCACCAAATCAAAACAAAGGATATCAAGATTACATAATGGTCAAGGATTAGTAGGTGAGTAGTTGGTGATTCCACTCATGAATCCCACTCCCCATCTCATGATTAGCTAGCTTGGTTGAGTTTGATGAGAAAGTGATAGAGTAGCATAGCATGTGGGTGTTTCACGTGAATGAGAGAAATAAGAAGAAATGGGCTCTTATTATGGGACAACCAACTAATCTCAGCAATAGCAACTTGGATGCAATACACTACCCTATTATTATATGCACCATGCTTACTAAGGTTATATCATGTATACACATTTTATTTCATGTAAATACTTAGGCTATAATTAAATTAAAGTCACAATTTCAATGAGCAATTAATAATATGATACATCAAGTAGGGTATATACGTATAATCCATGTACATTATCTATTAATACCAAATATAAAGTAATTGGGCATTATTATAATAATAATAATTATATTAACTTATTAAAATCATTTATCAATTAATAATGTTATTGATATAATATAAAGTAATAGGGTATACATATTAATGTCTTTCCACCCATATCATGTTACATAAGTCATAATATAATGTAACTCACATAAGGTAATTAAATTTACTATATAGTCTATATATATATATATATATAGACTATATATATATATATATATATATATATATACATAGCCATACTAATGTGTCACCTTATACTATACATAATATATAGTTAACTACCATATATTAAAGGTTTACATATCACATGTTTGTATAACACCATTAATCAATTAAATATAATATTATTATATTTATTAATCTCTTACTCATTAATTATTATAATAATTATTAATCAACAACAATAATAATTTCATACGTTATCAATTAATTACTCAAATATAAATAATTAATCCCGATTAAATCTCTACACCATATTTAAGAAATTTGAATATATAATTTACTAACACTTTTATCAATATTCTGATTTAAAAATCTCAGGGTTAATCTACTAATTTAAATAACCATTAGTGATTCCCTTTAATAAAAATCCTAGCATTTATTCGCATAGGTTCAATTCACAAAATCACATAATCACATAAGGTTTAAATAAGTTTGAAAAATTAACTCCTAAAAATTTTAAATCATATATAAAATTAATAAGAAGCTTAAAATTCCTGGTCGTTACAAAGGGAGCCATTTCTGTAACAAATTTTTCACAGTTCTCGTGGCAAAGTATGGGGTAAAACATCGGATTGCTACAGCCTATCACCCGCAAACAAGCGGACAAGCGGAGGTATCTAACCGGGATGTCAAAAGAATACTGGAAAAAGTTGTCAATCCAAATAGAAAGGACTGGTCAGTGAAGTTAGACGATGCTTTGTGGGCGTATCGGACCGCTTACAAAACTCCGATAGGCATGTCTCCCTATCAGCTTGTCTATGGGAAAGCATGTCACCTGCCGGTAGAACTCGAGCATAGAGATTATTGGGCAATCAACAAGTTGAATTTCAATCTATCAGCGGTAGGTGAAAAGCGGTTGTAACAACTCAACGAGCTAGATGAATTTTTCCTGCAGGTGTAAAGTTGTACAAGGAAAAGGTGAAGAAATGGCATGATCAGAAAATAATGCACCGCCAGTTGGAACCGGGTCAATTAGTACTGTTATTCAACTCTAGGTTGAAATTATTCCCCGAAAAGCTGAAGTCTAGATGGTCAGGTCCATTCACAATAAAGACTGTGACACCCCCGAATCCGGGTCCTCTGACCTCGGTCCAGTTGCCACGAAACAATACTAACATCCACCTTTAAGTAACATACGATAACTAAAAAGCGGAATATAATAAAATACGTCGTTCATTCAAAAGGTGTTACTAGTCCCAAGATTCGATAACCTTAATACATCAATACAAACATACCCTAGAATAAACATTAGGGTTCATATTACATTAACAGTAATTAAATAAATCACAAAGATAAAGTCTGCTCCTCGCAAACCATCCTAAATCTTTCCTTTACCCTTGTCCTTCCCTGAGGGCTCGGGCGTACCTGCAATATAAGTCATGATATAGCAAGAATGAGCAACAAGTTTGCTCAGCAAGTTTAAATACAACAACAAAGGATATATCATGATGAATGGAAAAATATCTTACAATGATTTTAACAAAATGAATATCTTAAAGATTCAATAATATAATATTAGAACGATTCAATAATATGAATATCTGAATGAATCAATACGAATAATAGAATGATTCAATAATATGAGTATTTGTAAGGTTCAACAACCTGCATGATTCAACACTATGAACATCTGAACAATTCAACAATATGAATATTAAAAGCAAAGATAATAATTGCCTTTAGAATGACTGATAGTCGAGTAGACTCTGAACTATAACTTTCCAATAGGTTCAATAGCTAATTGAACCTTTTTGGATTACTGGCTTCTGGCTACAGAAAGTTAGTACCTCGAGGAGATCAGCCTCGGGCACAATGTGAATATGCATAACACTTATATCTGCTTACTCGTATCATATATATTAGATACCTGGGCACACTCCTACATATGAAGGGTGTTCTGTTCCATCTAAGAATCCTTACCATCAATTGGTTTGGATAGCTTTAACGAAAACTTCATACACTAGTCTGACCGAGCAAAGGTTCAGACTCTTACTGACATAGTTCAAGAAATTTAGAACCTTGAATAATGTACAAGTCCAAGACTGTACGAGCTCAAATGCAATAGGTGCGGACATCAATAATATCAATGTGGAATAATTGATAAGTAATTAAACCACTAAATAACATGCTTGGAAATAAAGTTCAAGCAATTAAGTAAACAACTTTCGATTCAACAATAACCTACTCAATACAATATGAGAAGGATAGAGAACTTGCACAAAGTGAAGTTTAGAATTTGCACAATATATGAATTTGTGTAAGTTCGGGGAACTTGCACAATACTCAACGTGTGAAGTTCGGGGAACTTGCACGATAATAGATTCCTTGCATAAAATAAATGCATGGGCTTAGACACTTACAACATCAAAGAGTGAAATTCGGGGAATTTCACCATAATAGATCCCTTGCATAAAGTAAATGCATGGGCTTAGACACTTACAACATCAAAGAGTGAAATTCGGGAAATTTCACCATAATAGATCCCTTGCATAAAGTAAATGTATAGGTTAGGACATTTGCTTACAACGTTCTTTGAGTAAAGTAAACACAAAGATAAGATACTTGCACAATATACGAGTTTGTATAAGTTTAGAGAACTTTCATAATAAAGAAATGAAGTTCAGGAATTTGCAAAATAACCAAAGTGTGAAGTTCGGGGAACTTTCACAATAACCAAAGTGTGAAGTTCGGGGAACTTTCACAATAACTAGAGTGTGAAGTTCGGGGAACTTTCACAATAACCAAAGTGTGAAGTTCGGGGAACTTTCACAATACTCAAAGTGTGAAGTTTGGGGAACTTTCACAATAACCAAAGTGTGAAGTTCGGGGAACTTTTACAATACTCAAAGTGTGAAGTTCGGGAAACTTTCACAATACAATAATAACCTGCTCAAAATACAATATGAGAAGGATAGGAACTTGCACAATAAAGGTGAAGTTTAGAATCTCGCTTACTCGAGTAATTGAATAAAGTAGTGCAAGGATTTAAAATACTTGCAATAAAGGTAGGGTTCGTATACTAGCTTACAATATCCGTTGAATAAAGTAATACAAGGGTCTAGGATACTTGCATTCAATATAACAATTAACTGAAGTTAGGAAACTTGCACAAATAAGGAGTGTAAGTCAAGGAACTTGCTCAATATGAATTTGAGTAAAGTTAGAGAACTTGCCTGTTTGCTCAGCTACAAATAAATTCTAGCTTTAATAAAACTGCGTTGGAACGACCTAGCATTAACAATTCGGCCTCTCCAATTAGTATATATAAACTAATATAAGTTCACACATACAAGACTCTAGTCATTATATAATTCTATCACATAGTTCATGTAAGTCAATCTAATCCTGTCTTAGATTTAATAATTTTAGATTGTCTAGTTCATAAGCATCAACATAGGCTTGAACACATAGCACTTCCAGTTACTGATATAAATCAACACATATGTTTATCAAGTTTATAATCTCTCATTCGAAACTAGCATGCTCGTCCTAATCCAATTTCGAAGTTATATGTTTTCATGTTGGTAATTCACATACTTTAACTAATACATGCTCATGCTTCAAAGTTGATTACTAAAGTCATGTTTTCATATAACAAGGCTAAACAATATATAATATGTATGCTCGAGTATACTACACACATATACTTTAATCACGTAGTTCGTGCTTCAGAAATTCATTTCTTATGAATACGTGCATATGCGAAATTCACGCTTTGACCAAACGAGGTCTATGTTAATATGCTTATAGGCCTAACGAACTCTAATACACATGCTCGGATGGTCATAATATCATTCACATGGTATTCAATGCTATTTCACATTCTAAGTTTCTATTACAAGGTACACCAAGTCAAAAAGACAACACGGTACATGTAAAGTATCTCGTAACCGTGATTCACATGTACTAGAACACTTATATAAGTCACATACATGTATTCAAGTGGTCCCAATCTAAAAGACACAAGTCTTGGTTATGTTTACTTTGAAAGTCTTTAAGTTTCTCGTTGAAATCGTTGAAATCTTGCAATCGTGCATGCGAGTGTGTTCAACACTTTAAACGTACATTTCATGTCAATATAGACAATACGGTCGTGTTCTAAACATTAGAATATAAACATGCTACTTATATGACAAAGTTCGCATTCAAAACTATAAGTTTTCTTTTGTAAACCTTTGAGTCTTTCAAACACGTATACTAGTGCGTTCAATACTAATCATGCATTCTATGTTCATATATATAAACGACACTATCATGCTTGCCAAAAATCAGAATGTACATATGCTAAGTTTATGACAAAGTCCACTTTAACTAGTCTAGGTTCATTTCAAAACCATAAGCTTTCTTTCCATAACATGTGCTACATGGTCAAAATTTTGTATGTAGGCATCAAGGAACATGTACTATGAGTTAACATCATCTTTTCTGCATGTCCAAATAGATACCAACCGTTATCACAGTAGCTTAACAGAAGCAGGAAACAAATACTAGTCACAGGAACCTGCGCAGGCACCAGGTATAAACCCAACACAGAAAATACCAACGAAATCATTCTAGACCAGTCACAATATATAACTAACATGCTTTCTAATTTATACCACACTTAACAAGCATACTTCATAATTCAATTAACATCTAAATAGCATAAACAAGAATTGACATGGAAGAACAAGAATATGAAATGTACCTCTGTTAATATGAACTATACTTGCTGCTATATAACAATCTCTCTCACTGATAACTTGCAATTCTATACTTACATGAAAATCTCAGCATTTCAAAATGAGAAGGAGAAGCTCTTATATAGGCAATTTCAATACACAGTTAATGCTTTTGTTCACCAATTCAAACCATAGGATAGCAAGATTACATAATGGTCAAGGATTGGTGGTTGAGTAGTTGGTAAATCAAATTATAAAACCCACTCCCTCATAATGATTATGGCTACATTGTTGAGATTGAGAAAATATAAAGTAGTGTAGTAGCTTATTGTTATTCACGTGAGAGGAGAAGAATGAGCTCATATTATGGAATAAGCCAAACTCAGCAATTGCAAGGTGTGTATGATATATGCCCACACTTAGGTTTATATTAACTACACTTAGATAATATAATATATATATACACATTGTATATACATAGGTTATAAGTAATTATTCCATATACATTTAAATAGGTATTACAATGCTATCTCAATAAAATAATGTATCAAGTAGGTATATATATACCAATCATATAATCCATGTACATTATACTAACACCGAATATAAAGTAATTGGGTATTATTATAATAATAACTATTATTATAATAATTATAATAACTTACTGAAAGTATTATCAATTAATAATATTTATTGATATTAATGTAAGGTGATAGGGTATACATAGTAATGTCTACCACTCATATCATGCTACATAAGTCATATTATAATGTATCTCACATAATGCAATTAAATCTTACTATATAGTCTATATATATAATATAGAGACATATTAAAGTGTCATCTTGCACCTTATACAATATACAGTTGACTACCATATACTAAAGGTTTAATATAACATATACTTGCATATAACAATTAATCAATTAACCAAGTAAATATAATATTATTATATTTATTAATCTCTTACTCATTAATTATTATTTATTCATAATAATAATTAATTAATACATAATCAATTAATTACTCAAATATATATAATTAATCCCGATTAAATCTCTACACCATATTTAAGAAATTTGAATATATAATTACTAACACTTTTATCAATTCTCTGATATAAAAGTCTCAGGGTTAATCTACTAATTTAAATAACCATTAGTGATTCCCTTTAATAAAAATCCTAGCATTTATTTGCATAGGTTAAATCACATAAGCACATAACCACATAAGGTTTAAATAAGTTTGAAAAAATTAACTCTTAAAAATTTTAAATCACATATAAAATTAATAAGGAGCCTAAAATTCCTGGTCGTTACAAAGACTGTATTCCCGCATAGCACCGTTGAATTATTCACCAAAGAGTCAACCGAAACATTTAAAGTCAACGGGCAATGATTAAAGCATAACTGGGGAGGAAAAGTCGATCGACAGGCAACCACGATCGACTTGGACGAGCTAAACTGAAAACAGGGAGTAGTCAGGCTGAAAGCCTAAAAATCAAGCGCTCAATGGGAGGCAACCCATCTTTTATGTTAATTTATATTATATCTAAGTCGTTTAATTAGAGTCATTTAGAAGCTTAGTATTAATTGAGTCTGACACATGCATGTCTAACAATTTAAGGTTTGTTGTGCAAAGATGGTGTAACTACACTAATATTCAAGCCAAAAAGTACATAGGGAATCGTTAAGGGAACAAAAGAAGCTAGTCCAATATTACCTCAGAAGAATTTTCAACTGGAAACCCTGCCTAACCCCTGCCCCGGCGGGGGTACTAGCTCATTTTTACCAGCCCCAGCGGGCCCCCTGGACCAATTCCCTGTCAAACCCCCGCCCCTGCAGGGGTCTCAAGTACAAAAAATGCCGCCCCGGCGGCCTCCCAACCCCAGAACCTTGCCTGTCCCCCGCCCCGGCGTGCCATACAGGCTTAATCAGGCCCGCCCCGGCGGGCACACGGCAATTCTATTTTTAAAATCACTTGGATTGATAGACAACTTAAGCCAAATTTCATTCCAAGAAAACCTAAGCTGCCGAAATATACACCCAACTCCCTTCTGAGAATCTTAAGGCCTCAACCCAGACGAATTCCATCGACCACTTAGGTTCTACTCCTTAGCAAAGAAACAAGCCTCTAAGTCTCCAAATCACCATCTCATCCAGGTATCCATTGCAAAGTTTCATTTTGGGGTCTAAGTTTGGGTGTTTCTCAGAGGAATTTGTTTGGGTATCTGAAACTCTTAGCTACTTTGGGATTATATATATATTGCTTGTTTGGGCTGCTTGAACAATAAAATTAGGGGAAATTGAAGAGCTACACATCACCAACAAAACCCTAAAATTCCCTTGCCCACCAACTGTTCGACACAAAGCCTCAACCACCAGAATTCAGACAACTTCATCTTGAGCACTTGATCACTATGCCTCTGCGAGCACAAAAGCGCCAGAAGGGCGAATCTTCACCTGCACCAACACGGTCTTATAACAAAGAAAAATTTAGAAGTGAGACCGTCGTTGATCGCTTTGACTATTTGGCGGTGAAGAATCTCACGCCCGAGCGGGGTCTTAGGCCCGCACCTACTGATGGGGAAATGGCATTACAAATTGATGAACAAGGTTGGGAAACTCTAACGGATCAACCCGATGTAGCGGTGGTGGCCGTCGTACAAGAATTTTATGCAATCGTCGAGGATGTCCAGCCATTTCAGGCATTCGTCCGGGGCAAAATGGTGGACTTCAGTCCCACGGCCATCGCGACTACTATAATTTGCATCGCCCAAATCCATGCCGATATCATCAAATGCTTGATCATGGCCCAGACTATGATAAGATACTAGATCGGATTTGCAAATTGGGCACTGCGTGGTTCAGGGGCAAGAAGGGGGGAACACTGATCATGAGCTCCAGCCTGAGCCAGTACGGGAGAGTTTGGTACTCCTTCTTATGTGCAAAGCTCCTGCCATCCACGCACACCAATGAGATCACTAAGGAGAAAATTTCACTATTATATGCTATCCTCAAGGATAAAGACATCGACATAGGCTTCATTATCAATTTTTTTATCCGTCGATGTCTACGAGGACTGTTCTCGAGCAGATTGCCTCACCCGTCTTTGATTACGGGACTGTGTCGCCGTGCCGGTGTCAAGTGGACAGTCAAGGAACAAACTCAGCCACCTCTTTAGTTGGTAGCACCACCACACCCTCGGGGACTGGGTTTCATTTTTGCATCGGCTGAGGAGAAACAACGAGCAGCGGCTATGGCTAGGCAAGAGCCAACTGAGGAGGCTGACGAGGGGGACCCACCAATGCGAACCGAGGGCACCTCAGCTTCTCAAACTCCAGCCACTCAATAGCAGATGGATAAGCATCGTCGACTGTCTGACACATTGGCGGTGCGGCAGGATCATATGTTCACCATGCAGAATCAATTCAACGCCGCAGTCACTGATACGTTAGCTAGATTGAACACATCGGCTAAGCCATTCCAGTTCCCGTCTCCACAGCCACTGCCGCCATATCCACCACCTCCTTACTCGGACTTCGACGAGGATACTTGATACCGTAGGGAAGTCTTCCATACTTTATTTGCTTTATATTTATGATCAATGAGGACATTGCTCTATTGAAGTTTGGGGGTGTTGTTTTAATTTCATAAAAATTGTTAAGACTTGCATGGAGTTAGTAGTTTAGTATAGTTGTTGAATTGTTATATGTTAAATTTTTAGGTTAAATTGTTATGCTTATTAATTATTGAAAAAAAATATAAATAAAAATTCATAAAAAGACCAAAAAAGTAGTAATTAGGATTGTTTTGTCAGTATGTTAGTGTCAAGATATAGCAGTAGCCAATGATGAAATTGAATTGACATCCAAAAATAACCAGTAATGAGAATTAGGACAGTGATGCACATTTGGACTTTTACATGAGCCTATGCCTATTGAACACTTTTGCAATCGGTTAGCACAATAGGCAACAATTAGGTCAGCTTAGTTCGAATAATCACATAATTGTTGTCTGGACTAGAAATTAGAGGTTAATGACGGGAATTAAATAAACTGGTAGAGTGATGAAGATCGGACTAAAACCTAAGTTTGGGGGAAGATATGGGAGCTATCTAAATAGGAAAAAAAAGAGAAAGAGAAAGCAAAGGAAAAATATCTGAAACAAAAAAAAATAGAAATACATGAATAAACACCATGACTAGTTTAGTTTCGTGGACTTTGGTACTCGAGTAAGTACGCCCTAGGGGATGTCTTTACACCCAGCGCCCTAAAGTCATCTGGCTTGGGAGTCATTGGTCGAAAGCTCGCTACATGGGTATCACTGAAGAGCCTAAGGAAACTAAATATTGCACAATCATGAGTAGAATAGAGATACGAGAAAACGAGCAAAATGCCCCCGTGAATAAATAAAGATAGAAAGTCTCCCATGTTAACTTCCGGCTTGGTTTATATACGTTGAATTCACTTTATCTGGTATATGCAATTTCTTGAATTAGAATTGTGGTTTCATTCTAAGATGCGTATTATGTGGTATATTCGATCTGAAGCTGAGTTTATTGTTGGTAAGCACACACGCACAGCAAAGCTGTTGACATGTATAGGTTAATCGATTGGTCCGAAATGTAGATATAGGTTCTGGTTGGATTTGTTGGCTATCTATGATATCAACTCTCTGAGGCAATACTGGTTATATTCTTGCTATCTGACAGTTGCATTTTAGTAGGCATTATATTGATATTGCATATGCATTGTTTTGCTTGAGGGCAAGCAAAGTCTCAAGTTTGGGGGTATTTGATGAGTTAGTTTTATACCAACAATTTGATATCAGTTATAGCTTGTTTCTTGCTTACTTTGAGTTATTTCATTATTATTTTATCTGGTTTCATGCTATGTTGTGCAGGATTTGATTTGAGAAGAAACCAGGAAGAAAAAGGGCATAAAAATATAAGTGTGCAGAAAATGACCCCCGCTGGGGTGAGCGTCTTCAAGTTAAAACCCCCGCTGGGGCGGGGGTGCAAAATGTCCACACAGGAAAGTGGCATGCCGCCGGGGTGGGTCTACGGCAGGGAAAGATTTTCAGTTTCCTGTTCTGAATGGGATTGTGCAGAAAATAAGGGCTAATAAGTGTTGCGGCTGGAAGCATAGAAAAGGGGGAATATATG
Organism: Panax stipuleanatus; assembly: GCA_020205555.1. Classification (NCBI taxonomy): domain Eukaryota; kingdom Viridiplantae; phylum Streptophyta; class Magnoliopsida; order Apiales; family Araliaceae; genus Panax; species Panax stipuleanatus. The sequence goes on along the minus strand of CM035121.1, from coordinate 115,318,231 downwards.
GCTGTTGGAGAGAGACTTGGAAAAGAAAAAAAAGACCTAATTGGAGGATATAACGTGCACAAGAGAATTAAAGCATCTAATTGACACGACGGACTCAAGATCAGAGTGGAGATCGGTGATATTGTTCTAGTGTCTACCTTTTCTTTTCTATTTTATCTTGTATTCAGGATATTTATTATGATGTGGATCATTGGATTTTACTTATCTATGAAGAACTAAACTCCGTTTTAAGCCTACAATGGATCTTTGATTATAATGGATAATTAAGTATTTTTGAACTCAGTTTATGGATGTTATTCCCAGGTTATTCACTATGTGTGTGATTCATTTATATAATTGCCTGATCAACGATTATTCTGTTATTTCTTATGAACTTGTGAAGGAATATAGGAGATTAGAACTGGCCATAGTGACATATGTTCGTGAATTCTGCATAAATAGAATTCGTGATTCGTGTTTAGGGTAGATGTATGCCTTTACGCCATATGTAATCTGAACGAGAACTTTATAATAAATTCTGATTAATTGTAATTCACATAGAAATATAGTGAATTAGTTAATTAGGATGTCTTGCTTGAATCTAACATATGTGGATATAAGTGGGTATGGATATTATGCATCGTAAGGTGGTTTTATCTACGTTAGTGTTTTCGATTAATAATCTGGGGTAATTGATATAAACTAGGAAAAAAGATAACTATCAGAAATGCAATTACAAGTGAAGTTGTGGGCTTAATTCTCTCAAATCTATTAAATTCTTGATTTAGTGTGCGGTTGTTCTAATTAATAATTTAGTTATAAAAACATCTTTTGACCGCTAGTTTGATAAAGTTGAGATACTATAAAATTGGTAATTGTTTGATTAAGCAGTAATTATTGTCTCTGTGGGTACGATCTCTGATTTATCACTGTATTACTTGTTAACCACGTACACTTATGTGGTGCTCGTAGAAAATACACAACAGGTGCTATGGCTGGATGGAGTTGATTCTCCCACATAACAGAGGTACTTGGTTCCTTCTCCATTTGTGGTGCTAATCACGTTGACATTCTCCTCTTTATGCTGTGGCAGAGGATTGTCTTGCACATGGGGTTGCTCAGGCTTTGTGACCACAATCTCTCCGCTGTCAATCAAGTCTTGTATTTTGTGCTTGAGAGACCAACAGTCTTGGGTGTTATGGCCTAGAGATCCAAAGTGATAAGCACACTTCTTGCTTTGGTCAAAATTCTGACCTTAGTATTGGTTGGTGGAAGGAGTTGAATAATCTTCTTCTGGGCTGTCAGAAGTTTGAATACGTTCTCGAGTGAATCCCCTAGAGGGGTGAAACTTCTTTGACGCCTGACCTCCATATTTTTTTGAAATTAAGGGTTTGAAGGCTGTGTCGTAGCTTGGAAAGGGGTATAATTTCTCCTTTAAATAGGCATACTGTTTAACTCTCCTCTTTGATTTTGTCCTTGTAAGACTAAGGAGACTTCTTTGTCTTTCTTCTTATGTACCCTACGGGGATTACTCCCAAAATTTTCGGACTGGATATGCTCAACGACAGCCTCAAGAGCGGTTAGATCTTTTATCTTCTCGGATTTGAGCCCCATCTATGCCATTTCGCCATGTTTGATCAATTCAGAGAATGGTTTTCCTATGCCTGCTAGGACCCTCTCATAATACGGAGCTTCTTCGATGTCGATTAAGGTCATGACTATTTCATATTGAGTCATAGCTAGGGTGACTTGTGCTGCGACCCGTCTCCATCGCTGGGCATATTCTCTGAATGATTCAATATTCTTTTTCTTGATTTTGGTAATTTGATATCTGTCTGAAGCCAGCTGAGACTGGAAACTGTACGGACTAATGAAAGCATGGGCCAGTTCTTCCCAGCTGTGGATTTTGGAGTTGTCCAAACGGGCATACCAGGCTCTCGCCCCTTCGGTTAGACTCTTCTAAAATAGCTGCATTCGAAGCTTCTCATCCTCTACATAGGATCCAAGCTCTACAATGAATACTTTCAGGTGTGTGTAAGGATCCCCTAATCCATCATATTTCTCAAAATTGGGGACTTGAAACTTCTCGGGATAACCAGCCCCGGGAAATATACAGAGGCCAGAGTAATTAACACTGCCAAATTTCCCCAGTCCCTTTGATAGATAGGAGGGTTTCTTCCATCTGTTGTACTTTTTTCATAATGTCACCAGTTTCCTTTTCTTTGACGAGGGAGGTGATTTCAGGGATTTTGTTAGTCGTGTCCTAGTTTTGTGGTCCAGGAATTTGAGTTGCGTCCTTTTCAGTCTCTTGACCGCCAGCACTACCACCAAATGCTCCTGGTTCTGTGTGAGCTTGAGATTGTTTCCCTTTAAGGGCCTTTGTTTGTTCTCATAGGAAACCGGCTAACTCGGTTATCTGATTTTTCAGTCCTTCGAACTCTTCCCTGGATACCGGGGTGGATTCTAATTGAGCACTACAAGCCATGTCCGTGGATGGACTGGGTGCTTTAGATTTAGACCTAGTAACAGGACCAATTTTTACCTATAACAAAACGTAGGTGTGTCAATTTCCTGATGTAGGTAAGGACAGGATGCATGATGTGTTTTTTAGATTTTATCCTGCAAAACCGAGGTTAGTTGTTTTGATGACAGGATGACATGGTATTTTGACAGGGAAAGTAAATCTTTTATTATGATATTTACATTGTGCTCCTTGGTAATTGGAGACTTAACATGGAAGTGAAAGAGGAAGGCATGAAGAAGCTTCCCTTCGGATTTGGTTAATCAGAGGCTGACCTATCCTAAGTTACTCTCGCGGCTTTGTTTTCGGCATGAAGGTTCCCAGATCATCGCAATCTACTAGAGGGGAAATTAATCCGATCTTTCAACTGGAGCTAATCTGGGTGGTGCATTTTCATGAGCCCCAGAGACTTAGTCGTCCCTAGAGACATTACTTATCACCGACCGGGTTTTCCTCCTTGTAAGAGGGACACACAACATACATTCACATACATCGTGCCTCACCATTGTGCATATGATGACATGGGAGTGAAGCACTAAATATGGGTGTGAAGCACTAAAAAGCAGGAAATCATTCATTCACATTCATTCAATGTAAAGACGCAGCAATCATACATTCAATAAAGACGCAGCATTCACTCATTCACTGACTGTGGAGACGCAGAATTTCACGCATTCAATAGTTTTGATAGGAAAATGTTTGAAAAGATTTGAAAGTGGCCTAAGCCCTCTACTGTCCCCAGCAAAGTCGCCACCTGTCGACATCGGTTTAAAAAATCTATGGGTCGAGTCACAACCCGGATCTTTTAATCTCTTTTCCTAAGTTCTCTCTACCCTTTTTCTTTTTATTTATGAAAACGATTTTGAAGGGCTTTTTAGGAAAAGTCCAACATGTATCATGTCGACGATTTGAACGTTTTACATAGTCGCCAGTTGGTAGATTTGAAAATAGTTGTACCAACTCAACTGAGTTTTGTTTGAAAGAGGCCCAATTGCTGGACACTGTCAAAACTTGATCTTTGAAAATAAAGTTTGAGTTCGGGGGCTTGGTTAAGTGTGGAAAAGGTGTTAGGCACCCCATGACTCCCGTGTAAACACGGTACCGCATCTTTTCTATATTTCCCTTAAAACTGGAATGCGTGAGTGAATGTTGTTTGAAAGTTGGGCCTATTGATTTGATTAATTGAAAGTAGTGCTTTGCTTCGTTGAACCTATATACGAAGGGTTTGATTTGTTTTGAAAATTAGTATTTGATTTGATTTGTAAAAAAACATTTAATTTGATTTGCAAAAAGCTTTTCTTTTGATTGAATTGATAATGATGTTTTAATACTGGTTTTCCAACCCTTACGCTAGCATAGAAATTGAAGCTTGTTGATACTTCCAATTTTATCTTTATAGCCTTAAAGCTGCATGTGAATGGTGATTTGTCGGGCTGCGAAGCATCCTCGACCACAAAAATATACAAGTGTCGGTCTCTTTATGGGCATGAAAACCATCGGAGGGACTCTGACCCGGTAATCCACATTTTTTCATTATATTGAGACCTTAAATCCGGATAAACGTTTTAAGGTCTGTTTACATATACATTTCTACAAAAAAACTGGCAGGGTACATTTGAAAATCGGAGTTTGTCCATTGTGGGAATCAGATTCTGATCAGTTTGATCATGAATCCCATAATTCCTAGGCTCACATATGAGTAGCCAAAACCTGCACAGTTCAAATTTGTACAAAAACAGATAAATATCCCAATATTGCCAGAACCAAGGATTCATTCAGTAAATCCCGGTCCGCACGACCGAAGCGTCTTGTTCTCACTAGATAGCGATCTAAGGGACGCGAGGTTGCTTTTGAAGCTGAAACTAGAAAGAAACCTAGATTTAAGAAATCTCAGCCATTCTAGCTTCCCGGTTCAGTTTGGAGGTTTTGAACCGTTTGAAAACTAGAATTAGCGAGATTTAAATAAATCTAGTTCGCCCGCAGATATGTCAGTGCCAATTCATATAAAATGAATATTTAAAGCAGCAGTTGAATAGAAAGCGAGTAAAGTAGTATATATATATACAGTTATATATAAAAGCTGTAAAGGGCGATGGGTTTTCACGCCGGTGCCCAGACTAGAACCCAGTGGTGGTGAAGGCTGCTTATATATGCATAAACATATATAAAAATAGTAAAAAGGCCACAGAATGATCCAGACCGAACTGAAATGTAAATGTACAAAAAAGTAGTTAACCAGGGACTGGGAAGATAACCTAGTAATGGTGAAGTGTGCAAAAATATTATAAAGGCCACAAAATAGTCCAGGCCAGACTGGAATATAAATTGCAGAAAAGTAGTCAACCAGTGACTGGGGAGATCACCCAGTATAGCGAAGAGTACAAAAATAGTATAAAGGGCGATGGGTTTTCACGCCGGTGCCCGTACTAGAATTAAAATATATATATTAACAGAAATGTAGTCAACCAAGACTGGGAAGAGAACCAAGTGATGGTGAAAATCGCTTATATATGCGTAAATATATATAAAAGCGATAAACTACCTCGAATTTGACATTCGGGCTTGACAGAATTGAAATGTTAGTACATATACAGTTAAATATATATAAAAAAGGGCCAAACCCAGACTAGAAAGATAACCCAGTCCAGCAAAGTTTCCAGAACAAAGAGTTTAGTGTATTGAAGCTGTTGGAGCTGACGGATAGTCAATCCGAGTTGTAAAAATGCCAAAAAATCAGTTTATGTACAAAAATGTACTAAATTTTGACGAAAACGGCCACGAAACTAAGTTTCGGGCATTGTTAGAACACGAAACTTAACGTACAAGTGTATAAAAGTACGAAGAAGTAATATTCACTTTCTGATCGTGAAAATACTTACAATGGACTGCTACACGGGCTTTTTGCCGAATCATAGGCTCTATACGTCCAATCTACCGATTATTTTCTGATATGTGGTAGTATATGGGTATATCTATGTGTTAGAGTAAAAATATTTGGGTTTGGAAGAGGTGTAAAAGTCAAAAAATTGAACGGGCAGAGCTTCGCTGCGCTGCGCTGCGTTTTGGAATTCTTGAAAATAATGGGGGGCACGTTTATTTATAGGCCAGGGAGCCTCCACTCTACCTGTTGATACCGTAGGTAGAGATGCGGCTCCCCTGAGTGGGGCCCATGTGCTCGGCTTTGTCGTCTCAAAGTACGTGCACTCTAAGAAATGTGATGTCAGGCTTAAAACTTTCAAACTTTTTATCGGAGCTTCCGTTTTAGGCGTGCTATACCTTTTTGGAAAGCCCTCGCCGAGAGTGTCGCAATGACATGGGATAAAACATTTTCCGGGTTCAGGAAGATGGGTTCATAACCAAGTCTTTGATTTCCCGCAGTTTATCTGTTGAGCTGTCTTGCGTCGTTTGCACTCGGGGTCATCGTTATGGTTCGTTCTGACTTTGATGGCATCAATTTGGCTTGAGTTTGACCGAATCGGCTAAGAGTTGATTAAATTACCGCTTTACCCCTCCTGGGGTGGTCTTTGGTGGATCTGGCTTCCCAGGGTTATCTCTGGGTCTGAACTACACTTCCCGGATTGATGCCGGGGCTGATCTGTACTTCCCGGGCTGAGACCGGGGATGACTTGACACATCTTTGGTGGATGTCGTGGTTGACCTATACCTCCCGGGTTGATGCCGGGGCTGACTTGAACACCTGATATTGAGATCGGGGTTGATCGGTACCTTTCGGGTTGCTGTCGAGGCTGATTTATACCTCTCGGGTTGCTATCGAGGCTGATTTGAAGGCCCGATGTTGAGATCAGGGTTTGAAATGATGGCCCAATTGGAGATCGGGATTGTATTGACGGTCCGATTAACGCTCGAATCCTTATTGACGGTCCAATTGATGATCGAAGCTGGATAGACGGTCCGATTCACGATCAGAGTTAATTTAACAGTCCGATTAGAGATCGTAGTTGATTTGATGGCCCGATAGTGAGATCGGGTTGATTTAATGGTCCGATTAGAGACTAGAGTTGATTTGACGGGCCGATATTGAGATCGAGGTTGATCTGACGGTCCTCTTGGAGATCAAAGTTGATTTGATGGCCCGATATTGAGATCGGAGTTGATCTGACGGTCCGATTAGAGATCAGAGTTGATTTGACGTGAAGGACCGATATTGGTGACCGAATTTGAGTTAATTTACCGATATTAGGGATTGGATTTGAGTTGATTGTCTAATATTGGGGATCAAATTTAGGTTGATTGACCAATATTGGGGATCGAATTTAGGTTTACCGATATTGGGGATCGAATTTAGGTTTATCGATATTGGGGATCGGATTTAGGTTTAAAGACCGTCATTGGTGGCCGGATTTGAACTAGATGACCGGCATTGGGGGCCGATTTTGGATTGGAAGCCCGGTAGGGTTGATTTGATTGACGGCTTTGCCCTCCTACAATGTTAGTATTAGGGCAAAGAAAATTTTGAGTGTCTACAGAGCATGGGTTAGAACAAGTCTAAATGAAGTAGAACTATATAACTTAAAATGCATGACTAAGATAACGTGAGCATATATAATTGAGACTTATTGACCTCATTGTAAGTGTATAATGACTAAACATGAGAGACCTTGTTAAATGAACACTTAAAGCCTTGATTTGATAGGAATTGATAACGAATCATGTTAAAGACAAGTTATAGAATCGAACCTAGTTGTAAACCTCATGAAATGAATATTCTGCATGTGTTACCATCTGAGTATATGGGTGAACAAGCTAGGCCAAGCAATCTGTTGCTCAACTCTGATTTGAACTGGGAGCAGCGCGGCCGCGCCACTCCCTAGTTCAAATCAAGCGCGGTCGCGCCACCCTGCAGTGAAGTCTGCCTATTCTATTTATGATCTGAGATTTGATGCATACATGTATTGTTATCCTAATCTGTAATACATATCCAGTACGGTATTCAAGTATTAATGAGCATGTTATGATGAAACTATATAGAATTGATAAGTATTTATAAGCTTTCAAATGCTAACTTAAACGATAATTACGAACTATGTTATTGATTTCATAGTATCCTATAAACTGATTTTGTGTTATGTGTACGTAAGGTACGTAATGACGTACGTATAGGAGTGTACGACTAAGTTAGACTCTTATGTATGTGTTAACTTACATATCAAGTATGTGTATTGAATATGCATAACTACTAAATATCATATATACGTAAATATGTTATAATAGGATTCAAAAAGTGTTGATAAGCTTTACATTGGTAAACTACGCATAAGGCAAGTTTCCTAACTTCATTTGATTGTGTAATTGACTGCAAATATCTAAACCTTATCTCTTTGATGCAAGTTTCTAAACCTACTCCTTATTTAGCATTACTTAAGCTTGTGCTATTATTGGTCGTACGAGTAAACCATTGAAAATATGATTCATGTCTTATGACCTCATGCTTCGTAGTTAAGATAGAGTTGTTTACATTCCTTGAACTTTAATCTCGAGTATTGAACTTATAATTGTTCTTATATACATTGAAAGAGCGGTCTATGCCACTTGATTCGGCTAGACCTATATCAAGAATTTGAAAGCTATCCAAACCAATTGATTGGTGCAGAATCTTATAATTGACTGAGATGAACAACCCTCTTGAAGGGGAAACTATATATTGTCGGGAAACCGACGTGCGCACTTGAGTACGATTAAATGTTATGCATGATGTAGGGTACTTTAGGATGATCACTTGTTGTACTTATTTTAATGGATTATCAGCATATTACTGTTAATTCTAGTAGAAGTTCATAGTCCTTAATGACTGCTCAATATTCATTATTTTGGAAATCTCAAAATGATTAAGCGTTGAATCTTATTGATATCTTTCTGTCCTTAGCGACTATTGTTGAGAACTGTCGGTACTTCCTGTTATTCTTGAACTATCATTATCGTTGTACCCTTGAGAAATTAAAAACTATATTGATCCCCTTATTGCTATATTACTTGTTGAGTAAACTTGTTGCTCATTCTTGCTTTTCCCTAAAAACATTTCAGTTAAGGCAGAGCATGGTGGACCCTCAGGTATCGACAAAGGCAAGAGCAAGGCTACAGAGTAGCTTTGTAGTTAGATAAAAATATTATGAGTATGTAATAAGATTATGTATTAGCTACGTTTTACTATGTTTAAGTATGTTTAAGGTATGTAAGATATGTTTAAGTTACAAAACCTTGGGACATGAATGATTATATTAAATAAATGTAATCCATTCTGTTATTTCCGTTGCGCGAGATGTTATTATGTCTTTAGATATTTAGAACGTGATGAACCGAATTCGAGACAAGAGCGGTTCAAATTTGGGGGCGTCACAAGTTGGTATCAAAGCTGTAGTTATAAACCTTAGGAGTCAGAGTCCTTAGATTATAACTTAGGAGAACTTAGAAGATAGAAGGAGATGAAACTCATGTAGAGTTTTCCTAGAGAGACTTAGTGTGTTATAAAATATAATTTCATTCTGTACAATGAACTTATGTTTTATTTAACATTCTAATGGAGTAATTGTTTGTTTGTCTTGTTTTGTTGATTGTAGGATGACAGACATGAGAGAGCCTAGTAGAGTGGCCGAAGAGGAGCCCCGAGATATACATGTTGTATATGAGGCACCTTTAGAGGCTGAGCCTGTACAGGAAGTTGCACAATCCGAGTTTGACAACGAGGATGAGATTGAGGTGGAGTCTAATCCAGAGGAGGAGCCCATGGAGGACGAGCCTATGGAGGACTCTGACGAGGCCACTATCAAGGAGCGGATGTTGGGAGAGTATAAGGAGCGGATCCTAGAGTTAGACTGCAGAGTTCAGGAGCTAGAGGCTGAGGTTCAAGAGAGGGAGTCTGCGTTTCAGAAACTGAGGGACGAGGATAACCAGAGGAAGCTAGTGATGCAAGAGTTAGAGGTAGAGATTGCTTACCGCAGGGAGGCAGGGATCCAGATGGGGACTCTGTTTCACAGGTTGGTGTCTCGGAATGTAGATTTGGTAGGAAAGCTGGTTGAGGTGGAGCAGAGAGAGTTAAGAGAGAAGACGGAAAAGGAGGCTCTCCGTACTCAGCTAGAGTTGGAGGTGATGGATAGGATCCACTTCGAGGAGAAGTGGGAGGCAGCTAATAACAGGGCACAGGATCTAGAAAATGAGGTGAGGTGCAAAAAGAGGAAGGTGGACAAGATGGGTTACGTGTTTTACTCAGCTATTGAGAGAGTGATTGATGGTGCATATCATTATCCAGCGAAACAGGTATAGACCCGACATACCATGAGCAGGGAGTTGATGGCATATATAGCGTAGATCGAGTACAAGAACGCTGTGGAGCGCGGAATGTTGGGATGAGACCCAGTAGTCTAGTAGTAGTTGTAGTAGTTCTTTATGTGATGTATATATTGATGTAATCCCAATCTTTTGTGTAAGATATAGGATAGTTATGTAAACCCCGAGTAGGCTTATGTTAGAGGGGTAGTATGCTAGTGTTTTCCCCGTCTTTTGTGATATTAGGGAATATATGTTGACATTTATAGAAGTATGCTATAAATGATCATATGATGTAATGATTTGGCATATGAATATAAATGATCTTATTTCAGAAACGTGTTATAAAATTTTTTTTTCTTTTCATTTGAGAAATGTTTAAGGAATATAACTAGATAATACAAATACAAATTTTGTGATGCAAAAAATGCCGCCCAGACGTAGATTAACTGCACCTGAGGAATTAGTGAACAACGAGAGAGAACAAGTAGATCCCATTCAGAAATTAGTTGATTTGTTAGGGGAAGCTCTTAGGGGAAGGAACAATGAACCCGTTCACCCCAATCCCCAAGCAGTTCCAGTCACAAACTTCAAAGACTTTAGGAGCATAGGACCCCCAGAGTTTGAGGGTACCAATCTGATCACTGCATAAACGTGGGTCAAGGAGATTGAGAAGGCTTTCACCATCGCTCGTGTGGGTGAGGACCAAAAGACGGTATTCGCTACGTATATGATGAGGGGCGAAGCCAACTGCTGGTGGGAGGTGAACTAACAAAGAGCAGAAGAAGGGATAATAGCATGGGAGAGGTTCAAGACTCTGTTCTTCGAGAACTACTTCCCGAAGAGCATGAAGAATAGAATAGAGGTTAAGTTTTTAGAATTGAAGTAGGGTGATATGTCGATGGCACAATACGTGGCTAAGTTTAACGAACTAACGCGGTTTACAGAACACCAGGTAGGGGATGAAGAGAGGAAAACTAGACGTTTTGAGCAAGGACTTAAGCCTTGATTGTTTAATAAGGTGTCAGTTCTTCAGATTGATTCATTTGCGACATTGCTGGACATGGCGATCATTGCGGAAGGTGGTAGTGAAGCCTTAAGTTTGTATAACAAAGAAAAGAAGGGAAAGAATACGGGAGGAGAAAGTCGTGGAGGAGGAAGCAGTAGCGGGGGAAGTAACTTAGGAAACAGAAAGTGGGAGAATAACAACAACAAAAACAATCAGTCGGGAAATTTTTGTGGAGGTTTTAAGTAGAGGACTGAGGGATGCCCGAAGTGTGGTAAGAATCATCAAGGCGAGTGCTGGAAGGGGCGTAATACTTGCTACAACTATGGCCAGGAAGGACACATTTCACCCAACTGCCCGAAGCCAAAGAAGATCCAAGGGTGTTTCTCTTGTGGCTCAACTGAGCACCGGATCAAGGACTTCCCGAAGAAAAGGAGCGGCGGAGGAAGTGGCCAACAAGGGGGAGGCAGTAAACTGATGATTAGCGGACCGACACAAACCAACCGCCCAACTACCAGAACATTTAATATGACCGTCTAGGACGTAGTAGCTGCAAAGGACGTTGTGTCAGGTATTATCCCAATCAATGATATAAATGCATATGTATTATTTGATTCGGGTGCTACCTGTTCTTTTGTATCTAAAGAATTTGCTAGTCGACTTAATTTACCCCGAGAACGATTAGGAAATCCTTTGAACATAGAAGTTATAAATAAGGAAGTGATCCCTGTAGAATTCATCTACCGAAATTGTCGCACAAACATTAGAGATCATGAACTGAGCGTAGACTTAATCCCAATTAGATTGGGAGAATTTGACGTAATATTGGGAATGGATTGGTTGTATAACCATGCTGCGATTATTGATTGTCAGAATAAAAGTGTGAACCTTCAGACTCTAAGTAAGTCTAAGGTAGTATTTTATGGTAGCTCATCGCTTAAGCAATCGTGTTGTCTTACGATGATGCAGGCCAAGAAATTGTTAAGGAAAGGATGTGTAGGTTACTTAGCTTACATCGTGGATACTCAAAAACTGGGAGTAGAAATTAAGAATATATCAGTAGTGAATGAATTCCAAGATGTATTTCCAGACGATCTGCCTGGTGTTCCGCCAAATAGAGAAATCGAATTCGTAATAGACTTAGCATCGGGAACGACACCAATTTTGAAGGCTCCATATCGTATGGCGCCAGTAGAAATTAAAGAATTGATGATACAATTGCAAGTGTTACTAGATAAAGGTTACATACGATTGAGTGTTTCTCCTTGGGGAGCACCGGTGTTGTTTATTAAGAAGAAGGACGGATCGATGAGGCTCTGTATCGATTATCGAGAATTGAACAGAGTAACGATCAAGAATAGATATCTGCTACCAAGGATAGACGACCTTTTCGACCAATTGAAGGGAGCAAAGTGTTTCTCAAAGATTAATCTGCGAACAGGTTATCACCAGTTGAAAGTACGGGAGGAAGACATACCAAAGACGGCGTTTCGGACCCGTTATGGGCACTATACATTTTTGGTAATGTCATTCGGATTGACTAATGCTCCGACAGTATTCATAGACTTAATGAACCAAGTCTTTAAGCTATAGTTGAATAAGTTCGTGGAAGTTTTCATCGACGACATCTTGATCTACTCGAAGATGAAAGAAGAGCACGCCGAACATGTGAAGATGGTTTTGGAAGCACTAAGGGAAGAGAAAATGTATGCAAAGTTTTATAAGTGTGAATTTTGGATGGAGAAGGTTCAATTCTTAGGACACGTGGTGGATAAGAATGGAATCTCAGTAGACCCTGCGAAGGTAGAAGCAGTGAGTAATTGGGAGCAGTCGAAAACACCAACGGAGGTGAGAAGTTTCTTAGGGTTAGCTAGGTACTATCGAAGATTCATCAAAGATTTTTCTAAAATAGCTACCCCGTTGACCAGTCTAACGAGGAAGACGGTGAAATTCGTATGGACGGAGAAATGCGAAGAAAGTTTTCAAGAGTTGAAGAAGAGATTAAGCGAAGCGCTTATATTATCACTCCCGGACGATGAGGGAGATTTCGTGGTGTATAGTGATGCATCACACAAGGGACTTGGTTATGTGCTCATGCAACATGGGAAGGTCATTACGTATGCATCACGACAATTGAAGGATTATGAAAAATGATACCCTACTCACGACTTAGAGTTAGCGTCAGTAGTCTTTGCGTTAAAGATTTGGAGACATTATTTGTACGGAGAGAAATGTGAGATATACACAGATCACAAGAGTCTGAAATATATCTTCACATAGAATGAGTTGAACATGCGTCAAAGGAGGTGGTTAGAATTGATCAAGGATTATAACTGTGATATTCTTTATCACCCAGGAAAGGCAAACGTAGTTGCCGACGCTCTAAGCAGAAAAGGAAGGGAGAAATTGTTCCACTTGACTACTCAGGAGGAGTTAATAAAAGAAATGGAGAAGTTGGAAATAGAGGTGAAATAATCGGGGAAGTCTGAAGAATAGCTATTTGCAATGGAAGCTCGTCCAGTATTACTGGATAGAGTAAAGGAATCACAATAGAAGGATGAAGAGTGCGAGAAAATGAGAAAGAGGATCGTCAAAAATGAAGAAGAAAGATTCAGAATGGATAAAGACGGTATCTTAAGATTCAAAGGGAGAGTGTGGGTGTCAGCGGTGGCCGAATTGAGAGAGGAAACTTTGCACAAGCCACACAATACAACGTATTACGTTCATCTAGGAGGCACAAAGATGTACCGAGATTTGAGGCAAAATTTTTGGTGGCCCAATCTAAAACGGGAAGTCGCAGTGTGCGTCAGTAGATGTCTTACTTGCCAATGCATTAAAGCAGAGCACCAAAGGCCGGGTGGTCTACTTCAACCGTTGGAAATACAAGAGTGGAAATGGGAGCACATTACGATGGACTTCTTGGTGGGACTTCCAATTACGCAGAAAGGATATGATGATATTTGGGTTATTGTGGATCGACTAACAAAGACATCACATTTTCTACGGATTAAGATCCGATATAGTTTGAATCAGTTAGCAAACCTATACGTTAAGGAGATTGTTTCACGACATGGAGTGCCGGTGTTAATTGTCTCTGATCGAGATTCGCGATTTACATCAAACTTCTGGAAAAGCTTGCAAGAGAGGATGGGAACCCAGTTAAGGTTGAGTGCTGCTTATCATCCTCAAACAGACGGACAAAGTGAGCGAACAATACAAACGTTGAAGGACATGTTTAGGACTTGTGTGATGGACTTCAAGGGAAATTGGGACGATCACCTACCCCTAGTAGAATTTGCATATAACAATAGTTACCATGCGAGTATCGGCATGCCACCGTACGAAGCTCTTTACGGGAGAAAGTGCAGAATGCCATTATGTTGGGACGAAGTCGGAGAACGACGAATGTTAGGACCAGAGTTAGTGCAACAAACCACAGACGTGGTGACAGTGATAAGAGCCAGACTGGTAGCAGCTCAAGATCGCAAGAAAAAGTACGCAGACTTGCATCGACAAGACCGGACTTTAAAGTTGGTAGTTTTGTATTATTGCGCCGTTTCGGTGTTAACATAATGGGCACAAACGCGTGCAAGCATACACGGTCAACAAGTAATAATTGTGATAAGTAAAGATCATTCCCACGGAGAAAAGAAATTAGATTTAAACTATCATGCAATAATTCTATAATTATCTTCAGCTGGTCAAACGAGTATTAAAGTGTGAATTAATAACTAGACTGATTTTAAAGCTAAATTAACTAATTAACAGACGGGGGATTCAAATTAGAGAAATATGGGATCCTAACTTCACCTATTGCATCATCTAGATTACACACCTCATGTCAAGTATAATTGATTAATTAGGAATGCTAGCCGAGAGCACGAATGTGAGAAATGGCTATCTTTCAATAAACCAAGTCCATATCATATAAAATCCATAAAAGAGATAGAATCCATATGAACACCAATAAAACCTAAATCACTATATGTCTATGTGATTTACAAGCTATGTCGGTCTAAATGCAAGCTCCTTATTGGATACATATGGTAAGCCGGTATGTTTCTATCCGGATAACGAATCGTAAAATTCATCACATGCAAATTTCACGAATATATGCTAGCATGGAAAAATCTAAGCTTATACTTCCTCTTTCAATTCCATTATAAACTATTACAGTAGATGGTGATCAAGCATCTATATATTTAATACAACCATGCTAGGCAAACCATACAAAATCAAGCATACATATCAATAAGGCATATAAAGCTAGACTAAGCAATAAGATTCATTAGAATCCCATAATGGTAGTTAGTTCATCTCTAAACCACACACCATTATGGGATTTGAACTACACATTGAAGCAAATATGAAAGTAAGAGAGTAGAGAGATAGAGAAATGCAAATCTTGTGGTTCTCTTTTCAATAGAATGCTAGCAAGCTCAAGTCCAGAGTACAATCAATCTCCAATAGAAACCCTAAAAATGAAATCTACTAGAACTAGAAGAGGAGAAGAAGTTAGCCTCCAAAACCCCTCTCTAGTTCTCTAACCCTAGAAAAATAGGGAAAACTTGAATTCTGTAATAAATGTTAAGTGATAAGTCATCCCCAGTTCATTGCACATACACCCTTATATAAAACACTCAGTCGAAATGCAAAATAAAAAGTCAATTAATCATGACCGGCGCGGCCGCGTGGCCCGTAGTATATTTGGGGCATGGCTGCGCGCTTCCCTAGAAATCTCTCTTTGGACTGCACATTGGCGCGGGTGCACGACGTTCCTTTGTAATCTAGAAGCAGCCGCGCGGGCCTGCAAATTCTGCTGGTGCAATGCTGGTGCTGTGCTGATTTCTTTGTTGCTTTCATGCTGCTTCTTTCTCCTTCACTATGCTGCTATGAGGCCCTTTGCACATGCCTTATGTCAGTCCTCATTCCAAGTCCAATCCCACCTTGCCTTGTTGCCACATTCATGCCAAAACCCTGCCATTCCATGCCATTTCTTGCCAATTCTTTGCCAAAAGAGTTTCCTGCCTAAAATACATAACACAAAGATAAAACGCATTAAAAGACACAAAAGTACTTGAGTTTAAGCCATAATTAAAGCAAGTTGATAGACAGTAAGTAGGTATAAAACCTACTTATCATGTATTCTTGAAAGTATCTCCTTGGAAAGGAAAAATACGATTCGATAAGAAGGGAAAATTGAGTCCAAGATTCATAGGACCATTTGAAATATTGAAACAAGTGGGCGAAGTGGCATATAAAGTAGCATTACCACCTGAGTTGGAGCACATCCACAACGTGTTTCACATTTTCGTGTTGCGTCCGTAAAAGCCTGACTACAAACACGTGATTTCTTATGAGCCCATTCAAGTGGAGAAGAACTTAGCGTATGAAGAAATTCCTATCCAGATATTAGATAAGAAAGAGAAGATATTAAGAAACAAAGTTATATCTTCTATAAAAGTACTTTGGCGTAACCATGATGCCGAGGAGGCCACGTGGGAATTAGAAGATAAGATGAGGAGGGACTATCCCCATCTATTTGTGTAACCTTGTACCAATTTCGAGGACGGAATTTTTATAAGGGGGGAGGATGTATAAACCGTGAATTTTATGAATAAATATTATTATTGATATTAATAAGAATGTAAATATTTATTTTATATAAATGTCTATGTGGCATTAACTGAGTAACTCAATAAAATTAAATTGAATTAATGATAATTGAGAAAAATGTGGAGTTTATGATAAGCTCGTAGAATGCCTTGTGTGGCACGGTGATGAGAATTATGATGGATAATTAATTAAAGAGGGAATTAATAAGTGGATAATTAATTAATATAATGATATTAATTAATTATTATGAGTGATAGCATATTAATGAATAATTAATTGATTAATATAATAGATTAGTATTTGCTTAATTAATTGCTATGTGCGACGACATGTAATTACATGTTATATCTATATAATATAGAGTGTAGTGTGACACTACAAGAGACTATGTAATATAGAAACTATATAGTAAGAATAATCAATTGTATAAGCTACACCAATGACGTTATGTGACCATGTGTTATGTGTAGTGCATTAGTGTGTACTTTATGGGATATTAAATTAGACTATATAAATAATTGATACTAATAATTATTTCAATAATTAAACATAATTGAAATAATAAGGTTTATGATAATGTGATGTGTCACTACTCAATTAAATCATAATTTGGCATTTTCAAAATGTACATGGATTATATTATGTATATGGATGTGTAAACCCCAATTTGCTACCATGTAATATTGTTATATCATTAAAATCCATGTATGCACCCAATTGGATTTAAAACCTAAGTATATTAGATGTGTATGAGTATAAACCTTTAGTGTGTAGAATTATTTCATTCCTAACTTGTCAAATGTTGAGTATATAGCTAGTCCCAAAATGAGAGTCACCCTTCATTTCTCATTCACGTGTATACCCAATGGCCTAGCCTATCCCCTTGCTTCTCAATCTCAGCAAACTAGCAATCATGAATGGTGTTGCGTTGTTTCGGTGTTAACAAAACGGGTATAAAACGTGTGCAAGTATACATGGTCGGTATATTTCTATGATGCGGACATTTCCTGAGCATCTCTTTGTATCGTTCCCATGCCTCGTATAAAGATTCTCCCTGTTATTGTGCAAACTGAGACAGGGCACTCCTCATCTGAGCTATCCTGGCCATGGGAAAGAATTTGGCGAGGAACTTCTGAGCTAAGTCCTCCCATGTAGTGATTGATCCTGATGGCAGTGAATGCAAACAACTCTTCGCCTTATCCCTCAAGGTGAATAGGAATAATCAAAGTTTCACTACATCATTCGACACGTTGTTAAATTTGAATGTGTCGCATATTTTAATAAAGCTCAGGATGTGCTCATTCGGATCTTCTGTAGCTGCACCCCCCAAACTGGACTGTGTTCTGAACCATTTAAAGTGTCCCTAGTTTGATCTCAAATGTGTTTGCAGCTATCGCAGGCCTGACTATGCTAGACTGTAAATCATTTATCTTTGGTATTGAATAGTCCTTCAAGGCTCTATTGTTGGCTCTCTGTTCTTCGGCCGCCATTTGCTCTCGTTGTTCAGGTTCCTCTTGTTGGTTAGTGTTCCTTGTGTTTGCTCTCCAAGCTCTGCCATTAATGTTCTCTTGCAGAGGCACCAATTCAGGATTGGTTGAACGAGTGTGCATAAACTAACCACAAGTACCTGAAACACAAATAAAAATAAGATAGAAATGAGAAGAAAGAAGATTTGTTCAAGTCAGACAAATCTAACAAAAACTGATGTCAATAGTAATAAACTAACAACTCGTCCCCGGCAACGGCGCCAAAAACTTGTTGCGCCATTTCGGTGTTAACAAAATGGGCATAAAATGCGTGCAAGTATACACGGTCGACAAGTAATAAAGTGATAAATCGAGATCGTTCCCACGGAGAAAAGGAATTAGATTTAAACTATCATGCAATAATTCTATAGTTATCTTCAGCTGCTCAAACGAGTATTAAAGTGTGACTTAATAACTAGACTGATATTAAAGTAAACTTAACTAATTAACAGACAAGGGATTCAAATTGGAGAAATATAGGATCCTAACTACACCTATTGCATAGTCTAGATTACACACCTCATGTCAAGTATGATTGATTACTTAGGAATGCTAGCCGGGAGCACGATTGTGAGAAAAGGCTATTTTTTAATAAACCAAATCCATATCATATAATATCCACAAAAGAGATAGACATCACATGAACATCGATAAAGCCTAAATCACTATATGTCTATGCAATCTACAAGCAAAATCGATTTAAGTGCAAGCTCCCTATTAGCTATATATGGCAAGCCGGTATATATCTATCCGGATAACGAATCATAAAATTCATCACATGTAAATTTTACGAACATATGCTAGCATGGCAAAATCTAAGCTTATACTTCCTTTTTTAATTCCATATAAACTATTACAGTAGATGGTGATCAAGCATCTATATATTCAATACAACCATGCTAGGAAAACCATACATATTCAATCATACATCTCAAATAGGCATAAAAACCTAAACTAAGCAATAAGATTCATTAGAATCCCATAATGGTAGTTAGTTCATCTCTGAACCACCAACCATTATGGGATTTAAGCCAAGTATTGAAGCAACTATGAAAGTAAGAGAATAGAGATATAGAGAGTGCAAATCTTGTGGTTCTCCTTCCAATAGAATGCTAGCAAGCTCAAGTTTAGACCACAAACAAGCTCCAAAGTGATCCCTAGAAAAGAAATCTACTAGAACAAGAAGGGGGAAGAAGTTAAGCTCCAAAACCCCTCAAGCTCTCTAAACCCTAGAAAAAATAGGAACTTGTAATAAAAAATGATGTCTGAAAAGTGATACTTCGTTCTTTACACAACACCCTTATATTAATACAACCAGCCGAAATATGAAAATAAAAAGTCATCAGCCAAGATCAGCGCGGCCGCGCTACCCCATAGTACAATTGGGGGGCAGGCGCACTAATATCCAGAGGATTCTCGGGTTTTCACTTTGGCGCGGGCGCGTTGCCTCCCTTTGCTATCCTGGTGCAGCTGCGTGGGCTTAAAACTTCTGCTTGTGCATCTGGTGCTGTGCTGCTTTCATTGTTTCTTCTTCTCTTGCTTCTTGCTCCTTCACTCTGCTGCTTTGAAGCCCTTTGTTCATGCCCTCACCTCATGCCATCTTCATGCAAAGCCATCTTGCCTTGTTGCCAAGTCCATGCCATTTTGTCTATTATCATGCCATTCCATGCCTTAATTATGCCATTCCATGCCCTTTTGAGTTTCCTGACTAAGATATGCAAAACAAAGATAAAACGCATTAAAAGACAATAAAGTGCTTGAGTTTAAGCCATAATCATAGCAAGTTGATATCCAATAAGTATGTATAAAACCTACTTATCAAAGGGGGAGTGGCTCAAATAGTGGCATTGATTTGTTACTTCACCAACTCCTCAAATTGCCTAACATGTTCTCTCATCTTCCACTAGTTTCAATTAATGTGCGATAGCTTTGTATGGTTATTGAATCCTCTATAAATTAAGCACTCTCTTCCCATTTTAATGTTGCTGAGATTATTTGCTAAGTTGCTATAGAGAGTGTTGAGGGAGTAATCTAATATTGAGAGGAAGCTCTGTCTAAATTCAAAGCACAAAGGTATAACATTACATTGTGTTCTTAATTCAAGTTTGATTAATGCTTGAATGTGCATGAATTCTTGTTAATTGGATATGTAAGATGATGTTAGTGAGTTAGTAGATGTTGTATGCATGATATAGAAGTAATGTAGTTGTTTACAAGCATGTTTCATGAAGAAATTGAGTGTTGGCTGAAGCTCTGCTATTGCAGAGAGTTTTATGGGCTGGAACTAGAGTGGCGCGGCCGCGCCACTCCCTAGTAAAAATAGGGCACGAACACGCCCTTCTGCAGAATCAGAAAATAATTTTTGTGGTTTCTGAGGTATGGAGCATGCTAGTATAATATCATTAAGCATAAATAAGTCCTTGACATGCTAGTTTAGATGGCCTTTCATGTAGTCACTTACCAAAGCTTGGTTTCCAAAGGGAACTTAAGTTTTCAAAGTGCAAACTCAATAAGCTATGCACACTTTAAATTCTGGACTTGAAAGCATGCTTATATGGTCTGATTACGTATATACATGAGCGTGAAACATGGCATGTTTACTTTACATGCTTGAATGGTTTTGATAACCTTCTAAGAGAAACTTAGAGTTTTAAATACAAACTTGATGAATTAAGAACACTTTGAGTTCTGAACTTGTAAGCATGTTTATGTGGTCTAGTTATGTGTATATAAAAGCATGATATATAGTAAGTGAAGTAGCTTTGCATGCTTGATTGGTTAACATGAAATTTTTAAAAGAAACCTTAAGAGTTTGAAAACTAATTTTGTCGATAACTACATTACAAGTATGCTAAAATTTGACTATCATGTTAGGGTATGTTATGCCTATAGACATGATTGACATGTATGCCTAGCTAGTCATATGCATCGTAAACTAGTTGAGCATAGGTTAGAACAAGTCTAAATGAAGTAGAACTATATAACTTAAAATGCATGACTAAGATAACGTGAGCATATATAATTGAGACTTATTGACCTCATTGTAAGTGTATAATGACTAAACATGAGAGACCTTGTTAAATGAACACTTAAAGCCTTGATTTGATAGGAATTGATAACGAATCATGTTAAAGACAAGTTATAGAATCGAACCTAGTTGTAAACCTCATGAAATGAATATTCTGCATGTGTTACCATCTGAGTATATGGGTGAACAAGCTAGGCCAAGCAATCTGTTGCTCAACTCTGATTTGAACTGGGAGCAGCGCGGCCGCGCCACTCCCTAGTTCAAATCAAGCGCGGTCGCGCCACCCTGCAGTGAAGTCTGCCTATTCTATTTATGATCTGAGATTTGATGCATACATGTATTGTTATCCTAATCTGTAATACATATCCAGTACGGTATTCAAGTATTAATGAGCATGTTATGATGAAACTATATAGAATTGATAAGTATTTATAAGCTTTCAAATGCTAACTTAAACGATAATTACGAACTATGTTATTGATTTCATAGTATCATATAAACTGATTTTGTGTTATGTGTACGTAAGGTACGTAATGACGTACGTATAGGAGTGTACGACTAAGTTAGACACTTATGTATGTGTTAACTTACATATCAAGTATGCATATTGAATATGCGTAACTAATAAATATCCTATACACCTAAATATATTATAATAGGATTCAAAAAGTGTTGATAAGATTTACATTGGTAAACTATGCATAAGGCAAGTTTCCTAACTTCATTTGATTGTTTAATTGAATGCAAGTATCTAAACCTTATCTCTTTGATGCAAGTTTCTAAACCTACTCCTTATTAAGCATTACTTAAGCTTGTGTTATTATTGGTCGTACGAGTAAACCATTGAAAGTATGATTCATGTCTTATGACCTCATGCTTCGTAGTTAAGATAGAGTTGTTTACATTCCTTGAACTTTAATCTGGAGTATTGAACTTATAATTATTCTTATATACATTGAAAGAGCGGTCTATGCCACTTGATTCGGCTAGACCTATATCAAGAATTTGAAAGCTATCCAAACCAATTGATTGGTGCAGAATCTTATAATTGACTGAGATGAACAACCCTCTTGAAGGGGAAACTATATATTATCGGGAACAGACGTGCGCACTTGAGTACGATTAAATGTTATGCATGATGTAGGGTACTTTAGGATGATCACCTGTTGTACTTGTTTTAATGGATTATCAGCATATTACTATTAATTCTAGTAGAAGTTCATAGTCCTTAATGACTGCTCAATATTCATTATTTTGGAAATCTCGAAATGATTAAGCATTGAATCTTATTAATATCTTTCTGTCCTTAGCGACTATTGTTGAGAACTGTCGGTACTTCCTGTTATTCTTGAACTATCATTATCGTTGTACCCTTGAGAAATTAAAAACTATATTGATCCCCTTATTGCTATATTACTTGTTGAGTAAACTTGTTGCTCATTCTTGCTTTTCCCTAAAAACATTTCAGTTAAGGCAGAGCATGGTGGACCCTCAGGTATCGACAAAGGCAAGAGCAAGGCTACAGAGTAGCTTTATAGTTAGATAAAAATATTATGAGTATGTAATAAGATTATGTATTAGCTACGTTTTACTATGTTTAAGTATGTTTAAGGTACGTAAGAGATGTTTAAGTTACGAAACCTTGGGACATGAATGATTATATTAAATAAATGTAATCCATTCTGTTATTTCCGTTGCGCGAGATGTTATTATGTCGTTAGATATTTAGAACGTGATGAACCGAATTCGAGACAAGAGCGGTCCGAATTTGGGGACGTCACATATTTCATCAAACATTCACCAAACCCAAGCAAAAACATAATATATGCTAAGAAAAATCAGAGTTTTCTAACTTTTTGAAAACCCTAGTTTTCATTTCTTGCTTTAGATCCAACTTTTGATCCTCAAAAGGGTTGGATCTACACATAACACACTAAAAAACTTGTAGATCTACAGTTTTTGAGTTTAAGAAACATAACTCCTTTATTTTGCAAAACAACCCAAAATAATAAATCAAAATCTTAAAGATAGTGTGTTTATACCTTTGATTTATGATCTTCTTCTTCTTAGGTTTGAAGTAAGGCTTTAAAACTCACCAAAAACTCTCACTCTCTCCCTCTTAAGCCTGTCAAAATAGTTTCACTCTCTCTCTCTCTCTCTCTCTCTCTCTTGGTTGCTTTGTTAGTTAAGTAAAAATAAAATGAAATAAAAGATGTAAGAGAAAGGAATTTGGTGTTAGTAAATTTGTGTAGATATATTTAGTATATCTATATTCATCTCCCAATATCTCTCTCTCTCTCTACTTATCATGTTTAAGTTTTTTGTAGACTTAGTAATATGTTTCTTGCAAGTTTGGCAAAATATGTTGGTGAACTCCAAAGCTTGACACATAAGTGTGGTTGGTGAGAGTTAGTAAAATGTCATCATTACATTCACTTCCCCTTTCTCTCTTCTCCTTGGCCAAAAATTATGGGCCTTTATCCCCTCATTTGGTTTATTTTTAATGCCCTATTTAGATCACTAAATGTCCAATGAGTCCCTCTTCATTTGGGCTAAAAGTTGGGTCACTCATTTTATCTTTTGGGCTCCCTAAAATAATTCATTGGGCCATGAAATCAGCATAGTTCAATACTTTTAGTTTTTTATCTTATCCTAATCATTTAATTTGGGTACCTATTTGTAAATAAATTTCTTACTCATATACATTTAATTTCATAACCCAATTAGACTTGCTTTACTTAGGTTATAAAATTAATCAATTAAAATGTCTAAAATAAATCTCTTAGGGTTAGTATATATTTTTAAATACTAATATTCTCTCATATTATAACTCTTAGGTTATTTAATTATCATACCTAATATATATTAGGTTACATAACTTTATTCTTAATTCTCTTTTTATGCTAAATAAATATATACACATTATATAATGTATATTTATTTAATCACGTACTTATTCCACATAAATCATAACATATCCCACTAGTGTATTTGTGACAACCCGGATTTTTTAAGAATTTATAAATGAGAATTTAATAAATAAATTCTTATTATGAGATGTTTTGAGTATGAGTATGTGTATATGTGTTATATATTGTGAAATATATAATTTGGTGTGAAGAGAATTATATATATTAATTTTAATATTTATTAAAGTAAATAAATATTTTAATTGATTTATTTATTGAGTTAAATAAATAAATTATGTGATGGTTATGGAGTAATTTAATTAAGTGTAATATATTAATTAAAAGAATATTTAATAATTAATTTAATATGTAATGATTTTATGTTATAGTTCTAATTTAATTGGGATACTTAAATTAGATGAAGTTATGTGGTAATTGTTACATGAAATTATAATTAGCGCATAATTATAATTGTTATGTGATAATTTTTATGTGATTAATTGATGTTAACTTTTAATTAATTAAATTAGAATGTTAAGATTTAATTAATTAAAGTGTAACATTAAAAATATGTGTTAAAGGATTTATTAAAAGAATTAAAAGAGTTTTTAAAACCGTTTTCCCAAACAAAGCCCTTAAAACTGTTTTTAAAAGGTTTTACCAAACAAGGCCTTAACTACAAACAAAATTATTTTTAAAGAATAATGTTATTTTGCCAAACAAGCCTTAAGGCTTTTAAAATTTAAATTGTAACTTCTTTATATTAATTGCAATTATGGTATTAAATTGGGTAGTTAAATATTGGGAGTTATATATTATATAATTATATATATAATATATATCATATTAGTTATATGTATATTGTAATATACATTAGTTTAGAAAACAAAAGAGTTAGATGTTAGTCAGTTAGGACATAAGAAGAGCAAAAATACAAAGAAAGAAAAGAAAAGTTAGAGAGAAAAGAAGAAAGAAGAAGAAGAGGAAAGGAGGAAGGCTTTGAGAGAAAGTCCTTGTTAAAACCTCACCATCATCATCTTCATCTTGTTCTCCTAAACAACAAGGGTATAATCTCAATTCCTTGTTTATAATTATGTTTTTATGTTCTTCATGAGTATTAGTTCTTTGTGTATATGAATTAACGAAAAATTTATATAAACATGATGTATATATATGAATTGTGTCAATATATGCTTATAATTGATTTATATGCTTAATTAGGATGTTTAATCCATGTGTATGTGATGAACATGAGGGATTCATGTTCATCAAGAAGTTACAGAGAAAATATTTTGAAAATATGTATAGTTTTCTTTTAAAATCAAAAGTTTGTGTTTGATTGTTCATTTTTGTTTAAATTAATTGTAGATGATGATAGCATGTTTAAAAATTTATCTATTGTGCTTGAAATTATGTGAATTGGTTTAAAAACAAAAGTTCAGTGTTCAATTTCATCAAGAACACTTAACAATGGCTTTTCTTCAAAAATCATGAAATTGAATTTTTGATTATGTGTTTTAATGATTCAATGTGTTAAAACATGTTAGAAACTTTAATAATATGTTTCTGTAAATTTTTATGTGTAATTGGTTGGCTAAATTCGGAACTTGATGTGGAGAAATAAGTCAAATTGGCTTTTTTTCTGCACAGTTTGCGAACCAAAATTGAGCCGCTGCAAGGGGCCTGCCCCGGCGGGCCTTTCAAAGCCAAAACCCTCGCCCCAGCGGGGGGTATGCAGAAAAAAAATGTTTATTTTGTGTATTTTTCTTGTATCATAAAAGTTAACTTAATGTGGTAAATTGTATGAATTGAAGCATACATTAAAATGCTAAAATAATAGTAATGAATTATATTAATAAAATATAATGTGTAATTATAATTTGAATAATTATAATTATAGTAAAGGTTTAATTTAAATTATAATTTGTTAAATTATAATGAATATAGTTTGATTAATTATAATCAAAGTAAATGTTTAACTTGAAGTATAATTTGTGTAATTATAACGTAATATGTGATTATAATTTGGAATAATTATAATTAAGGTGAATGTGTAATTTAAATTATAATTTATTTAATTATAATTTAGTGCATGAATTGAAATTGATTATTTATAATCTAAGTAATTGTTTAATTTAAATTATTATATGTTTAAATTATAAGTTAATGCATGATGTAGTTCGATTAATTATAAATTATAATTTATTTGATTATAATTTGATTAATTATTAATAAGGTAATGGTTTAAATTAAATTATAAATTGTGTAATTATAATTTGATTAACATAAGATGTAATTATAATTGATTAATTATAATTAAAGTAAATGTTTAAATTATAATTTATTTAATTATAATTTAATATGAGTATGTAATTATTAATTGATTAATTATGTGAAATATAATATGATTATGTGATGTGATTAATTATGTGGTAATTAATTATTAACTTAATAATTAAAGAGGAATGAGTTAACCTAAATGGGTTAACTAATTATGAGAACTAGTAATGTGATAATTAATTTATATTATTAATTATACATATAGTTTGACAATGTGTGTTAAACAAATAAATGGGAGAGAATTATGAAATGTAAAGTAAAATTTACTTAAACGTTTGCTAAGCGTTGCTATGTGACTAATAATTGATGCGTATGGTAATACGTTG
Source organism: Panax stipuleanatus (assembly GCA_020205555.1). NCBI lineage: Eukaryota > Viridiplantae > Streptophyta > Magnoliopsida > Apiales > Araliaceae > Panax > Panax stipuleanatus. Next base: position 115,291,699 of record CM035121.1, on the reverse strand, counting down.
TATAGGATTCATGAAGTGCATATTATTATAAGCTGTTTTTCGTTAATTGGTAATCTACGAGCCAGGCAAGTCTTTCAGTTCCTATTTTCTATGTGAACCTGATGATAAACTATTTTAACTTGTATTGCAAAAAGCATGATATGTTATATATGTTGTAAGCATGAAACGTTAAAGTCAATTTATGACTACGTTGATTGAGTAAAGAATATTGATTGAGTAAGGAACTCAATCTTTTTACTTGTTATATGAATTAAAGCATGCATGATATGTTAGTCTAATGATTTATGAGATGTATGTTGAGCATGTTATTATGTGCTACGTGTTGCATGAAAACTGCTAGATCTTGCTGAGTTGTCGAGCTCACTCTTACAAATAACAATTTTTACAGGTCAAGGTTTCAAGGTTTCAAGGTAAGGATACGTGCTAAGTGAATTATAGAGATCCATATTCACAAAGATTACTTATTTTAGATGAGAATGAATTTAATGTTTTGATTGTAACGTAATTGTTGAATTGTAAGTTGAGCTATACTATGTATAGTGGATATTGCTTTGTGATGCAAGACTTTGTATAGTAATTTGATGAAGCGATTCATGTAATAGAATTGAATCAAAGATATGTAATGTAAAGGTTGTGATTCAGGACAACAAAGAATGAAATATATATAAAAGTTTTAATTATTCTGCATTTTTGTAGTAATTGTAATATCGAATAATGATGTAAAGTTAGAATAAAGTTGTATTGTTAACGATCGAGAATGAGAATTATATTGTAAGAATTTTGGGGTCGTTAAAGTATTAACTTAATAGCCCTAATTAGCTTAATATGTTATGACCACTCACATAATCACTATATATAATTCATATCAATAATTAATTACTTAAAGATTGTAAATCTTTTTAATTTATCATTCAAGGTTAACATTCAAGCTACATTAATTTTTAACATATTTTATCTTACTCTTCCTTAATCAAAATGATTAAGTATTCATCTTAGTTAACTTAAAATAAATAAATTAACTATCTTGCTTAATTCACATATTCACTTATATGATTCAAATACTTTATAAAAAAAATTATTCGTAAAAATTACACATATAATCATGTAAAACTCTCGGTCCTTACATTTTCCCCTTTTTATAAGGATTCTGTCCTCGGAATCACTATTACCTTTATGTCTATCCTTAAACACTCATTTATTAATCAATCATTTTTTATTGAATTACTCTCGTATTTATTGTTTCATTTATTCTTTCCTATCCCAATTTAGGGCGAAAAATATGTGCTTAATTCAAGTCTCATTTGACTTGACATAACTTATATTTACCTGTTGTATTTAGGTATCAACATCTTATTCACAATGGTAGTCCTTTAATATATTAAGCAACTTGTGCTTTCTCTCACGCTACTTTGGAACCTCTAAGGATTACCATAGATCACATGGATATACTCATGTTCTAATACTTTTTAAAATTGTATTATCAATTCCTTCATTTCTATATATACATAATACCAACCTGTGACTCAGATACCAATCTTGTAACTCGAATCCATAAAGGAATAGTATCTCATAGTGATATCTATCAACTAATACATGCGCAATTATATTACTAATCAAAATTTTACCTGACACTACTTCCTTTGAAGTCACTGCATCTTGAACCGTCATATTAAATGTGCGTGCCGTTGGACTTCCTGGCTGAACTGGTTCTTTAATCATCAGTGTTTCATTGTTGTTTCCTTTGTTATTGCTTCCTTTCTTTGCATTCTTCTTTGGACAATTACGGGCATGGTGGTCTAATGAGCTACACGAAAAATAACCTTGCAATTTCTTCGGACTTGGACAATTATGAAAGATGTGTCCCTCTTGACCACAGTTAAAGCACACTCTCTTTCCCTTCAAACATATTCCTTAATGATTCTTATCGCAAAATGCACACGGCTCACCTATTTTCCTACTTTCTCCTGACTTGTTTCCCGATTGGGTATTGTCATTCCACTTAAGCTTGTTGAAGTTTCTGCCTCCACTACTATTTACCTTATTATCTTCTTCAGCCTCCTTCTTTTGTTCTTGATTGTACTTTGATACGGCTTCACTTCCTCCCTCGACGATGATCGCCTTTTCCAATAGAGTCGAAAATGAATCAATTCGCAGTACATCTATCTTGTTGAATATCAATGGTTTCAGTCTGTTCTTAAAACGTCCCGCTTTGAGTTCCTCGGTGTCCACTTGATGTGGAGCGAACCTAGCTAGCTTGTTGAATTTGACAAAGTACTCCGACACTGACATGTTCTCCTGCTTCAGATTTTAAAATTGTACTTCCATATTTTTCTTCATACTTCCCTTCCTAGGCGGCATTATCTGGTTAAGCAAAATCTATTATTACTTCTAGTTTCATTATATGTTATATCTTCTTAGTGTTATAAAATATAACATGTAATGTAAACTCTAACAATCCCAACATTGAATTAACTAATTCCACTTGCTGAATTATTCAAATTCAGTTTGCTGAGTTAACACATTCAGCTTGCTGAATTAACTAATTCAGCTGGCTGAATTAACAAATTATCAATTAGACAGCTTACTATCTTTATTCTCAAAATTTATCTGCTTAATCAAACATATAATCATATCACAATATACATATTCATTCAAATAGTACATAATACTTTTCATCATACAGTGCATATTGCTACCAACATTTACTATCCCTTTTTGACATAAGTCGGGATTCATTACTTCAACTTTATACAAAGAGTTGAGACATACAAAAGTTATCTTGATATTCATACAAAAGTGAGGATTACATTCATATAGATATATATATATATATTTACATTTACCTACTCATCGTCTACAATACTATATTTCTAACTTATTATCTTACTGCAAAAGATTCTACTCCTCACATACTTAATCTTTCTTTCGTCCACTTCCTTCTCATGTCTTCATCTTAGGATAATTTTTAAACCTATGACCCATTCCAACACTTAAAAAACATCCTCCTTTCCTTGGCTTAGGATAATTTGGTGATATATGTCCTTTCTGACCACAATTATAACACACATTCTTTCTTTTCATACATTTTCTCAAATGGTTCTTTCCACACTTGTCACATGCTTGTTTCTTCTTTAAATGTGAATTCCCTAAGCTGTTGTCAATGTCGTTGTTCCTTTTCATTTTATTAACCCTTTTTTTTCTTACTTACATCTTCAGACAATACACTACATTCAACCCCCCTTCTATCGACTTGTGCCTTCAGATTATTTCGTTCTTCTGTCATCTCGCACAATGCCCTTTCTGTCTTCCATAATTCTTCCAGGATAAAGACCTTAGTCCTTAGTTCTTGAACTTTCGCAGATGCTTGACCTTCTTCGATTACTACTCTGCCTTTTTCTTCATCTTCGACCTTTTTCTTCTACCTCTTCCTCTTCATTCAGCTCCATCTCGGGGTATTTGTCATGATCACTTCCTAGATTTACCATAGGTTCCCCTTTTAGGACCTTCTTATATGTCTCTTCTTCTTCAAAATCATTCTCTGATTCACCTACCAAATCACTCTGAGCTAGCACCTCGGCTAATGGCATTGGTGCAGCTGCTAACACCTCCATAACCATCTCATCATCTCCTGACATCCTACAATCAGTTTTAAATAACTTAATTAGTACATCACCATTAAACACTATCTAAACACTAAGTGTACACATATCTTACTATTGACGAATTTTCTTAATCCATCACTTAGAACTCTAAATGAGTTTTCTCTATCCTTCTTATGGTTATATTCCTAAGCCTTTTCCCCCACCTAAGGTTAATAACCTACAGCTTTGATACCAACTTTTGACCCCCCCCCCAAATCCAGGTTCCCTAACCTCGGGTTTGGTGCTCACGATCCATCATACATATCACATCTAACTACCCATTCATTAATGAAAAACATTATTCATTACATGTCCGTAATAAAAACATACTTTAAAACCTAATTATATCGTCATCCCATGTTAACTAACCTTAATATTACATGCTTATAATACAAAAGGCTTAAACCAAACATATAATATAATATTCATCATTACATAACTACTACTACTCGGCCACCTTGTTGAGGCCGAATATCAAGCTATCGCCTTGGGTATATGTGAACTAATGTGGCTTCGAACCTTGTTAGAAGATTTGAGTGTTACAACTAAAAGGCCTATACAGTTATTTTGGGATAATAAGGCAACTATTAGTATTGCAAATGACCCAGTACAGCACGATCAACGAAGCACATTGAGATTGACACACTTCATTAAAGAAAAGTTAACTAGTGGTCTTATTTGCTTATCTTTCATCAAAACAGAACATTAGCTTGCTGATATTTTTACCAAGGGTCTTAGTAGTATGTTTCATCCATTATGTTTCAAGTTGGGTATGCGAGACATCTATACACCAACTTGTGGGGAAGTGTTAAAAGATATGATTCCCGTAATTGTAGTTAATCTTATCCCATAATTAGTGTGTACACATTACTATAATTAGGGATTTCCATAACTATAAATTAGGGATTGCTATACTTGTGTATATAAACCAATGTAATTGAGAGGAAATTAATTAAGAGAGAATTATCCAAGTTCAGTTTCTTTTCTACAATATTCCTCAGTATAGTATTTACTTTTAGACATCATGTAGCTTCTTAGATCTTCAAACTACCTTATATACCCCTGTACTTCTTCCCTTCCGTGCCAGCTTGTTAAATTGCCCTATGAGGTTCTCATATCCACCCTTGCCAAATATGTGACAAACTTGTCCCACAAATTCATCCCAATTAATCCAAGGAATTTGTTTGTGTAGGGATTGATACCACGTATCAGCCTCTCCCTCCATGTACAAGGCATCATACAACACCTTGCTCCTTTGATCCACCATAGGGTTCAATATAAAGAAATTATCACATTTTTTAATCAATTCTCTGGGGTCCTTCCCCTCAAATCTGGGAAAATCTGCCTTGGGCATTTTCAAATGGCTTATAGTAGATAGTTTATGATGGCCCCAATAAGTGTTAGGAATCTAAGGGAAAGCATAAATCATCCCAGGCCCCATAGGGTTTTGATTCACATTTGAAAACATAGGAGTAGCAAACTGAGAAGTGAACATTAGGGCAGTGGTCTGTAAAGGTATAAATGAAGGCTGAGAGTTGTATACCCCAGAAAATCCAGGGTATACACTATATGGTTTTGATTGTGTAAGGGGAATGCTATGCAATCGAATACCTATAGATGAAGGGGGGAAAACTGGTGGGTAACCCAAGGGGCTATTAGTTCTGGTGCTTCTGAAGTAGGGGGCAGATATGGGATGGCCTATTATAACAGGAACCTCAGTTGATTGTGCCCGTTCCCCACTTGTTCCCTCCAAATTCACCACATAGCCAGTATTGGTTTCAAACGGGATATATGGTAGAAGAGGTTGAAGGTGTGTGGCTTGTGGTGATGAACCCAATGGCACAATATAAGGAGATTGGGTTAAAATTAGACATGCTTCATCAGGGACAATTCCCTTCCCTTTATCGATTGGGTTGTGAGCCACTTCCAATGCCTCCATGATTTTCTTGATCAGATCGTCATTCGAGCTCTGCACCTGCAGTACTAGAGAAGAGATTTGAATCTCCATGGCTCTAAACTGGCCTCTCGCAGCCTCTTGATTCCACTCAAGCATCTGTTAGAATTGCTCCATCTTCCCTTCCATGGTTTTAAGATCCTTTTCATGCTTCTGCAAACTTAATTTGGTGGATTCCGCCATGATTGCCCAAGATTGGGCTCTAATACTGTTAGCAGATAATATGTTAGCAAATGTTAGAAATCTTAGTAGCATAACACATAACATGCCTTAGGCCTTTTACATTTCATTTTTCCATATTTTCCTCTTCTCGTATTAGGCTTACATTTATATATATATACCAATCAATATAATAGAGAAAACTAACTTGAATGAAGGAAGAAATACATTCTCTACATGGTATCAGAGCTTGGTCCATTAGAAGACCTGCTTCTTCTTCTTCCTCTGTCCCATTTCTTTTTCTTCCTCTATTCCAACTGTCGATCATAGATTCTCATAGAAATCTTACATGATCAGTTCTGTTTGAGAAATTGAGACCATATTAGGGTTCTATAGTGTCAGGTAATCAAACTGGATTTTTCTATTTTTCGACCCATCGCCACATGCGCCCCCACGCGCTGTCCCACTCACCAGTTGTCGACACCACACACCGACTTCTACCGGCGCGTGAGCCACTTTTCGACGATCTTTTCCGGCGCAGCTTCTTCCAGTTCGATTGATTCTCTCTCCTCTTTCCATCTATTGTGGTATTGAGGTGTTTTGATCAAGTTTGCACCCTTTATTTTCTCCAATTGGCTTAGTCAGCAACGTGACATTTCATACACTGTTTGCTTTGCTCGATTTGCTCTTGGCTTTTGTTTCCATCACTGGTGCGCTGTTTTGCTGGTTATTACGTTTCTATAGCTGAGCTGTGTGGGTTGTTTTGTCATTCAGACTTGTCTTTGCTCGGTAGTTCTCTTGTTGATGCATACTGTTAGCTCCTTAAAGGATTCTATTACTGCTATTTAAGGGGGCTAATATAAGAGTGAATCCTAAAAGAACAAATTAATTGCATTAATTTGTTTTTTTAATTCCCTGTTTTTTAGCCTAAAAATTATCCTTGTTATTATTTCCTTGGATAATTCTTGTTGCTCCTATTATCTCACCATGGCCGAATCTGGTTCCATTCATAGTGATGGTTCTACTGAAACCAATAAAGGGAAATTGATTAGAAATCATCATCTCAATTCTACTCTAATTTTTAGTCCATTTAAGTTTGATGGAAATAATTATCTAACTTAGTCACAAGCATGTCGTATGTCAATTGAAGTTAACCGGATGCAACACTTTATCACTGGTACAACAACCATGCCTACTGTAAGAACCGTGAATTTCATAAATAAATATTAATATTGATATAATAAGAAAATAAATATTTATTTGAATATAAATATTTATGTGTTATGAGATGAGTAATTCAATTAATTTTAAATTGAATTTATGATAATTAAGAAATATGGAGAATTGCGATGAACTCGTAGAATGCCTTGTGTGGCATGCGAATGGAAATGATGATGATTTAATTAATTAAAAGATGAAGGAATTAATAAGTGAATAATTAATTAATATTATATTGTTAATTAATTGTTATTAGTGATAGCCTATTAATGAGTAATTAATTAATAATATGTTGATTAATTATTATTGTGAGTAACAAAACATTTATGAGTAAATAATTGATGAATATAATAAAAGTTATATTTATTTGATTATTCGTTGGATGCAATACATGTGATAATTAATCGTATAATAATGTTATTAATTGTTATTATGAATAATAACCGGTTAAAGAGTAAATGAATAATTAATATAATGATTACTCAATTAATTGCTAAGTGTCATATTATGTAATGGGTGATTGTATATTAACGTGTCTACGTCTAAAGTGTGATGGGGTGTGACACTAACATGTGAATATATAATAGAACTATATATTAAGGTTAAGTAAATTGTGTGAGTTACATAATAAAGCTTATGTGACAATATGTGGTATGTGGCTACATTAAATGTGTACCTTGTGAATATTATGATAAATGAAAAGTTGTTACTAAATGATTATTTCAATAGTTTAATATAATAATATAGTTTATGATAATGAGGAAAGATAATACCCAATCAAATTATATTCGATATTAACGAAATGTACATGGATTATATATTGATGTGTATACATGTACCCCAACTTACTACATTGTAATATTATATCCTTATTAAAAACTACATTGTGACTCTAAATGAATTTAATACCTAAGTATACATATATGCCTAAGTGTATATAATATGTGTATGTATTGGGTTATTTTATTTTACTACATTGCTTCATGTTGCTGAGTCCTTGTTTGTCCCACAAAGAGTGTCATTTCTCTTCTCACGTATATAACAAAAAGGCTAGTCTATTTTTCTTCTCAAACTCAGCAATGTAGCTAGCCAATAATCATATGGGGAGTGGGCTTAATAGTGGATTTCAACCACTCTACCAACCCATCTCCATTAACCTATGTATGCTTGCTCTTTCCGTTAGTTTGATTTAGTGGAGAATAGCTTTGTCTGTGTATTTATTTTCCTATAAATGTAGCTCTCTCTTTCTCATTTCAAATTGCTGAAATTTCTGATAAGCTAAGGATAGTGTGACTTCACTGAGTTAGAAAAAGAGAGAGAAATCAGTTGGAGGAGTTCATTCAAGCTTAGCAGAGGTATAATTCTTAATGTTCTTCATTTCTTGAAAATTCTAAAATCTTGAGTTAGCATGAATTCTATGTTAAATTGATTGGGGAATGTTGTGAACTTGTTAAATAAGTTAGTAAGTATGTTAGGGATACAATGTAATTAGAAATATGCAAGTTACGTGAAGAAATTTATGTTTGGGTTTGCATTCTACCGTAGTAGAAGCCAGTTTGAACTGCACAGGGTATGGCGCAGCTGCGCTCCCCCTGCAGTTCAAAATGGTGCAGCTGCGCCAGTTGCTGTTATCTGAGCCTAACCCGGGACAGCGCAACTGCGCCGCTCCTAAGGCTTAGCACAGCGCAGCTGCGCCAGGCACTGATCTTGAATTTTGAATTTTGTTACTTTCTGATAAGTGTTAACTTGTTGGTATCACTCTAACATGCATGAGAAACAGAGTTAGCATGTAGATATATCTTCCTTGACATAGCATGAACATGTTTGATTATATTAGTATACGTTATTAAAGGAAAAAGATAGAGTCTTGAAAATGGACTTTGACATGTACTTGAGATATTTGCGTTCTGACCATATGAGCATGGTAATATACATATATGACTGATTTATGAACATAAGAAAGCATTAGTTGTGATATACGGTTCCTTGTTCACGTCCAAATTGTTTGGCTTTAAGTTAAATGGTTTTCAAAGGAAATTTAACATATTTGAAACTAATATCCATGAATACCACATGGGATATGTTCTGACTTTTTGAGCATATTTGTATGGTCTAGATATGCATGAAATGTTAGTCTAAAGTGTTGAGTAAGCACTAGAATACATGGTATACATTGAGAATGATTTTGAAAACAAAACTTGAACTTTTTGCAAACTAAGTTGCATGAACATGGTGTGTCTATATTCTGATATTTTTGAACATACATGATAGTGCTTTTAACATCACTTAGATGGCCTACATGTGCACATACTTTGTTAGATACCGTGAAAGTTAGTTAAGCATGAATAAGACATGATTTAAAGTAATAAATGATGTTAGCTATGCATATATGACGTAAACTCTTGTGAGCATGCATATTTACATATTATATGACCACCTCACATGTATATACGACGAACATAGTAGCCTATATGATTTCATGACCTTGTACGGCCATAAGTCATTAGAGATATTAATCTAGAACTATAGCATATGAGTTGAAATTAGAAAGATTAAGTAAACATGCAAGACCCGTTAACATATGTAGATACTATGTGGCAATGTATGCTTATGTTTTGGACAGAAGCAGAAGAGCAAAAGCCAACTCTGGTCTGGCCAGGGGACAGCGCAGCTGCGCCGTCCCTAGGCTTAACCAGGGCGCAGCTGCGCCGACCTGCAATCTGATCTGAGTATTCTGTTGGTTTTCTGATTCTGTCAGTTTGTTTATAATGCTACTCTAATCTATTGAATAGAGTTTGTTCGATACTTATTGGTAATTATATGTGATGATAAGATAATATGAACTTGTAAAAAGAATTCTAATGATAGTAAAGACGATATCAATTGAGAGTTGTGATTAAATACAATACTATACGTGGTATGATTGTATAGCAAAGATAAGACTTAACATGTGTGTTGGCTATATAACGTATGTTTCAAACCGTGTAACTAATAAATATATATATATATATATATATATACATATATATATATATACATGTGACTATATTACAAATAGGATATCTTAGTCCGTTAAAGTGTTGATAAGCTATACTTTGGTAAACTACGCTTAAGTCAAGTATTCTAACCTACGCATTTACTTTCTACAAAGAAATCTATGATTATGCAAGTTTCCTAACTTACACAACTTTAGATATTGTGCAAGTATCTAAACCTTATCTCTTTGATGCAAGTTCTCTACCTTACATAACTTTGAATATTGTGCAAGTATCCTAACCCTTGCATTTACTTTATGCAATGGATCTTGTAAGCAAGTTTATTAACTTCATTTGATTTATATATTGAGTGCAAGTATCCGGACTACTCTTTTTATTAAGCAAGTATTTGAACCATACTCTTTATTGAGCACGTACTTGAGCTTTTACTATTATTGATCGTACGAGTAAATAAGTGCTAGAATAACTCTTATCTTATAAATTAATATTTCATAGCTTGATTTAAATCACGATTATATTCTTCGAATTATATTGCGAGTATTGAACTTATAAATTATTCTTATATACATTGTTGAAATTGTCTACGCCATTTGATTCGGCTAGACCAATATCATGAATTAGAAAGTAATCCACACCAATTGCTTTGGTGTGGACTCTTATAAATTGACTGAGATGAACAACCCTCAAAAAGGAGAACTATATAGTCAGGGTGCCGACAACAGTCGAATAGGTTATGCATAACACTAGGTACGGTAAGCTGATCCCCTATTTGTACTTGTTTGGGTTATCAGGAATATTTTTGGTGATTCTAGTAGAAGTTCATGGTTCTTAGCGACCACTCAGTATCCAGTATTTATTAACTTAAAACTTTGAATTCATTGGATTCTTCTATTAATTCTTGGTCCACAGTGACACTCAGTGATATCTATTCATTCACTTGAAATTGTTGAAACCTTTGAATTCTCTAATAACTTGTCGACCTATAGTGGTTCTTATTTAACTTCATAGAATAGATTTAGAAGTCATTGATTTTTATTTTGTTCACAACATTCTTATTTGAATTCATGAGCTATTAATTACCATTTTACCCTTGAGACTAAGAACCGTATATACACCTGTTCATATTTATTGGCATATTACTTGCTGGGCAAATTTGTTGCTCACTCTTGCTTCCCATAAATATTTCAGTTAGGGCAGGACAAGGTGGAACCCCAGGAAAGGTCAAGAGCAAAGGAAAGGCTATGAAGTAGCTGTGCTCTTCCATGATTAGGATGTTTCCTTTATGTTGTATTAAGACTTAATTAATGTTATGAATTAAGATATGTTCGGATTAAGTTATGAAGTGCATTAGTAATAGTTTCGAGACTTGGGACTAGAATATTTATGTTATATCAATGTAAATTATTCTATTATTCCATTGTTGGAGATTTTAGTTATTATTAGAGTTAGCACGTGACGAACCGAATTCGAGAATGTGGCGGTCCGAATTTGGGGGCGTCACACCTACTCAAGTAGGTATGGCCCAAGAAGAATGGAAATTTGATAACTCCATGGTAAAAACATGGATTTTTAACTCAATGGAACCTAATATGAGAAATAGTTACAAGTTCTTAGACACAGCATATGAACTTTGAGAAGCAATCTCTCAAACCTTCTCTGTTTCTAGTGATATGTCTAAGGCATGTGACATTCGTAAACGAATCTGAGAGCTGGGTCAAGGGGAGAAGCATGTGGCACAATATTTTGCAGAGATTAATGCACTTTGGCAGGAACTTGATCATTATCGGGCTTTTTCAGCCAAATATCTAGAGATACAACTACTTATCAAAAGTTTGTTAATGAGGATCGAGTTGTTGATTTCTTGGCTGGATTAAACATTGAGTTTAATCAAGTTCGAGCATAGTTGATCAGTCAGACACCTTTCCCATCACTGCAAAAGGCTCATGCTAGAGTCCAGCAAGAGGAAAGTAGATGTCGGGTGATTGTTCTAAACTTAAATTATGTTGACCGATCAGCCCTGGTTGCTTCATATCCTAAGCCTGTCTTTCCTATTCAGTCTCCTGTTAAAAAGGAGTCCCGCAAATGTGATTATTGCGGGGGAAAGAATCATACCAGGGATCGATGCTTTAAACTTCATGGGCGTCCAAAAGGGCGTGGAGGTCGGTCAAGTCGCGGTCGTGGACGTGGATCCCAGGCCTACATGTCTTCTCCACCACTCCTTGTTGCTGCACCCAGTACTTCAAAAACTACTACTTCATTTATTCATGAGGAAATTTTAGTTTTTCAAAAATTCTGTTCCAAATCTACTCCTTCTCATTATACCAAGTCAGGTATCCATTCTTGTGCCTTTTTTGTTTTATCAACTTGCACTAGTTAGATTAAAGACACAGGTGCCTCGGAACATATGACTGGGTCCTCAAACCTCTTTACTTCATACATCCATTGCTCTGAAAAAGACAAGATTCGAGTAACTAACGGTTCCCTGTCTTCTATCTTCGGGCAGAGGTTTGCTGCATTTCAGAATTCTTGAAAATGAGAGGGGGTACACATTTATTTATAGGCCAGGGAGCCTCAGCTCTACCTGCTTCTGCCGTAGGTAGAGTTGCGGCTGCTCCAGTGGGGCCCACATATCCGGTTGAGTCATTTCGAAGTACGTGCACTCCGAGCAACGCGAGGTTGAAGTCAAAACTTTCTAACTTTTGATCGGAGCATCAGTTTAAGGCGTGCTATACCTTTCCGGAAAGCCCTCGCCAAGAGTGTCACAATGACATGGGATAAAACATTTTTTGGGTCCAAGAAGATGGGTTCATAACCAGGTCTTTGATTCCCCACAGTTTATCCGTTGAGCTGTCTTACACTATTTGCACTCGGGATCGTCGTTATAGTTTGTTCTGACCTTGGTGGCATTAATTCGACTTAAATTTGATCGAATGGGCTTATAGTTGATAAAATGACCATTTTGCCCCTCCTGAAATTGCCCTTAGTGTCGGCATGGCCTTTAGTTGACTTCCGGGAGTTGTTTCCAAGACTTGGATCCCATTCGAGTCTGTTTGTCCTCAGTTGTATCTCTGAGGCTGAGTTGGTCATTCCAGGTTTTCCTCTGGAGATGTTGTGGAGCTTCAGGTTCATTCTCGAAGTTGACTTGACTTCCCAGGGTGAGACCGGGGCTGACCTGTATCTCCTTGGTTGAGATCGGGGCTTAACTGTACCTCCCGGGTTGAGACCGGGGCTGACATAACAGCCCGATATTGAGATCGAGGTTGATTTAATGGCCCGATATTAAGATCAGGGTTGATCTGACGGTCCGATTGGAGATCAGAGTTGATTTGATGGCCCGATATTGAGATCGGGGTTGATTTAACTGTTCGATTGGAGATCGGAGTTGATTTGATGGCCCGATATTGAGATCGGGGTTGATCTGACGGTTCGATTGGAGATCGGAGTTGATTTGATGGCCCGATATTGAGATCGGGGTTGATCTGACTGTCCGATTGGAGATCAAAGTTGATTTGATGGCCCGATATTGAGATCGGGGTTGATCTGACGGTCCGATTGGAGATCGGAGTTGATTTGATAGACGGTTTTGCCCTCCTACAGTGTTAATAACAAGAAAGGAAATTTTGAGTGTCTATAGATGACCCTTTTTATCATGCTCATGCAATGTAATGGAATGAGCAGGATAAAGATTGCTAGACACTTGAAATGCAAAGGCGAAGGCAATGCAATGCATGGCATGGTAGGCAAGGAGTATCAGATACCTTTGACGAGGTGGAGTTATCCCTGATGTATTGTGTTAGTTTTCGCTGGGGATGATGTTAATAGGCTATCGTGAACTATCTCCCATCATTTTCTGCTGGGGATGATGTCACTCATTATAGCTTGTGGCTAACATTGTCAAACAATTACTGGTAGGGGAACCGCGGACGTGCTTGTCATAGATGAGCTAGCATATATTGTTCTAGTCTTGCTCTGCTGGGGATGAGGTCCTCTGCGATAGCTTCGTAAATTCTGATGAGGTTGATATTATTGATTCTACCTTACTGCTTCTTTTGAGGATGTGTATAACAGATCCATCATCGGGGATGGATTACTAAATTGCTTCCGTCACCGAATCACTCCCGATGCTTCGCAGAGGTTGCTCCAATGGCTAAGACGTCGTTGGGGCTAAACCAACGGCTGAATTGGATTCGGTCTGTACCCGATACTTTGATGGGGCTGAACCAACGGCTGAATTGGATTTGGTCTGTACCCGATACTTCGCTGGGGCTGAACCAATGACTGAATTGGATTCAGTCTGTACCCGATACTTCGCTGGGGCTGAACCAATAGCTGAATTGGATTTGGTATATACCCGATACTTCGTTGGGGCTAAACCAACGGCTGAATTGGATTCGGTCTGTACCCGATACTTCGCTGGGGCTGAACCAACGGCCGAATTAGATTCGGTCTGTACCCGATACTTCACTGGGGCTGAACCAACGGCTGAATTGGATTCGGTATGTACCCGATACTTCGCTGGGGCTGAACCAACGGCTAAATTAGATTCGGTCTGTACCCAATACTTCGCTGGGACTGAACCAACGGCTGAATTGGATTTGGTTTGTACCCGATACTTGGAAAGTGGCAGTTCTCCGTCAATTTTACGCAGTTTTCCTGCAGTTTTCTCTTAGTTTGCATTGTTAATTCCCGGATATGACTCTGGGGTGAATACCAAGGGTTTCCAGAGTGTCCCCCTTTATTTTAGAATTACGCTGCTGAAACGCAGGATTTCAAGATAAACCACTCAATCGCGTAGCGATTTTTCTTCAGATTTGACTTGGTAGCACATAGAAACTCCATTTCAACCAGAATCGAACCGTGCCCGGGGGAGTGGGACCCACCCTGGGGAACCGCAGGTGGAGGTGCGGCAGCCGTAGATGAGCCCGATTCCACCTGGGCTATATATTGGGCGCGGGATTTCATTTCTTCAAAGTTCTATTTCGAGTTTCAAAAGGATTTCGATCTTCTTTTTCAGATCTACGGAGCTTAGATGGCTGTTTTCTGATTCCAACAGTTCCTACGCGTTCAGCACAGCGCATGTAACGTTTTATGTCCTTTTTCGCAAGTTTTGACCTTTAAAAGCATGTGAACCACGTAGGGGGCTTCTTGACGCAATGTATGAAAAATGTATGCCTATATGATCTGTTAAAAAAATTTGACTACATATGTATGCATATCTTACTGTAATACACGTTTGGATGTAAGAAAATTTAGATTCTGAGACAGTCAATTTTTTGCTCTTTTTTGGTCAGTTTACTCATCGTTTTTTAGGCCTAGTGAGCCTAGATTTTCAACTAAAAATGTCCATGGTAATTTGGCTACCATGTGAGGTTATTTTTGATTTTATTTCATAAATATGAATTGTTCTTGTTTTTGGGAAGGTGTGCTACTGAATGGCCACCTAGTCATGCCTATGTGCATGCGGACAGTCCATTTTTCAAAGGAGACTCTGGCGAAATTTTTTCAAAACCCGAGCATTTAATAAACATGCAATTTTGACTCTACTAGGGATTTTTTTGACTAACCCATGTATGTTTTTAGGATTTATCTTCTGAAAAACATGCAGTTTTGACTTTACGGAGTATTTTTGACTGACCCATGCATGTTTTAGGACTTAGAGATGCATAGAGTACTGATTTAAATAATAAGCCATAGGTTTTAGGCTTACCACACCCTTTCTGAGGTGATTTGGAGACTTTGTACAGGTGATGGACCGTGATGGACCGTGATAGACCCGACAATACTAGCAGGGTCATTTCAGGCGTCAGACGTAGGAGGGCTTCTGATGTTCCTCAGCCACGTTCGGCTAGACCGCCTCTCAGATTGGTAGAGTCGGTGATTCGTCCAACTCAGGACGAACTGTCGATTGACATTGATGACGAGCAGGCAACTTTTGCTGCTCCAGCTCTGGCTCAGGCTCCACGGGCGGAGGTTCCAGGCATTGTTGTGCCTACACAAGAGCTGCTGGGTGACTTGAGTCGCCATCCTTCGAGATATCTCCACACCAATGAGGTGACTTGAAGTTTTTTCTCCTCTTGGATTCTTTTCTTTCTTTTGCCATTCTAGGGGCACAGGTTTTTGACATGGGTTGGTTTTTAATGCAAGTTCCCGGTTTTATGCAGCCTCGAGGGAACTGGTTCAATGTGTATTCCCTGTATCACACTCTGCACGAGGATTATAGGGGTATTTTTGATGGCTGGTTCCAAGCTTTCTTTTCCATTCTTCCCCGTCGTTGCCCCTGGGGGTATATGAGGGCTTTGTCTGAGCGCTAGTTCCACCAGACTCAGTCCCTTCATCTACTGGATTGTAAGGTGATGATGACCCCTATGGACTGGAGGTTCCTTACCGGCATTGAGTTTGAGGGCGCGCCAGTGCCTGTCATGGCTAACATTACGCCCACTGCCGTTCGATCCCTGCTGGGAGTTCCTTTGACGACGCTCAAGGATCAGTCGGTCCGATCTGGTCCCTTGAGTATAGATGCCTAGAATGGGACTTTGCTAGAGCCTCCGCCTGATAACCAGAGGGTTAGAGATCGCATTCTGAGGCAATTATTTTTGGTGATCATCAGGGGTTGTTTTGTGGCAGACAACTCATCTACTGTGTCCTTCGCCCTGGTTAGCGCTACCTGGTATGTAAAGCGCCTCAGTGACTTTGATTGGGGTTCATACACCTTTGCCTATTTTCTCCTGGGCATGCGCATGCTTTCGAAGGGTTCGACGGAGGCTTAGTTAGGATTCTACCCATTTCTACTGGTGAGTACATCTTTCTTGTACCTTTTTGATTTTAGCATTTATATTTATCAGTTTTGATCACTGAGGCCTTTTGATATTAACATGGCCAGTTCTGAGCATTTGAGAGGCTTCCTTGCCTACGGCCAACCACTGCTTTAGGTCTGGAGACCTATCCTCGAGGACGCCGTTGGCATCACTCGACTTTGACGGAGGTCCCTGATGCTGAGGGATTTTCTCATGCTCGCCTACAATTAGAGCTTTTGACGGCTGGATCGATCTCTTGGACATCGTATACCTCCTAGTTTTTGACCGTCAGATTCGAGGGAGGTTTTCCCATTGGTCAAGAGTGTGTATTGTCGACCCGCAGAGTCTTGATTTTGACAGAGGGAGGCTGGGAGCTCTAGTTGGGAGAGCGTGCCATCAGGAGTATTACGGGTGAGATTCGCATTCCCATTGTTCCTCCTGCTTGGCATCATTGGCCGTTGATCATGCCACTGACAGAGATTCCCATAGAGGGCATAGATAGCCTCACCCTATCAGAGGGTCCATTTAGCCAGAAGGCATTTA
The DNA here is from genome assembly GCA_020205555.1 of Panax stipuleanatus. Classification (NCBI taxonomy): domain Eukaryota; kingdom Viridiplantae; phylum Streptophyta; class Magnoliopsida; order Apiales; family Araliaceae; genus Panax; species Panax stipuleanatus. The sequence goes on along the minus strand of CM035121.1, from coordinate 115,274,394 downwards.
GCAAATGGTGGAGTCCTCGCACTATTGGAGCTTAGACTCGTGCTACCCAGTTTATGGAAGACATGGTGCCAGGGTCTGTGATGATGACAGACTGGATAGCTTGCCTCAGGGAGCCGACTCATGCAGACCAGATTACAGATCTGACCCGAGAGTTAGGTAGCGTTCGCCTTTTTATCAAGCATCTTGGCAGAGATCCGTCAGAGGCATCTTCTTTTGACCCATCCAGCTCAGGAGCAGGCCCCTCTTTAGGTCCATTTTCTAGTAGTTTTGCAGGGGCAGATCCTCCCTGATACCGCCCAGACATGCCTGATGACCGCAGCTATATGTCCACGGAGGAGATGGATCAGGTTAATCACTTAGACGTAGACTACCTGGATCTCTTCTGATAGCTATGGCAGCTATATTTTTGGTCAGCCACTGTTTTGGCTATTTGGTGGTTGTGCCATCGTTTTGATAGACCACTGTAGTAGTTGGGTGGTGATGCCCCATTTCCCTGTATTCTTCACTTCACTTTATATTATCAGACAGGGATGATGCCCACAGTAGATAGTTTATCGTAGATATTCATACTATTTCCTATCTATCACATCATGTTTATATTTGTCATCATGCATGTATTATGTCATATATATGCATTTAGATAGACGAGTTCAGATTTGACCCCAGGATGGTCTTGTGGTACAGTGACACAGATGACGTCATCCACCGTGAGTCGTATTGAGCATTTTCCATAGTCTGAGGTGGCTTCATCACTGAGGTCGTGGTATGAGAGCCTGCCCTTCTCAGCCAGAGGGACAGTAGACCAGATATCGGGGCATTCGCTGGCCAATGCAGATTTTTAGGAGCCATATGGGTTTGTAGATGGCATGTTATCCTGCTGGATACCTTCTAGACAGGTCTTTCGATTCGGGCGACATGAGCTGGTGCCGACTTTGGAGAAGTATGAGCGGCTTACCGATTTAGATCTGGACTTTCCGTGCGCCCGGACTGCTATTAGCGACATGAGGAGACCGTTCCTGAGGATGTCCGGTCTTCGTCAGAGGGTAGTCGTAGACGAGATCGTATCTGGGTGTGTGATCTCGATTGACTTCTTGATCGATCATTTTGGGGAGCTTGATAGCTACGATCGACATGTTGGGGATTTTGTTATTTTAGCAGAGGCATGGCATCTGGCCAGGGTAGATGTACTGCTGATGTGTATTGTGGCATACGTCTACATGCCGCTGCACTTGGATCACCTGGACGTGGGATTGGTAGTTGTTATTTGGGCCTTTAGACAGGGTAGTACCATTATCCCGATGATATTGGCTGAGACGCTGCGGTCAGCCACTCACTGTATTACCCACCCGGAGGGGTTTTTCAGGGGTAGTTCGGTCTTGCTGTACATATAGTTGATGTCCCATATCCGACTGATTGGATCTTTCAGGAATCATGGGTATTATTTTTCCCATGATATATCTATGTCCTACTCCTTTCAGCCGGCGGAGTGTACCGATGCAGAGACGTGGTCGGCATTTTTATCGAATATTGCCCATCCGTTCGTGATTTTTCCATGCTCAGGGTTAGCCTCCCCATATAGCTTCATTACTCATTCACCTGGCATGGATTACTTGCCCCTAGAGGGGTCTGCTGATCAGAGGATGTCGACATCATCTATGTCATTAGCTGATTTGGTTCGAGTATATGAGTGTTGGACTCATAGAGAGAGGGCTGAGTTCTCCAGTAGCCATCCGGAGCGTTCTCCAAAGTATTTTGCGTGGCTGGAGGCAGATATGGCAGCAGCAACATTTATTTCTTTAGTTCCTATTGTAGATCCAGATGAGGAGGAGCCTATGAAGGATCCTGAGTCTCCCACTGAGGATGACCTATTCATAGGTTTGACAGCGGCATTGGTCACTGATCCACCGATTATTCCTGCAGGCATAGATCCGGCTTTGGCGGATTCATTATTCAGGATGACCTTTGAGCGGGATTTGGCTAGAGCCCAGATGTTGACCGCCTTTTTTGGCAGAGATACAGTTTTAGCTGAGAGGGACGCACTTCAAGATACTCTGGATGCTGGCTTGATAGAGAGAGAGGAGCTCCTATCTGTCAAAGATACAGCTGTCATGGAGAGGGATGAGATTCTCTCAACCAGAGATGCAGCTTTTGCTGAGATCGAGGACACTTTGATTGCTAGAGATGCAGCTTTTGCAGAGAGGGATGAGTCTATAGCTTCCTTTAATTTCCACATTGCTGATAGTACTGCCCTTCGATTTTATACTCACGGCCTGGTTACCGAGATGAGTGCATATATTGATGACCACAGTGCCACATTACAGATGACTGTGGAGGTTCTATGCCGCATGGAGGCTGAGGGTATAGCACTTGCAACTGTTCCACCATCTTCGGAGAGAGATGTCATGGTGGCATTGCTGGCCCACTTATCTTTGGGTCCATAGACTAGCTTTATTTTTCCTGCACAGACTAGATCAGCCATTGTTGTCATGTACAGGGCATTATGTATATATCAAATAGTTATTTATCAGAGAAATATATTTTTGATTCACTTCCCTGTTTAGAGATGTATTGTCATTGCTGAGTGATTACCACTTCTTTTATGACTCGCTGTTGTTGATGCATCTTGAGCTTCTCCTTGATGGACTGACAGTTGAGATGTCAGGGAGTATCTTAGATGGGCCTGTTGACCAGGGTAGCTTGATCAGATTTAGCTTCTATATATCTTTGGTGTCTTGGGACTGGTTTTTATTGGGGGTTTTATTTTTTTTGAAAGTCAAACCGCGCCGTAAATGGCTGCCTACGTACTCCCGGGTTGAGGAAGATCAGGTCATTCGTAGTTCTGGCTTTGTATGATAGAGGCTTGAAAAGTATTTGTCTTAGGTTTTGATTTTTGTTTGATGAGTTTTTGAGTTTTTATTTGGTTTGACCGCACCAGAAATGGCTGCCTACGTACTCTCGGGTTAAGGGAGATTAGGTCATTCATAGTTTCGACTTTCTAGTGAAAAACCGAACCTGATTTGATTTGTAGGACCCGGATGCAGGTATACATATGCTTCAGACATAGTACCTCTTCATAGTGTCTGAGTTGATAAGTTGGGAAAATTCGTTCCCGTCCATTTCTTGTAGTCTGATAGCTCCTCCCGTCAACACTTCCTTGACAATGAAAGGGCCTTCCCAATTAGGGGCGAACTTTCCTTTTGCTTCATCTTGATTGACTAAAACTTTCTTCAGCACCAAGTCGTTTTCTTTGAATTACCGTATTCAGACCTTCTTGTTGTAGGATCGAGCAATCCTTTGCTGATATAACTGCCCGTGGAAAATGGTTGTAGCCCTCTTTTCATCAATCATAGACAGTTGGTGGTATCGGTCTTGCAACTACTGACCTTCGTCTATCTGAGCATCGATCATCACTCGCAAGGATTCCATCTCTACTTCTGTGGGGAGGACTGCTTCCATGCCATAGACCAATGAATAGGGGTTAGCCCCAGTAGAGGTGCGCATTGACGTCCTGTATGCTAACAGGGTGAGAGGCAGCAGGTCAAGCCATTCTTTGTGATTGGCGGATATTTTTTGCATAATCTTTTTGATGTTCTTGTTGGCCGCTTCGACAGCACCATTCATCTTGGGTCGATAGTTAACGAAATTGAGATGCTTGATGTGGAACTTGCTGCACAGTTTTTTCATCATTTGATTGTTTAGGTTCTTGGCATTATCTGATATGATCACCTTAGGTTGTTCATATCGACAGATGACATTGTTTCTGATGAAACCAATGATAACCTCTTTTGTGACTTTGGGAAAAGAGGCGGCTTCAACCCATTTGGTGAAATAATCGATCATGGTGAAGATGAATCGATGACCATTGCTGGCTTTGGGTTCCACTGGGCCAATCACATCTATTCCTCACATGGAGAAAGGCCATGGTGAACTCATGTTATGCAGCTCATTTGGAGGAGCGTGTATGGCATTTCCATGTACTTGGCATTGAAATCTCTTGACGTGATCATCGCAGTCAGCTTTGAGAGAGATCCAATAATGACCTATTCTTAATATCTTCTTGGCCAGCAGATGATCGCTCATGTGTGGACCACAGACTCCACCGTGGATTTCATCCATCAGTCTCTGGGCTTGTTCTTTATCAAGGCATCTTAAGAAGCCTATTCCAGCATCTCTTTTGTAGAGGGCATCTCCGCTTAGATAGAACTTCATAGCCATCTTGTGAATCCATTTTTGCTCGGATTGGCTTGCCCCAGCAGGTGTAGATCCGTCTCGTAGATATTCCTTGATGTCTTGATACCAAGGCTAATTGACAGGAGGTATTTCATCTGATACTTCTCCAATGTAATTCTCATATGTCGGAGCCTTCTGAATTGTAAATTTGATGTTGGGAATCCCACATATGTCGGATATGCGGAATAATGAAGCCAACGTTGCCAATGCATCAGCAAAGTCATTCCTACCTCGATGAATATGGCTGAAAGTTATGTCTTCAAACACCAAGGATATTTTGACGACCTGCCGATGATAGGGTAGCGTTCTTTGGTGTGATATGCCCCAGTGGTTTGTCTAATGACCAACTCAGAGTTTCCAAAGACCAGTAGATGTTTGATACCCATAGATTGGGCTAGTTTCAACCCCATTATACAGCCTTCATACTCGATCGTGTTGTTGGTGTTTCCAAATTGAAGTTTGGTAGCCACGTGATATTGTTCTCCTGTACCAGAGATAAGGACTGCCCCAGCTCCGGCACCTTCCATGTTTACTGCTCCGTCAAAATACATTTTCCATGGTTGGACTATATTCTCTTGTTGGAGTTGTTGAATTATCATGATTCCATCATCTGGGAAATAAGTCTCTAGGGGCTCGAACCCACCTGAAGGTGCTTCAACTAATTGATCTGCAATGTCTTGACCCTTAATTGACTTCTGAGTCACGTAGACAATGTCGAATTATTATAGGATCAACTGCCATTTGGACAGTCGACAATTCAACATTAGCTTATTGAATACGTACTTAAGTGGATCCATGCGGGATATGAGGTAGGTCGTGTGCCCATGGAGGTATTGCTGTAACCTCATGGCGGCCCACTGCTAACACACAACATGTCTTCTTGATCAGGGTGTATTTTTGTTCACCATTGCTGAATCTTTTGCTGATGTAGTAGATGGCTCTTTCTTTGCTACTATCATCTTTCTGTCCTAACATGCAGCCCATTGCGTTGGTATTGGCGGACAAGTACATGAACAAGGGAACTCCATCCCTTGGAGGTACCAAAACAGGTGCTTCAATCAGCTGTCTCTTGATGACAAGGAAGGCTTGTTGACAATTCTCATTCCATTTGGTGGAGGAATTCTTCCTTAGTAGCTTGAATATGGGTTCACAGGTTGCTGTGAGCTGGGAAATGAATCAGCTTATGAAGTTGATCCTCCCCAGAAACCCACGTATCTCCTTCTCTATTCGAGGTACTGGCATTTCAGTAATGGCTTTGATCTTGGCAGGATCTAGTTCGATACCTCGATTGCTCACCAAGAGTCTTAGCAGCTTGCCTGATTTGATGCCGAAAGCACATTTGGCGGGATTTAGCTTAAGGTTATATTTGTGCAACCTGTTGAACAACTTCCTGAGATGGTCGATGTGATCATCCTCCCTCCGGGATTTGATGATGATGTCATCCACATAAACTTCTACCTATTTGTGTATCATGTCATGAAATAGGGCCTTCATGGCTCGCTAATATGTGGCTTCGGCATTGATGAGGCCGAAGGATAGTCGCCTATAGCAGAAGGTTCCCCAGGGAGTGATAAAAGCTATTTTCTCCCGGTACTCTTCAGCAACCATGATTCGATGGTAACCAGCAAAGCAATCGACGAATGAATACATGTCGTACGGCATCGTATTGTCGATCAGGATGTGGATGAAAAGCACCAGGGAAGTTATCCTTGAGGCAGGCTTTGTTCAAATCCCGGTAATCCATGCATACTCGTACCTTTCCTTCGGGTTTAGGCACGGAGACTATGTTTGAAAGCCACTCTGGGTAGGTTGATACCATGATAATTCAGGCTTTGAATTGCTTAACAACTTCTTCTTTTACTTTCAAACTCCATTCAGGTTTCAATCGCCTGAGCTTTTGTTTGATGAGCTTGAATCCATCCTTGATGGGCATTCGATGGATGACGATGTCAGTAGAGAGGCCAATCATGTCTTCATGTGACCATGCAAATATATCCTGGAACTGTGTTAGGAGTTTGATCAGGTCGGCTTTTTGTTCAGGTTTGAGGTCTAAACCTATCTGGATTTCTTTGATGTTTTTGGAGGGTCCTATGTTGACAGTGGTGGTTTGGTCGAGGTTTGGTTTAGGTTTGTCTTCGACCCATTCTTTGATCTCCTCAGGCACCTCACAGTCATCTTCTTCCTCTTGATCAATATCCATCAAGTCGAAGTTCAGTTCTACATCAAAGTCATAGTCACTTTGACAGGTTGGCATCTCATCAGCAGAGACAAACACATCCAATGCTTGAGTCCTGAAAACAAAAAGGCTTTCATCTTAGATATATACATCTGCTTAAATATACATAGCATTCTGCAAAGCATGACAAAGTTACTGCTATAGCTGTGCAATCAAAAGTAAGCAATAAATGAAAGCATGATTAAAGGGCATATAGACTCTCTTTGCCCCTTTACCCTTTTCGACTGAGGCAAGGGACACTGCTCCAGTTATCCAAGGTCAGATTCTCATGAACCGAGAGGATAGAGGATTTGTGATTATCTGTCTCGTCTTGGATGATGACTAAAACATCCTTTATAATATGGTCGGGGTTTTCTTTAAACTGCCCCCTCTTTCCTTTTTGATGCGAGGAATTTGAATCTGATCCTCGTCTTCGCGGTCTAAGATCTCAACATTCATCCCTTCGTAGTTTATGATGACCCTCATGTTAGCGAATGGGTCTCGTCCTTCATACAGGATCTTTTTTTTTCCCTTTTCGCTATCCGCCTCAGGCTTGAGGGCTTTTATTTCATTGACAGGTATGATTGGAGGAAACAGCATGGTTAATACCACAGTAGGGATCTTCCTCATTGGTTTTACCCATCCGGCATTAGTGAGGTTTGGCAAAAGTATGGTAGTGGAAGCACAAGCCTTAAGGTGCTTATGTGGATTCTGATGATTTGCCCGGGGTGAGAATCCCAATCTGGCTCTCCCAGTCTGACTCGGGATTTGCACGGGACTCTTGATACCTTGCTGATTCTTTCCTAACCCTTCTCCAGGTTGGAAATGATAGTAGTGTGCATACAAGCCAATCATGTATGATGACAAAGCACATACTTTGTAAACAATCTTATTTATTTATTAATAAAATATTCATTTAAGGCATATAATTATCTACATGGTGCTATTTTTTATAATATGTAAATAACCCATAGTTTTAAGCAATGCTTTTAGAATCATGATGAGATCATGATAATGAGATCTAAATTCTTAGAAAGCTTAAAAACTAAAATAGTTCCCAATTGTGGGATTACTAAAATGGGGATTAGTAAATTCGGATAGATTGGTACATATGTTGCTTGCTCATTGGATGAGGATGACTGATCTCATGGTCATTTGTGTGGAGACACTAAAGCAAGTATGTAGGTGCTTATTGGAGAATAAGTTCACTGAACGTGACTCGCTATGGAATACCTAATGGAGTTTTACTCGCCTGTCAATAGGAATTCCTAATGTGATAGTAGTACATGTGATCCTTGGACTTGAGATCATCATAGTATCTTGTATGTAACAAATTATACTTTGACTAATTCCTTAAGCCTTTTAAGGCATATATAGGGTATGCTTGGGTGTAATGAGTTACATATGGAGATAATGAATGATCAATAAAGAATCTACCACCTCTAGTAAAAGAGGAGATATGTCCTATGTGATTCGTTAAATGACAACCCAGGAATCCTTGGCCAAGGTAGAATGAAATTAGAAAGAGGTTTCTAATTTGCATTATTTGGAGTTGTGCATTTTCTAATCGAAATACATATGATTAAATAAATTAAGACTTGACAGTAAATCCATGTCTTATATTTAATTGGGACATTGTATGGTGGAAGGATTGAATTGTACGGTAACTATTAACTCACAGGTTCTTTTATGATTAATGTTGAAATCTATATTATCTGGAAAGTCGTTGATCGCTAGGGAGGCTTATCCCTATTGTAGAATAAATATTATTTATTTAAATAAATTATTAGTTTAATTTGTTTATTTAAATAAGATTAGAATTATTCTAATTGATTTATTCACAACCGGTTTAATATGGAGAACCTAAAGGGTCACACCATAAAAGGAAGAAGAATTATTTAAGAAGAAAATGGCATGATAGTAATAATGCATTAAGTATAATTAATTTAATCTATGATGATAGAATAAATTAAATAGCTTAATGTTTATTATTTAATATTTTAGAAATATTAAATATAAATTAATAAGAGGAGTCTTATTAATATTATTATTATTATTATTATTTTAATTCTAAAGGAGTTTAGGAATTAATATAATATCAGTACTATCTCTCAATCCTAATAAAGATTAGGATATAAATTAATTAAAAGTATTTAATTAATTAATTAATTAAAACCCTATTCTAATTGGATTAGGAGGGTTAACCTAATATCTATATAAGAGAGTCTTATATCAGAAATAAGGTACGTGAATTTTTCAAGAGTTGGGAGTACACATATTCTATAGAGATAGAAACAAGGGTTAAGCCAATAACCCATCTTACTGAGTTCTTCATCTTCCTTGGTGAATCACCATCAGAGGCCAAACATTTGGGTGGCTGACATTGATCAAGGGAAGGAGCCACTACAGAGGAATCAAAGGAATCAAAGGAATCAAAGGAGTAGAACTTGAACCTGAGGAAGCTTGTATCTTCAAAGGTATAATTCTGTTTTTCTCCTTCTTCATTCACTGATAGTTGATGCACAAGAATGATCATGGTAATGGGTTTGTATAAATTTTGAAAACCTAGTTTCTTACACTTCCGCCCTATTTATGTGATTTGATTGCATGATTGCGTTACGTACAAACCCAACAGTGGTATCAGAGCCAATCTTGTGCTAATTATCAGTCTATGTGATTCCATACATGTATGATATGCGATTGGATCGAGTTCTGGGCAACAAAAATTTTTCAGATTCTGCGAAGCTGCGCAGCTGCGCCGGTACAAGGCAATATTGCTGCGCAGCTGCTCCGGGTGCTGTTCCTGGTTTTCATGCTGCGCAGCTGCGCCGGTTCCCTTTACATTCTTGGCGCAGCTGCGCCACTGGACATGAACTGAAATTTTTTTTTGTTTTATTTAATTAAATGAATGGTTTATTTAATTAATAAAGATTTAAAATAAAGATGTTTATTTTATAGGAAATGAGATTTCAGAATTGCTAAAATTAAAGAGTTTAATTTGGAATTGTTTTTGAATGAAATAAAGGAGTTTATTTTTCCAAAAACAAAGTTTAGCAAACTTTTGCCCATTAACTGATATTAATACATATATGGAATAAATTTACTTTCATGAGATGAATAAGTTTTATCGATACGTATGATGATATGTATAGTAATAAAAGGGATTGATTATGGACTATGACCAACGTGATTGGATTTTATTTTGAATGAATGCTTAAATGTATGGGTTTTATAAAATGGGGTCTGCGTACCTCGTCTTCTCTGATTTTATTCTCGGTGTAAAATTCTATCTCCCTTCTATGTACTTCCCCTTGACTGCTGATCAAGGTTTCTATTTAAAAATAATTTATGTAATAGAGATAGTTAGAATTATCTTGAAGAAACTAGAGACCAAAGAGCAAGGAGCGCGTGAAGACTCGTTTGTATGGAGCCCGGGTTTAAATGTAACAGTTACATTTAAATTTAAATTTTTGCACTCCTAGGTTTGACCTTTTGGTTCACTTGGTGGCTCTAGTGAACCAAACTAGAATAAAAGTCCATAATCAATCCGGGTAGAATATAGTATTCTATATTGCATGCTAAATATTATATATATTATATTTTATACAAACATGCTTCGCATGTTTAATAAAATGACGCGTATTTTATATATGTATGTGCATGCGCGCTTAAAAAGATGAGACAAATAATAACAAACCCCTCAAAGAAATATTATTAAGTCTGAAGCGTTCAAATGATATTTGGAATATCGAGCGTCGCCTTCTAGCATGATTAGTTAATAGAGTATTAAATATTTAATATGAGTTTGTTGTGCTATCCACAAGGCAAGTATTGAATATTTAAGATGTTAATTAATCACATTTGATGCTTATCAAGAAAATTGAACGATCTAGTCTTGTTATGCTATCCACAAGGACGAAAATTTTTCTTTTTTGAATTTATGGAAGTGCTAGGCTGGACTTAACTTAAATCATTTTAGTTCGGATGTGCACACACATGACCATTATAATTTAAGAGGCAAAATAAAAGGAGTTACATGGTGATGTAATTGACAAGACTTGTCTACCTATTTATTTGTATATCGCTTGTTGTGCTATCCACAAGGTTATATACATTTGAAATGGGATCCTTAATCTCACTAGCAAATCTTTAATTAAATGTTGCCGAACTATATGAGTGAGGGTAATATAGTTTGATAAAAATAGTGGGAGATACCAATTTAAAATAAAGACCTAAATTTATTTTGGTATGCAAAGTTAATAAAATGAATGTTTGCTAAAATGTTGTCTTTTCACATGCAGAATTTTAAAAATGTCAAAATCACTAATCTCACTACGAAGCATACTTGATGCAAATAAGCTTACCGGCCCGAATTATGAGGACTGGCTAAGAAATCTTAGAATTGTTCTCAATGCTGAAAAGATTTCTTATGTCCTAAATTCCACTATCCCTGAATCTGTTTCAGAAACAGCCTCTGAGGAAGAGATTGCCACTTTCAATAAGTGGCAAGATGATGCATCTGTGGCTCAATGCATCATGCTCGCATCCATGAATAACGAGCTTCAGCGTCAGCACGAAAAATAGATGCTCCTGCTATGCTGCTTCACCTCAAGGAGTTGTATGGTGAACAGAGTAGGACTGCTAGATATGAGATATCTAAGGAGCTCTTCCGATCTCGGATGACCGAGGGCATTGTCGTCGAGACTCATGTTCTGAAGGTAATCAATTTGATTGAACGCCTTGGATAGCTTGAGTTCATCATGGATGGGGAGTTGAGTCAAGACTTGGTCTTGCAGTCACTCCCTGAGACCTTCTTGCAGTTTGTGGTTAATTTTCACATGAATAAGCTAGATGTCAGCTTACCTGAGCTGCTTAACATGCTGAAAACTGCAGAAGGTCACTTCTCATCCAAGAAGAACCATGTCTTGATGGTGGATTCTTCCAATAAAAGGAAGAGGCCCAAGGTGTCTTCTGAAAAGAAGAAATCTAAGAAGGCTAAGAGAAAAGGGAAAGAAAAGGAGCAAAAGAAACCTGAACCAGCTAAAGGAATGTGCTTTCATTGCAATGAGCCGGGACATTGGAAGAGGAACTGCAAGAAGTTTCTAGCAGAGAAGAAGCTTGGAGAAGCTTCGACTTCCAATCAAGGTTTGTTTATGATTGAAATTAATTTTTCTGAAAGTCATAATTCTACTTGGATATTGAATACCGGCTGTGGTTCTCACATATGTAATACTGTGCAGGAACTGGTCAGAAGTAGAAAGCTGAACAAAGATGAGGTGATCCTACGAGTGGGAAATGGAGCAAAAGTTGCTACATTAGCTGTAGGAACTTATTGTTTTGCAATGCCTTCGGGCAAATTCATTTATCTTAATAATTGTTATTATGTTCCGAATATTATTAAAAATATTATTTCAATTTCTGTATTGGATATGGAAGGTTTTGACGTTATTATAAAGAACAATGGTTGTTCTATTTATAAAGACGATGTTTTATATGGTATTGGAAATTTGCGAAATGGACTTTATACACTTGACTTACAAGAAAATATATTTCAAATTGAACAAATTAAGAAAAGGAAAAGAGATGATATTAATTATACCTATATGTGGCACTGTAGACTCGGTCATATCAATGAAACAAGATTATCCAAGTTGCATAAAGATGGGCTCCTCGAGCTATCTGATTATGAATCATATCCAACTTGTGAATCTTGTCTCATGGGTAAAATGACTAAATCTCCTTTTAGTGGAAAAGGAGAGAGAGTTACAGAGTTGTTGGCATTGATTCACACAGACGTTTGTGGACCTATGACAACAAGTGCACGGGGTGGGTATTCTTATTTTATTACTTTCACTGATGATCACTCAAGATTTGGATATGTGTATTTAATGAAATACAAATCAGAATCATTTGAAAAGTTCAAAGAGTTCAGAAGTGAAGTAGAGAAACAAACGGGCAAGAGTATTAAGATACTTCGATCAGATCGAGGTGGAGAATACTTAAGCAGTGAGTTTCTCAATTGTCTCAGAGAAAATGGTATAATCTCACAATGGACTCCTCCAGGTACACCACAGTTAAATGGAGTATCTGAAAGGAGAAATCGAACACTGTTGGACATGGTTCGATCCATGATGAGTTTTACCGACCTTCCAATTTCCTTCTGGGGATATGCCCTAGAAACGGCTGCATACCTACTTAACAAGGTACCTACCAAATCCGCCCCAAAGACTCCATATGAGATGTGGAAAGGGAGGAAACCAAATCTTAAGCATGTTAAGACTTGGGGTTGTCCAGCTTATGTCAAAAAGTTTGAAAATGATAAGCTACAGACTAAATTCGATAAGTGTAGATTTGTGGGATACCCTAAAGAAATCGTAGGGTATTATTTCTATCATCCAACTGATCAAAAGGTGTTTGTTGCGAAACATGCTACCTTCTTGGAGAAAGAGTTTATCTATGAAGGGGTCAGTGGGAGCAAGATATATCTTGAAGAAGTTCAAGAACCACAAGTTACCACGGACCAAAGTCAGGTACCTAACCAAGTAGAAGAACCTACTGTACCACACCCTGTTCGTAAATCTGGAAGAGTACCGAAGATACCTGAGAGGTATGGATTCGTTATAGAGGATAACGATGAGGTACACATCATGAATGATGATGATCCATTGAATTACGAACAGGCTATGAGTAATAAAGACACAGGGAAATGGCTTGAAGCCATGAAATCCGAAATGGACTCCATGTATGAAAACAAAGTATGGTCTTTGGTTTCACCACCTGAAGGTATTAAACCTATTGGGTGTAAATGGGTTTTTAAGAAAAAGACTGGAGCAGACGGAAAGGTAGAGACCTATAAGGCCCGACTGGTTGCAAAAGGTTTCAAACAAAGACAAGGAGTTGACTATGATGAAACCTTCTCACCAGTAGCCATGCTCTAGTCCATTCGGATTTTGCTTGCGATTGCAGCTTACAACGACTATGAGATCTGGCAGATGGACGTGAAAACGGCCTTCCTCAATGGGAAACTTGAGGAGGATGTGTATATGACACAGCCAGAGGGATTTATTTCAAAAGTTGGAACAAATCAAGTCTGTAAGCTACAACGATCCATTTATGGGTTGAAGCAAGCTTCTCGTAGATGGAACATTCGTTTTGATGAGACAATCAAAGAGTTTGATTTTATCAAAAACGAGGATGAACCATGTGTATACAAGAAGGTTAGTGGGAGCGCAGTATCATTCCTTATATTATATGTTGATGATATATTACTGATAGGGAATGACATTCCTATGTTACAATCCATTAAAATCTGGTTATCTAAAAACTTCTCCATGAAGGACTTGGGTGAAGCATCCTATATTTTGGGGATAAAGGTCTATAGAGATAGATCTCAAAGGATGCTCGGCTTATCCCAAGGAACGTACATTGATACAATGCTAAAGAGGTTTAGCATGGAAGATTCCAAAAGAGGTTTCATGCCGATGAGCCATGGAATAAATCTCTCCAAGAAACAGGCCCCAAAGACACCTGAGGAGAGAGACCATATGAGTAAGATCCCTTATGCTTCTGCAATAGGATCTATCATGTACGGTATGATATGTACTAGACCGGATGTTGCTCACGCACTTAGTGTAACAAGCAGATACCAGTCGAATCCAGGAGAAGAGCACTGGAAGGCAGTGAAAAATATCCTAAAGTACTTGAGAAGGACTAAAGATATTTTTCTTGTCAACGGTGGGTCTGAATTAAAACTCGAGGGATTCACGGACTCAAGTTTTCAAACAGACCAAGATGACAGTAAATCTGTTTTAGGGTATGTGTTTACCTTGAACGGAGGTACAGTGAGTTGGAAGAGTTCCAAGCAGTAAACAGTTGCTGATTCAGTGACAGAGGCAGAGTATATATCTGCAAGTGCAGCTACAAAGGAAGCTGTTTGGATGAAGAAGTTCATAACTGAACTTGGTGTGGTTCCTAGCATTGAAGAAGCAGTTCCCGTATACTGTGACAACACCGGAGCGGTTGCACAGGCTAAGGAACCCAGGTCTCATCAGAAATCTAAATACGTGTTGCGGCGATTTCACTTGATCAGGGAGATCATTGAAAGAGGAGACGTCACCTTGGAGCGTGTAGACTCTCAAGACAACATTGCAGATCCATTTACTAAAGCTTTAACACAACAGCAGTTTGATCGTCACTTAGAGAAGATGGGTATGACATACCATGGCGATTGGCTTTAGTGCAAGTGGGAGATTGATAGTAGTGTGCATACAAGCCAATCATGTATGATGACAAAGCACATACTTTGTAAACAATCTTATTTATTTATTAATAAAATATTCATTTAAGGCATATAATTATCTACATTGTGCTATTTTTTATAATATGTAAATAACCCATAGTTTTAAGCAATGCTTTTAGAATCATGATGAGATCATGATAATGAGATCTAAATTCTTAGAAAGCTTAAAAACTAAAATAGTTCCCAATTGTGGGATTACTAAAATGGGAATTAGTAAATCCGGATAGATTGGTACATATGTTGCTTGCTCATTGGATGAGGCTGACTGATCTCATGGTCATTTGTGTGGAGACACTAAAGCAAGTATGTAGGTGCTTATTGGAGAATAAGTTCACTGAACGTGACTCGCTATGGAATACCTAATGGAGTTTTACTCGCCTGTCAATAGGAATTCCTAATGTGATAGTAGTACATGTGATCCTTGGACTTGAGATCATCATAGTATCTTGTATGTAACAAATTATACTTTGACTAATTCCTTAAGGCCTTTTAAGGAATATATAGGGTATGCTTGGGTGTAATGAGTTACAAATGGAGATAATGAATGATCAATAAAGAATCTACCACCTCTAGTAAAAGAGGAGATATGTCCTATGTGATTCGTTAAATGACAACTCAGGAATCCTTGGCCAAGGTAGAATGAAATTAGAAAGAGGTTTCTAATTTGCATTATTTGGAGTTGTGCATTTTCTAATCGAAATACATATGATTAAATAAATTAAGACTTGACAGTAAATCCATGTCTTATATTTAATTGGGACATTGTATGGTGGAAGGATTGAATTGTACGGTAACTATTAACTCACAGGTTCTTTTATGATTAATGTTGAAATCTATATTATCTGGAAAGTCGTTGATCGCTAGGGAGGCTTATCCCTATTGTAGAATAAATGTTATTTATTTAAATAGATTATTAGTTTAATTTATTTATTTAAATAAGATTAGAATTGTTCTAATTGATTTATTCACAACCGGTTTAATATGGAGAACCTAAAGGGTCACACCATAAAAGGAAGAAGAATTATTTAAGAAGAAAATGGCATGATAGTAATAATGCATTAAGTATAATTAATTTAATCTATGATGATAGAATAAATTAAATAGCTTAATGTTTATTATTTAATATTTTAGAAATATTAAATATAAATTAATAAGAGGAGTCTTATTAATATTATTATTATTATTATTATTTTAATTCTAAAGGAGTTTAGGAATTAATATAATATCAGTACTATCTCTCAATCCTAATAAAGATTAGGATATAAATTAATTAAAAGTATTTAATTAATTAATTAAATAAAACCCTATTCTAATTGGATTAGGAGGGTTAACCTAATATCTATATAAGAGAGTCTTATATCAGAAATAAGGTACGTGAATTTTTCAAGAGTTGGGAGTACACATATTCTATAGAGATAGAAACAAGGGTTAAGCCAATAACCCATCTTACTGAGTTCTTCATCTTCCTTGGTGGATCACCGTTAGAGGCCAAACATTTGGGTGGCTGACATTGATCAAGGGAAGGAGCCACTACAGAGGAATCAAAGGAATCAAAGGAGTAGAACTTGTACCTGAGGAAGCTTGTATCTTCAAAGGTATAATTCTGTTTTTCTCCTTCTTCATTCACTGATAATTGATGCACAAGAATGATCATGGTAATGGGTTTGTATAAATTTTGAAAACCTAGTTTCTTACGCTTCCGCCCTATTTATGTGATTTGATTGCATGATTGCGTTACGTACAAACCCAACAGGAAACCCAAAGATACCATTTCCTGGCCCACTGTCATTACTTCGGTGGAGACCTTAGGCTTCAGGGCTGGTGCCCCGATAGGTAAATACTGAGTATCGCTCACCTCCAGGGCTTAAAAACTTGCAGGTTCAATCCCTGCATCCAGGCTGATCACTGGCATGTCTCCCTGTATGCAAACAGTGTATTCTGTTTCGATATTGACTGTGATGAGGTTGCCATTGATAATGTATTTGAAAATGATATTTTTGAAAGCTGATTTTCAAACCCTTACACTAACATAGGAATTGAAACATGTCGTTACTTTCAATTTTATCTTTTTAGCCTTACGGCTCAATTTGAATGGTGATTGTCGGGCTGCGAAGCATCCTTGACCATAACAAATATACAAATGTCGGTCTCCTCATGGGCATGATAGCCATCGGAGAGACTCTGACACGACAAACCATTATTCTCATTATTTCGAGACCTTAAATCCGAAAAACCGTTTTAAGGTCTTTTTACATGTACATTTCTACAGAAAAACTGACAGAGTACATTTGTAAATCGGAGTTTGTCCATCGTGGGAATCAGATTTTGATCAGTTTGATCATGAATCTCACGATTCCTAGGCTCACATATGAGTAGTCAATAAACCTGCACAGTTCAAATTTGTACAGAAATAGATATATATCCCAAGACTACCAGAATCGAGGATTCATTCAGTAAATCCCGATTCGCACGGCCGAATCGTCTCGTTCTCACTAGATAGCGATCTAAGGGACGCGAGGTTGCTTTTGTAACTAAAAAATGTCGATTCATATCAAATGAATATTTAAAGCATTAATTGAATAAAAACAAGTAATAACAGTATACATAAACAGTTATATATATATATAAATTGTAAAAGGCGATGGGTTTTCACGCCGGTGCCCGGACTGAAATGTCAATATATATATATATATATATATATATATATATATATATATATATATATATATATATATATATATATATATATATTAACAGAAAAGTAGTCAACTAAGACTGTGAAGAGAACCCAGTGATGGTGAAGGCTGCTTATATATTCATAAATATATATATATAAGCAGTAAAAAGGCCACAGAATAATCCATGCCGAACAGAAATGTAAATGTACAGAAAAGTAGTCAACCAGGGACTGGGAAGATAACCCAGTAATGGTGAAGAGTGCAAAAAGCAGTAAAAAGGTCACAGAATAATTCAGGTCAAACTGAAATGTAAATTTGCAGAAAAGTAGTCAACTAGGGACTGGAAAGATAACCCAGTAATGGTGAAAGTGCAAAAAGCAGTAAAAAGGCCACAAAATAATCCAGGTCGGACTGAAATGTATAAATATATATATATATATATATATATATTGACAGAAATATAGTCAACCAAGACTAGGAAGAGAACCCAGTGGTGGTGAAGGCTGCTTATATATGCATAAATATATATATAAAAGCAGTAAACTACCTCGGATTTGACATTCGGGCTTGACACAATTGTAAAGATAGTATATATACAGTTAAATAAACACAAAAAAAAAAAGACAAACCCGGACTGGGAAGATAACCCAGTCCGGGAAAGTTGCTTAAAACGAAGGTGATAGTGCACTAAAGCTGTTAGAGCTGACGGATTGTCAATCCAAGTTGTAAAAATGCCAGAAAACACAGTAATGTACAAAAATGTACCAATTTTTGACGAAACGACCACGGAACTAAGTTCCGGGCATATTTAGAAAACAAAATTTAACGTGCAAGTGTATAAAAGTACGAAGAAGTAATATAAACTTGTTGATCGTAAAAATACTCACAATAGACTGCTACACGGGCTTTTTGCCAAATCGTAGGCTCTATACGTCCAAATCTACCGGTTATTTTCTGATATGTGGTAGTACGTGGGTATATCTACTTGTTAGAGTGAAAAAATTTGGATTTAGAAGAGGTGAAAAAGTCAGAAAATCAAACGGGCAGAGGTTCGATGCGTTTCGGAATTCTTGAAAATGAGGGGGGTGCACGTTTATTTATAGGCCAAGGAGCCTCAGCTCTACCTGCTGCTTCCGCAGGTAGAGGTGCGGCTCCCCTGGTGGGGCCCACGTGTTTGGTTGAGTCGTCTCGAAGTACATGCACTCCGAACAACGCGAGGTCGAAGTCGAAACTTTTTAACTTTTGATCGGAGCGTCCGTTTGAGACGTGCTATACCTTTCCGGAAAGCCCTCGCCGAGAGTGTCACAATGACATGAGATAAAATATTTTTCGGGTCCAAGGAGACGGGTTCAAAACCAGGTCTTCGATTCCCCGCAGTTTGTTTGTTGAGCTGTCTTGCGCTGTTTGCACTCGGGATCGTCGTTATGGTTCGTTCAACCCTTGGTGGCATCAATTCGGCTTGAATTTGACCGAATCACCTTAGAGTTGGTAAAATGACCATTTTGCCCCTCCCGGGGTTGCCCTTAGTGTCGGCATGGCCTTTGGTTGACTTCTGGGAATTGTTTCCAAGACTTGGATCCCATTCGAGTCTGTTTGTCCTCAGTGGTATCTCTGAAGCTGAGTTGGTCATTTCAGGTTTTCCTCTGGAGATGTTGTGGAGCTTCAAGTTCGTTCTCGAAGTTGACTTAACTTCCCGGGGTGAGACCGGGGCTGACCTGTACCTCTCGGGTTGAGACCGGAGCTGAATATTACCTCCCGGGTTGAGACCAGGGCTAACATGACGGCCCGATATTGAGATCGGGGTTGATTTGATGGCTCAATATTGAGATCGGGGTTGATCTGATGGTCTGATTAGAGATCGGAGTTGATTTGATGGCCCGATATTGAGATCGGGGTTGATCTGAAGGTCCGATTGGAGATCGGAGTTGATTTGATGGCTCGATATTGAGATCGAGGTTGATCTGACGGTCCGATTGGAGATCGGAGTTGATTTAATGGCCCGATATTGAGATCGGGGTTGATCTGACTGTCCGATTGGAGATCGAAATTGATTTGATGGCCTGATATTGAGATCGGGGTTGATCTGACTGTCCGATTGGAGATCGAAATTGATTTGATGGCCTGATATTGAGATCGGGGTTGATCTGACAGTCCGATTGGAGATCGGAGTTGATTTGATGGACGATTTTGCCCTCCTACAGTGTTAATAACATGAAAGAAAATTTTGAGTGTCTGTAGTGAATATAGCAACAATCATGTTTTTGAATCTTACCTCTCTCATCATGGCATCATTCTTCAAACCTCTTGTGTCAAAACTTCAAAACAAAATGGAGTGACGGGAAGGAAAAATCTCCACTTACTAGAAGTTTCCCGCACTCTTATGTTCACCATGACAACCCCTAAGTTTATGTGGGGAGATACAGTTCTGACTGATGCATTTCTTATTAACCGCCTTCCTTCTAGAATCCTTGGGAACAAAAGTCCTATCTCTTTTCTCACACACACGACCAGTCCTTCTCCTTTACCTCGAGTTTTTGGGTGTGTGTGCTATGTACATGAAAAATCTCCCACTCGGGACAAATTAGATCCCAAGACTCTTCGATGTGTTTTCATTGGTTATTCTCCAACCCAAAAAGGTTATAAATATTATCATCCTCCTTCTAACAAAGTTTTTGTCACTCAGAATGTAACTTTTTGAGAATTGGAACCTTTTTATTCTTCTTCCTCTTCTCCTCAGGGAGAGGATGTTACTGATAAGGAGGAGAATCTCCCTTCTGAGGCTGGTATTACAAGTCAGCTCCCTTCTGAGGCTGGTATTACAAGCCATGTTCCCGTTATCCCTTCTAAGGCTGGCATTACAAGTCATGTTCCTATTGTTGTTTCTGATAATTCTAAACAGGGGGAGTTACATGAGTCTGAGCCTGAGTTAAGGACCTATGTTCAAAAAGACAAGAATAAGGTCACCATTTCTGTACCACAATACCGACTTTGCTCCGCACCTATTCTTGATAATGTTCATAGTGAGAATCCTAACCCTACTTGTTCTTCTGATGATACTGACATTCCTATTGCTCTCAGAAAAAGAGTTAGATCTTGTACTCAACATCCTATCTCTAATTTCTTAGCATATAATAAATTATCTGCTTCCTACCACTACTTTGTTTCTTTCTTGTCTTCAATATATGTTCCTCAGGGGTGGAGAAAAACAATCAGTGATGAGAATTGGAAACAAGTTATGATTGAGGAGATGAATGCCCTGAAGAAGAATGATATATGAGAACTAGTTACTGTTCTTTTGTTTCTTCCTTATCTTCAATATATGTTCCTCAGGGGTGGAGAAAAGCAATCAGTGACGAGAATTGGAAACAAGCTATAATTGAGGAGATGAATGCCCTGAAGAAGAATGATACATAAGAACTAGTTACTCTTCCCTATGGAAAAAAACAGTTGGTTGCAAATGGATATATACAGTCAAACAGAAGTTAGATGGGAAGGTGAGAGACTCAAAGCAAGGCTAGTTGTAAAAAGGTATACTCAAACTCATGGAATTGATTACCAGAAGACATTTGCTCCTATGGCGAAGATGAACTCTATTCGTACCATAATCTCATGTGTAGCGAACTTTGGTTGGGATATTCAATAATTGGATGTGAAAAATACATTCCTTCATAATGACTCGGAAGAAGAAGTATACATGAAAATACCCTCTGATTTTGCTACTTCTGTCGCCAAGGGCAAGGTTTGTAAACTGCGAAAGGCTTTATATGGTCTAAAGCAATCTCCTAGAGCCTGGTTCGGTAGATTTCACAAATCAATGATCTGATTTGGGTACAAGTAGAGTCGAGCAGATCACACTATTTGTCAAACAGATAAATGGAAAAACTGTCATTCTTATTGTTTATGTTGATGACATTGTGGTGACAGGTGATAATAAAGAAGAGATAACTAATCTGAAAGCGAGTTTGGCCAAAGAATTTGAGATCAAAGATCTTGGACCTTTGAAATATTTATTTGGTATTGAAGTTGCAAGATCTTACAACGGAATTTTTTTATCTCAACGGAAGTATGTTCTTGACCTCTTAACAAAAACTGGCATTTTAGGATGTAAACCTGTTGATTCTGCTATTGAAGTTAATCATCATCTAATAGGAAGCACAGGACCTAGGGGTGGGAGTGTATATATAATCAGTAAATATTAAAATAAATTTGAGTGGAGGTAGGTGTGGGGTAGGTTGGGTTGGGTTGGGTTGGGGTGGGGTGGGGTGGGGTGGGGTGGAGTGGGGGTTAGGGTGGGGTGGGTTGGGTTGGGTTGGGTTGGGGTGGGGGGACTGGGTGTACACATAATTAGTAAATATAATCAGCCAATTTTATGTATTAAAATTGTTAATAATGATGTATTTTTTGTTTATTTAATTTTCACGTTTAACTTTAATAAACAATATTAGAAATTAAAAAAAGTCATAAAAAATTTAGTCTGAAAATAATTCAAAAAAAATAATTTAAAATAAACATAACGTTTTTTGTAAGAAAAATGAAATAGCATAAAAAAGAGAGAAATAAAAGAAATGATTATAAATAGAGAAGAGAAGAGGGGAAGAAAGTTGGTCTAGGAATGAAATAAACCCACCTATTTAAAAAGGACTGAAAAATAACTTTCAAATTTGGAAAGGAATAACTAAATGAATGGAATGGTCATTCCAATTGACTAACTAAACATGTTTTAAGTTATTCCATAAGGAATGGTCATTTCATTCCCAACCCATTTCATTTCATTCCCACCAACCAAACACAACTCTATTCCATTCCTAACTTAATTCCATATCTTTAATCCAAGCATACTATTATTAGCTGATTCACACTCCTTACAAAGAAGTGAATCAATACCTAGAAAGAATATTTCTCAGACCCAAACTTTAATCTCTATTACAAAAAACAAAAGAAGCCAAAATCCTACAACATGAATGTATTTATTTTCTCTAGGCAATTTCAGTGAACATTTTGAAATTCCTCTGTGTGGACTCTCAAAGTACTTGGAGATTCAACACTAAAGCAAAGCAGAGATGATGGTAAGCTTCTAAGCTAAATTCGTAACATCAAGATTTTAGTCTGGAGGTCAGATCAATTCATGAATAATTGAATATGCATGACCTATTATATGATCTATTTCTCGCTAAAGTCAGCCCCCTCCCCAAACAAAAAATATACATATATATATATACATATATATATATACATATATATATATATATATATATAAGTGATCCATAACAAATGTTTGTATGGAACTATTTTGGCAAACCCATCTATGGCTGTACGTAGGAAAATAGACAACCCAGATTTTTAAAATAAAGTGTTATCCAGCTTTCCGCTACTAATAGTGGCAGAAGGGTTTAAAAAATATTGAATACTGGTCGTCCGTTTCTCATTTCCATTCCCATAAGAATGAATACTTATGATTCGCGTTTCAAACAGGCATGGCCGTTTCTCCTATGGAAGGTCAAATATGGGTTTGCCCAAATAGTGTTATAGGCCTATAGCAAACAGTAGCTATGAATCACTTCCATATGTACACACACAAGCACTGAATTTCTTGAGAGAAAATGAAGGTGACGTTAGAAATTCAAAAGAGAATAGATATGGCTGAATTCCCTAAGAGGAAGCTCATTTCAACCAACAGATGCCAATAGAATATCTTCAACAAACTCAATTAGTACAGAGAAAATGCAAGTTCCAAATGCAAATGATTTTTCCAGTAGATATATTGGAAAAAGGAGAAACCAGATAGAGGTTAACTACAGAAGAAATCATATACGATTACTGCAAACATTAACCATTAAAATCCATTCAAAGACTGATATTGCCTATATAAATTCTAATATTCATGCTAGAAATATAAGCAATAAAATCATAACCTAATTGTGAAAGTAAAACAAGAGCTAGGAAAGGTAATCCTGATCGTCTAAAAAAATTTCATACAGTGATCCTTTTAGAGTTCTGTAAACATCTACCCAGTTGTTGATCTGTTCAGAAAGGGATTTGGTGTGAATCTTCACTTGGTGACTTACAAGTTTCCTCACGGGCAATCCTAGAAACTCTTGGGCATCTAACAGTAACTGGGAACGGTAAAATGTATCAGTATGTCCACAATCCTGTTGTTTAAAGAAAAAGGAACTCTAATTGCACTTTACCTTGGGTTTTTTCATAAGATCTTCATAATACAGTACTATGTGGCATGTTGCCCGGAAATAAACCAATGACTGTTTCATCATGCTCTCAGCCTTGGCTAGCTCTTGTATCAAGAAACTAACATCAAGTGTGGGCTTGTACTGTGCCAACAGATCAGCCTGCAAATAATTACGACGAGGGTAAGAAATATGCAAGTAATACATAAAGAAACTGGAGGATAGTAGTGCATATTTGATATAAAATTTTCCTTTACAAGTTCATGTGATGTATACATTCTATGTAGTTTACTTTTTCTCAGTTTCTTGTCAATTAATTTGAGGTCTACTTATTCACACAAGATGTCCATCAGAAGCATATATAATACTTAAAACTAGCTGTATATCTAATGCTTTCGGTAATATCTGACATTGCAACAAGATCCGTAGAATTGTTTTTTTTGTCCTTGTATCCAAATATTTTTTTCTTCTTTTTTAAAATTTAATTTAAGAATGACAACTCAGATTTGAAAAGATTCTTTCTAAATCTGCAGAGTTTACAATCTGAAATACACCCTGTCCCGCAAAAACTGGCTGACTTCCCTTTTTAAGTTGTCCCAAAAAACTGGCTTTGTTTCCTATTCAATAATTGTGTTCCTATTATACCCTTATTTTATCTAGAAAGATTTTTAATTCTCAAGACTTGTTACTATGTTCAAAAACTAATTAATGATAATGAACATACCCAATTTACCCATGTCACTTGAAAATAACAAAACTTAGGAGGATGCTGGAGGGATAGTGAATTGTATGAAACTCTAGAAGTTGATAAGTTTGAAAAAGAAACCCAATTTATTGACTAGTTTATTGAGATATTGATTGAGAGAGAATAATACATTCATTACCATATATATACACACACACACACACACACACACACACACACACACACATATATATAGAGAGAGAAAAAAAAGTTGTAAGTTTCTAATAACATAAATAAGGGTATTTTAGTCAAAATGTTATAAAATTTAATTTTTCTTAATATGTGTGTAAAACCCAAATCAGCCAGTTTTTGAGGGAGTAGATGATAAGACTATATCGTGATAATCCAGTAAAAACAACTGTTGTCATTTGGCCACCAAAAAGTCTGCATGCTTTTTACTCGCTTATTTTTGACCTACAAACTTCAGCCACAGATATGAAAGCTTAGAGACCATACTCTTTCTTTGATGGAGGAGTTTGTAAAACAAATAGATGGTTGAGAAAACAGAAAATGGAGATCAGAAGTTCAGGGTGAAGTGAAGAGCATCTTCTAACTTCTGCATTAGTAGGAGAGAAGGGACTAAAAAGTAAATAAGAACAGCTTTTAATAGTTTTTCATGGGTAACCACACGAATAGCAGCCACTGGTTTCATCTAAATTTGAACTATCAATATTGGATACATATAAATGAAAATCATTTATAAAGATCAAGTACAGCACAGGAGAAAGGTTTAATATATGATTACATATTAATAGCAAAACCAAACTCTATCTGAGCTTTTGTCTACAGCATATTGTTGGTATCCAAAAATGGTCACCCATGGGGGTAAATGGAAAAATGACAACTCATAAGAGTTGAATGTTTGACTGCCTATATGCTTATATGGTAGTGGAAGAATATTTGACTGCCTACATGGCAAGGCAACCTTTGAATAATTGACTGCTTACATGGCAGGGAAACCTTGATTGTTTGACTGCCTACATGGCAGGTATCCTTAAAATATTTGACTGTCTAAATGAAATATTAACTTATGTGACATTAAGCAATGTTCTAAAAATCGGCCTAGGCGGCGCCTAGGCGCTAGGTAGGCGGGGGCCTGGCGCCACGCCTAAGGCCAAATCGGTGAAAAAATCGCTCCAGCCAATTGGGCGACGCCTAGGCGGCCTAGGCGGCGCCTAGACAGGCTAGGCGGGAAGGCAGGCTAGGCGGAGAAGGCGGGGCCTAGGCAGGAAAGGCGGGCCTAGGCGGAGATTTTTTATTTTTTAAAAAAAAATTACTACTAAAATCAGATTTTGATATATTTATTTTTCTATTGATTTACCATATTCTTAATGCATGTTGTAGCATATCAAATCACAACAAGAAGTTAACAAGATCAAGTCAAAAATGGATAATTCATAATTTTATTATAGTTGTAATTTTTTGAACTTGTACCAACTTCAAATTATATAAATGATGATACATTTGTAATATTTAGCTTAATTCAATATAATTCTTAAATTTATGTTTAGTTTCTTAAGTTTTAATATTGAATTGAATTCTTTTAATTTTAAATTTTATTATTTAATACCAATTTTGTTTATGAATAAAACTAATACGTTAATGATATGTTAGTCATACTTAGTATATGATATTTGTCATTTTCTTTAAGTCTTCAGTTTTGAAAATTACACAAATAAAAATAATTTCATAATTAATAATATCAAATGTCTCATTCAACAAACTTCACATTAATTTTTAAAAATAACAGTTATTATTTT
Source organism: Panax stipuleanatus (assembly GCA_020205555.1). Classification (NCBI taxonomy): domain Eukaryota; kingdom Viridiplantae; phylum Streptophyta; class Magnoliopsida; order Apiales; family Araliaceae; genus Panax; species Panax stipuleanatus. The sequence continues at coordinate 115,248,285 of CM035121.1, read as the reverse complement.
ATTTAAATTTTTGAATAGAAGAAGTACGTATATAATTATATAAATGAAGATACTACTTACTAGTTACTAGTAACACTAATTCTATAATTCATTTATTTCAAGCAATGGATATATATATTTGTGTTTGAGATTTGAACAATTGCATTTGTGTTTGAACTTTGAAATTGGCTATATGGATGTGTTTAAACTTTAAACAAATGCCTTTATTATCTTTATTATAGATTGTTTTGCTTTATATTATTGTTTTGTTAGGATAAATGTAAGATAAAATATTAAAATTGATTTAAAATAAAAAAATCCCGCCTAGGCCCTCCAGGCGCTAAGCCCCCCCTAGCCGCCCGCCTCCCGCCTAGCGCCTTTTAGAACCTTGACATTAAGAGAAATAAAGGATAAAATAGAACAAAAAGAAAATGACCAAGTATTGTGACATTTCCCAAGGATAGAATTGGGATAATAAACCTCGACTGCTGGGGCTAAGATGTAGTCTTGGGGACAGAATCATATACTTAATGAAAGAACCTTGTCTGCCCAAGGCTGATATGATGCCCTGGTGACACTGACATTAATGAAACCTATCCTATAAGAGCCTTAGAGAAAAGAACATTATATATCCAAGACTAAGTTGTTGCCCTATGGAAACCTACATTTATGAAATGTATCTTAAAAGGACCTTAATGCAATCTATATTAAGTCCCGAAAGAGGGAATGATATATTAACATATAAGGAATCTTGGGCCTTGCCCTAAGAACCTAAACATTAACAATATCATTGAGAACCTACAATGAACCTTTGGAAAGAGTAGTGAAGTTCCAACGAAAACCGCCCGATTGAAGGAAATGCCAGAATTTTACATTTCTAGGATCAACCAACTGGGGTTATGTCGTTATAAAATATTAGATTCTATAGAAGCAATGAGAAATAGATACGAATAGGGCGCAAAAAGGGGGAAGGTCAATCACCACACCACCTCTATCATACATAAGACATTACACGACGCGAGAGTGCATGGTCAACACACACCTAAAGCGCCTACGTATCCCAAACAGTTCGATTAGGGGTCAGTACACAAAGATTTAAGGTCATTTCTTCAAATTGCTCTTCTTACCTGGATCTTCTTCCATAATGGTACAGAACAATAGTATTATTGGGGTAGATACTCAAATCACTTTAACTACAAGAAGTCGAGTGGACGGATTGGTACGAGTGGAGAAAAAAAAAAAGAATTGAACTTAAAATATTTTCTGGAGATGCTTTTGGTCCGCCATCACGATCATGGTTTTCCTACCACCAGAGGGAAAGGGCCACCCCAAGAGCAACTGTTCATGGCCATTATGGGAAAATCCTTTACAACAGAGATACATTAGTTATATTTATATATGAAAAATCGCGATCTGGTGATATAACGCAAGGTCTTCCAAAAGTCGAACAGGTGTTAGAAGTGCGTTCGATTGATTCTTTCACAAATAAGAAGTTTCGAATCCAATTCAGTTATTAGAAGGATTACCATATAAAACACAAAAGGAAACCTATCCTTCCTTAAGGAAGGGGAAATGTGAACCCTTGATAATCCTATAAACCTATATTGATAATCCTATATACCAAGCAATCATGGATTGATCACCGATGGATGTTAAGGTGAGACATGGACTCCATTCCTAAGACACGGGCTCATGGGGCACTCCCCCATAAGTGATAGAATATCTAGCGCAACCCCTAAGACATTAGCTCATAGGAAAAGTCCCAAAATAAGTAATGAATACTTGGGCATGAACAAGACACGGGCTTGTAGGGCAATCTCTTACAAATGATGGAATGGCTAGGCATGAACCCAAAACACAGGCTTATGGGGCAATCCCCCATAAGTGATGGAGCCCAAGGTGGGAGCAGGTCCAAAGCATGATAGACATGGGCAATGTTTCTTGACAAAGAACATAAAGGCCCATCTGTGAGTATAATTAGTCATAGGCCAGCACTTCATAGTTGTCATGGCATCGCCTAGGCGACGTATTGGTGTCCAGGCGATGGAGAACTAGTAAGGCGTCTGGTTGACTTGAGGTGGAACTGCTAAGGCGTGTGCCTTGGCAGCTCTGGGCCAACCAAAGTGTTTTACAATTATGACCCATTAACCCACGACCCATCAATTAAAAACTCATGACCCATCAATTAAAAACCAAGGAGAAACGAAATAAAACCCTAAAACACTTATCAGTAATCGCGATTCGCGACTTCTTTGGACTGGAGACTCAATCGTGACTTCTTTGGACTGGATTGCGACTTCTTCGAACTATCGCAGCTCCGGCGACTCCATCCAGCCCCATCGCAGCTCAACCACCATCACAGTCCATCAAAACCCAACGACTGAGTTGACCCATAGCTGGCGGCGACCCATAGTTGACTTCTTTCTTTCTCTGTTTTTCTGTTCTTACTTTCTTCTATGTTTCTCTGTTTCTCGAGCTATAGTTTTGCTTTGCTTTGCTGATTTTATATTTGCTTTGCTTCTGCTTTGATTTATATAGACTGGTGGGGGCTTAATAATTATACCTGGAGTCCTTTTTATATATTTGTGGTGGACAGGTGGGGGCTTAATAATTATACTTAGTCAGCCTCCACTAAATTAAGATTTGGACTGTTCTGCTTTGATTTATATATAGACTAGTGGGGGCTTAATAATTATACATGGGAGTCCTTTTTATATATTTATTTTACTAATTTTTAATATCAAGTGTTTTATTTTTGGATTGTTATTGCTAAGTATTTACATAATTATGCTTTTAATGTTACTCCATAGTGTTATGTTTCAAGTTTTAATGTATATGAAATTTTATTGTCAATATACTTGTTAAGTGAAATAAATAATATATAAATTGCACATTGTAAACGACTTGTCGGCATACGGATGTCATGGCGGTCGCCATAGCGGTCGCCTTGTCGCCTAGACGTCCAGGCCGTTGGCTACCGCCATGAATCGTCGTGGAGCCGTAATAACTATGCCTAGAGTAAGGATGCTAATCCAAAGGGATTGATAAAGAAACTCTAAAGGGCGAGGTTGGGGTCCACTCACAGTGGTGTCACTAGTCTTAGAGTGATATGTAGGGGCTTCCATCACGGGTAGGCCTAGTCAAGACCTAGAAGGCAAATCACTAGACTAGTTTGGGCTAAGGGTGATGTAATGGGCTGGATTGATGGTTGGGAAAATGGGGGTACTTTGGACCTCAGGGCATATTGGGGGAAAGTAGGCCAAATAGAGAGGGTAGGCAAGACTCTTCCTAAATGGCAAGTGTCAAAATCTCTTCCATAGGGTGAATGGGGGGCCGAGCTCTCTCAATGTGAGGTAGCCAAGGAAACAAAGGGACATGGTGGCATGTTGAATAGGATAGATAACCCTCAAAATATCATTAACCCTAGAGAAACACCTAGGGCACCTTCTTGCCCTAGGCGCCTCCTAAACCTCAAGAAAATACAACTCCATGGCCAATACTCCAACCAACCAACATCTTGTCCCCTAGGGACACATGGCAACCTCCTGGCCACTACCCTTCTTACACTTGTTCCCCAAGGATGTGTGGTTTTCTCCTGGCCAAGTGTTCTACTCCCTAGGGATACGTGGCAGCTTCCTTGTCCACTCCTACCAATCACCAACCATGTATCAAACTTTTTCTATATATACACATCGATCCCAAGAACCAAAGAGAGAAAATACCGTGGAGCTACCCCTCCTTCCTACAAAAATCTCTCACCAAAACCACTCCCTATTCATCATCTTCCCCACACCAAAACCTTGCCCTGAGCACTTACTGCTCATCATCCATACCAAAACCTTGCCCTGAGCTCCTATTGCTCATCATCCTCTCCATATAACTTTGCCCTAATCTTCTACTGAAAATCATCCTCTCCATATAACCTTGCCTTGAGCTCTTACTGCCTTTTATCCTCTTCCTAAAACCTCTCATAAAGATCCTACTAACCAGCCCTCCCTATACATAATCACTCCCTGTGAGTAAAACTTCTCCTGGAAATACTCCGATTCATCAATTTCTACACAGAACCTCGCCCTGGGGAATCCTGAACCTTCACCCATAAACCTCTCTAGAGAATTTGAACCTTCACCTGGAAACCATTCCCTGGGATCCTGAACCTCCACCTAGAAACATCCCTACGGAATCCTGAACTAGAAACCTCCTTAGAGAACCCTAACCTTAATCCAACAACCCTTCTACCAGCCTAACTCTAATCTATAAACATCCCTAGAAACCTAATCTTGTGTCCCCAGTCAACAACTGACTAGCATGTGCCCCGTTCTTTTGTCCTATTTTTCTAGGGCAATGATGAGCTACTGCCACACCCCTAGGGAAGGGCCTTTTCCTGCTCCGAGCAACCATCCAGTGTGCATCCCTTAGAATGCACACTTACATATATGTTTCCTTAACCACTATTTATTGTTATATATTTTATGCTTGCTCATATATATGCTTTTGCAACTAATATTTTGCTCTAGAATTATACAGTGAACCTCAAGGAAAATGCCCCACTATCTTGATGAGGTGGGAATCAAAGTCAACCTTGCATTTATGGGCAATCTGATCATTAACTACGGTGGCACCTCATTATAAAGGGCAAAAAGGGGTATTACTCCACTGTGGTTGTCGACTTTTAAGTATTACACAACTAAACTTTAACAATATGCAATTAACCAACTAAACTTTTTAAAATTACACATTCCGTCCAATTAATTTAACGGCAGCCTACTTATTATCTACGTGTCAATGCAAATATAAAATTAAAAAAAAAGAAAAGAAACATTGCTTACTTGAAAAAAAAAAAGGTTAATAAAATGCTTGAAGAAATTAAAATTAAAACAAAACAAAAACATTATTAACCTCAAACCTGTATGTTTCTTCTTCTTCATCTGATTTCTTTCTTCTCCCAGAAATCATTCAACATGTAATATCATCCAAAGAATACCTTACTCATTTGGAGTCCTTTTTCTTCTTCCAAACTCAAGATCATCCAAAGAAGCCCCAAATTTATGCTCTTCTTCTTCTCCTCCTCATCTCTTTTCATGATAGGTGTTCAAAGGTAAGATATGCATCTACAATTAGGTTTTTAGTAGAAACCCTAATTTCATTGGAGATGGAGGATCAAAAATGGTGCTGCAGAATTGAGGGATCCAAAAAAAATAGTGCTTTCAATTTTGACAGAAACATCACAATCCGTAGCAATTAATAAGTTGAATTAGATGCAGTCAAAGCACGGTTGGTTTGTAAAATCAAAGAGATGAATTACCCAACAAAAGAACCAAATTTTTTAGGCAAATTTATGTTCAATCGTTCCCAATTTTAGTATGAATTCAAAACCCTAACCTCTGCTTCGTATAGTAGTTGCTGCAACTTCATATAGTAGTCGCTACAACTGGTGGTTTATATGCAGATGCAATTACCCAACAAACCCCTAACTTTTCGCAACTAATTGTCCCAATTTTTGTAAGTTTTCTAAACCCTAATTCTTCATCTATTTTAACCACTGCAAATTTAAGTTGGGATATAAAACAATGGCTTCCTTACTCCCAATCCACGTCAAATGCAACTAATAGGCCACATCAATATTTACGTGGCCTTAGCCTCTCTTTTTTAATCCACGTATACGTATCCCAGCTTACATTTAATGTTCGTCCAACTAATTTGACGGAATGGCTTAATTAATAGTTTTTAAAATGTTTAGTTGGTTAATTGCATATTTTTAAAGTTCAGTGGTATAATACTTAAAAGTCGACAACCACAGTGGGGGTAAGACCTGATGAGTGGGTTTAATACCCACGAATCGGTATTCTTAATAGCTTGAGTCTCAAGGTTTTCAAGTAAGTTTCCCATCATTTTATTGGGTTTTATGTTATTGTGTGCAGGAGATGAACGGGATGTAAAAGGAGATTAAAAGGACAATTTTCAGAACACTTGAAGGGTCCCGTGACTTTGGAAATAATTTAGATACAAATTGGGCATTATTGGGCTAACGGAATTAAACACGCTATTCATGAAAGTTATTAAGTGGGCCGAGTTTAATGTGTTTATGCAGCTCAGCTTTTCAATTACATGAAATCATGCTCATGCAAGCACTATCGAGTGGGCCGTGCGCATGCCTTTCATGCATTTCGAATTGAATTAGCAGCTCATGAATTACTAGTGGAGAAAGGATTTAGCAATCAGCAAGCACGTGGGCTTACATAGTATGAATCCTAGCAGCTCACGGAATCAGCTCTTGGAAGCAGCTCACGGACCCATGGCATGATCCAACCCGCTGGGGCGGCTGTTCAAGGAAGGGAATCCCCGCCAGGGCTGGGGAAGGCCAGAGTGCGGACAGTAAAGAGACCCGCTGGGGCGGGGAATGATGCAAGGAATACCCCCGCTGGGGCGGGGAGGCGGCAGCAGATTATCGTTTTCCTTTGCCAAGTGGATTTCGGATGCAACAATTGTAGAGAAGTAAGGCAGCATGCTAGTATATCATATTAAGAGGGACGCATAACCTGCTACAAAAGGGAATGGCTGCTAGTATATATGATATGTAGGGACCACAAGCTGAAGCAAAAAGGAAGGCTAGATTGTTATTGATTATGTATATAAGGGACCTGATGACAAGGAGATGATGGAAGGCGGCATTTTATATATATGTGGGGACCACGAGTATTGCATATAAGAAGGGACTTAAAGCATGATAAGGCTGGGAGAAAAAGGCTACGCATATATTATATATAAAGGGAGGCAGCATACTTCTTTTCCTTTTCTCCCACGGACGGTGCAACAAGAGATGATTAGAGATTCAATTAATTACAAGCCACGCAAGCAGCTGGCTGCTTTCCTTGTCTTATACGGATTATGGGCTATCAATTGCAATGATTCGTGGGCTGCTATACATAATGGATACAAAAGCCCAAGCTGCTAAACATCCTCCTCTTTAGACTAGGATCATGGGGGGACGGAACCCAGAGAGAAGGGGGAGCAGCTTAGTTAGAGGATAAGCTTAGTATATATATATAATATATTATTAGCTTAGTATTAAGAAATTAATATTAGTTTTAATTTAGTTTTTAAAAATAATAAACCCTAGTTGAAAGGGAATTTGGAGATTGAAGCAATTGGAAGCCATTGAAGGGCAAGAGCAAGAGCAAGAGGGAGCTTGATGATTTGCTGATCACAGATTTATTCTCTTCTCTACTTTTATTCTGATCTTTTAATGTGTATTCAATTGTGGATTCTTAGTTTTAATTCAATATCAATGAACTAATTCTTTATTTGAGATTACAATGGATCTTATTGTGTAGTGTATTTTACTATGCTTCTCTATTAATTGTTATGATCTATTGTTGGGATTGTCTATTGTGATTTGGAATTAATTACTTAATTGCCTAGTTAACAATTACCGTGATAATCTATATAAATTCGGAAGATGACATATGGGTTTATATCTGATCATAATAGCATATGTTTGTGATTTCTGCGGAGATAGAATTCATGATTCGTGTTTAGGATAGGAATATACCTTTACGCCATATGTAATCTAATAGAGAACTTATGCGTAAAATCCTTTTTAATTGTAATTCACATAGAGATATAGTAGATTAGTTAATTAGAGTGTCTTGCTTAATTCTATCATCTGTGAATGCGAGTGAGTATGGGTATAATGCATCGGAAGGTGGTTATATCTGCTTTAGTGTTCTTGATTAACAATTCGGATAGAGAATAATTGATAAGTTTGTTACTTTAAATGAAGCAATAAGTGAAGTTGTGATCTTAAATAATTTAACTAGTGGTAATTAGAATTAAGTTAATTATATATTGTTAATTAATTCGTTTAAAAAAGATTGAGTTGGTTACGGGTTACTACTTGGTGATTCTTATTAAATACTTCCTCGTGGGAACGATACTTTACTTTCACTTTATTACTTGTTGACCACGTATACTTGCGTGTTGTGCGTAACTAAATTTTACCCAACAATACCCCTTTTGGCCATTATAAAGGTAACTTTTGGCAGGTCATATGCACTATAATAGAGTATTTAATAATTATGAGTAATAAAAGACAACTTTTCACTATATTATAGGACATCAAATGAAAAAATTAAGATGTACTCGATCACGACCAATTAAACCATTTTATGAACTATGTCACCTCGTGGTGTCGACTCCTTTTGATTTTTTGACTTCTCATCATGACACAATCTAGACTACAATCAAGATTCAAACCACTTACAAATGTATATGATGGAGACTGTCTTCATATATGAAGTTCACTCACCTTAGCCACCTACATGGTTCAAAGGATCAGCCTTTACGCCGAAATATCGGCATATCAGATAGGTGTTGATTGGTGCTAAAACGCAACCTTGACACAAACCGCAAAATTAGAAATTATACAGTGATTATAGGAAATTTATTTTTCAAGAATAATAAATAAATATATTATTATACAAGTAAAAAATGAATATAATATTAAACTAATATAATAAAGTATAACAACTAAAAAATATAATACTAATTTATTGTGTTGTATATATGATATTAATATTTATTTATCATGCATATAATATAATATTAATATAATAAACTATGTGATGTAATTTACTGTATATATAAAATATATAATACTTAGTATTTAATATTAATATAATAAACTATGTGATGTAATTTACTGTACATATATAAAATATATAATACTTAGTATTTAGTAGTATACAAATATACAGCATTAGTCCTGTGATGAGTGTTTTGTTTGCTGAGTAACACGTGTCTCACGTACATGAATGGATAGAATAACATGTGTAATTCTTTAACTAGTGAGTCCTGTTAGTGGGTTAACAAAATGACCAATGAATAAACAAAAACCAAACAGCAGTGAGACATTACCTTCTTCACCTAGAGTAGTCGAAGCGAACCTCGGAAGCGAAGGGAGTTGCGAGTAGCAGTGGATTTGCAGCAGCAAGGAAGTCCCTTTCTTTCTAATTCGCAGTCAATTGGCAATGGTCGCGATTGTCAGGGCTGGTGTTTTAGGGCTAATATCTCTTCCTTTCTTTCTTTTAATTCGATGGGTCAAACTCATGGGTTTTGGGCTTTAAAAAAAATGGACTTGTTGCCAAGTCTCTCAGCAGACCCCAAGGTGAGCCCTCGCTTTGTGCTGCCCAGCACCACTGGATGACTAGTCAACGACTTAACAACCGTATTTTGGACCAAATAAAGGAGAAAATATGGCGTAAAGGGAAGAAACGCCACCGAAAATAATAATAATAATAATAATAATAATAATAATAACAAAATTGAACATGTTGAAAGCTATAAAAGGCAGAAGATAAAAGAGAACGAACATTTCTCTATAAATTAGACTTAAGTTGAACCTATATATAGTACCTAGTTAAGTATAACTTTAAAATATTGAAAAATATTGTACTTAAAATATACTTAATTAATTTTAATTGTACCTATATAGCAACTAGTTGTGTATAACTTTTTTAAAATAAATTTTTTTAAAAAAAATTAAGATATAATTAGTTAGTTAAATTGTACTTAAATTATAGTTAAATTATACATATACAGTACCTAGTTAAGTACAACTTGAAAAGAAAAATGTAAACAATTACACTTAAATATAAAGTTAAATTGTACTTAAATTATGTGGAACATGTGTGCTCTACACAACACGTGTACTCACCCATTTGAGTTAAGACATCAATATCAACTTTATTCAAATGTAAAATTCATTAAACATATCTGTGAGACGTCTGGTTTATCATTTGTACAATACTACGTGCACTATATAGTGTTGTTTCTAAACTTAATTGATTTGTCTTGTTTTTCTTATTATTTAGAATTGTCATAAGCATAACTTTTTTAATTTTTTTTTTTAAAAGTTCCTAACTAGCTAACTGAGCATATCGTTCAAAATCTAGAAATTCATTTCGGACAATTTAACCTTCTTGAACGATACCAACTCAAAAAATAACCTCCCAAAACATAGGTCACTACCATAAATGAGGCGCTAAGTCGAGGCGAGTCAGTAGCCAACTGCTTAGTCGACTAAGTGCCCGACTAGTCGTCCAAAAATAGACTATTTATAATATGCATTTTATACATAATATACATATATATTATTTTAATTCACATGTCCACTAAACATAAAATAGTACTCACAAACAAGTATATACAATTAATAATCCATTACAATTCATAACATATATTAAAATAAAAATACCAAGTAGATGGATAGGCAAATTTAACTTCAATTGTAAAGTAAAAACTTACGAATTAAATTACTTATACAAATATTAAAAATCAAAAGTTAAAATTATTATTTTTTATATTAAATATTTAATTTTTATGAATAATAAATAAATATATTATAATACACATAAAAAGAAATATTATATCAAAAATTTTATTCATTAGTTGTTATATTTTCTTCTCTTTTTTTTTTGAAAGAAAACAGGGAAACTCATCAAATTTTTAATCTATCAATTACACAATTTTTTTTAGACAATTGGATGTTGGTATAAAAAAATGACAAGTTTTCATACACAATCTAAATTTAAGCAGTAAATACATTTGGAAAGTTAAAGTTGGACTTGAGCTTATTATGATTTTTTAGACAAGGCCCAACTAAAACTCTGCAAAATAAAAATACCACCCCAATAATGGTCATAATAGGAGATGAAGATGTTTTAGGGTTTCAATCTAAAATCTAACAGCGGTCGCACCAAGGAGAGAAGGAAGGAGAGAACAGCCCGCATGGAGGAGGAGGAAAGGAGAAGAAAAAGAGAGCTTTAAAGTGTCGTCAATGGCGTAGAAAACATAGAAACCCATGTATGTGCTCAAGTAAACCCTAATATCTTCACCTCCATCTCATCAGTTCCTCCCTCTAGCGTACGACTTGAAAGGAATTCGTCCAAGGCGTCGCCTAGGCGACGACTTAGAGGGCGAAGCTCTCGCCTTTGAGTCTTTCACCAAGTCATGCCCTTGCCTCGACCCTAGTCAACCGTTTAAACGCCTAGTCGACGACTAGGCAACGACTTGATAACCCTGGTCACTACTGCGACTTTGAACCATGGTCATCTATATTCTATAATTTTGAGAAACCTAAAAGGTCTACTGGCTGCAATTTCATGCGAATCAAGTCCAAATTGTTGTATCAACATTTTCAGCCCTAAATGACACTAAAATTTAACATACTGTAAAACTAACGGATTAATTAGGTCTCCTATCAATGACAATACTTCATAAGTTATACACCAAAATTTGACTACTTGATACTTTAATGCTATGGATTAGGTCTCTCCTATCAATGACTATACTTCATAAATTATATAAAGATGTGGACATCAATAGAGAGAGAGAGCACAACCTCCTCCCTCGAATGCACATGAGACTTGTGGGTACCATTGATCAGCTTTGCTTCCTTGTCATAAGCATTCGCCAGCACAGATACATGCCTCCGCAAAAGATTTTTCCGGAAAACAAAAATCACGGACACCCCCTCTGACTTAAAATAATTAGCTATATCGCTGTGATAATCCATTACAGCCTGAAAAAAAAGGAAATGAAAGCCAAAATAAGGGGGGGAAATACAAAAAGTAATTCGTACACAACATCACATTTTATGGAGAAGTTATAGCAGAAGATTGTATTCACATGATGAAAGGTATTTTGAGAATATCAGTGAGCTGAGTTATAGTTGTTCATTAAAGTGAGAAGTGGACTGAGCACTTAGACATGATAACTCAGTGTACTTGAACTGCTTCAAACTGTTCAAACAAACACCTAATAAAAAACACAAAAATGATAGGTATCATTAACTCTAAATTACAGCCTATCTTATTACAAAAACAGAAAAAACAACATAACTACCCATTGGAACATGTTCCTTTTTATTTAACTAATAATACTGCGAGAGAAATACACACACACACACACACACACACACATATATATATATATTATATATATATATATATATAGAGAGAGAGAGAGAGAGAGAAGAAATGCCTGATGCTTGTCATAATGATTAAATTTAGCTCTCATGGCTAAATGAGTATTCAAATCTCAATGAGGGTGTGTCCATCAAAAAAATTCTCATTGTTTACTATCATTTATCGAACAATTATAAGCAAAGAGGATTTTGCACACAAAAGTTTAAGCTTTCCATAACTCAATTGTAAAAAAAGTAAGAATCTTGTTTCAGAGAATCAAACAATGAATAGGTATCAGAATCCTAGAGTGCAACTATAAGAAATGGGTCTAAAGTAAGAATAGTAAAACACTAACTACTTGATGATTAAAAGGAAAAGAAAATGAATATGCCATTGATGCATCAAGTAATAGTTCAATGTATACATTATAGGATTCATGTTTGATCCCACCTATAAAGTCTTGCCTAGGCCAACAGAGGATATTGTAATTTCTAATATACTGAGTGTTAAAAGGATTGTCATGGTAGGCAAGAGAATATATAAACCATCATTGATCTTCATGACCTTCAAAAGCTGGAGATAAAGATACTCACGGAGCCCGAAGAAGTGCTCAAATCTAAGAGGAATTAATAAGGAAAAAAAAGAGAAAGAGATGATGGAAGGGAAACAAGAGGTCAACACTGATGCCTCTGACCTCATATGGATCAAACAATAATAAAGGGTGGAGAGCCAGTGACTTGATGGTATTATATTTTGAAGACATTACTGGTGTTGAGGGAAAGCTGTTAAGAAAAAATACAATTACTTAATTTTAAACATACCAGTATACTACAGTTAGTATAGTGAAGCACAAGGCTTAATTCAATAATATCAATCATTCAATAATTAATAATAATGGATTACAACCGTTTATATAGGAATAGGAAAACCCTAATACTTGGAGGCTAAGTAAAATATTAAGTAACCTAATTAAATAAGAAAATAAAATCCTAGTAATTATCTACTACCTTAAATAATTAATATTCTATAGTATTCTACTAATATAATTAAATATATATCCTAACCTTATCTACTAAATAAACTAATTACATTAAAATCATCCATGAATAATAATAAATAAACTAATTACATTAAATTTCTTTTACTTCCATCCTCATCAACCACCCTCAAAAGCCACTAACAACCTCGACATAAACTTAAAAACACTGGCAACTAATTGATAGGTTGGAAGTCCCTTATTTTATCTACCTAATCAGTGTGATAAAACTAACAATTAGACTTTCCTCAAAGAGAAGTTCTCCTAAAAAGCCGCTATCACATCCCCCTCATCACACAACAATAATGATGAAAAAACCACTAAGGAGAACCGACCAGCCCCACGACTTATAACCATAAAAGATTGTGGAACCTTCAAGATATCCTACTTAATTAAAAGTCTCTCCATCTACTAATTATCCAATGATTAAATCATACTCTACACCAACAAGTTTCGTATGCTATGCTCCTCGGGAAAAAAAATTCATAGAAGCGAAACATATCTTGCCTCACGGCATCCTCCCCTCTCATCCTCTCCTCACATACCATTGGAGCTTACCGAAACCAAAACAAAACCAAAAACCTTGACAAGTATGTACAACTGCTGCAAAAACACTATCGCAAAGAGAGGAAGCGACAGCATCGAGCAACAAAGTTGTGATGACCTGCAATATCAGCCAGTAAAACCGGCATACACTGACTGTGCGATTCAGTTTTGTGGTTTGAAAAAATTATATTTCCTTATTTTTTCTGTCGTTTATAAGTAACTAATCAGTTGTTCGGTTTGACAAACTTGCCTTTCCTTCTTTATTGTTCACCCAATAACAACCATAACCATAGTTTTTGGTAGCACACAAACAATATGATGCACGAAAAGCAAAAGAAAAAAAATTATAAAAGGTATGAAAAGATATTAAAGCATATAATAAATATATTTGATACATAAGGCATGAACCATGACCAGATTTAAGATTCGGAGAGGGTTAAGCTGCAGAAGCACACGAGAAGTCATAGCAAGGAGGTTTAGAGTTTTTCGCATTCATGAACATATGCATTATAAGAGGGGGAGGGGGGAACCCTAAATTCAGGATTTGTTGCTTAAAATGAAAAGAGATAATAAGCAGACTTCACCCCAACTTTTGAGGAAGAAGGCTTCATCATGGTACATAAAAGATAGAGTACAACAGGTCCAAGGCAGAAACACTTATATTACAAAAGCAAAGACAATATACATTCGAGAACAATTAATTAGAAAACATACCTGATTTAGCATCCACTTAAATCCTGCTGCACCTGTGCAACTATTTTTGGCAGCACTACTAATCCAGTCTAAATTATATACAGAATCTAAAGTAGCTTTAATGGTTGAGAAATTGGTTTTCCTATTCTTTACAGAAAAAATTTCCCCATTTGAACTAATGTTGGGGTGACTGTTCAACAAGGTTTCAAACCACCCACTTCCAGATCTCTGCATAGAGAGTATAGCAAAATTTCTGACTGGGTTCCATGCACATTCCTCCCTGTCACAGACAAACAAATTGGTGAGAGTTTCAATATGGAAGAAATAACTAAATGTGGATCAAGTAATAACAGGTAAGGATAATAATGAATGACCTGCTATATGTCCTTGGTTGGGGAAAATGTAAAAATGCTGGAAATACTTCTCGAACAGGGCGAGACAAAATAGAAGAAAGCGGTTTTTCTTTTGTTTTTGGTGGCAATTTCATTCGATTGACGCTTAAAAAACAAGTAAATAATCCAAATACCAGAACAACTGAAAAAACCCACCAAAGAGTCCATGGGGATTTCTTCCTGCTGTATGAAATTATAGTCTGCAGAACCAAAAATTAAAAATCAGTCCATACATAAAATGGGAACAAAGAAATTAACATGCCAATAAGAACTTACTGAGTTTACCTCCCTGTCCATCAATAACTATGCTTTTGAATTAAAGTTAGATTAATAATTCTTCCGCACTGTGTCAATGAGGACCAAAATCAATTGAACCCACTTCAGATATAAGATCAGTAAGCCTAGAAAAATAGAGGGAAAACCCCACGAATTAATTAAGAGATTTTAACCACAAACGTGAACAAGAAAGTAAACTTTTCCCAAAAATAAAAGCACCAAATGAAAATTGGAGAATAAAGATTACCATGTAGATGTAATGATCTAGCAGCAACCATTTTAGAAACCCTTACGATTCTGTGAATTGGGTATGTGAGTGTAAAGATTTAGAAATGATACTGGAAAGATTTGATGCGTGATAATTGCTTAGGGGAGAAATGGAAACTGAAGTGGGGGGGGGGGGGAGGGTTTTGCAGATTTTGTGGAGGGTGGTGACCAAAAAGTTCATTATATTATATCTAGAGTAATTAGGGGAAGTAATGATTTTTATTTATTCTGTGCTTTTATTGAATTTTTTCGAATATAAGATTTACTATTATAATTCAATCAGTTGTAGGGATATATATTATTTACCCGAGACACTTATAGATTAAAAGAGACTTAAATAGATCTTTAAAACTTTTAATTGTTTAAAAGATATTATCAAATAATTTGTTAATCGGATTGATTAAACACAACGAAATATAATGTTTGAAAATCTCCTTAAAATAAAAAAGAAATATCTGTTCTGAATTTAGTTAGATGAACAACTCTAAGCAAGATAAATAATCAGACAGAAAGTAAAAATTGGAAAAATAAACACAACAAAGTTAGTGGTTCGGAGAATTTAGTTAGATAAGCAACGCTAAGCAAGATAAATAATCAGACAAAAAGTAAGAACTGAAAAAGTAAAGACACAATAAAGTTTAAGTGGTTCTAAGACTGAATAACTCCTAATTCACTCTTCTACTCCACGAGTAGGAAATCCACTTAAGGATCAGATCACTAAGATCTATTACACTTGAACTACTTAGGTTTCTTCAAGTCACTATGTAAGAACCGTGAATTTCATGAATAAATATTAATATTGATATTAATAAGAATGAATATTTATTTGAATATAAATGTTTATGTGTTAAGAGATGAGTAATTCAATTAATTCAAATTGAATTTATAATAATTAAGAAAAATGTGAAGTTTATGATAAGCTCGTAAAATGCCTTGTGTGACATGATAATGAGAATTATGATGATTTAATTAATTAAAGAAGAATTAATAAGTGAATGATTAATTAATAATATATTGTTAATTAATTGTTATTATGAGTGATAGCATATTAATGATTAAATAATTGATTACTATTATAAGGTTAATGTTTGTTCAAATAATTTCGAAGTGTAACAATAGGTAATCACATATTATATAGTAACTACATCTATATATTATAAAGTGTAGTGTGACACTTTAGAGAGACTATATAATATGGAAACTATATAGTAAGATTAATGAATGGTATAAACTACACAAATGATATTTATGTGACCATGTATTATGTGTAGTGCATTAGTGTGTATTTTATGAAATATTAAATTAGACTATATAAATAATTGCTATTAATAATTATTTCAATAAGTAAAATAATTGAAATAATAAGGTTTATGATAATGCGGTGTGTTACTACTCAATTCTATTATAATTGGACATTATCAAAATGTACATGAATTATATTATGTGTATATTAAACTTACCACAATGTAATAATATCTCCTCACTAATGATACATTGTGACCCAATTGGATTTAAAACCTAAGTATATTAGATGTGTATATGTATTAACCTAAGGTAGGCATATATGTGTATTAAGCATATAATGTATGGCATTGTCTCTTGCAAATGCTGAGAATAGCTTGTCCCAAAAAGAGAGTCACCCTTCATTCTCTTTCACGTGTATAGGCCATTGGCCTATCCCCTTCATCTCTCATTTCTCATGCTAGCTAGCATACAATCCAATGATGAGGGGGAGTGGGTGATGGAGTTGTTGGAGCATTATTGCACCAACCCTTGGTTATCCATTGTGTTCTTTCTTTCCTCCATTGGTTTCAAATTATGGGCAAAGCTTTGGCATGGATATTCCTTCTTCTATAAATAGCAAGCTCCTCTACTCATTTGATGTTGCTAGAATTTGTTGTTAAGTTGCTAGAGAGTGTATTGAGGGAGAGTAATCTGAAGTGAGAGGACACTCTGTCCATTTAAAAGCTCAAGAGGTATAATGCTTTAATTATACTTTGAAGTTTAGCCATTCATGAATTCTTGTTAATTGGGAGTGTATGATGATGTTAGTAAGTTAGTAGAGTCCATACACTTGTTATATATGCAATGTAGTATTAATCAAGTATTATTTAAGAAGGATTTCTGAATTGGGTTGGGAACTCTGCTATTGCAGAAGCTCTCCTGGCTGGAACCAGAGTGGCGTGGCCGCGCCACTCCCTAGTACAAACAAGGTGCGGCCGCGCCCTTCTGCAGAACTAGTTGATGAATTTTTGTGGTTTTTGGAATATTGAGCATGCTAGTACAACTTAATTAAACTCCTTTACATCCTTGACATACTGGTTTAAGGGACCTTGCATATAACCACTTACTATAGCTTGGTTTCCAAAGGGAACTTGAGTTTTCAAGTGCAAACTCAATGAGCCATGTATACTTTAAATTCTGAACTTGAAAACATGCTTATATGATCTGATTACATATGTACTTAAGCATGAAAGCATGATATAAAATATGTGGACTTACCTTACATGCTTGAATAATTTTAATAACCTTCTAAGAGAAACTTAGAGTTTTCAATATGAACTTGATGAATTATATTCCCTTTTAAATTCTGAACTTGTGAGCATGTTTAGGTGGTATGATTATGTATATACAAGCATGAAATATGATATGTGTAGTAGCTTTGCATGCGTGGTTGGTTAACATGAGATTTTCAAGAGAAACCTTAAGAGTTTGAAAACTAGTTTTGTTGATAACTACATTATGAACATTCTGAAATTTATGACCATCTTAATAAGGTATCATATGCCTCTAGACATGATTGACATGTATGCCTAGCTAGTCTTATGCATTGTAAACTAGTTGAGCATGGTATAGAACAAGTTTCAAAGAAGTGAAACCATAGAACATGAAATGCATGACTAAAATAACTTGAGCATGTGTAAATAATGATTATCGACCTCATTGCATGTGTATAATGAGTAGACGTAAGAAACATTATAATCGAACACGTTAAGCCTCGTTAGTCGAAAATCAATAAGACGATGTTGAAAGCATAATATAAGAATCAAACTTATCATAACATGTATGTTTCTGCATGTGTTATCATTAGAGTATGAGGGTATGCAAGCTAGGCCAAGCAATCTGATGCTCAACTCTGATTTGAACTGAGAGCAGCGCGACCGCGCCACTCCCTAATTCAAATCAGGCGCGGCTGCGCCACCCTGCAGAGGAGTTTGATTATTTTGGTTGTAATCTGAGATTGATGTAGGCTTGCATAGTTATCGTAATCTATAATACAATACAGTATTCAAGTATTAGTGAACATGTTATGACGAAACCATATTGAATTGATAAAGTATTTATAAACTTCAAATGTTAAGTCAAACGATAGTACGAACTATGTTAGTTGAATTCATAGTGTATTATAAACTGATTTTGTGTTAGGTAAGGTACGTAATGACGTATGTGTAGGATTATACGACTAAGTAAGAAATCTTATATGTATGTTTAACTTACATATCAAGTTTGTGTATCGCAAATACGTAACTAATAAATGTCCTATATATGTAAATATGTTATGATAGGATTCGAAAAGTTTTGATAAGCTTTACATTGGTAAACTACGCATAAGGCAAGTATCCTAACCCTTGCATTTACTTTATGCAATGGACCGTGTAACCAAGTTTTCTATCTTACACAACTTTGAATTTGTGCAAGTACTCGAACCCTACTCTTTATTGAGTATTACTTGAGCTTGTACTGTTATTGGTTGTACAAGTAAACAATTGAAAGTATGATTCTTGTCTTATGACACAATAGTTAAGATAGAGTTGTTTATATTCTTCGAACTTTGATTTCGAGTATTGAACTTATAATTGTTCCTATATACATTGAAAGAGCGGTCTATGCCATTTGATTCGGTTAGACCTAATCCAAACCAATTGATTGGTGTGGAATCTTGTATTGACTGAGATGAACAATCTTCTTTGAAGGAGAAACTATATATTGTCGGGAGACTGACGTGCGCACTTGAGTACGATTAAACGATATACATAACGTATGGTACTTTAGGCTGATCACCTGTTGTACTTGCTTTATTGGATTATCAGTATATGTCTGTTAATTCTAGTAGAAGTTCATAGTCCCTAGTGATTGCTCAGTATTCATTATTCTTGAACTGTGAAAAGGTTAAACCTTGAATCTTATTGATATCTTTCGGTCCTTAGCGACTTGTGTTGAAAACTGTTGATACTTGTTGTTATCCTCGAACTATCATTTATTGTCATACCCTTGGGAATCTAAAACTATATTGACCCTTATTGCTTTATTACTTGCTGAGCAAACTTGTTGCTCATTCTTGCTTTTTCCTAAAAATATTTCAGTTAAGACAGAGCAAGGCGGACCTTCGGGAGCTAATAAGGGCAAGGGCAAAGCTACGGTGTAGCTTTATATTATGTAGAACTTTATGATGTTGTAATAAGATTATATTCTATTATGTATTAGTTATGATTACGTATCCTTAAGCTATGTTTAAGATGTAATCGATGTTTATGTTGCGAAACCTTGGGACATGAATGGTTATATTAAATAAATGTACTCTATTCGTATATTACGTGTTATTCTGCTGTCCGATATGATATTTAGTCATATTATTGTGTTAGTATTTAGAACGTGACGAACCGAATTTGAGACGATGTGGCGGTCCGAATTTGGGGGCGTCACAGGTTGGTATCAGAGCTGTAGTTATAAACCTTAGGAGCGAGAGTCCTTAGATTATAACTTAGGAGAACATAGAAGATAAAAGAAGATAAAACTCATGTAAAGTTTTCCTAGAGAGACTTAGTGTGTTATGAAATATAACTTCATTCTATACAATGAACTTATGTTTTATTTAACATTCTAATGGAATTGCTGTTTGTTTGTCTTGTGTTTATGATTATAGGATAACAGACATGGGAGAGCCTAGTAGAGTGGTAGAGGAGGAGCCCTGAGATATACATGTTGTATATGAGGCACCTCTGGAGGCTGTGCCTATGCAGGCAGTTCCACTGTCCGAGTTTGACAACGAGGACAAGATTGACAAGCCCATGGAGGACTCTGACGAGGCTACTGTCGAGGAGCAGATGTTAGGCGAGTATGAGGAGCGGATCTTAGAGCTAGACTGTAGAGTACAGGAGCTGGAGGCTGAGGCCCAAGAGAGGGAGTCTGAGTTCCAGAAGTTGAGGGACGAGGACCATCAAAGGAAGTTAGCAATGCAGGAATTAGAGGTAGAGATTGCTTACCGCAGAGAGGCAGGGATCTAGATGGGGACTTTGTTTCACAAGTCGGTGGCTAGGAATGTGGATCTGGCAGGAAAGCTGGAAGCGGTGGAGCAGAGAGAGTTAAGTGAGAAGACTGAGAAAGAGGCACTCCGTACTCAGCTAGAGTTGGAGGTGATGGATAGGATCCACTTCGAGGAGAAGTGGGAAGCGACAAATGAGAGAACAGACAACCTAGAAGATGAGGTGAGATGCAAGAAGAGGAAGGTAAACAAGATGGGTTACATGTTCCATTCGGCCATTGAGAGGGTGATTGATGGTTTATACCACTACCCTGCAGAGCAGGGACAAACCCGATATACCATGAGCCGAGAGTTGATGGCGTATATAGCACAGATTGAATACAAGAGCGCTATGGAGTGCGGGATGTTGGGATGAGACCTTAGTCAGTCTAGTAGTAGTATTTATTTTATAAAATGTATATACTTGTTGTAATCCCAATCTTTTATGTAAGGTATGGGATAGTGATGTAAACCCGGAGTAAGCTTATGTTAGAGGGGCAGTATGTAAGCATTTTCCCCATCTTTTGTGATAATAGGGGATATGTGATGACATTTATAGAAATATGCTAGGGATGGTCTTATAATGTAACAATTTGGCATATGAATATAAATGAATCTTATTTCAGAAATGTGTTATAAAATTTTGTTCCTTTCATTTGAAAAATACTTAAGTAATATAATTGAGTAATAATAAAAATGAAAATTTTGTGATGCAGATAATGGTACCAAGACGTAGATTAACTGCACCTAAGGAATCAGTGAACAACGAGAGAGAGCAAGTAGATCCCATTCAGAAACTAGTTGATCTGTTAGGAGAAGCTCTTAGGGGAAGGAACAACGAACCCGTCTGCCCCAATCCTCAAGCAGTTCCAGTGACAAATTTTAAGGACTTTAGGAGTGTAGGACCCCCAGAGTTCGAGGGTACTACCGATCCGATCATTGCGCAGACATCAATCAAGGAGATCAAGAAGGCTTTTACCATCGCTCGAGTGGGTGAAGATCAGAAGACGGTATTTGCTATGTATATGATGAGAGGCGAAGCGAACTATTGGTGGGAGGCTAATTAGCAAAGAGCTGGTGAAGGGATAATAGCATTGGAGAGATTCAAAACTCTGTTTTTCGAGAACTACTTCCCGAAAAGCATGAAGAACAGAATGGAGGTTAAGTTCTTAGAACTAAAGCAAGGTGATATGACGGTGGCGCAGTACGCGACTAAGTTCAACGAACTAGCGCTGTTTGCAGAACACCAAGTAGGAGATGAAGAGAGGAAAATAAGACGTTTCGAACAAGGACTGACGCCTTGGTTGTTTAATAAGGTATCAGTTCTTCAGATTGACTCTTTTGCAACATTACTGGAGAAGGATATTATTGTCGAGGGAGGAAGTGAAGCTTTGAGCTTGTATAACAAAGAGAAGAAAGGAAAGAATACGGGAGGAGAAAGTCGTGTTGGAAGAAGCAGTAGCGGGAGAAGTAACTTAGGAAAAAGGAAGTGGGAGAACAATAACAACAAAAACAATAAGTCGGGGAATTTTCGTGGAGGTTTCAAGAAGAGGGGCAGAAGGATGCTCGAAGTGTGGGAAGAATCACCAGGGCGAGTGCTGGAAGGGGTGCAGTACTTGCTACAACTGCGGTCAGGAGGAACACATTTCACCCAACTGCCCGAAGCCAAAGAAGATCCAAGGGTGTTTTGCTTGCATCTCAACTGAGCACCAGATCAAGGATTGCCCGAAGAAGGGAAGTGGTGGAGGCAACAACCAACAAAGGGGAGGCAACAAACTGATGATTGGCGGACCGACCCAATCCAACCGCCCAACCGCCAGAACCTTTAACATGACCGTCCAGGATGCAGTAGTTGCGAAGGACGTGGTGTCAGGTATAATCCCAATCAATGATATAAATTCATGTATTATTTGATTCGGGTGTCACCTGTTCTTTTGTATCTGAAGAATTTGCTAGTCAACTTAATTCACCCTGAGAACGATTAGGAAATCTTTTAGACATAGAAGTTGCGAATAAGGAAGTAATCCCCGTATAATACGTTTACCGAAATTATCGCGCAAACATTAGAGATCATGAACTGAGCGTAGACTTGATTCCAATTAGATTGGGAGAATTTGACGTAATATTGGGAATGGATTGGTTGTATAACCATGCTGCAATAATTAACTGTCAGAATAAAAGTGTGAACCTTCATACTCTGAATAAGTCTAAGGTAGTATTTTATGGTAGCTCATCGCTTATGCAATCGTGTTGTCTTACGATGATGCAGGCCAAGAAATTGTTAAGGAAAGGATGTGTAAGTTATTTAGCTTACATTGTGGATACTCAGAAACAAGGAGTAAAAATTAAAGATACATCCGTAGTGAATGAATTCCAAGACGTATTTTCGAACGATCTGCCTGGTCTTTCGCCAAACAGAGAAATCGAATTTGTAATAGACTTAGCACCGGGAACAACACCGATTTTGAAAGCTCCATATCGCATGGCGCCAGTAGAAATGAAAGAACTGATGATACAACTGCAAGAGTTATTGGATAAGGGTACGACCAAGTGTGTCTCCTTGGGGAGTACCAATGTTGTTTGTTAAGAAAAAGGATGGATCGATGAGACTCTATATCAATTATCGAGAATTGAACAGAGTAACGATCAAGAACAGATATCCATTACGGAGGATAGACGACCTTTTCGATCAACTGAAAGGAGCAAAGTGTTTCTCAAAGATTGACCTACGGACATGTTATCACCAACTGAAGATATGGGAGGGAGACATACCAAAGACTGCGTTTCGAACCCGTTATGGACATTACGAGTTTTTGGTAATGTCGTTCGGATTGACTAATGCTTCGGCAGCATTCATGGACTTGATGAACCGAGTTTTCAAGCCCTACTTGGACAAGTTTGTGGTAGTTTTCATCGACAACATCTTGATCTACTCGAAGACGAAAGAAGAGCACGCCAAACATCTAAAAATTATTTTGGAGGCTCTAAGGAAGGAGAAGATGTATGCGAAGTTTTCTAACTATGAATTTTGGATGGAGAAGGTTCAATTCTTAGGACACGTGGTGGATAAGAATGGAATCTCAGTGGACCCTACAAAGGTAGAAGCAGTGAGTAATTGGGAACAACCAAAAACACCAACAGAGATAAGAAGTTTCTTAGGGTTAGCCGGGTACTATCAAAGATTTATCCAGGACTTTTCTAAGATAGCAACCCTATTGACTAATCTGACGAGGAAGACGGTAAAGTTTGTATGGACGGACAAATGCGAAGAAATTTTTCAAGAATTGAAGAAAGATTAAGCAAGGCGCCTGTGTTGTCACTACCAGACGATGCGGGAGGTTTTGTGGTGTATAGTGATGCATCGCACAAGGGACTCAGCTGTGTGCTTATGCAACATGGCAAGGTCATTGCGTATGCATCACGATAATTGAAGGATTACAAAAAATGATACCCTACTCACGACTTAGAGTTAGCGGCAGTAGTTTTTGCGTTAAAGATATGGATGCATTATTTGTACAGAGAGAAATGTGAGATATACACGGACCACAAAAGTCTGAAATATATCTTCACACAGAAGGAGTTGAACATGCGTCAGAGGAGGTGGTTAGAATTGATCAAGGATTATGACTGTAATATTCTTTATCACCTGGGAAAGGCAAACATAGTTGCCGACGCTCTGAGCAGGAAAAGAAGGGAGAAATTGTTTCAATTGACGACTCAGGAAGAGTTAATAAGAGAAATGGAGAAGTTAGAAATAAAGGTAAAAGGACTGGAGAGTTATGAGGAAAAGTTATTTGTAATGGAAGCTCGTCCAACCTTGTTGGATAGAGTAAAGGAATCACAAGAGAAAGATGAAGAGTGCAAGAAAATCAGGAAGAGGATTGCCAAAAATGAAGAAGAAAGATTCGGAATGGATAAAGACGGTATCTTGAGATTCGAAGAGAGAGTGTGGGTGCCAGCGGTAGCCGAATTGAGAGAAGAAATTTTGCACGAGGCACACAATACGACGTATTCCGTTCATCCGGGAGGCACGAAAATGTACCGAGATTTGAGGCAACATTTTTGGTGGCCTAATCTGAAATGGGAAGTCGCAGAGTGCGTTAGTAAATGTCTGACTTGCCAATGAGTCAAAGCAGAGCACCAGAGGCCAAGTGGTTTACTTTAACCGTTGGAAATACCAGAGTGGAAATGGGAGCACATCGCGATGGACTTCGTGGTGGGACTTCCAGTCACGCAGAAGGGATATGATGCCATTTGGGTTATCGTGGATAGACTAACGAAGACCGTACACTTTCTATAGATCAATATCCGATATAGTTTGAATCAGTTAGCAAGCCTATACGTAAAGAAAATTATTTCACGACATGGAGTGCAAGTGTCAATTGTCTCTGATTGAGATCCGCACTTCACGTCAAACTTTTGGAAAAGCTTACAAGAGAGAATGGGAACACAGTTGAGGTTGAGTACTGCTTATCATCCTCAGACAGAAGGACAAAGTGAGCGAACAATACAAACGCTGGAGGATATGCTTAGGACTTGCGTGATGGATTTTAAGGGAAATTGGGACGACCACCTACCCATAGTAGAATTTGCATATAACAATAGTTATCATGCCAGTATTGGCATGCCACCATATGAAGCTCTTTACAGGAGAAAATGCAGAACGCTATAATGTTGGGATGAAGTCGGAGAACGACGAATTCTAGGACCTGAGTTAGTACAACAAACCGCAGACGTGGTGACAGTGATAAGAGCCAGACTGGTAGCAGCTTAAGATCTCCAGAAAAAGTACGCAGACTTGCATCAACAAGATCAGGACTTTAAAGTCGGTAGTTTCGTTTTCTTGAAGGTATCTCCCTGGAAAGGAAAAATACGATTCGTCAAGAAGGGAAACTTGAGTCCGAGATTCATAGGACCGTTTGAGACATTGAAGCGAGTGGGCGAGGTGGCATACAAAGTAGCAATATCACCTGAATTAGAGCACATCCACAATGTGTTTCATATATCCGTGTTGCGTCCGTACAAGGCCGACTACAAGCACGCGATCTACTACGAGCCCATCCAAGTGGAGAAGAACTTGACATATGAAGAAATTCCTGTCCAAATACTAGATAGGAAAGAACAGATATTATGAAATAAAGTTATATCTTCTATAAAAGTACTTTGGCGTAACCACGATGCCGAGGAGGCCACATGGGAATTAGAAGATAGGATGATGAGGGACTATCCCCATCTATTTGTGTAACCTTATAACAATTCCGAGAACAAAATTTTTGTAAGGGGGAGGATGTAAGAATCGTGAATTTCATGAATAAATATTAATATTGATATAAATAAGAATGAATATTTATTTGAATATAAATGTTTATGTGTTAAGAGATTAGTAACTCAATTAATTCAAATTAAATTTATAATAATTGAGAAAAATGTGGAGTTTATGATAAGCTCGTAAAATGTCTTGTATGGCAAGATAATGAGAATTATGATGATTTAATTAATTAAAGAAGAATTAAAAAGTGAATGATTAATTAATAATACATTGTTAATTAATTATTATTATGAGCGATAACATATTAATGATTAAATAATTGATTACTATTATAAGGTTAATTTTTGTTCAATTAATTTCTAAGTGTAACGATAGGTAATCACATATTATATAGTAACTACATCTATATATTATAAAGTGTAGTGTGACACTTTAGAGAGACTATAAAATATGGAAACTATATAGTAAGATTAATGAATGGTATAAACTACACAAATGATGTTTATGTGACCATATGTTATGTGTAGTGCATTAGTGTGTACTTTATGAAATATTAAATTAGACTATATAAATAATTGCTATTAATAATTATTTCAATAATTGAAATAACAATGTTTATGATAATGCGGTGTGTCACTACTCAATTCTATCATAATTGGACATTATCAAAATGTACATGGATTATATTATGTGTATATTAAACTTACCACAATGTAATAATATCTCCTCACTAATGATACATTGTGACCCAATTGGATTTAAAATCTAAGTATATTAGATGTGTATATGTATTAACCTAAGGTAGGCATATATGTGTATTAAGCATATAGTGTGTGGCATTGTCTCTTGCAAATGCTGAGAATAGCTTGTCCCAAAAAGAGAGTCACCCTTCATTCTCTTTCACGTGTATAGGCCATTGGCCCATCCCCTTCATCTCTCATTTTTCATTCTAGCTAGCATACAATCCAATGATGAGGGGGAGTGGGTGATGGAGTTGTTGGGGCACTATTGCACCAACCCTTGGTTACCCATTGTGTTCTTTCTTTCCTCCAATGGTTTCAAATTATGGGCAAAGCTTTGGCATGGATATTCATTCTTCTATAAATAGCAAGCTCCTCTACTCATTTGATGTTGCTAGAATTTGTTGCTAAGTTGCTAGAGAGTGTATTGAGGGAGAGTAATATGAAGTGAGAGAAAACTCTGTCCATTTGAAAGCTCAAGAGGTATAATACTTTAATTATACTTTGAAGTTTAGCCATACACTTATTATATATGCAATGTAGTAGTAATCAAGTATTATTCAAAAAGGATTTCTGAATTGGGTTGGGAACTCTGCTATTGCAGAAGCTCTCCTGGCTGGAACCAGAGTGGCGCGGCCGTGCCACTCCCTAGTACAAACAAGGTGCGGCCGCGCCCTTCTGCAGAACTAGTTGATGAATTTTTGTGGTTTTTGGAATATAAAGCATGCTAGTACAACTTAATTAAACTCCTTGACATCCCTGACATACTGGTTTAAGGGACCTTGCATATAACCACTTACCATAGCTTGGTTTCCAAAGGGAACTTGAGTTTTCAAGTGCAAACTCAATGAGCCATGCATACTTTAAATTCTGAACTTGAAAACATTCTTATATGAACTGATTACATATGTACTTAAGCATGAAAGCATGATACAAAATATGTGGACTTACCTTGCATGCTTGAATAGTTTTAATAACCTTCTAATAGAAACTTAGAGTTTTCAATATGAACTTGATGAATTATATGCCCTTTTAAATTCTGAACTTGTGAGCATGTTAAGGTGGTATGATTATGTATATACAAGCATGAAATATGATACATGTAGTAGCTTTGTATGCGTGGTTGGTTAACATAAGATTTTCAAGAGAAACCTTAAGAGTTTGAAAACTAGTTTTGTTGATAACTACATTATGAATATTCTGAAATTTATGACCATCTTAATAAGGTATCATATGCCTGTAGACATGATTGACATGTATGCCTATCTAGTCTTATGCATTGTAAACTAGTTGAGCATGGTTTAGAACAAGTTTCAAAGAAGTAAAACCATAAAACATGAAATGCATGACTAAATTAACTTGAGCATATGTAAATAATGATTATCGACCTCATTGCATGTGTATAATGAGTAGACGTAAGAAACATTGTAATTGAACACGTTAAGCCTCGTTAGTCGGAAATCGATAAGACGATGTTGAAAGCATGATATAAGAATCAAACTTATCATAACATGTATGTTTCTGCATATGTTATCATTAGAGTATGAGGGTGTGCAAGCTAGGCCAAGCAATCTGATGCTCATCTCTGATTTGAATTGGGAGCAGCGCGGCCGCGCCACTCCCTAGTTCAAATCAGGCGCGACCGCGCCACCCTGCAGAGGAGTCTGACTATTTTGGTTGTAATCTGAGATTGATGTAGGCTTGTATGGTTATCCTAATCTATAATACAATATAGTATTCAAGTATTAGTGAACATGTTATGACGAAACCATATTGAATTGATAAAGTGTTTATAAACTTCAAATGTTAAGTCAAACGATAGTACGAACTATGTTAGTTGAATTCATAGTGTATTATAAACTAATTTTGTGTTAAGGTAAGGTACGTAATAAAGTATGTGTAGGATTATACGACTAAGTAAGAAATCTTATATGTATGTTTAACTTACATATCAAATTTGTGTATCGAAAATACGTAACTAATAAATGTCCTATATATGTAAATATGTTATGATAGGATTCGAAAAGTGTTGATAAGCTTTACATTGGTAAACTACGCATAAGGCAAGTATCCTAACCCTTGCATTTACTTTATGCAATGTACCGTGTAACCAAGTTTCCTATCTTACACAACTTTGAATTTGTGCAAGTACTCGAACCCTACTCTTTATTGAGCATTACTTGAGCTTGTACTGTTATTGGTTGTATAAGTAAACAATTAAAAGTATGATTCTTGTCTTATGACACAATAGTTAAGAGAGAGTTGTTTATATTCTTTGAACTTTGATTTCGAGTATTGAACTTATAATTGTTCCTATATACATTGAAAGAGCGGTCTATGCCATTTGATTCGGTTAGACCTAAATTATAATTTGAATGTAATCCAAACCAATTGATTGGTGTGGAATCTTGTATTGACTGAGTTGAACAACCTTCTTTGAAGGGGAAACTATATATTGTTGGGAGTCCGACGTGCGAAGTTGAGTACGATTGAACGATATGCATAACGTAGGGTACTTTAGGCTGATCACCTGTTGTACTTGTTTTATTGGATTATCAGTATATGTCTGTTAATTCTAGTAGAAGTTCATAGTCCCTACTGACTGCTCAGTATTCATTATTCTTGAACTGTAGGTTAAACATTGAATCTTATTGATATCTTTCGGTCCTTAGCGACTTGTGTCAAAATTTGTTTATACTTCTTGTTTTCCTCGAACTATCATTTATTGTCATACCCTTGGGAATCTAAAACTATATTGACCCTTATTGCTTTATTACTTGCTGAGCAAACTTGTTGCTCATTCTTGCTTTTTCCTAAAAATATTTCAGTTAAGACAGAGCAAGGCGGACCTTCGGGCGCTAATAAGGGCAAGGGCAAAGCTACGGTGTAGCTTTATATTATGTAGAACTTTATGATGTTGTAATAAGATTATATTCTATTATGTATTAGTTATGATTACGTATCCTTAAGCTATGTTTAAGATGTAATTGATGTTTATGTTGTGAAACCTTGGGACATGAATGGTTATATTAAATAAATGTAATCTATTCGTATATTACATGTTATTCCGCTGTCCGATATGATATTTAGTCATATTATTGTGTTAGTATTTAGAACGTGACGAATCGAATTCGAGACGATGTGGCGGTCCGAATTTGGGGGCGTCACACACTATATCTCGGAATCACCACTGAACCACTTAGGTTCCTTTAAGTCACTAAGTCTCAGAATCTGGGTCATTAATTCCCACGACGAACAATTGTTTGAATGATGATAAGATGTGCCACTAAGATGGCGTTAAACTTTTCTTCTAGAGAACTTAGCAGATTGAACTGGATGTTCAAAATCGTAGAGTTTGTTCTTTTGACTTTAGTAGAGCTTAGGCTTTTTTGATTAGTGT
Source organism: Panax stipuleanatus (assembly GCA_020205555.1). Lineage (NCBI taxonomy): Eukaryota > Viridiplantae > Streptophyta > Magnoliopsida > Apiales > Araliaceae > Panax > Panax stipuleanatus. The sequence goes on along the minus strand of CM035121.1, from coordinate 115,218,419 downwards.
TCGTCTCTTGAAATTTGAATCTTTGTTGCCTAATATAGTCTACTAAAAATCTTCTCGTTGCTAGGTGTTCGTTGGTGCATTTAATCCTCAGATACTTTAGTATCCTTGATGTAGACATTTTAAACTTATGCGTCAGCTCCTTTTTAGCTTGTCTATCACATCAGTCTGTTTTCTCACGTAACACCACTGAAATGTCACTTTCAGCCTCCTAGTTGGTAGGCACATCTTTTTATTTTTGATTTCAACCAATGGTGTTTGGTGAATGCATCGAGACCTCCAATTAGCAACGTTCCAATGTTAGTCATATTGTCAAACTTAACCTACTCTATTAAAGATGATGGACCGTAATGTTTAGTCTATGTCCTGTTCTTCTGCGATAATTGTTTTGCGATAGAATAGAATTCTACGAATGAACTTTACGATCAGCTCGATAAATGTTGATTTACGACTTTGAAGCTGACTTTGCGATTCTTTGTTCACTTTACGAACTGGTGTTTACTTTACGAATTGAAGTGAACTTTATGATAAATGCAAATGCTCAGCGATCCATCTGATGTACAACGATCATGAGTTTACTTTACAATCCATCTTCACAATTCGAACTGGCAGAGTAACTTTACGATATATGAAATCCTATCAGCTATACATTATATCAATTCAATAAGATCAACTTAACATTATTTGATATTTTCTAATATAAGTCTTTGTACATCGAATCAAATCATTATTAAGGACTTTACAAAACTTGCTGATATAAATATACATTAATCACATTCATCAACAAATTTAAATATGCAAACTATAACAATCTCCCCCTACTTGATGATGACAAAACCAGTAGTTTCATAACATACATCAAGACTAAGATGTAGTTGGTTGAAAATAAATATGCTTTAAGATACAATTAAGCCACTGTATTTCTTAGATCAAAAGCATGAATGATGTATAGAAAATGTTTAAAAGAGATTTCAAAAATAAATTTATAATTTATAAATTTCATATACCTACTTAATTCTACCTCATTGACCTTTTCTCCCTTGAGAGCCACTTTTTCTCTGATTCTACTATGTGATCACATCTGCCTTTGTCTTCAATCACTTTTCTTCTGATTTCTTTAGCAAAGTCTCTTAGGCCAAGATTTGGCATTTTTATTCTCTCTTTTCCTACGACATGTGTAGACACTCGAAATTTTGCATTCCTGTCACTAATCATGCAGGAGGACAAAATCGTCTTTTATCTTTCGGAGACAACCCTGGAAGTCTAAAACATCAAACCAGACCCCTGGAGACAGCCCCGAGAAACATCAAATCAAACCCCAGAGACAACTCAGGGAAACATCAAACCAGACCCCCAAAGACAGCCCCAGGAAATATCAAACCAACTTCAGAGACCACCCTGAAGACAGACAAAAGTTAACAGCAGTCGAACCTCGGAGATAGCCCCGAGAAAGACAATTACAGCTACATCAAGCCCGGAAGTGCAAAAGAGTAATTTTGCCAACACAACATCAATTTGAATCAAATTACTGTTAAGAAAGTCATACAAAACTATCACAGCAATCCCGAGTGAAAACTACGCCAGACAGCTCAACGGACGGACTGCGAAGACTCGAAGATCTGGTCATGGACCCATCTTCCCGAATTCAGAAATGGTCAATCCCCATGTCGTTGAGTAGCTCTCGGAAAGAGCTTTTCGTAAAGGTATTACACGCCTCCATCAGATTCTCAGATTGCAAGTTATGAAGGTTCAAGCAAGTTGCGCGTTGGTCAGAGTGCATGTACTTCGAGATAACGGGGATCACTAGGCCCAGCCGCAGGTCTACCTGCGGCTGCCCGCAGGTAGAGCCACGGCAGGCCTAGGCTATATATACCCCTTCCCCTTTTGGCTTCCAAGAGAAGATTAGAGAAGGAGAAGGCTTAGGAGAGAAAAAGAGGCTAGGCGAGCTAAACGGAGCTTCTATCTTACTCCGATTTCTGTAAAACTTCTTTGTAAACACTTGTATACATATATACTACAACATATCAAATTTTAATCGGTGGGAAACAAGTTTTGAGGTGTCAAAAGCTGTTCGATAGCCATTCTCGCGAAATACTGTAAGATTTCGCCAGATCTACTTCTTTCGCTTACTCTAATACGTATATAAGTGCTATATATATATAGTTAGTAGCTTATTGATAAGTCTTCAAATCTTTTGTTTATTATATTTTTCTTATTTAAACTTTATATTTATTTAATTTAATTATTTTCTAAATCTGAATTAATTTTTATTATCCTTGATATAATAAAATTATCAAGTGTTAAATAAATTGATTCATACATTAACATATCTCAAGGAAAAAAGATCCTATTTAATTTAAGCTTCTACAAAATATGGGCATTAAAAGAATTAAAGCATTAAGTTTGTGCATAAACGGATGGGTTCACTTTTGCATACATACATATGAAATACATACATATTTATTTACCATCATTATGGGCATATGGGAAAAAGCTTGATAGCTTTAAATTCTTTGCATATTCGGATGGCTCTTTGTGACATTCTTTATGGGATATATATTATAAGTTTAAATGATTTGAAAGCATTAATATGGCTTTAACCGAATTTAAGAAGGAATGACCGAATTTTGTAGAGTGATGATGCTATGATGTGACTTCATCCTTGACCAAATTTATTTCTTGGCATTTATTGATCACATTGAGAAAACAAGTTTCGCCAGGAACTTTTATTTGGCGATCCGCGTGCATAAAATTTCATCCGGATCATTGATTTCAAATCAAACAAATCCCATCGGATCACAAAAATAGATTTTAATATTACCATTTTGCCCTCGATCTCAAAATTCTATAAATAGGGAGTCTTTCATTCATTTGGTTTTTACCAATTCACTTGAAAAGAAAAATTTACTCTCATTGTTTACATACTCTCTCTAAAAGCTTTCAATCTCTTCTTGCCAAAAGTTTTGATTACTTGAGAAGGGAAAATTGGTCTAAGTAAATTAAGATAAGTCATTTATTTGAGTTTATATAAATCATCTCTTACTTATTTATATTTATAGATATACAAATATAAATTGTTATACACAATTTATATATCTATATTTCATCTATTTATCAAATAGAAAGTTATACTTAGACGTTGCAAGGCTACAGAGATATTCCTCTTAAGTGAGGGAATCCGACCATACGATTCCATATAGTACTAAGTGACTTTGTATTTGATATTACTTATATAAATATCATAAAATAGATCTACACTTGAAAATTCAAAACAACACTGAGATAATTCCTTTAAGAGTGAATCATCTGAACCGTATTTGAAAATCTAAGTGATCTATTGAAAATATTTATATAAATATCAATTGTGAAAATTATAAATACTGTCATACTTAGGCGTCACAAGGCTACGGAGATATTCTTCTTAAGTGAGGGAATCCGACCGTACGATTCCTTATAGTACTAAGTGACTTTATTTATAATCTGTCACAAAATAGATAAAATATTATTATATATTATCTGAGTTAAACAAATGTATTTGTTATATCAAGTATTGTTTAAAATAATTAAATTATTACTTTTATTTAACTTAATTTAATTAATTAGTCATACATATTTGAATTTCATTCATACAATACTTGTTAGAAAAAAAATTGTGTTAAAACTCATTTATTTTCCAGTTACTTCAAATTATATAAATTGCTTAAACAAGAAGCACATTTTTATTTAATCTATATCTGATATTTAAATTACTATCTACTTATTTAAGAAGCACTTTTGAAAAATCTTTGTAAAAAGGAAAAATGATAGAGTTAGTTTATTTTATGTAATTGTGAGAAAAACTAGTAATTCTTTGACCAATACCAGAGTCTTAGAGAGGTTAGCTGGGAGTTGGATCTCTATTGAACTTGTGAGGAAAGGAAGAGACAATTATTTCAAGATCAGATCATAGAATAGAACTAATCTAAAAAGAAGTACAACTAAGCTTGAGGAGGGAGCTGGGAGCTTGCTGTCCAAGATAGGTAGTTGTTAAGAGTTGAAAGTTTATCTCTAAAAACTTTGTAAAGGTTTCTCCATCTGTTGAAGGAGTATTTATTACTGATAGTAATAAGATCTCAAGGGAAACTTGAGCCTGGACGTAGCAACATACCTAGTATGTATGTTGTGAACCAGACAAATCTCTGTGCATTGTGTGATTGAATTTTTTATTATTGCATATTAATTTTAACACCACAAATTAATTAATTAAAATTCAAAAAGGCCTGACATAATTTTTAAACGATAATAATCTATTCAACCCTTCCCCCTTTTAGATTATTATTGGACTTTCATTTGGTATCAAAGCGGTGCTCTTTAATTTGTTTATTAAGTGATTACAGGCATACCTAAGAGTAGATCCATGGTCTATAATGCTACTGGTTGTGGAGAAGGACTATCAATGTCTAGGCCACCACTATTTGATGGAACCAACTTTGCCACCTGGAAAAACAGATTCAAAATCTATGCCAAGTCTCAAGGAATCAAAATTTGGTGTGCAATAGAACGAGGTGTGAAGGTTCCTACTAAAACCCAAGGAGACAAAGTCGTTGAAAAGGATATCTACAAATTCACCACTGAAGACGAAGAGACTATGAATATAGCCTCATGAGCCGAGCAAGTGTTAACAAGTGCTTTAATTGAAAAAGAATACAAAAGAGTGAGCAATTGTAAAAATGCAAAAAAAATTTGGAAAAATTTGATTGTAACCTATGAAGGTACCAATCATATCAAAGAAACTAGAAAAGATGCTCTAATCCAAGAATATGAAAGTTTCAAGCTTGAAGACGGAGAAAAAATCATTGATATGGAAACACGTTTTTCCAGAATCATTGATGAACTGGAACAACTAGGAAAGGCATACACTACAAATGAGAAAAATAGAATAATTCTCAAAGCCCTTCCATCCATCTGGAAAATGAAGGTTACAACAATCAAGAAAATGCAAGATCTAACCACATATCCTCTTGATAATCTCATAAATCTTCGTGCTCATGAAGTCGATATGCTCATCGAAAAAGCCGGATCAGATACAGATCTCAAAAAGAAAGGAATTGCTTTTAAAGCTCTTCTTATAGATCAAGAAAGTGATGATGAAGAATTAAATGAAGAACTTCTGAGTCTAGATAACAATGAAGTTGCTTTATTAGCCAAACAACTCAGAAGAGTAATTCAAAGCAAAGCAAGAAAATATGGCAAAGACTTTATGAAAAATAATTTCAACAACTTCAAAAGCAAGCAGATATTCAAGCCAAAAGCACAAGGAGGAAACTTCAAAGCAAACAACAACAACTTCAGAAATGTCAATTTTAATGAAAATTCAAACACATGTTTCGAATGCAACCAGCCTGGACATTTCAAAAAGGATTGTCCAAAACTTGTCAACAACAAAGTTCTAGTAGCAGAAGAAGGATGTGATTTAAGTGATGAAGAAGAGATTGCCGAACAAAAAGAAGAAATTGCAAACCTTTGTTTAATGGCAGACAATGACTCATCACCAAGATCTGAGGTAAACTCTGAACATCAATTACCTAGCACTTCATTTTCAACATATACATTAGAAAATATAAATGAAGAACATTATGAATTGCAAGAAGCTTACAGTTACTTATATGAAAATAATGAAAAAATAAAAGAAGAATTAGAAAAATTAATTAAAACTAATAAAGATCTTGAAATAGAAAACTCAAGATTAATCATAAATAATGAAAGCTTGAATGAAGAAAAAGAAGAAAATGAGATATTATTAAAAGAAGAATTAGAAAAATTAAGAAAAATAAATATAAATCTTGAAATTGAAAATGCAAAATTAATTTTAGTTAATGAAAATTTAAATGAAGTGAATTTAGAAAATAATTTATTAAAAGAAGAATTAAAATAATTTTAAAAAATAAATAAAACTCTTGAAATAGAAAACTCAACACTTATCTTTTCAATTAAAAATCTTGAAATAGAAAATTCAACACTTGCTGTAATTAATGAAGATACTCAAATACAAGATCAAGAATTAACTGAAGAAATTAAAAATATCAAAATTAAAAATTCACATCTAAAAATAGAATTAGAAAAATATAATTCTTTAATTGAAAACTTAAACAAAGAACGTAACAATTTAAATTCTATATTTTCTAAATTTACAAAAGGAAAAGAAAATCTTGATGTCATGTTAAATCAACAAAAATGCAGTTTTAATAAAGAAGGTTTAGGGTATACTGGAGAAACAAGTAAATCAAAAGATAAAGGACTATATCATGTTAAAAGCAAAGAAAAGGAAGCCATATATCTCCTTTCACCAAATGTTCTTATTGTAATAGAAATGGACATTCCTTTTATATGTGCAATGCTAGAAATGGAAATTACAAAAGAAAAATGATTTGGGTTCCTAAAGGAACATGCATTACACCAACTATTACGAGAAAAGAATTTCACAAAAATTATTATCATACATCATATAATCCTATTACTCATAGAATGCTTATTCCTACAAAAATGGATTATTCTATGTCAAGTTTTGTAAAGGAAAATACAAACGTTCCCTATATAAAATGGAAAACTTACCTAAAGGACCCTTCATATTAAAGGGTATCAATTTGTGAAATTAGTATATATATATATATATATATATATATATATATATTGCAGGTATGTCTTACAGCTGATTTGAATAAAAGTAAATGGTATCTCGATAGCAGGTGTTCAAGACATATGACCGGCGACAAATCAAAATTGAAAAATTTGCAAGCTACAAACTATGGTGAGGTAATCTTTAGAGACAACAATAAAGGTAAAATAATTGGAGTCATAAATGTTGGTAATAATCATATAACAAATCTCTAACGTTCAATTAGTCACAGGACTCAGGTATAACCTTCTATCTATCAATCAACTATGTGATAGTGGTTTCAAAATATCATTTAATACACATAATTGCTTTATATTTGATCAAACTGGCAAATTAATTTTAATATGTCCTAGATATCAAAATATGTATCTATGTGAGTTAGATGCATATTCTCACCTAGATAACATCTGTCTTGTGTCTGCAAATGATGATCCATGGCTTTGGCATCGTAGACTAGGACACATTAACATGAAGTTAATTAATAATATTTCTTCTAAAGAATATGTAGGTGGTCTTCCTAAGTAATTTTTTTTTAAAGATCATATATGTGAAGCCTGTGAACTTGGAAAACAAATTCATGCTTCTCATAAACCTAAACTTACCGTGTCAACTTCTCGACCCTTAGAACTTTTACATATGTATCTAGTAGGACATATTCCTAAACACAGTATGGGTGGTGTTGTATACATTCTCGTTTTGGTTGATGATTATTCACGATTTACATGGGTTAATTTTCTTAAATTTAAAAATAAAGCTATTAACTCTTTCTCTGATCTATGTAAAAAAATTCAAAATCAACAGGGAAGCTCTATTGTTTATATTCGGTCTGATCACGGAAGAGAATTTGACAATTATGATTTGTTAGTTCCCAGTAGGCACACAATAGATCTAGAAGGGGGGTAGAATATATCCTTTTTGATTTCAAATACTTTTCCAGTTTATTTTGTATTGCTAATGAATTGGCATATGACAAACATAAGAATCTTTTCAAGCACAGCGGAATAAGTAAAAGATCCCCTTCATTGATATTTACAAACATTCATTCATTATTCATGGAGTTAGTTTAGCTGTAAGTAGTTAATACATACATAGCAATTATAGCAGTTAGATACATAATGTAAATGACAGAAAGTAAATGACTGAATGTAAAAGACACAAGGGATTTTATGTGGTTCAGAGACTAAAGCTCCTAATCCACTCTTCTACTTCACTAGCAAGAATTCCACTAAGGAAAGGGCAGCACCCTGAATCACTAAGATTCCTTCAAGGCTAACAGCCTTGGAACTTCAGTTCACTAAGAACTCTTCAAGCCCAGCAGGCTTGAAACTCCTCTAGTTCACTAAAAACTCTTCAAGGCCAGCAGCCTTGGAACTCTAGTTCTCTACGAACTCTTCAAGGCTAGCAGCATTGGAACTTCAGTTTAGTCCCTCCGGACAAGGACCCCTCAGGCCCTGGCTACTTGTTGTTATTGGTGCTTTGCTGCTAAGATGACTTGAAGCTTTATCATCACTTGTACGTAGCAGCTTGGCGTGGTACTCTTTGCATTCTGCGTAGAGTCTGGACCACCTCTTCTCTGGTGTAGCTGATCTTTATACTGTTCAGCTCATCTTCATCTGATGTCAGTTGTGCACCATCACCATTTGGGTTTGCTAAGGCTTGACATTGTTGAGCAACTTCTTATGGTCCTTAGCATTCCTTGAACCCTTCTTGAATGATATACAGACATGGTTCTGCATCTGTTATTCTTCAGCTTTAAGTTCTTCATGGTGATTCGTAGAGTGGCTCTTAGAATCCTCCTTCTGCTCTGTCACTTTTCTGAATGCTATCTTCTTGGCCTTCTCGGCTCTCAGCTTAGCTGCCATCTTCAATGGCATCCTCATCGTTGTTGAGTGAAGCTTTAGTCTGCTCCAGTCCTTCTTCAAATTAGCTTCACTTCCACTTTCGTAGTCTCACTGCCACTGAGACTTGTTCTGTTCAGCTCTGGTGGAACTTGTAGAGTCAACAATATAGCATTCTAACAACTCAACGATTCTGCAACTCAGCAACTCTTGATCTTTGAAGCTTCATCTGTTAAATACCCTTCTATGAGCTTCCTGTTGGAAAATAGCCGTTGGAAGCTATTTGAATTGCTTCGCAGATCTTGAGTTATTTGATGCAGACTGCTGATGTGACGTGACAGCTCCTTTATGACTCTACTGACACAGCAGTCTGCTACTTTACCTATCGCCTTAGAGATGTCACCTTTCCGTGTCAGGCTGGTAGTCACCTTTATTTCTCCTTTTTGATTCCTTGATTTTAATCTATAGGAGTTATCCCTCTGCATCGATGCTCTCAATCAACAATGTTCGAATATCAATCTTCAGATTAAACCGTTGCCAATGCTTCAATCTTCAGATGATTGAACTCTACGATTCTGATGTAGATGTTCTTGGACCTTGATCGTAGTGTGTCTTGTTGAATGCTGCTCATAGACTGGTTAAAGACAACACTATAATTATGAAAAGTGTATTTTGGATCTGCAATGCAGAATGCCTCTTCCTTCACTTGTGCAGTGGTTCAACACTTCTGCTTGCCTTGACTGATCTCAGGAACTGATAGCTTGACTTATTGCTCTGGCCTCTTTTGAATAGCAAGACACATCAGATTTGTGGCATACCCAGCTCTCTTTCTACTGGTGATCTCCCGTTCACCTATCATCAATGGTCTGACCCATGCTTAATCACTTTGTCTTGTTCTTCATAAGCTGGCCAGTATCTCTGTGTAAACTGCATTAGTTCCTGCTTTATTTGTCGTTGTCTTCTGTTCTCTTGACAGCTACTGCACTTGCTGACTTTCTTTAGTCAGTCACTATATCTGAAGTCTTCTTCTGATTTGCTTGTGGAAGACTTCATCTTGAATGGCTTCACAACTCAATCAGGATGTTGATTGAGTTGGTGCTTAGATCTTTTGTTTGCTTGCATGCCATTCGTTGAGTGCTCTCTGGTTTCCTTCAGGTGAAATGTATCTTTGCAGCTCAGACCAGAGACTTCATACTTTGGATATTCTGGGAGTGCTCATCTGTTGAGAATCGTGTTGACACTACGATTCTGCCTAGGCATTGTGAGCATTTCGTTGAGGCCTTAGTTCTGCAGACTACGATCTTGCATTGGTTTTGCAGATACTATGACTCCGAGATCAGATCTTGACAGACTATGATTTTTACCTTCATGCTTGTTGTCCTTGTCTGATCTGGCTCGACTACGATCTCTGCCTCTTATATGATCAGTAGACTCCACTACTTCAAGTGTGGCCTACGATTCTTGACTTAGCTTTGGCAGGCACTCGGTCGGCTCTTAGACAGGCTGTCTCTACGATTATGAACATGACTTCCTCTGCAGACTACGGCTCTGAGAAAGTTCTTCTCGACACACTACGATCCTGCCTCGTCTCTCTTGGAAGACTACGAACTCCGAGATCTGCTATCCTTGTAGACTACGATTCCGCCTTGATAGTTCTCGAGTCTTCCTTGTTTCTCTTGGCAGACTATGATGGCTGGTGCAGTGCTCGACGATCAGACATGCCTATCTATTACATTGTATAAGATCAACCTAATAAGTTTGTTCTTTCTATTTTTAGTCCTTGTACATCAGTTCTTTTGAAGGACTTTACAAAGCTGTTTTGTTTATGTAGGATCAACCTAACATATTTGATCAATTCATTCTAAGTCCTTGTACATATATTCCTATTATCTATCAAAGGAATTTATAGCTTTTATCAATGCAAGCATACTTGCATATTCATTCATTTGTATCATAATCAAATCTTATATAAATAGGAATAACATTCTCATGTATATTCCTAACAATCCCCCCCTATTTGATTATGACAAAAACAATCAGTGCATATGCATGAGATGAATGAATCTTATATACAGTGAGCAGCTGTATTTCTAAAACAGATAATCATGAATGTCATTGATGATAATGTGGAATTACATAAACTATGATACTCTATATCCTGGATCCAGAACATACCTAACTAGATTAAAATGTACTTTTTCTACTCTATGTATATTTCCAGAATGTTTGTTGATCAGCTTCTTAGCTTCTTATCTTTCTTTCCTTTGCTCCCCCTCAGATGCATGCTTCATTTTATCTTGATCAAGCTCTGGTTTGATTGCATGGTTTGGTTGCATGCTCTTCTTCTTTGTCTGGCTCCCCCTCAGATTCTGTCTTTATAGGGTCATCATCTTTTGGCTCCCCCTTAGATGATGACTCTGCTTCTGCTGTTGTCTTCTTCTTCTTCTAATCCTTTGCCTTTCTGCTCTTGGCCTTCATTCATCTCTCATTGACATTCCTTGAATGCCTCTCTATATCTCTTTTTCTCCCCCTTTTTGTCATTAATCACTTGTGAGAGCTGCTCCACATTTGATACAAGCTGCTCCATCAGGTGAGATGAGTTACCAACCTCAATCTTGAGTTCTTGTTGGCTTAGCTCAAGTTGTAGGGAGAGGGACTGTTTTAGATTGTCAATCTTGTCAGAGAGAGACATAATTTGCTCTTCATTAGTCTTTTGAGCTCGTAGAGCTTCATCCTTCTGATCGCTCATAGCCTTCAGAAATACTTGATCCCTTAGTTGAAGCTTTAGGAATAAGTCTGAGAGTCTGGCTTGAAGCCTTTTTGACAGCTCATTGCCTTCTCCTGCTGACAGGTCCTTTACTTCTGCATATATAAGAGAGATCTCCTCATTCAGTTCTTCAGAATTCTTTAGAAACTCTTGCTCTTGAAGAGAGCTGGCATCAGGTTGTTCATTCTCCGTCTGAATAGTTGTTTGGTCAGCCTCCTGCTGAGCATCAGGTTGGACTCTACGATTCTCACTCTTGAACAGTCTTTCAAAGGTAGTGAGAATCTGATAGATTGTTGAGTGCCAATTGTTGTTGAAGGATGGAAGACTATCAGACAGCCCTGTTGGATCAGCGTAGAACTTTTTAAACTCAATTTGATTATCTTTATGGGTAGAGTGAGAGGACTCTACGATCATAGTCTTTGGTATGATCCTTTTGCCATCTGAGTCTGCTCGACATTCATAGGGAATGTAATGGTTTCTAGCTTATCGATAGACCTTGAAGTGAGATTTGTCTTTGATCAGCAGAGTTGCAAACTTCTTCACCCTTGGAAAGTTTTGTGCTACTAGCTCCAAGTTGGGAAGGTGAGAGAAGCACTCTGAGAAGTAGTTGATGTCTCCAGTGAGGGATGCCTTTACCCATGGCATGTGAGGATATAGCCACCTTATCGCATGATCCTTTATTTTAGGATTATATATCAAGGTTGAAGAGTCCAGCTTCATAGCTTCATGATTGTTGAGTAGATATGCTGCAGTCATCTTCACCACATTCAGCCTTTCATTTCCATGGTTAATCCATTTACCCGGAAGTACATTAAGTGGTTCTTCATCAACTTCCACCACTATTCTTCTCTTAAGATGAACAGGGTAAGGAATGTGAAAATCTTCTGGCTCCTCATCCTAAGAGCCGGAGTCTTCTTTACTTTCTTCTCATTAAATAGACTTCTTTGAGGAGCTGATTTTAACTTTTTCATCACCTTAGCTTTCTTCTTGGATGGCCTCACAGACTTGGATTCTGGGATTATTGAATCTTCGGAGTGCGATAGCTCCTCTTCTTTTATGGCACTTACCTTCCTCTTCTTCGAAGTACTCTTGCTGCTGCTGCCATGTGTTATCAGTCTTTTGTTTTCCATTGGGTTCTTCTTCCAGTTAGAAAACAGCATAGGGGTCACCACCTTATGGCTGTTTAGAACTACACCTTCATCATCCTTAATCTTATTCTTCAACTGCTTCTTCAGAATGATACTCAGGAACCTTCCATGGAAAACCTTTGTGAGCGGTTTCCCTGTTAACCTCTTCTTCTCTGCCTTGTCCAGCCATTTGGACATTAGGTCGAGCAGGATAACTCAAAAATTGATTTGCTTCCTCAGAACTATTGCAGACATATTCTTTAACTGTTGATCACTCATAGTGTCATGTGAAGTGTCCTTGTATAGTATGCATTTCCCTATAATCTCTGCGAGGAACTCAAATTCTTCAGGAAACTCCTTTTTCTTCATATCCTTCAGACTAGGGTTTCTCTAGTACCGCATAATCTTCTTGGCTCCTTCAGTGTCGACTTTATCAAGATTTTTTAGACCTAGGTCAGGGAAACCTAGACATTAATTTATGTCTGTAGGTTTTAACTTCAGAATTTGGCCTTTAACCTTTGTCTTTAGAGTTCCAGAACTCATATTAACATTTGAGTAGAATTCTTTAACTAGATTGACATAGATAAGAGTGTCCGACTTAAGGCATTCAGAAAATCCGACCTTCTTTACAAGCTCAAGAATATCTCTGAACTTCTTCTTGGATTTCTCAAACTTCTTCGTTCCAAGTTGAATGCCAGTGATTACTTGCCAATCTGCCATTTGAAGAGTTAGGGTTTTCTGGATTTATGACTTTGTGAGGATCTTGTGATATGTCAGGAAGTGATTCGAGATTTGATGACTGTTGGAGAAGGCCTGGCTGTTTGGAGGTGTTTAGGTTTTGGCTTATGAGGGTGAGTGTATGGATTTGATAGGCTTGCAGCTTTTGATGAACTCTCTAAAATGAAACTGCCAATAATTTGAATTTCCCTCTTGTAACTGTTCCCTCCATATTTCTCAGTGGGACAATTGTAAGATGTTGATAGGTCACAATTTGTAACTTCTCCATTGTGTCAGTTAACCAGATTTGACTTTTCTTCTATTGACTATTGACTTCTTCAATCCGTGGAGTGACTTATGACTTAGCTTGGTACTCCACGATTTCCCAGACTGACCTACAACCTTTGCATCTTCTTCGAAGATCGTAGTCTGTGGTCATGCTTGAATAGACAACTTCTTCATTTAGATTCTAAGGGATTGGCAATTCTCATTTGCAGCTTGTATTCTTCTGATGAGATGCTGCTTGCTTCAGCAGAGATTCTTGTGATGTAATTAATATTTGCACTTCTTCTGGATTAAGGTTGCTCAGGAAGGGCCAACCACTTAGACCAAGGCTAAGGGTTAGGATTGTCCCTGAGACGCTTATCAGATGAAGAGCTTTGGCATGGTCAGTACTGACATCACATTTGATCTCTCTGCTGGGGAGTTCATTTACCAACTCTTGATATTCAATGGTGTTGGTTTTGATGTAGACTGCAATCGTGGTGTCCTCCTGCTCTTACACTACGATCAGATGTTTGATCGCAGGCACTTTACGATTTGAGGTGTGTGGTTGATATGGTTATTAGTAGTACGTTTTGGGATATTACTACTTGATTATGGATCTTCATTTGGTTCATCAGTCACAAAGTTTTGGGACTCTGTAACTGGAATATTTCTGTTTAGGGTTAGCTCCTGTTCTCTATGAACTAGACAAAAGTGGTTTTGATAATCGTGGTGTGGTCGACAGACATACACCATGATTGACTTATTTTCTGAGCTTATCTCAGATCTTCTGACAAGAATTCCACTTGTTCATTTCGCTCCCTGAGCTTCACCATCTCCATATCTTCATCTGTTCTTCCACAATCTTTACCACCTTCACCTTTTCTTTCACAACAGCATCACTTGGTTCTTGCATTTCCTTCTCAGTATAGATCATAGTCTGATCAGATACAGTAGTGTACTCTTCATGACTGATCATGTCCTGATCATCTTCTATGATTCTGGTCCTTTCTCAGTTGGACCAGATGCTAGAGATTGATCGCTTTGTTCAGCCTTTTCAACAGCAATCTTTTGATCATTTTCCTCTTTGCCCTTTCTTCAGATTCAGCCCTGACAGTTGTTCAGGCTGGGAGGCTGTTGTAGCTTCTCCATTCGTAGTAGTAATTAGTCTGAACTCTATGATTGGTAATAACTCCTCAATCATAGTGAGTGAGGACTTCTTTGTTTTGTGACTGCTTTTCTCCTTCTTCTGAAGTTCAGCACTTCCTTCAGCTTCTCACTTGATCTTCCTGAGTCAACAAGTGATTATCTTTACTGCTTGGAAAATCTGAAGAATTTGCTTCATCAGTCATCTTTGACACCTTTAGTGTTGCTGCTCTTTGCAGATCACTGCTCCCTCATGGATGATGCTATCTTCTCAAGGAGGGATGAATTCTTCTTCTACTTCTTCATAAGTATAAAAAAGCAGCTTTGCATATCTCCTTCTAGATGAGATCATTATAATTGAATAGACTCCATTGGATCATAGAGAGATATCTTCAGGACTGATCACTCCACAATTGTTGACAGAACTACAAACGTAGTTTTCTTCATCTGACACCTGAGCAAGTGTTTTCAGCAGTTTTGTGGTCCTTCCTTAGTTTCTTCATTGTATACTAAGGATGAATAACGAGTCATTTGAGACTATCAATTTGCCAATGTCTATCAGTTTTTCTTCAGTTTGTCGCCCTTCCTCCTTCATCAGATACATGAACTTTAATGCTGATTGAAGGGACACTACGAATTTGATCATTGTTCCATAATCGTCGTGTGTTGGCTTGCACAAGCTGACTTTAGTCTTAATAGTAGAGAGCACTGCGATTTTTTTAAGCTCTTAGATAGACTGCACACGTGGAGTTCTGCTTCTATGATGCATCCTTCATGATCAATGCTTGATGATCCTCTAATGTGAACTTCTTTGATTTTCCCTTTGAGTTGATATGCTTTGTATGAGTAAGCATAGAGGATTTCTTTCATCTTGTCATGAATAGCCCGCTTTCTTATGGAGATCAGCAACCATGTGAGCTTCATTCATGTGGGCTCAGCAAGTCTTCAAGAACAGACTTTGGCATAGGGTGATTTTATCAAGAACATTGCTGAAATGCCTTGAGCCTCCAGCTGGTTGAATCTTCGTGACTGAAGCCATCTGCTTCAGTATTCCTTAGTGTGGTCAGATAGACCTAGTACCTGCAGGTTTAGATAATTTCTATTTTGGTACCCAAGCTTGATTGGGTCCTGCTAGGTTAGTTTTCAAAATCCCTATTCCTCATATATTTGGATTTACATCACATTTAGCATCAACAATCATATTCATGCATGCGTCTGATTTAGATATGACATTTAAAATGCATGATGATGAGTGTGTGTAAGATTAACCATTTTAATAAGACACTCTTTTTCTTTGATGGTTTCATCCTTTGCTTGGTCATGTTCATAGATTTTGAATGTTCACAGAGTAAGAATCAACTCTATTACTTACTTGTATCTAGTTAATTCATGGAGATGATCAGTTTCTAAGAATCTTCAAAATACTCATCTAGAACTGATCATACTCTATGTATTATCAAACACTTAGAACATAGGTTTGTACATACATACCAACCCTTCAGCAAGGATTACTCCACTTAAGCTTAATTAAATCCTGATATGCTTATGACCTATTTCAGACTTCTTTCAAGATGTTATCTTCAACCTAAAACTTGGATGGAGAGAAAGTTTGTTGACATTTAAGTTTCCAACCTTAGTGTACTTTCTTTCTTCTCCTTTTTAGGAAGAGTATGGTCTCTTGAGAGAGTACTGTTATAGTGCATAAAATATGATGAATAATTAAGTATTAATGAGTAATCATACCTTTACACTGTCAATCTCTTAATAGTCATTTTTCCTACTATAATGATGTTAGGCATTGATGTGCATATTTTTGCATTTAATGCTGACAAACTGTTGCTCCATTTGACCTTAGATCAATCAGTTATAGTCTAGGAGATATAAGCTAGGAAAGTCTTGGCAGCTTTATTTCTTTGATAACCTTTAACCTCAGGGTTCACATCCAACTGCTGGTTAGCCAAATACATATTGGAGAAATTCTTCTTTCTTCTTTGGATAAGCATTTCTTAGCATGTATGGCCTTTTATCTTTCAGAATGGTGGACACTTGATTCTTTGCTGTTGATGCCCCTTGACTTCCCATCTCTGATTTGCAGACTACAAGATTGACTTTGGACATGGATTGGTCTTGTTGTTATGGCACTTAAGAACATGGACCAATCTGAGCAGCTTCAGGTGTATATACACATTTACGTGTACACATTATTTCCAATGTGTCAGCTCATCTGCATTTACAAGTGACTTACTACTAAACTAAGTTTAGAATAATGTTTGTGCCTGGGATCAGACTCAAAGCGATTAGCTTTTGAATATAGCATGAGAACCTTCTCTGATACCAACTGTTAGTTCCCAGTAGGCACACAATAGATCTAGAAGGGGGTTGAATAGATCCTTTTTGATTTCAAATACTTTTCCAGTTTATTTTGTATTACTAATGAATTAGCATATGACAAACATAAGAATCTTTTCAAGCACAGCGGAATAAGTAAAAGATCCCCTTTATTGATATTCATAAACATTCATACATTGCTTCATGGAGTTAGTTTAGTTGTAAGTAGTTAATACATACATAGCAATTATAGCAGTTAGATACATAATGTAAATGACAGAAAGTAAATGACTGAATGTAAAAGACATAAGGGATTTTAAGTGGTTCAGAGACTAAAGCTCCTAATCCATTCTTCTGCTTTACTAGCAGGAAAGGGCAGCACCCTGAATCACTAAGATTCCTTCAAGGCCAGCAGCCTTGGAACTTCAGTTCACTAAGAACTCTTCAAGCTCAGCAGGCTTGGAACTCCCCTAGTTCACTAAGAACTCTTCAAGGCCAGCAGCTTTGGAACTCTAGTTCTCTACGAACTCTTCAAGGCCAGCAACCTTGGAACTTTAGTTTAGTCCCTCCGGACAAGGACCCCTCAAGCCCTGGCTACTTGTTGTTGTTGTAGTTGTTGTTGGTGCTTTGCTGCTAAGATGACTTGAAACTTTATCATCTCTTGTACTTAGCAGCTTGGCGTGGTCCTCTTTGCATTCTGCGTAGAGTCTAGACCACCTCTTCTCTGGTGCAGTTGATCTTCATACTGTTCAGCTCATCTTCATCTGATGTCAACTGTGCACCATCACCACTTGGGTTTGCTAAGGCTTGACATTGCTGATCAACTTCTTATGGTCCTTAGAATTCCTTGAACCCTTCTTGAATGATATGCAGACATGGTTCTGCATCTGTTATTCTTCAGCTTTAGGTTCTTCATGGTGATTTGTAGAGTGGCTCTTAGAATCCTCCTTCCGCTCTGCCACTTTTCTGAATGCTATCTTCTTGGCCTTCTCGGCTCTCAGCTTAGCTGCCATCTTCAATGGCATCCTCATCATTGTTGAGTGAAGCTTTAGTCTGTTCCAGTCCTTCTTCAAATTAGCTTCATTCCACTTTTGTAGTCTCACTGCCACTGAGACTTGTTCTGTTCAGCTCTGGTGGAACTCGTATAGTCAACAATATAGCATTCTAACAACTCAACGATTTCGCAACTCAGCAACCCATGATCTTTGAAGCTTCATCTATTAAATACCCTTCCATGATCTTCCCGTTGGAAAATAGCCGTTGGAAGCTATTTGAATTGCTTCGCAGATCTCAAGTTATTTGGTGCAGACGGCTGATGTGACGTGACAGCTCCTTTATGACTTTATTGACACATCAGTCTGCTACTTTACCTACCGCCTCAGAGATGTCACCTTTCTGTGTCAGGCTGGTAGTCACCTTTATTTCTCCTTTTTGATTCCTTGATTTGAATCTACAGGAGTTATCCTTCTGCATCGATGCTCTCAATTAACAATGTTCGAATATCAATCTTCAGATTAAACCATTGCCAATGCTTCAATCTTCAGATGACCGAACTCTACGATTCTGATGCAGATGTTCTTGGACCTTGATCGTAGTGTGTCTTGTTGAATGTTGCTCTTAGACTGGTTAGAGACAACACTACGATTATGAAGAGTGTTCTTTGGATCTGCAATGTAGAATGCCTCTTCCTTCACTTGTGCAGTGCTTCAACACTTCTGCTTGCCTTGATTGATCTCAGGAACTGATAGCTTGACTTATTGCTCTGGCCTTTTCTGAATAGCAAGACACATCAGATTTGTGGCATGCCCAGCTCTCTTTCTCCTGGTGATCTCCCGTTCACCTATCATCAATGGTCTGACCCATGCTTAATCACTTTTGTCTTGGTTTTCATAAGCTGGCCAGTATCTCTGTGTAAACTGCATCAGTTCCTGCTTTGTTTGGCAAACACTACGATCTTGGTTAATCCCAAGATCATTGTCTTCTGTTCTCTTGACAGCTACTGCACTTGTTGACTTTCTTTAGTCAGTCACTATATCTGAAGTCTTCTTCTAATTTGATTGTGGAAGATTTCATCTTGAATGGCTTCACAACTCAATCAGGATGTTGATTGAGTTGGTTCTTAGATCTTCTGTTTGCTTGCATGCCATTCGTTGAGTGCTCTCTGGTTTCCTTCAGGTGAAATGTATCTTTGCAGCTCAGACCAGAGGCTTCATACTTTGGATATTCTGGGAGTGCTCATCTGTTGAGAATTGTGTTGACACTACGATTCTACCTTGGCGTTGTGAGCATTTCGTTGAGGCCTTAGTTCTACAGACTACGACCTTGCATTGGTTCTGCAGATACTACGACTCCGAGATCAGATCTTGACAGACTACAATTTTTGCCTTCATGCTTGCTGTCCTTGTTTGATCTGGCTTGACTACGATCTCTGCCTCTTATATGATCAGTAGACTCCACTACTTCAAGTGTGGCCTAGGATTCTTGACTTAGCTTTGGCAGGCACTCGGTCGGCTCTTAGACAGGCTGTCTCTACTATTATAAACATGACTTCCTCTGCAGACTACGGCTCTGAGAAAGTTCTTCTCGACACACTACGATTCTGCCTCGTCTCTCCTGGCAGACTAAGAACTCCGAGATCTACTATCCTTGTAGACTACGATTCCGCCTTGATAGTTCTCGAGTCTTCCTTGTCTCTCCTGGCAGACTACGATGGCTGGTGCAGTGCTCGACGATCAGACATGCCTATCTATTACATTGTATAAGATCAACCTAACAAGTTTAATCTTTCTATTTTTAGTCCTTGTACATCATTTCTTTTGAAGGACTTTACAAAGCTGTTTTGTTTATGTAGGATCAACCTAACATATTTGATCAATTCATTCTAAGTCCTTGTACATATATTCCTATTATCTATCAAAGGACTTTACAACTTTTATCAATGCAAGCATACTTGCATACTCATTCATTTGTATCATAATCAAATCTTATATAAATAGGAATAACATTCTCATGTATATTCCTAACATGATTTTATTATGCTCTGTGATGAGAATAATATAAGTCATAATTTTTCTGCTCCTTATACACCACAATCAAATAGTGTAGTTGAAAGAAAAAAATCAAACTTTACAAGAAATGACTAATTCCATGTTAAATGAATATCGTCTTCCAAAATACTTTTGGGCTGAAGCTGTGGCAACTTCCTGTTACATTTTAAACAGAGTTTTATTAAGACCTATTTTGCTAAAAACTCCTTATGAACTTTATTATAAAAGAACTCCAAAAATAATTTATTTTTATGTTTTTGGGAGTAAATGTTTTATCTTAAATACCAAAGGACAAGTATTAAAATTTGATCCCAAATATGATGAAGGAATATTTATAGGATATTCCCTTAATAGTAAAGCATACAGAGTTTTTAACAAAAGAAGTCTAGTGATGGAAGAATCAATGAATGTAACTTTTGATGAAACTCAGCCTCCTCCAAAATATAAAGAGTTATTTGACAATGATGTTGTCATTGAAGATATTCTCAGAAATATGGAACAACCAAAACTAGATAATGCATCTCCACCTATTGATAAAAATCCTCTTGAAAATCAAAACCCTCAGTTAAATAATTTGCCCAAGGAGTCTCATATCATTAAAAATTATCCTATAGAAAATGTTATTGGTAATATTGACAAAGGTATTCTCACTAGTTCACAAGCACATAATTTGGTTGGTCATCTATCCTTCTTGTCTATAATTGAGCCTAAAAATATAAAAGATGCCTCACTAGATGAAGACTGGATAATAGCTATGCAAGATAAACTTCAACAATTCATCAGGAATAAAGTCTGGGAATTAGTTCCATAACCCGAGGATATCTCAATTATTAGAACTCGATGGGTGTTTCGTAATAAACTAGATGAAAGTGGAACTGTTGTACGTAATAAAGCAAGATTAGTTGCACAAGGATATAATCAACTTGAAGGTATTGACTATGATAAAACATATGCTCCTGTTGCTAGAATTAAATTTATACGTATGCTATTATCATTCGCATGTCATAAAAATTTTAAACTATTTCAAATGGATGTCAAATCTGCTTTCTTAAATGGTGTTATAGAAGTAGAAGTTTATGTTAAACAACCTCCTGGCTTTGAAGATTTTGATCACCCTGAATATGTTTATAAATTAAATAAAACTTTGTATGGTTTAAAACAGGCACCCAGAGCATGGTATGAACGCCTAAGTAAATTTTTGCTTGAAAGTGGCTTTAAGAGGGGTACTGTTAATACCACTTTATATACTAAAAATAAGAATGATGATATTCTTGTAATTTAAATATATGTTGATGATATTATTTTTGGTTCTACTGACATTACTATGTGCAATGATTTCTCTGAAAGTATGAGTAATGAATTTGAAATGAGCATGATGTAAGAATTAAACTGCTTCCTCGGATTGTAGATCAAACAAGGAGAAAAAGGTATTCATACATCTCAATCTAAATATTATAAAGAAATGATCAAGAAATTCGGTTTAGAATCTGCAAAACCTCTTAATACTCCTATGTTAACTACTGATAAATTGATTGCTGATGAAAATGGAAAAAGTGTTGACTTAAAGAAATATAGAGGAATGATCGGAAGTTTACTATATATAACTGCTAGTAGACCTAACATTATGTTCAGTGTTTGTAAATGTGCTAGATTTCAAGCAAATCCTAAAGAATCTCACTTAATAGCAGTAAAAAGAATTTTTTGATACCTTAAAGGAACAACAGAATTAGGTTTATGGTATCCTAAAGGCCAACCATTTAATCTTGTGTGTTTTTCAGACTCTGATTATGCAGGCCATCACGTTGATCGAAAAAGTACTAGTGGTACATGCCAGTTTCTGGGAGGATGTTTAGTTTCTTGGTTCTCTAAAAAACTCAATATCTATTTCAACCACTGAAGCTGAATATATTGCTGCTGCACGTTGCTGTGCACAAATATTGTGGATGAAACAAATTCTTGCTGATTATAATTTAAAATTTGAGTGTGTGTCAATTCTATGTGATAAAACAAGTACTATTAATTTAAGTAAAAATACCGTGTTGCATGCTAGGTCAAAACATATAGATATTAGGCATCACTTTTTACGTGATCATGTTAATAATGGAATTATTAAATTAGAACACATTGACACTGAATTAAATATTGCTGATATATTTACTAAACCACTAAGTTCAGATAGATTTTGTAAATTACGAATTGAATTAGGAATGTTAGATATTACTTCTTATATTTTTTTAACTTGGTTGCTATATTTATATTTTTTTGTCTTATATAATAATATTATATATATTATACAAATTTTTAATGATTATATATATATATCTATATATATTACAAATGTAAAAATCTATAGTTATAAATCTTACTCACATGAAATTTTTATTTAATAACTCTCTAATTTATGATATAATTATAAATATTTTTATAAACTAATTCTTTTTATTATTTATTTTTACTAATTACGTTTAATAATATATTTAACTTTATTTGATTATATTTATTTATTTTCTAATATATATATATATATATATATATATATAAGATTTAATCTGCACCATCCAAGCTAAAACACATCTACTGGTAGATAATTGGTAACTCTGTGCATTATGCTGTGGCCCAATGAAATTCAAACATCTAAAATCACGCGGATTGCTACCATACACCGCTCGATCAAGTATTGAACTTAATTCCAGCCATTGGATCATTGTCAAACAAAGAAACACAACTGTTCCTTTTTAGATTATATCTCAATCTGGCTAAACTCTCCACCGTTGGATCAATTCGGTAAGTCAAACTATATATATAAAATTTCATTTTTATTATGTCTTTCTCTCTCCTATTTCTTCATCTCCGATTCTCTCTGTTTTCTTCTTCTTTCTTCCTTCTCTGATTCATCTCCGATTCCTTGTCTCCGTTTCGATGTCACTAATAATTGCTCACTCAATCTTAGTTAACATTGAGGTAGTTAGTCAAGAACCAGCCTCTGTTCTTTAAGACAGATTTTCTGATATTCAATTTTTTTCCTTCGATTTCTAAGTTTTCTTCTATCAATTTTATTTTATATCTTTCGAATCTATTTCATGTTAATAGTAAAATTTATTCTTTTCAAAACCCTAAATTTCTAATCTTATATTTTTTTTTTATAAAAAAACTCAGATTCTTTTCAAAACCCTAAGTACGATTTTTCTTGTTTACTTCTATTAATTTTTATTCTTCGAATCCCTTTTCCTTTAATAGCGATTTTTTTGATATTTTTTAAACTAAGTATTCTGTTCAGATCGAATATTTAAGATCTGTAATTTTTTTAATTCTTACTAAAATATTATTTGTTTAATTTTTCTCTACACCAAATATTATTTACAAGATTGGTGTACACACCCATATATATATATATATATATATATATATATTTGTTTATTAGAAAGGTAGAAATTTATGCATGCACTGGTGTATCTTCGTTCATTTCATTTTTTTTAAAAAAATTATATATATATATATATATATATATATATATCTAATATTCTGTTAAAACATTTTTCAATTTTTGCAGTTATTTTCATAATAACTATATAGTTAAATATACTTTACTACTTATAAGCATGAATTTCTACCTGAGAAACTATGCATGTCACCATGGTTCTCTTTCTTTTGCCTTCTGATTGACTAACTCGACGACTGGCTCATGTATATTCTCTGTAAAAAAAATTTGAAAATATTTTTATGTACATATTGTGTGGATACTGATGTCCACTGGAAACATTTTATGTGCATCTTGTGTGGATATTGATGTCCACTGGAAATATTTTTATGTGCATGTTGTGTGGATACTGATGTACCCGACGCTTCGCTGGGGTTGTGCCAATGGCTGAACTGTCATCGGTCAGTACCCGACGCTTCGCTGGGCAGTTTTCCACAGTTTTGTGACGTTTTTTGGCAGTTTTTCAGCATTCTTCATTATTGATCCCCCAAAATTGTTTCGGGATGAATACCAAGGGTTTTAAGGGAGTTCCCCTTTCTGTCAGGATTACGTTGCTTAAACGTAGGATTTCAGGACAAACCGCTCAATCGCGTAGCGATTTTTCTCAAATTTTGACTTCTCAGCTCATAGAAACTCAATTTCAACTCGAATCGAATCGAGCCAGAGGGAGCGGGGCCCATCTTGGGGAGCCGCAGGTAGAGGTGCAATAGCCCAGGTGGGCTTGCTTCTACATGTGGCTTTATATTTGTTGCGGGAATTCATTTGAAATCAGTTTCATTTCGAGTTTCAAACGGAATCCGATTTTCTTTTTCAGATCTACGGAGTTCGAGCAGCCTTTTTCTGATTTCGTCAGCTCCCACACGTTCAGCGCATCGCAGGTAACGTTTTACATCCTTTTGTTCGCAAGTTTTGACTATTAAAAGTATGTAAACCACGTAGGGTGCTTTTAGACGCAATGTATGAAAAATGTATACTTATATGACCTGCTAAATTTTTTTGACTTCATAAGTATGCATATCTTACTGTAATGCACGTTTTGATGTAAGAAAATTTAGATTCTGAGACAGTCATATTTTGCTTTTTTTGATCAGTTTATTCATCCTTTTTGAGGCCTAGTGAGCCTGGATTTTCAACTAAAAATGTCCATGGTAATTTGTCTATCATGTGAAGTTTACTTTTGATTTTATTTTATAAATATGAACTGTTCCTGTTTTTGGGAAGGTGCGCTACTGAATGGCCACCTAGATATGCCTGTGTGCATGCGGACAGTCCATTTTATAATGGAGACTCTGGCGAAATTTTTTCAAAAGCCCGAGCATTTAATAAACATGCAATTTTGACTCTACTGGGGATTTTAACTGACCCATGCATGTTTTAGGACCTAAAAATGCATAAAGTACTGATTTAAATTAATAAGCCACAGGTTTTAGGCTTACCACACCCTTTCTGAGGTGATTTGGAGACTTTGTCCAGGTGATGGACCGAGACAAACCCGGTAGTGCTAGTAGGGTAGTTTCAGGCGTTAGACAGAGGCAAGCTTCTGATGTTCCTTAACCACGTCTAGCTCGACCGCCTCACAGATTAGTAGAGTCGGTGATTCGTCCAGTCCAGGACGAGCAGCTGATTGATATTGATGATGATCAGGCTCCTTTTATTGCTCCTGCCCCGACTCAAGCCCCACGTGCGGAGCTTCCTGGAATTGTTGTGCCGACCCAGGAGTTGCTAGGAGACTTTTGTGGTCATCCATCGAGGTTTCTCCATGCCAACGAGGTGACTTGAAGTTTTTTTCTTCTTTTTGGATTCTCTTTCTTTCTTTGGCCATTCTCGGGGCACATGTTTTTAACATGGGTTGGTTTTTGATGCAGGTTCCCGACTTTACGTAGCCTCGAGGGAACTAGTTCAACGTGCACTCCCTGTACCATACTTTGCACCAGGACTACAGGGATATCGTTGATGGCTGGGGGTATCAGGCCTTTCTTCTCTATTCTTCCCCGCCGTTGCCCCTGGGGGTATATGATGGCTCTGTCTGAGTGCTGGTTCCACCAGACTCAGTCCCTTCATTTGTTGGACTATGAGGTGATGATGACCCCTATGGATTGGAGGTTCATCATCGGCATCGAGTTTGAGGGTGAGCCAGTGCTTGTCGTGGCTGACATCACACCTACTGCCGTTCGGTTCCTGTTGGGAGTTCCTGCGATAGCGATCAAGGGTCGAATGATCCGATCTAGTCCCTTGAGTATAGATGCCCAGAGTGCGGCTTTACTTGAGCCTCTGCCTGATGAACATAGGGTTAGGGATCGCATCTTGAGGTTATTGTTTCTGGTGATCATCAGGGGTTATTTTGTGGCGGACAACTCATCGACTGTGTCCTTCGCCCTGGTCAGTGCTACCCGATATATAGAATGCCTCAGTGACTTTGATTGGGGTTCCTACACCTTTGCTTATTTTCTCCAGGGCATGCGCATGCTCTCGGAGGGTTTAACAGAGGCTTGGTTAGGGTTCTACCCATTTTTGCTGATGAGTACATCTTTCTTGTACCTTTTTGATTTCTGCATTTACTTTTGTCAGTCTTGGTCACTGAGGACTTTTGATATTTATATGGCCAGTTCTGGGCGTATGAGAGGCTTCCTTGCCTACGGCCCGCCACTGCTTTAGGTCTGGAGACCTATCCCCTAGGACGACGTTAACATCACTCCACTTTGACGAAGGTTCCTGTTGTTGAGGGTTTTACTCATTCTAGCCTGCAGTTGGAGCTTTTGACAGCTGGAGCGATTTCGTGGATCCCATACACCTCCGAGTTTTTGACTGTTGGATTTGAGGGAGGCTTCCCCACTGTTTGAGAGTTTGCATTGTCTACCCGCAGAGTCTCGTTTATGACAGAGGGGGGCTGGGAGCTCTATCTAAGAGAGCGTGCTATTCGGAGTATTACGGGTCAGATCCGCATTTCCATTGTTCCTCTTGCTTGGCATCATTGGCCATTAGTTCAGCCACTGACAGATATCCCTATGGAGGGCATATACGGCTTTACCCTATCAGAGGGCCCTTATAGCCAGGAGGGATTCTGTAATGGCAGACATGGTGCCTGGGTCTGTGATGATGACAGACTGGATAGCTTGCCTTAGGGAGCCTACTCACTTAGACCAGATCACAGGGCTGACCCAGGAGTTGGAGAAAGCTCACTTGTTCATCAGGCATCTTAGCCGAGATTGTAAGAACCCAAACTTTCAGAAATTATATAATAAGAATTTAAGAAATAAAATTCTTAAAACATGAGATGGGTTCAAATAAGAATATATATATGTGATACGAGGTTTGTAGTATTACATAGGATAATATGAGCTATGTAATAAGTGATTTTGTGTTTAATAAATATATATCATTACTATATATTTGTTATAAATTGTAGAGATGAATTAGTAAGAAGATGGATAAGATTTATCTATCGACATTAAATAATTTATAGAATTATTTTATCATAGTAAGTTGGTGACATTAAATATCTTTGATGAATAATCACCATTTTCTTGAATATATATACTAGTAACTAGTATGATTGTAACATAGGTTATTATTAGTGCTTAAGCTATCCATGGATGAATTGAGATAGTAAAGCATAAATTAGTTAAGGGAATTAACTAATAAGTATAAATGTTGGTTAATTTAAATTGAAAGTTATATTATGGAATAATATAATTTGAACATTAAAACCTTAATTAACTATAGTAATATAGCAAGGGATTTAAGACCACTTAAATAAATAGTGAGTTAATACATGTGTGGAGTATGTGATTATAATAAGTGCCTTTATATATATTATTTGACATGGCATTATAGGAATGTGCGAACGACGTTAATAAAATACGTTGTTAAACTAATATATCTTTAAATAAATATTGATTATAGAATTAATTAATATTGAGATATGGTTAAATGTATAGATTAAAGAAATTATTTTGGGGACAATTTATAAAAAGAAAAAAGAAATAAATATTATATATTTCTAGTAAAGAATATTAAAATAATTTTTAATATTGAATTATTTTAATAAAAGGGGAATGTTATTTTAAATAATAATATGACCTTATATGTCTTGGTATAAAGTAATAGGTATGATTAATTAATATGGTAAATATATTAAAATATATTTGCTATATGTAATAAATTGATGGGAACAATTTATCATAATAGAAGATAAACTTATGATCTATTTTCTATATAAAAGGTGTACATGTGTCGTGCATGTAATTATTTTAATAATACTTAGATATTATATTAAAATAATATCTTGAGAAAATGAGTAAGTCATTTTATTATGATTAATGCCTCTATTGGAGAAAATGTAATAAGAACATTTTATATCATGATATGACGAAGTACATAATAGTAATTATATCTTATGTATTCCCGAGAGGGTTAAATCTATGAAAGAAAACTACGTTATTTTAATATATTAAATAACTTAAGTTGTTATTTTGTCGTGGATTTTATGATTTAAATAATTAATAGAGTAAATCTTAATTATTCTAAGCATAAAAGTTATACTTATTATAAGTGTATAATTATTTAAGCTAGCTTGACATTAGAGTGCATGTGTCACACAAACCTTATATTAAAAAGAAATATTAAAGTGTGGTGGAAGTAATGATAAGCTTAATATTGAGCTTGTGAGGTATGCCTAGTGTGGCAAAGTGGTGGGATAGACATTCATTAAATAATTTAATGAATGAATAATTAAAGGAATTAATTAGTATTATTATGTAAATTAATTCCTATGGGCAATGATCATATGTTATAAATACATCTATATGATATGAAGTATAACACTTCAAAGTAACTATATTATATAAGAACTATATAGTAAGATTGAAGGAATGATATAAGTTACATAAATAATGTTTATGTGACAAGATGTGATGAATGGATACATTAAGGTGTATGTATGGAATAATAAATTACACTAAATAAACAATTATTATTTAATGATTATTTCAATAATTAAATATAATTGAAATAATAGAGTTATAATAATATGGTGTGACAATACTCAATCTTAGTATATTCGGTATTGTCAAATGTGCATGGATTATATGATTGGGTGTAGCCCTATCATATCATATGGTAATAACATTAAGTTATTAGATATAAGCTTGCAAGTTAGCCCATGTGAGAGCAATGATGATTAACCAAATGGCTAGGATACAATAAATAGTAGTAGTTGGTGGGAGTTAGCCACCAACTCTTCTTTGCCCCTTGTATAATGACCATAGGAGGGTAATAGCTTGGCTATAAGTAGAGGCCATGCATTGGTGTGTAGAGTGTTAGTTTATTTGCTAAATGCAAGTATATATGTTATGAGAATTAATTATGTGACATGGTGCAATAGACTCCCCTCCCATTACCCCTATTCTATGCCCAAATGCTGAAAATTTTGTGTCATGGTGAAGTTTGTAAACTAAGAGACATGTGGGAGAAATGATGAGAAAGGACCATGAATAGTAGTAATTGGTGGAGTTAGCCACCAACTCCATTCTTTGCCCCTTGGGTATTGTCCATAGGAGGGTAATAGATTGGCCATGATTAGAGACCATTAGGTAGTGTTAGCATATGAATGTGCTAGTATATAAATTATGTGAACATATGATGTAATGGTATTACATTATGAACATATTGTAAGAGGTGATGTTGGGAATAATATTATTTATGAGATTATAGTATTGTAAGCTTGAGGTCTATTATATACTAAGCTTACATAATTATGTCTTGTGTGGCATGGGTGGTAAAGTTAAATCAATTAGAAGTTTAACTATAATTGTTAAAAGAAAATAAATGGTAAGTTAATATATATTTATTAATTATCATTATAATATTTGGATATATTTGAGATAATAAATTTTATGGAAATTATAGGTTGAGAATGCCCAACTATTTTATATCTAGTCCAATTAAAATATTAATGGGTTAAACCAATGTACATGAGTTACATTATTATATGTATTGGTATGCTTGTTTATATGTGGGTGTACATATGTGTAGGGTTGGGTATGTGTGACCCTAACATATAATATGGTAGTAATATTAAGTATTGAAGTATGACTTATATTGTCTAAATGAAATAAACATAAGTATGCTAGCATGCAAATGTACAAATGCTAAGTTTTTAAAGGGGTGCCCCAATAAGAGAGTCTCATCTCTTTCTCATTCACATGAAGTAGAGGCCATTGGCCTATGTTAGAGGATGATGATGGCTATGGAAATGATTTCAATAATGGTGGGGGGAGTGGTCCTAATAGTATTATTCACCAACTCCTTCTTGTCCAACATCCTCTTCCTTCTCCCATTGGTTTGATTCAATGAGCAAGAACCACCAATTGGACAATGGCTCCTCTATAAATAAAAGCCTCCCCTTCACAATTGTTGTTTGCTAAACTATTGATAAGTTCTTATAGTAAGTGTTGATAAGAGTTGGAGGGAGTAATCTGAAATTGGAGATAGTGGTGTAATTCAAAGCTCCAAGAGGTATAACTCTTACTTTGAATTCTTAGTTTTGATTTGATAAATTCATAAGAGATTTCATATTAGTAGAGAATTGTTATGTAAGATAATGTCAACATGTTTTAGAGGCTATGTAGTTGATTTTTAGCATGTCTTATGAAGTATAATAGAGTTGGTTGTGAAGATCTGCAATAGCAGAAGTTCTCCTGTCTGGAACCCGCGCCACTCCTCAGTACAAAAGCAGCGTGGCAGTGCCGTTCTGCAGAAATGGGAAATGAATTTTTGTGTTTTCATGTTTGTTGAGCATGCTAGTTAGACTTCAATAAGTGTATAATTGAGTCTAACATATGACCTAAGATCACAATGCATGTAGTGAATGAAATTACCTTGGTATTAATGATTTCTAAAAGAAACTTAAAGTTTTGAAATGGAACTTGATGAATTTAGAGTCATTAGAAATCTGACTTTGGAGACGTGTGTACGTGTCTTGATTATGCGTGTCTTGATTATGCATGTCAATGAGTATGAAAGGTAGTTGTTGATAAGTTACCTTGGTTAGTAATAAACCACTATACCTTGCTTTAGTGAAGTTTTTATGAAAACTTAAGGTTTTGGAAAACAAACCTTGAAGTACCTAGTGTCCTTTGAAAAATGATCTTGGAGCATACATACGTAAGTATGAAACGTAACTTGTTGTTAAGTCACCTTGCATAAACTAGAATTTGTTATAGCTTGGTTGAAAATGTTTTGAAGGTAAACGTGGAAGTTTTTGAGAACTAATAGCTTCAAACATTGTGTAAAGTATACTCTGACCTTTCAAGCATGTATACTAGGACGCTTTATGCCTCTAGACATGTCGAGTATGTTCATCATGTAGCTAAGCATGAATTAGACTATTTGAACATGATTTAAAATAAGTTTTCAAATAATGAACTATGTTATTTCCGTGTAAATAAGATAGATACATGTGAGCATGCTATTAGAGGCTTATTAGTAGCATTATATGGTTTAAAGACTTATGTTATTTACCCTTTGTTAAAAGAAGATATTGAACCTTGTTGATTTAAGTAATTCAACGTAGAGCTACGTGATTGAAACCTAAATGATTCAAATATGAATTTAAAAACCTACTTGATGAATGTTTATAGTATGTATCAGAATACATGTCATGCTAGAAATTAAATTGGGCAATGAAAAGCTCAAGCCTGGTTTGGACAGGGAGTAGCGCGGCCGCGCTTCTCCCGAGCTTATATGTAGCGCGGCTGCGCCGTTCTGCAGAGTGACCAAGAGCAGTTTGTTAACTGCATGGTCTTAAGTTATGGTTAGATGTTGTCCTTAAGGACTACAAGATATGAAACAAGATTGTTTAGATAAATATAATAGTAGAATGAGCTAGTCTCATGGTTATCCTAAATTCAAGTAAAAATGAAACCAAGTTAGGAAACAATATTTGTTCTTATATTTAGAGCATATGAAATGTATGACTGATGGGTATGAATCTATGATTATATAACTGTGTAGGAATACACGAAGCGCAGATAGCTTTAAGCAGTTAAGTCGTAGTTGATAAACTACGAATCAGGCAAGTCTTTCGGTTCTTATTTGTATATGAATGCGATAACTGTTAGTTGAGTTATATTATGCTATGAGAATGTTGATGTATATATATGAACTGCATATGAGATATGTATGAGATTGAAAGTTGATCTTTGATGATATGCTCGTTATGTGAGAAGTAACATGCGTAGTAAATATAAATTGATTATAAATGCATGAATTGAGTATGATATTATATGCTATGTGATGCATGAAAATTGTTAGAATTGTTGAGCTGTCGAGCTCACTCTTGCAAATAACCATTTTTGCAGGTTAAGGACTCACGTTAAAGTTACGTGCTACTTGATTGATAGAGTTCATAGTATCGCAAGGAGATTGATTTAATTATCTGATGTTATGATCTTGAACCATGTTTAGGTTCTAAGAGATGTACTTGGTAGTTGTTTACGATGTTTAATACTAGTCGTGTTGTAAAGATGTATTAGTTAATACATAAAGGATATCGAATCAAGATGTAAAATCTTATACAGTAATTCAAATAAAATGAATCATAATATAGTTTGATTCAAGGTTATGTAATTGATTCAAGTTATGAGATTAATAAAAGATTTTATTCAAAGGATATAGAAAAGTTTAAATTATTCTGCATTTTTATAATATCGAATATGATGTAAAGTCAGGAATGGTAAATGACCAAGATTGGAACTTATAAAAGTTTGGGGTTATTATACGGATCCTGGATATGGAAGGAATTTATATTCTAAATTATAATAAAGCAAAGTTATATTCTTTAAGTTATGAATAAAAGATATAATAATTTGACGATAGTAGTACCGT
The DNA here is from genome assembly GCA_020205555.1 of Panax stipuleanatus. Lineage (NCBI taxonomy): Eukaryota > Viridiplantae > Streptophyta > Magnoliopsida > Apiales > Araliaceae > Panax > Panax stipuleanatus. Next base: position 115,186,169 of record CM035121.1, on the reverse strand, counting down.
GGCGGACCGGATCCGAGGTTTCGAAGGGACACGGATTTGGGGGCGTCACTGAGATCCATCAGAGGCATCTTCTTTTAACCCTTCCAGCTTAGGAGTGGGCCCCTCATCAGGTCCATTTTCCAGCAGTTTTACAGGGGCTGATCCTCCCTTGTATCGCCCAGATATGCCTGATGACCGCAACTTTGTGTCCACGGAGGAGATGGAGCAAGTTAACCACCTGAGCGTAGATATTTTGGATCTTTTTGGATAGCTATTATAGCTATATCTTTTGGTCGGCCACTGTTTTGGCTGTTGGGCGACTGTGCCCCATTTTGATAGACCACTGTTAGTAGTTGGGTGGTGGTGCTCCAGATTCCTGTACTTTTTATTTTGTTTTGTATTATCAGACAGGGATGATGTTTGCAGTAGATAGTTTATTGTAGATATGCATGATATTTCCTATCTATCGCATTATATTTTATATTTGTCATCATGCATGTATTATGTCATGTGTATGCATTTAGACAGATGAGTTCAGATTTGACCTCTGGATGGTCTTATGATACGGTGATACAGATGGCGTCGTCCACCGTCAGTCGTATTGAGCATTTGCCACCATCTGAGGTGGCATCATCCTTGAGATCATGGTATGAGAGTCTGCCCTTCCCAGCCAGAGGGGCAGTGGATCAGATGCTGGGACATTCATTGGCCCTTGTAGATTTGCAGGTGCCATATGGATTTGTGGATGGCATCTTATCCTGTTGGATACTAGATAGACAGGTCTTTCGCTTTGGGCATCATGAGTTGACTTTGACCCTTGAGGAGTATCAACGGTTTACTGGCTTAGCTTTAGAGGTGCCATGCGCTCGTACGACGATCAGTGATATGAGGAGACCGTTTATACGGATGTCAGGTCTTCGCCAGAGCGTAGTTATGGATGTGATCAACTCTGGACGTGTGATCTCCATCGACTTTTTGATCGATCGCTTCGGTGAGCTTGACAGCTATGATCGATATGCCGGGGATTTTATTGTATCGGCAGAGGCTTGGCGTTTGGCCAGGATAGACGTTTCGTTGATGTGCATCATAGCCTACATCTATAAGCCGCTACGCTTGGACCATTTGGATGTGGGATTAATAGCTGTGGTTCGGGCCCTTAGGCAGGGTAGCACCATCATATCGATGATATTGGCTGAGACGCTGAGAGCAACCACCCACTGCAGTACCCACCCGGAGGGGTTTTTCAGAGGTAGTTCGGTCTTGCTGTACGTATGGCTCATGTCCCATCTACGATCGATTGGATTTTTTTGACATCAGGGTTATTGCTTCACCCATGAGGTAGCCACGTCTTACTCCTTTCAGCCCGCAAAGTGCTCAGATGCGGGGTCATGGTCAGCATTTCTGTCTGACATTGCGCATCCGTTCTCGATTCTGCCCTACGCTGGACTAGTTTCTCCCTATAATTTCATTACCCATGCATCCAGCATGGACTATGTGCCCCTAGCGGGATTGAGGGGAGTGACTACCTACTACCTTCTGGCTGTTATGGGCCAGTTCGATCAGTTTCAGAGCCTGTATCAGTTTGAGAGGGCTGTTGATTAGAGGATGTCAGCTTCGTCTATGTCATCTGCCAATTTGATCCGAGTGTATGAGTGTTGGACCCATAGGGAGAGGGCTGATTTCTCTAGTAGCCATCCGGATTATAACGACCCCCAAATTCATACAATAAAATTCTCGACTTCGGTCGTTAACAATACATCTTTAATCTATTTTTACATCATTATTCGATATTAAAATCACCAAAAATGAGGAATATTTAAAACTTTTATAAACTTCTTTCTTTATTTCCCTGAATCTCAACCTTTATCATTACATCTCTTTGATTCAAATTTATTTTATGAATCGCTACAATACCATGACTGTACCAAGTATTACATCATAAAATAATATCCATATACATTGGATAACTCCACTTATAATTCAACAACATGTTACATTCAAAACATTAAATACATTTCCCATAAAACATAAGTAATCTTCGTGAATGTGGATCTTTATAACTCACCTAGCACATATCCTTACCTTGAAATCTTGACCTGCAAAAATTATTATTTGCAAGAGTGAGCTCGACAGCTCAGCAAGTTCTAACAGTTTTCATACATCACGTAGCACATAATAACATACTCAATATACATCTCATAATAATTAAAGTAACATGGCCTACATGCTTTAATTCACATAACAAATATAAAGATTGAGTTCCTTACTCAATCAACATGCTTTGCTCAATATCGTAGTCATAAATTGACTTTAACATTCATGCTTACAACATATATAACTTATCATGCTCGCTTACAACACATATAACATATCAAGCAATTTAGGACAGTTCATCAAGTTCACGTAGACAAATAGGAACCGAAAGACTTACCTTGATCGTTGTTTACCAATAACAGATTAACCGCTTATAGCTATCTGCACTTCACGTGCCCTTTGATTCTTGTTTAGATTATTATTGTAAGGCTGGACAATCCTTCACTTCCTTCTTGATTACCCAATTCCAAACTCATAGAGAATTTCTTCTCTTTTTCTCTCATTCTCTTCTCTGTTTCTCCCTTTCTCTTTTCTTCTTTTAGTTTAGGTTTAGAACAAAACTCGTAAACTCATATAACTGATAATATAATACGTAAACTAATTAGTGTTTAATAATATTATTTAATTAGCAGTTACAAAATTCCAAAAGTCACAAGGCCTTGTTTGGCTTACTCAACTAGAACTCCTTTCTACTTATTATTATAATTCTCTTATTATAAGGCCCATTTGTCACACCTTTATTTAATTAAATTATAATCTCTATTTAGCCAACACAATATTTAATTAGCTAATATAATTATAATTTTATTTAATAAATCATTAATGCTCTAATTCAATTTAATTAAATTAGAATATTTATATTCCATTAGCGTAATAAAATACGCACTGATTACAAAATCATTTCACATAATTTTATTCTATATTATCATACTTGAATAAATTATTCCATAATAATTTTCATCGAATATTTATCTTATTCCATAAATATTCCAACTAAAATATTTATTTAATTCATCTAGCGCCAATATTTATTTATAATTATATTGGTTCTTCTCATTCTCATACTCATTTACATTCACTTGGCTAAATATAATATATTAAGCCATTACATAAATGTATTACTCTTACATGTAATATATTACCTTCATATTTTATTAAAACAATTATATTTATATTAATTCACTATTTTAATTAAGTGAATACTCACATTATTTATGAAATTTAATTCATAATAATTCCACTGCCAACAAGGAATAATAACCAAATTATATTACTTTATAATATAATATTTAACTTTATTAAATTAACTAATAATATTCAGTTAATTTCCTTTTCGTAATAATTTTATTTAATTTCTTCAATAGTTAAATTAACTATTAAACCTCACCATCCTAATATATGAATATATATATATATATATATATATATATATATATATATATCTTTTATATTCACACCAAATCATATACTTCACAATATATAATACATATATACACATATCCAAACTTAAAACATCTCGTAATAAGAATTTTATTTATTAAATTCTTATTATAATAATTTTCAAAAATTCGGGTTGTCGCATCTTTCCCTCCTTATCAAGATTTCGTCCTCGGAATCACCGAAACCCTACCTTACTTAGGTTTTCATCAAATCTCTTTAAAAAAATTTATCTCTGAATAACTTCAATGCATTACCTTAATATAGGTTTTATATATATATTCTACTACATTCAGTTCTTTAACAGATTTTAGGTTTTATTTCAAAACCTTCAATTAAACACAATTATGTTTCAAATATTATATATTCTCTAACTCGTTCATTTCTTTTCTAAGAATCATTACCATATACGTTACTCGTCGAATTCATATACTTCATAATTCACTATCTTATAAGTATTCGGGTTATCACATTCACCCATTCTTCTAAGAATTTCGTCCTCAAAATTTTTATTAATCTTTATTCATTCAATCTATCAAAATAGATTTTACGTTAATCTTTATTCATCGGATTGTTTGCGTCCTACAACTACTTCTTTCTAAGGAATATCCTCCTTACTACATTCTCCTTCAGAATAATAAGAATCTTCCACAATTGCTCAATAATTGGGAAGCGATATAAATAACTCAGAAATTTTAAGATTCCAAATCATGCTGAGTGGTCACAAGACCTTGAACTGATATTTAGGTTTAATAGTGCTTCACCCCCGGTACTTCACACTATAAACCGCATCGATACTCTAGGTGGCCAGCCTATCGTACCCCTACACCGGGCCCAAACGTAGTACATCATAACGACTATATGCGTTATATTCGGAACTATAGTCTCCGATAACATGTCCCCTTTTTATAGGGTTGTTCACTTCAGCTTTCAACACCTGAATCCGCACCAAAATAATTTGGTTTGGCATAGTTTGACCAAGAACGCTCGAATTTCATAAACAACTTTCAATATTTGTCTAGCTGAATCAAGTAGCATAGACTTCTAGCAATAATTCGGACATCAATCGAAATATATATATATATATATATGTATATATATTTTTAACCAACAAAATAAATATTTATTTATTTATTTAAAAAAAAAGTTTTTTTTTTGTAGTCTAAGAAAACAAAAGTAGATAAATCTTTTTTTTATAGTTTAAGGAAACTAAAAATAGTAAGTAAATCTTTTCATATTATCCTGATATCGTACCGTAGTAATGGTACATTGAGGATTTCGTCATTACATGACATCATCATACTACATCATACCATAGTGGGCTGACGATCATACGATCACATCCAACACTAGGTTTAACTGCATTGATAACTTCCTCGATTATTGTTTTTACACCATATCAAATGATGCATACATAAAATACATTTTGAAAATCTTAAATTATTTTTGTCTAGCTGAAGCAATTAGCATAGACATGTGAATAATAGCACTATTTTAAAAATCCATTGGTTCTATCATTTGATCCAATGTTTTTCAAGAAAAATAGAAGTGCAACATCAGAACGAAGTCAATAAATTTTGAAAATCTAGCAATACTAGGAGATTTAGAATATAAAAATTGTCTCCATCAATTAAAATCTTTACTCCACTGTTCATTACTTAATCATTCTATCAATCTTAAACAACGTCAATGCTTTCTATACCATAACTTTTCTATACCCAGTATAGTTCATCAAACTTACCACACCTTGGAAGTTCAGGAACTTGCCACAATAATATGAGTTTAAGAACTTGTCTTAGCAATACGTAGTCAAAGAACTGATCAGAGACTGTCCATATGCTTAGGAGTTCAAAACATACATACGATTATGAGTCACGAGCTTACCATAAGTATGAGTTTTAAGAACTCGCCTAACCTTAAGATCATTTAATGTAATCTTAATATCATCTAATCTAATCTCTATTGACTATAACTATCAAATATAAACATGGGACAAGAATCACCTTCTCACCATATATATATCGATAGCGCGATACCAACATTCCAATGTTTATCAAGATGATAAACCAAGTGTACGCACAAAATTCTTGCCCATACAGAGGTTTGTACAACTCAGCCACCACATGAGTCCTCAATTGAAATCCCACTTAACTCTATCTTACTTATAACTTCTTGCTCTATACTCGATACAGATTTCTGTATCTCATCATTTATACTCCTCGTGAGTTAATCTCGTACCATATCATAGTACATTCTCGTTATAGTCTCAAACTATAACTATGCAATCATTACAGACCATCTGTCTTTTACAACTTTAAAAGATCACGCCGTGACATTATTCTATAATCATCTTCCTTATGATTCTTTCTTATCTCATTATCGTTTTGTTTTAAAACTTCTTATCTTTACCTTTCATCATGTTATATCATGGTTTCTTTATGCTTTAATATTATAGACTTTGTCTATTCATCGTTATTCGTCATCTTTATTAGTGGAGTTAGGCAACTCCTTAATCTTATCTTTATATCTCTTCAAGATTCTTCTTTGAATCTTCTTGTTTATTTAATAACTCTTCTTTTAAGAATTTCTAACTTCATTCATAAAGTTCAACATTTTATTCGAGTTTTATTCCTCGTTATTCTTACCTTCTTCTTATAACATTTCTAGGACTTAACTCATCCTATACATCTACGTATGTGAAAAGAATCACCTATTCGTTATACGTAACTTAACTTCTTATAACCTAAGGTCATAGCCTAAGGTACTCTTACCTAAGGTATATAATTTATCAGCTCTGATACCAACTGTAACGACCCAAAAATTCATACAATATAATTCTCGACTTCGGTCGTTAACAATACATCTTTAATCTATCTTTACATCATTATTCGATATTAAAATAACCAAAAATGCAGAATATTTAAAACTTTTATAAACTTCTTTTTTTATTTCCCTGAATCTCAACCTTTATCATTACATCTCTTTGATTCAAATTTATTTTATGAATCGCTACAATACCATGACTGTACCAAGTCTTACATCATAAAATAATATCCATATACATTGGATAACTCCACTTATAATTCAACAACATGTTACATTCAAAACATTAAATACATTTCCCATAAAACATAAGTAATCTTCGTGAATGTGGATCTTTATAACTCACTTAGCATATATCCTTACCTTGAAATCTTGACCTGCAAAAATTATTATTTGCAAGAGTGAGCTCGATAGCTCAGCAAGTTCTAACAATTTTCATACATCACGTAGCACATAATAATATACTCAACATACATCTCATAATAATTAAAGTAACATGGCCTACATGCTTTAATTCACATAACAAATATAAAGATTGAGTTCCTTACTCAATTAACATGCTTTGCTCAATAATGTAGTCATAAATTGACTTTAACATTCATGCTTACAACATATATAACTTATCATGCTCTCTTACAACACATATAATATATCATGCAATTTAGAACAGTTCATCAAGTTCACGTAGACAAATAGGAACCGAAAGACTTGCTTTGATCGTTGTTTACCAATAATAGATTAACAGCTTACAGCTATCTGCGCTTCACGTGCCCTTTGATTCTTGTTTAGATTATTGTTGTAAGGCTGGACAATCCTTCACTTCCTTCTTGATTACCCAATTCCAAACTCATAGAGAATTTCTTCTCTTTTTCTCTCATTCTCTTCTCTGTTTCTCCCTTTCTCTTTTCTTCTTTTAGTTTAGGCTTAGAACAAAACTCGTAAACTCATATAACTGATAATATAATACGTAAACTAATTAGTGTTTAATATTATTATTTAATTAGCAGTTACAAAATTTCAAAAGTCACAAGGCCTTATTTGGCTTACTCAACTAGAACTCCTTTCTACTTATTATTATAATTCTCTTATTATAAGGCCCATTTGTCACACCTTTATTTAATTAAATTATAATATTTAGTTAGCCAATACAATATTGAATTAGCTAATATAATTATAATTTTATTTAATAAATCATTAACGCTATAATTCAATTATTTAATTAAATTAGAATATTTATATTCCATTAGCGTAATAAAATATGCACTGATTACAAAATCATTCCACATAATTGTATTCTATATTATCATACTTGAATAGATTATTCCATAATAATTTTCATCGAATATTTATCTTATTCCATAAATATTTCAACTAAAATATTTATTTAATTCATCTAACGCCAATATTTATTTATAATTATATTGGTTCTTCTCATTCTCATACTCATTTACATTCACTTGGCTAAGTATAATATATTAAGCCATTATATAAACGTATTACTCTTACATGTAATATATTACCTTTATATTTTATTAAAATAATTATATTTATATTAATTCACTATTTCAATTAAGTGAATACTCACATTATTTATGAGATTTAATTCATAATAATTCCACTACTAACAAGAAATAATAACCAAATTATATTGCTTCATAATATAATATTTAACTTTATTAAATTAACTAATAATATTCAATTAATTTCCTTTTTGTAATAATTTCATTTAATTTCTTCAATAGTTAAATTAACTATTAAACCTCACCATCCCAATATATGAATATATATATATATATATATATATATATATATATATCTTCTATATTCACACCAAATCATATACTTCACAATATATAACACATATATACACATATCCAAACTCAAAACATCTCATAATAAGAATTTTATTTATTAAATTCTTATTATAATAATTTTTGAAAATTTGGGTTGTCACACGGATCATTCTCCAGAGTACTCAGCGTGGCTGGAGGCAGATAACGCATCAACGATATTCATTCAGTCATCTTCGATAGTGGACTCAGACGAGGAGGAGCTTGTGGAGGATCCTGAGTCTCCTACTAAGGATGAGTTGTTCATGGGTCTGACAGCAGCACTAGTTAGTGACTTGCCGATCATTCCCGCAGGGACCGATCCAGCTTTAGCAGACTCACTAGCTAGGATGACCTTTGAGAGAGATCAGGCTAGAGCTCTGATGTTGAATGCCCTGTCTGGCAGAGATATAGCTTTTGCTGAGAGGGATGCGGCTCGAGTAGCTCAGGATATGACATTGATTGAGAGAGATGAGGCTTGATCTTCTCGCAACGCTGCTTTTGTCGATATTGAGGAGACATTGTTTGCCAGAGAAGCAACTTTTGCGGAGAGGGATGAGATTCGATCTGCCAGAGATGCAACCTTTGAGGAGATTGAGGAGGTTTTAATTGCTAGGGATGCTGCTTTTGTGGAGAGGGATGAGGCTATAGCTTCCCGGGATTTCCACATTACCGATAGTACTGCTCTCCGATCTTATACTCATGGTCTGGTTACCGAGATGAGTGCATACATTGATGATCACAGTGCCACACTTCAGGTGACTGTGGATGTTTTGACCCATATGAAGGCTGAGGGTATTGCACTTGTAGTAGCTCCTCCATCTTCAGAGAGAGATGCCTTGTTGGCATTATTGGCCCGCTTATCCCTAGGTCCATAGACTAGCTTTGTTTTTCCTGCACATACTAGATTAACCATTTTTGTTATGTACAGGACACTATGTATATATCAAACAGTATTATATATCAGAGAAATATATTTTGATTCATTTCTCTGTTTGAATATGTATTGTCATTGCTGAGTGATTACCACTTCTTTCACTTGCTGTTGTTGATATATCTTGAGCTTCTCCTTGATGGACTGATAGTGAGAAGTCAGAGAGTATCTCAAATGGGCCTGTTGACCAAGGAGGCTTGATAGTTTTTAGGTTTCATATTGCTTCGGTGTCTTGGAACTGGTTTTTTATTTTTTTCTTGAAGGTCAAACTGCGCCGTAAATGACTGCCTACGTACTCCTGGGTGTAGGGAGATCAGGTCATTCGTAGTTCAATTTTTGTGTCAGAGAGGTTTGAAAAGTATTTATCTTGTGTTTTGAGTTTGGTTTGATGAGTTTTTGAATTATTTGTTTGGTTTGACCTCACCAAAAATGGCAGCCTACGTACTCCAGGATGGAGGGAGATCAGGTCATTCATAGTTCCGGCTTTCTAGTGAAAAACCAAACCTGATTTGATTTGTAGGACCAGGATGCGGGTATGCATGCGTTTCAGACATAGTACCTTTTTATGGTGTCGGAGTTAACGAGTTGGGGAAATTCTGTCCCGTCCATCTCTTGTATTTTGATAGCTCCTCCCGTCAACACCTCCTTGACAATGAAAGGGCCTTCCCAATTAGGGGAGAACTTTCCTTTGGCTTCGTCTAGATTGGCCAAAACTTTCTTTAGCACCAAGTCGTTTTATTTGAATTGCCTTATTCGGACTTTCTTGTTGTAGGATTGAGCAATCCTTTGCTGATATAACTGCCCGTAGAAAATGGTTGTAGCCCTCTTTTCATCTATCAGGGATAGTTGGTGGTACCGGTCTTGCAACCACTGCTCTTCGTCCATCTGAGCGTCTATCAAAACTCTCAAGGACTCCATTTCTACTTCAATGGGAAGGATTGCTTCCATGCTATAGACAAATGAATAGGGGGTAGCCCCAGTAGAAGTGCGCATTGACGTCCTGTATGCTAATAGGGTTAGAGGCAGCAGGTCAGGCCATTCTTTGTGATTGGCGAACATTTTTGACATGATCTTCTTGATGTTTTTGTTGGCTGATTCGACGTCACCATTCATCTTGGGCCGATAGATGACGGAATTAAGATGCTTATTGTAGAACTTACTGCATAGTTCTTTCATCATCTGATTGTTTTGATTCTTGGCGTTGTCTGATACGATCACCTTCGGTTGTCTATACCGACATACAACATTATTTCTGATGAAACTAATGATGACCTCTTTTGGTGACTTTGGGAAAAGAGGTTGCTTCAACCCACTTGGTGAAGTAATCAATCATGGTGAAGATGAATCGATGTCCATTGCTGGCTTTGGGTTCCACTGGACCGATCACATCCATTCCCCATATAGAGAAAGACCATGGTGAACTCATGTTGTGTAGCTCATTTGGAGGAGCGTGTATGGCATTTCCATGTACTTGGCATTGAAAACATCTCCTGACATGATTATCACAGTCAGCTTTGAGCAAGATCCAATAATGTCATGTTCTTAATATCTTCTTGGCCAGCAGATGACCGCTCATGTGTGGACCACAGATTCCGTCGTGGACTTCATCCATCAATCTCTGGGCTTGCTCTTTATCAAGGCATCTTAACAAGCCTATTCCGGCATCCCTTTTGTACAGTGTATCTCCGCTTATAGATAGAACTTCATAGTCATTTTGTGAATCCACTTTCGCTCGGATTGGCTTGCCCCAGCTGGTGTAGATCCATCTCAGAGATATTCGTTGATGTCTTGATACCAAGGCTGTTTGATAAGAGGTATTTCATCTAATATGTCTCTAATGTAATTCCCATATGTCGGGGCTTTCTGACGTATGACTTTGATGCAGGGAATCCCATTCCTATTGGATATGTGGATCAAGGAAGCTAACGTCGCCAATGCATCAGCGAAGTCATTCCTACCCCGCGATATATAGATGAAGGTTATGTCTTCAAACTCCATGGATATTTTGATGACCTGCCGATGATAAGGCAACAAATGCAGCTCTTTGGTATGATATGCCCTGGTGGCTTATCTAATAACCAATTCAGAGTCTCCAAAGACCAGTAGATGTTTGATACCCATGAATTGGGCTAACTTCAACCCCATTATGCAGCCTTCATACTCGGCTGTGTTGTTGGTGTTGTCAAATTATAGTTTGGTAGCCACAAGATATTGTTCTCCTGTACCAGAGATAAGGACTGCCCTAGCTCTAGCACCTTCCATGTTTACCGCTCCGTTGAAATACATTTTCCATGGTTAGACTATATTCTCTTGTTAGAATTGTTGAATTGTCATGATCCCATCATCCGGGAAAAAAAATCTCCAGGGGCTCAAACCCTCCTGATGGTGCTTCGGCTAATTGATCTGCAATGCCTTAACCTTTGATGGACTTCTGAGTCACGTAGACAATGTCAAACTGTTGGAGGATCAACTTCCATTTGGACAGTCGACAATTCAACATTGGCTTGTGGAATACGTACTTTAGCAGATCCATGAGGGATATGAGGTAGGTCGTGTGCCCATGGAGGTAATGTTGTAACCTCATTGCGGCCCATGCTAACGCACAACATGTTTTCTCGATCAAGGTGTATTTTTGTTCACCACTGCTGAATCTTTTGCTGATGTAGTAGATGGCTCTCTCCTTGCTACTATCATATTTTTGTCCCAGCATACAGCCCATTGCATTGGCATTGACGGACAGGTACATGAACAGGGGAACTCCGTCCCTCGGGGGTATCAATACAGGTGCTTCGACCAGCTGTCTTTTGATGGCAAGGAGGACTTGTTGACAATCCTCATTCCATTTGGTGGAGGAATTCTTTCTTAGTAGCTTGAAGATGGGTTCATAGGTTGCTGTGAGCTAGGCAATAAACCGACTTATGAAATTGATCCTTCCTAGGAGCCCACGTATCTCCTTCTCTATTTAAGGTACTGGCATCTCAGTGATAGCTTTGATCTTGGTCGGGTCTAGCTCGATGCCTCGATTACTCACCAGGAATCCCAACAACTTACCTGATTTGATGCCAAAAGCACACTTGGCGGGATTTACCTTGAAGTTGTACTTACGCAACCTGTTGAACAGCTTCTTGAGATGGTCTAGGTGATCATATCCCCTCCGGGATTTGATGATGATGTCATCCACATAGACCTCTATCTCCTTGTGCATCATATCATGAAATAGGGCCATCATGGCTCGCTGGTATGTGGCTCCGACATTGATGAGGCCGAAGGACAATCGTCTATAACAGAAGGTTCCCCAGGGAGTGATGAAAGCTATTTTTTCCTGGTCTTCTTCAGCAACCATAATTTGATGGTAACCAGCAAAACAATCCACGAAGGAATACATGCCCTACTGCGCCGTATTGTCGATCAGGATGTGGATAAAAGGTACCGGGAATATATCCTTGAGGCAGGCTTCGTTCAAGTCCCGGTCATCCATGCATACTTGCACTTTCCTTTCGGGCTTTGGCACGAGGACTATGTTTGACAGCTACTCTGGGTATGTTGATACCATGATGATGCCGGCTTTGAATTATTTAACGACCTCTTCTTTGACTTTCAGACTCCATTCAGGTTTCAATCGCTTGAGCTTCTGTTTGACTGGCTTGAATCCATCTTTGATGGGCATTCGATGGATGATAATATCAGTAGATAGGCCAATCATGTCCTCATGTGACCATGCAAACACATCTTGAAGCTGCGTTAGGAGTTCGGTCAGATCGATTTTTTGGTCTTGGGTGTGGTCTATGCCTATCTGGATTTCTTTGATGTTTTTAGAGGTTCCTATGTTGATAGTGGTTTGGTCGAGGTTCAGTTTGGGTTTGTCTTCAACCCATTCTTTGATCTCATCGGGCACCTCATAATCATCTTCCTCCTCTTGATCAATATCCATCAAATCGAAGTTCAGTTCTACATCAAAGTCGTAGTCACTGTAACAAGTTGGCATCTCATCAGCAGTGACAAACAAATCCAATTCTGAAGTCCTGAAAAGAAAAATTCTTTCACTTTAATATATGTAACTGCTTAAATATACAAAGCATTTGGCAAAGCATGACAAAAGTTACTGCTATAGGTGTGCAATCAAAAGTAAGCAGTAAATGAAAGCATATTACAGCGCAGATGGACTCTCTGCCCCTTTACCCTTTTTAACTGAGGCATGGGACGCTGCTCCAGTTCAGTGCTATCAATCTTAAATTTCAACTTATCACCTTCAGCTAATCGATTCTTGATGTTATCATAATCTTCGTCCTTCTCTTGTGCCTCCTTAAGCTTATCTAATAACGTCGGGCTTACTGACAGTGTAAATAATTTCCCGTCGATCTCCATCGGATACTTAACCTCTAAGTTTAGTCGTTCAAAATCTTTCACTAATTCTTCTTGAATGGTCAACCTCGATAACTTCCCTCTGCCTTTCCTATCCAAGGCATTTGCCATTACATTTACTTTGCCTGGATGGTACAGAATTTCACAATCATAATATTTGATCAATTCTAGCCATCGGCGCTGCCTCATGTTTAATTCCTTCTGCGTGAAGATATACTTCAGATTGTGTATATCTCACACTTCTCGCCATACCAATAATGCTTCCAAAACTCCAAGGCAAAAACTATTGCTGCTAAATCTCGTTTGGGAAGACATCCACAAATTCCCTTCAAATCTGTATAACAATTCCTATGAATGTATTCTACGAAGATAACTTCCTTGTTTGCTACTCCTACGCCCATAGGGTGTTCTAATTTCTCACGGGGTAAGTCTAACTGTTTAACAAATTCTTCAAAAACAAAATAGCAGGTAGCACCCGAATCGAATAACACATATCCATCTATATAATTGATCGGGATGATACCTGACACTACATCCTTGTTATTGCGGTTGTCGCTATCTGCAACGCCCTTTCTCTGCGGGCAGTCCTTGATTTGATGGTCTATGACTCTACACGTGAAACATCCTCCTTTTGGCTTATTCGGACATTGAGGAGCCATATGCCGCGGTTGTCCACAATGATAACATGCGTTCTTCCCTTTTAAGCATTCCCCCGAGTGGTTCCTTCCACAGTTACTGCACTTTAAACTTTTCTTAGCCTTTCTCCCGGATTTGCTACCTTCGGATGATTGGCTCTCCATCCATTTACACTTGTTGGGGTTGCTGCCTCCGCTGCTTCCCCCTTCTGTCCTTTCTGACCGGTCTTCTTAACTTGCTTAAATTGCGCTATGGCTTCATTACCTCCTTCGGCAATGATAGCCCTTTCTAAAAGATCAAAAAAGGTCTTAATCTTCAATACATCTACTACCTTCTGCACCCATAGTTTCAATCCTAATTCAAATCTTTCTGCTTTCCTGGCCTCCGTGTCCACCTGGTGTGATGCGAATCGGGCCAACTCGTTAAATCTTTCCGCGTACTCTGCGACTGACATACTTCCTTGTCTCAGCTCCAGAAACTTAACTTCCATATCTTGTTGCGTACTCTCCGAAAAGTAGTTCTTAAATCTGTCCCACATAATAACTCCTTCGCCTGCTAGTCCTGTGACGCCCCCAAATTCCAGGACCGCCACTTGGTCTCTCGAATTCGGTTCATCACGTGGTCATGGTAATACATCACAATAATAATAATTAAATATCATACGATCACAGTGGAAAATCTATTCTAGAATAATTTACAATGATTTATTATAATTATTCCCCCAAGTCTCGCAACCTACAGTACTTAATAGATTACATAATAATATCAGTTAACGACTTATTACATAATCTAACTTAAGCTTAAACATAATCAAATCCAGTCTTACTACATCATCTTCATACAATATTAATATATTTAAAACATAACAGACATAAGCTAGTTGGTAGCTTTGCCCTTGCCCTTATCAACGCCCGAAGGTTCACCATGCTCTGCCTTAACTGAAATGTTTTAGGGAAAGCAAGAATGAGCACAAATTGCCCAGCAAGTAATATACAATAAGGGTGAGTAATAAGATTCTCAATTCTCGAAAGGGTATAACAAGATTTGATAGTTCAAGAATAACAAGAATATCAACAGTTCTCAATATCAGTCGCTAAGGACAGGATAATATCTATATGATTCAATAATAAGTCAATTCAAGATCTCAAATAATTGAATACTGAGTAGTCACTACGGACTATGAACTTCTACTAGAATTGACAGTAATAAACTGAAAATCCAACAAAAACAGGTACAACAGGTGATCAGCCTAAAGTACCCTTGTTATGCATAACAATCAACCATACTCAAGTGTGCACGTCGGTTCTTCGACAATTATATATTCCCTTCAAAGAAGGTTATTCTTCTCAGTCAAATACAAGATCCCGCACCAATCAATTAGTTTGGGTTGCTTTTCAATAACATAAGTCCAGCCGAATCAAATGACATAGACACTTTCACAATATTCAAGAACAATACTAAGTTCAACATGAATAATAGCTTTAATGAAATAAGAGTTCAAGTATGCTAATTCGATTCAACCGATTAAATAGGAAACTAGTTCGCAATACACAAGATAGGATACTTGCATAGTAAAAGAGTATAAGTTAGGAAACTTTCACAATCATAGATTTCCTTGCATAAAGTAAATGCGTCGGTTAGGATACTTGCACTTTAAAAGAGTGTAAATAAGAGAACTTGCCTTTAGCGTAGTTTATCCACGAAAAGCAATCAACACTTTCGAATTCCTATCGTAATATAGTTACGTATATATATGATATTCATTAGTCATATAATTTAACTTCACATTTTCTCTTTGAATATACGATCAACACATAAGCTAAGTTTTACCTAGCTACACAGTTATATAGAATATAATTTCTATCCTTAACGTTCCTTCTTTAGAGTTTAAACGCATTCTCATATTATATAAGATCTCAACAATTAGCAAACATGCTTGCATATTATTAATATCACATAAGACCACAATCAATACTAAATATATTTCATTTTAGCAAGTTACGACATCTCCTTAAGTTAACCGTCAAAATCGGGTTCAAGTAACATCATATAATATCGCGTAGCATGTATTCATATTTAAAGGATACTTTCATGCTTGTATAACTTTTCCAAATCCAATCGTACATGGTATAGGTTCTTAAGTTAATACTTAAAGCCATTCAAGGACACGAACTCATATGGTCTAACATGATTGCTTTTAAACACATAAGATATTCATATAACTTGTATTAGTCATGCTCATGAGTACTCGTATTGCATATATGTAGCTAGCATTGTTATTATCTTGAAAACATGCTTTGTTCATGCTAAACTTTAATCACGGCAACTAATCATGGTATATATACATGCATGACACATGAATGAGTCTAAGAGTACTATCACATGTGTCCATAAATGTCAAATTCTAATTCTCGTCATAACATACCAACGTTCACGTTCAAAGCTTATACTTTGTTAGTATAGTTCATTAATAAGGTCTATCATGTTCATGCTTCCTTATGAAACCTACATATGTAAGTTAACATGCTTTTCATGTATTTCAAGGCCCTATAAACATGCTCGAAAAGTCAGAATGTATACATGCTTCATATATGTTAACGTCGTTTATGAAACTTTAAATTCGTTTCCAAACTATGTGTCGTTTGGTTAACCATGCATGCTAATATACTAAAACATGCTTACATTGCCTCATTAGGTTTATATATATGTATTAATCATGCTCCCATGCTTGTTTAAACAAAAATCAAACAATTGGTACATAACAGTTTTGTTGCAGAATGCAGAAAACTGAACACAGAGGCTGGCGCTGCGGCGCGGCAACAGTAGCTTAATACTGGCGCTGCGGCGCGAGTGGCGCTGCGTGCGGTGCTGCGGCGCGGGCTGCGGCGCTGCGGCGTCGAGGCAGTTTTCTGCGGTTCAGACTGCAGCGAAAATCGACCCAAAACCTCCCATTTCATCGATTTCAACATACCCAGACATTAGACTTGTTTAACTTACTAACACATACATATATGCTTATATAACAGTCAATAGCAATTATCAATTCTCAATTTCATGAACTCTAACTAATTTACGAATTTCATGTATTTACAGAAATTGAAGAGGAACAATGGAAATGAAAGACTATTCAGTGGTTCCATCATGTGTGTATGTTCATATAACAACAATATAAGGGTTCTACAAACCAATCATGAACCAATTTGGCATAATCAAGAATTTCAACAAAACTCAGAGAACAACAATGGAGTTCTTTTGACAGAAAATGAAAATGAAGACACGAAGAGGATTTATACCTCTGTTATGGAGTAAGCTTGCTGATGCTACTATAGAAATTCCTTCTGAACTAAATAGACAATCACAGTATACTCTCTTCTCTTAGAAATATTTCAGCAATGAAATGAAGGTGCAGGGAGTTCCTTTATATAGAAGAATGAATACACAGTCCAAGCTTCTAACTCCCAAATCAAACTAACGGATTGTCAAATTGCATGAAGGTTATAGAATGGTAGGTATTTAGTTGTTAGAATCCATCATTAAAACCACTCCCTTGCTCATCATTGCTACAAGGCTATGGAAATTTACTGAGTTTAAGGAGAAGCAATAGGCTTAGGCCATAATGGCTGTGCACGTGAATGAGGGAAAGGAGAGTGACTATTATATTGGGACAAGCCAAGCAAATCTCAGCATTCTTACAAATGGACTATATGCTACACTTATGTTATATATTATATGTACTCTTAGGTTATAATTACAATGTTCTCCCCATAATGTAATAAATGCAATTTGAATACATATAATCTATGTACATTTTATCTTACCGATATAATACAATCGGATACTACCACATTACATTATATCATATATTATTAAATTGTATTACTCAACAATTATTTATAATAGATCCATGATACATTATTTTAATGTATATCCACACATCATTTGTCACCTACACATATCATAACATATAGTTACTATACATTTAATTCGCATGCTTGCACATATAATTTCTCATCTTATAAATTGAATATTAATTAATAATATACACATATCCTACATCAATCAATATAATTGTTAACCTCCATAACAATTTAATTAACCTTTATATGATTAACTATCACTTTGATATAAATCTTATTATATTTATAAACACGTTGCTCATTATTATTATGTTTCTTGCAATAATAATCACATATTATTAATCAATCCTCATTAGTATTTTATAACAGTTAATTAATATTCTTCGATTAACAATTAATATAGATTAATTGTTCGCTTAAATTAATATAATCATTCTTATATTACGTCACTGTGCCACACAAGGCAATCAACGAGTTTATCACAAACTCCACCAATTTCTCAATTATTATAATTATTCAATTATATATAATTGAATTAATTCATCTCATAACACAAAATCATTTATATTCAAATAAATTCTCATTTCCATTAATATATTTATTTAATAATATATGGAAATTCTCGGGTATTACAAGTCCTGTATTGGCTTCCCACTAATAGTTAGCTTCGCCCTTCATCATGAAAGTGGCAAAACTCGTCTTCTGTGTTTCGGCCACCCGTGCGACCTCAAACACCTTCTCCATTTCTTCTATCCATGTCTGGGCTCCGATTGGGTCTAAGGTTCCCTGGGACTCTGGTGATCCTACCAATTTAAAATCCTTAAAGCTAGCCAAGTAATGTCCTGGCTACTCTGCTGCTGGTGGGGTTATGTTCTGCATTGCTTCTGTTAATAGGTTAACAAAGCTCTGCATTGGGTCGACATTTCCCCCTCCACCATTGCTAACAGATCCTTCCTCCCTCTAGTTCCGCAAAAATCCCCTAGGCGGCATGATCCTGAGGACAGAAAGAAAACATTAGGCTTTATGTGATATGCTATTCAAGTTAGCATTAAGAAGTTAGGACGTCTATCAATCATAGCTGATTTAATAAACAACTTCAGTATCACAAAACGACTCGATGGATATCCTCAATCCATCACCTACAAACTCTACTTGAGTTTTCTACTAAGGTTATAACTTAGGTTTCGCATTCCTAAAGTTTATAACCTAAAGCTTTGATACCAACCTGTAACACCCCCGAATCCGAGTCCTCTGACCCCGGTCCGGTCGCCACGAAACAATACTAACATCCACCTTTAACTAACATACGATAACTAAAATACGGAATATAATAAACGTACATCGTTCATTCAAAAGGTGTTACTAGTCCTAGGATTCGATAACCTTAATACATTAATACAAACATACCCTAGAATAAACATTAGGGTTCATATTACATTAACAGTAATTAAACAAATCATAAAGACAAAGTCTGCTCCTTGCAAACCATCCTATATCTTTCCTTTACCCTTGTCCTTCCCTGAGGGCTCGGGCTTAACTGCAATATAAGTCATGATATAGCAAGAATGAGCAACAAGTTTGCTCAGCAAGTTTAAATACAACAATAAAGGATATATCATGATGAATGGAAAAATATCTGACAATGATTTCAACAAAATGAATATCTTAAAGATTCAACAATAAGAATATTAGAACGATTCAATAATATGAATATCTGAACGATTGAACAATATGAATATTAGAACGATTCAATAATATGAATATCTGAACGATTCAATAATATGAATATTAGAACGATTCAATAATCTGAATATCTGAACGAATCAATACGAATAATAGAATGATTCAATAATATGAATATTCGTAAGGTTCAACAACTTGCATGATTCAACACTATGAACATCTGAACAATTCAACAATATGAATATTAAAAGCAAAGATAATAATTGCCTTTAGAATGACTGATAGTCGAGTAGACTCTGAACTATAACTTTCCAATGGGTTCAATTGCTAATTGACCCTTTTTGGATTATTGGCTTCTGGCTACAGAAACTTAGTACCTCGAGGAGATCAGCCTCGGGCACAATGTGAATATGCATAACACTTAAATCTGCTTACTCGTATTATATATATTAGATACCTGGGCACACTCCTACTTATGAGGGGTGTTCTGTTCTGTCTAAGAATCCTTACCATCAATTGGTTTGGATAGCTTTAAAGAAAACTTCATACACTAGTCTGACCGTGCAAAGGTTCAGACTCTTACTGACATAGTTTAAGAAATTTAGAACCTTGAATAATGTACAAGTCTAAGACTGTACGAGCTCAAATGCACTAGGTGCGGACATCAATAATATCAATGTGGAATAATTGATAAGTAATTAAACCACTAAATAACATGCTTGGAAATAAAGTTCAAGCAATTAAGTAAACAACTTTCGATTCAACAATAACATACTCAATACAATATGAGAAGGATATAGAACTTGCACAAAGTGAAGTTTAGAATTTACACAATATAGGAATTTGTGTAAGTTCGGGGAACTTGCACAATACTCAACGTGTGAAGTTCGGGGAACTTGCACGATAATAGATTCCTTGCATAAAATAAATGCATGGGCTTAGACACTTACAACATCAAAGAGTGAAATTCGGGGAATTTCACCATAATAGATCCCTTGCATAAAGTAAATGCCTAGGTTAGGACATTTGCTTACAACGTTCTTTGAGTAAAGTAAACACAAAGATAAGATACTTGTACAATATACGAGTTTGTATAAGTTTAGAGAACTTGCATAATAAAGAAATGAAGTTCGGGAATTTGCAAAATAACCAAAGTGTGAAGTTCGGGGAACTTTCACAATAACCAAAGTGTGAAGTTCGGGAAACTTTCACAATACTCAAAATGTGAAGTTCGGAGAACTTTCACAACCAAAGTGTGAAGTTCGGGGAACTTTCACAATACTCAAAATGTGAAGTTAGGAGAACTTTCACAATACAATAATAACCTGCTCAAAATATAATATGAGAAGGATAGGAACTTGCACAATAAAGGTGAAGTTTAGAATCTCGCTTACTCGAGTAATTGAATAAAGTAGTGCAAGGATTTAAAATACTTGCACAATAAAAGTAGGGTTCGGATACTAGCTTACAATATCCGTTGAATAAAGTAATACAAGGGTCTAGGATACTTGCATTCAATATAACAATCAACTGAAGTTAGGAAACTTGCACAAATAAGGAGTGTAAGTCAGGGAACTTACCTGTTTGCTCAGCTAAAAATAAATTCTAGCTTTAATAAAACTGCGTTGGAACGACCTAGCATTAACAAGTCGGCCTCTCCAATTAGTATATATAAACTAATATAAGTTCACACATACAAGACTCTAGTCATTATATAATTCTATCATATAGTTCACGTAAGTCAATTTAATCCTGTCTTAGATTTAATAATTTTAGATTGTCTAGTTCATAAGCATCAACATAGGCTTGAACACATAGCACTTCCAGTTACTGATATAAATCAACACATATGTTTATCAAGTTTATAATCTCCCATTCGAAACTAACATGCTCGTCCTAATCCAATTTCAAAGTTATATGTTTTCATGCCGGTAATTCACATACTTTAACTAATACATGCTCATGCTTCAAAGTTGATTACTAAAGTCATGTTTTCATATAACAAGGCTAAACAATATATAATATGTATGCTCGAGTATACTACACACATATACTTTAATCACGTAGTTCGTGCTTCAGAAATTCATTTCTTATGAATACGTGCATATGCGAAATTCACGCTTTGACCAAACGAGGTCTATGTTAATATGCTTATAGGCCTAACAAACTCTAATACACATGCTCGCATGGTCATAATATCATTCACATGGTATTCAATGCTATTTCACATTCTAAGTTTCTATTACAAGGTACACCAAGTCAAAAAGACAACACGGTACATGTAAAGTATCTCGTAACCGTGATTCACATGTACTAGAACGCTTATATAAGTCACATACATGTATTCAAGTGGTCCCAATCTAAAAGACACAAGTCTTGGTTATGTTTACTTTGAAAGTCTTTCAGTTTCTCGTTGAAATCGTTGAAATCTTGCAATCGTGCATGCGAGTGTGTTCGACACTTTAAACGTACATTTCATGTCAATATAGACCATACGGTCGTGTTCTAAAAATTAGAATAAAAACATGCTACTTATATGAAAAAGTTCGCATTCAAAACTATAAGTTTTCTTTTGTAAACCTTTGAGTCTTTCAAACACGTATACTAGTGCGTTCAATACTAATCATGCATTCTATGTTCATATAAACGACACTATCATGCTTGCCAAAAATCAGAATGTACATATGCTAAGTTTATGACAAAGTCCACTTTAACTAGTCTAGGTTCATTTCAAAACCATAAGCTTTCTTTCCATAACATGTACTACATGGTCAAAATTTTGTATGTAGGCATCAAGGAACATGTACTATGAGTTAACATCATCTTTTATGCATGTCCAAATAGATACCAACCGTTATCACAATAGCTTAACAGAAGCAAGAAACAAAAACTGGTCACAGGAACCTGCGCAGGCACCAGGTATAAACCCGGCGTAGCTGCGCCGGTGTCCGGCCAATCTATGAACAGGCTGTTTTCGGTAGTAACCATAAATCCAACACAGAAAATACCAACAAAATCATTCTAGACCAGTCACAATATATAACTAACATGCTTACTAACTTACAAGCATACTTCATAGCTCAATTAACATCTAACTTGTAAAAATCAAGAACTTTGCTAATGAAGAACAAGAATGGAAATTTTACAGAAATTGAAAAGATGGAGTTATACCTCTGTTAAGAAATGGACTGGTTCTTGCTGTTATACTAATGCTTCCTTAACTCAAATGGAAACTTAGTATACTAACTCTAATTATCAATATTTCAGCAATTAAAATGGGAAGAAGAGGAGCTTTACTTATAGCAAAATGGATATACAGACATTTTCATTCCACCTCAAATTAAACCATAGGATTGCAAGTATGTTCAATAGATAAGAAAGAGTTGGTGAGGGTTGGTGATTCCACTCATGAATCCCACTCCCCATCTCATGATTATGGCTATGTTTGTTGAATTTGAGAGAAAGAGAAAGAGTAGCTAGCTTCTTGCTTGTTCATGTGGAAAGAAATAAGAGGGAATAGGCTCTTATTATGGGACAATCACTTACTCAACATTTGCAAATACTACACTTGGGGCATATCATATATATACATAATATACACTTTGGTTATATAATAAGTATACATCATTCATTTCATATAACATAGGTCACAATGATTTAAAAGGGCATACAATGTATTTCTTAATTACAAGGTATCAAGTAATGTACATACATATAATCCATGTACATTTTCTATTAACACTAAATATAATATAATTGTGTTTAATAACTGTTATTATAATAATAACTTATGGGAAAATATTATCAATTAATAATGCTATTGATATTAATGTAAGGTGATAGAGTATTCATAATAGTTTTCCTACCCTCATCATGTCACATGCTCTAAGTACACATTACACTTATCAATCTCACATAATACAATTAAGATTACTATAGAGTCTATATATAATATACATAGCCATATCAAAGGTCACATTGTATAATATACAATATAGATAACTACCATATATTAAAGGTTTACTATCGCATGCTTGTATAAAATAATTAACTAAGTAAATATAATATTATATATTTATTAATCTCTTACTCATTAATTATTATTTATTCATAATAGTAATTAATCATCACATTATCAATTAATTACTCCCAATTCATTAACTATTATTTATTCATAATAATTATAAATCAACAATAATAATAATTTTATACGTTATTAATTAATTACTCAAATATAAATAATTAATCACGATTAAGTCTCTACATTATATTCAAGAAATTTGAATATATAATTACTAACACTTTTTATCAATACCCTGATATAAAAGTCTCAGGGTTAATCTACTAAGTTAAATAACCATTAGTGATTCCCTTTAATAAAAATCCTAGCATTTATTCGCATAGGTTAAATCACATAAGCACATAACCACATAAGGTTTAAATAAGTTTGAATAATTAACTCCTAAAAATTTTAAATCACATATAAAATCAATAAGGAGCTTAAAATTCCTGGTCGTTACAAACAGCATGGCTAATACCATAGTAGGGATTTTCCTTATTGGCTTTATAAAACCAGCATTAGTGAGATTTGACAGTAGTATGGTGGAAGCATGAGCCTTATGGTGCTTATGTGGATTTCGGCGGCTTAACCCGGATGAATAACCCAATCCGGCTCTCCCTGACTGGCTTGAGATTTGCACTGGACTTCTGATACCTTGTTGATTCTTTCCTAACCCTTCTCCAGGTTGGAAACCCAAAGATACCATCTCTTGGCCTACTGTCATCACTTCAAGGGAGACTTTAGGCTTTAGGGCTGGTGCTCTGATAGGTAGATACTGAGTATCACGCACCTCCAGGGCTTGAAAACTTGTAGGTTCAATCCCTGCATCCAGGCTGATCACCGGCATGTCTCCCTATATGCAGACAGGGCATTCTGGTTCGGCATTGACCGTGATGAGGTTGCCATTGATAATATATTTGAGTTATTGATGGAGGGTGGATGGCATTGCCCCTTCCATATGGATCCATGGCCTGCCCAACAACAAGTTGTATCCAGTGGTGATGTTGAGCACCTGAAAGGACACATAGAACGTATGCGGACTAATCTCCAGAGGAAGCTCTATTCCTCCCATAGCCTGTCGGTGAGATCCATCGAAAGCCCGGATGACCACATGATTGGTTTTGATCTGGTTCGGGTTGATCTTCATTCTCTCCAAGGTATCATAGGGACAGATGTTGAGGGTTGATCCTCCATCTATAAGCACACCTCTGATCACGTACCCGGATGACATTACAACTATATGTAGGGACTTACGATGGCCCGTCCCTTCTGCAGGGATATCATCTTCAGTGAAAGATATCACATTGCTGTTGAAAATATGTTCTACCACGTGACAGAATTTCTCGGCATCCACTGTCTTTGGCAGATGGGCTTCTTCCAGTACTTTCATTAGAATGCAACGATGCTCCACCGATGATAGGACCAGATCTAGGATGGACATTTGTCTGGGTGCATCCTTCAAACTCTGCACTACCTTGATTTCATTGTGTCCCATTTTGTTAAGGAACTCTTCAATTTTCTTTTCAGCCACCTTTTCTTTGGATTTGATGATTGATTTGATCACCCGCTGAGGCAGGTACAATTGATTATCCTTTGGTACAATGGCAATGTTATTTTAGGTGGAACCTTCGTCGTTCCTGTAGTTCTATGGGACCCTCTTCAGACTGATAACTGGATATTGAGGTCTGAAGGGCAAGATTAAAGGCTCGGGTTCAGCCACCTTTACAGGATTTTGTGTTTCTTGAACCCCTTTTCCTGGCAGTACTAAGGGTGTGAGGACTAGCTCCTTATCACAGGAAATGACAGCCACTGTATCCTGATTCGAAGCAGTGGAAATAAAGAGAGTGTCTTCATCTGGGAGGCCATAATCCCGATTCCCTCTTATCAATTCATCGCTTTTAATCATGTTCTGAATCAGGTTAGGAAGTGCCCAGCAATTCTTAGTATCATGGCCGGGTGAATTGGAGTGGTACTGATAGATTTGGTCAGGCTTCAATTTCTTGGATCGAGGGTTTAAGGGAGGTAATAAATCTGCAACCATTCACTCGTTGATTAACATTTGGAGGATTTCCTCCATCGATTGGTGTAGGTTAGTGAAATTCCTTTAAAAGGTAAATTTCCTACCAGGTTGGAAATTTTCCTCTTTGGCTATCTTGTCGGCCCAGGGTTCATGCTCATGAGGTTGGTAGTGATCCCTCATGGGAATGGGACTGATCTCCGGTGTGGGAGGATTTGCATCAGATTGGTTGGTCTGTTTTATCATCTGTCTGGTGATCTGATTTTGGTATACAACCAGCTCTGCTAACTGTTCAATTTGTTCCTTGATAGACCTTACCTCCTGCTCTATCAGGAATCGCCTTTCTGAAACTTCCCAACTGTCTGGGCTGTTGTTGCTAGATGGAGTTGACTCTCCCACATAACGGAGGTATTTGGATCCTTCTCCATTTCTGGTGCTGATCATGTTGACATTCTCCTCTTTGTGCTGAGGTAAGGGATTATCTTGTACGTGCGGTTGATCGGGCTTTGTTACCACAATCTCTCCGTTGTCAATCAAGTCTTGAATTTTATGCTTGAGAGACCAACAGCCTTGTGTATCATGGCCCGGAGATCCAGAATGGTAGGCACAGTTCTTTCTTGGGTCAAAATTTCGTCCACCAGTATTGGTTGGTGGAAGGAGTTGCACAATTTTCTTCTGTGCGGTTAACATATTTAGCACATTCTCGAGTGAATCCCCTAACGGGGTAAATGTTCTCCGACGCCTGGCCTCCAGATTTTTCTGAAATGGAGGGTTTGAAGGCTGTGCAGGAGCTTGGAAAGGGGTATAGTTCCTCCTTTGAATGGGCATATTGCTTGACTCGCCCCTTGGATTCTGTCCTTGCAATACTAAGGACACTTCTTCATCTTTCTTCTTATGTACCATCCGAGGATTACTCCCATAAATTCTGGACTGGATATGCTCAACAACAGCTTCTAAGGCAACCAGGTCCTTTATCTTCCCAGATTTCAACCCCATTTAGGCCATCTCACTGTGCTTGATCATTTCAGAGATTGGTTTTCCTATGCCTGCTAGGACATTCTCATAATATGGACCTTCTTGAATGTCGATGAAGATCATGACTATCTCAGACTCAGTCATAGCTGGGGTGACTTGTGCTGCCACCCGCCTCCATTGTCGAGCATATTCTCTGAATAACTCAGTACTTTGTTTCTTGATTTTGGTTATTTGGTATCTGTCCGGAGCCAGCTGAGATTGGAAGCTGTATTAACTAAGGAAGGCATGGGCCAACTCTTCCCAACTGTGAATTTTGGAGTTGTCTAGACGGGTGTACCAGGCACTAGCCTCTCCAGTCAGACTATTCTAAAATAACTGCATTCAGAGTTTCTCGTCCTCTGCATAGGTTCTGAGTTCTCCAATGAATACCTTCAAGTGGGTATAAGAGTTTCCCAATCCGTTATTTTTCTCAAAAATCAGGAGTTCTAAATTTTTCGGGATAACGAGCCCCAGGGAAGATATAGAGGTTTGAATAATTGACACTGCCAAAGGCCCCAGTCCCTTTGATAGACCGGATGGTTTCTTCCATCTGCTGTACTTTCTTCAGAATGTCACCAGCTTCCTGTTCTTTGCTAAGGACAGTGCTTTTAGGGGTTTTGCTGGTTGTGCCCTGGTTTTGTGGTCCAGGAATCTGAGTCTCTGCCTTTTCGGTCTCTTGACTGCCACCACTACCACCAGGTGTTCCCGGTTCTGTGTGAGCTTGGGCTTGCTTCCCTTTAAGAGCCTTACTTTTTCTCTCAGGAAACTGGCCAATTCGGCTATCTGATTCTTCAGTCCTTCAAACTTTTCCCTAGAGATAAGGGTGGATTCTGGCTGAGCACTAGAAGTTATGTCCGTGGATGGACTAAGTGCTTTCTTAGACTTACATCTAGTGACAGGACCAATTTTTCACCTACAACAAAACGTAGGCGTGTCAATTTCCTGAGGTAGGTAGAGATAGGATGCATGCCATGATGTGTTTTTGTGGTTTTTTTAATCTTATCCTGCGAAATAGAGGTCAGTTGTTTTGATGATAGGATGACAAGATGTATTATAATAGGGAATGTAAATTTTTATTATGATATTTATATTGTGCTCCTTTACATTGGATTTGAAAACTTGACATTAAATTGAAAGAGGAAGGCATGAAGAAGCTTCCCATCAGATTTGGTTAATCAGAGGCTGATCTATCTTAGGCTACTCTAGCGGATTTTTGGCATGAAGGTCCCCAGATCATCGCTATCGACGTAGGGAAAAAATCCGCGGGTCGGGTCACAACCCGAATCTTTCTCTCTTCCTAAGTTATCTTTACCCTTACTCTTTTTATTGCGAAAAAGGTTTTGAAGGGTTTTTAGGAAAAGGCCAA
The DNA here is from genome assembly GCA_020205555.1 of Panax stipuleanatus. Lineage (NCBI taxonomy): Eukaryota > Viridiplantae > Streptophyta > Magnoliopsida > Apiales > Araliaceae > Panax > Panax stipuleanatus. Next base: position 115,158,078 of record CM035121.1, on the reverse strand, counting down.
CATGTACCATGTTGACGATTAAACGTTTTACAGAGTCGCCAGTTGGTAGATTTGAAATGGTTGTACTAACTCAACCGAGTTTTGTTTGAAAGAGGCCAAATTGCTGGACACTGTTGAAACTTGATCTTTGAAAACAAAGTTTGAGTTCGGGGGCTTGGTTAAGTGTGGGGAAGGTGTTAGGCAACCCACAACTCCCGTGTAAACACGGTACCGCATCTTTTCAATATTTTTCTTTTAAATCTGCAATGTGTGTGCGTGTGAATGTTGGAAGAAAATTGGGCATATGTTTGATGGAAAGCATGTCTATGCATCGTTGAACCTATATACGAAGGGTTTGATTTGATTTGCAAAAAGTCTTTGATTTGATTTGCAAAAGTGTTTGATTTGATTTAAGTAAACAGTAAATGAAAGCATGGTTAAGGGCAGATGTACTCTCTGCCCCTTTACCCTTTTCAACCGAGGCAAGGGATACTACTCCAGTTGTCCAAGGTCAGATTCTCATGTACCGGGAGAATCGAGGAATTGTGCTCGTCTGCCTCGTCTTGGATAACAACTGAGACATCCTTTAGAATAAGGCAGAGGCTTTTTTGTGGATTATTCCTCTTCTTGATGCAAGGAATTTGGGCATGATCTTCGTCGTCACTGTCTAGGAGTTCGTCATTCATGCCCTCGTAGTTGATAATAACCCTCATATTAGCGAATGGGTCTCGTCCTTCATACAGGATCTTTTCTTTTCTCTTTTCACTGTCTGTCTCAGGCTTGAGGGCTTTTCTTTCATGGACAGGTATGATTAGAGGAAATAGCATGACTGATACCGCAGTCGGGATTTTCCTTATAGGTTTCACCCATTAGGCATTTATGAGATTTGGCAGCAGAATTGTGGAGGCATGAGCCTTAGGATGTTTATGTGGGTTCTGGCGGCTTGACCCGGATGAATATCCCAATCCTGCTCTCCCATTCTGACTTGGGATTCGGGTTGGCATCTTGATATCTTGCTTATCCTTTCCCAACCCTTCTCCAGGTTGGAAACCTAATGATACGATCTCCTGGCCTACCGTCATTACTTCGGGGGAGATTTTTGGTTTCAGGGCTGGCGCTCTGATAGGTAGATACTGAGTATCGCTCACCTCTAGAGCTTGAAAACTTGCAGGTTCAATCCCCGCATCCAGGCTGATTACTGACATGTCCCCAAGCATATAAGCAAGGTATTCTAGTTCGGCATTCACTGTGATATGGCTGCCATTGATATTGTACTTGAGTTGTTGATGGAGGGTGGATGGCACTGCCCTTGCCATGTGGATCCAAGGTCTGCCCAATAATAAGTTATATCCGGTGGCGATGTTGAGCACCTGGAAAGATACGTAGAAAGTGTGTGGGCCAGTCTCTAAAGGTAGCTCTATTTCTCCCATATCTTAGCGCCGCAATCCGTCAAAATCCCGGATGACCACATGACTAGTTTTGATCCGGTTCGAATTAATCTTCATTCTTTCTAAAGTGTCATATGGACAAATGTTGAGGGATGATCCTCCATCGATGAGCACACCTCCGATCACATATTCGGAGGACATTACAGCTATATACAGGGACTTGTGGTGGCCCGTTCCCTCTGCCAGGATATCATCATCAGTGAAGGATATTACATTGTTGTTGAAGATGTGTTCAATTACATGAAAAAATTTCTCGATATCCACTGTATGTGGCAAATGAGCTTCTTCTAGTACTTTCACTAGAATGTTGCGATGATCCACTGAGGATAGGACCAAGTCGAGGATGGACACTTGTTTAGGTGCATCCTTCAAACTTTGCACTTTGATTTCATTGTGTCCCATTTTGTTGAGGAACTCTTTGAATTTCTCTTCAGCCACCTTTTCTTTGATTCGAATGACGGGTTTGATCACCCGCTGTGGCAGGTATAATGGATTGTCCTTCGGCACAATGGTAATGTTGTTTGAAGTGGAGCCTTTATTATTCTCGTAGTTCCATGGGACACTCTTCAGACTGATAATTGGATATTGAGGTCTGAAGGGAAAAATTAAAGGCTCAAATGCAGCCACCTTTACAGGGTTGTGCATTTCTTGGACCCCTTTCTCGGGAAGTACTAAGGGTTTGAGAGTCAACTCCCTATCGCATGATATGACAGCCACTGTGTTCTAGTTCCATACAGTGGGGATCCAGAGAGTCTAGTTATCTAAAAGATCGAGAATTTGATTTCCCCTTGTCAATTCCCCGCTTTCAATCATGTCTTGAATCAGGTTACAAAGTGCCCAGCAATCTTCAGTATCATGGCCAGGTGAATTGGAATGGTACTGACATATTTGGTCAGGTTTGAATTTTCTAGCTCGAGGGTTCAATGGAGGTAACAAGTCTGAAACCATTCCCTCGTTGATTAGCATTTGAAGGATTTCTTCCATTGATTAGTTTAGGTTGGTGAAGTTCCTCTAAAATAGGAATTTCCTATCAGTTTGGACACTCGCTTCTTTAACCCCCTTGTCAGTCCAGGGTCCATGCTCGTGAGACCGACTATGATCTTGCATGGAATTGATTTTTGGTGTGGAAGGACAATCAATGTCAGATCTATTGGCTCATTTTATCATTTTTCTGGTGATCTGATGCTGATAGACGACCTGTTCTGCTAATTGTTCGATCTGCTCCTTGATAGACTTGATCTCCTGCTCTATTAGAAACTGCCTTTCTGATATTTCCTAACTGTCTGGGGTGCTATTGCTGGTTGGGGTTGATTCTCCCACATAACGGAGGTACTTGGATCCTTCTCCATTTGTGGTGCTGATCATATTGACATTCTCCTCTTTATGATGTGGTAGAGGATTGTCCTGCACATGGGGTTGCTCAGGCTTTGTGACCACAATCTCTCTGCTGTCAATCAAGCCTTGTATTTTATGCTTGAGAGACCAACAGTCTTGGGTGTCATGGCCTGGAGATCCAGAGTGATAAGCACACTTCTTGCTTGGGTTGAAATTTCGACCATTAGTGTTGGTTGGTGGAAGGAGTTGAACAATCTTCTTCTGGGCTATCAGAAGTTTGAATACGTTCTTGAGTGAATCCCTTAGAGGGGTGAAAGTTCTTCGACGTCTGACCTCCATATTTTTCTGAAATGGATGATTTGAAGGCTGTGCCGTAGCTTGGAAAGGGGTATAATTTCTCATTTGAATAAGCATACTGTTTAACTCACCTCTTTGATTTTGTCCTTGCAAGACTAAGAGACTTCTTCATCTTTCTTCTTATGTACCCTACGGGGATTACTCCCGTAATTTTCAAACTGGATATGCTCAGCTACAGCCTCGAGGGCGGTTAGATCTTTTATCTTCCCGGATTTGAGCCCCATCTCTGCCATTTCGCCATGTTTGATCATTTCAGAGAATGGTTTTCCTATGCCTGCTAGGACCCTCTCATAATATGGAGCTTCTTGGATGTCGATGAAGGTCATGACTATTTCAAATTCAGTCATGGCTGGGGTGACTTGTGCTGTGACCCGTCTCCATCGCTGGGCATATTCTCTGAATGATTCAATGTTATTTTTCTTGATTTTGGTAATTTGATATTTGTCTAGAGCCAGCTGAGACTGAAAACTGTACTGACTAAGGAAAGCATGGGCCAGTTCTTCCCAGTTGTGGATTTTGGAGTTGTCCAAACAGGCATACAAGGATCTCACCTCTCCGGTTAGACTTTTCTGGAATAGCTGCATTCGAAGCTTCTCGTCCTCTACATAGGATCCAAGCTCTCCAATGAATACTTTCAGGTGTGTGTAAGGATCCCCCAATCCATCATATTTCTCAAAATCGGGGACTTAAAACTTCTCAGGATAACGAGCCCCGGGGAATATACAGAGGTCAGAGTAATTAACACTGCCAAATGCCCCAGTCCCTTTGATAGACCGGAGGGTTTCTTCCATCTATTGTACTTTCTTCATAATATCACCAGCTTCTTGTTCTTTGACAAGGGGGGTGATTTCAGGGGTTTTGTTGGTCGTGTCTGGGTTTTGTGGTACAGGAATCTGAGTTTCGGCCTTTTCAGTCTCTTAACCGCCAGCACTACCACCAGATGTTCCTGGTTCTGTGTGAGCTTGAGATTGTTTCCCTTTAAGGGCCTTGCTTTCTTCTCGTAGTAAACTGGCTAACTCGGCTATCTGATTTTTCAGTCCTTCGAACTCTTCCCTGGATACCGGGGTGGATTCTGGTTGAGCACTGGAAGCCATGTCCGTGGATAGACTGGGTGCTTTAGATTTAGACCTAGTAACAGGACCATTTTTTACCTACAACAAAACGTAGGTGTGTAAATTTCCTGATGTAGGTAAGGACAGGATGCATGATGTGTTTTTTAGATTTTATCCTGCAAAACCTAGGTAAGTTGTTTTGATGACAGGATGACATGGTATTTTAACAGGGAAAGTAAATCTTTCATTATGATATTTACATTGTGCTCCTCGGTAATTGGAGACTTAAACATGGAATTAAAAGAGGAAGGCATGAAGAAGCTTCCCTTCGAATTTGGTTAATCAGAGGCTAACCTATCCTAGGTTACTCTCGCGGCTTTGTTTTCGGCATGAAGGTTCCCAGATCATTGCAATCTACTAGAGGGGAAATTAATCCGGTCTTTCAACTGGAGCGAATCTGGGTGGTGCATTTTCATGAGCCCAAGAGACTTAGTCGTCCCCAGAGACATTACTTATCATCGACCGGGTTTTCCTCCTTGTGAGAGGGACACACAACATACATTCACATACATCGTGCCTCACCGTTGTGCATATGATGACATGGGTACGAAGCACTAAATATGGGTGTGAAGCACTAAAAAGAAGAAAAGCATTCATTCACATTCATTCAATGTAAAGACGTATCATTTATACATTCAATAAAGACGCAGCATTCACTCATTCATTGACTATAGAGACACAGAATTTCACGCATGCAATAGTTTTGAAAAGGAAAATGTTTAAAAAGATTTGAAAGCGGCCTAAGCCCTCAACTGTCCCCAGCAGAGTCGCCACCTGTCGACGTCGATTTAAAAAATTCGCGGGTCGGGTAACAACCCGGATCTTTTAATCTCTTTTCCTAAGTTCTCTCTACCCTCACTCTTTTTATTTAGGAAAAAGTTTTTGAAGGGTTTTTTAGGAAAAATGCTAATATGTATTATGTCGACGATTTAAACGTTTTACAGAGACGTCAGTTGGTAGATTTGAAAAATGGTTGTACCAACTCAACCGAGTTTTATTTAAAAGAGGCCCAATTACTGGACACTGTCGAAACTTGATCTTTGAAAACAAAGTTTGAGCTCGTGGGCTTGGTTAAGTGTGGGGAAGGTGTTAGGCACCCCATGACTCCCGTGTAAACACGGTACCGCATCTTTTCAATATTTCTCTTAAAATTAGAATGTGTGAGTGAATGCTATTTGAAAATTGGGCCTATTGATTAGATTGATTGAAAGTACTGCTTTACTTCGTTGAACCTATATACGAAGGGTTTGATTTATTTTGAAAATCAGTCTTTGATTTGATTTGCAAAAGTATTTAATTTGATTTGCAAAAGCTTTTCTTTTGATTGAATTTAAAATGATGTTTTGAAAGCTGGTTTATCAAACCCTTACGCTGACATAGGAATTGAAGCCTGTTGATACTTCTAATTTTATCTTTATAGCCTTAAGGCTACATATGAATGGTGATTTGTCGGGCTGCGAAGCATCCTCGACCACAAAAATATACAAGTGTCGGTCTCCTCATGGGCATGAAAACCATCGGAGGGATTCTGACACTGCATTCCACATTTTTCATTATACTGAGACCTTAAATCCGTATAACTGTTATAAGGTCTATTTACATATACATTTCTATATAAAAACTGGTAGGGTACATTTGTGAATCGAAGTTTGTCCATCGTGGGAATCAGATTCTGATCAGCTTGATCATGAATCCCATGATTCTTAGGCTCACATATGAGTAGCCAAAATCTGCACAGTTCAAATTTGTACATAAACAGATAAATATCCCAATATTGCCAGAACCGAGGATTCATTCAGTAAATCCCAGTTCTCACGGCCGAAGCGTCTCGTTCCCACTAGATAACGATCTAATGAAGGCGAGGTTGCCTTTGAAGCTGAAACTAGAAAGAAAGCTAGATTTAAGGAAATCTCAGCCATTCTAGCTTCTCGGTTCAGTCTGGAGGTTTTGAACTTTTTGAAAACTAGAATTGACGAGATTTAAATAAATGTAGTCCACCCGCAGATATGTCAGTGCAAATTCATATAAAATGAATATTTAAAGCAGCAGTTGAATAGAAAACGATTAAAGCAGTATATATATATATATATATATATATATATATAGTTATATATAAAAGCTGTAAAGGGCGATGGGTTTTCACGCCGGTGCCCGGACTGGATTTTGAAATATATATATATATTGATAGAAACGTAGTCAACCAAGACTGGGAAGAGAACCCAGTGGTGGTGAAGGCTGCTTATATATGCATAAATATATATAAAAGAAATAAAAAGGCCACAGAATGATCCACGCCGAACTGAAATGTAAATGTACAGAAAAGTAGTCAACCAGGGACTGGGAAGATATCCCAGTAATGGTGAAGTGTACAAAAACAATATAAAGGTCACGAAATAGTTCAGGCCAGACTGGAATGTAAATTGCATAAAAGTAGTCAACCAGTGACTGGGGAGATCACCCAGTATGGCGAAGAGTGCAAAAACAATATAAAGGGCGATGGGTTTTCACGCCGGTGCCCTGACTAGAATTGAAATATATATATATATTGTTGGGTTTGTACGTAACGCAATCATGCAATCAAATCACATAAATAGGGCGAAAGCGTAAAAAACTAGGTTTTCAAAAATTTATACAAACCCATTACCATGATCATTCTTATGCATCAATTATCAGTGAATGAAGAAGGAGAAAAACAGAATTATACCTTTGAAGATCCAAGCTTCCTCAGGTACAAGTTCTACTCCTTTGATTCCTTTGATTCCTCTGTAGTGGCTCCTTCCCTTGATCAATGTCAGCCACCCAAATGTTTGGCCTCTAACGGTGATCCACCAAGGAAGATGAAGAACTCAGTAAGATGGGTTATTGGCTTAACCCTTGTTTCTATCTCTATAGAATATGTGTACTCCGAACTCTTTAAAAATTCACGTACCTTATTTCTGATATAAGACTCTCTTATATAGATATTAGGTTAACCCTCCTAATCCAATTAGAATAGGGTTTTATTTAATTAATTAATTAAATACTTTTAATTAATTTATATCCTAATCTTTATTAGGATTGAGAGAGAGTACTGATATTATATTAATTCCTAAACTCCTTTAGAATTAAAATAATAATAATAATAATATTAATAAGACTCCTCTTATTAATTTATATTTAATATTTCTAAAATATTAAATAATAAACATTAAGCTATTTAATTTATTCTATCATCATAGATTAAATTAATTATACTTAATGCATTATTACTATCATGCTATTTTCTTCTTAAATAATTCTTCTTCCTTTTATGGTGTGACCCTTTAGGTTCTCCATATTAAACCGGTTGTGAATAAATCAATTAGAATAATTCTAATCTTATTTAAATAAACAAATTAAACTAATAATCTATTTAAATAAATAATATTTATTCTACAATAGGGATAAGCCTCCCTAGCGATCAACGACATTCCAGATAATATAGATTTCAACATTAATCATAAAAGAACCTGTGAGTTAATAGTTACCGTACAATTCAAGCCTTCCACCATACAATGTCCCAATTAAATATAAGACATGGATTTACTGTCAAGCCTTAATTTATTTAATCATATGTATTTCGATTAGAAAATGCACAACTCCAAATAATGCAAATTAGAAACCTCTTTCTAATTTCATTCTACCTTGGCCAAGGATTCCTGAGTTGTCATTTAACGAATCACATAGGACATATCTCCTCTTTTACTAGAGGTGGTAGATTCTTTATTGATCATTCATTATCTCCATATGTAACTCATTACACCCAAGCATACCCTATATATGCCTTAAAAGGCCTTAAGGAATTAGTTAAAGTATAATTTGTTACATACAAGATACTATGATGATCTCAAGTCCAAGGATAACATGTACTACTATCACATTAGGAATTCCTATTGACAGGCGAGTAAAACTCCATTAGGTATTCCATAGCGAGTCACGTTCAGTGAACTTATTCTCCAATAAGCTCCTACATACTTGCTTTAGTGTCTCCACACAAATGACCATGAGATCAGTCATCCTCATCCAATGAGCAAGCAACATATGTACCAATCTATCCGGATTTACTAATTCCCATTTTAGTAATCCCATAATTGGGAACTATTTTAGTTTTTAAGCTTTCTAAGAATTTAGATCTCATTATCATGATCTCATCATGATTCTAAAAGCATTGCTTAAAACTATGGGTTATTTACATATTATAAAAACAGCACCATGTAGATAATTATATGCCTTAAATGAATATTTTATTAATAAATAAATAAGATTGTTTACAAAGTATGTGCTTTGTCATCATACATAATTGGCTTGTATGCACACTACTATCAATCTCCCACTTGCACTAAAGCCAATCGCCATGGTATCTCATACCCATCTTCTCTAAGTGACGATCAAACTGCTGTTGTGTTAAAGCTTTAGTAAATGGATCTGCAATGTTGTCTTGAGAGTCTACACGCTCCAAGGTGACGTCTCCTCTTTCAATGATCTCCCTGATCAAGTGAAATCGCCGCAACACGTGTTTAGATTTTTGATGAGACCTGGGTTCCTTAGCCTATGCAACCGCTCCGGTGTTGTCACAGTATACGGGAACTGCTTCTCCAATGCTAGGAACCACACCAAGTTCAGTTATGAACTTCTTCATCCAAACAGCTTCCTTTGCAGCTTCACTTGCAGCTATATACTCTGCCTCTGTCACTGAATCAGCAACCGTTTGCTGCTTGGAACTCTTCCAACTCACTGCACCTCCGTTCAAGGTAAACACATACCCTGAAACAGATTTACTGTCATCTTGGTCTGTTTGAAAACTTGAGTCCGTGAATCCCTCGAGTTTTAATTCCGACCCACTGTAGATAAGAAAAATATCTTTAGTCCTTCTCAAGTACTTTAGGATATTTTTCACTGCCTTCCAGTGCTCTTCTCCTGGATTCGACTGGTATCTGCTTGTTACACTAAGTGCGTGAGCAACATCCGGTCTAGTACATATCATACCGTACATGATAGATCCTATTGCAGAAGCATAAGGGATCTTACTCATACGGTCTCTCTCCTCAGGTGTCTTTGGGGCCTGTTTCTTGGAGAGATTTATTCCATGGCTCATCGGCATGAGACCTCTTTTGGAATCTTCCATGCTAAACCTCTTTAGCATCGTATCAATGTACGTTCCTTGGGATAAGCCGAGCATCCTTTTAGATCTATCTCTATAGATCTTTATCCCCAAAATATAGGATGCTTCACCCATGTCCTTCATGGAGAAGTTTTTAGATAACCAGATTTTAATGGACTGTAACATAGGAATGTCATTCCCTATCAGTAATATATCATCAACATATAATACAAGGAATGATACTGCGCTCCCACTAACCTTCTTGTATACACATGGTTCATCCTCATTTTTGATAAAATCAAACTCTTTGATTGTCTCATCAAAACGAATGTTCCATCTACGAGAAGCTTGCTTCAACCCATAAATGGATCGTTGTAGCTTACAGACTTGATTTGTTCCAACTTTTGAAATAAATCCCTCTGGCTGTGTCATATACACATCCTCCTCAAGTTTCCCATTGAGGAAGGCCGTTTTCACGTCCATCTGCCAGATCTCATAGTCGTTGTAAGCTGCAATCGCAAGCAAAATTCGAATGGACTTGAGTATGGCTACTGGTGAGAAGGTTTCATCATAGTCAACTCCTTGTCTTTGTTTGAAACCTTTTACAACCAGTCAGGCCTTATAGGTCTCTACCTTTTCGTCTGCTCCAGTCTTTTTCTTAAAAACCCATTTACACCTAATAGGTTTAATACCTTCAGGTGGTGAAACCAAAGACCATACTTTGTTTTCATACATGGAGTCCATTTCGGATTTCATGGCTTCAAGCCATTTCCCTGAGTCTTTATTACTCATAGCCTTTTCGTAATTCAATGGATCATCATCATTCATGATGTGTACCTCATCGTTATCCTCTATAACGAATCCATACCTCTCAGGTATCTTCAGTACTCTTCCAGATTTACGAACAGGGTGTGGTACAGTAGGTTCTTCTACTTGGTTAGGTACCTGACTTTGGTCCGTGGTAACTTGTGGTTCTTGAACTTCTTCAAGATATATCTTGCTCCCACTGACCCCTTCATGGATAAACTCTTTCTCCAAGAAGGTAGCATGTTTCGCAACAAACACCTTTTGATCAGTTGGATGATAGAAATAATACCCTACGGTTTCTTTAGGGTATCCCACAAATCTACACTTATCGAATTTAGTCTGTAGCTTATCATTTTCAAACTTTTTGACATAAGCTGGACAACCCCAAGTCTTAACATGCTTAAGATTTGGTTTTCTCCCTTTCCACATCTCATATGGAGTCTTTGGGGCGGATTTGGTAGGTACCTTGTTAAGTAGGTATGCAGCCGTTTCTAGGGCATATCCCCAGAAGGAAATTGGAAGGTCGGTAAAACTCATCATGGATCGAACCATGTCCAACAGTGTTCGATTTCTCCTTTCAGATACTCCATTTAACTGTGGTGTACCTGGAGGAGTCCATTGTGAGATTATACCATTTTCTCTGAGACAATTGAGAAACTCACTGCTTAAGTATTCTCCACCTCGATCTGATCGAAGTATCGTAATACTCTTGCCCGTTTGTTTCTCTACTTCACTTCTGAACTCTTTGAACTTTTCAAATGATTCTGATTTGTATTTCATTAAATACACATATCCAAATCTTGAGTGATCATCAGTGAAAGTAATAAAATAAGAATACCCACCCCGTGCACTTGTTGTCATAGGTCCACAAACGTCTGTGTGAATCAATGCCAACAACTCTGTAACTCTCTCTCCTTTTCCACTAAAAGGAGATTTAGTCATTTTACCCATGAGACAAGATTCACAAGTTGGATATGATTCATAATCAGATAGCTCGAGGAGCCCATCTTTATGCAACTTGGATAATCTTGTTTCATTGATATGACCGAGTCTACAGTGCCACATATAGGTATAATTAATATCATCTCTTTTCCTTTTCTTAATTTGTTCAATTTGAAATATATTTTCTTGTAAGTCAAGTGTATAAAGTCCATTTCGCAAATTTCCAATACCATATAAAACATCGTCTTTATAAATAGAACAACCATTGTTCTTTATAATAACGTCAAAACCTTCCATATCCAATACAGAAATTGAAATAATGTTTTTAATAATATTCAGAACATAATAACAATTATTAAGATAAATGGATTTGCCCGAAGGCATTGCTAAACAATAAGTTCCTACAGCTAATGCAGCAACTTTTGCTCCATTTCCCACTCGTAGGATCACCTCATCTTTGTTCAGCTTTCTACTTCTGACCAGTCCCTGCACAGTATTATATATGTGAGAACCACAGCCGGTATCCAATACCCAAGTAGAATTATGACTTTCAGAAAAATTAATTTCAATCATAAACAAACCTTGATTGAAAGTCGAAGCTTCTCCAAGCTTCTTCTCTGCTAGAAACTTCTTGCAGTTCCTCTTCCAATGTCCCTGCTCATTGCAATGAAATCACATTCCTTTAGCTGGTTCAGGTTTCTTTTGCTCCTTTTCTTTCCCTTTTCCCTTAGCCTTCTTAGATTTCTTCTTTTCAGAAGACACCTTGGGCCTCTTCCTTTTATTGGAAGAATCCACCATCAAGACATGGTTCTTCTTGGATGAGAAGTGACCAGCATGTTAAGCAGCTCAGGTAAGCTGACATCTAGCTTATTCATGTGAAAATTAACCACAAACTGCGAGAAGGTCTCAGGGAGTGACTGCAAGACCAAGTCTTGACTCAACTCCCCATCCATGACGAACCCAAGCTGTCCAAGGCGTTCAATCAAATTGATTACCTTCAGAACATGAGTCTCGACGGCAGTGCCCTCGGTCATCCGAGATCGGAAGAGCTCCTTAGATATCTCATATCTAGCAGTCCTACTCTGTTCACCATACAACTCCTTGAGGTGAAGCAGCATAGCAGGAGCATCCATTTTTTCGTGCTGACGCTGAAGCTCGTTATTCATGGATGCGAGCATGATGCATTGAGCCACAGATGCATCATCTTGCCACTTATTGAAAGTGGCAATCTCTTCCTCAGAGGCTGTTTCTGAAACAGATTTAGGGATAGTGGAATTTAGGACATAAGAAATCTTTTCAGCAGTGAGAACAATTCTCAGATTTCTTAGCCAGTCCTCATAATTCGGGCCGGTAAGCTTATTTGCATCAAGTATGCTTCGTAGTGAGATTCGTGATTTTGACATTTTTAAAATTCTGCATGTGAAAAGAAAACATTTTAGCAAACATTCATTTTATTAACTTTGCATACCAAAATAAATTTAGGTCTTTATTTTAAATTGGTATCTCCCACTATTTTCATCAAACTATATTACCCTCACTCATATAGTTCGGCAACATCTAATTAAAGATTTTCTAGTGAGATTAAGGATCCCATTTCAAATGTATATAACCTTGTGGATAGCACAACAAACGATATACAAATAAATAGGTAGACAACTCTTGTCAATTTACATCACCATGTAACTCCTTTTATTTTGCCTCTTAAATCATAATGGTCATGTGTGTGCACATCCGAACTAAAATGATTTAAGTTAAGTCCAGCCTAGCACTTCCATAAATTCAAAAAAGAAAAATTTTCGTCCTTGTGGATAGCACAACAAGACTAGATCGTTCAATTTTCTTGATAAGCATCAAATGTGATTAATTAACATCTTAAATATTCAATACTCGTCTTGTGGATAGCACAACAAACTCATATTAAATATTTAATACTCTATTAACTAATCATGCTAGAAGGCGACGTTCGATATTCCAAATATCATTTGAACGCTTCAGACTTAATAATATTTTTTGAGGGGTTTGTTATTATTTGTCTCATCTTTTTAAGCGCGCATGCACATATATATATAAAATACGCGTCATTTTATTAAACATGCGAAGCATGTTTGTATAAAATATAATATATATAATATTTAGCATGCAATATAGAATACTATATTCTACCCGGATTGATTATGGACTTTTATTCTAGTTTGGTTCACTAGAGCCACCAAGTGAACCAAAAGGTCAAACCTAGGAGTGCAAGAATTTAAATTTAAATATAACTATTACATTTAAACCCTGGCTCCATACAAATGAGTCTTCACGCGTTCCTTGCTCCTTGGTCTCCAATTTCTTCAAAATAATTCTAACTATCTCTATTACATTAACTATTTAAAATTAAATAGAAACCTTGATCAGCAGTCAAGGGGAAGTACATAGAAAGGAGATAGAATTTACATCGAGAATAAAACTAGAGAAGACGAGGTACGCAGACCCCATTTTACAAAACCCATTCATTCAAGCATTCAACCAAAATAAAATCCAATCACATTGGTCATAGTTCATAATCAATCCCTTTTATTACCATACATATCATCATACGTATCAATAAAACTTATTCATCTCATGAAAATAAATTCATTCCATATATGTATTAATATTAGTTAATGGGCAAAAGTTTGCTAAACTTTGTTTTTGGAAAAATAAACTCTTTTATTTCATTCAAAAACAATTCCAAATTAAACTCTTTAATTTTAGCAATTCTGAAATCTCATTTCATATAAAATAAACATCTTTATTTTAAATCTTTATTAATTAAATAAACCATTCATTTAATTAAATAAAACAAAAAAAAAATTCAGTTCCTGTCAAGTGGCGCAGCTGCGCCAAGAATGTAAAGGGAACCGGCGCAGCTGCGCAGCATGAAAACCAGGAACAGCACCCGGCGCAGCTGCGCAGCAATATTGCCTTGTACCGGCGCAGCTTCGCAGAATCTGAAAATTTTTTGTTGCCCAGAACTCGATCCAATCGCATATCATACATGTATGGAATCACATAGACTGATAATTAGCACAAGATTGGCTCTGATAGCACTGTTGGGTTTGTACGTAACGCAATCATGCAATCAAATCACATAAATAGGGCGGAAGCGTAAAAAACTAGGTTTTCAAAAATTTATACAAACCCATTACCATGATCATTCTTATGCATCAATTATCAGTGAATGAAGAAGGAGAAAAACAGAATTATACCTTTGAAGATCCAAGCTTCCTCAGGTACAAGTTCTACTCCTTTGATTCCTTTGATTCCTCTGTAGTGGCTCCTTCCCTTGATCAATGTCAGCCACCCAAATGTTTGGCCTCTAACGGTGATCCACCAAGGAAGATGAAGAACTCAGTAAGATGGGTTATTGGCTTAACCCTTGTTTCTATCTCTATAGAATATGTGTACTCCCAACTCTTTAAAAATTCACGTACCTTATTTCTGATATAAGACTCTCTTATATAGATATTAGGTTAACCCTCCTAATCCAATTAGAATAGGGTTTTATTTAATTAATTAATTAAATACTTTTAATTAATTTATATCCTAATCTTTATTAGGATTGAGAGAGAGTACTGATATTATATTAATTCCTAAACTCCTTTAGAATTAAAATAATAATAATAATATTAATAAGACTCCTCTTATTAATTTATATTTAATATTTCTAAAATATTAATTAATAAACATTAAGCTATTTAATTTATTCTATCATCATAGATTAAATTAATTATACTTAATGCATTATTACTATCATGCCATTTTCTTCTTAAATAATTCTTCTTCATTTTATGGTGTGACCCTTTAGGTTCTCCATATTAAACCGGTTGTGAATAAATCAATTAGAATAATTCTAATCTTATTTAAATAAACAAATTAAACTAATAATCTATTTAAATAAATAACATTTATTCTACAATAGGGATAAGCCTCCCTAGCGATCAACGACTTTCCAGATAATATAGATTTCAACATTAATCATAAAAGAACCTGTGAGTTAATAGTTACCGTACAATTCAAGCCTTCCACCATACAATGTCCCAATTAAATATAAGACATGAATTTACTGTCAAGTCTTAATTTATTTAATCATATGTATTTCGATTAGAAAATGCACAACTCCAAATAATGCAAATTAGAAACCTCTTTCTAATTTCATTTTACCTTGGCCAAGGATTCCTGGGTTGTCATTTAACGAATCACATAAGACATATCTCCTCTTTTACTAGAGGTGGTAGATTCTTTATTGATCATTCATTATCTCTATATGTAACTCATTACACCCAAGCATACCCTATATATGCCTTAAAAGGCCTTAAGGAATTAGTCAAAGTATAATTTGTTACATACAAGATACTATGATGATCTCAAGTCCAAGGATCACATGTACTACTATCACATTAGGAATTCCTATTGACAGGCGAGTAAAACTCCATTAGGTATTCCATAGCGAGTCACGTTCAGTGAACTTATTCTCCAATAAGCACCTACATACTTGCTTTAGCGTCTCCTCACAAATGACCATGAGATCAGTCATCCTCATCCAATGAACAAGCAACATATGTACTAATCTATCCGGATTTACTAATCCCCATTTTAGTAATCCCACAATTGGGAACTATTTTAGTTTTTAAGCTTTCTAAGAATTTAGATCTCATTATCATGATCTCATCATGATTCTAAAAGCATTGCTTAAAACTATGGGTTATTTACATATTATAAAAACAGCACCATGTAGATAATTATATGCCTTAAATGAATATTTTATTAATAAATAAATAAGATTGTTTACAAAGTATGTGCTTTGTCATCATACATGATTGGCTTGTATGCACACTACTATCATATATATATATATATATATATATATATATATATTGACAGAAATATAGTCAACCAAAACTGGGAAGAGAACCCAGTGATGGTGAAAATCGCTTATATATGCATAAATATATATAAAAGCAGTAAACTACCTCTAATTTCATATCCGGGCTTGACAGAATTGAAATTTTAGTAGATATATAGTTAAATATATACAAAAAAGGGCCAAAACTGGACTGGGAAGATAACCCAATCCGGCAAAGTTGCCAAAACGAAGAGTTTAGTGCATTAAAGCTGCTGGAGCTGACGGATCGTCAATCCGAGTTGTAGAAATGCTAGAAAATCAGTTTATGTACAAAAATGTTCCAAATTTTGACGAAAACGGCCACCGAACTAAGTTTCGGGTATTTTTAGAAAACGAAACTTAACGTGCAAGTGTATAAAAGTACGAAGAAGTAATATTCACTTTCTGATCGTGAAAATATTTACAATGGACTGCTACACGGGCTTTTTGCCAAATCGTAGGCTCTATACGTCCAAATCTATCGGTTATTTTCTAATATGTGGTAGTATATAGGTATATCTACGTGTTAGAGTGAAAATATTTGGGTTTGGAAGAGGTGTAAAAGTTAAAAAATCGAACGGGCAGAGCTTTGATGCGTTTTGGAATTCTTGAAAATGAAGGGGGCATGTTTATTTATAGGCCAAGGAGCCTCCACTATACCTTTCTGGAAAACCCTCGCTGAGAGTGTCGCAATGACATGGGATAAAACATTTTCTGGGTCCAGGAAGACGGGTTCATAACTAGGTCTTTGATTCCCCGCATTTTATCCGTTGAGCTGTCTTGCGTCGTTTACACTTGGGATCATCATTATGGTTCATTCTGACTTTGATGGCATCAATTCGGCTTGATTTTTATCGAATCGGCTGAGAGTTGATAAAATGACCATTTTGCCCCTCTCGGGGTGGTCTTTGGTGGATCTGGCTTCCCAGGGTTATCTCTGGGGCTGAGCTGCACTTTCCAGATTGATGTCGAGGCTGATCTGTACTTCCCGGGCTGAGACTAGGGATGAATTGACACATCTTGGGTGGATGTCGAGGTTGACCTGTAACCCCTGGGTTGATGTCGGGGCTGATTTGACGGCCCGATATTGAGATCGGGTTGATCTGACAGTCAGATTGGAGATCGGAGTTGATTTGACTGTTCGATTGGAGATTGAAGTTGATTTGACGATTTGATTGGAGATCGGGGTGGATTTGACGGCCCGATATTGAGATCGGGAGATCGGAGTTGATTTGAAGGTCCGATTGGAGATTAGAGTTGATTTGACGGTCCGATTGGAGATCAAAGTTGATTTAATGGCCCGATATTGAGATCGGGGTTGATCTGACGGTCTGATTAGAGATTAGAGTTGATTTGATGGCCCGATATGGAGATCGGGGTTGATCTGATGGTCCAATTGGAGATCGGAGTTGATCTGATGGCCTGATATTGAGATCGGGGCTGATCTGACGGTCCGATTGGTGATAAAAGTTGATTTGATGGCCCAATAATGAGATTGAAGTTGATCTGGAGTACCAATATTGGGGATCGGATTTAAGTTGATTAACGGCTTTGCCCTCCTACAGTGTTAGTATTGGGGCAAAGAAAATTTTGAGTGTCTACACAAAGCATCAATGAAAGCTTGACAAAAGTAACTGCTAGGACTATGCAACAAAAATAAGTAGTAAATAATACCTACAATTCAGGGCAGATGAATTTTCTGCCCTTTTACCCTTTACGACTGATACAAGGAGTGATGCTCCAGTTGTCCAGGGTCAGGTCTTTCCTGACTGTAGTGATAAAGGGGTTGTTGTTATCCACCTCCTCTTTGATGATGACCATAATTGAATTTACAACAAGGTCAGCGTCTTTCTTTGGAACATTCTCTTTAGCCTTGTTTACGCAAGGGATCATGGGTTAATCTTCTGAATAGTCATCATCTGGGATATCTTTGTTCATACCCTCAGTATATGCAAGAAAGTACATCTTTGCAAATCGGCCTTACACTTCTTGTAGGAACCTTTCATTCCTTTCCTTGTTTTCCTTAACAGGAATCTGGATTTCTTTCTCACTAATTGGCTTACCCTTAGGAATCAGCATACCTGACACAGAAGCAGGAACTTTCCTCATAGGTTTCACGAATCTTGCATCCGTGAGATTTGGTAGCAGAATGGTGGATACATGAATCGGTTAATGCTTGTGCGGGTTCTTATGATTTAATCCATAGGAATAGCCTAATCCAGCCTTCCCTGTCTGGCTAGGTATCTGAACTGGATTTCTGATTCCCTGTTAACTTTTCCCTAGCCCTTTGTTAGGATAGAAACCCAAGGATATCATTTCTTGACCGACGAACATTACTTCGGAAGAAATTCTTGGCTTTAAGGCTGGGGCCTCAATAGGTCGATAGTGAGTGTTGCTCACTTCGAAGGCTTGAAGACTAGCTGACTCAACTCCCTCGTTGAGGCTGATAATAAGCATATCACCTTGTATATAGATTGGATACTCTGGTTCAGCATTAATAGTTACCAGATTGCCATTGATGATGTACTTTACCTGTTGATGAAGGGTGGACGGGATTGCTCCTACCATATAGATCCATGGTCTTCCCAACAGTAAATTATATCCCGTGGTGATGTTCAGCACTTGGAAGGATATGTAGAAAGTATGTGGACCAATCTCCACTGAAGTTCAATTTCTCCTACAGCATCTCTTCGAGACCTATCGAAGGCTCTTATGACTATATGACTGCTCTGGATTCGATTTGGATTGATATTCATCCTTTCCAAAGTGTCATAGGGACATATATTTAGGGAAGATCCTCCATCTATCAACACGCCTCCTATCACATATCTAGAGGATATCACTACTATATGCAATGACTTGCAATGACCAGTCCCTTCTGCATGTATGTCATTATCCGTAAAAGATATCACATTGCTGTTGAAAATGTGATCTATCAAGTGATGGAACTTTTCTGTATCTACTACTTTTGGCAAATGCGATTCTTCCAGTACTTGCATTAAGATTTTGAGATGATCGAGGATAGTACTAAATCCATAATGGATATCTGTCGGGGTGCCTCTTTTAATCTTTGCACCACCTTGGCTTCATTATGCCCCATTTTGCTAAGGAATTCTTCAATTATCTCCTCGGGCACTCTACCGTTGGTTTTAATTACTGGCTTTATTACTCGCTGAGGTGGATACAACAGGTTTTCCTTTGATACAACAGTAGTGTGATTTGATGTTGATCCCTCATTCTCCCCATAGTTCCATGGGACTCTTTTCAAGCAGATTAAGGGATATTGTGGTCTGAATGGCAATATCAATGGTTCTGATACAGCCACTTTCACAGGATTCTTTCCTCCTTTGTCCCCATTTCCTTGAATTGTTACGGGTATTGCAACTGTGTCCTTCTCATAGGAAATAACTATCATAATTTCTTTCGGACTCCATGTCAAAGGTGGAAATATCGCTTCTTCATTAGGAAAGCCATTATCTTGACTTACTTTTAGCAGTTTATCGCTTTCAATCAGGTTCTTACTTAGATGACGAAGTCCCAAACATTATTTTGTATCATTGTCGACGTTGGGAAAAAGATCCGCGGGTCAGGTCACAACCCGGATCTTTCATCTCTTCCTAAGTTATCTCTACCCTCACTCTTTTTATTGCGAAAAAGATTTTGAAGGGTTTTTTAGGAAAAGGCCAACATGTATTATGTCGACGATTTGAACGTTTTACAGAGTCGCCAGTTGGTAGATTTAAAAATGGTTGTACCAACTCATCCGAGTTTGTTTGAAAGAGGCCCAATTGCTGGACACTGTCAAAACTTGATCTTTGAAACCGAAGTTCTGAGTTCGGGAGCTTGGTTAAGTGTGGGGAAGGTGTTAGGCACCCCACAACTCCCGTGTAAACACAGTACCGCATCTTTTCAATATTTCCCTTAAAACTGAAATGCGTGTGTGAATGCTATTTGAAATTGGGCCTATGTTTGTTTGATTGAAAGCAAGGAAGTGCTTCGTTGAACCTATATACGAAGGATTTGATTTAATTTGCAAAAAATCTTTGATTTGATTTTCAAAAGTATTTAATTTGATTTGCAAAAGCTTTTCTTTTGATTGAATTTAAAATGATATTTTGAAAGCTGGTTATCAAACCCTTACGCTAACATAGGAATTGAAGCATATCACTACTTTCAATTTTATCTTTTTAGCCTTAAGGCTCAAATTGAATGGTGATTGTCAGGCTGCGAAGCATCCTCGACCACAGAAATAAATACAAGTGTCAGTCTCCTCATGGGCATGATAGCCATCCGAGGGACTCTGACACCAAAAACCATACTTTAACTATATTGAGACCTTAAATCCGGATAACCGTTTTAAGGTCTTGGTATGTACATTTTACAAAAAAACTGGCAGGGTACATTTGTAAAGTGGAGTTTGTCCATCGTGGGAATCAAATTCTGATCAGTTTAATCATGAATCCCACGATTCCTAGGTTCACATATGAGTAGCCAATAAACCTGCACAGTTCAAATTTGTACAGAAACAGATATATATCCCAAGATTGCCAGAACCGAGGATTCATTCAGTAAATCCTGGTTCGCATGGCCGAAGCGTCTTGTTCCCTCTAGATAGAGATCTAAGGGACGCGAGGTTGCTTTTGTAACTGAAAAATATCGATTTATATCAAATGAATATTTAAAGCATCAATTTAATAAAAAGTAAGTAAAGTAATATATATATAGTTATATATATAAAAGCTGTAAAGGGCGATGAGTTTTCACACCGGTGCTCGGACTGGACTTGAAATAAATAAATAAATAAATATATATATATATATATATATATATATATATATTGACAGAAAAGTAGTCAACCAAGACTGAGAAGAGAACCTAGTGGTGGTGAAGGCTGCTTATGTATGCATATTTATATATAAAAGCTGTAAAAAGGCAACAGAATAATCCAAGCCGAACAGAAATGTAAATGTACAGAAAAGTAGTCAACCAGGGACTAGGAAGATAACCCAGTAATGGTGAAGGGTGCAAAAAATAGTATAAATGCCACAAAATAATCCAGGCCGGACAGAAATGTAAATGTACAGAAAAGCAGTCAACCAAGGACTGGGAAGATAACCCAGTAATGCTGAAGTGTGCAAAAATAGTATAAAGGCCACAGAATAATCCAGGCCGGACTGAAATGTAAATGTACAGAAACGTAGTCAACCAGGGGCTGGGAAGATAACACAGTAATGGTGAAGTGTGCAAAAACAGTATAAAGGCCACAGAATAATCCAAGCCGGACAGAAATATATAAATATATATAGAGAGACAGAAACGTAGTTAACCAAGACTTGGAAGAGAACCCAGTGGTGGTGAAGGCTGCTTATATATGCATAAATATATATAAAAGCAGTAAACTACCTCGGATTTGACATTCGGGCTTGACAGAATTGAAAAGTTAGTATATATACAGTTAAATAAACACAAAAAAAAGCCAAACCCGGACTACAAAGATAACTCAGTCCGGCGAAGTTGCTTAAAATGAAGGTGCTAGTGCACTGAAGCTGTTGAAGCTGACGGATCGTCAATCTGAGTTATAAAAAAGCCAAAAAATAGAGTTATGTACAAAAATGTACCAATTTTTAACGAAAACAACCACGGAACTAAGTTCTGGGCATATTTAGAAAACGAAACTTGATATGCAAGTGCAAAATAGTGCAAAGAAGTAGGAATAAACTTTTGATCATAAAAATACTCACAATAGACTGCTACACGGATTTTTTGCCAAATCGTAGGCTCTAAACGTCCAAATCTACTGGTTATTTTCTGATATGCGGTAGTATGTGGGTATATCTACATGTTAGAGTGAAAAATTTGGATTTAGAAGAGGTGAAAAAGTCAAAAAATCAAACGGGCAGAGGTTCGCTGCGTTTCAGAATTCTTGAAATTGACGGGGGGTCACCTCATATATATAGGCCAGGGA
Organism: Panax stipuleanatus; assembly: GCA_020205555.1. NCBI lineage: Eukaryota > Viridiplantae > Streptophyta > Magnoliopsida > Apiales > Araliaceae > Panax > Panax stipuleanatus. The sequence goes on along the minus strand of CM035121.1, from coordinate 115,136,105 downwards.
GCCTCAACGCTACCTGCTGCTGTCGCAGGTAGAGGTGCGGCTCCTCTGGTGTGGCCCACATGTTTGGTTGAGTCATCTCGAAGTATGTGCACTCTGAGCAACGCGAGGTCGAAGTAGAAACTTTCTAACTTTTGATCGGAGTGTCCGTTTGAGGCGTGCTATACCTTTTCGGAAAGCCCTCGCCGAGAGTGTCACAATGACATGGGATAAAACATTTTTCGGGCCTAAGAATAAGGGTTCATAACCAGGTCTTCGATTTCCCGCAGTTTGTCCGTTGAGCTGTCTTGCGCTGTTTGCACTCGGGATCGTCGGTAAGGTTCGTTCTGACATTGGTGGCATCAATCCGGCTTGAGTATGACCTAATCGGCTTAGGATTGGTAAAATGATTGTTTTGCCCCTCCCGGGGTTGCCTTCAGTGTCGGCATGGCCTTTGGTTGACTTCTTGGGGTTGTTTTTAAGACTTGGATCACATTCGAGTCTGTTTGTCCTCAGTGTTATCTCTGAGGCTGAGTTTGTAATACCCGAGAATTTTTGAATATTAATAAATGAATATATTAATGAAAATAAATATTTATTTGAATATAAATAATTTGTGTTATGAGATGAGTTAACTCAATTATACTAAATTGAATAATTATAATAATTGAGAATATATGGATTTTGCAATAAACTCGTTGAATGCCTTGTGTAGCACAGTAATGAGAAATATTAATAAATGAAGGATTTACTACGTGAACAATTAATCAAATATTAATTGTTATTATGAAAGATGGAATATTAATGGTGATTAATAATATGTTGATTATTATTATTACGAATAATAGAATAATAATAAGCAACTTATTTATAAATATAATAAGATTTATATTTATTAATGTGATAATTAATCCTACGAATATTAATTAAGTGTTATTAATGATTACATTGATATATGAGGGATGAATTAATTAATATTTAATTAATTAATTAATTGCCCTTATAAATGATAAAACAAGTAAGTTATTAATATAATGAGATTATATTAATTGTTATGTGCAAGTATACAAAAATTAAACATATAAAGTATATGGGATACAACTATATTATATAGTGTAGTGCAACATTATGTGACTATACTATATATAGGAACCATGTATTAAGATTAATTAAACTATATAAGCTACATGATTTATGCCTATGTGACAATTGTATGTGAAGTATACATTAACATAATACATTATGAATATATTATAAACAATTGTTTTTAATAAAGAAGATGATGTAATGTGAGAATATCCGATTAAATTATATCGGTAAGATAAAATGTATATGGATTATATGTGTGCAAATTACACTTACTACATTATATGAATTACATTATGCCATTAAAATTACAACCTAAGCATGTATCATATGAATACAGCTTAGGTATATATATGATAACGTAAGTGCAAAATGACTTAAGTGTTGTATATATTACTAGAATGCTGAGATTGCTTGGCCTTGTCCCATATTGATAGTCACATTTCCTCACACGTGAATACATTATGAAGCTAGCCTACTCTCTATTCCTTAAATTCAACATTTCATAGCTCTCTAGCAAATGATGAACAAGGGAGTGGGCATAATAGTGTAATTCAACTACCAACTACTTACTCTCCCATGACCTTCATGTAATTCACCAATCTGATAGTTTGATTCATGGGAAGATTGCATTGTCTGGATTATAGTTCTTCTATAAATAATAGCTCTTCTCATCTCTTTTCAATTGCTGAGAATTGCTTGAATGTTAAGTTGAGAGCAATACATATATTAGTAATAGCATTCTAAGAATTGAGAGACTTCAAATTTGCAGCAAGCTCAATCTACATTGTAGAGGTATAATACTTCTAGCTCTTCATTTTTATTTTCTGTTAAAAGTTCTAATTCTTGATTATGCCAAATTGGATTGTAATTGGATTGTAATTGGGTTGTAGAACACTTATTTAGTTGTTATATGAACTTATATACATGTTTAGCCTGCAATGGGATTGTTTGGAGTCGATTTGGTTATAAAATTTGGGAATTGGCCTAGTTTTCTGTAGAAGCAGGCCACTGTCTGGGACGAACCAGACACGGCGCAGCTGCGCTGGTTTATAACTGAGGCGCAGCGGCCTCTGGAATTTGTTTTGTGCATTCTGCTTGATTCTATTAAGTATTAATTGTTTAATATGGCTTAAACAAGCATGTTAATAGGTTTAACATGCCTATATAAGTATATTAACATGACATGCACTTGTGTTGCTATGATTGCATGCAAGATTAATGGAACGACATATAACGTTGAAGTGAACTTAAAGTTTCCTAAATAAACTTTAACATATATGAACCATGACTATATTCTGACTTTGAGCATGTTAGTATGACCTAGAAATGCATGAAGAATGTGATACCATGTATGTATATGTTTCATGATATAGGATTTATAATTCCTTTGTTAATGACCAAACTCGTTAGACTTGGTGTTAGAGAACATTTTCAAGTAAAGCTTGGTATATCAAAGCAAATATACATGAATACTATATGATGTACATTCTGATCTTTAGAAGATGTTAACATGACTTAACTACATATAATAAGAGCTTTAAAGTTGTCTTGTATGTGTTGAATTGCATCATTCAAGTTTAAGATGATTTCAAAGGCAAACTTGAATATGTTTTCAAACATATTACATTAGTATAAGTAGTTAAGTTCTGAATAATCTAAAATAACATCTTTACATTCATTATGTCTCTAAACATGGTTCTTATGTGGTTAATATAAGGGTACTAGACCAAGCTTGAGTTTGAAGCATGTTCAAAGAACTAAACGATGCTAGTTATGAATAAATGATATGAACACTATGAGCATGTCTAAATCAAGTTATGTGATCACTTCACATGTTTACATGACAAACATAATAACTTACGTGAATTCATGGCGTTGCATGGCTCTAAGTCGTTAGAAACCATGATTTAGAACTATAGCATGTATGATTGAAAAGCATGTCTAAATCAAGTTATGTGATCACTTCACATGTTTACATGACAAGCATGATAACTTACGTGAATTCATGGCGTTGCATGGCTCTAAGTCGTTAGAAACCATGATTTAGAACTATAGCATGTATGATTGAACTTGGAAAGGTTGAACAAACATGGAAAGACCCTTTAACATGTATATATGTTATGTGATATCATATGTTGATACTTGAACCCGACTTTGACGGTTAACTTACAACAATGCTATAACTTGCTAAAAAGAGTATGTTTGCTAATTCGTTGTGATCATATGTGATAATGACGACATGTAAACTTCATTAACCCGAAAAGAGGAACCTTAAGGATAAAAGATAATGTAAGTTATGTCAATCTAGAGTCGTGAAGTGATATAGTACTATGCGTGATATATGACGATATAGTAAGATTTAAGACTTAATTTATAAGTGGATGGTATATATAAGATAAAGCATAATGTTAAACTATATGACTAATGGATATCATATATACGTAACTATATTACGATAGGAATTCAAAGTGTTGATTAGCTTTACGTGGATAGAATACGCATAAGGCAATTTTCCTTAAACCCGTTCTTGTATTATTAATCGCAAGTATCCTATCCTTGTAATTACTTTATCCAAGGAACGTTGTAAGCAAGTTCCTAACCTTACTCTTTATTGAGCGTTCGTAAATCTTGTGCTATTATTGTCGTACAAGTAAATCTTTGAGATTGCAAGTCATGTATTATAAACTATATACTTCATGAATAAGATAAAAATTGATTCATATTCTTCGAGCTTTAAATCTTGGGATTGAACTTATAACTGTTGTGATCTATGCCATTTGATTCGGCTAGACTTATATTGTTGAAAGGCCACCCAAACTAATTGATTAGTGCGGGATCTTGTGTTTAACTGAGATGAACAACCTTCTTTGAAGGGAAATTATACTTGTCAGGAGACCGACGTGCGCACTTTAGTACGATTGAACGATATTCATACCGTAGGGTAGTTTAGGCTGATCACCTGTTGTATTTGTTTTATTGGATTATCAGTATATTTCTGTTAATTCTAGTAGAAGTTCATAGTCCTTAGTGACTGCTTAGTATTCAGTTATCTTGAAATCTTAAATTAATTTAGTATTGAATCATATTGATAGTGTTCTGTCCTTAGCAACTGTTATTAAGAACTGTTGATATTCTTGCTATTCTTGAACTATCATACCTTATTATACCCTTTTTGGGATTCGAGAACTATATTACTCACCCTTATTGTTATATTACTTGCTGAGCAAACTTGTTGCTCAGTCTTTCTTTCCCTAAAATATTTCAGTTAAGGCAGAGCAGTGCGGACCCTTGGGCACAGACAAGGGCAAGGGAAAGGCTACCGACTAGCTAATCCCTTTTATGTTTTAAATATTATAATGTTATATTAAGATGATGTAGTAAGACTGGATTTGAATATGTTTAAGCTTAAGTTAGATTATGTAATAAGTCGTTATTTGATATTATTATGTAATCTATTATGTACTGTAGGTTGCGAGACATGAGGAAATAATTATAATAAATCATTGTATATTATTCTAGATTTTCCGCTGTGATTGTGTGACTTTAGTTATTATCGTATTACCATGAGAACGCGACGAACCGAATTCGAGAGACTAGTGGCGGTACGAATTTGGGGGCATCACAGAGTTGGTCATTCCAGATTTTCCTCTGGAGATGTTGTGGAGCTTCAGGTTCGTTCCCCAAGTTGACTTGACTTCCCGGGTCGAGATCGGGGCTGACCTGTACCTCCCGGGTTGAGACTGGGGCTGCTCTGTACCTCCTAGGTTGAGACCGGGTTTGAACTGACTACCCAATATTGAGATCGGGGTTGATTTGAAGGCCCGATTGGAGATCGGGGTTGATTTGATGACCCGTAATTGAGATCGGGGTTGATATGACGGCTCGATTGGATATCGGGGTTGATTTGATGGCCCGATATTAAGATCGGGGTTGATCTGACTGCCCGATTGGAGATCGGGGTTGATTTGATGGCCCGATATTAAGATCGGGGTTGATCTGACTGCCCAATTGGAGATCGAGGTTGATTTGATGGCCCGATATTGAGATCGGGGTTGATCTGACGTCCCGATTGGAGATCGGGGTTGATTTAAAAATACATTTTTGCCCTCCTACAGTGTTAGTAACAGTGAAAGAAAATTTTGAGTGTCTAAAGATGCCCCTCTTTATCATGCTCATGCAATGTAATGGAATGAGCAGGATAAAGATTGCTAGACACTTGAAATGCAAAGGCAAAGGGGATGCAATGCAGGATATGATATGCAAGGAGTATCAGATACCTTTGAGGAGGTGGGGTTATCACTGATGGATTGCATTAGTTTCTGCTGGGGATGATGTTAATAGGCTACCACGAACTATTTTTTGTCATTTTCTACTGGGGATGACATCACTCATGATAGCTTAGGGCTGACATTGTCAGACGACTACTAGTAGGGGAACCACTGACGTGCTTGTCAGAGATGAGCTATCACAGATTGTTCTCGTCTTGCTCTGCTGGGGATGACGTTCTCTGCGATAGATTCATTGATTTAGATGGGAATGATACTATTGATGCTACCTTGGTTTGAGACCAATGGTTTCCCTATCCGGCGGTACTCTTTGCAGGACTGATTTCCCTTCGACTGGTGTTGTTGCACATTTCTAAAGGCTCCACCGCTGGGGACACTTCTCGATTATCGAGTCTCCTCCATGGATGCTTCCACTATCCAATCTGATGAGAGTTTATGCCGTTATTTTGCAATAGGCGGTTGAATCACCAATTCTTCTTGGTGCTTCTTTTGAGGATGTGTATAACAATTCCATCCTCGGGGATGGACTATTATATGGTTTCCGTCATCAAATCACTTCCGATGCTTCGCGGAGGTTGCTCCAACTGCCGAACTATCATCGGTCAGTACCCGATGCTTTGTTGGGGTGTGCCAACGGCTGAACTGGACTCGGTCTGTACCCGAAACTTCGTTGGGGTTGAACCAACGGCTGAACTGGATTCGATCTATACCCGATACTTCACTGGGGTTTAGCCAACGGCTGAACTGGATTTGGTCTGTACCCGATACTTCATTGGGGCTAAACCAACGGCAGAACTAGATTCGGTCTGTACCCGATACTTCGCTGAGGTTGAACCAACGGCTAAACTGGATTCGGTCTGTACCCGATACTTCGTTGGGGTTGAGCCAATGACTGAACTGGCTTTGATCTGTACCTGATACTTCACTGGGGTTGAGCCAATGGCTGAACTAGATTCGGTCTGTACCCGATACTTTGCTGGGGTTGAATTAACGGCTGAATTGGATTCGGTCTGTACCCGATACTCTAAAAGTGGCAATTTTTTGACAGTTTTGCGCAGTTCTTCTCGTAATTTTCTAGCAGTTGGCATTGTTGATCCCCGGATATGACTTTGAGATGAATACCAAGGGTTTCCAGAGTGTCCCCCTTTTTGTCAGAATTACGCTGCTTAAATGCAGAATTTCAGGACAAATTGCTCAATCGCATAGCGATTGTTCTTCAGATTTGATGTGGCAGCACATAGAAATTCCATTTTAACCTGAACCGAACTAAGGTCGGGGGAGTGGGACCCACCTTGGGGAGCTGCAGGGTAAAATTTTTCAACCCGAGCACTTAATAAGGGTGCAATTTTAACTCTACTGGGGATTTTTTGACTGACCCATGCACGTTTTTAGGATTTATCTTTTGAAAAACATGCAGTTTTGACTTTACATGGTATTTTTGACTGACCCATACATGTTTTAGGACTTAGAAATGCATAGAGTACTGATTTAAAATAATAAGCCACAGGTTTTAGGCTTACCACACCCTTTCTGAGGTGATTTGGAGACTTTTTTCAGGTCGTCGCCAGAGCGTAGTCATGGATGAGATAATCTCTGGGCGGGTGATCTCTATTGACTTCTTGATCGATCATTTTGGTGAGCTTGATAGCTATGATCGACATGTTGGGGATTTTATTATTTCAGCAGAGGCGTGGCATCTGGCCAGGGTAGATATTCTGCTGATGTGCATTGTGGCATACGTCTGCATGCCTCTACGCTTGGATCACCTGGACGTGGGATTGGTAGATGTTGTTCAGGCCCTTAGACATGGTAGTACCATTATCCCGATGATATTAGCTGAGACGCTGCGGTCAACCACTCACTGTATTACCCACCCGGAGGGGTTCTTTAGGGGTAGTTCAGTCTTGCTATACATATGGCTGATGTCCCATATCCGTCTGATTGGATCTTTTAGGCATTATGGGTATTGTTTTTCCCATAATATATCTATATCCTACTCCTTTCAGCCGGCGAAGTGTACCGATGCAGCGACATGGTCGGTATTTTATCTGATATTGATCATCCGTTCGTGATTTTGCCATACTCAGGGTTAGCTTCCCCATATAGTTTCATCACCCATGCACCTAGTATGGATTACTTGCCCCTAGCGGGTTTGAGGGGAGTGACCACTTATCATCCCCTGGTTGTTATGAGCCAGTTTGATCAATTCTAGAGCTTGCACCGATTTTAGGGGTCTACTGATCAAAGGATGTCGGCTTCATCCATGTCATCTGCCGACTTGGTTTGAGTGTATGAGTGTTGGACTCACAGAGAGAGGGCTGATTTCTCCAGTAGCCATTCGGACCGTTCTCCAGAGTATTCTGCGTAGCTGGAGGCAGATATGGCAGCAGTAGCAGGTGCCCATTTATCTCCTATTGTAGATTTAGATGAGGAGGAGCCTATAGAGGATCCTGAGTCTCCTACCGAGGATGAGTTATTCATGGGTTTGACAGCTGCTTTGGTTAGTGACCCACCGACTATTCCTGTAGGCACAGATTCGGCTTTAGCGAACTCGCTATTTAGGATGACCTTTGAGAGAGATTCGACTGGAGTGCAGATGTTGACAACCTTGTCTGGCAGAGATATAACTTTAGCTGAGAGAGAAATGCTTCTAGCCGCTCAGGATGCTGGCTTGATAGAGAGAGAGGAACTCCGATCTGCCAGAGATGCAGCTGTTGTGGAGAGGGATGAGATCCGCTCAGCCAGGGATGCAGCTTTTGCTGAGATCGAGGAGACTTTGATTGCTAGAGATGCAGCTTTTGCGGAGAGGGATGAGGCTATAGTTTCTCATGATTTCCACATTGCTAATAGTACTGCTCTTTGATCTTATACTCACGGTCTAGTTACCGAGATGAGTGTATATATTGACGACCACAGCGCCATACTGTAGATGACTGTAGAGGTTTTGAGCCGTATGGAGGCTGAGGGTATTGCATTTGTAGCTGCTCCTCCATCTTCAGAGAGAGATCCCATGGTGGCATTGTTGGCCCGCTTATCCTTGGGTCCATAGACTAGCTTTATTTTTTCCTGCACAGACTAGATAAGCCATTTTTGTCATACACAGGGCATTATGTATATATTAAACAGTTTTATATTATAGAAATATATTTTTGAGTCACTTCCCTGTTTGGAGATGTATCGTCATTGCTGAGGGATTACCACTTCTTTCACGACTCACTGTTGTTGATGCATCTTGAGCTTCTCCTTGATGGACTGACAGTTGAGATGTCAGGGAGTATCTCAGATGGGCCTGTTGACCAGGGTAGCTTGGTAGGATTTAGCTTCTGTATGTCTTTGGTGTCTTGGGACTTGTTTTTATTGGGGTTTTTATTTTTCCTTGAAGGTCAAACCGCGCCGTAAATGGCTGCCTACGTACTCCCGGGTTGAGGGAGATCAGGTCATTTGTAGTTCTGGCTTTATATGAGTGAGGCTTTGAAAAACTGTATCTAGGGCTTTGAGTTTGGTTTGATGAGTTTTTGAATTTTTATTTGGTTAGAGGGTTTTTGAATATATTTTATTTATTTTTTTATTTTGACCGCACCAGAAACGGCTGCCTACGTATTCCCGGGCTGAGGAAGATCAGGTCTTTCGTAGTTTCGGCTTTTAGTTAAAAATCGAACCTAATTTGATTTGTAGGATCTGGATGTGGGTATACATGTGCTTCAGACATAGTACCTTTTTATGGTGTCTGAGTTAATGAGTTGGAGAAATTCGCTCCCGTCCATTTTTTGTAATCTGATAGCTCCTCCCGTCAACACCTCATTGACAATGAAAGGGCCTTCCCAATTAGGGGCGAACTTTCCTTTAGCTTCGTCTTAATTGGCTAAAACCTTCTTCAGCACCAAGTCATTTTTTTTAATTGCCGTATTTGGACCTTCTTGTTGTAGGATCAAGCAATCCTTTGCTAATATAACTGTCAGTGGAAAATGGCTGTAGCCCTCTTTTCATCGATTAGATACAGTTGGTGGTATCGGTCTTGCAACCACTGGTCTTCAACTATCTGAGCATCGATCAATACTCGTAATGATTCCATCTCTACTTCTATGGGGAGGACTGCTTCCATGCCATAGACCAATGAATAGGGGGTAGCCCCAGTAGAGGTGCACATTAACTTCTTGTATGCTAACAGCATGAAAGGCAGCAAGTCAGGCCATTCTTTGTGATTGGCGAACATTTTTGGCATGATCTTTTTGATGTTCTTGTTGGCTGTTTTGACAGCACCATTCATCTTGGGCAGATAAATGACGGAATTGAGATGCTTGATGTGGAACTTACTTCACAGTTCTATCATCATCTGATTTTTCAGGTTCTTGACGTTGTCTGATATGATCACCTCTGGTTGTCCATACCGACAGACGACATTATTTCTGATGAAACCAATGATGACCTCTTTTGTGACTTTGGGAAAAGAGGCTGCTTCAAACCATTTGGTGAAGTAATTGATCATGGTGAAGATGACTCAATGACCATTGTTGGCTTTTGGTTCCACTGGGCCAATCACGTCCATTCCTCACATGGAAAAAGGTCAGGGCGAACTCATGTTGTGTAGCTCATTTGGAGGAGCGTGTATGGCATTTCCATGTACTTGGTATTAAAAGCATCTCCTGACGTGATCGTCGCAGTCAGAGAGATCCAATAATGCCCTGTTCTTAGTATCTTCTTGGCCAGCAGATGACCGCTCATGTGTGGACGACAGACACCACCGTGGATTTCATCCACCAGTCTCTGGACTTGATCTTTGTCAAGGCATCTTAACAGGCCTATTCCAGCATCTCTTTCGTAGAGGGCATCCCTACTTAGATAGAACTTCATAGCCATCTTGTGAATTCGCTTTCGCTCGGATTGGCTTGTCCCAGTGGGTGTAGATCCATCTCGTAGATATTCTTTGATGTCTTGATACCAAAGCTGCTTGACAGGAGGTATTTCATCTGATACTTCTTCAATGTAATTCCCGTATGTCGGGGCTTTCTGAACTATGAATTTGATGTTGGGAAACCCACTCCTATTGGAAATGCGGATTAATGAAGTCAACGTTGCCAAAGCATCAGCGAAATCATTCCTACCCCGAGGAATATGGCTGAAAGTTATGTCTTCAAATTCCAGGGATATTCGGATGACCTACCGATGATAGGGCAGCAAATGCAGTTCCTTTGTGTGATATGCCCCAGTGGATTGTCTAATGACCAACACATAGTCTCCAAAGACCAGTAGATGTTTGATACCTGTTGGGTATTTTCTACGCGCTACACACAAGTGTACGTGGTCAACAAGTAATATAGTGATAAATCAAAGATCGCACCCAGCAGAGACAATAATTATTGCTTAATCAAACAATTACCAATTTTATAGTATCTCAACTTTATCAAACTAGCAGTCAAATGATGTTTTTATAACTAAATTATTAATTAAAAATAATCGCACACTAAATTGAGAATTTAAGAGATTTGAGAGAACTAAGCCCACAACTTCACTTATGATTGCATTTTTGACAATTATCCTTTTCCCCAGTTTATTTTAGTTACCCCCAGATTATTAATCAAAAACACTAAAGTAGATAAAACCACCTCACGATGCATAATATTCGTACTCATTTGCATCCACATATGATAGATTCAAGCAAGACATCCTAATTAACGAACTCACTATATTTATATGTGAATTATAGTTAATAAAAATTTATTACCAAGTTCTCTTTCAGATTACATATGGTGTAAAGGCATACATCTATCCTAAACACGAATCATAAATTCCATCTATGCAGAATTCGCGAACATATGTCACTATGGCCAGTTCTAATCTCCTATGTTCCTTCACAAGTTCATAGGAAATAACATAATAATCGTTGATCAGGCAATTATATTAATGAATTACACCCAGGAATAACATCCATAAATTGAGTTTTAACGATAATTAATCATCCATTACAATCAAATATCTGTTGTAGGCTTAAAATGAATTTAGTTCATCATAGATAAATAAAATCCAGTGATCAACATCAAACTAAACATCCTGAATATAAGATAAAAAGATAGAGAAAAGGTAGACACTAGAACAATATCACCGATCTCCACTTCGATCTCGAGTCCGTCGTGTCAATTTGATGCCTCAGTCCTCCAAGCGAGTTCAATCCTTCAATTAGGGCTTCTCCCTCTGTTCAAGTCTCCTTATAATAGCCGTATATTCCCTCTTTTATATGCTCCCAGCCGCAACACTAATTAGCCCTTATTTTCTCCACAATCCCAATCAGAACATGAAACTGATTACATTCCCTGCCAGAGGCCCGCCCCGGTGGCAGTTTTAGCATTGGCTGCGCCCGCCCTGGCGGGGGGTCTTTATCTCAAGTGCACATTTTTGCACCCCTGCCCCAGCGGGGTTTTTGGCTTGGAGACGCCCGGCCCAGCGGGGGTCTTTTCCTGCAAAACTCAACTTTTTGCCCTTTTTCTTCCCGGTTTCTCTTCAAATCAAATCCTGCACAATCATAACATGAAACTAGGTAAAATAATACTAAAACAACTCAAAGTAAGCAAGAAACAAGCTATAACGGATATCAAATCATTGGTATAAAACCAACTCATCAATACCCATGGATTGGGCTAGTTTCAACCGCATTATATAGCCTTCATACTCGGCCATGTTGCCAAATTGAAGTTTGGTAGCCACAGGATATTTTTCTCCTATACCAGAGATAAGGGCTGCCCCAGCTCCGGCACCTTCCATGTTTACCGCTCTGTCAAAATATATTTTCCATGGTTGGACTGTATTCTCTTGCTGGAGTGGTTGAATTATCATGATTCCATCATCTGGGAAATAAGTCTCCAGGGGCTCGAACCGTCCTGAAGGTGCTTCAGCTAATTGATCTGCAATGCCTTGACCTTTGATTGACTTCTGAGTCACGTAGACAATGTCGAACTGTTGTAGGATCAACTGCCATTTAGATAGTCAACAGTTCAATATTGGTTTGCTGAATACATATTTGAGTGGATCCATACGGGATATGAGGTAGGTCGTGTGCCCATGGAGGTAATGATGTAACCTCATAGCGGTCTATGCTAATGCACAGCATGTTTTCTCGATCAGGGTGTATTTCTATTCAACACTGCTGAATCTTTTGCTGATGTAGTAGATGGCTCTTTCTTTGCTACTATCATCTTTATGTCCTAACATGCAGCCCATTGTGTTGGCATTAACGGACAGGTATATGAACAAAGGAACTCCATCCCTCAAAGGTACCAAAACAGGTGCTTTGATTAACTGTCTCTTGATGGCAAGGAAGGCTTGTTGACAATCCTCATTCCATTTGGTGGAGGAATTCTTCCTTACTAGCTTGAATATGGGTTCACATGTTGCTGTGAGCTGGGAAATGAATTGGCTTATGAAGTTGATCCTTCCCAAAAATCCACGTATCTCCTTCTCTATTTGAGGTACTGGCATCTCGGTGATGGCTTTGATCTTGGCAGGGTCTAGCTAGATGCCTCGATTACTCACCAAGAATCCTAACAGCTTGCTCGCTTTGACGCCAAAAGCACATTTGGCGGGATTCAGCTTGAGGTTGTACTTGCGCAACCTATTGAACAGCTTCCTGAGATGACGGATGTGATCATCCTCCCTCCAAGATTTGACGATGATTTCGTCCACATAAACCTCTATCTCTTTATGCTTCATGCCATGAAATAGGGCCATCATGGCTCGTTGATACGTGGCTCCAGCATTGATGAGGCCAAAGGATAGTCGCCTATAGCAGAAGGTTCCCCAAGGAGTGATGAAAGCTATTTTCTCCCGGTCCTCTTCAGCAACCATGATTTGATGGTAACCAGCAAAACAATCTACGAAGGAATACATGTCGTACTATGCAGTATTGTTGATTCGGATGTGGATGAAAGGTAACGGGAAGTTATCCTTAGGGCAGGCCTTGTTCAAGTCCCGATAATCCACACATACTCGTACCTTCCTTCCGGGCTTAGGCACGGGAACTATGTTTGAAAGCCACTCTGGGTAGGTTGATATTATGATAATCCTGGCTTTAAATTGTTTAACAACTTCTTCTTTACCTTTCAGACTCCATTCAGGTTTCAATCTCCTGAGCTTCTGTTTGACTGGCTTGAATCCATCCTTGATGGGCATTCGATGGATGACAATGTCTGTAGAGAGGCCAATCATGTCTTCATGTGACCATGTAAACACATCCTGGAACTGTGTTAGGAGTTCGATCAAGTCAACTTTTTGGTCTTGGGTGAGGTCTAAACCTATCTGGATTTCTTTGATGTTTTTGAAGGTTCCTATGTTAATAGTGGTGGTTTGGTCGAGGTTTGGTTTGGGTTTGTCTTTGACCCATTCTTTGATCTCCTCAGGCACCTTATAGTCATCTTCCTCCTCTTGATCAATATCCATCAAGTAGAAGTTCAGTTCTACATCAAAGTCGTAGTCACTTTGACAGGTTGGCATCTCATTAGCAGAGACAAACACATCCAACGCTTGAGTCCTGAAAATAAAAAGACTTTCATCTTAGATATATACAACTGCTTAAATATACATAGCATTCTGCAAAGCATGATAAAGTTGCTGCTATAGCTGTGCAATTAAAAGTAAGCAGTAAATGAAAGCATGATTAAAGGGAAGATTGACTCTCTCTACCCCTTTACCCTTTTCAACTGAGGCAAGGGACACTGCTCCAGTTATCCAAGGTCAGATCCTCATGAACCTGGAGGATCAGGGATTTTAGATTCTAAATTTTTTGGGATAACGAGCCCCGGGGAAGATACAGAGGTCGGAGTAATTAACACTGCCGAATGCCCCAGTCCCTTTGATAGACCGGAGAGTTTCTTCCATTTGTTGTACCTTCTTGAGAAGGTCACCAGCTTCCTGTTCTTTGCTGAGGGTGGTGATTGTAGGGGTTTTTTTGGTTGTGTTCTGGTTCTTTGGTCCAAAAATCTGAGTCTCGGCCTTTTCGGTCTCTTGACTACCAACTGGTGCTCCTGGTTCTGTATAAATTTGAGCTTGCTTCCCTTTAAGGGCCTTGCTTTGTTCTCTTAGAAAACTGGCTAGTTCAGCTATCTGATTTCTCAGTCCTTCGAACTCTTCCCTAGATACAGGAGTGGACTCTGTTTGAGCACTCGAAGTCATGTCCGTTGATGGACTCTGTGCTTTCTTAGACTTAGATCTAGTGACAGGACTAATTTTTTCACCTACACCAAAACGTAGGCGTGTCAATTTCCTGAGGTAGGTAGGGATAGGATACATGATGTGGATTTTAATTTTATCCGGCAAATCAGAGGTCAGTTGTTTTGATGACAAGATGATAAGAGGTATTTACATTGGAATTGAAAACTAGACATTGAATTGATAGAGGAAGTCATGAAGAAGATTCCCGTCGGATTTGGTTAATTAGAGGCTGACCTATCTAAGGTTACTCTCGTGGCTTTTTGGCATGAAGGTTTCCAGATCATCACAATATACTAGAGGGAAAATTAATCCGATCTTTCAACTGGAGCGAATCTGGGTGGTGCATTTTCATGAGCCCCAGAGACTTAGCCGATCCCCAGAGACATTACTTATCACCGACGGGTTTTACCTCCTTGTGAGAGGAACACAACATACATTCACATACATCGCCCTTACCGTATGCATATGATAACAATTCGTGCGAAGCACTAATATGGGTGCGAAGCACTAAAAAAAGCAGGAAAGCATTCATTCACATTCATTCAATGTAAAGACGCAGCAATCACGCATTCATTAATGTGGAGACGTAGAATTTCACGCATTTATAGTTTTGAAAGGGAAATATTTGAAAAGATTTGAAAGCGGCCTAAGCCCTCTACTATTCCCAGCAGAGTCGCCA
Organism: Panax stipuleanatus; assembly: GCA_020205555.1. NCBI lineage: Eukaryota > Viridiplantae > Streptophyta > Magnoliopsida > Apiales > Araliaceae > Panax > Panax stipuleanatus. The sequence continues at coordinate 115,120,877 of CM035121.1, read as the reverse complement.
CCTGTCGACGTCGGGAAAAAAATCCGCGGATCGGGTCACAACCCGGATCTTTCATCTCTTCCTAAGTTATCTCTACCCTCACACTTTTTATTGTGAAAAAGATTTTGAAGGGTTTTTTAGAAAAAGGCCAACATGTATCATGTTGACGATTTGAACGTTTTACAGAGTCGCCGGTTGGTAGATTTGAAAATGGTTATACCAACTCAACCGAGTTTGTTTGAAAGAGGCCCAACTGCTGGACACTGTCAAAACTTGATCTTTGAAACCGAGGTTTTGAGTTCAGGGGATTGGTTAAGTGTGGGGAAGGTGTTAGGCACCCCCATAACTCCCGTGTAAACACGGTACCGTATCTTTTCAATATTTTCCTTAAAACTGAAATGCGTGTGTGAATGTTGTTTGAAATTGGGCCTATGTTTGTTTGATTGAAAGCAAGGAAGTGCCTCGTTAAACCTATATACGAAGGGTTTGATTTGATTTGCAAAAAGTCTTTGATTTAATTTGTAAAAGTATTTAATTTGATTTGCAAAAGCTTTTCTTTTGATTGAATTGAAAATGATGTTTTGAAAGTTGGTTATCAAACCCTTACGCTAACATAGGAATTGAACCATATCACTACTTTCAATTTTATCTTTTTAGCCTTAAGGCTCAAATTAAATGGTAATTGTCGGGCTGCGAAGCATCCTCGACCACAGAAATAAATACAAGTGTCGGTCTCTTCATGGGCATGATAGCCATCGAAGGGACTCTGACACGACAAACCATACTTTCACTATATTTAGACCTTAAATCCGAATAACTGTTTTAAGGTCTTGGTATGTACATTTTACAAAAAAACTGGCAGGGTACATTTGTAAAGTGGAGTTTGTCCATCGTGGGAATCAGATTCTGATCAGTTTAATCATGAATCCCACGATTTCTAGGCTCACATATGAGTAGCTAATAAACCTGCACAGTTCAAATTTGTACAGAAACAGATATATATCCCAAGATTGCCAAAACCGAGGATTCATTCAGTATATCTTGGTTTGCACGGTCGAAGCATCTCGTTCCCACTAGAGAGTGATCTAAGGGATGCGAGGTTGCTTTTGTAATTGAAAAATGTCGATTCATATCAAATGAATATTTAAAGCATGAATTTAATAAAAAGCAAGTAAAGAAATATATATATATATATATATATATATATATATATATATATATACAGTTATATATACAAAAGCTGTAAAGGGCGATGGGTTTTCACACCGGTGCCCGGACTAGACTTGAAATATATATATATATATATATATATATATATATATATATATATTGACAGAAAAGTAGTCAACCAAGACTGGGAAGAGAACCCAGTGGTGGTGAAGGCTGCTTATATATGTATATTTATATATAAAATCAGTAAAAAGGCAACAGAATAATCCAGGCCTAACAGAAATATAAATGTACAGAAAAGTAGTCAACCAGGGACTGGGAAGATAACTCAGTAATGGTGAAGGGTGCAAAAAATAGTATAAAGGCAACAGAATAATCCAGACTGGACAGAAATATAAATGTACAGAAAAGTAGTCAACCAGGGATTGGGAAGATAACCCAGAAATGGTGAAGTGTGCAAAAATAGTATAAAGGCCACAGAATAATCCAGGCAGGACTGAAATGTAAATGTACAAAAAAGTTTACCAGGGACTGGGAAGATAACCCAGTAATGGTGAAGTGTACAAAAGCAGTATAAAGGCCACAGAATAATCCAGGCCGGACATAAATATATAAATATATATATAGAGACAGAAACGTAGTCAACCAAGACTGGGAAGAGAACCCAGTGGTGGTGAAGGTTGCTTATATATGCATAAATATATATAAAAGTAGTAAACTACCTCGGATTTGACATCTGGGCTTGACAGAATTGAAAAGTTAGTATATATATACAGTTAAATAAACACAAAAAAAGGCAAACCCGGACTGGGAAGATAACCCAGTCTGGCGAAGTTGCTTAAAACGAAGGTGCTAGTGCACTGAAGCTGTTAGAACTGACGGATCGTCAATCCGAGTTATAGAAATGCCAAAAAATGCAGTTATGTACAAAAACGTACCAATTTTTGACAAAAACGGCAACGAAACTAAGTTCCGGACATATTTAAAAAACGAAACTTGATATGCAAGTGCAAAATAGTGCAAAGAAGTAGGAATAACTTTCTGATCATAAAAATACTCACAATGGACTGCTACACGGGCTTTTTGCCAAATTGTAGGCTCTAAACGTCCAAATCTACCGGTTATTTTCTGATATGTGGTAGTATGTGGGTATATCTACGTGTTAGAGTGAAAACATTTGGATTTAGAAGAGGTGAAAAAGTCAAAAAATCAAACAGGCAGAGGTTCGCTGCGTTTCAGAATTCTTGAAAATGAGGGGGGGGGGGGGGTCACCTGATATATATAGTCCAGGGAGCCTCAAGTCTACCTGCTGCTACCACAGGTAGAGGTGCGGCTCCCCTGGTGGGGCCCACGTGTCCGGTTGAGTCATCTCAAAGTACGTGCACTCTGAGCAACGCTCAAAACTTTTTAACTTTTGATAGGAGCGTCCGTTTGAGGCGTGCTATACCTTTCCGAAATGCCCTCGCCGAGAGTGTCACAATGACATGGGATAAAACATTTTTTGGTTCCAAGAAGACGGGTTCATAACCAGGTCTTTGATTCCCCGCAGTTTATCCGTTGAGCTGTCTTGCGCTGTTTGCACTCGGTATCGTCGTTAAGGTTCGTTCTTACCTTGGTGGCATCAATGCGGCTTGAGTTTGACCGAATCGGCTTAGGGTTGGTAAAATGACCATTTTTCCCCTCTTGGGGCTGCCTTCAGTGTTGGCATGGCCTTTGGTTGACTTCCTGGGGTTGTTTCCAAGACTTGGGTCCCATTGTTGTCCTATTTATATAACGACAATTAACACGCAAGTATACGTGGTCAACAAGTAATAAAGTGTAAGTACAGATATCATTCCCATAGAGAATTAATAGATAAAAAGTCGCCAAAGCACTAATCCATAATCGTCTCAGTCTTATTTAAACAAGCGGTAAAGAGAATGAATTTAAACTAATTAAACTAGACAAGGAATTAAACTTAAACTAAATGATCCTAGAGTAAAATCAGATAATGAAGATAAGAGATTCCAATTTCCCCTAATAATTCATCTAAGCCGACTACTTCCAATTAGGTCAAATTAATCGTCAAGTTTGCTAGTCGAGAACACTAAAGTGAGAGAAGGCCATCTTTTGATGCACCTACTCCATATCACGTGCAATCCACAGATAATAGAATGCAAGTGAACACCCACATTACCTAAACCACTATATGTCTATATGATTTACAAATAAATAGGGTTTAAGCTCAAGTCCTCTATTGACTACAAGCGACGCTTTGATATATGTCTATCCTAAGCACAAATCATACGTCCAACGCCATGTGAACGTACAATCTCTCGCCACTACGATTAGATCTAAACCTACACTTCATCTTTCTAGTCCACATAGGTTATCACAGTAATTGGTCATGACTCAATTAAGCAATGAAAGCATAAATCGCAGTAGACAATCATATAGCAATCAAATAAGAACCAATATGGAAGAAAATCAAATTAAACTACTCATTAGGTTCTATTCGAACCTCAACATAAGGTCTAAGTTATAAATGACTCAAACATATCATCCACAAGTTGAATATACATCATAAGATTACAAATAGGAAGCAAGAGATTTAAAAGATAGAAAATAGCAAATCTGAGTGCTTAAGCTCCTTGTTGAATCTCCAATGGAATCCACTTGCTTCAATCTTCAAACCTAATCTAACCCTAGCAACTAACTAACTAAACTAAACCCTAATCTAGACTTAATCTACTCCTAATCTGTACAAGAAATGTAAAGGAAATAGAAGAACAAGCTAGGGCTAGGGCTTAAGGCCAATAGCTGATCTCCTTTCTTGCCAAAAATGAGCCCTTTATATATCCTTTGCTCAAGCCAAGCCCGTTCAATTGAAAAGTCAAGTTTGGCAGCATGTTGGACTAGCGCGGCCGCGCCCAAAATGCACTAGAAATCCGCGCGCCCGCGCCAAGGATTTTCTACTGTAGTGTCCTCTGGTAGAACGGCCATAACTTTTTATCCGGGAGGACTTACGAGGCCTGCCACCTGTCAAATTAAAGATATCGAAGAGATATACAACTTTCATTCTTTAAGAATTGAGAAATAAGGGGTGGATGAAGGTTGAAATGGATCTCCAAGTGATAGCTGTGCAATGAAAACCCAAAACAGTGAAGTTTAATGTCCGTTGGTAAACGGGGCATAACTCTCGCCTCCGTACTCCGATTGGGATGATTCAAGATATTCTGAAAATCTTAGAAGACACTCTACAATATGAACTAAGTTCCAATCCAAGAACATGAAATAAACATGAACCACCCAAATGATGTCCGGATTGCATTTCCTTCCCATTGTCATGCCATCATTCCATTCTTGCTCCTTTTAGCCTCATTTTGTCCTTTTTAGCTCATTAAGCACCGAGGGAGTTCCAAAACATGCCAACTGCAAAATAAAGCAAAAATACATAAAAAGCACAAAGATACTTGAGTTTTAGCAGCAGAATAAGCTGGTTACTATCCGAATAAGTGGTCATAAAGACCACTTATCACCCATTTGAGTCTGTTTGTCCTGAGTGTTATCTCTGAGGCTGAGTTAGTCATTCCAGGTTTTCCTCTAGAGATGTTGTGGAGCTTCAGGTTCATTCCTGAAGTTGACTTGACTTCCCGGGTTGAGATCGGGGCTGACCTATACCTCCCGGGTTGAGACCGGGGCTCCGAGTTGAGATCGGGGTTGAACTGATGGCCCAATATTGAGATCGGGATTGATTTGATGGCCCGATATTAAGATCGGGGTTGATCTGACGGCCCAATTAGAGATCGGGGTTGATTTGATAGCCCGATATTGAGATCGGGGTTGATCTGACAGCCCGATTGGAGATCGAGATTGATTTGATGGCCCGATATTGAGATCGGGGTTGATCTGACAGCTCGATTGGAGATCGGGGTTGATTTGATGGCCCGATGTTGAGATCGGGGTCGATCTGACGGCCTAATTGGAGATCGGGGTTGATTTAAAAATATAATTTTGCCCTCCTACAGTGTTAGTAACAGGGAAAGAAAATTTTGAGTGTCTACAATCATGACCAGGAGTGTTAGAATGATATTGACATATTTTGGAGGAGTTGAACTTCCTGGATCGAGGGTCTACTGGGGGTAACATCTCTATGACTCTTCCCTCGTTGATCAACATCTGGATAATTTCTTCCATAGGCTGATTCAAAGAAGTGAACTTTCTTTTGAAGGAAAACTCTCTATGAGCTCAAAATCTTTCTTCTCTGGCAACTTTGTCTGCCCAGGTTTCATGTTTATTGAACAGATAGTGATCCTTCCTTACAATTGGAAGAATTTTAGGCGCAAGAGGATTTGATCTCCGCTGCTTGACTTGAGTTATTAATTGTTGAGTCATTTGATGCTGGTATACCATCAGTTCTACCAGCTGACCAATTTGTTCCTTGATAAACTTCATTTCTTGTTCTATAAGAAATCGACATTCTGAATACTCCCATTTCTCAAAGCTATCCTTGCTTGTTTGAAGAGAGTCCCCTACGTATTTGAGGTACTTAGAACCTTCTCCACTCCCTATACTAATCATGTTGACTCCCTCCCCATTGTGTTGAGGCAAAGGGTTATCTTGAACATGTGGCTGCTCTGGTGTTGTTACCACAATCTCACCAATGTCTATTATGTCTTGGATCTTATGTTTTAAAGACCAACATTCTTGGGTATTATGGCCAGGAGCCCCAGAATTGTAAGCACATTTCTTGCTTGGGTCAAAATTCTTCTCACTTAGATTGGCTCGGGGAAGGAGTAGAGCAATTTTCTTCTGTACTATTAGAAGCTTGAGTATATTCTCAAGTAAGTCCCCTAAGGGTGTAAATGTTCTTTGGCATCTAACCTCTCTGGGTTTTTGGAATAGAAGATTTGAAGGTTGAACAAATGTTTGGAAAGGGGAATAATTTTTCCTCTAAATGGGAAGGTTTTAATTGCCTCTCTGAATTGAACCTTGGAGTATCAAGGATACATCTTTTTCCTTCTTTTTGTGAACTCTCCGAGAATTATTCCCATAATTTATGGCCTGAATGTGCTCAGCCACGACTTCCAAAGCTGTGAGGTCTTTAATCTTTCCAGACTTCAATCCCATCTCAGTCATTTCTCTGTGTTTAATCATCTCTGAGAATGGTTTTCCTATGCCTGCTCGGAATCTTTCATAGAATGGAGCTTCCTGTATATCGATGAACGTTATTACCATCTCAGTTTCTGTTATTGCCGGAATGACTTATGCTGTCATCCGTCTCCACCTTTGGGCATATTCACGTAAAGACTCACTGTTCTGGTTTTTAACGTGGTAATTTGATATCTATCTGGAGCCATTTGTGACTGGAATCTATTTTGATTTAGGAAGGCATGGGCTAGTTCCTCCCAGCAAGGGATTTTGGAATTGTTTAGTCGAGCGTACCAGGCTCTGGCTTCTCCAATCAGGCTTTTCTGAAACAACTGCATTCTCAGCTTCTCGTCCTCGGCATAGGATTCTAGTTCTCCAATGTATACTTTGAAATGAGTGTAAGAATCTCCCAATCCGTCGTACTTTTTAAAATTCAGGATCTGGAATTTATCTGGATAACGGGCCCTGGGAAAGATACAGAGGTCTGAGTAGTTAACACTCCCATATGCTCCAATCTCTTTGATTAACCGGATGGTTTCTTCCATTTGTTGGACTTTCTTTCTGATGTCACCAGTTTCTCGATCTTCCTTGAGATTGGTGATTTCAGGGTTTTGTTGGTTTTTTCATTGGATTGAAGTTCAGGTATCTGTACTTCCTTTTTTTGTCAGTGCCCTGACTGCCACCTTGTGCGAAGGACTCTGATGAGTGGGTATTTGTTGACCCTAAGTACTTTTACTCTGTTCTTTTAGGAAGATAGGTAATTCTGCTATCTGATTTCTAAGTCCCTTGAATTTTTCTCTAGACACGAAACCTGACCCCTGTTGGGTACTCTCTTCTATGTTAGTGTATATGCTTTGTGCCTTCTTAAATTTGGATCTGGTAATAGGACCAATCTTACCTACAATAAAAGTAGGTAGTTTAGTTTTAATAGACACTAACAGGATGCATGCTATGCAATATGTCAGGTTTTTAGGGGTGTTTTAATGTTTTTCTGCAAAATAGATGTCAGTTGTTTCGATGACAGGATTTGATATTTGACAATGAATTTGGAAAGAATTATTATTTACAACATTTACTATTTGACATGGAATTGAAAGGGAAAGGTATGAAGAGCCTTCCCTTTGTGTTTGGTTTATCAAAGGCTGACCTATCTTAGGTTACTCTCATGGACTTTTCGGTATGAAGGTTCTCAGATCATCGCAATTTACTAGACGGAAAGTTAATTCTATCTTTCAATTGGAGTGGATCTGAGTGGCGCCTTTCTTGAGCCTCGCGTGATTATTCTCCTCTGAGTCCAGTAATCAGCCACAGACGGGTTTTCCTCCTGGTGGAGGAATCACACAACATACATTCATAGCGTCTCACTGTATGCAATATAATGACATTGTGTGAAGCACTAATATAAAGTGTTGTAAATAAAGCATTCATTTACATCCATTCAATGTAAAGACAACATTCACACACATGAAGATAAAAAGGGAATTGAAAAGATTGAAATGCGGTTTAAGCCCTCTACTGTCCCAAGCAAAGTCGCCACCTATCGACGCCGGGAATATTACTCAATTCTTAGAGTTTGGTTCTTACCCTTTTATATTTTCTATGTGGTTTAATTTATTTTGTTTAAAGGGTGAGATTTTAAGAAAAGACCGACATACAATGTCGACGATTTGAAAAGATTTGATTTTAATGATTGGGCCGAATTAGAAAGAGCCGCCAGTTGGTATGAGTTAAATAGTTGTACCATCTCAACCGGATTTTAAAAGATTTTATAATATGGCCCAATATGTGACTCCGTTTAATTGGTCTTGAAAATCGAGATTCATAAAGTTCGGGGGCTTGCTTAAGCGAGGGGAAAGTGTTAGGCACCCCCTGACTTCCGTGAAACACGGTAACCGTATCTTTACATTCCCTAAGCATTGTGTGTGTGTTTGTTGTAGATAATTGTGCTCTAAGTACTTCATTTTAAAGTAGTGATGTGATTCGTTGAACCTATATACGAAGGGTTTGATTTATTTGAAAGTCCATTTTAAGCAAGAATATGAAAGTGATGTTTTGAAAAGAGGTTTTCAAACCCTTTCGCTCGTATAGGAATTGAAGCCCTTTGATACTTTCATTTTATTTCATATTCGGCTTTACTTGATTTTATTCTCGAGATGCGAAGCATCTTCGACAAAATATAATATTATATATATAAGTGTCGGGCTCCTTATGGGAATAAAAGTCATCGAAATGAGCCCGATCACCACAACCACAATTTTCACTATTTTAGGGCCTTAAACCCGTATAACCGTTTTAAGGCCCTGGATTTACAAGTACAAAATTTGCAAGCTAAATGTACAACTGAAAAAGGTCCATCACGGGAATCGGATCTAGATCTATTGGTTGAATCGTAGATCATGTAGCTTCTAGGCTCACATGATATCAAATAAACAGCATGCATATTAAGTATACTGCAATGACATATATATCTATTCTAGACATCGCTAAACGAAGGATTCATCAGTTAAATCCTCATACTCGAGTAGCCCATAGCTTCCAGATTACCTTAGATACAGATCTAGGGTCACGTGGTCGCTAAATACTTACAAAAACTAGAAAGAAAACTAGATCTGTACAGATCTTAGCCGTTCTAGCTTCCAGGTTCAAGTTTTACAACTTTTGAACCAATTAAAAGCTAGATCTGGCTAGATCTAGTACAGATCTAGTCAATAAAGCTTAAATATTGACTATTTACAAGAAATAAATAGTTAAAAAGTCAAATCTGACGAATATAAGTGAAAGTCCAATAATAATCTAAAAGGGGGGTTGAATAGATTATTACAGTTTAAAAATTATGTTAGGCCTTTTTGAATTTTAATTAATTAATTTGTGGTGTTAAAATTAATATGCAATGATAAAATATTCAATCACACAATGTGTGACATCCCGAATTTTTAAGAATTAATAAATGAGAATTTAATAAATAAAATTCTTATTTTAAGATGTTTAAGTACGAGTATGTGTGTATGTGTTATATTGTAAAATATGTGATTTGGTGTGAAGAGAATTTATATATTTATTGAATTAAATAAATATATTAATTGAATTATTTATTGAGTTAAATAAATAATTATGTGATTATTATGGAGTAATTTAATTAAGTGTTATATGTTAATTAAATGAATATTTGGTATTTAATTTAATTGACATAATGATTTTATGTTATAGTTCTAATTTAATTGGGATAATTAAATTAGATGAGTTATGTGGTGAGAGTAACATGAAATTATAATTAGTGAGTAATTATAATTATGTGATAATTTTATGTGATTAATTGATGTTAAACTTTTAATTAATTAAATTAATGTTGAGTTTTAATTAGTTAAAGGATAACATTAAAAAGTATGTGTTAGAATGATTTATTAAAAGAGTTTTCAAAACTATTTTTCCAAACAAGGCCCTAGCACCGTTTTTAAATTCGTTTTGCCAAACGGGGCCTTAACTATTAAAACCTGTTTTTAAAATGATGAGTTTTACCAAACAAGGCCTTTGTACTTGTTTAATCTTATTTCTTCCAAACAATGCCTTAAACTCAAGAAGTTAGTTTTTAAAAATAATGTGGTTTTGCCAAACATGGCCTTGGGCTTTTCAAATTTTGTAACCTATGTAATAAGTGGTAGTTAGTATAGCAATTAGTATATTATTTATTAGCTATATTAATAATATAAGTTACATATATTGTATATGTATATTGTATATTGTATAATATATGCTAAGTTAAAAGATACGCTAGTTTTCTAAAAGCCTAAGTCTAAACAATACAAAGAAAGAAGAAGAAGAGGGTTAGAGAGGATTGTCAGAGAAGAAGAAGAGAGAAGAGGAAGAAAAGCTTGAGAAGGCAAGAAAGGATCATCATCTTCATCATCTCTCTCTTAAGTCAAAACTAGTAAGGTTATAATTTTAACCCTAGAATTAATTCATGTGTTGTGTTTTCTTCTTTATCAAATTAGGTTTTTACAATCATAAAATTATATGTATATATGGTGTTCATATGTTTTCATATGTAATTGTATGCCATGAAAGGGTTTTCAAAATCAATTGTTGTAAAAACATGTTTTCAAAGCATATTCTTCTATGTTTTCATGGTTTTAGAATTCTATGTGGAAGTCTCTTTGTGAAACTTCATAATTTTGTTATGAGAATGGGATATGTATATATATATATATATATATAGATATATATATTTACATGAGAGTTTCATAGTTGTTTAAGAATTTCAATTCACAAGTATATGATGAACACCATGAAATTCATGTTCATAGTGTTAGATTATGGAATTATGTTGAAAATTCTTTAAATCCTTGATGTGAGCATGAATTATGTGTAATATGTGATATAACATGATTATATATGAGTTATATGCTTGTTCTAGCAATTCAATCCAAATTTTTTTGATAAACAATAGGAAGTGTGTTCATAGTGATTCTCGGTGAAGTAATTTCTAAAAAATAACTTTTGAAACTATCAAAATTGATGTTGAATTATGAGTTATTGTTAAAATTGATTAAGTATTATGTTAGTATGTTAAGAATAGAAGTGATTACAGTTGGAATCACTTGAATTGATTGAAAAACGAGTTCGTAGTAGCAATTTCCGTCAAGAACGCTTAAAATTGTGTTTTTCTTCGAATTCCATGAAATCTTGGTTGTGATTATGTGTTTATATGAAATTTTTATGTTATGAGCATGTTAATAAGCTTAAAATATTATTTGTCACATGTTTCATGTTTATCATGTTGGGAAAATTCGAATTCGGTGTGACGGAATAAGCCAAATTGGCTTATTTCTCCACCAGTTCGCGACCCAGCACCTCCACCAGCCCCTGGACCCGCCCCAGCGGGTGTTTATTCCTTGGGGGACCCGCCCCAGCGGTTATACTTGCTGCCCGGGGTAGTTTAGTTGTCGTAATGCAAAACTGTTTTGACCTCTGTTACTAAAATGGCCATAACTTTTTCATACGAACTCCGATTGAGGTGATTCAAGATGATTCGGAACGAGCACGAGTAGACCTACAACTTTTGTGTTTTTGCCTTTTTGATTTAAGGTCGTTATCTAGGGTCCAAATGGTCATATTTGGGACTGATGCGTATTTTGAGGCAATCGGAGGGCGTCGGTCATGCGCATACACAAGTATAGTGCTGTCGACGATATTAGATGTTGTTATAAGTTATAAAACATGAATGTTAGTAAAAATATAATTATGTTTAACTTGAAATGTAATATTATTATGTGAGGTGATTAAATTACGTGGTGATTAATTATTAACTTATTAGTTAATGAAGAATGAGTTAATCTTAATTGGTTAACTAACAATGAAGATTAGATATGTAATAATTATACATATGATTTGACAGCGAGTGTCAAACGAGTGAATGGAAGAGAGTTACGAAGTGTAAATTAGAAAGTGTAAATTAGAATTTACTTAGATGTTTGATAAGCGTTGCTAAGTGTCTAATAATTGATGCGTATGGTGATACGTTATGTAGGATTATGCAGCAGATTATATTATGAAGTTTTTTGGTAATTGGTAATCCACGAGCCAGGTAAGTCTTTCGGTTCCTACTTGTCTACGTGAATTTGATGAACTATTTTAAATTGCATGATATGTTATATATGTTGTAAGCGAGTATGATATGTTATACATGTTGTAATCATGAAATGTCAATTTATGACTACATTGTTTGGTTAAATAATGTTGATTGAGTAAGAAACTCAATCTTTATATTTGTTATGTGAATTAAAGCATGTATGCCATGTTACTTTAATTATTATGATATTTATGTTGAGCATGTTTATTATGTGATACGTGATGCATGAAAACTGTTAGAACATGCTGAGCTGTCGAGCTCACTCTTGCAAATAACCATTTTTTGCAGGTCAAGGATGCAAGGTAAAGATACGTGTTAAGTGATTTATAGAGATCAATGTTCAAGAATATTAGTTATGTTCAATTTCAAATTGTAGTTAATGTTTTGAATGAAATATGTCGCTGAGCTATAAGTAGAGTTATCCAATGTAGATGGATATTATTTTATTATGTAAGACTTCGTATAGTCATTTTGTTGTAATGATTCATGATATAGATTTGAATCAAAGAGATGTAATGTAAAGGTTACGATTCAGGGCAATATAGAAAGAAAGTTTATAAAAGTTTTAAATATTTCGCATTTTTTGTGATTTTTAATATCGAATAATAATGTGATGAGAGATTAAAGTTGTATTATTAACGATCGAGAAGGAGAATATTATTGTATGAATTTTGGGGTCGTTACAGTTGGTATCAAAGCTGTAGGTTATACACCTTAGGTTAGAGTACCTTAGGCTATGACCTTAGAGAATAAGAAGTTAAGTTCAGTTAAGTATAATGAAAAGGTAATTCTTTTCACATACGTAGAAGTATAGGATGAGTTTAGTCCTAGAAATGTTGTAAGAAGAAGATTAGAATGGCGAGGAATAAAACTCGAATAAAATATTGAGCAACAGGAATGGAATTAGAAATTCTTAAAGAACGAGAATTGATTAATAAACAAGAAGAGTCAAACAAGAATCTTGAAGAGATGTAGAGATAAAAACCAAGAGTTGCCTAACTCTAATGATCTAGATGACGAATAACGATGAATAGACGAAGTTTATGAGATTAAAAGCATAATGAATTCATGATATAAAATGATGTAAGGTAGAGATAAGAAGTTTTAAAACAAAATGATAACGAGCTAAGGAAGAATCATAAGGGAGATGATTATAGAATAAGATCACGACGTGATATCTTTTAGAGTTGTAAAAGACAGATGGTCTGTAATGATTGAATGGTTATAGTTTGAGACTATAACGAGAATGTACTATGAGATAGTACGAGATTAACTCACGAGGAGTTATAAATGATGAGATACATATGTCTGTATCGAGCATAGGATAAGAAGTTGTAAGTAAGATAGAGTTAAGTGGGTTTTTAACTGAGGACTCATGTGGTGGCTGAGTTGTACAAATCTTGTATGGGCAGGGTTTTGTGCTTACACTTGGCTTATCATATTGATAATCGTTGGAAGGTTGGTGTCGCGCTATCGATATATATATGACGAGAAGGTGATTCTTTTCTCATATTATATTTGATAGTTAGAGTTAATAGAGGATAGATTAGATGATATTAAGATTACATTAGATGATCTTAAGGTTAGGCGAGTTCTTAAAACTCATACTTATGGTAAGTTCGTGACTCATAGTCGTATGTACGTTTTTGAACCCTTAAGCATATGGACAGTCTCTGATCAGTTCTTTGACTACATATTGCTAGGACAAGTTCCTAAACTCATATTATTGTGGCAAGTTCCTGAACTTCTAAAGTGTGGTAAGTTCGATGAACTATACTGGGTATAGAAAGGTTATGGTATAGAAAGCATTGAGGTTATTTAAGATTGATAGAATGATTAAGTAATGATGGAGTAATGATTTAATTGATGGAGAAAGTTTTATATTCTAAATCTCCTAGCTTTGCTAGTTTTCGAAATTTATTGACTTCGTGCTGATGTTGCACTTCTGTTTTTTTGAAAAACATTGGATCGAACGATGGAACCAATGAGTTTTTAAAATACGTGCTATTATTCACATGTCTATGCTAATTGCTTCAGCTAGACAAAAATAATTTCAAAATTTCAAAATATATTTTATGTGTTCTATGCATCATTTGATATGATGTACAAATAATAATCGAGGAAGTTATCAATGCAGTTAAACCTAGTGTTGGATGTGATCGTATGATCGTCAGCCCACTATGGTATGATGTAGTATAACGACGTCATGTAATGACGAAGTCCTCAACGTATCAGTACTATGATACGGTATCAGGATATTGTGAAAAGATTTATTTATTATTTTTAGTTTCTTAAAATATATATATATATATATATATATATATATATATATATATAGAGAGAGAGAGAATTTTATTGAGTTGGTTACAAATATATGTATATATATATATATATATATTTTGTTTGATGTCTGAATTTTTACTAGAAGTCTATGCTACTTGATTCAGCTAGACAAATGTTGAAAGATGTTTATGAAATTCGAGCGTTTTTGGTTAAACTATGCCAAACCAAATTGTTTTGGTGCGGATTCAGATGTTAAGAAGCTGAGGTGAACAACCCTATAAAAGGGGGACATGTTATCGGAGACTATAATTTCGAATGTAACGCATATAGTCGTTACGATGTACTATGTTATCGGAGACTATAAGTTCCGAATGTAACGTATATAGTCGTTACGATGTTAAGATGTAATACGTTGTGCACGACGTAGGGGTACGATAGGCTGATCACCTAGAGTACTTGCAGAGAGTGTTTTCAGTCTTTGTGATTGCTAAACATTCTGTTAAAGATGGTTTACAGTGGTGATGCACTATTAAACCTGGAGAAGAGTTCAAGGTCTTATGACCCCTCATCATGAATTGGAATCTTTTAAATTCTTGAGTTGTTTATATCGCTTCCCAATCATTGAACAATTGTGGAAGATTCTTATTATTCTGAAGGAGGATGTGGGAAGAAGGATATTCCTTAAAAAGAGTTAGTTGTAGAACGCTTTAATCCAGTGAATGGAGATTAACGTAAAATCTATTTTGATAGATTAATATATAAAGATTGATAGATTAATAAAAATTTTGAGGATGAAATTCTTAGAAGAAGGGGTGAATGTGATAACCCGAATAATTATAGATGGTGAATTACGTAGTATATTAATTTGACGAGTAGAGTATACGATAATGATCCTTAGAAAGGAATGAACGAGTTAAAGATATATAATATTTGATATGTGATTATGTTTGATTGAAGATTGTGTAATAAAACCTAATAGTCGTTGAAGAAATGAATGAAGTATATATATATGTAAAACTTTTTGCTAAGTTAACGTGTTGAAGGTATTCAACGATAATTATGAAGAGATTTTGCGAAAACTGAGTAAGTGAGGTTTCGTTCATTCCGAGGACGAAATCCTTATAAGGAGGGAAGGATGTGACATCCCGAATTTTTAAGAATTAATAAATGAGAATTTAATAAATAAAATTCTTATTTTAAGATGTTTAAGTACGAGTATGTGTGTATGTATTATATTGTAAAAATATGTGATTTGGTGTGAAGAGAATTTATATATTTATTGAATTAAATAAATATATTAATTGAATTATTTATTGAGTTAAATAAATAATTATGTGATTATTATGGAGTAATTTAATTAAGTGTTATATGTTAATTAAATGAATATTTGGTATTTAATTTAATTGACATAATGATTTTATGTTATAGTTCTAATTTAATTGGGATAATTAAATTAGATGAGTTATGTGGTGAGAGTAACATGAAATTATAATTAGTGAGTAATTATAATTATGTGATAATTTTATGTGATTAATTGATGTTAAACTTTTAATTAATTAAATTAATGTTGAGTTTTAATTAGTTAAAGGATAACATTAAAAAGTATGTGTTAAAATGATTTATTAAAAGAGTTTTCAAAACTATTTTCCCAAACAAGGCCCTAGCACCGTTTTTAAATTCGTTTTGCCAAACGGGGCCTTAACTATTAAAACCTGTTTTTAAAATGATGAGTTTTACCAAACAAGGCCTTTGTACTTGTTTAATCTTATTTCTTCCAAACAATACCTTAAACTCAAGAAGTTAGTTTTTAAAAATAATGTGGTTTTGCCAAACATGGCCTTGGGCTTTTCAAATTTTGTAACCTATGTAATAAGTGGTAGTTAGTATAGCAATTAGTATATTATTTATTAGCCATATTAATAATATAAGTTACATATATTGTATATGTATATTGTATATTGTATAATATATGCTAAGTTAAAAGATACGTTAGTTTTCTAAAAGCCTAAGTCTAAACAAAACAAAGAAAGAAGAAGAAGAGGGTTAGAGAGGATTGTCAGAGAAAAAGAAGAGAGAAGAGGAAGAAAAGCTTGAGAAGGCAAGAGAGGATCATCATCTTCATCATCTCTCTCTTAAGTCAAAACTAGTAAGGTTATAATTTTAACCTTAGAATTAATTCATATGTGTTGTGTTTTCTGCTTTATCAAATTAGGTTTTTACAATCATAAAATTATATGTATATATGGTGTTCATATGTTTTCATATGTAATTGTATGCCATGAAAGGGTTTTCAAAATCAATTGTTGTAAAAACATGTTTTCAAAGCATATTCTTCTATGTTTTCATGGTTTTAGAATTCTATGTGGAAGTCTCTTTGTGAAACTTCATAATTTTGTTATGAGAATGGGATATGTATGTATGTATATATATATATATATATATATATATATATATATATATTTACATGAGAGTTTTATAGTTGTTTAAGAATTTCAATTCACAAGTATATGATGAACACCATGAAATTCATGTTCACAGTGTTATATTATGGAATTATGTTGAAAATTCTTTAAATCCTTGATGTGAGCATGAATTATATGTAATATGCGATATAACATGATTATATATGAGTTATATGGTTGTTCTAGCAATTCAATCTATGAATTTTTGATAAACAATAGGAAGTGTGTTCATAGTGATTCTCGGTGAAGTAATTTCTAAAAAATAACTTTTGAAACTATCAAAATTGATGTTGATTATGAGTTATTGTTAAAATTGATTAAGTATTATGTTAGTATGTTAAGAATAGAAGTGATTACAGTTGGAATCACTTGAATTGATTGAAAAACGAGTTCGTAGTAGCAATTTCCGTCAAGAACGCTTAAAATTGTGTTTTTCTTCGAATTCCATGAAATCTTGGTTGTGATTATGTGTTTATATGAAATTTTTATGTTATGAGCATGTTAATAAGCTTAAAAAATTGTTTGTCACATGTTTCATGTTTATCATGTTGTGAAAATTCGAATTCGGTGTGACGGAATAAGCCAAATTGGCTTATTTCTCCACCAGTTCGCGACCCAGCACCTCCACCAGCCCCTGGACCCACCCCAGCGGGTGTTTATGCCTTGGGCAGCGGGTATACTTGCTGTCCGGGGTAGTTTAGTTGTCGTAATGCAAAACTGTTTTGACCTCTGTTACTAAAATGGCCATAACGTTTTCATACGAACACCGATTGAGGTGATTCAAGATGATTCGGAACGAGCACGAGTAGACCTACAACTTTTGTGTTTTTGACATTTTGATTTGAGGTCGTTAGCTAGGGTCAAAATGGTCATATTTGGGACTGATGCGTATTCTGAGGCAATCGGAGGGCGTCGGTCATGCGCAGACACAAGTATAGTGCTGTCGACGATATTAGATGTTGTTATAAGTTATAAAACATGAATGTTAGTAAAAATATAATTATGTTTAACTTGAAATGTAATATGATTATGTGAGGTGATTAAATTACGTGGTGATTAATTATTAACTTATTAGTTAATGAAGAATGAGTTAATCTTAATTGGTTAACTAACAATGAAGATTAGATATGTAATAATTATACATATGATTTGACAGCGAGTGTCAAACGAGTGAATGGAAGAGAGTTACGAAGTGTAAATTAGAAAGTGTAAATTAGAATTTACTTAGATGTTTGATAAGCGTTGCTAAGTGACTAATAATTGATGCGTATGGTGATACGTTATGTAGGATCATGAAGCAGATTATATTAAGAAGTTTTTCGGTAATTGGTAATCCACGAGCCAGGCAAGTCTTTCGGTTCCTACTTGTCTACGTGAATTTGATGAACTATTTTAAATTGCTTGATATGTTATATATGTTGTAAGCGAGCATGATATGTTATACATGTTGTAATCATGAAATGTCAAAGTCAATTTATGACTACATTGTTTGGTTAAATAATGTTGATTGAGTAAGGAACTCAATCTTTATATTTGTTATGTGAATTAAAGCATGTATGCCATGTTACTTTAATTATTATGATATTTATGTTGAGCATGTTTATTATGTGATACGTGATGCATGAAAACTGTTAGAACTTGCTGAGCTGTCGAGCTCACTCTTGCAAATAACCATTTTTGCAGGTCAAGGATGCAAGGTAAAGATACGTGTTAAGTGATTTATAGAGATCAATGTTCAAGAATATTAGTTATGTTCAATTTCAAATTGTAGTTAATGTTTTGAATGAAATATGTCGCTGAGCTATAAGTAGAGTTATCCAATGTAGATGGATATTGTTTTATTATGTAAGACTTTGTATAGTCATTTTGTTGTAATGATTCATGATATAGATTTGAATCAAAGAGATGTAATGTAAAGGTTGCGATTCAGGGCAATATAAAAAGAAAGTTTATAAAAGTTTTAAATATTCCGCATTTTTAGTGATTTTTAATATCGAATAATGATGCAATGAGAGATTAAAGCTTTATTATTAACGATCGAGAAGGAGAATATTATTGTATGAATTTTGGGGTCGTTACACAATGCACAAAGATTTGTCTGGTTCACAACATACATCCCAGGTATGTTGCTACGTCCAGTATCAAGTTTTCCTTGAGATCCTATTACTATCAGTAATAAATACTCCTTCAACAGGTGGAGAAACATTTACAAAGTTTTTAGAGACAAACTTTCAACTCTTAACAACTACCTATCTTGGACAGCAAGCTCCCAGCTCCCTCCTCAAGCTTAGTTGTACTTCTTTTTAGATTAGTTCTATTCTATGATCTGATCTTGAAATAACTATCTCTTCCTTTCCTCACAAGTTCAATATAGATCCAACTCCCAGCTGACCTCTCTAAGACTCTGGTCTTGGTCAAAGAATTACTAATTTTTCTCACAGGTATATAAAATAAACTAACTCTATCCTTTTTTCTTTTTACAAAGATTTTTCAAAGTGCTTCTTAAATAAGCAGATAGTAATTTAAAGATCAGATATAGACTAAATAAAGATATGCTTCTTGTTTAAGCAATTTATATAATTTGAAGTAACTTGAAAATAAATGAGTTTTAACACAATTATTTTTCTAACAAGTATTGTATGAATGAAATTCAAATATGTATGACTAATTAATTAAATTAAGTTAAATGAAAGTAATAATTTAATTATTTTAAACAATACTTGATATAACAAATAAATTTGTTTAACTCAGATAATATATAATAATATTTTATCTATTTTGTTACAGATTATAAATAAAGTCACTTAGTACTATAAGGAATCGTACGGTCGAATTCCCTTACTTAAGAAGAATATCTCTATAGCCTTGCGACGCCTAAGTATGACAGTATTTATAATTTTCACAATTAATATTTATATAAATATTTTTAATAGATCACTTAGATTTTCAAATACGGTTTGGATGATTCACTCTTAGAGGAATTATCTCATTATTATTTTGAATTATCAAGAGTAGATCTATTTTATGATATTTATATAAGTAATATCAAATACAAAGTCACTAGTACTATAAGAAATCGTACGGTCGGACTCCCTCACTTAAGAGGAATATCTTCGTAGCCTTGCGACATCTAAGAATAACTTTTTATTTGATAAATAGATGAAATATAGATATATAAAATTATGTATAACAATTTATATTTGTATATCTATAAATATAAATAAGTAAGAGATAATTTATATAAACTCAAATAAATGACTTATCTCAATTTACTTAGACCAATTTTCCCTTCTCAAGTAATCAGAACTTTTGGCAAGAAGAGATTGAAAGCTTTTAGAGAGAGTATGTAAGCAAGGAGAGTAAGCTTTTCTTTTCAAATGAATTGGTAAAAACCAAATGAATGAAAGACTCCCTATTTATAGAATTTTGAGATCGAGGGCAAAATGGTAATATTGAAATTTTTTTTGTGATCAATGGATGGGATTTGTTTGATTTGAAATCAATGATCCGGATGAAATGTTATGCACGCGGATTGCCAAATAAAAGTTCCTGGCAAAACTTGTTTTCTCAATGTGATCAATAAATGCCAAGAAATAAATTTGGTCAAGGATGAAGTCACACCACAGCATCATCACTGTAGACACTCGAAATTTTATTTCCCTGTTACTAACACTGTAGAAGGGCAAAACTGTCTTTTTAAATCAACCCCGGTCTCAATACCAGGCCATCAACTCAATCCCGATCTCAATACCGGGTCATCAACTCAACCCCGGTCTCAATACCGGGCCATCAACTCAACCTCGGTCTCAATACCTGGGTCATCAAATCAACCCCATTCTCAATACCGGGCCATTAACTCAACCCCGGTCTCAATACCGGGCATTCAAATCAACCCCGGTCTCAATACCGGGCCATCAACTCAACCCCTGTCTCAATACCGGGCCGTCAGTTCAACCTCGGTCTCAATACCGGACCGTCAATTCAACCTCGATCTCAATACTGGTTCGTTAATTCAACCCCGGTCTCAATACCGAGCCGTCAATTCAATCCCGATCTCAATACCAGGCCGTCAGTTCAACCCCGGTCTCAATATCGGTCTGTCAATTCAACCCCGGTCTCAATATTGGGTCGTTAGCTCAACCCTGGTCTCAATATCGGTCCATTAAATCAACCCCGATCTCAATACCGGGCAATCAATTCAACCCCGATCTCAATATCGGGCCATCAAATCAACCCCAGTCTCAATACCAAGTTATCAAATCAACCCCGATCTCAATTTTAGGCTGTCAAATCACCCCCGGTCTCTACTCGGTAAGTACAGGTCAGCCCCGATCTCAACTCAAGAAGTACAGGTCAGCCTCAGTCTCAACTCGGGAAGTACAGGTCAGCCCCGGTCTCAACCTGAGAGGTACAGGTCAGCCCTGGTCTCAACCCGGGAAGTATAGGTCAGCCCTGGTCTCAACCCAAGAGGTACAGGTCAGCCATGGTCTCAACCCGGGAAGTACAGGTCAGCCCCAGTTTCAACTCGGGAGGTACAGGTCAGCCCCGGTCTCAACTCGGGAGGTGCAAGTCAGCCCCGGTCTCAACCCGGGAGGTCAGGTCAACTTTAGAAATAATCCTGAAGTAGCACAGCATCTCCAGAGGAAAACCTGGAATGACCAATTCAACCTCGGATCCAACACTGAGGACAAACAGACTCGAATGGGATCCAAGCCTTGGAAACAACCCCAAGAAGTCAGCCAAAGGCCATGCCAACACTAAGGGCAACCCCGAGAGGGGCAAAATGGTCATTTTATTAACTCTAAGCCAATTCGATTAAACTCAAGCAGAATTGATGCCACCAAAGTTAGAATGAACTATAACGATAATCCCGAGTGCAGACAGCGCAAGGCAGCTCAACGGACAAACTGCAGGGAATCAAAAACCTGGTTATAAACTCGTCTTCTTGGACCTGAAAAATGTTTTATCCCATATCATTGTGACACTCTCGGCGAGGGCTTTTCAAAAAGGTACAGAACGCCTCAAACGGAAGCTCCGATCAAAAGTTAGAAAGTTTCGACTTCAACCTCGCGTTGCTCGGAGTGCACGTACTTCGAGACGACAGAACCTGCTGCGGGGCCCACGCTACGTGGAGCCGAACCTCTGCCTGCGACTAGTCGCAGGTAGAGTGGAGGCTCCCTGGTTTATAAATAAGTGGTGACCACCAACTCATTTAAGAATTCAGAAAAGCTCTGAACCCCTGGCCGTTTGGGTTTCCAGCTATTTTTTATCTTCCAAACCCAAATTTTTTCACTCTAACACGTAGATATACCCACATACTACCACATATCAGAAAATAACCAGTAGATTTGGATGTTTAAAGCCTACGATTTGGCAAAAAGCCCGTGTAGCAGTCCATTATGAGTATTTTTACGATCAGAAAGTTATTCTTACTTCTTCGCACTTTTATACAATTGCATATCAAGTTTAGTTTTCTAAATATGCCCGGGACACAGTTCTGTGACCGTTTTTGTTAACTTTTGGTACATTTTAGTACCCAAACGCATTTTCTGGCATTTCTACAACTCGGATTGACGATCCGTCGCTTCCAGCAGCTTTTATATACTAATATCTTCGTGTTGAGCAACTTTGCTGGACTGGGTTATCTTTCCGGTCCGAGTTTGGCTTTTTTGTATATATTTAACTGTATATATACTAACTTTTCAATTATGTCAAGCTCGGATGTCAAATCTGCGGTAGTTTACTGCTTATATATATATATATATATATATATATATATATATATATATATATATATATATATATATATATATATATATATATATATAAGCAACATTCACCACACTAGGTTATCTTTCCAGTCTTGGTTGACTACTTTTCTGCATATATTTAATTAGAAATATATATATTTACATTTCAGTTTTGTCTGGATCATTATGTGGCCTTTTTACTATTTTGACACTATTCACCACACTGGGTTATCTTCCCAGTCTTGGTTTGACTACTTTTCTGTCTATATTTAAATATATTTCTATTTCTGTCCGGGCCTCGGAGTGAAAACTTACCGCCCATTATTGTTTTTATATATATTTAAATTCTGTCCAGCCTGGATCATGCCGTGGCTTTTATACAGTTTTTTATAAATATATATATATATTTACTTTCCAGTCCGGGCACACGCGTGAAAATTCATCGCCCTTTTTACTGTTTTTCTATATATATTTCAATTCTGTCCAGCCTGGATCATTCCGTGGCTTTTATACAGCTTTTATATATATATATATATATATTTCATTCCAGCCTGGGCACCGACGTGAAAACCCATCGCCCTTTATAGCTTTCATATATATAAATATATATATATATATATATATATATATATTGCTCACTCATTTTTATTAAATTATTGCTTTAAATATTCATTTGATATTAATCGGCACTGACATTTCTACGGGCGAACTAGATTTATTTAAATCTCGTCAACTCTAGCTTTCAAACGGTTCAAAATAGATCCAGACGGAACCAGGAAGCTAGAATGACTGAGATTTATTTAAATCTAGCAATTTTTTCTAGTTTCAGTTATAAAAGTAACCTCGCGGCCCTTAGATCGCTATCTAGTGGGAACGAGACGCTTCGACCATGTGCGAACCAGGATTAACTGAATGAATCCTTGGTTCTGGCGATATTTGTATATATATCTTGTTCTGTACAAATTTGAGCTGTGTAGGTTTATTGGCCTCCCTATGTGAGCCTGGGAATAGTGGGATTCATGATTCAATTGATCAGAATTTGATTCCCACGATGGACAAACTCCACTTTTCAAATGTACCCTGCCAGTTTTTCTGTAAAAATGTACATACAAAAGAACTTAAAACGGTTATCCGGATTTAAGGTCTCAACATAGTGAAAATATGATTTGTCATGTTAGAGTCACTCTGATGGCTGTCATACCCATGAGAAGACCGATACTTGTATATATTTTGTGGTCGAGGATGCTTCGCAGCCCGACAATCACCATTCAAATTAAGCCAAAAGGCTAAAAAGATAAAACTAAAGTATCAATTTGCTTCAATTCCTATGTTAGCGTAAGGGTTTGAAAAACTGCTTTTAAAACAACATTTTAATAATCTTATCCAAAAGAAAAGCTTTTGCTTGATCGCACAGCTATAGCAGTAATTTTTGTCATGTCAAATGCTCTGTATGTTTAAGCAGTTGTATATATTAATGAAAGCATTTTTGTTTTCAGGACCCAAGCATTGGATGTGTGTGTCTTTTCTGATGAGATGCCAACCTGTCAAAATGACTACAACTTTGATGTAGAACTGAACTTCGACTTGATGGATATTGATCAAGAGGAGGAAGATGACTATGAGGTGCCCGAGGAGATCAAAGAATGGGTCGAAGATTGTAATACCCGAGATTTTTCTAATATTATTAAATAAATATATTAATGGAAATGAATATTTATTCGTATATAAATGATATTTGTTGTTAAAAGATGAGTTAACTCAATTATGTTAAATTGAATAATTATAATAATTGAGAAAAATGTGGAGTTTATAATAAACTCGTGAAAGCCTTGTGTGGCATAGTGAGGAGGAATATTAGTGATGATATTAATTGACGAAGGACTTATTAAGTGAACAATTAATTAGTTGTTAATTGGTGTTAATTGTTATCGTAGAATATTAATTAATTCCTATAAGAATATTAATGATAATTAATTGATGATGTGAGGATTATTATTATTGCAAATAATATAATAATAATGAGCAATGTGTTTATAAATATAATAAGATTTATATTCATTTAATGTGATATTTAATCACATAATTGTTAATCGATTATTATAGAAATTAATAATGAATGAGGAATGGATTAATTAATATTATCGTTAATTAATCAATGAGATAAATAATTTATTTATTTGACATTATGAATAATAAAACAAATAAGTAAGGTTGTATTGATTGTTGATTGTTATGTGCAAGTATGCAATAATTGATAATATAAAGTATATGGAATACGACTATATTATATAGTGTAGAGAAACACTTAGGTGTGACCATGCAAGTATACATAAACTATGTTATATAGTGCAATGTGAATATATTACACATAGAGACCATGTATTAAGATTGATTGAAATATATAAGCTACATGTTTATGTTTGTGTGACAATAAATATGTGGGTATACATTGTATAATACATCATGAACATATTGTAAACTATTAGTTTTAATAAAGGAGATAATGTAATGTGATAACATCCGATTAAATTATATCCGGTATTAACACAATGTACATGGATTATATGTGTCAATTTACACTTACTACACTATGTGGATTATATTGTGACATTTCAATTATAACCTAAAGTACATATTATATAACCTAAGTGGACTTATTTATATGTAACCTTAGTATGTATAGCATAACTAAGTGTTGCAAGAGTGCTGAGTTATTTGGTTTGTCCCAAGTTGGAAGACCCATTTGATCTTCACGTGCTTGACAAAAGGCTAAGGCCATTCCTACTCCTCCTTCTCCCAATTCTCAGCAACATAGCTTCCTAGCTCATGATCACTGAGGGAGTGGGCATAATAGTGAAATTCAACTACCATCTTCCAACTTCTCATTAACCTTCATACAATTTATCAATCCGTTAGTTTGATTCATGGGAAGATTACACTGTCTGGATATTAGTTTTTCTATATATACGAACTCTTCTCCTTCACATTTCAAAATTGCTGAAATTTGCTAGAGAGTTGAGTGAGAGCAATTATATATCAGTGTTAGTAGAGAATTCATTAGCAGCAAGTTCTTAATTCGTATTACAAAGGTATAATCCCTATTCCTTTGTTCTTCATTTTCGTTTTTTGTTTCTGAAATTTCTGTTTCAATTCTTGAATTTAGTTGGAGTTCATGAAATCGGGAATCGATTGGGCGATTGACTGTTATATAAGCATATATATATATGTGTTAGTAAGTTAAAGAGGTTAGTCTAATGGCATATGGGTATGTCGAAATCGATGAAATGGGAAGTTTGGGGTCGGTTTTGGCTGCAGCGTGAACTGCAGGAACTGAGTCTGCATCGCGGCGCCGCAGCGCCGATGCGCAGCGTTATCTGCGCACTGCAGCGCCACAGTGCCTCAGTCCCAGCATCCCCACGCCGCAGTGCCAATCCCAGGCATTATGCCCGCGCCGCAACGCCAGATTGTGGCTGTTGTTGCCGCGCTGCAGCCCCAATGTGCAGGAAGGACCAGAAATGCCTATCTGTTTGCCCAGTTCGAGAGTAGTGAAATTATAATTCATACTAAGTAAATGTAACATGATTTATGGAGTCCCTCTTGTGCAATACATGTTTTCATAATTTACTTAACATACAAAGAGAACTCATGATTTCAAAAACAACCCTTGACGAAGCATGTGTTATTTAAGTCCGAACTTGCTAGCATATGCTCGTAACTTAAATAGGTGTGAGATATGATTTGAAATTGCCTATATGAACTAGATTGCTTTGGCTTGGTTTAAAACGACTGTTAAAGACTAACTCGGATATGTTTGCAAACTAAGTTTCATACACGTTGCATGGTTGTATTCTGAACTTATAGGGTTGCATGCTAGTATTCTTTATATCGCTACGTATGATCTATATGAACACTCACATAGTTGGACACGACGTAAACTATTCAAGTATGATTTTCTAAGACAATTACAAGTAAGGACTATAGTTGATTATTAAACTATGTGGTTTGTTAATATATAGTTATACGATTTGATTGTGCAGCTAAGATAGAACTTGATGTATGTGCTTAATTTACATGTCAAGTATGTGAATCCGATGTGTATAACTAATGTGTATATATATATATATATATATATATATATATATATATACGTTAATAGGATAACATAATTCTTTGAAGCAATATTAGGCTTTACGTGGATAAACTACGCTTAAGGCAAGTATCCTAACCGACGTATTTACTTTATGCAAGGAAATCTATGATTGTGCAAGTTTCCTGACTTACACTCATTTATAGTGCAAGTATCCTAACCCTTGCATTACTTTATTCAACGAATATTGTAAGCGAGAATCTAAACTTTATCTCTTTGAATGCAAGTTGTCTTACTCGTTCATTTGAGCCAGTATGTTTAAACTCTTGTGAAAGCTACTATTCATATTGAACTTGGTATTGTTCTTGAATATTGTGAAAGTGTCTATGCCACTTGATTCGGCTAGACTATATGCATGTTTATAAAACTGTCCAAACCTTTTTATCGGTGCAAAAATCTTGAAAATTGAGTTGAACAACCCTTATGGTAAGGGGAGTGTTTATTGTTAGAAGCCCCAACACACGCGTGAATATTACTGTGGTTATGCATAACATAGAGTATTGTAGACTGATCATCTATTATACTTGTTTCTTTTGGGTTATCAGTTTAATATTGGTAATTCTAGTAAATGTTCAATAGTCCTTAGTGACTGCTCAGTATAAATTATTTTATCCAGTTGGATACGTTGATAGCCTTTGAATTCATATATATCTGTTGATCTATATTGAATTATCATTTCATATTCCAAAGATGTGATTCGAAAATTGTTGATATTTGTTGTTCCTGATATTATTCTGAAACTCTGAACTATCTTAGAGATTATACTTCGATGTTTCAAATTCATGATATAATACTCATCACCCTTGTTGTATATTACTTGCTGGGCAATTTGTGCTCATTCTTGCTTATTTTAAAACCTTTCAGTTAAGGCAGAACAGGGAAGTGTCTTTGGGAAAGACAAGGGCAAGGGCAAGGCTACCGACTAGCTTGTTCCTTTATGTTTCAAATTGTTATGTTGTATTAAGACTGTCTTCAGACTATGTTTAAGCTTAAGTAGGATTATGTAATAAGTCTTTATTCGATATCATTATGTAATCTATTAAGTACTTTAGGTTGCGAGACTTGGGGGAATACTTATAATAAATTATTGTATATTATTCTAAATTAGATCTTCCGCTGTGAATGTGTGATTTTAGTTATTATTGTATTACCATGAGCACGTGACGAACCGAATTCGAGTGACCAAGTGGCGGTCCGAATTTGGGGGAGTCATAAAGACAAACCCAAACCAAACCTCGAACAAACCACCACCATCAACATAGGAACCTCCAAAAACATCAAAGGAATCCAAATAGGTTCAGACCTCACACCAAATCAAAAAGCTGACCTGATCGAGCTCCTAAGATAGTACAAGGATGTATTTGCATAGTCACATGAAGACATGATTGGCTTGTCTACTGATATTGTCATCCATCGAATGCCCATCAAAGATGGGTTCAAACTAGTCAAGCAAAAACTTAGGCGATTGAAACCTGAGTGGAGTCTGAAAGTCAAAGAAGAAGTCATTAAATAATTCAATGCCAGAATCATCATGGTATCAACATACCCAGAGTGGCTGTCAAATATAGTTCCCGTGCCTAAGCCCAGAGGGAAGGTAAGAGTCTGCGTGGATTATCGGGATTTGAACAAAGCCTGCCTCAAGGACAACTTCCCGGTACCTTTCATCCACATCCTGATTGACAATACTGCGCAGTATGACATGTATTCCTTCATGGATTGCTTTGTTAGTTATCATTAAATCATGGTTGCTGAAGAGGACCGGGAGAAAATAGCTTTTATCACTCCCTGGAAAACCTTCTGCTACCGACGACTATCCTTCGGCCTCATTAATGCTGGGGCCACATATCAGCGAGCCATGATGGCCCTTTTTCATGACATGCTACACAAAGAAATAGAGGTCTATGTCGACGACATCATCATCAAATCCCGGAGGGAGGATGATCACATCGACCATCTCAGGAAGCTGTTCAACAGATTACGTAAGTATAACCTCAAGCTGAATCCTACCAAATGTGCTTTTGGCGTCAAAGTAGGAAAGCTGTTAGGATTCCTGGTGAGTAATCGGGGCATCGAGCTCGACCCTGCCGAGATCAAAGCCATTACTAAAATGCTCGTACCTTGTACAGAGAAAGAGATACGTGGATTCCTAGGAAGGATTAACTTCATAAGCCATTTCATTTCACAGCTCACAGCAACCTGTGAACCCATCTTCAAGCTGTTAAGAAAGAATTCCTCCACCAAATGGAATGAGGATTGTCAACAAGCCTTCCTTGCCATCAAGAAGCAGCTGACTGAAGCTCCTGTTCTGATACCCCCAAGGGGTGGAGTCCCTTTGTTCATGTACCTGTCCGTCAATGCCAATGCAATGGGCTGCATGTTAGGACAGAAGGATGATAGTAACAAGGAAAGATTCATCTACTACATCAGCAAAAGATTCAACAGTGGTGAACAAATACACCCTGATTGAAAAGACATGATGTGCATTGGCATGGGCCGCCATGAGGTTGCAACATTATTTGCATGGGCATACGACCTACCTCATATCCTGCATGGATCCACTCAAATACAAATTCAACAAGCCAATGTTGAATTGTCGACTGTCCAAATGGCAGCAGCAGTTCGACATTATCTATGTAACTCAGAAGTCAATCAAGGCATTGCAGATCAATTAGCTGAAGCACCTTCAGGAGGGTTCGAGGCCCTAGAGACATATTTCTCAGATGATGGGATCATGATAATTCAACAACTCTAGTCTGAGAATACAGTCCAACCATGGAAAATGTATTTCGACAGAGCGGTAAATATGGAAGGTGCCAGAGCTGGGGCAGTCCTTATCTCTGGTACAGGAAAGCAGTATCCTGTGGCTACCAAACTTTAATTTGGCAACACAAACAACATGCCCGAGTATGAAGGCTGTATAATGGGGTTGAAGCTAGCCCAATCCATGTTTATCAAGCACTTACTAGTCTTCGAAGATTCCGAGCTGGTAATCAGACAAACCATAGGCACGTATATCACCAAAGAACTGCATTTGCTGCCCTATCATCGGCAGGTCCTCAAAATATCCTGGGAATTCGAAGACATAACCTTCGTTCATATTCCTCAGGGTCGAAATGACTTCGCTGATGCATTGGCAACATTGGCTTCATTAATTTGCATATTCGATAAGAGTGGATTTCCCAACATCCAGTTCACAATTCAGAAAGCCCCGATATATGGGAGTTACGTTGGAGAAGTATCAGATGAAATACCTCCTGTTAAGAAGCCTTGGTATCAAGACATCAAGGAATATCTCCATGATGGATCCACACCCGCTAGGGCAAGCCACTCAGAGCGTAAATGGATTCACAGAATGGCCATGAAGTTCTATTTAAGCGGAGATGCACTATACAAATGGGATGCTGGAATAGGCCAGTTAAGATGCCTCGACAAAGGGCAAGCCCAAAGATTAATGGATGAAGTCCACAGTGGAGTCTGTGTTCCACACATGAGCGGTCATTTGCTGGCCAAGAAGATAATTAGAACAGGACATTATTGGATCTCTCTCAAAGCTGACTGCGACGATCACATTAAGAGATGTTTTCAATGCCAAATACATGGAAATGCCATCCACGCTCCTCCAAATGAGCTGCACAACATGAGTTCACCACGGCCTTTCTCCATGTGGGAAATGGATGTAATAGGTCCAGTGGAACTAAAAGCCAGCAATAGTCATCGATTCATCTTCACCGTGATCGAGTACTTCACCAAATGGGTTGAAGCCACCTCATTTCCCAAAGTCACAAAAGAGGTCATCATTAGTTTCATCAGAAACAATGTCGTCTGTCGATATGGACAACCGGAGGTGATCGTATCAGACAACGCCAAGAACCTGAACAATCAAATGATGAAAGAATTGTGCAGTAATTTCCACATTAAGCATCTCAATTCCATCATCTATCAGCCAAAGATGAACAATGATGTCGAAGCGGCCAATAAAAACATCAAGAAGATCATGCAAAAAATGTCCGCCAATCCCAAGGAGTGGCCTGACTTGCTGCCTTTAACCCTGTTACCATACAGGACATCAGTGCGCACCTCTACTGGGGCTACCCCCTATTCGTTGGTCTATGGTATAGAGGCAGTCCTTCCCGTAGAAGTAGAGATGGAGTCCTTGCGAGTATTAATCGACGCTCAGATAGACGATGATTAATGGTTGCAAGATCGGTACCATCAACTATCTCTGATAGATGAAAAGAGGGCTACAACCATTTTCCACGGACAGTTATACTAGCAAAGGATCGCCAGATCCTACAACAAAAAGGTCCGAATCCGACAATTCAAAGAAAATAACTTGGTGCTGGAGAAGGTCCTGGCCAATCAGGATGAAGCTAAAGGAAAGTTCGCCCCAAATTGGGAAGGCCCTTTCATTGTCAAGGAGGTGTTAACATGGGGAGCTATCAGACTACAAGAAATGGATGGGAACGAATTTCCCCAACTTATCAATTCAGACGCTATCAAAAGGTACTACATCTGAGACACATGCATACCCGCATTTGGGTCCTACGAATCAAATCAGGTTCGATTTTTCACTAGAAAATCAGAACTACTAATGACCTGATCTCCCTACACCCGGGAGTACATAGGCAGCCATTTCTGGTGCCGGTCAAACCAAATAAAAAACTCGAAAACTCATCAAACCAAACTCAAAAACCCAAGATAAATACTTTTCAAACCTCTCTCCAACCAAACAACCTTAACTACGAATGACCTGATCTCTCTCAACCCGGGAGTACGTAGGTAGCCACTTATGACGCGGTTTGACCTTCAAAAAAAATAAAAACCCCAAGACACCGAAGACATACAAAAGCTAAATCCTATCAAGCTATCCTGATCAACAGGCCCATTTGAGATACTCCTTGACATCTCAACTGTCAATCCATCAAGGAGTAGTTCAAGATACATCTACAACTGTGAGTCATGAAAGAAGTGGTAATCACTCAGCAATGAAAGTACATATCCAATCAGGGAAGTGAATTAAAACTATATTTCTCTGATATATAACACTGTTTGATATATACATAATGCCCTGTACATGACAAAAATGGCTGATCTAGTCTATGCAGGAAAAATAAAGCTAGTCCATGGACCCAATGACAAGCGAACCAGCAATGCCAGCATGACATCTCTCTCTGAAGATGGGGGACCAGGTGTAAGTGCAATCCCCTCAGCCTCCATACGGCCCAATACCTCCACGGTCATCTGTAAGGTGGCGCTGTGGTCATCAATGTATGCACTCATATCGGTGACCAAACCATGAGTGTAAGATTGAAGAACAGTACTATCAGCAATGTGAAAATCACGGGAAGCTATAGCCTCATCCCTCTCCGTAAAGGCTGCATCCCAAGCAACCAAAGTCTCCTCGATCTCAACATATGCTGCATCCCTAGCCGAGCGGATCTCATCTAGATCTACAACAGCTGTGTCTCTGGCAGATCGGAGCTCCTCTCGCTCAATCAATCCAGCATCCAAAGCGGGCCTGAGCCCATCCCTCTCCGCCAAAGCTAAATCTCTGCCAAACAAGGCAGTCAACATCTGCACTCTAGCCGAGTCTCGCTCAAAGGTCATCCTGAATAGTGAGTCTATTAAAGTTGGATCTGTCCCCGCAGGAATGGTCGTGGGATAGCTAACTAATGTTGTGGTCAAACCCATGAACAGCTCATCCTCGGTAGGAGAATCTGAATCCTCCATGGGCTCCTCCTCGTCAGAGTCCACAATAGGAGATGAAGAAGCCTCTGCTGCCGCTGCCATCTTTGCCTCCGACCAGGCAGAATACTCCAGAGAACAGTCTGGATGGCTACCAGAAAAAGCAGCCCTCTCTTGATGAGTCCAACACTCATACACTCTAACCAAGTCGGCAAATGACATAGAAGAAGCCAACATCCTCTGATCAGTAGCCCCCTCAAAGTGGTACAGACTCTGAAACTGAACAAACTGCTCCATAACTGCAAAGGGATGATAGGTAGTCACTCCCCTCAATCCCGCCAAGGGCAAGTAATCCAGGCCAGAAGCATGGGTGATAAAGCTATATGGGGACGCTAGCCCTGAGCATGGCAAGATCAAGAACGGATGCTCAATATCCGACAAAAATGCCAACCATGACTCTGCATCAATGCACTCCGCAGGCTGAAAGGAGTAAACTGTGGATGTCTCGTGAGTGAAGCAAAAACCCCGAGGCTTGAAGAATCCAATTGGTCGTATGTGGGACATCAGCCATATATACAGCAAGACCGAACTACCTCGAAAAAACCTCTCCAAATGGGTACTACAATGAGTGACTGACCTTAGTGTCTCAGCCAGTATCATAAGGATGAAGGTACTACCCTGTCTAAGGGCCCTAGCCATGACTACCAATCCAACATCCAGATGATCCAAGCATAGCGACACATATACGTATGCCACGACACACATCAGCAGAATATCTATCCTGGCCGCATGCCATGCCTCTGCTGAAATAACAAAATCCATGACATGGCGATTATAGCTATTAATCTCGCCAAAGCGCTCGATCAAGAAGTCAATGGAGATCACATGCCCAGAAACGATCTCATCCATGACTATACTCTGACGAAGACCGGACAGATGGATGAACGGTCTCCGCATGTCTCTAATCGCCATTCGAGCGCACGACAACTCTAAGTCCAAATCAATGAATCTTTGGTACTCCTCCAGAGTCGGCAACAACTCACGTCGCCCGATGCAGAACACCTGCCTCTCAGGCATCTATAAGGGTAAAAGGCCATCAACAAACCCGTATGGAACTCTAAACTTCGCAAGGGCCAGCGAATGCCCCAATATATGGTTCACTGTCCCCCTGGCTGAAAAGGGTAGACTCTCATACCAGGACCTCAACGATACCTCCATCGCAGATGGTGGTATATGCTCAATATGGCTGACGAAAGACGACGTCATCTGTATCACCATACCACAAGACCATCCAGGGGTCAAATTCACCTGTCTAAATGCATACATATGGCATAATATATGCATGATGACAAATATAAACATGATGCAATAGATAGAAAAGATCATGAATATCTACAACAAGCTATCTACTGCAGGCATCATCCATGTCTGATAATATAAAGCAAAAATAAGAATACAGGGAAATGGGGCACCACCACCAAACTAATACAGTGGTCTATCAAAATGATGTCACAATCGCCAAATAGCCAAAATAGTGGCTGACCAAAAAGTATAGCTACAATAGCTATCAAAGGAAGTCGATGACATCAATGTCAAAACGATCGACCTGCTCCATCTCCTCGGTGGATACAAAATTGCTGCTATCAGGCATGTCTGGGCGGTATAAGGGAGGATCTGCCCATGCATAGCTGCTGCTAAATGGACCTAAAGAGGGACCTGCTCCTGAGCTGAACGCGTCAAAAGAAGATGCCTCTGACGGATCTCGGCCAAGATGCCTGATAAAGAAACGGGCCTGCTCCAAGTCCTTGGTCAGATCTGCTATCTGGTCTGCATGAGTAGGCTCTCTAAGGCAATCTATCCAGTCCATCATCATCACAGACCCTGGCACCATATCTACCATGAACTGGGTGGCACGAGTCTGAGCTCTAATTATACAAGGGCTCCACCAACTGCTAAATGCCTCCTGGCTGTACGGGCTCTCTGATAAGGCGAAGCCATCTATGCCCTCCATAGGGATATCTGTCAATGGCACGGTCAGCGACCAATGATGCCAAACAGGAGGGGAAATGGGAATGCGGATCTCCCCCGTAATGCTCCTAATGGCCCTCTCTCCAAGATAGAGATCCCAGCCTCCCACCGTCAACAAAGGGACTCTGAGGGTCGACAACTCAAACTCTTGGTTAGTAGCGACACCCCCCTCGAATCCAACAGTCAAAAACTTGAATGTATATGGCGTCCAGGTGATCGAACCCACCGTCAAAAGCTCCAACTGCAGACGGACATGTGTGACGCCCCCAAATCCGGGTTCCCTAACCTCGGATTTAGTGCTCACGATCGATCATATATATCACATCTAACTACCCATTCATTAATGAAAAACATCATTCATAATATTACTTAATACAACTTATAACAATATCCAGGTTAACTAACCTTGACATAACTTACATACCCTTATATATCCAAAAGGTTTACATAATTAATTTACATAATAAAACATAAACATTAAAAGTTGCCACTAAGTACTCCTGAGCCTTGCCTTTGCCTTTATCCCTGTTAGAACCTTCTGCTGCCTCGACATTAGCTGAAATATTTTATTTAAGCAAAGGTGAGCAACGAGTTTGCTCAGCAAGTTAAAGTATACAATAAATGATGTATATATCATGAATAGAAGAGTCTAGCTTCTATAGAACCTCAACAATAATCAAAGGATTTTGAAGCAGCTGAATAATAATTCAATCTCAATAATAAAACTTTCTCAAATTTCATACTGAATAACATATCAAGGATGAAAGAGTAAAATTCTTTCAAAGATTCAATAATATTCAATTGAATAAGAAGAATTAACAATACTGCAACAATATTCAATAAAGTGGGATATACCCAGATTTCATGCTGAGTGATCACAAAAGGATCGTGAACTAATAGATGATTCATTAGTTATTAAAACTAAATTACCACAGGAATATAAGTTAGTTATAAAAACTAAACTATACTCCTCTGCAAGTACCTAGAGCGGCCAACTCCTTTGTACCCTATATTATGCATAATACTCACTAATAGCGCATAGGTCGATTTATGACAATAAAGTTTGTTCATCTCAGTCTTACATCACGAGTTTGTACCAGAACAATATGGTTTGAATTGATTTCAAAGAAATACTATAATTTTAATAAATAAAATCAATATTGATCTAGCCGAAATTAATGGCATAAATCTTTCAATAATAAATCAGTTCATAAGATATAGAACGTTTCATGCTTTAACGAATATTAGTCTTGCCAAAATAATTAGCTGAGACATGACTTATAAACAGTTCAAACACTAGAACAAGAATCAATTGCACTATATGCTAACAACAATAATCATTATAGATGTGAATAACTAACAATAATTATTCACTACCATGCTTGAAAAATAATAACTCAAGTTGAGTTAGGAAACTTGCCTGATTCGTTGACTACTACTACGCAATTTAAGTTAACTTCTTTTGTAAGACCTATCATTAATAAGATCGATCTCTTAATTAGTATCATATATCTTATTCATAATAATTTATCTAACATGTAAACGCATAATCATCATTAAAGAGTACAACTATACTTCCTTAGACTTAACACTACTATATCATACAACTTATGAATTAACACTTAGTCTTTCATTTTATAAGTCCTTTATAATTAAGTAAGCCGAATACCTAATCCAGCAACCTAGATTAAAATAACTTGTTGTTTCAAAACTTACTTAACTAATCCAGCAACCTGGATTCAGATTGAATTTAAATTTAGTAAACTATTTTTCAATCTAGTAGACTGGATTCAACTGACCTCCAATCCAGCAAGCCTGGATTAAATTATCATCCAATATAGCAAGCATGGATTCAACTAACATCTAATCCAGTAACCTGGATTATCTAACAGACCAATCCAGCATCCTGGATTATCCTAACATCTCATCCAGCAAGCCTGGATTCATTAATCCTTCAATCCAGCAAGCTGGATTCTCCATTTTAACCATATTATCTTTTTTTTTTTATCTTTTGTCCACACATAAATACATGTATTCCATACACAAAAATAATTTTTCAGGAATTTTTCAATTTCCTTTAGTATTTTTCAAAAATCCATTTCTAGTTAATTCCTTAAGAAATTAACTACCTCACGCTTAACTTCAGAAATTTCCAACTCTAGACGGGATCTTACACATGTTAACGTGAGCCTCCAGTTTAAATTTCGTGAACATCGGAGTTATACAACTCCGGTTATAGCAATTTTTGTCAGAAAAATATAAATATTAAAATAGTCATAACTTGCTCATTTTAAGTCAGAATGAACTCATTTTTGGACATAAGATACTTTATCTCATATATTTTCATGTCCCAAAAGATTGGATTTTATTATATTAATTAAGTTGCCAAAATTTCCCTTACAATTTTCGAACAGCCTACTTTTTTGACTTTTTCAGATTTTACTTCCTTTACTAAAATCAGTCCATACGAAAATCTACAACATATTTTTCACTGATTCCACTTGGATCTATTAGATGACTTATAGATCTAAGTCCAGAAATTGATCACACTCAAAAATTTGAAATATATTGAGAGATATGCTTGTTTTAATTTTATGTATCATTTTCTTAAAAATCTAATTTCTTAACCTTTGTGATTTCTAAGAAATCTTTCTTGATCTCTCATATTAACCAACATTAACATCATAAACCATCTTAATACATACTAATACTAAGGATCTACTATGATCCATTATCTATTTCATTAAA
This sequence comes from Panax stipuleanatus, assembly GCA_020205555.1. NCBI lineage: Eukaryota > Viridiplantae > Streptophyta > Magnoliopsida > Apiales > Araliaceae > Panax > Panax stipuleanatus. The sequence goes on along the minus strand of CM035121.1, from coordinate 115,083,869 downwards.
ACTTCACCAAAATCCAAACAAAACGTAATTAATGCCAAGAAATACAAACTAGGTTTTTCTAGTTTTCATTTTCTTACTTTAGATCTAACTTTTTACACTCAAAAGGATTAGATCTAAAAATAATATACTCATAAACATGTAGATCTAGAGTTTTAGATCTTAAGATCATAAACTTTAGATCATCAAAATCACATCAAAACAAAAAGAAATAAACTAGATTAAAGTTAAAAATTTATACCCTTGCTTTATGCTATCCTTCTTCTTCTTCCTAAGATTTGATTAGGAAACTATGAAACTAACAAGAACTCTCCCTCTCTCTTATCCTCTTGGCCGAAATTCCCTTGGCGCTCTCTCTCTCTCTTTTGCTTTGCTAGTTAATGAAATGAGATAAAAGAGAAATGAATTTGGTGTTAGTGAATTTGTGTAGATATATTTAGTATATCTATAATCATCTCCCAATATTTCTCTCTCTCTCTCTCTCTCCTTATCATGTTTAAGTTGCTTGTAGACTTAGTAATATGTTTCTTTCAAGTTTGGTGAAATGTGTTAGTAAACTCCAAAGCTTGACACATAAGTGTGGTTAGGTGGGAGTGGTTTACTAACTAAAGTAATTCACTCATTACATTCATCCCCCTTTCTCTCTCTTATCTTGTGGCCGGCCATGTGGCCTTCTTTTGTCCAAAGTTTGTTTTCTTTTAATGCCTTAATTAGTTTATTAAATGTCCAAGATGCCTCTCTTTAACTAGCAAAAAGATTGAGCTTTAATTAATTCCTTTTGGGCTTTTAGTTTAATTCTTTGGGCCATGTAATAACATAGTTCCATACTTTTAATTTTTATCTTACCCTAATCATTTAGTTAGGGTTTTCATTACACACCTAAGCAAGTTAATTCCTTAGTCATATATCTTTAATTTCATAACCCAATTAGGCTTGCTTTACTTAGGTTATAAAATTAACTAATAGAGATGTATAAAATAAATCCCTTAGGGTTAGTATATATTTAAATACTATCATTCTCTCATATTATAACTCATTAGGTTTTTAATTACCATACCTAATATATGTATTAGGTTACATAACTTTATTTTTAATTCTCTTAACCAAATAAATGTATACACATTATATAATGTATATTTATTCAATCACGTACATAATCCACATAAGTCATAACATATTTATCATTATTGATAAATCCTTGTTATATTTAAATACTCACATAATCATATGATCACTTCACATAATCCATATCGATAATTAATTACTTAAAGATTATAAATCTTTTTAATATAATAATCAAGGCTAACATTCAAGCTATGTTAATTTCTACCATAACTTATATTACTCTTCTTGGAAAATAATTAAGTATATATCTTAGTTAATAAATTAACTCTATAGCTTAATTCACATATACACTTATACGGTTCAAATACTTTCCAAAAAAAATTATTCGTAAAAATTACACATATAATCATGTGAAATTCTCAGGTCCTTACGGCATGAGTGAATCCTTCAACGATAGGGATCTCCGTCAAAGTGGAGTGATGCCATCTCCGTCCTCGAGGATAGGTCTCCAGGCCTAGAGCAGAAGCGGGCCGTAGACAAGGAAGTCTCTCAAATGCCCAAAGCTGATCATGCAAATATCAAAAGTCCTCAATGACCAAGGCTGACAAAATGAATGCTAAAATTAAAAAGGTACAGAAAGATGTACTCACCAGCAGAAATGGGTAAAATCCTAACCAAGCCTCTGTCACACCCTCTGAAAGCATGCGCATGCCACAGAGAAAATAGGCAAAGGTATAGGAGCCCCAATCATAGTCACTGAGGCGCTCTACATGTCGAGTGGCGCTAATCAAGGCGAAGGACACAGTAGATGAGTTGTCCACCACAAAACAACCGCTGATGATCGATAAAAATAATCGCCTCAGAATGCGATCCCTAGCCCTCTGATCACCAGGCGGAGGCTCCTGTAATGTCCCATCCTGGGCATCTATACCCAAGGGACCAGATCGGACCGTACGACCCATAAACGCCGTCGTAGGAACTCCCAGCAGGGATCGAACGACAGTGGGCGTAATGTCAGCCACGACAGGCACTGGTTCACCCTCAAACTCAATGCCGGTGATAAACCTCCAATCCATAGGAGTTATCATCACCTTGCAATCCAGAAGATGAAGGGACTGAGTCTGGTGGAACCAGCGCTCAGATAAAGCCCTCATATACCTCCAGGGGCAACGACGGGGAAGGATCGAGAAAAAGGCCTGAAAGCCCCAGCCATCTACGATATCCCTGTAATTCTCATGCAAAGTATGATACATGGAATGCACGCTGAACCAGTTCCCTCGAGGCTGTGTAAAGCCGTGAACCTGCATAAAAAACCAACCCATATCAAAAACCTGGGCCCCGAGAATGGAAAAAAGGAAGAAAAGAATCCAGAGAAAAGAAAAACTTCAAGTCACCTTGTTGGCATGAAGATATCTCGAAGGATGGTGACTCAAGTAGCCCAACAACTCCTGCGTCGGTACAATAATGCCAGTGACCTCCGCACGTGGAACCTGAGCGAGAACAAAAGCAGCAAAAGGAACCTCATCAACGTCAATATCAAGTGGATGCTCGTCCTGTGCTAGACGAATCAACGCCTCCACCAATCTACGAGGCGTTCGAGCTGGATGAGGCTGAGGAACATCAGAAGCCCTCTTCCGTCTAATACCTGAGGATACTCTGCTGGAACTGCCGGGTCTATCGCGATCCATCGCATACACCAATACTCTAAATCACCTCAAAAAGAGTGTGGTAAGCCTAAAAGTTATGGCTTATTAGTTTAAATCAGTACTCTATGCATCTCTAAGTCCTAAAACATGCATGGGTCAGTCAAAAATACCCAATAAAGTTAAAACTGTATGTTTTTCGAAAGATAAGTCCTAAAAACGTGCACGGGTCAGTCATAAATCCCCAGTAGAGTCAAAATTACATGTTTACCCACCTCCACCTGGGGCACCCTAGGGTGGGTCCCACTCTCCCGGGCTCGATCTGGTTCGAGTTAAAATGGAGTTTAACTGAGCTGTCGAGTCCAATCTGAAGAAAAATTGCTACGCGATTGAGCAATTTGTCCTGAAAATCTGCGGTTAAGCAACGAGAATTTGATAGAAAGGGAAACCCCACATAGCCTGGTATTCATCCCGAAGCCATGTTCGGGGATCAACAAAGCAAACTAAAAAACAAAACTTTGCAAGAACTGTGCAAAATTGCAAAAAACTGCCATTTCTCGAAGTTCGGGTACAGACCGAAGCCAAGATCAACCGTTGGTTCAACTCTAGCGAAGTTCGGGTACTGACTAAAGTGAATTTCAATCATTGGTTCCATTCCAGCAAAGTTCGGTTACTGATCGAAGTCCAGTTCAGCCGTTGGTTCCATTCCAGCGAAGTTCGGGTACTGACGGAAGTCCAGTTCAACAGTTGGTTCAACTCCAGCGAAGTTCGGGTACTGACCGAAGCCAAGTTCAACCGTTGGTTCCATTCTAGTGAATTTTGGGTACTGACCGAAGTCTAGTTCAGCCGTTGATTCCATTTCAGCGAAGTTTGGGTACAGGCCGAAGCCAAGATTAACCGTTGGTTCCATTCCAGCAAAGTTCGGGTATAGATCGAAGTCCAGTTCAACCGTTGGTTCAACTCCAGCGAATTTCGGGTACTGACCGAAGCCAAGTTCAACCATTGGTTCCATTCCAGCAAAGTTCGGTTACTGACTGAACTCCAGTTCAGCCGTTGGTTCTATTCCAGCGAAGTTCGAGTACAGACCAAAGCCAAGATCAACCGTTGGTTCCATTCTAGCGATGTTCGGGTGCTGACCAAAGTCCAGTTCAACCGTTGGCTCGACTTCAATGAAGTTCTGGTACTGACCGAAGCCAAGTTCAACCATTGGTTCCACTCCAGCGAAGTTCGGGTACAGATCGAAGCCAAGATCAATCGTTGGTTCCATTCCAGCAAAGTTCGGGTACAGACCGAAGTCCAGTTCATCCGTTGGTTCCATTCCAACGAAGTTCGGGTACATACTGAAGTCCAGTTCATCCATTGGTTCTGTGACGTCGCCAAATTTGGGCCACGATGCCTTGAATTTGATTCGTCACGTTCTAACAATAATAACTAAAATCATACAATCACAGCGGATAATCTAGAATAATATACAATGATTTATTATATTTATTCCCCTAGTCTCGCAACCTATAGTACTTAATAGATTACATAATGATATCAAATAAAGACTTATTACATAACCCTACTTAAGTTTAAACATAGTTTTGAATCAGTCTTAATACATTATCGTAGTTGTCATAATACAACACCAGAATTTCTAAATCATAAAGGGACTAGCTAGTCAGTAGCCTTGCCCTTGCCCTTATCGATGCCCGAAGGTCCGCCCTGCTCTGCCTTAACTGAAATATTTTAGGGAAAGCAAGAATGAGCACAAATTGCCCAGCAAGTAATATACGATAAGGGCGAAGAGTTTTATAACACAAGTTTAAAATATCAAGGTATAATCTCGCTGATAATCAAGAGTTTGAAGAATAACATCATGAACAACGAGTATCAACAATTCTTAAATCAAATCCTTGGAATATGGAATGATGGTTTATTATAGACCAACAGATATATATGAATTCAAAGACAATCAATGTATCCAACTGGATAAAATAATTTACACTGAGCAGTCACTAAGGACTATTGAACATCTACTAGAATTATCAATATTAAACTGATAACCCAAAAATAAGTATGATAGATGATCAGTCTACAATACTCTATGTTATACATAACACCACAATCATTTTCACGCGTGTGTTGGGCTTCCAACAATATATACACTTCTCTTACCATAAGGGTTGTTCAACTCAGTTTTCAAAGATTCTGCACCAGTCAATTGGTTTGGACTATTTTCTAAATATGCATATAGTCTAGCCGAATCAAATGGCATAGACACTTTCACAATATTTAAGAACAATACTAAGTTCAACATGAATAATAACTTCCATAAGATTCAAATGAAACAAGAGTTTATTCAATAAGCATACTAACTCAATTTAAACGAGTAAGTAAGAAAACTTGCTTTCACAAGGATCCATTGCAAAGGTTAGGATACTTGCAATTAACAATATAAGAACGGGTTCAAGGAAACTTGCACAATAAAGAGTGTAAGTTAGGGAAACTTGCCTTAAGCATAGTCTATCCACGTAAAGCTAATCAACACTTTCGAATCTTATTATCGTATATTTACATGTATAGGATATTCATTAGCTAAGCACATTCGGTACATAAGTTCGATATGAACACATATGGTTCTAACTTAATTATATTATCCCTATACGTATGTTATTATGTACTTGCACATATACATAACACAAAATCAGTATACAAGTTATTACGAATTCAAGTACATAGTTATAACATGTATAGTATCACAACACTTAGTCAACATCATCTTTACTAACTTTAGAATCCCTTTTATAAGTTAAATGTTATCATGTTACTTCATCATTTCATACCAACCTATATCAGTAATGTTCAGACTCCTTATTAGCAGTTTAGATATCATTATAAACTAGCCCGCACAATCAGAAAACAAGCAGACTTCATCTGTGAGAACCCAGAATTTCATATAATTTAAATTTTTGAATAATTTTTTATTATTATTTAATATTGATATTGATTATCAATATTGTGCTGAGTATCTGTGATACGAGTTTATCAAAGTGGTCAAACTGTGTATTGACTGAGAAATATGAGTACAATTTTGTTTAACAGAGAATATAAATACTAACCCTAAGAGATTTATTTTATGCATCTCTAATAATTAATTTTATAACCTAAGTAAAGCAAGTCTAATTGGGTTATGAAATTAAAGATATTTGACTAAGGAATTAATTTACAAATGTGTGCAAGGAATCCCTAACTCAATGATTAGGATAAGATAAAAATTTATGAGTAGGGAACTATGTTGTTTTCATGACTCAAAGAATTAATTTGTAGCCCAATTATTTATTTAAGCATGGGACGTGTAGCCAATTTGATTTAAGAACAATTAAATCATTAAGCGAGCCCAATATATCACGTATGGGAGATGCACTAGGATGGCCCAATTTAATTTTGGTGGAATTCCAATTTTTTTTAGTTAGTAAGTAAATTATGAATTTAAAGGAAGGCCCAAAGAAATTAAAATAAAAGCCCAAGTTTAGTCCTATGGGAGAGAGGCCTTAGTAGACCTTAATTAAGTTAATTGAGCATTAAAAAGAAAACCAAGATTGGGCCAAAGGAAGCCCAATTCAGCTAAGCTAGGAAGAAAAGGGCATGAGAAATAAATTTTGTGGATAAGGATATTTTATAAGATTTGGAAAAATATTTGATAAGATTTGGAAAGATATTGGATAGATTTAAGAGGATATTTGATAATATTTGGAAAGCTATTGGATAGATTTGGGAGGATATTTCATAAGATTTGGAAAGATATTGGATAGATTTGGGAGGATATTTGATAAGATATGGAAAGATATGATAGATATGGAGAAATTTGGTGAGATATGCCAAGATATGTTAGGAGATTTAGTATAGATATATGAGTTATATATACACATATTGCTAACTTATAAATAAGCCCATCTCATTTGCAAATAAAGAGTTTACTCATTTTTCATTTCATTCTCCCAAGTTAGCTAGCAAAAGAAAAGCTAGAGAGAGGCAAGAGAGAGAGAGAGAATTCGGTTGGGAAGAAAAGGAGAAAGAGGAGATTTTGATCTTCCTTCTACCTAAGATCAACATCTATTTGAAAGAACAAGGAAGGCTAGCAAGAAATAAAGGAATAAACCACATTTGATTTAAGTTATTCTTAGTTGTTTCAAACCAAAATTTGGATTTTTGTTCTTGAACTTCAAAACTCTAGATCTACATGATCTAGAGTGTGTTATGTGTAGATCTAACCATTCGGTATCAAAAATTAGATCAAAAGCAAGAAGGATGAAACTATGTTTCAAAAGGTTGAAAACCTTGATTTTCTTAGCATAAATTATATTTTGTTTGTGTTTGATGGGTTTTGATGTAATAGATTATGGATCATGATAGATCCATGAGTTTATGATATATGGGTATGTATTATGATGGTTTATGGTGGCTAAAGTTTGGTTTATCAAGAGATCATGAAAGTTTTCTTTCAAATCACAAAGTTAAAAAAAATAAATTTTTGAGAAAACGCATCGGAAAATTCAAACGATCATATCTCCTAGTATATTTTGAATTTTTGAGTGTGGTTAATTTTTGAACTTAGATCTATAAGTCTTCTAATTTTTTCAAGTGGAATCATTGAAAAAGGAGTAGTAAATTTTCGTGTGGACTGATTTTAGCAAAGTAGGAAAAATCTAAAAAATGACAAAAGTAGGCTGTCAGGAATTTTGAAGGGCAGTTTCATCCACTTAAATTATGTAATAAATTCCGGCCTTTTGGGACATGAAAATATATGTTATAAAGTAGCTTGTGTCCAAAAATGAGCTCATTCTGACTTAAATTGAGCAAGTTATGACTATTTCAATTTGGGTTTTCCCGACGAAAAAATGCTATAACTGGAGTTGTATAACTCCGATCGCCACGAAATTTAAATTCGAGACTCACGATAACATGTGTAAGATCCAGCCAAGAGTTAGAAATTTCTGGAGTTAAGCGTGAGGTAGTTATTTTCTTAAGGAATTAACTAGAAATGAATTTTTGAAAAATACTAAAGGAAATTGGAAAATTCCTAAAAAATTATTTTTGTGTATGAAATACATGTATTTATGTGTGAACAAAAGATAAAAAAAAAGATGATTAGATTAAAAAGGGGAATCCAGGTTGCTGGATTGGCCATCAGGTTGCTGGATTGCAATCTGGTTTGCTGGATTAGGTGACAGTTGAATCCAAACTTGTTGGATTGGAGGTCAGTTAAATCCAGTCTACTGGATTGGAGAATAGTTACTAAATTGAAATTAAGTCTGAATCCAGGTTGCTGGATTAGGTATTCGATTTACTAGATTATAAATGACTTATAAAATGAAGGATTAAGTGTTAATTCACAAGTTATATGATACAGTAGTGTTAAGGTTATCTAATATTTGACTATATGTTTAAATGTTAGATAGTTTACTTATAAAGTATGTTATGCTAATTGAAAGATCGATCTTATTAATGATAGGTCTTATAAAAGAAGTTTAACTTAAATTGCGTAGCAGTGGTCAACGAATCAGGCAAGTTTCCTTAACTCAATCTCGAGTTATTACTTTTTAAATATAGTGGTGGTTAATTATTGCTGATTATACCACGTCTGAGAATTATTGTTGATTATTCGCATTTAGTGCATGTTTATTAATTCAAATTGAATTATTGATTTTGAGAATATGCTTGGGGAATAACTGTTGTTGATTATTCACATCCGTAGAAGTTATTATTGATTGCAAATAGTACAGTTAATTTCTGTCTATTATTGAATCATGTTGAGATATGTCATAGCTAATTGTTTTAGCTAGACAAACATTTGTTGAAACTTGATAGGTTCGAGAAGAGAACTAAATTATTATTGATAGGTCAATGCCAATTATTCCGGCTAGATCGAGAAAGCGATTAGATATTGAAATCATTGTATTTTGTTGTTGTGATTCGAATTCTGGTTATAAGACTGAGAAGAACAACCTTTTTATATAAAAAGGGGCTTTGTGGTCTTATATTCGGTCGATGCGCGCGTGTAAGTATTATGCATAATATGGGGTATAATGAAGCTGATCACTTTATATACTTGCGAAGGGGTATGATTTAATCTTTATGGTTATCTGATACACCTGATTACTTCAAAGTAAAACCTTTGATAGTTACTCGAGAAGTTCAAGATCCTGTGAGGTCGCTCAGCTTAAAAAAATCTGGATAATATTCCACTTTGTTATTGCGTAGAATTGATTCTTGTTATTCAATTGAAAATTTTCGAAAGCGTTTTACTCTTTCACTATCGAATTATTGTTTAGCATAAAATGCGAGAAAGTCTTGTTATTGATTAACGCTTTATTCAGCTAATTCAAAGTCCTTTGAACTTTGGTGATATTCTATCGAATTGATAGTCTTATATTCTTGATTCTTATACTTTATTGTATGATTTAACTTGCGGAGCAAATTTGTTGCTCACCTTTGCTTAAATACAATATTTCAGCTAGGAACGAGGTAGCCGGAGGGGCATGGAAAGACAAAGGCAAAGGTGTATTGCTAGAGTAGTCATAATGAACATATTTATTATGTTATTTTGTATAACCCTTTTTGTATATCTAAGGGTATATTTGTTATGTTAAGGTTAGAAAACCTGGGACAATGTATTATAAATATCAGTTAATGATATGTATATTTCTATTCATAAATAAATGGGTAGTTAGATGATATTTAAATAATTGGATTGTGAGCACCAAACTTGGGGGTCAGGTAACCCGGATTTGGGGGCGTCACATCATCAGGCCTATTTTCAGACTGGCGCAGCTATGCCCTGGCTAAGCCTAGGGACGGCGCAGCTGCGCTGTCCCCTAGCCAGACTAGTGTTGAGCTTTTGCGTAGCTGCTTTTGTCCATCACGTAAGTATTTATCGACTCACAGAATATACACATGTTCAAAAGTATTGCATGCTTACATAGTCCTTCTAAGTTCAATCTTACATGATATGGTTCAAGATTAACATCTTAAATAATTTCAGGCCTTACTACGTCATGAAATCATATAAGCTATCATGCTTGTCATTCAACACATAAGGTGGACATATATTCGGTCAATAATCATGCTTGTGTGTGTCCATATCATTCATGCATGGCTAACATCATTTATTTCTTTAATTCATGTCTTATGCGTGCTTAACTAGCTTTCACGGTATCTAACAAGTGCGTGTATATATATGACATCTTAGTGATGTTTAAAAACACATTCAAGCATGCCAAAAATATCAGAACGCTATGACTTCTCGTTCATGCAACTTTAGTTTTCTAAAACTTTCAAGTTTAGCCTTTGAAATCATTTAAAACTCAAACCATGTATGCTAGTGTAATCACAACACCTTAGACTAACTTTTCATGCTTAACAAACCATATAATCATGCTCGCAAAATTAGAATGTAGATATGATACCTACATATCAAAGTTTGATTTCAAAACTTATATTTTCGTTAGTAAATGTTCACTAATGAGGTCCAATATGTGCATGCTATATCATGAAACATATATACACAAGGCAACATGTTTTTCATGCATTTTTAGGTCATACTAACATGCTCGCAAAGTCAGAATATCAACATGGCATGTATATATATCAAAGTTCATTTATAAAACTCTAAGTTCATTTCAAAACTATAAGTTTTCATCAATCATGCATGCAAACATAGTAAAACATGTTTACGTTAGGTCTAAGTACTCATATATACATGTCAAACCTATTAGCAAGATTGTCTAAGTCATATCAAATAATTAACACTTAACAGATTTGCAGCAGAATTGAAAAACAAGAACCAGGGACTGGCGCAGCTGCGCTGCGCCCTAGTTCAATACTGGCACAGCTGCGCCGGGTCTCGGCCAGCACTGAACAGCTTTCTGCTTCGGCAGAAGGCAACCCCAAACATAGAAATTCCTATGAATTTGATTGTAAACCAACTACATTGTAGTTCTAACATGCTTATTAGTTCGTATAACACTAAACAAGCATTCTATAATCCAATTACCATCTAATTTAACATAATCAAGAACTTAAGAAATTCAAGAATGATGAACATGATATTGAATTATACCTCTGCTTAACAGTTTGCTGCTAATGCTTCTATAATATTTCTATGCTAGCTCTCAATTCCCTCTATAATCAACTTAGTAATATCTCAGCAAAATAAAATGTGAAGGAGAGAGCTCAATTTAAAGAGTTTTCAATATATAGACAATGCCTTTGTACTCCAAAATAAACCAACGGGAATGTTTAATTACATGGTGGTTAAGGAGTTGGTAGATGGTTGTTGAATTCATCATGATTCCCACTCCCCCATTGATCATTGCTATGATTAGCTAGCATTTGCTGAATCTGAGAAAAGGGGTAATAGGCTAGCCTTTTGTTTGCAGACGTGAAGAGAGAATGACTCTCATTTTGGCACAAGGCACATACATCTCAGCATTTGGAAAAGTAATACAATACTAACATATGCATCTTATATATACTTAGGTCTATATGTATACTTAGATATTAAATAGAGTCACAATGTAATTCTAATGAATAAATAATATTTCAATGTAGTAAATTTACTTTGCACATATATACTCCATGTACATTTTGTTAACACCGAATATAATTCAATTGGGTATTATCGCATTACTATATTATTAAATTATTGAAATCATTATTAAGTCTTACACAGTTCATTATAATATCAATAAAGTTCATTTTCAAATGTAGTCACCCACACATGTTGTCACATAATTGTTATTATTATGTAACTTTCATAACTTAATAAATCTTACTATATAGTTTATATATATTATATAGTCACATTGATGCGTCGCATTGCACTTTATATAATATAGAGGTAACTACTATATATTATATGTTTAATTATCGCATGCTTGCACATAATAATTAATCGAGCAAATATAATCTTATTATATTAATAATTTACTCGTTTATGTTTTATTATTCTTAATAACCATAAATCAACATATTATTAATTTATTACTCATTGATAGATTAATACGCATAAATAGAAATTAATTAACCATTAATATTCTGCTTCTCATAATAACAATTAATTAATAATTAATATTGATTAATTGTTCACTTAATAATTCCTTCATCCTCTAATTAACTCATCATCGTTTCTATTCTCGTGCCACACAAGGCATTCAACGAGCTTATCATAAACTCTACATTTTTCTCAATTATTATATATTCAATTTGAAGTAATTGAGTTAACTCATCTCATAACACATAATCATTTATATTCAAATAAATATTTATTTTCATTAATTTATTCATTCATAATATTCAGAAATTCTCGGGTATTACAGGTTCAACTCCAGCGAAGTTCGGGTATAGACCGAAGTCCAGTTCAACCGTTGGTTCATCTCCAGCAAAGTTCGGGTACAGATCGAAATCCAGTCCAGCCGTTGGCTTAACCCCAATGACGCTTCAACCGTCGGATTAGCCCCATGAGACATCGGGAGATGATTTAGGAGTGAATATTACTTCATCCCCACAGAGGACAGAAGATGGAATCTGTTATACACATCCTCAAAGGGATTATTAGCCAGGATCGATGATGCATTCTCCTGTGGCAAACTACCAGTGTAAACTATTGTCCAGGTAGGCGTCAGAAGCTTCCGTTGAGGTAACTCGATAACCGAAAGATATCCCCATGGACGAACTTTCAAAATGTGCAATGACACCTACGCAGAATATCGATTGATAGGGAAACCATTGGTCTCAAACAAAGGAAGCATCCATAATATTATCCCCATCAGAGTCAAGAAGGCTATCATGAATATCGTCATCCCAGCAGAAAGTGACGAAAGCCAGCTTTTATAGCCTAACTCTGATAACCCATTAGGGAGGTCAATCAACGACAATCTTATTAACCTCGAGGGTCGTCATGGATAACGTTATCCCCAATAGTCAATGACATGAAGCAATCCATGCTGACCCTACCTCCTCAAAGGAATCTATCAACCATAACATGCCATATCATGCATTGTCGTGCGTCTGCGTTGGCATTTCCAGTGTCTACCAATCTTTATCCTGTCCATTTCATTACACTGCATAAACATGATAAAGAGGGGCATCTATAGACACTCAAAATTTTCTTTGCCCCAATACTAACACTGTAGGAGCGCAAAGCCGTCAATCAACTTAAATTTGATCCCCAATATCGGAACTCCAGATCAACGCCGACCTCAATATCGGGCCATCAAATTAACTCTGATCTCCAATCGGACAGTCAGATCAACCCCATTCTCAATATCGGGCCATCAAATGAACTCCGATCTCCAATCTGATCGTCAGATCAACCCTGATCTCAATATCGGGCCATCAAATCAACTCCGATCTCTAATTGGACCATCAGATCAACCCCGATCTCCATTTCGGGCCATCAAATCAACTCAAATCTCCAATCTGACCAATAAATCAACCCCGATCTCCAATCGAACTGTCAAATCAACTCTGGTTCCAATCGGATAGTTAAATAAACTCCGATCTCCAATCGGACCGTCAGATCAACCCCGATCTCAATATCGGGCCGTCAAATCAACCCTGATCTCTAATCGGACCATCAAATCAACTCTGATCTCCAATCGGACTATGAAATCAACTCTGATCTCCAATCAAACAGTCAGATCAACCCCGATCTCAATATCGGGCCGTTAAAATCAACTTCAATCTCCAATCGGACCGTCAAATCAACTCCAATCTCCAATCGAACCGTCAAATCAACCCCGATCTCAATACTGGGCCTTCAAATAAGTCCCGACATCAACTCGGGGGGTACAGGTCAACCTTGACATTCACCCAGGACGTGTCAAGTCATCCCAGGTCTCAGCCCGGGAAGTACAGATCAGCCCCGACATCAATCCGGGAAGTGTAGTTCATCCTCAAAGATAACTCTGAGAAGCCAGATCCACCAAGGACCACCTCGGGAGGGGCAAAATGGTCATTTTATCAACTCTCAGCCGATTCAGTCAAACTCAAGCCGAATTGATGCCATCAAAGTCAGAATGAACCATAACGATGATCCCGAGTGCAAATAACGCAAGACAGCTCAACGAACAAACTGCGGGGAATCGAAGACCTGGTTATAAACCCGTCTTCCTAGACTCAAAAAATGTTTTATCCTATGTCATTGCAACACTCTCGACGAGGGCTTTTCGGAAAGGTATAGCACGCCTCAAACGGATGCTCCGATCAAAAGTCTAAAAGTTTCAAGCCTGACATCACATTTCTCAAAGTGCACGTACTTCGAGACGACAAAGCCGGGCACATGGGCCCCACTCAAAGGAGCCGCACCTCTACCTGCGGCAGTAGCAGGTACAGTGGATGCTCCCTGGCCTATAAATAAATGTGCCCCCCTTTATTTTCAAGAATTTCAAAACGCACCGAAGCTCTGCCTGTTCGATTTTTTGACTTTTACACCTCTTCCAAACCCAAATATTTTCACTCTAACACGTAGATATACCCATATACTACCACATATCAAAAAATAACTGGTAGATTTGGACATATAGAACCTACGATTTGGCAAAAAGCTCGTGTAGTAGTCCATTGCAAGTATTTTCATGATCAGAAAGTGAATATTACTTCTTCGTACTTTATACACTTGCACGTTAAGTTTCGTTTTCTAAAAATGCCCGGAACTTAGTTCCGTGGCCGTTTTCGTCAAAATTTGGTATATTTTTGTATATAAACTGATTTTTTGGCATTTCTACAACTCGGATTGACAATCCGTCAGCTCCAGTAGAATCAATGCACTAAACTCTTCGTTCTGGCAACTTTGCCGGACTAGATTATGTTCCCAGTCCGGGTTTGGCCCTTTTTGTATATATTTAACTGTATATGTACTAACATTTTAATTTTATCAAGCCTGAATGTCAAATTCGAGGTAGTTTACCACTTTTATATATATTTACGCATATATAAGCTTTTTTCACCATCACTGGGTTCTCTTTCCAGTCTTGGTTGACTACATTTTTGTCAATATATATATATATATATATATATATATATATTTTAATTCCAGTCCGGGCACCGGCGCGAAAACCCATCGCCCTTTATATTATTTTTGCACTCTTCGCCACACTGGGTGATCTCCCAGTCACTTGTTGACTACTTTTCTGTAATTTACATTCTAGTCTGGCCTAGACTATTTCGTGGCTTTTATACTATTTTTGCACACTTCACCATTACTGGGTTATCTTCCTAGTCCCTGGTTGACTATTTTTCTATACATTTACATTTCAGTTCGGCCTGGATCATTCTGTGGTCTGTTTACTACTTTCGTATATATTTATGCATATATAAGCAGCCTTCACCACCACTGGGTTCTCTTCTAAGTCTTGGTTGACTACGTTTCTGTCAATATATATATATATATATATATATATATATATATATATATATATAGAGTCCGGATCAGGTCCGGGAGTCCAGACCTTCTTAAAATGTGGACTTTTTTTTTGGTTTTTTTTAAACAACTAATAAAAAATGTATAGTAATTTATGGAACTGGAAATATTTCATAATACAGTGTTTTGGGTGTGATTTGGATACATATAACAAAACAGGTTGTACAGACTGTACAGACCTGTTTTATTATATGTATCCAAATCACACCCAAAACACTATATTATGAAATATTTTCAGTTCCATAAATTACTATACATTTTTTATTAATTGTTTAAAAAAAAACCAAAAAAATGTATATATATAGGGTCCGTATTTGATCAGGTCCGGGAGTCCGGACCTGATCCTTATACTATATATATATATATATATATATATATATATATATATATTTCAATTACAGTCAGGGCACCGGCATGAAAACCCATCGCCCTTTACAGCTTTTATATATAACTGTATATATATATACTGCTTTAATCGCTTTCTATTCAACTGCTGCTTTAAATATTCATTTTATATGAATTGACACTGACATATCTGCGGGCGGACTAGATTTATTTAAATCTCGCAAATTCTAGTTTTCAAACGGTTCAAAACCTCCAGACTGAACCGGGAAGTTAGAATGGCTGAGATTTCCTTAAATATAGTTTTCTTTCTAGTTTCAGCTTCAAAAGCAACCTCGCGTCCCTTATATCGTTATCTAGTGGGAACGAGATGCTTCGGCCGTGCGGACCAGAATTTACTGAATGAATCCTCGGTTCTGGTAATATTTGGATATTTATCTATTTCTGTACAAATTTGAACTGTGAAGGTTTTGGTTACTCATATGTGAGCCTAAGAATTGTGGGATTCATGATCAAGCTGATCAGAATCTGATTCCCACGATGGACAAACTCCGATTTACAAATGTACCCTACCAGTTTTTCTATAGAAATGTACATATAAACAGACCTTAAAACGGTTATCCGGATTTAGGGTCTCAATATAATGAAAAATATGGATTGCCGTGTCAGAGTCCCTTCGATGGTTTTCATGCCCATGAGGAGACCGACACTTGTATATTTTTATGGTCGAGGATGCTTCGCAGCCCGACAAATCACCATTCATATGCAGCTTTAAGGCTATAAAGATAAAATCGGAAGTATCAACGGGCTTCAATTCCTATGTCAGCGTAAGGGTTTGATAAACCAGCTTTCAAAACATCATTTTTAATTCATTCAAAAGGAAAGCTTTTGCAAATCAAATTAAATACTTTTGCAAATCAAATCAAAGATTGATTTTCAAAACAAATCAAACCCTTCGTATGTAGGTTCAACGAAGCAAAGCACTACTTTCAATCAATTAAATAAATAGGCCCAATTTTCAAACAGAATTCACTCACACATTCCAGTTTTAAGGAAAATATTAAAAAGATGCGGTACCGTGTTTACACGGGAGTCATGGGGTGCCTAACACCTTCCCCACACTTAACCAAGCCCCCGAGCTCAAACTTTGTTTTTAAAGATCAAGTTTCAACAGTGTCCAGCAATTAAGCCTCTTTCAAACAAAACTCGATTGAGTTGGTACAACCATTTTTCAAATCTACCAACTGGCGACTCTGTAAAACATTCAAATCGTCGACATGATACATGTTGGTCTTTTTTTTTAAAACCCTTCAAAACCTTTTTCCTAAATAAAAAGAGTGAGGGTAAAGAGAACTTAGGAAAATAAATTAAAAGATATGTGTTGTGACCCGACCCGCAGATTTTTTAAACAGACGTCGACACTTTGTATGATTAAATAGTTTCATATATTAAGTGAAAGCATTTTATTTTTAGGACTCCAAATTTGGATTTGTTTAGCCTTGCTGATGAATTGCCGAGTCTCAGCAGTGACTACGACTTTGATGTAGAGTTGGACTTTAACTTTATGGGGATTGATCAAGAGGAGATAGATGACTATGAGGTGCCTGAGAAGATCAAAGAATGGGTCGAAGACAAACCCAAACTAAACCTCGATCAAACTATCACTGTCAATATCGGAACCACAGAAAATCCTACAGAAATCTAAATAGGAAATGACCTTACCCCAAACCAAATAAAAGACCTGATTGACCTCCTAACTCAGGTCAAGAACGTGTTTGGATGGTCACATGAAGACATGATCAGCCTGTCTACTGACATTGTCATTCATCGACTGCCCATTAAAGCGGGATTCAAGCAAGTCAAACAGAAACTCAGGAGACTGAAGCCTGAGTGGAGCCTGAAGGTCAAAGAAAAAGTTGTCAAGAAATTCAAAGCAGGCATCATCATGGTATCAACCTACCCTGAATGGCTGTCCAATATAGTTCCTGTGCCTAAGCCCGAAGGGAAGGTATGCGTACGTGTGGATTACCGGGATTTGAACAAAGCCTGTCTCAAAGATGACTTCCCAGTACTCTTCATCCACATACTGATATACAATATGACGTAATATGGCATATACTCATTTGTTGACTGCTTCACCGGGTATCATCAAATCATGGTTTTCGAAGAAGATAAGGAGAAAATAACCTTCATTACTCCCTGGGGAACCTTCTACTATAGACGATTGTCTTTCGGCCTTATCAATGCCGGTGCCACGTATTAGCGAGCCATGATGGCCCTTTTTCATAACATGATACACAAAGAGATAAAAGGTTTACGTGGATGATATCATCGTCAAATCTAGAAGGGAGGATGACCACGCTGACCATCTCAAAAAGCTATTCAACCGGGTTCGCAAATACAACTTCAAGCTGAACCCAGATAAGTGTGCTTTCGGTGTCAAATCCGACAAGTTATTGGGATTTCTAGTAAGCAACAGAGACATTGAGTTGGATCTCGCCAAGATTAAGGCCATCACTGAGATGCTTGTACCCCAAATAGAAAAGGAGATACGGGGATTTTTGGGGAGAATCAATTTCGTAAGCAGATTCATCTCTCAACTCACTGCAACTTGTGAGCCCATCTTCAAGCTATTGAGGAAAAATTCCTCCAAAAAATGGAATGAAGACTGTCAAAAAGCCTTCCTCTCCATCAAGAAGTAGTTGATTGAAGCTTCTGTTTTGGTACCTCTAAGGGATAAAGTTCCCTTATTCATGTACATATCAGTCAATTCCAATGCTATGGGTTACATGCCAGGGCAGAAAGATGATAGAGGTAAGGAAAGAGCTATCTATTACCTCAGTAAGAGATTCAGCAACAGTGAGCATAAATACACATTGAACGAAAAAACCTGTTGTGCTTTAGCATGGGCCGCCATGAGGTTACAACATTATCTTCAGGGGCACACAACCTATCTCATATACCGTATGGATCCTCTGAAGTACATATTCATCAAGCCCATGTTAAATTACCGATTGTCCAAATGGCAATTAATCCTCTAGCAATTCGATATTATCTACGTGACTCAATAGTCCATCAAAGGTCAAGGAATTGTAGATCAATTGGCTGATGCACCATCAGGGAATTTTGAACCCTTGGAAACTTATTTCTCAAATGATGGGATAATGACAATTCAACAAAACCTTGGAGAAGATACATTTCAATTCTGGAAATTATACTTCGACGAGGCTGTAAACATGGAAGGTGTAGAAGCAGGGGCAGTTCTTGTATCTATTATAGGAGAACAGTATCCCATGGCCATTAAACTATATTTTGTCAACACCAACAACACAACCGAGTATGAAGGCTGTATAATGGGATTGAAATTGGCCCAATCCATGGGTATCAAACGATTAGCGGTCTTTGGAGAATTCGAGTTGGTTATCAAACAAACCATCGGGGCATATCAGACCAAAGAATTGCATTTACTGCCCTATCATCGGCACATTATCAAGATGGCTACAAAATTTAAAGAGATAGCCTTCATCCACATCCCTCGAAACAGAAATGATTTCGCAGATGCATTAGCGACACTGGCTTCCTTGATCCACATATCCGATAGGAGGGGAATTCCTAATATCAAATTTGCTAGCCATAAAGCACCAGCCTATGGGAATTACATTGGAGAAGTATCAGATGAACTGCCTCCCATCAAACAGCCTTGGTACCAGAATATAAAAATATATATTCAAGACGGATCTATGTCTGCTGGGGTAAGTCAAGTTGAAAGAAAGCGGTCCTTTACTTGCCAAAAAGATATTAAGAATAGGACATTACTGGATTTCTCTCAAAGCTAACTGTGATGATCACGTCAAGAGATGTTATCAATGCCAAGTCAACGGGAATGCCATCCACGCTCTTCCAAACGAACTACATAATATGAGTTTGCCATGGCCCTTTTCCATGTGGGGGATAGACGTGATCAGACCAATCGAGCCCAAATCCAGCAATGGTCATCAATTTATCTTCACCATAATCGACTACTTCACCAAATGGGTCGAAAAGACATCCTTTCCCAAAGTCACCGAGGAGGTAATCATTGGTTTCATCAAAAATAATGTAATTTATTGATACGGGCAACCGGAGGTGATCATATCAGACAATGCAAAGAATCTGAACAACCAAATGATGAAGGACTTATGCAGCAAATTCCACATCAAGCATCTTAATTCTGTCATTTATAATCCCAAGATGAATGGTGCTGTCAGAGCAGCCAACAAGAATATCAAGAAGATCATGCAAAAGATGTCCGCAAATCACAAAGGATAGCCTGACTTATTGCCTCTGACTCTGCTAGCCTATAGAACATCAATGCACACTTCTACTGGGACTACCCCCTACCCATTTGTCTATGGTATGGAAGCAGTACTCCCCATAGAAGTGGAAATGGAATCATTAAGAGTATTGATAAATGCTCAAATGGAAGAAGACCAATGGATGAAAGAGCGGTACCATCAGTAATCTTTGATGGATGAGAAAACGGCTGCAGCCATCTTCTATGGTTAGTTATATCAGCAAAGGATTGCTCGATCCTACAATAAGAAGGTCTGGCTTCGGCAATTCAAAGAAAATGACTTGGTGCTGAAGAAGATCCTCTCCAACCAAGATGAAGCCAGAGGAAAATTCACCCCAAACTGGGAAGGTCCTTTCATCGTCAGGGAAGTGTTGACAGGAGGAGCCATAAGATTGCACGAAATGGATGGGGAGGAATTCCCCCAGCTTATCAATTCAGACACCGTGAAAAGGTAATATGTCTGAATCACCTGCAAACTGCCATCCTGGTCCTGAAAAAAAAATCAATTCAGGTCTTTATTGCTAGGCCTGAACTACAAAAGACCTGATCTCCCCCATCCTAGGGAATACGTAGGCAGCCATCCATAGTGCGGTCGAACCTTCAAAAAGGAAAATTCCAAACACTTTACCTATAAACTCAAATATCCAATTAAATACCAGTCTCAAGACACCAAACCATACATAAAACCCAATTTCTATAAAGCCTCTATGATCATCGAACCCTTCTGAGAGACCCTCCGACATCTCAATGTTAATCCATCAAGAAAGAGCTCGTGATACATCAAGACAGCCAGTCACAAAGAAAGTGGCAACCATCGAGCGAAGATCAAAACATATGCAAAAGGGAAGTGAATCAAAATATATCTCCTTGCCATATAATATTGTTTAATATATACAATGTGTCATGTACATGACAAAAATGGCTAAACTAGTCTATGCAGGAAAATTAAAGCTAGTCTATAAACCCGCGGTCAAACGAGACAATAAATGCAATCGCATCCCTTTATAAAGATGAAGGTGCATCTATGAGCTCTTGTCCCGCGGTCTCAATACGAGCTAAAGATCTACGACCATCTGCAGAGTGCTACCATGATCATCCATATATGCACTCGTATCTATGACAATGCCCTCCGTATAGGATTTGAGAAAAGTATTATCAGCAACAGAAGCATCCTTGGTAGCTCGAACCTCATCCCTTTCAGCAAAAGCAACATCCCGCGTAAATAGGGTCGTCAACATCAATGCCCTAGCCTAATCCCTCTCAAAGGTTAGAAGATGTATCATCTACTCTAAAGACTCCACAGAAGGTGGGGCAGCAACATCTGAAGAGCTAGG
This sequence comes from Panax stipuleanatus, assembly GCA_020205555.1. Taxonomy (NCBI): domain Eukaryota; kingdom Viridiplantae; phylum Streptophyta; class Magnoliopsida; order Apiales; family Araliaceae; genus Panax; species Panax stipuleanatus. Next base: position 115,062,689 of record CM035121.1, on the reverse strand, counting down.
AATGTTACTGACCAGAGCTTCTGTCAAACCAGCAAATAGCTCATCCTCTATGGGAGAAACAGGATCCTCCAAAGGCTCATCCTCATCCGAATCAGTTCTAGGCTCTGAATAAACAACAATAGCCGATGCAATGTCTGCCTTCAGCCATGCATAATACTCTGAGGAGCGACTCGGATGACTCGCTGAAAAATCAGCCCTCTCTCGATGGGTCCAATAATCATAAACTTTGGCTAGATCATCATCTGACAACGACAAGGTTGATGATCGCTGATCTAAAGTTCCATCAAAAGGATGGACATCCTGAAACTGATCAAATTGTCCCATTACATCTAATTAATGAGATTGATTATGGACTGTAACGTCCACAAAATTCATACAATAATATTTTTCTTCTCGATCGTTAACAATACAACGTTAATCTCTTATTACATCATTATTCGATATTAAAAATCACTAAAAATGCAGAATATTTAAAATTTTTATAAACTTCTTTCTTTATTGCCCTGAATCGCAACCTTTACATTACATCTCTTTGATTCAAATCTATATCATGAATCGTTACAACAAAATGACTATACAAAGTCTTACATCACTAAGCAATATCCATTACACATTGGATAGCTCAACTTACAACTTAACAACTAAGTTACAATCAAAACATCAACTAAAATTTGAAATTTAACATAACTAATATTCTTGAACATTGATCTCTATAAATCATTTAACACGTATCTTTAACTTGTATCCTTGACCTGCAAAAATGGTTATTTGCAAGAGTGAGCTCGACAGCTCAGCAAGTGCTAACAGTTTTCATGCATCACATAGTACATAATTAACATGCTCAACATTAAAGTAACATGGCATACATGCTTTAATCACATAACAAATATAAAGATTGAGTTCCTTACTCAATCAACATTATTAAATCAATCAATGTAGTCATCAATTGACTTTAACATTTCATGCTTGCAACATATATAACATAGCATACTCTTTGCAATATAATTTAAAACAGTTCATAATATCATCAAGTTCACATAGAAAATAGAAACTGAAAGACTTGCCTGGCTCGTAGATTACTAAATACCAAAAAATAGCTTAATATAATTTGCTTCATGATCCTACTTAACGTATTACCATACGCATCAATTATTAGTCACCTAGCAACGCTTATCAAACGTCTAAGTAAATACTACTTTATACTTCTTAATTCTCTTCTATTTACTCGTTTAACACTCGCTGTCAAATCATATGTATAATTAACAATAACAGTTAATTATCACATAGCTAATCCTCATCGTTAGTTAACCAATCTAGGTTAACTCATTCCTCTTTAACTAATAAGTTAATAATTAATTACCACATAATTAATCACATCACATAATCATATTATATTTCACATGATTAATCAATTAATAATTACATACTCATTTTAAATTATAATTAAACAAATTATAATTTAAACATCCACTTTAATCAAACTATAATTAAACAATCATAATTTATAATATATCAACTACATCATGCATTAAATCATAATTTAAACATATTTAAATTAAACCATTACTTAGATTATAAATACTCAATTTCTATTCATGCTCTCATTAAATTATAATTATATAAATTATAATTTAAATTACACTTTCATCTTAATCATAATTATCCCAAATTATAATTACATATTAATCAATTAAATTATAATTACACAAAATTATAATTTAAATTAAACAAATAATCCACTAACCTTCATTATAATTTAATAAGTTATAGATTAATATAAATCTTTACTCTAATTATAATTATCCAAACTATAATTGCATAACATATTCATTAAATTATAACCAAACAATTTACAGCTTAAGTTAAACCTTTAACTCGATTAAAATGAATTAACTAATAATAATTTAAGATTTTCACCACCTTCTTCCTTTTCTATTTTGAAATCGCCAAATACATACTAATAATATCTTATTACAAATCTTGATTCATGTTAACACATAACCAATTCAATTTAGGTTTTAAAACTACAAATACTTTAAGTTTTCTGCCTCCGCTCAGGTACTGGCGCAGCTGGGCAGCCACAAGTCTTGGCACCGGCGCAGCTGCGCAGGTGACCAGCCTGAGAAAATCCAGTGGCGCAGCTGCGCTGCTTCTGGCTGTGCTACCGACGCAGCTGCGCAGGTACGTAGACAGAAGCCGGCAGTGCAGCCTCCCTGTTTCACCGATTAAACCCAACATGCCATCAAACGACAATAACAAGCTACTAGAACAATGTATAGCACATACTTGATACAATACACTCATATAACATATCTCCAAACACAAAAACCATTTAAACAAAAATAATCAAAAGTTTTAGAAATCAAATTTGATATTTTCATAAAACTTATATATTTTATAAAACCATTCACTGTAAATCACTTTCTCAAGCAATTTAACTCTATATACATGCATTATATATGTAATTGAAGATAGCATCAAACAATTCCTAATAAACATATTAACATATATCAATTTCTTCAAACTAAAATCAACCATAATATCTAAAACTCATATGAACTCATATGAACATAACTTTTCTATTAAAATAAGTTTCTACAATCAATTTGATTTCTGAAAATCATTGTTTATGGCATCTAATTAAATTTATAAATAGTATATTAAAAAATTTCAAACATATATTCAACAAAATTACTAACTTTCATGAAAAACGTTTTTACAGAGAAGTTCCACAACATAAAACACATTATTAAAACTAAATTTAGAAGTTATACTCGTTGATTAGGCTTAGGAGAAGAAGATGATGGCTTAGCGAGAATTCTTTCAAGGTCTCTTTCCCCTTTCTTTCTCTTCTTCTTCCCTTCTTCTCTGTTCTTCTTTTTCCTCTGCTCTTTTCTTTCTTTGTTTTTCTTAGTTTGTAAAACTAACGTAGTTGTAGTATATACAATATACATATAATATATATATTACATATAATTTGTAACTCCTAATAATAATTATATATACTAACTCTTATTAATTAGGTAAGTTACAAAATTCAAAAGCCAACTTGGCTTGTTTGGCTACAAGAAAATTTAAAACTAGTTTTATTAAATCCAAACATAGTTTAGGTAATTTAGGGTTAGGCTAGTGTAAGGGCCCTGTTTGGCAACAGTCTTTTAAAATAAAAGCAAGGGCCTTGTTTGGTTAAAAATTATTTACAAATATTTTTTCCTTTTATTTTAATAAATTATTTTAACATATACTTTAATGTTACACTTTAATTAATTAAATCTTAACATTCTAATTTAATTAATTAAAAGTCTAACATCAATTAAGCACATAAAATTATCACATAATTATAATTAATTGCTAATTATAATTTCATGTAACACTCATCACATTACTCATCTAATGTAATTATCTCAATTAAATTAGAACTATAACATAAAATCATTATATCAATTAAATTAAATACTAAATATTCATTTAATTAATATACTACACTTAATTACATTACTCCATAATAATCACATAATTATTTATTTAACTCAATAAATAATTCAATTAAAATATTTATTTACTCCAATAAATATTAAAATTAACATTTAAATTATCTTCACATATTTCACCATATATGACACGTATTCACATACTCAAACTCAAAACATCAGATAATAAGAATTTTATTTATTAAATTCTCATTTATAAATTCTAAAAAATCTGGGATGCCACATGGACTATTGACCAAGGGATGATTGGATTTTATTTTAAATGGATGCATGAATGATTGGGTTTTATAAATGAGGTATGCGTACCTCATCTTCTCTAGTTTTTCTTGATGTAATTTCTATCTCCCTCCTATGTACTTCCCCTTAACTGCTTATCAAGATTTCTATTTATTGTAAATAGTTTATGTAATAGGATTTGTTAGAATTACTTGAAAAATTGGAGACAAAGGAGCAAGGAGTACTTGAAGACCCGTTTGTAATGGAGACTGGGATTTAAATGTAATAGTTATATTTAAATTCAGTTCTTGCACCCTATGTTTGACCTTTTAGTTCACTTGGTGGCTTTAGTGAGCCAAACTAAAATAAAAGTCCATAATTAATCCAAGTAGAATATAAGTATTTTATATGTGCATGTTTACTATATATATATATATATATATATATATATATATATATATATATATATATATTATACAACATGTTTTGTATGTCAAATAATATGACACATATTTATATATATATATATGTTCATGCGTGCTAAACAAGATGAGACATTAATAATAAATCCCTCAAAGAAATTATATTAAGTTGTAACGTTCAAAGATATTTGAATATCGAACGTCGCATTCTAGCATAGTAAAGCGATAGAGTATTGAATATTTAATATGAGTTTATTGTGCATAAATAAGACAAGTATTAAATATTTTTGATGTTGATTTATTACATTGGATGTTTATAAGGAATTGAACATTACCGCTTTGTTGTGCACACACAAGAGCTGTAGTTTTATCTTCACTTACATGAAAATGTTGGGTCTAACTTAACTTTGTACGACGATGCAGCCATTTGTGGGTCCCATAATGAAAAATTATAGGATGAAGAAAACGACAAAAATAAATTTTCTAAAAATAACGGCATAACAGTTACCTTTACAACTGTTGAAATACCCGGTGGTTAAAATAAGTAATACGTGTTGCTGCACAGTAGCACACAGTATTGCATAGTATTGTATATTATTGTTGATTCAATAATTGTCACTGCACAGTATTTCACATTATCAAATCAATAATTCATATTATTTGAATAATATTATTAGATAGCATTATTGGCAATGTCTAAGGAAGTTCTGTCTAGGAAAAGGGTTTGGTCACCTAATTGCGCGCCAGTAAGGAGAAATCCTTATCGGAAAGCCCCCTTTTTTCTGGGAACGACCTAGTTGTCAATATTGTGGTTCTGTAATATTATTTGTGAATAATTAATTATTGATAAAAAATGATAAGGAAATATTTATTCAATGTGGATATAAATGGAGAAATTTTGAGCAAAAGCGACACTTGTTGAAAATCGATATTTTATCTTTTCTGATAAAATAATTCATTCAAATATATTATTATAATATTTTATTATAAGTGTATAATGTGATAATATAATAATGGTAATATTTTTACAATAAATTCACGATATATGAATAAAATGAGGAAGAAGAGAGCAAATTGGATCTGAATTATTTTTGGTGCTTTTGGTAACAAAAACATGTAACACATTTTGGTGGAAGATTTTTCCAAAATGAGTGGGCCCCACTTGTCCTTGTAAATGCTAAAATTGGTTTTCCAAAGTTGGTTAGTAGAAGATTTCGTCTGAAAAATTGTAGCCTGCTAGTTCATCCGTATGTAAATTTGGGTCAATTTTCGTTCGGAATTTGGAAAATCTTTCTTCTACAAAGTTGTAGAGAATTAAATTTCATATGGAATGGGCATAAGATTCGTATTTTTCTGATAAAAGAGCTATTTATTATGAATTATTGAAGTTTCTGAAATTAGATCTGAATTGAATTTTATTGCGATAAATGTTTAAACATTTTGGTGGGCCCCACTATCCTTTTTTTTGGTGTGATTTTGCTGAGGATTTGGTTTTCCAAAATGGATGTGCTGATATCTTCTTTTTCAAAGTTTTCATCCGTAGGATTAATATTATTCAGCTTTGGTGTGCTAAGCATTTTTCTATATATAGGATGCTTAGTTTAGAAATAAAAATCACACCAGAATCAGAAAATTCTCTTACTATAGTATCAAGCATATTTTTTGTGAGTGTTTAGATATTTTGAGTGTTGATAACAATGCAAGTTTTCGTTAGCATAATATCCGATATTCCAGTCAGATTCAATATTCTTTTGAGGTAAGGGATGTTATTTATTTGTAAGGGATATTATTTTTCTCATAAATAATGTTATTTTTTTCAATAACATTTTACCGAAATACTAGTATGAATTTTATTTTAAAATTTTTACATTTTTATATCGAGGTTACTATTCATGTATACGGCACTATTCACGTATACGATACTATTCACGAATACGGTACTATTTAAGAAAAAATTAAATTTTCTTTTTTTTTATCCAAGTTGTTTGTTATGGTTCATATCTTTGATTGGATCCAAGTTTTGAACTTCATTCTTGAATTTTGCTCCACAATTGATTATTATGGAGTATTCTTGAACTTGGATAAATTAAATTACAAATCCCTAGTATTTGTCCTTTATCTCACTGAATTCATTCTTTAAAATATTTTTCATCATCCTTAGTCTTAAATGGTGATACAAATGAATATTTTTGGCCTGTAGTGCAAAGATGAATGATTACTTGATGAATATTTTTGGCCTGTAGTGCAAAGATGAATGATTACCTGATGAATATCTTTGGCCCGTAGTGCAAAGATGGACAGGTGCTGAGATGAACATGACCACTGGTAATACAAATGAATATCTTTGGCCCGTAGTGCAGAGATAAATATTGATTTGAGATATATATTGATTGATATTACAGGGATAAAATATTGATGATGAACTTTTAAATTATAGAATTTAGTAGACATCATTTTCTACTTAACTCTTCTAATGAATTATTATTTTCTCTGCAGATGTTGATCTAAAACTTGTTGTCCATAATATTTTATCTGATTTGTTGAAGACTAACGATAATTTATTCTTCATTATCTTAATCATAATATTCTTTACTGTGCTAGTTGAGCTCACTCTTTTCTTCTATTGTCCTCTTCAGGAAATGAGAATATTGCAGGGAACTAGTCGGGAAACAGAGTGATGGGAAGAGTTAAAGCAGTAGTAGTCCTCATTATTTTTGTATAATAGTGTGATAAAAATTATAACTGTTGAGGACTGAATTTGAGAATTTATATTTCGTATTATATACGATATGTATTGAAGCTCACAGCTTGTATGGTCGTATTGTCCACGACCTTTTGTTATAAAAGATTGTATTAGAATTCTGTACCATGTGTTTGGCGACTCAGAATGGGTTGAGTATTGAACCTATTTTGGGGGCGTCACAACATTGGCATGAAGAAGCAACGAAAACCAATCCTGACATCTTTTGGAGTATAATATGCAAGCAAAGACAATAAAAAGAGATTGCAAAGCATTTAATGCTAAGTTGGATGCATGTTATTGGCTTGGAACTTGGATTTTTTTGTAGATCTAATTCTTAGCTTTTCAGAACATCTTGAATCGTCCAAATCGGAGCGCGGATGAAAAAGTTATGACATTTTTATCAACAGAGATCAAAGTTCAGAGTTATCATGCGTGCCATTTACACATCATCCACTTGAAACCCAATTTCGACCATGTTCCAACCCGAATCTGTGAATACTCAAAGAATTAAAGTTGTAGATCTCGTTGAGATCTTCGATTTGATAGGTAGCGGGCCCCGTAACTCCTCCCGGATCAAAAGTTATGGACATTTTACCAAAGAACGTTGCAGCAGAAAATTGACCGGCGCAGGGCGCGCTAGAAATGAACTAAAATCGGCGCGGGGCACGTCAGAACATCAGATTTTCTGCAATTGTAGAGTAGGGCACGCCCAAAATATCTTAGGAACAGCGTGGGGTGCACCGGACGACGGGGAGAGAGCTTATTTGGGTGTCTTAGTGTCCAAGTTGAGTTGTAATAGGATTTTGGGATGCCTAAAGTGTTAGGGTTTCTCTTAGGAATCAACTCAATAGAATCAACAAGTAAAAATAATGGTAATTAAATTATTGACTTGCAAAAGGTTCCATTGTACCCCTACTTGGGAAATTAGTTCATCATCATAATAAAGACAAGAAGATTAAAATTAAATAACATCATAAGAACAGATAATGAAATTAAGAGAAGAAGAAAAACTCTGTCGAGGAATCTCCAATCTCCAAGCTTTAATCTCCGCCTTGTGTTCTCTCCAATGAAATCTCCAAGTCTCCAATAGAAGTGGCTCTCAATGAATTGTAGTCAAAAGTCCCTTTAAACTAAGCCAAAATATAATATTTATAATCCCTAACAAAATCCTAGTACATAAGGTAAGTAGAACTCCTCTTCTGAATCAACTTTGGACAAAAAAGAAATAAAATATGCTAAAAATCTTCGTCTGGCGTGCCCGCGCCACTCTCGTTCATCAAACAACGCGGCCCGCGCTACCCATATAGAACTTTCACCAGCCTGGCACGGCCCGCGCCACTCTTAGTACACTTGCAGCGCGCTCCGCGCCACTCTGACATCTTGCCCAATTCTTCATCTTTTTCTCCCCTTTTTAGCTTCTAAGCCCATCCTTGCCTCTCTTCCTAAAAAACACACAAAACCTACACAAGTAATAAGGAAAACTACCAAGAACACACAATATTTCAAGTTAAATAATACCCAATGAGTAGGTTTTCAACCCACTCATCACCCAACCAAACACCGAGTTCGATTTGAAAAAATGTGTGAAAAATTTTGATTCGTGAATAATATTATTTAAAATTGAATATAAAAATTAGTTTAAATAAAAATACGAGTAAAAAATGAGTAAGATTATACTCAAAATTTAAACTACTCGAATTCTCGATTATAGATACTCGATTGATTCAAATAGATATTCAATACATTCTCTTATAATATATATGCAATATAATAAAATTAGAACAATTAATTATTATTTTTAATTTTAATTTTAATTTATATTTGTAAATTGTAACTATAAATATATTTTCTTATTTCTAAGTAAAATAATAAGTATAATTGGTAATTATATGTATTATGAAGTTACTTATTATGTGTAAACTCGAATTCAAGCTTGAGTTCGAAGTTCGGGAGTATTTTGAATATAATTCGATCCTAGTCGAATCGAATTCGAGTAATGAATATTAGATTTGATTCAAATTTGAGTAGAGTTTTTCAAATACAATTTGAATAAGAGTCAAATTCGAATAAAAATTTAACCTTCTGAGTCGAATTTGATAACTATCTGTTCGGTTCGATTCGACTCGTTTATACCCCTACCAATAATAGTATGCATCTATTGCATGTCGATAAAAATGTGTAAAATATTTAATGATAGGTCTAATTTTTTTTATATTGTTTGTGCATAATTTTTTATATTTATAACATTAGTTTTCACTTAGAAGTTAGAAATCAAAGAATACTTAAATTATGTTTTTCAATTTTGGACAAAAAAATAGAAAACTTAATTTGTAATAAAAAAGAAAAGATTTTGTTTCTCAAATGCACAAAAGGGATCTAGAAGGGGATTGAATAGATCCTTAAAAACTTTTTCAATTATTAAGAATCAACTATTATATATAAAGACACGTACATGGATGACTTAAAATGTCGTAATCAAATCAATTCAATTTGAAAAATCATTAAGTTAACCCTTATTTAATTATCTGGTGCTAACTCACAATTGGTCGATCGATCTTCCTCTTCCTCTTCCGTTTCCCTTTAATTAAACGATCGTCTCCTCTTCCTTATCCTCACCCATAAATTATCCGTCTCCTCTTCACTACCTTCTCTTTCCCCGTGGATCAGAAACCTAGATTTATCACCCCTTTTCCACTTCCATATATATCTTGTCTTTCTCTCGCTCCTTTCAATTTCCCAATCAAGCGATAAATCCCTCCCCCTTCTCCTTATCGCAACCTACTTAACTCCTCATTTCTCTTCTTAGCGCTATCACAATCGTTTGACCCTCGATGATTTAGTCGCTGCCATGGCCAGAGCCTGACGGCCAGGTGCAGTGGAGTAGTTGATGGCCTCTGACGTCGCCCTGTGTTCGCCAAAATTGAGGTTTTGGTCTAAGACTTAGAATGAGGTAAGTTTCTATTGTGCCCAAATTATGTATCTGAGAATTAAAAATTTTCTTAATTCTGGTAGTTATATGCACCCTTCTTTTCCCTTTTTCTTTGGATTTTGATATTTTGTATGAAGTGTTTGGAAAAAATATGTCATTATCGAAAACCTAAAATAATATCATTTTGAGGTTTTTATGTGGTTCTTTTTTATTTGAATTTGAAAAAAGGTGAGTTATCTCGGTTAATTTTGAAAACAAGTGAGTCATCTCGGTTAAATTGAAAATAATTAAATCGATTCCTTTTCCTCTTTGGTTGGCTCTCCCGATTCTTTTCGTTGACGACTTTAATGTTTCATCTTCAATTAGACAAATTAGCATATCCTTGAAAAATGAAGTGTTATGCCTATCACTTTGTTTGCATTGTATTTAAGTTAATTGATGTTTCTGTACCGAATTTAGCTTCACCGAGTTTGTCTTGAATTAAAGACAGGTACTAACTGATGTTCCTTTTTGATTCATTAATATTAGTGTCTTTGACCATATACATTTTTGTGGGGTTTAAAATTTTTATGATTCTGCTTTCTTTTTGGTGTGTGCGGGATTGGTTATAGTATGATTACAGATGTCGAGGCAAAGGGCTTTATTACACTAGGGGAGGTTAGTTATGTGTTTTTTCATGGAGAAGCTATGTTAATGATCACTTAGTTTTGCAATTATGACAGTATACTGAAACATGAGTTTAGTAATACGAGTTATGAACTTGTGACATTATAATTGATATATGATTTTACACATGTAATATGTCTTCTAGAATATCATCCCAGGTATGTAATGAAGATATTATTGTTGGTTATATAGTGCGATATATGATATTGGTTGATGATGATGACTGTGTTTAACTGTTTTAGCAGAATTTGGAAAGAATGTTGTGTTTTCAAATATTAAATGTGACCACAAGTATGGTATGGCTGAAATGAAGAATATTGAAAAAGAATAACATAATGACTTAAGTAAACAGGTTCTCAATTGCGGTTTTCCTATCAGGAGATTAAAAGTACAAAATAAACTTTATATCAGGGTGGCTCATATTATGGATTATGATCGAATCCCCAAATACCTGCCTGCAAAAGTTCTTAGTCCATATATATTCTTTTGAAGTCATAGTTGATGGTGTTTTTAGGTGGCTAGACTACTAAAGCTATACCAAAGTTGGGAAAATAACCCAAATATTGGCTTTATGGCATTAAAAGTAATCTTTTAGAAATGGTATTCATTCTTGGTTTCCCCTTGCTTTTTTTTCTTTAATAATTGCCAATAGGTTTTTGAGTTTACATTTGTTTAGTGAATATGATATGAAGCAACTAATGATTAGCTTTACATTTTCTAAAAGGCAGTGGCAAGACATTTTATGCTTGTGGTGATGTTGTTAGTCTTTATCATTCGATAAATCGAGGTACAAGACTATAGTATTTTTTTACCAGCAGTGCATACAAAGTTTACACTATTAGGTTTGTTTATTTCAAGTATGTTATTTTAGTTGATAGTTTTGAGAAACTTGGTGATAGAACATGGTGAAGAGTGGTAGATACTAAATTAGTGTTTGTTGTAATTATTTTTTTTGTGTAATGTGGTAGAACCTAAAACTTTAGGGACATTAGACTTAGGGACACATGAGTGTAAATTACATAAAGCTAAACATATGGAAATGAGAAAACAACAAGAGTTGATGAAAAGAGGTTGGCTGAAGTGAGTGCCTCTGCCATCTTACACCAGTCATTTATAAAAAAGATTCAAAACATTGATTCTTACCCATGGTTTTAGCTAATTGGTGTCTGTTCTGATTGCTGCAATTCAGAAAGAATGTTGAGTTTTCAAATATTAAATGTGGCCACATGTATGGTATAGCCGAAATGAAGAATATTGAAAAAGAATAACTTAATGACCTATACGTTGCCAGGTTCTTAATCACGATTTCCCTATTGGGAGATCAAAAGTACAAAATAAACTTTATATCAAGGTGGTATCTAACTGTTTTAGCAGAATTGGACTTTATATAAGCTTGATAATGATTGGAAACTTCGTAATATATGCATTTCAAATTATGGTTTTATAGAGGTACGGAAATATGAATTTAATGTTTATTTTATGCTATGTACTTCTAAATGCAGGTGGCCTCCATTACTTTCTCTTTCCCCGTGGATGAAAACCCTAATCTTTCCCTCCAAAATCCTAAATTGGTATATATATATATATTGAAGGTAGTATGCACTCAAGCCAATCACATTGGATGTGATAAGCATTTACTTTGTAATCTTATTCATTTATTAATAAAAGAATTTATTTAATATAAAAGACATTCTTTATCCATGTTAATTAGTTGAATTAATAAATGTGATAAACCCATAGTTTTGAAACATTGCTTTTAGAATCACAATGTTGATCATGCTAATGAGATCTAAATTCAAGATAGCTCAAAAACTAAAATGTTCCTAATCGTATGTGTCAACGTCGATTTTTTTTAATCTCTTTTCCTATATGTTTCTTACCCTTTATGTTTTCTATTTGTTGATTTGTTTGATCTGAAGGGTGAATTTTCAGGAAAAGACCGATATATAATGTCGACAATTTGAAAAGATTTATTTTATTGGTCCGAATTAGAAAGAGCCGCCAGTTGGTATGAGTGAAATAATTGTACCAACTTAACCGAGTTTTGAAAGGTTTTGCAAGATGGCCCAATTATTGGACTCTGTTTAATTGGTCTTGAAAACTGAGATTTCATAGAGTTCGGGGGCTTGATTAAGCGGGGAGAAGGTGTTAGGTACCCCCCGACTTCTGTGAAACACGGTTACCGCGCTTTTTATTCCCTAATTTGTGCATGTGTGTGTGTAATACAGTTAATTGGGCCTAAGTGCTTTATTTGAAAGTAGTGTTGTGCTTCGTTGGACCTATATACGAAGGGTTTGATTTTAAAAAATATCCGTTCTTGGACAAGATATGAAAGTGATGTTTTGAAAAGTGGTTTTCAAACCCTTTTGCTCGCATAGGAATTGAAGCCCTTTGATACTTTCATTTTATTCCATATTCGGCTCATTTTGATTTTATTCTCGGGATGACAAAATAATATATATATATATATATATATATATGTGTGTGTGTGTGTGTGTGTGTGTGTGTGTGTGTGTATGTGTGTGTGTGTGTGTGTGTGTATGTGTGTGTGTCGGGCCTCTTATGGGCATAAGAACCATCGAAGTGACCCGAACACCACAATCAATGATTTTACTATATTGAGACCTTAAATCAAGATAACTGTTTTAAGGTCCTCTTTATTTACATTTACAAAGGGTTGCAAGCCAACTATACAACTCGAACGTGTCCATTATGGGAACTGGATCTAGGTTCATGGATTCAACCGTAGATCCCATGATTTCTAGGCTCACGGAATATTATTTAAAAGCTTGCACAATGTATAACTTAAAATAAAATACATATTTAACTCTAGACGTCGCAAAACAAAAGATTCATCAGTTAAATCCTTGCATGCATGTAGCCATGGCTTCACGTTTCCTCTAGATACAGATTTAGGGTCCCGTAATTGCCAAATATTTATCAACTAGAAAGAAAACTAGATTTAAATAAATCTTAGCCCTTCTAGCTCAACGGTTCTAGTTTTACAACTTTTGAACCGTTTAAAGGCTAGATATGACTAGATTTATAGATATGACTAGATTTATATAAATCTAGTCAACAAACTTTAAATATTACAAATTTACATCAAATGAACATTTACAATCGATATTTAATCACAATGATTAACTATATATATATATATATATATATATATATATATATATATATATATATATATATATAAATCTAGTCAACAAACTTTAAATATTACAAATTTACATCAAATGAACATTTACAATCGATATTTAATCACAATGATTAACTATATATATATATATATATATATATATATATATATATATATATATATATATATATATATATATATATATATATATATATATATATATATAAAACGATACAACTTATATATATAAGCAATTATATAAAAACTAACTATATATATATATATATATATATATATATATATATTATTATATATATAGTAAAGCAAGAAAAGGCTACAAATTCACAATCTAGGCACTACTAAATAGTATAAGTATATATATATATATATATATATATATATATATATATATATATATATATATATATATATACTTATATATATAATAAAGCAAGAAAAAGTCACAAATTTACAATCCAAGCTCAAATACCAAGTATAAATATATATATATATATATACTAACGCAAGGAAAAGATAAAAATTAATATTTAAACTGTAAAACTAACTAACATACATATATATTACTCATATATATGTTCATAAGCAAGGAAAACTAAAAACTTGTAGAAACCTTATGGCCTTGCACGAGATTGGCGATCGAACGACTTTAAACGCCCTTAGACTCGATTTTCACCGGTGAAAACTTGATATGTTACAATAGATATGTATATGAAAGCTTACAAGTGAGATTTACAGGTTTGAAAGCAAAATTCGAGCGATTTTCGGCGCGAAATCTCTATTTTCTCTCTATTATTTCTTTTTTTTCTTCTTCTTTCTTCTTCAAAAAGCTGATGGGAAGATTGTATATAAAGCCACGGGCTTTTGCAGGTAGACCTACGGATTCCTCAGGTACACCTGCGGAAGGGCCCAGTGGGTCTCGTCGTCTTGAAGTACGTGCAATCTCCATCGACGTGTAGTCCGCTGAAACGCTTGTAGCTTGCAATCCGAGAATCCGATAGAGATGTACCATACTATTTTGAAAAGCTCTCTCTGAGAGCTACACAATGACATAGGACTTGTCTTTATCCAAATCCGGGAAGATGGGTCTGTGACCAAAATGGCATCTTCGGGTTTTCGCAGGTAGTCCGTTGAGCTGTTTTGCGTAGTGTGAGCTCGAAAATGCTGCAATGGCTCTTTATAACCCTATTTGTAGTTGTTTTGTGGTTGTTGAAGTTGACTCATCAAAATAACCATTTTGCCCCTCCAGGGGTTGTCTCCACAGTTGACGGGGCTTTCGACTGTTCTTTTGGGGTTGTCTCCGAGGATTGATCGCAGCCGATTCTATTTTTCCTCTGGGTTGTCTCCGAGGATTGACTTGATGTCCCGGGATTATCTTAAAGGATTGATTTGATGCTTTAGGGTTGTCTCTGAAGGTTAATTTGATGTTCGAGGCTGTCTCCGGGGTTCTGATTTGATGATTTTCCGGTGCTGTCGCTGGGGGTTCTGGATTGGTGATTTCCCGGTGCTATCGTTGGGGTTCTGGTTTGATGATTTCACGGTGCTGTCATCGGAGTTCTAGTTTGATGATTTCCCAGTGCTATCGCTGGGGTTTTGGTTTGATGATTTTGAATTCCAGGGTTGTCTCTGGAAAATAAAGGACGATTCTGCCCTCATGCATGGTTAGTAACAGAATGAAAAATTTTGAGTGTCTACAGATTCCCCTCTTTATCATGTTTATGCAATGTAATGGAATGAACAGGATAAAGATTACTAGAAATATGACAAGATTAAATGATGCCATGCCATACAGCATGATATGATGTTATCGACGCTGAATGTTTTTGTTTGGAGTTACTTCCAGCGGTATTTTATCACTGATTTCTCCCACCATTTCTGTTGGGGATAGAGTTGTCAATGATGGTCTCTACTAAACTATCTGGATGCCTACTCGAACGGTAGTTTACCCAAGTTTTCCTCACCAAACTTTCTCGATGCCTACTCGAACGGTAGTTTACAGAGCTTTCATCGCCGAACCTTCTCGATGCCTACTCGAACGGTAGTTTAAAGAGGCTTTCATCATCGAACCTTCTCGATGCTACGTCGGGTTGAAGCCAACGATTTAAAATATCCATCAGTGCTACTGCGACTGATTAGACAAAATGTTGTAGAGATGTTTTCAAGATCTCTGTTGGGGATATTTCTATGGCTGATACCATTGAACCTTTCTGAATTCAACGTCGGGGTCGTCACCAACGTTCTTCTTCTTTAGATACGATTTTTGACTTTACCTCTGCTGGGTATTCTCGATGCCTATCCTGATGATAATTTACATCGGTTTACATAATCGGATCCTTCCCCCGATGCTATGCTGGGGCTGTCACCAATGATTTGGATTTCTATCCAGTTGATGTCGAAGTTGCTATCGGGGATAGATCTTACAATGATAACATCTTCTTAATGCCTACTCGAACGGTAGTTTACAAGGTTGACCATCACCGAACCTTCTCGATGCCTACTCGAACGGTAGTTTACAGTGGTCAATCATTATTGGAATGATTTGATACCTACTCGAAAGGCAATTTGCAGGATTTGACCATCACCAAACCTCCTCGATGCCTACTCGAACGGTAGTTTATAGTGGTCGATCATTACTGAACTGATTTGATTTAGCTGGAGATTTCATTTATAACAGATTCCATCATCGGTCCTTCCCGATGGAGATAGTTTTTAATAGTTGTCACCGCTAGGCTTTCATGATGCTTTGTTGTAATGACAATAACGGCTCATAATATCGGACATGCCCGATACCAATGCTGAGGACAAGTTTCATTCTTCGAATAATCTTGACAATTCGAGGTAGCTAACTTTGATGAATCACCGGCCTTTCCCGATATTTTATTGAATGTAGTTTTCAACGGGCTCAAATGTTGACATTCTCGAGGCTTCATTGGGATTGGCACCAACGAATTACATGAAGATTTTCATTTGTCAGAGATTGACTTTATGTTTCCGTGATTCAGGCTCCTTCTGCTCAATCGCGTAGACACTTTTTGCTTGATTTGACTTTTTAGCTTCTAGGAGACCTACCAGACCTCAAATCGGATTGAACCAGAGGGGGTGGGACCCACCCTGGACTTCCACAGGTAGACCTGTAGATTCCTTAGGTATACCGGCGAAAGGTCGCGGGTGGTTTTATACCCCCCCAGTCCCTTCACAAGTCATTTTTAGTTTGAACTATACAAAGAAATCCAGACCTTCTATCTCAGATCTACTCATTTTGGGCTGCTTTTTTCAAAATCCATCATCGTACAAACGTTCTGCACACTTCAGGTAACGTTTACATCCATTTTTTCCAAGTTTTGACCGTTAGAATGTTAGATTTCATGCAGTATGGGTTTAAACACAATGTATCAAATATGTATGCATAGATGACTTAATAAAAATGAACAGACTTAATAAATACTTGTATTTTACCATGCTGAACATTTTAGTATGAAAAAAATTTCATTTTCATGACAGTCAATTTTCACCCTTTTTGACTATTTTATTCATCCTATTTGAGGACAAATGAGCATGAATTTTCAAATAAAAATACACATGGTAATTTAGCTGTCACGGTGAGTTTAATTTTGATATTTCTTATATATATGAAATGCTCATGATTTTGGGTTGGTGTGCTACTGAATGGCCACCTAGTCATGCCTACGTGCATGCGGATAGTCCATTTTACAGAGGAGACTCTAGGGAAAATTTTTCACGAGTCTGAACATTCCAAAATGCATGCATGTTTAACTCTATTGGGGACGTATGTTAAAATAGCATGATTTGACATATTTAAGGTATGCATGATGTGATTTTTAACTTTCTAGGATTCTAATGTCCTAATGTCATGCACATACTTCAATTAATTTGTAAGTAAACCATACATCACCCTTTCTGAGGCAATTTAGAGATTTTTGTTTCCAGATATGGATTTTGACTGGCCCAACAGCTCTATCCCACGTACGATTTCTTCTGGTGTCAGGAGAGCGGCTTTGTCTGTTTATTTGCCTAGACCGACCCGACATGCGTGTCAGTTGGATGAGTCTGTAATCCGTCCCATTAGGGTTGATAGGGCGGATGCCATTGACGAGGAGGAGGACCCTATTGCAGATAAAGCTCCTTCTTCTTTTACCCTGTATCGGGACCTTCCCAATATACAGGTGCCTATTTCTGATCTTTTGGACGACTTGAGACGTCATCCATCGGTCCATCTCCATGCTAATAAGGTAATGGAAACTTTTAATTTTCATTTTATTTCTCCTCCCATTTTTGATAATGGTCAGTCCTTGATTTGCAATGTAGGTTCCCAGGTTTACTCAGCCGAGGGTGAACTGGTTTATTGTCCATTATGTTTACTGGAACTTACATCCCAAGTACCGGGCCATTGTACATTCATGGGGCTTCAAGGCTTTCTTTTCTATCACACCACGACGCTGTCCATGGGGTTATATAAGAGCCTTATCCGAGCGATGGTTTCATCAAACTTAGTCCCTCCACTTGCTAGACTGTGAGGTGATGATGACTTCGATGGATTGGCATTATCGGCTTGGAGTTTACAGGTAAGAGGGTGCCATTATCGACAGATATTTCCCCTGCTGCTGTTAGATATTTGTTGGGGATTTCCACTTTGGCCCTCAAGGGTTGAGCTGTTCGTTCTGGTCTATTGAGCATTGATGCTTCCAGTGGGGCTTTATCAGAGCCTCCTCCCGAGGATCAGCCAGCGAGAGATCGCATTCTTCGCTTTCTATTTTTGACGATTATGAGGGGCTGCTTCATTGCAGATAACTCATCGATTGTCTCATTTGCCCTTATTGGTGCTCTCCGCGATGTAGATCGCATCAGAGATTTTGATTGGGGCTCTTTCACATTTGTATATTTCCTTCGAGGGATGTACCTACGTTCTGAAGGCGTTACAGAGGCTTGGTTAGGCTTCTACCTCTTTCTGTTGGTAAGTACTGATAATTCATCATCCATTCCCCACCTTCGGGTATTTTTGATAGATAGATTGATATTTTTGGTTTCTGCCTGTTTCAGTTTTGGGCTTATGAGAGGCTTCCTTGCCTTCGTTTAGTTACCACTTTGGGCTTGGAGACATATTTGCGGCGACGGCGCTGGCATCACTTTATTTTGGCAAAGGTCCCCATAGCTGAGGGTTTTACACACAGTCGCTTACAGCTGGAGCTATTGACTGAAGATGCCATTACTTGGGTTCCTTACACCCCCGATTATCTGTCAGTAGGCTTTGATGATGGTTTCCCAACAGGGTTGGAGTATGCTTTATCCACTGGTCAGATTCCCTTCTTGACCGAGGGAGGATGGGAGCTCTATTTGGGAGAGCGAGTAATCAGGTTTATCACAGGGCAGATTCATATTCCTTATTTTCCTCCCACTCGGTGACATTGGCCTATATCCTTACCTGTTACAGACATTCCCTTTTTGGGTTTAGATGGTTTCACCTTGTCAGATGGACTCTGCACATCAGACATATTCCGTTCGTGGTGGATTCCCCGCACCATAGGGGTTCAGACCCGGGCTACGCAGTTCATGGCGGATATGGTACCTGGATCAGTTATGATGACAGATTGGATTGCCTACTTTTGAGAGCCTACCCATCTGGACCAGATAACAGATTTGACCAGCCGGCTGGACAGGGCACATCTTTTTATTCGCCATTTAGGCAGAGATCCTTCAGAGGTAGATAGTTTAGATTCCTCTGACTCAGGTGTTGGTACATCCAGAGGCCCACACACTGCTGATTTTACTAGAGCAGATCCTCCCCTGTACCGCTCAGATATCCCCTTTAGCAGAGATACAGTGACTCAGGAGGAGTTGGATCGAGTTGATCGCTTAGGGGATATAGATATCCATGACTTCTTCCAATAGGCTTTTATTAGACATAGGGCTATTGTGCCCTACTTCCCTGTACTTTTTATTTTCGTTTTTAGAACAGAGATGATGTATTTATGATGTATGCAGTTCTATATTCTATAATGCTTTTATATTGTCATTTATCATGATGCATGCATTATATCAGGTATTTGCATTTTATGAGTTAAAATTGACCCTGTATGGTTATGTGATACGATTCTACAGATGTCTTCCTCATCAGTATCATGCATTGATCCACTTCCTGTCAGCCGTATTGCTACGGATTTGCGGTCTTGGTTCGATAGTCTTATGAAGTTAGATCATAGGTTAGTAGGTGGCATGTTGGGCCACTCTATGTCCTTGTTGACCTTCAGAGTTCCCGACGATTTTGTAGAGGGTATGATATCTCATTGTTGACAGGAAAGAGCAAGTTCTCAGAAATAAAGTGATACCTTCTATTAAGGTAACATGGAGGAACCACAACGCTGAAGAAGCTACGTGGGAACTCGAAGAACATATGATGAAGACTTACCCACACTTATTTGACTAATCTATGTGTAAGCGATTCTGGGGACAGAATCTTTGTAAGGGGGGAGAATGTAACGGGATTAATTTAATTGAATCATGATTCTGGGGACAGAATCCTTTTAAGGGGGGGAAAGATGTGACAAACGAGAATTTTGTAATTTAATTTAAATATTTATTGGATTAAATAAATATTTTTGATGAGTTATTTATTGAGTTAAATAATTATTTGATGGAATTGTGGTAGATTAATTTAATTATATATGTTACATTGATTTAATTAATGTGGAGAATTTTTATAGTTCAAAGTGTGAATTTAATTGAGTTTATTTAATTAAATAAATTATTTAATAAGCATAATGTTATTCTAATTAATTTAATAATTAATTAAAGATTTAATGATTTGACATAATTAATAAATGAGAATTTTAATTATGTGATAATGTGATTTAATGTGTAATATCATATTTTATGTAATTGAGTTAAATAAGATTATTTGATTAATTAAAGTGTGACAATAAACTATATTATAAATACTTTAATTAAATTAATAAGAAAGGAGTTATTAAGCGACCAAACAAATAAGGCCTTAACTTAGTGGGAGCAGTTAAAACCATTATGGAATTAACTGACAATCCACTAAGCCATCTGTTAATTCCTATACGTATTATACTATACATATATTATATCTATATCAGTGTTCTTCATATTATACATATAAGAGAAAAAAATACAGAGAGAGAAAACAGAGAGAATTTGAGAGAGATTGAGAATTGAAGGAAGAAAAGTTGGAGAATTAAAGTTTATATCAATCTTAACAGAGAATTGCAAGGGTAATTTTTTAATCCCAATTTTTATATTTACGTTGTTGTATTTTCTCCATTAAATCCAACTTGAGTTCTCTGTAAATAATTTTTGTGACTAATGCATGAGATATGATTATATGTGTGTTAATAGATGTTTATAACATGTTTTAGATCAAGTATTCATGTTTTAAAACAATCAAAATCATGTAATTATGTTCTATTTAGAAATTTGAAAGTTACAGAGTATGAAGAACATGAATATGGCCTTTATGTACAATTTTTCATGTTTTAGTTGTCTATTAAACATTAAATTGATAATTGATTATTATTATGCATGTTAAAACGAACAAAATGGACTTTAAACGGACGGATTCGGAGTTGTAAAGAATCTGTAACGTCGAATTTCATAATTTCTCTCGAAACTCCGCAAAATACCAAAAAAGTGAATTTAAGTGTTCCAATTTGAATGATTATGTGATCTAAAGTGTTAAAAGCATGATAGAAACATTGTATGATGCTTCTGTGAAGTTTATACTTCATGGGTAACATTAAGAATCATTGTATTAGTTTAATTTGGGATTTATTTGGCTGTTCTCTGTGAAATTCGCGAACTGCAGTTGGTCACGATGAGGACCCCTGCTATGGCGGGCGTTTTAGTGCAAGTACTGTCGCCCTGGCAGGCATGCTGCCCCGGCGGGAGTCTTGCAGAGTAATACCCCTACCCAGCGGGGGGCACAGAGGAGAAATGGTTTTACTTTGTGTAGTTTTTTAGTCCATAGTATGACAAGTTAACTTACCCTAATGAGCCTAATAGCATGATGAGTATATAATACAGTGCTATAACATATGGTTGACATGTATAAGATAAATTGAAGTTTCATATCAACAAGTTGTATGTGAACTAGGAATTTTATTGTAATGATTGATTATAATCGTTTAAGAGTTTATATTATGTGGTATGTATGTTGTGGGTTCAAATTCATGCTATGTGATAAGTCAACAAGTTAATATTATGAACCATGTTGTTAAGTTGTACTTAAGTGAGAAGTTCAATAGTTAAACATAGTGGTAATGGAACTAATCGATATTGTAAACGTAATGAAATGTGTAGGACGATTGAGAAAGTGAATTGTAATTATAACTATAGCTTGTGCACGAGGCAAGTGTTCTATCCTTAATTTACTATTGTTGAGCAAGTTTCCCACAAACAACCAATAAACTAGTTTCCCGTCTCGTCTACACTGTATTTCACAGCGAGTTAGATCGGTGGCTAGTTCGTATATACCTCTGCTCCCAGAAGAAAGCCCAGATACTATACATCAACCATTAAAGAGTAAGACTGTACCATTACTTAAACTTAACTTCTTATCTTCGGTCATAGTCTAAGGTACTCTTACCTAAGGTATAACCTATCAGCTTTGATACCAACTGTAATGACCCCAAAATTCATACAATACAACTCTCGACATCGGTCGTTAACAATACAACAAACTTCTAGCTTTACATCATTAATCGGTATTAAACTTAATAAAATGCGAAATAATTAAAACTTTTCTATTTTCTTTCTTCATTTTCCTGAATCACAACCTTTATCATTAACATATCTTTGAATCAAATCTATTTTATAACTTGCTTCATCGGAGGTATAAACAAAATCTTACATTACAAATTAATATCCGTTATATATCGAATAACTCAACTTACAACTCAACAATTATAATACATCCAAACCATCAGATATATTTCTCATCTAAAAGCAAATAATCTTCTTAAATTGATATTGATCTCCATCATTCAATTAGCACGTATTATTACCTTGAATCCTTGACTTGCAAAAATGGTTATTTTGCAAGAATAAGCTCGACAGCTCAGCAAATCTAACATTTTTCATGCATCACATAGCACACAATATCATTCTTAGTTCACACATTATAATCGTTTAACTAAACATAGCATACACGCTGTATTTCACATCTCAATTAAAGATTGAGTTCCATAACCTAATCAGTTTAGTCATAAATTGACTTTCACAGTGTAAAACATTATTTATAATTGCACATACATTCAACAGTCTGAATTACAATAATCAGTTACCAATAACAGATTAACAACTTACAGCTATCTGCACTTCACGTGCCCTACACAATTATATAATTATGCACATCAACTATTAGTCTCATAGTAAATAATAGTTGTAATGTAAACTTTACTCTACATCCATAACCCTTCCTATTAATCAATACACAATACTCAATTTGATTGTGTTAACTTTCGACTTATATCTCACTATATTTCTTTTTAGTCATACTCAAAGTTCATTCAAGTGTTTAAGTCTTGGTAGGACTCCTTATTGGTTTATATTAACCCCATTCCATATCTTATAATGTTCATTTCATTTGAGTTAAAACACTTTTTAAGTTCATTAACACTTGGCACCGCGTTTCGACGTTCATTTATCGCACACCCGATTCGTCCCTCTTGCGTACGCTTAACATGCTCATACAACTTGTCTAAAACATCATTGATTAATGTTAAGCAACATTATATTTCATAATATTCTTGTTTTATAACTTAGAAAAACATCTTTTATCGCCGGGAGCACTATACTTGCGTACGTGCATGTCCGACGCCCTCTGATTACCTCCGAATATGCATCAATCACAAATATAACCATTTTGACCCCTGCTAACGGCTTCAAATCGAAAAACTTTAAGAATAAAAAGTGTAGGTCTACTCGTTATCTTTCCGAATCATCCTGAATCACCTTAATCGGAGTTTGTATGAAGAAGTTATGCCTGTTTTACTACAAGGGGTCAAAACAGTCCCGCCTGACACTATTTTGGCTCAGTTGCACCCCAAATAGCCTTGGGGGTAGTGCAGCTGCGCCCATGAGCAGAATAGGTTTTCCCATATTTTGTTCTTCGTGATTTTCAGACCATTTTTCCTTCTGATCTTCGTAACTCAAGTTATACACATCCAAATTAGTCCATTTTTGATTATTTGGATTCGTAATACATAGAACTACAACATACCAAAGAATCAGTAATTTACAGAAACATTAACTAACCCAAAACTCATGTTCATACTAAATTTTTATGTTTTAACAAGTTTAGCGAATTCATTTACGTTGCATTCGTTTCTTAACCAAATTGATTCATTCAACTTGCGTTCTTTTCGTTTTTCAACGTTCTTTTAACATCCATCATCAATTTAAGGTTTCCATCATGATTTTATAACTAGTTTTAGTCTCAAAATTAACCAAAACTTATACGTACAACAAAACTCAAATTCTTCATCATTTAACATCAAAAACACCAATTTGCTTGATTCAAATCCAACTATGGATGATATAAATCAGATTATATATACCTATTAATGCATATAACAACTTCTCAACAAATTTTCAAAATCCACTTACAACTTGGAGAAACAAAACTGAGAATTTAGAGAGTTTATTACCTTTTGATTCTTCTTAACCATAACTAGATGATAATAAAAGCTTGAACATCCTTGTTCTTCTCCTTTGATTTCTCAAAGTTCCTCTCCAACTTCATAGAGAACTCTCACCCTCTCTCAATTTCTCTAAACTCTTACTACATTTGCAAATAACGTAAAACTAACCCTTATTGCAATTGGGAGTTACACCCACACAATAATCTTATTAGTTATAAAACCAAAAGTCACAAGGCATTGTTTGACTTACCCAAATAAAACTCTTTTCTATTTATTTTAATAATTCTCTTATTATAAGTCCCATTGTCACACCTTTATTTAATTTAATCATAATCTTTACACAATATTTACTTAACTAATAAAATTATAATTTTATTCAACAAATCATTAATCTTCTAATTTAATTATTTAATTAAATTAGAATATTTTCATTCCATTAGCGTAATAAGCTACACACCGATTATAGAATCACTAATCATAAATCTCATCAATATTATCATACCTTAACAATTTATCCCATACCAATTTTCATCAAATATTCATTTTATTCCATAAATATCCCAATTAAAATATTTATTTAATTCGATAAATATTTTAACTACTCATGAAAAACACAGTTATATTACATTAACATATTACATTTATATCTAATATCTATTAATCTCTTATTTTATTAAAACAAATACATTAATTTACTATTTTAATTAAGTGAATCACTCACATTATTTATGAAACTTAATTCGTCATAACTTCCATTGTCACAATAATGATCAAATTATATTGTCCCATAATATAATTTCAAATCAATTAAATTAACTAATTTTCTTCACTTTCTTGAATAGTTTAAATATTATACCTCTTTTTCCCAATACATGAATATAATTCTCTTCATACCAAATCACACATTTTAGAATATAACACATATACACATACTCGTACTCAAAACATCTTATAATAAGAATTTTGTTTATTAAATTCTTATTTATTAATTCTTAAAAATCCGTGTTGTGACATCCTTCCTTCCTTATAAGGATTTCGTCCTCGGAATCAACGAAACCTTCCTTACTCGGTTCTCACTTAATCTCTTTCACAATTATCGTTAATTAACTTATCACATTACCTTAGTGTAGGTTTTATTTCATCACCTTCACTTAAACCTAGGAGGGCACTTCGAGTATTATATATTCTTTAAAACTTTAATGTATTCATTTCCTTTTTCTAATAATCATTGCATAACATACTTATTGTAATCATTTAATATCCTAATTTAGCATCGTACACCTATTCAGGATATCACAGATATGCTCCCACTTCCACTCTGGAATCTCCAATGGTTGTAGCAGCCCACCTGGTTTTTGATGTTCTGCTTTAACCCTCTGACATATCAAACATCGGCTGACATATTCAGCCACTTCCCTCTTCATATTCTACAACCAGAAATGCTGGCGCAAGTCTTGATACATTTTAGTACTACCCGAATTTACCGAGTACCTCGTACTGTGAGCCTCTTATAGAATCTTCTCTCTTAACTCTGAAACTATTGGTATCCAAATTCTCCCTTCAAACCTCAGCAGTCCGGTGCTATCAATTTTGTACTTCAACTCTTCCCTTTCGGATGATCGCTTTTTTATGTCAACACATTCTTCATCCTTATCTTGAGCCTCCTTATCATGATTAACAAAGTCGGAATCGCCTCTACCGCAAATAATTTCTCATCCGAGTCTTTCGGATACTTAACTTCCAATTCCAACCTTTCCATTTCCTTTACCAATTCTTCTTGAGTTGTCAACATCAGTAACTTTTCTCTGCCCTTTTTTCTTAGTGCATCAGCTATAACATTAGCTTTACCCGGATGGTACAGAATCTCACAGCCATAGTCCTTGATCAATTCCAACCATCGGCTCTGCCTCATGTTCAACTCCTTTTGAGTGAAGATATACTTCAGACTTTTATGGTCTGTGTATGTCTCATACTTTTCCCTATACAGATAGTGTCTCCAAATCTTCAGAGCAAACACTACTAGTGCTAGCTCCAGGTTATGAGTCAGATATCCCTTGTCATAATCCTTTAACTGGCGAGACGCGTACGCAATGACCTTTCCATACTGCATCATTACATAACCAAGACCATTGTGTGACACATCACTATACACCATAAACCCCCCTGTATTATCTGGTAAGGTTAATACAGGTGCTTCACTAATCCTCATCTTTAGTTCCAAGAAACTTTCTTCACACTTCTTTGACCAAATGAACTTAACTATTTTTCTCGTCAAATTTGTTAATGGCGTTGCTATCTTTGAAAAGTCCCGAATGAACCTCTGATAGTAATCAGCTAACCCCAAGAAACTCCTAACCTCCATCGGCGTCTTTATTAGGTTTGTAAGATTTATGAACGCAATTAAATTATATAAAATAAGCGGAAGCATGGTAAATCAGAGTTTTAAAATTTTTACAAACCATATACCCGTATCTTCCTTTATGCACAATTATTAATTAAACGAAATAGATGGAGATTAGATTCATACCCTTGTAGAACTAAGATTTCACCGGTACGAGTTCAACTCCAAATCCTTTGCACTCTCATTGAGTTCTTCAGGTTTGATTCCTTCCTTTGATCAACGTTAGCCACTCAAGTGTTTGGCCTCTAGAAGTGATCCACCAAGGAAGAAGAGTTATTCAAGAAGGTGGGTGTTTGGATAAACCCTAGTTTCTATCTCTATAGAAATTGTATACTCTCTCAACTCTTGGAATGTAGTGTGTCACCTTGTTTCATAATAAGACTTTTTTATTTTTAGATGTAGGCTACCCTCCTAAACCATTTAGGATTAGGGTTTCATATTAATTAATTAAACCTTTTTAATTAATTAGGCTCACAATCCTATTGAGAATAATTAAACTCTTTTAATTAATTAGCCTCCTAATCTTATTAGGAATATATATATGAGAGAGTATCTTATTAATTAATTCTCAAACTCCTTTAGGAATTAAATAATAATAACAATGGTAATAATAATAATAAGACTCCTCTTATTAATTTATATTTAATATTTCTAAAATATTAAATAATAAAAATTAAGTTATTTAATTTATTTTATCACCATAGATTAAATTAAATATACTTAGATTATTATTACGATTATGCCATTAGCTTTTTTAATAAATATTCTTCCTTTTTATGGTGTGACTCTTTAGGTTCCTATAATAAATCAGTTGTGAATAAATCAATTAGAACAATTCTAATCTTATTTAAATAAATAAATTAAACTAATAATTCATTTAAATAAGTAACATTTAATTCTACAATAAGGGTAAGCCCCCTTAGCGCTCAACGACTTTTCAGATAATATAGATTTTAACATTAATCATAAAAGAACCTTTGAGTAACTCGTACAATTCATTCCTTCCACCATACAATGCCCCAATTAAATATAAGACATGAAATTACTACCAAGACTTATTTTATTTAATTATGTGTATTTCGATTCTAAAATGCACAACTCCAAATAATGCAAATTAGAAACTTCTTTCTAATTTCATTCTGCCTTGGCTAAGGACTATTGGGTTGTCATTTATCGAATCACATAGGGCGTTCTCTTCTTTTACTAGAAGTGGTAGATTCTTTATTGATCATTCATTATCTCCATGTATAAATTATTATACCCAAGCATACCCTTTGATATACCCTTAGGGTCTTAAGGGACATGTCAAAGTATAACTCATCATACACAAGATACTATGATGATCTCAAGTCTAAGGATTATTTGTACTACTATAATTTAAGGAATTCCTATTGATAGGCAAGTAAAACTCCATTAGGTATTCCTTAGCCAGCCACGTTCAGTGTACTTATTCTCTAATAAGCACCTACATACTTGCTTTAGTGTCTCAACACAAATGATTATGAGATCGATCACCCTCATCCAATGAGCAAGCAACATATGTACCAATCTATCCGGATTAACTAATCCTCTTTTCAGTAATCCAACGTTTGAAAACTATTTTAGTTTTAAGCTATTTAACAATTTAGATCTCATTAGCATGATCATCATCATGATTCTAAATGCATTGCTTAAAACTATGAGTTTATCACATATTATAAAACAACATCATGTAGATAAATTAAATGCCTTTAATTAAATAATACTTTTATTAATAAATGAATAATATTGTTATAAAGTATATGCTTTATCATCAAAAATGATTAGCTTGTATGCATACTACTTTCAGTCTTCGATTGATCCTAGTTTATTACTGTTTCCACCTCTGCAGGATCCACAGAAATACCTTCTTTATCAATCACGTGCCCCAAGAACTGCACTATCTGTAACTAGAATTCACACTTGGAAAATTTCGCGTACATCTTCTCCTTTCTCAATGTCTCTAGTACTACCCTTAAGTGCTCAGCGTGCTCTTCCTCCCTTTTTGAATAAACCAATATAATATCTATGAACACAACAACAAACTTGTCCAAGTACTGCTTGAACATTCTTTTCATCATGTCGATAAATATTGTTGGGGCGTTTATCAGCTTGAACGACATCACTAAAAACTTAAAGTGACCGTATTGAGTTCTGAATGTTGGCTTCTGTACATCCTCCTTGATGAGGATATAACTAGCTTGGATTCTAATAGAGGTCATGGATCGAATCCGGTGCAAGTTCCCGTAGGACCCGTCACTAGAGGACGAGCTACACGCTTCAAGAAAGGAATTAATGGACTTATTTGAAGAGCTTGGAGTGATGAAGGAGCGAATTTAAAGACATTGGAATTGGAGTATAAACTCATCAATATGATAGAAGTGTTGGATCTAAGCCAAGAGTTTTGAGAGCTTTTGGTCATTCGGTGCGGTTCGCGCCAATGCAATACAGAGAGTAGCGCGCTCCGCGCTACTGCGTCAGAACTTCTGCAGGAGCAGCGCGCACTGTGCCACTCATAGGCCCAGAACGGCTCCCCCCGCTCCAAGTCCTGCCAAGATGGAGCACCCCGCCCCAAGCCATCAGAGAATTTGCTAGGGGAATTCGAAAAGAACCTGTAAGAGAGAATATTTTGAGGCAAAAGGCTTTGTAGTGATATTAATCTAGGGTAAAAGCCATTATTGAGTGCATACACGAGTGAAATCATTAATTCTAGCGAAACACGTAAGGGAGTGGTGAGGAAACTATTTTCTACTAACCTTTGTTTTTGCAGGAGATATGTTAAACTCAAAGGACAAAGGCACTTATGAGGAATCTTCCTCGACATTTAATTCAAAGTTGATGATGGAGGCTATGATGAAAGAGTTCTCTAGACAGTTGTGTGACACCCCCAAAATAGGTCTACACAACCCATTCTGAGTCGCCAAATACATGGTACAGAATTCAATACAAATCTTATTATATTCCAACTATTAAACTGTTGTATAAAATACGACCACACATAAACTGTGAGTTTGAATACAAATATTATAACAACAGTACTCATACTCCAAACCAATAACATTTTACATAATGGTACAGCCAATAACTATTTTAGGAATTAAAATATTTGGAAAATGCTCAAAGAAACCTTCGTATATGGGAGGCCATGCTTCTAAGTTATAATAGATATCATATGACTTGAGAATTAACCTTGGTTAACCCAATAGACCCCAAAGAAGAACGAGAAGATTACTATCACATTCAGTTTAATGGTGGGTATTCTCTTGCCATATAATTATCTCCATTGTCTCAAACTGAGAATTATATTCCAACCATACTCCAAGATTATATAGGTAGTGCTCATAGATATAATCAGCAAGTGGATGCGCACAACCATGTCTTATGATAACCCGAAGTCGTATGTGGTTAGACATATTGTATGATAGTGGCAACACACCCTTCTAAAGTCTGGTTCTCATCACCCTATTGTTGTTCACCAAAATCAACTATTAAATGACGTATAAAATACGACATACTTTTTAAGTCCTCAATACAATTATTCTCATACTGTTTATGAGAAACTTCAACAGTTATATACCATCGTTCTATTCCCCTGTTATCCCCGCTCGACCTAGCTACACTCTTATTACCTGAAAGGAATTGTGAAGCAAAAGGGTGAGCACAAATAGCCCATTAAAGAATATCATGACTAAAGATAATTAAATTATCAATAGCCTTCATCAGTAATAAATCAGATATTTAGAACATATGGTAGATGATAAAAGCTTTCAACCATAGTTGCAGCAGAACGAACAATCCATTAGAAGAGTCAAATAGACCATACTATCTATTATCTTCTCTATGTTAAAAGTCCACCAACAATATTTTATCCCTGTAACGTCAATCAACAGTTCCTGTCCACAATCATGTAAATAGTTCATGATCATAATTATGTTGATAAATTCCTCTTCGCACCCAGGACGAAGATAATTTTCATCACCTGTCTTTACCTGTAACACCAAAGATTATGGTTATATTAATTCACAATTCATGTTCATAACCATGAAAATCAACAGTTTCTCCTTGCCACAGAGGTTTAATAGAACTTTCACTCAATGTCCTTGCCACAAAGGGACACTTAATAATCGTATCGTCTTTACACCCTATACCAAAAACATTCAAACGTAACAACCATGGTCATGATCATACCAATCAACTATCTATATTTGCACTACAGGCCAAAGATATTCATTTGTATCATCAGTGGTCATAATCATGCTATACACTTGTCCATCTTTGCACTACGGGCCAAAGATAAAAATCAATAGTTTATCTTTGCACTACGGGCCAAAGATATCAATCAACAGTTCATCTTTGCACCACAGGCCAAAGATATCAATCAACAGTTCATCTTTGCACTATAGGCCAAAGATATCAATCAACAGATCATCTTTGCATTACGGGCCAAAGATAACTTTCTCCACAATTTAAGTCTGATGATTATGACAATGATATAAGAAATGAATTAAGTTAGATCAAGGAGGACAAATATTAGAGATTTATAATTCAATTTATCCAGAGTTTGAGAATGGAGATCAAAACATGGATCCAATTTCAAGAATAAGATTCATAAAAGATAATCTGGACAAAGAAAAGAAAAAAAAATTCATCGTGAATAGTATCCGACATGAATAGTACCCCGGATGAATAGTACTCTGACAAGAATAATACCCTAGATGAATAGTACTCCGGCATGAATAGTACCCCGGATGAAAAGATTAAAATTTCCATGAGAAAGTTTAGACCAATATTCCAGTGAAATGATATTAGATGAAGCGAAAACCAATTTTTTAATCATTTCAGGAATTATAGAAACAATACTTACCATAGTAAGTTTAAATTTAGGAATATGAAACGAAATAATATTACTTACATACTATAGAGTATGGAAGAAAATAGTATTCCTTACGAATATTGAACGAAAATAACATCCTTTACGAGAAAAATAATATCCTTTACCTTAGTAGAATACTAGATCTGACTGGAATAACAGAGATTATGTTGAAAAAATCTTGCATTATCCACACTCAAAATATCCTTATACTCACAAGGACTATGCTCAATATTATAGAGAAAGAATTTTTTGATTCTAGTGTGATTTTCATTTCTTAACTAAGCAACCTATTGATAGAAAATACTTAGTACACCACTTCTGACAAATATTCGCACGGTTTGAATCCTGTAGCATGCTTATTTTGAAAAAAGAGAATACAAAGGCAGACCTTCCACCTTCATCATTCCAACACCTGTTTTCAATTTTATATATATATTAAAAACATTTATAATTATTAATAGAATTCCAATTAATTTTGCTCTATTCCACCTTATTTTATTCTTATGCCATAAATTTACTATAATAATATTACCATTTAAATTATAAAATTATACTATTATATTATCACATTATACTATTATAATGTATTATTATAATAATATATTTGAATAAATTCTTTTATCGGAGAAGATAAAATGCCAACTTTCAACAAATGTCTAATGCTAAAAATTTCTCCATTTATATCAAAATTGAACAAATATTTACTTATCATATTTATCAATAATTTTTATTTTATTCATCAATTATTATAATTAATATTATAGAAACACAATATTGACAACCAAGTCGTTCCTAGGAAAGAGGGGGCTTTCCGATAAGAATTTATCCTCATTGGCGTGCAATTATATAACCTAACCCTTTTTCTCGACAGATATTTCTAGACAATGTCAATAATGCTATTTAATAATATCGTTTAAATAATATGAGTTATTGATTTAATAATGTGAAATCCTGTGCAGTGGTTACCGTGTCAATTATTTAATCAATAATATAAAATATTATGCAATTATCAATGTAGCAATTATTGAATAAATAATATAAGATATTGAACAGTAATTACTGTAACAATTATTGAATGAGTGACTTCTTATGTAAGAATCAATAATTAAAAATACTGTGCAATACAGTGTGTTACTGTGGAACAATGCGTATTATTATACTTTTATCACCGGATATTTCAACAGTTTAACGGTAAAAGTTTTGTCGTTATTTTTTATAAAAAGGTTACTTCTGTCGCTTTCTATATCCGACAGTTATTCCGTTATGGGGACAACTAATGATTACATCGTCGTACGAATATTCCCCAACAAAAAGAATATTCCCCGACCAAATGAATATTCTCCGACACAACGAATATTTTATGACAATTTGCTTACTTTGTAAAATTTGCACATATAACCCTTAACTTTAACCTTTTATCAATTTAACCATTTACTGAATAAAATAATAATTATAAGAAAAATTGAATACTTTTATTTCATAAAATTCGGGGTCTTATAAGTTGGGAATGACTATGGAGCAAGCGCATGTACGCCTCGATAAAATGAGCGAAACCCAAGGGGAACAATCCCAAAAATCCCAAGGGGGACGTTTGAAAGGCAAAGCGCAACAACGGGGATCTAAAACGGAGGAAAATTATTTCGAAGGAGAAGTTAGTGAAGAGGAATATTGTGAATCTGATTTCCTACATAGAAGGCAAAGAGGTGCTAGGGAAAAAGGAAATCGGGTTAGAGAAGATGACAATGTGAGTAGCATTAAGATGAAAATACCAGCTTTCCAGGGAAGAAACGATCCAGAGGCATATCTAGAATGGGAGAAGAAGATATAATGGGTGTTTGACTGTCACAATTATTCAGATCTCAAGAAAGTTAGACTAGCTATTACTGAATTTTTAGATTATGCCGTTACCTGGTGGGATCAGCTGAGTACTAGTAGGAGAAGATGTGGTGAACGTCCGATTGAAACATAGACAAGATGAAGACTGTGATGAAAATAAGATTTATACCGAGTCACTACCATCGAGATTTATTTTAGAGTTTGCAAAATCTGAAATAAGGAAGTAGGAATGTGGAAGATTACTTCAAGGAGATGGAGATGTTAATGACTAGAGCTAATATGGATGAGGATAGTGAGGCAACAATGGCTCAATTTTTAGCATGGCTAAATTGGGATATAGCAGACTTAGTAGAATGACAACACTATGTGGATTTGGGGGATACGGTACACATGACTATAAAGATTGAGAAACATCTTAAGAGAAGAGGTGGCCAGCGTTATAATCCTACCATGGGTTCGTCATGGAAATCTAATGCTGCATAACGGGAGGAGAAGCCAGTTGTAAATAAGCCAAAAGTGGAGTTTAAATCGGATGTGACTAATCGTGGAAAACAAAGTAAAAATGAAACTTCTTCTTCCTTTAGTCGCAATCAAGATATTGTTTGCTTTAAATGTCAAGGCAGGGGATATATTTATAGTTAATATCCGAATCAGAGAACTATGTTGTTGCTGGATAATGGAGAGGTGGAAATCGAGGGGGAAGATAGTGACACAGACTTTATGCCATCGTTAGAGGAGGTTGATGATAGGGAGATTGTTATGCATGGTGAGATGTTAGTTAAGAGGAAAGTTTGGATCAATGGGAGAATTTATTCCACACTAGGTGTCTTGTGCAAGGGAAAATTTGTTGTATGGTAATTGATGGTGGGAGTTGCACCAACGGGGCTAGTACAACCCTTGTGGAGAAACTAGGATTATCAACAACCAAACATCCTCAACCGTATAGATTATTGTGGCTTAATGATAGTGGAGATGTGAAAGTGACAAAGCAGGTGTTGGTTCCGTTTACCATCGGAAAATATGTGGATGAGGTATTGTGTGATGTGGTTCCAATGAATGCAGGTCATACACTACTTGGGAGACCATGGCAATTTGATAGACGTGTGAAGCATGATGGATTTACTAATGAATACTCTTTTGCACACAATAAAAGGAAAGTCACATTGTGCCCTATATCACCACAACAGGTGCATCAGGATCAAATTTATTTGCAAAAATACCATGTTCTAAAAAAAGAGAGTGAAGAAAAGAAAAATCAAGAGAAAAAGAAAGAGAGAAAAGTAATGTGGAAGAGAGAAAAACAAATATATTTGCAAAAAAGAGTAATTTGAGGCGTGCGTTGGTTTTTAAACAGCATATGATTTTACTTCGGTATAAAGAGGCGCTTTGGAATACTAACACTAATGATTCTTTGCCTAGTGTTGTGTCGTCTCTTTTGCAGGATTTTAAAGATGTATTTTCTGAAGAATTTCCTCAAGGATTACCACCTATTTGAGGAATTAAGCATCAAATTGATTTTGTCCCTGCCGTCCGGCTTATCGGAGTAATTTTGAGGAGACGAATAAGTTATAAAGATAAGTTGACGAGCTAATGGAAAAAGGGTTTGTGAGGGAAAATAAGAGCCCATGTACAGTTCCGGTGATCCTAGTGCCCAAAATGGATGGGAAATGGCGGATGTGCATTGATTGTCGAGCGATAAATAACATTACGGTAAAATATCGACACCCCATTCATCGTTTAGATGATATGTTGGATGAATTGCATGGGCCTTGCATATTTTCTAAAATTGATTTAAAAAGTGGTTATCATTAAATTAGAATGCAAGAGGGTGATGAATGTAAAATGACTTTTAAAACTAAATATGGTCTTTATAATGCACCCAGTACTTTTATGAGATTGATGAACCATGTTTTGCTTCCATTCATTGGAAAATTTGTCGTAGTTTACTTTGATGATATTCTGATTTATAGCAAAAACTTGGAAGATCATGCATTGCATTTATGTTTTAGATGTACTTAGAAGGGAAAAGTTATTTGCTAACATAGATAAGTGCACGTTTTGTTTGGATATAATTATTTTTCTTGGCTTTGTTGTGAGTTCACAGGGAGTCCAATTAATGAGGAGAAAATCCCGACAATCCGAGATTGGCCGAGTCCGACAAATGTGAGTCAGTGCAAAGATTTAATGGACTCGCAAGTTTTTACTGACGCTTTGTTCGAAATTTTAGTGAGATTACAACACCATTGACAGAGGTCATCAAGAAAAAGTGTGGGCTTTAAGTGAGGCGATGAACAGGAAAAAGCATTTAAATTAATTAAGGATAAATAAACAAATGCTCTTTTACTTATTTTGCCTAACTTTGCTAAAACTTTTGAGATTGAGTGTGATGCTTCAGGTTTAGGACTTGGAGCTGTTTTGATGCAAGAAGGAAAACTAGTGGCATATTTCAGCGAAAAGTTAAGTGGGGTAGCTTTGAACT
Source organism: Panax stipuleanatus (assembly GCA_020205555.1). Classification (NCBI taxonomy): domain Eukaryota; kingdom Viridiplantae; phylum Streptophyta; class Magnoliopsida; order Apiales; family Araliaceae; genus Panax; species Panax stipuleanatus. Next base: position 115,026,773 of record CM035121.1, on the reverse strand, counting down.
ATCTTACTTATGACAAAGAAATGTACACTTTGGTTAGAACTTTGGAGACATGGAAACATTACTTGTGGACCAAGGAGTTTGCGATCCACAACGATCATGAATCACTAAAATATTTGAAGAGTCAGCACAAGTTAAACAAGAGACATGCACGACGGATGGAATTTATCGAGACATTCCCATATGTCATTCGATACAAGTAAGGTAACAAAAATATCGTCGCGGATGCTTTATCTCGTAGGTATGTGTTGTTGAATACTCTTGATACGAACTTACTTGGTTTCGAACGAATTAAAGATTTGTATGCTAATGACCTTGATTTCAGTGAAGAGTTTAAAACTTATGAAAAGAATAATGTAGGTAAATACTTTAAAATTGATGGGTTTTTGTTTCGAAAGAATAAATTATGTATACCTGCAAGTTCTTTGCATGAGTTGTTGGTTAGGGAATCACATGGGGGTGGTTTAATGGGACATTTTGCTGTTGATAAAACTTTGGCTGTTTTAAAAGAACATTTTTATTGGCCTCATATAAAGCGAGATGTGGAAAGAATTTGTGATAGATGCATTACTTGTTGTCAGTCTAAATATCGTGTTCAACCCCATAGATTGTATACACCATTGCCTATACCTAATGAACCTTGGATTGATTTGTCTATGGACTTTGTGTTGGGTTTGCCTAGGTTTAAGCATGGTAATGATACTATATTTGTGATTGTGGATAGATTTTCAAAGATGGCTCATTTTATTCCATTTCACAAAACTGATGATGCATCCTACATAACTGATTTGTTCTTTAGGGAAATTGTACGTTTGCATAGTATGCCTAGAACAATTATTACTGATCGTGATGCTAAGTTCTTAGGCTCTTTTTGGAAGACTTTGTGGTGTAAATTGAGGACTAAACTTTTATTCTCTACTACATATCATCCACAAGCTGATGGTCAAACTGAAGTAGTAAATAGAACTTTGTCTACATTGTTAAGGTCTATCATGAAAAAGAATACCAATCATTGGGAAGAATGTTTACCACATGTTGAGTTTGCTTAAATAGATCTGTTCATTTTGCTACTAAATTTTCACCATTTGAAATAGTTTATGGTTTTAATCCTTTAACTCCATTGGATTTATCGCCATTACCTGTGTTTGAATTTAATAACATGGATGGAAAGAAAAAATATAAATTTGTTAAGCAGATATATGAGAAGGCTAGACTCAACTTTGAGAGGAGGACGGAGCAATATACTGAACAGGCCAACAAGGGTCAACGTCAAGTTATATTTGAACAAGGAGATTGGGTGTGGTTGCATATGCGAAAAGAAAGATTCCTGGCTCAAAGACGGTCAAAATTGCTTCTGAGGGGAGATGGTCCATTTCAAGTCCTAGAACGCATTAATGACAATGCCTACAAATTAGATTTACCTGGTGAGTATAATGTTAGTGCAACATTAAATGTTTCTGATTAAAGTTCGTTTGATGTAGGTGATGATTTGAGAACAAATCCTTTTCAAGAGGAGAGGAATGATGAGGACATGACTAGCTTGGATTCTAATGGAGGTCATAGATCGGATCCAGTGCAAGTTCCCGTAGGACCCATCACTAGAGGACGAGCTAAATGCTTTAAGGAAGGAATTAACAGACTTATTTGAGGAGCTTGGAGTGATGAAGAGCGAATTTGAAGACATTGGAATTGGAGTCTAAACTCATCAATATGATAGAAGTGTTGGATCCAAGCTAAGATTTTCGAGAGCTTTTGGTCATCCGGCGCGGTCCGCGCCAATGCAATACAGAGATTAGCGCACCCCGCGCTACTGCGTCAGAACTTCTACAGGAGTAGCGCGCACCGTGCCACTCGCAGGCCTAGGACGGTGTGCTCTGCTCCACATCGCGCCAAGATGGAGGCCCCGTGCCAAGCCATCAGAGAAACTTCTAGAGTAGCGCATCCCACGCCACTTGCAAGCCCAGGACGGCGCGCCCCGCGCTGGGCGTCTGACAATTCAGACATATTTTTTGAGGCAACACGTTTTTGGCCAGATTTTTTCTTATTTGACTAGATTTCTTTCATATATTTTAGGGAACTTTCATATCTTTAATAATTCTAATGTTTTTAGGATACTTTTAGATAAGAATTTATTTCCAAAATAGTTTGTTGATTCTTTATGGGATTCTTGGGTTTTTCTTGTTAGTATAAATAAGTCATATGAATGTAATTCAAATAAAATTCAATAATATTTAGATTTATTCTACTTGTGAGATTATTCTCTACTTTTGGTTCTTTGAAGAATTCCTAAGTAATTTCTTAGTTTATTATTTGAGATTCAATTTGACTTATCATACAACAATACATAGTTATGTGTGGCGTCTTCTACCACATCAATCGTTAATTGTGTTGAGGTTCCTATTTTGATATAAACACGGGGGTTTAGGCGTCATTGATGTTCCATTCAACGCTGATTTCATTGCTTGATCGATTGTACCAAGATTCTCGTCTCAACATAGACGTTGGGTTGAGGTGTCTAGAAAGTTCCACTCTATCAACTATGCTAGAAATGATCTGGACGAAGACTACCTCACGCAAGCGTGTAGTGGAGTCTATCACTCCTTCCTCACCTTCAGTTGGTGATATCCTGTCCTCAAATCAATTTTTGAGAAGTACTTCGCTCCCTTTAGTTGATCAAACAGATCATTTATCCTAGGCAACAGGTACTTATTCTTAATTGTAATATTGTTCAACTCTCGATAGTCAATACAAAGGCTTAACGATTCGTCTTTCTTCTTTACAAACAGCATTGGTGCTCCCCATGGTGATACACTCGGCTGAATATACTTCTTATCTAAAAATTCTTGTAGTTGTATCATTAATTCCTTCATCTCTATAGGAGCCACCTTCGACCTATTCGAATTCTTCAGATGTATATACTTCTTCTAGTAGTCAATTATAGCCCCATGACTAGACAACCAATCCATTCCAAGGATTACATCAAATTCTATTAGTCGTATTGGAATCAAGTACACGCAAAATTTATATCCCCTCATTTAAGCATAACAATTTCTATGAACATATTCTACATGGATAGCTTCTCTATTAGCTACTTCCACATTCATGGGGTTTTCTAACTTTTCACGAGGTAAGTTCAATCGTCTAGAAAAATCCTCAGATACAAATGAAAAGGTAGCTCCCGAATCGAATAATATATAGGCATTTATATTATTGATTGGAAAAATACCTGACACCACGTCTTTTGATTCCACTGCATTCATGGTGCTAGAACCTTGTTAAGAGATGTTTTTGCTGGTATTGATTCAGATTTGGATGCTCAAGTAGAATTTGGAGCATTCAAAAAACTGGGAGATCCAACTACAAGAAGACAAGTAGTCTGATACACCATTGCTTTGGTGTCTTTCGATTAGTGTTAGGTATTTTGTCCCACTCCCCCGAGGGGAGGAGAGTGGAGCGAGTTTCTTCCTCCTTATCTCTTTCTCTGTGGCCGGAAAGAAGAACCCACGTTACGAATAACTCGTACAACGGATTAGCGATCCGCCACAATTCCTTCAGGAGAGAATCCACTCTGTAAGGTATGGGGGAGGTCGGGAATCCCATATTTTAGGAGATCACAACCACAGATGAGCTGGCCAACGAGCTGTCATGTTGAAGGTGCATGCCACTGGTCTGTTCTGCTGTGCTGGCCCTCCAATAGTCAGCTTATTGTTGTTCCCTTGATTAGCACTGCCTGAGTCGCTCTTCCTCTTCGGGCAATCCTTTTTCTAATGATCTGACGCACCACAAGAAAAATAGCCTCCCTTCTTTGCTTTGGGGAATTGTGGAGAAAAGTGCCCCGATTGACCAAAGTTTAAACAGATTCATTTTCTTCTCATGCATTCTCTGAAATGAGTCTTTCCACACTTCTCTCATTTGTTACTTTTCTTCATCTCGCCTTCTGATTTGTTACCCGAACTCTGACTATCTGTCCACTTTCTCTTGTTGGGATTACTCCCTCCGCTACTACCTTCCTTATGACCCTCATGACTTTTTTCCTTTTTCTTATCTTGATTATACCTTACCAAAGCTTCACTTCCACCTTCTGCAATAATAACCTTCTCCAGTAACGTAGAAAATGTATTAGTTTGCAGCACCACAACTCTACTGAACAACCAGGGCTTCAACCCCAGCTCAAATCTCCTTGCCCTCCTCGCCTCGGTGTCCACCTGATGTGGAGCAAACCTAGCAAACTCATTAAATTTTGTGGCATACTCCGCGACTGACATGCCTCCCTATTTTAGTTCCAAGAACTTTATCTCCATACTTTCCTTCATGCTTTCTGGAAAGTAATTTTCAAAAAATAGCTCCTTAAAACTAGCCCATACAATTACGCCTTCCCCAACTCGGTCTTTGTTTGCCTTCCACCAGTAATTTGCCTCACCTTTCATCATGAAAATGGCAAACAACATTTTTTGTTCCTCGGCCACTCTTTCCACCTCAAAAACTTTCTCTATTTCTTCCACCTATGTTCGGGCTTTAATCAGATCTGTAGTCCGGCGAAACTCTGGCGGTCCTACTAATTTAAAATTCTTAAAACTCGCTATGTGACTTCCTAATGAATCTGCCACAACGACAGGTCTGCCCTACATCGCTTTCGCTAATATGTTCACAAAAGCGCTTATGGGGTCAACCTGGCCCTCCATGTTATTCACTAACTCTTCCACCCTTTGATTTCGGGGTTGTCTTCTCGGCGACATTGGCTGTTTAAGCAAAACTTTAAATTATCTCTTTTTGTTTTACATTTTATGCCACACTTTATTAGTGTTAGCATTTAAAAATTTAACGCACAAATCAAGCTCAGTCAAACATGTAATAATAATGTCGCCTTTATATTCATATACCAATTAGTAGTGTCAAACACTTACAATCTTCGGTATATTTCTATAATTGCTATTATCCTTCTTGTCAACAAAAGATGAGATAGCACAAAAACCTATCCCAATGGAAAACAAAAGTTGGGATCTATAAGAACTACATTCCCCTAAAACATAAAAAGTGGGTGTCGACGCCGGGAGAATTTTCCAATTTCCTTGGAGTTTGGTTCTCTACCCTTTAGATGTTATATATTGATTTTATCTTTGCTTAAAGGGTGAGATTTTTGGAAATACCGACATACAATATCGACGATTTGAGAAGGTTGATTTTAATGATTGGGTCGAATTAGACAGAGCCGCCAGTTGGTATGAGTTCAAATGGTTGTACCAACTCAACTGGAGTTTTGGAAAGGTTTATTTGCAATATGGCCCAAATGTGACTTGATGAGTGAGATTTATACTCGCGAATCGAGCACTCTAAACCTTAAGAAGTTGCTTGTTCATCTTATTTTATGCTGCTTTTATATAGTGTTTGTTATTATTTGGCTTAAAAGTGCTTTGCAAAGATTATTAGGTCATTTCCAGCTTTTAAAGGGCAAAATTATCATTTTTATACAATCGGTGCAACGCCAGGTTTTCTTTGCAAAATTGTGTTGCAGCACTTGCATATGCCAGCAAGGCCTAGTGCAAGCGCCGTAGCGCCGGTACATAGTACAAGAGTTGCGCCGTCGCGCCACATACTTGCCAGCTCATCCCTTTGGTGCGCTGTAGCGCACCTGGTCCTGCACAAAGATGGCGCCGCAACGCTATTTATTGACCAGAGAGCTTTGATTAGGGCTGCAGCGCCTGTCCAAGGCAAAAGGGTGGTGCCGCAGAGCCACTTCCGGTCTAAAGGTAGACAACAGTGTTATAATGACCTAATTGGCTTATCACTTTATAACTTATCATTTCCTAGCCTCCTTATCAGTTTTAGCATAGAATAGAATAGAGAGATATAGCTTAGTGGAAGAAAGAGTTGGACATTCAAAGCTACCAAGTTTATTGCCTCCTTCATTGCTCAGATTCGACATGGCAAAGAGAAAAATTAGAGCTAGAAAACTTCAAAATAAGAGTGTTCTTTATCTAAATATTTCATTCCTTTGTGTATTTTGAGCATGTTGAACACATTGATAATGTTTATTAGTTCTACTGATGAGTAGGTTGAAAACCTATGATTTAATCTCGTTTAGCTTGTTATATTGTAAGTTTTTAACTATTGTTCGTATTGCTTTCGGTGTTTTATGTTTATTGTGCAGGTATGAGGGTTAGAGTTGGACTTGAGTGGAAAAGGATGAAAAAGAGGGCAAGATGGCAGTCAGGCGCGGACCGCACGGTCTACATAAGGGAAAGTGCGAGGAGTGCGCAAGTTCAAAGATCAGTCTCTGCCACCCATGCGCGGAGCGCGCAGCAGAAGGAAGGGACCACGCACGGAGAGCGCGTGTCTGACGGGGGAAATCAGATTTGTTGCCTTTTTGAGCATAAGTTTATTGGAAATAGGATTGAAGGTTTACTAATTGTATTAAGGTTTGCTTAAACTATAAATATTAGTTATTCTATTGATATTAGACATCTTTGAACTAGAAATTCTGGGAGATCATCTTCTACATTCATCTAAACCCTAGTTTTGAGAATCAAGGCATGTCAAGCTAAACTACTCAATTTAATTATGAAGGGATGTTGAACCTTATTTATAATTAATGGTTTGAGCAAGTTTATTTTATTACTCTTTCGTATGTAAGATTTATTCTGATTATCAACATAAACTTTCTTGTATGCTATTCAATTAACTAATTTGATTTTTACAGGATTAAATTAGTAAATTGATATCATCTGCTAGATTAAGATATATATTAAGCAAACGATGTATTTTTGATCATAGGTAGCAATTAATGATATTCGATTGTGGTCAAAATTTTGGATATTATTAAGATTTTCAGAAGACAAGTTAAATAATTCCTGATTGTGTAATTGTTGCTTGGAACAATCTAATTCTCATTCTTCATGCTTTTATCATATTAAATTTAGACTGATAGTTCTAGGTTATATGATAGTTATGATCTTTTGTTGGCGATTGTCGCATTGAATTTACACATAAGGAGAATTTTGGATAACTAGCGATCGAGGTTATCTAGGATTGTTAATCTCATTGAAGGATAAATATTATAAACACTTGGTTAATCCATAATTGTGAAAAGGCGATTTTGAACTGAAGAATTGAAGCTTTTTACTCATTGATACTTCTTTTAAATTCACTTTCGATAATTCAACTTTTCAAACTAAAATTCTCCAATTAATTAGAAAATACTTGGATAAATCTAAAATAGAACACTCTCTGTGGGATCGATCATTGCTTGTTACTATACTAATTCTTGAGTTAGTAGAATAGGAGTAAGGTTAATTTTGGAGTGCTAAATGACAGCTCCCAAATTTTGGCGCCGTTGTCGGGGAGTGTTATTTGTTTATATTTATTCAATTGTTTTCATTTTTTTATGCCTCGATCCTCTCACTCTCTTGAATTGAAATTTGATCCAGAAATAGAGAGAACATCACGAAGGCTTAGGAAGGAAGCTCAGAAATCCCAAGATACACTTGCAAATTCCAACGAAGCTCCGTCACCAAGCCTCAACATCGCACTCACACTACTTTCAGACCATTCTTCTAGCAAATCAGATGAGGAGATGGCGGTGCCAAATAATAACAGGACTCTAAAGGAGTTGTCTACTCCTAATCTAACTCAATAACCTCTATACATTGAATATCCTTCTTTAAATGTTGCGTTTGAATTGAAATCTGGACTAATTCACCTTTTGCCTACTTTTCGTGGTCTTATAGGTGAGGATCCTTACTAGCATTTGAAGGAGTTTCATGTTGTGTGCTCTACCATGAAGCCACACAACATTACGGAGGAGCAGATAAAACTGAGAGCTTTCCCATTCCCACTGGCGGATTTAGCAAAAGATTGGTTGTATTATCTCCCCTCGGGATCAATACAATCATGGAATGACATGAAAAGGCTATTTTTAGGAGAAATACTTTCCTGCTTTAAGAGTAGCCAACATAAGGAAAGAAAATTGCAAAATTCGACAATTTAGCGGTGAAACATTGTATGAATACTGGGAGAGATTCAAAAAGTTTTGCTCCAGCTGTCCACCCCACCAGATTGATGATCAACACCTTATCCAGTACTTTTATGAGGGACTTGTACCGATGGATAGGAGTATGATCGACGCTGCTAGTGGTGGTGCATTAGTGGATAAAACACCGGAGGCTGCAAAGAATTTGATTGCAAATATGGACGCCAATGCACAACAATATTGAACACGGAATGATCATCTAGCACAAAGGGTAAGTGAGGTAAGCACGAGTAATATAGAGCAATAGATTTCTGACTTAACTGCTGTGGTGAAATAATTAGCAACAGGTAACTTTCCGGTTGCAAAGGCTTGCGAAATATATTTAATGGCGGGACACCCTACAGATGCTTGCCCGACATTACAAGAGGAAGAGAATGTACAGCAAGCTAATGCATTGGGAAATTACCAGACATAGCCGCAGAGGTAATATGATCCTTTTTCCAATACTTACAACCTAGGATGGAGGGATCATCCCAACTTGAGTTATGGGGGTGCTAGGCCGCAGGTGCAAGGGTTCTACCCAAATAAGCAACAATTTTAGCCAAATCAGCCACAGTACCAATCCAAACCAGCAGCACCGGCCAATTCTAGAACATCCTTGGAGGACATGTTCAAAGCATTTATGACACAGTCACAACAGTTCAACAAAAGACGAAATCTTTCATCCATAGTTTGGAGAGTCAAATGAGCCAATTAGCTACTACTGTGGGTCGGTTGGACTCTCAAGGTTCAAAGAAGCTCCCATCTCAAACTGTTGTGAATCCTAAGGAGAATGCTAGTGCTATAACCTTGAGGAGTGGGAAGTAGATGGATACACCCACAGCCACAGTTGAGTTTGAGAAAGAGCAAGCTAAGGAGGAATCGGAAAAATCTAAGGTACATCCTAACCCTCATTGTCAGCTTAAAAATATTCCTCTTCCCTTTCCTCCCATAAATTCTAGAACTTCAAAGAAAGATGAACAGGAAAAAGAAATTTTGAAAACTTTTAGAAAAGTAGAAGTGAATATTCCATTACTTGATGCAATTAAACAAGTGCCACGGTATGCAAGATTTTTAAAAGAATTGTGCACTAACAAACGAAGATTGGAAAATGATGAAAAAGTCACAATTGGGGAGAATGTATCAGCTGTTCTTCAAAGAAAAATGCCCCCTAAATGTAGAGATCCAGGCATGTTCACGATCCCATACAAGATAGGAAACACTAGATTTGAGAAGGCCATGCTAGAATTAGGTGCTTCAATTAATGTGATGCCATTATCTGTTTATAAGTCTCTAAATCTAGGCCCTTTGAAAAAACTAGTGTGATTATTCAATTGGCAGATCTTACTAACACTTACCCTCGAGGGGTAGTTGAAGATGTTTTGGTGCAGGTGAACGAACTAATCTTTTCTACAAATTTTTACATAGTGGATATGGAGGATGATACATCACCAAACCCATCACACATCTTGTTAGGAAGGCCCTTCCTAAAAACAGCGAGAACTATGATTGATGTGCACAATGGGACCTTAACAATGGAGTTTGATGACGAAAAGATCCAATTTAACATCTATGATGCCATGAGGTACCTTAGAGATATTTGTCAAGTTTTTGCAATTGATGTGTGTGACTCTTTAGTGCAAGAAACTTTTGACAAATTTAGAGAGACAGCTTGGAGGTTGCTGTAACGATTGAGATTTTATATAATTATTTTTAATATTTATTGAGTAACTAAATATTTTATGTGAATTATTTATTGAGTTGAATAAATAAATTATGTGATTTGTGGAGTGATTTAATTAAGAGTTATTATTAATTAAATGAATATTTAATATTTAATTTAACTGATGTATATTAATTTTATAATATAGTTCTAATTTAATTGAGATAATTAAATTAGATGAGATATGTGATGAGTGTTACATGAATTATAATTAGCGAGTAATTATAATCATGTGGCAATTTTTATGTGATTAATTGATGTTAGATTTTAATTGATTAAATAAGAATGTTAAAGATTTAATTAATTAAAGTGTAACATTAAAGTATGTGTTAAAATAATTTATTAAAATAAAGAAAAGAGTTTTAAATGGTTTTAACCAAACAAGGCCCTTACTTTTATTTTAAAAGATTTTTGCCAAACGGGGCCCTAACTATCAAAAAGCTATTTTTAAATAAACTGTTTACCAAACAAAGCCTTAAGGCTTTTTGAATTTTAAAACTTATGCAACTGATATACTTAATAAGGGTATTATTATTTTGTCAGTTATTATTATATCGCATATTATTATATCAGTTATATAGTTTACGCTAAGTTAGTCTAAGCCTAAAATAAAAGAAAAGGGAAGGAGAGAAAGAGCAGAGAAGAAGAATTACAGAGAAAAGTTAGAAGAGAAAGCAAGGAAGAGCTTAAGCAAGCATCATCTCCTTCTTCACTAACGACTATCTAAAGGGTAATTTATAATCTCTACCCTTATAATTGTAGAATTCAATTCATATGTTAATTTTATTTTATTCTCTATCAAAGTGAATTTTCATAAAAAGTAGGGATAATCATGAATTGTATATATATATATATATATATATATATATATATATATATGTAGTATTCATGTGTTATTAGTAGTGAATGTATGCCATAAAAGGATTTTTAGAAATCAAATTGTGGTTAAAATAAGTTTTTAATGGAGAAATTGTGTTCATATGGATTTTATATGTTTTGGTTTGGTTTTAGAGTAAAATTGATGAATTCGTATGTATTAATATGCCTATTTAGAATTGTTTATGATGCTATCTTCAACCATGAAAATAATGCATGTATTATAAGTTGAATTGGTTGAGAATTTGAATTATAGTGAATTGTTTTGTTAAAGTATGAGTTTTATAAAAATATCAAAATTGGATTTTTTTAGAACGCTTGATTCTTGTTGCTTAGATAGTTTTTGTCTAGAAGCATGTTATATATGTGTATTAGTGCATATGTATACTTTACATTATCTATGTTGCTGTGAATGGTCGTTTGTTAACATGGTTGGGTTGAACAGTGAAGCAGAGTGTCGCACTGCTTGTTTCTGTCCGCGTTCTTGCGCAGCTATGCCGGCAACAAAGGTAGAAACGGCGCAGCTGCGCCTGCTGAGTTTTCCAGAATTGACACCAGTGCAGCTGCGTCGGTGCCAAGGCTTATGGTAGCGCAGCTGCGCCGTGACTTGAGCAGAGGCAGTGAATTCTTGTTAGTTGTGCAGTTTTTTTTTGTTTTATATACCTAAGTTAAATTGTTGCTAGGATAATGATCATGTATCTAGTTGCAATACCATATTATTAACATGAATTTGACAATCTCATATTTGGAAAAGAAAAGAGGTTTTGAAAACCGGTATTATTTGAATTATTAAGTTATAATTGTTTAATTATAAATTAGTTAATGTGATATGTAATTATAATTTGAATAATTATAATTAGAGTAAAGGTGGAATTTAAATTATAATTTTGTTAATTATAATATTATTTGATCAAGTAAATGTTAATCTAAATTATAATTTAGTAAATGGATGATGTAATTTAATTGATTATAAATTATAATAATTTAGTGATTGTAATTTGAGTAATTATAATTAGATTTAATGTTTAAATTATAATTGTTCAACTATAATTTAATTAATATGAAATACATAATTATTATTTGATTTAATTATGTGAGCATGTCGATGTGATGTAATTAATTATGTGGTTAATTATTAACTTATTAATTAAACCAAAATGAGTTAACCGAGAAGGGTTAACCAATTATGTGAATTAGTTACGTGTTAACTAATTTAGACTATTATGATTAAACATATATGTGTAGGAAGTGTTAAAGAATGTGAATTATGTTAGTAGCTTGCGCTTGAGGCAAGTCTTCTATCCCTGAACTCGTAAATGTTATACAAGTTCTTTAAGTTCATATATTCATTGTTTGAGATTGTCCTTTTACTTCTGCAAGGGACAAGTACTTAATCTAAGTTCATGATTTAATTAATGTGATCTTGACTTATTGTTCAAGCAAGGTCTATATTTTCCTTTCAAATGCTTTAAGTTATTTCTAATGCATAAGTTAGTTCATAATTCTTTATTTATGAATTATTCTAAGTTATTGTTGTAATACCTGTGAATTTTCATATATTATTAAATAAATATATTAATGGAAACGAGAATTTATTTGAATATAAATGATTTTGTGTTATGAGATGAATTAATTCAATTATATAAAATTGAATAATTATAATAATTGAGAAATTGGTGGAGTTTGCGATAAACTCGTTGATTGCCTTGTGTGGCACAGTGACGTAATATAAGAATGATTATATTAATTTAAGCGAACAATTAATCTATATTAATTGTTAATCGTAGAATATTAATTAATTGTCATCGTAGAATAATTGTTATAAAATATTAATGGTGATTGATTAATAATATGTGATTATTATTATTGCAAGAAACATAATAATAATGAGCAACGTGTTTATAAATATAATAAGATTTATATTAAAGTGATAATTAATCATATAAGGGTTAATTAAATTGTTATGGAGATTAACAATTATATTGATTGAAATATATAAGCTACATGTTTGTGCCTATGTGACAATATGTATGTAAGTATACATTAAAATAGTACATCATGAATATATGATAAACAATTGTTGATTAGTAGAACTTAATAATAAAGGATACAATGTGATGTGATTATATCCGAGAAAATTATACCAGTATGATAAAAATATACCTGGATTATATGTGTACAAGTCACACTTACTACATTATGTGAATTATAATGTGACATTTCAATTAAAGATATATGTATAAAATATATATATATATATATGTAGATAGCCTAAGTATTTAATACATATGTGTATAATGAATCAAGTGTGGTATGTTGCTAGAAGGCTAAGTTTGTTTTGCTGGGAGAGCCACTATCTCTTTCACGTGATATACTCAAGCTATCCTACTCCCCTATAACCTTAAAACTCAGCAAGCCTTCATAGCAATCATACAATGGGGTGTGGGCATGATGATGGCTTTCAACAACTATCTACCAACTTCTTCTTATCTAGCATGCAAATCAAACATACGTTAGTTTATTTTGAGAGTCAGAAGCATGGACTGTGTTTTGATTTTTACTATAAATGAAGCATCTCTCCTTCACATTTCATCTTGCTGAGAGTTTGCTTGAGTTTGATAAATTGAGAGCATATATAATATCAGTCTAGATTTGTAAGAATTGAGTAGCTGCAAGCTCAATCATTTACAGAGGTATAATCCCTCTTCCTTTGTTCTTCATTTTCGTTTTCTATTTCTGAAGTTTTCTTCAAATTCTTGATTATGACAAATTGGTTCATAATTGGTTTGTAGGACCCTTATATTGTTGTTATATGAACATACATACCTGATGGAACCACTATATAGCTTTCTTGACTTTCATTTCCATTGTTGCTCTGCAATTTTTGTAAAGCATCAAATTCGTGTGAAATTAGTTAGGGTTCATGAATTTGAGAATTGATAAATGCGATTGACTGTTATATAAGCATATATATATGTGTTAGTAAGTTAAAAAGGTTAGTGTAATGGCATATGCGTATGTTGAAATCGATGAAATGGGAGGTTTTGGGTCGGTTTCGGATGCAGTGTGAACTGCAGAAACTGTTCCCACGCCGCAGCACCATTGTCCATGCCGCAGCGCCAATCCCAAGGCATTATGCCCGCACCGTAGCGCCACCTGCGCTGCAGCGCCAGATTGTGGCTGCTGTTGCCGCGCCGCAGCGCCGGCCTCTGTGTGCAGTTTTCTGCATTCTGCAACAAAACTGTTATGTACTAATTGTTTGATTTTTGTTTAAACAAGCATGGAAGCATGATTAATACATATATATAAACCTAATGAGGCAATGTAAGCATGTTTTAGTATATTAGCATGCATGGTTAACCAAACGACATATAGTTTGGAAACGAACTTAAAGTTTCATAAACGAACGTTAACATATATGAAGCGTGTTAATATTCTAATTTTTCAAGGCATGTCGGTATGAGGTAGAGATGCATGAAAGACATATTAACTTATGTATATATGGTTCATAGTATGACAAGAGCATGTTAGACCTCACTATTGAACATATCTAACAAAAATACAAGTTTTGAAGGTTGATATTGATTGTAAAGACCATGTATACATTCTGACTTTTCGAGCATGTTTATAGGGCCTTGAAATGCATGAAAAGCATGTTAACTTATATATATAGGTTTCATAAGGAAGCATGGACATGATAGACCTTATTAATGAACTAAACTAACAAAGTATAAGCTTTGAACGTAAACTTTAGTATGTTATGACGAGAGTTAGAATATGATAATTTGGACACATGTGATAGTACTCTTAGACTCATTCATGTGTCATGCGTGTATATATACCATGATTAGTTGCCGTGATTAAAGTTTAGCATAAACGAAGCATGTTTTCAAGATAATAACAATGCTAGCTACATATATGCGATACGAGTACTCATGAGCATGCCTAATACAAGTTATATGAATATCTTATGTGTTTAAAAAGCGAGCATGTTAGACCATATGAGTTCGTGTCCTTGAATGGCTTTAAGTATTAACTTAAGAACCTATACGATGTACGATTGGATTTGGAAAAGTTATACAAGCATGAAAGTATCCTTTAAATATGAATACATGCTACGTGATATTATAGGATGTTACTTGAACCCGATTTTGACGGTTAACTTAAGGGGATGCCGTAACTTGCTAAAATGAAATATATTTAGTATTGATTGCGATCTTATAAGATATGAGAATGTGTTTAAACTCTAAAAGAGGAACGTTAAGGATAGAAATTATATTCTATATAACTGTGTAGCTAGGTAAAACCTAGCTTATGTGTTGATCGTATATTCTAAGATAAAATGTGAAGTTTAATTATATGACTAATGAATATCATATATATACGTAACTGTATTACGATAGGAATTCAAAAGTGTTGATTTGCTTTTCGTGGATAAACTACTCTAAAGGCAAGTTCTCTTACTTACACTCTTTTAAAGTGCAAGTATCCTAACCGACGCATTTACTTTATGCAAGAAAATCTATGATTGTGCAAGTTTCCTAACTTACACTCTTTTACTGTGCAAGTATTCTATCCTTGTATATTGCGAACTAGTTTCCTACTTAATCGGTTGAATTGAATTAGCATACTTGAACTCTTATTTCATTAAAGCTATTATTCATGTTGAACTTAGTATTGTTCTTGAATATTGTGAAAGTGTCTATGCCATTTGATTCGGCTAGACTTATATTATTGGAAAGCAACCCAAACTAATTGATTGGTGCGGGATCTTGTATTTGACTGAGAAGAACAACCTTCTTTGAAGGGAATATATAATTGTCGGAGGACCGACGTGCACACTTGAGTATGATTAATGTTATGCATAACGATGGTGCTTTAGGCTGATCACCTTTTGTACCTATTTTTGTTGGATTTTCAGTTTATTACTGTTAATTCTAGTAGAAGTTCATAGTCCTTAGCGACTGCTCAGTATTCATTTATCTTGAAATCTTGAATTAATTTGTTATTGAATCACATTGATATTATTCTGTCCTTAGCGACTGTTATTGAAAACTGTTGATATTCTTGTTATCCTTGAATTATCAAACCTTGCTATACCCTTTTTAAGAATTGAGAATTATATTACAAACCCTTATTGTATATTACTTGCTGGGCAATTTGTGCTCATTCTTGCTTTCCCTAAAATATTTTAGTTAAGGCAGAGCATGGTGAACCTTCGGGCGTTGATAAGGGCAAGGGCAAGGCTACCAACTAGCTTGTCTCTTTTATGTTTTTAAATATTTTAATGTTGTATTAAGATGATGTAGTAAGACTGGATTTAATTATGTTTAAGCTTAAATTAGATTATGTAATAAGTCGTTAATTAATATTATTATGTAATCTATTAAGTACTGTAGGTTGCGAGACTTGGGGGAATAATTATAATAAATCATTGTAAATTATTCTAGAATAGATTTTTTCGCTGTGATTGTGTGATATTTAGTTATTATTATTGTGATGTATTACCATGAGCACGTGATGAACCGAATTCGAGAGACCCCGTGACGGTCCTGGAATTTGGGGGCGTCACAATTATAAGTCGATTCAAATATTCCTTAATTGATGAACGTTGAACTCTAAATTTCCCTTTAAGCTTATCCAAACCAAACTTTCTTTGGTGCGGACTTGTATTCAAATAGTGAGATGAACAACCCTATTTATTAGGGGAGGTTACTACGCAAAAGCGTTAAGTGTTGTGTACATACATGGTACGAAGGGCTGATCCCCCTAAGTACGAGTTAAGGTCCATAGTCTTAATGATTGTTAAAGATTTTAAATAGAAATTTTTATAACCTAGGACAAAAGTTCAAGGTCTTATGGCCCTCAGATGAATTATGTATTCAAATTTTAAATGTTAATGAAAGAATTATTATTCAATTCTTTATTGTGATAAAAGTAAAGTTATTCAAACTTTTTTAAAGATATTCTGTTATGTCTTTAATGTTGTTGTATTCTAGTGAGCTGTTGTTTGCTCACTTTTATATTAAATAACCATTGCAGCTAAGGTTGAAAGTATTGATGCCCCGTCAACAAGTAAAGAAAAAGGAAAGATGAGCAAGTGAAGGCTTGTTGTCTTCAATTGTAATAAGACTTAGTTGATGATGTTTTATTTTTGCATTTATTTATTTGATGTCAAGGTTTAGTTAACCCTGGGATTTTTATTTGGGACAAGTTGTAATCCTTTGTCAAGGAAGATTTCATTTAAGTATTTATGAAGGTTGTAATTTACTTTGCAATTCTTTATTATTGGGTAGACGTATGATTTATTTAGAAAGTGAACACCAAATCTTGTGGAAACGAAGTACCCAGATTTGGGGGTGTCACAGTTGCTATTTCTAGCAGTTTGGACATGGATGGGAAGTATGAACTTAAGCAAAATCAGGAATTGAAGGAAATTGTGGTTGCACTACACTCATTGCCTAAACTCTCAGATAAGTTTTCAGTCCAGTTAATTCAACTACCTGTGTCTCACCAAAAACTATTACCATCTGTTGAGCGAGCTCCAACACTTGAATTGAAACAATTACCTGCACACTTGAAATATGCGTATTTGGGGACTAATGAGACTTTATATGTGATAATTGCTAGTAATCTAACCAAAGTGCAGGAAGAAAAATTATTGAGAGTCCTTAGGGACCACATCACAGTGTTTGGTTGGACTATAGCAGACATCATAGGTATTAGTCTCGCAATATGCATGCATTGGATTTTGCTAAAAGACGGGGCTAAACCTACGAGGGATGCACAAAGACGCTTGAACCCACCTATGATGGAGGTAGTAAAGAAAGAGGTAATAAAATTACTCGATGCAGGAATCATCTACCTCATCTCCGATAGTCAATGGGTAAGTCTGGTGCTGGTAGCTTCAAAGAAATCCGGAATCATGGTTGTCAAGAATGATAATAATGAGTTAGTGCCCACACGGATGCAAATAGGTTGGAGAGTGTGTATTAACTATAGGAGGTTAAGGTGCTGTTTGTTTACATCTGATTGCCTCTTAATGGACTGCCTCTTATTCGCTAAGAGGCATGATGCTATTTTTTTTTGTTACCTCTGAATGCCTCTTAATCGGTAAGACAAAAAATAAAATCTTAATAATTAAGAGGTACCTCTTAATGAAATTTTTTTGATAATTTTTTTTATATAAATATATTCAACAATATTATTCACTCATTTTTATTAAATTGAATATTTAAAATTATTAAATAAAAATTTACCCTTTAAAATAGTAAAATAGTGTCATTAAAAGACAACTTACTTTTTAGTTATCAAACAGTTTTTTAGATTCAGACCTCATAACCATTCAGATGATCTAATTTATTAAGACATCATAATCATTCAGATCATAATCGCCAGATTTATCAAACACAACCTAAATGCTGTAACTAGAAAAGATCACTTTTCCCTTCCTTTTATTGATCGAATGTTAGAACGATTAGCTAGGCATACTTATTATTGCTTTCTAGATGGTTTTTTAGGTTATAATCTGATTGTGATTGCATCCGAAGACCAAGAAAAGACCGCATTCACATGTCCCTTTGATACCTTTGCCTATTGATGAATATCTTTTGGACTCTGCAATGCCCTAGGTACTTTTCAAAGATGCATGGTGAGTATTTTTTTCGATTTTTTAGAAGAATGCATTGAGGTCTTTATGGATGATTTCACAGTACATGGTAATTCGTTAGACGCTTGCCTAGATAATCTAACTCGTGTATTGGATAGATGTTTTGAAACTAACCTTGTGCTAAATTGGGAAAAATGTCACTTTATGGTAGAACAAGTAATTTTTCTTTGTCATGTAGTGTCAGTTAATGGTTTAGAAGTCGATAAAGCTAAAATTGATATTATATCTGCATTGCCTTACCCCGTCAGCATGCGGGAGATATGCTCTTTTCTTGGACATGCAGGATTTTATCGCAGGTTTATCAAAGGTTTCTCCAAGATAGCATTGCCCTTATGCAAGTTTCTCCAGAAAGATGAGGAATTCCATTTTCATGATGAATGCAAGGTGGGTTTTGATACCTTAAAGAAATTATTGACGTCAGCCCCTGTCATGTAACCACCAAATTGGAAGTTTTCATTTGAAATAATATGTGATGCAAGCAACTATGCTGTCGGCACCGTCTTGGGCCAAAAGATTGACAAAGATGTCCATGCCATCTACTATGCTTCTAGAACATTAAATACGGCTTAGATAAACTATTCCACAACTAAAAAAGAACTCTTATCTATTGTATTTGCTTTAGATAAGTTTAGATCATACTTACTTGGTACTAAAGTGATAGTTTATTCTGACCATGCTGCTCTCAGGTACTTGCTTACTAAGAAAGAGTCCAAACCTCGAATCATAAGGTGGATCTTGCTGCTACAAGAATTTAACTTGGAAATTAGAGATAAAAAGGGTGTAATAACTTGGTAGCGGATCACTTGAGCAGAATTCTTAAGGAGGAAGAAGCATTACCATTAAAAGACATATTTTCGGATGAGCATCTACTATCCATTGGCAATACAACTTCCTGATATGCAGACATTGTGAATTATTTGGTAAGTGCGTATTTACCGGGTGAGTTTTCAAAATCCTAGAAAGAAAAGCTTAGGAGTGATGCAAAACATTATGTGTGGGATGACCCATACTTGTGGAAATTTTGTGCTGATCAGATAGTTAGACTTTGTGTACCTGATAATGAGTTCCAATTTATTCTAGCTTTTTGTCATTCCTATGCTTGTGGAGGTCATTTTGGACCTTAAAGAACATCACATAAGGTGTTAAAGAGTTGTTTCTTTTGGCCCTTAATTTTCAAAGACTTATATCTATTTTGCAAATCATGTGAAAATTATCAAAGAACAGGAAATATATCACATAGACATCAAGTGCCACAAAACCCTATTCTAATTGTTGAAATCTTTGATGTTTGGGGTATTGATTTTATGGGACCTTTTTCTGTTTCCTTTGGTAATGTTTACATCTTATTGGCAGTCGATTATGTTTCAAAGTGGGTGGAAGCTAAAGCTACCAGGACTGAAGATTCTAAAGTTGTTGAAGATTTTGTCAGGACTCACATATTTGTCAGGTTTGGAGCACCACGGGCCATCATTAGTGATTGCGGAACTCACTTCTGTAATAGGGTATTAGTAGCTTTGTTCAGGAAATACAACGTTCTTCACAGGGTCTCTACATCCTATCATCCGCAAAGCAATGACCAAGCTGAGGTATCCAACCAAGAGATAAAATCCATTTTGGAGAAAGTAGTCAACCCGAGTAGGAAATATTGGAGTCTTAGATTAGATGATGGGCTATGTGCATATAGGACGGCATACAAAAATCCAATTGGTATGTCGCCTTATAGGCTGGTGTTCGGGAAATCGTGCCACCTACTTGTGGAGTTAGAGCATAAAGCTTTTTGGGCGATCAAACAGTGCAACATAAACTTGGATTAAGCTGGCATCCATTGGAAGTTGCAGTTACAAGAACTCGAGGAGTTGCGTACTGAATCATATGAGAGTTCTAAACTGCATAAGGCTAAGACAAAAGCTTTCCATGATAAGCAAATTTTGAGGAAGAATTTCACTATTGGGCAAAAAGTTCTCTTTTATAATTCATAATTGAAATTATTTTCAGGTGAGTTGCGTTCTCGTTGGGAGGGTCCATTTGTTGGTACTAATGTGCTCCCTCATGGTGCTATAGATATACAAAATCCAAAGTAAGGGATTGTGTTCAAGGTGAATGACCATAGGTTGAAGCCATTTTTGGATAGCAGTCAGGTTGAGGAGGTTAAGATGTTGACGCTGATGGATTCGGCTTTCAGATGATTAAGTGGATTGTAGTCGAGCTAACGACGTTAAACAAGGGCAGCTGTGTGGGTGGTAACCCATAATTTTATAAGATTTTTATTATTAGTATTATTTTAATTACATGTATTAGTTCGTTAATTGATTTTCTAATATTTAGCGTCTTAGGATTCTGATATGGAATCTATAATTGTGTAGGAAACTAGAAGTAAAGGAGTAAATTAGTCAAACAAAATGGAAGGACACGGAGCGTGCCTCATCAAGCGCTGAACACGCCATCCTTGCAGCATAAAGCGTTGAGGCGCGGGCTGCCCAGCATCAAGCGCTGAGCGCGCGCACTATACAGCAGGTTATAAGCTAAATTTCTAGAGAAGCGTGGGGCACGCTTAATTATCCGCGGGGTGCGCAAGCTATGCAGCAGTCTCGACCTATTTCTCCATAGGAAGGCACGAAGCGCGCTTTGTCAGGCGTGGACCGCGCGAATAGGCTAAATCAACTTAAGTTGACATTTTTGATCGGGTTCCTCGCATCCATACACCACTTGTCCCTTTCCTTTTCGTTTTCAACTTCCAAAATCACTTCTCCTCTTCTACTTCCAACCCAATTCTTCACCTCCTCTCCTAATTAAACCTTAAGTCATCAAACTAACTCTACACACATCCATATCAACATCCTCTCTCCTCAATTCTTTGATACAAACCACAACCCCTCTTTAATCTACCATCAACATACAATCTCCACAAAGCCAAACACTCTCTCCTACACAACATTAAGGCAACATCACTCCCACATATCATTGTTCATCTTAATTACAGTAAAGTTCATATGCATTCAGTCCAAATATACAAGAGGTAACAAATATGAGGTAATATACCTCACGAAAATTCATCTTTTTTATCATTAATTGTGTTGCTTTCTCTATATAAACTGTGATTGGGATACCTTGGGTTACTGATGACCTAAGGATTTTATTGCTAATTTGGGGTAAAAGTTGTGATATAAAGGAAACCAAGTTTGGGGGAAAAACAGAGCTGCCCACCACCTGTTCGATAAATTGTCAAGATCAAAAATTGGGTTCAATCTTCTCATCATGACATCAAAATGACCACGAACGTTAACCTCTAGTGCTCGACTAATGTTTGATACATCAAAGTTTGTGAGCGAAGTAGCGGCGACTCATTACAACACCGTGCTTGCCAAAAAGACGCTAGTTCTAGAATGGGGGTTGAAGCCCGATGCTAACTTGGATGGTGATATGGCTCTTATGATCGTGGAAAGGAACTGGTCTCAGCTGGTGGAACAACCACTACCCATAGTGTTAAACAATGTAAAATAATTCTATGCCAACGCCATAAAATATGAAGGGCGTGTTGTGCAAGTTAGGGGAAAACCAATCTCATTCCACTGCATGGCGATTAATGAACACTTCGGGATGGAAACACCAACAGGGGACCGATACGAAGATAACCTCCCAAGCTTGGATGATATTATTGCTTTCCTATGCAAGCCCAGAACGCAATGGGTAACTAATCCTGGGACGGACATTAAAGTCACATTTCCACACTCGGCGTTGAGCAAGTATAGAAAAGCATGGTACGCATTCATCTGTGCTAGGCTGGTGCCTACACACCATCAGACTGAAGTCACAAAAGAAAGGGCACGCCTCCTCTATGGGATCGTACATCATTGGTTTGAAAGGACTAAGGAAGTGGAAATCCTACAAGTGGATGTCGGCTTGTGTATCCAAGAGTTAATTGACAGGGCATTGAGCGGAGGCACCACAGACGGCCTATTACACGAATTTCTGATCACAGACTTATGCCAAAAGGCCGGAGTGCAGTGGGATTCATCGGAGCATGTTCAGATGCCCATGGGGGCCATTGAGCACAAAATAATAGTCACCTACAGATCCTGGGCAGGAGCACATTCTCACCCATGGGGTGAGGGTTATATAATGATTCCACCATCATCGCCACCAGCCACGGACGTGCCGATGACTGATGAGGCAAAAGCAGGACCATCTACGACTTCTACAACCAGGAGTCAAAAGAAGATGATACGGCTTGCTCAACGCCAAGATTCAATGCATGCATACAATATTGGCGCATTCACGGCGTTGGCAGATGCTTTCTCCCATTTCAATCCGAATGAACCAGTCCAGCTTCCAAGTCCTCTTATTCTACCTGCTTACCCCCCTTCGGATGATGAAGGTCCTCAAGACGAGCATTGACTCGTCTCGTAGAGAAGTCCTCGTGCTTAAATTGCTTTATTTTCACGTAATGAGGACATTACTATTAATCAGTTTGGGGGGTAATTTAATTTAATATCATATTTAGGTTGCATACAATAGAGTTTCATTATAGTTTTACTATATCTGCATATATAAAAAAATTAAAATATTTGCATTCATGTAGGCTTTGTGTTAGTTTGCATGGAGATTGAGCAATTAAGCCTTGATAGTTGTGATGAAAGCCAATGAGGAATTTGATTTACGACTTGCATGCCTAAATTGATTATCATGTGTTGATTAATTTTGACCATAGGAACTTCATAACACGAGTCTTATGTTTTTCTAATCTCAAGCACACCAACTGATTATCAATTATAACAAGAAAGTAGATTCAAGATAAAACATGGGCATGTATTCATTTGATCACATATTAGAATTAAACATTGACTTATACATAAGTTTGGGGGAATTGTGGCTAGAAAGAAAAGAAAAGAAAAATCAGAAAAAGATAAAAGAAAATCAGAAAAGAAAAAAATTTAGTTCTGGAATAAAAACTGACTTAGTTCAATTTCGTGGCCTTTGTTATTGGGACAAGTAAACCCTAGGAGATGTCTTAACACCTAGCGCCCTAAAGCCTTCGGGTTTGGGAGTCGTTGGCCTAAAGTCCGTTACACGAGTAGCATTGAAAAGCCTAAGGAAGTTGAACATTGAACAAGTTGTACTTAAGAAATAATTAGTGAGATGGAGCATTAATATGCACTCACTTGGTATAGAGAGCTTGGTTCCAAATTTTTGATTTCCCTCGTATTTATGTTTATGCTATGATTGAATTATAAGTCTGGTCTTTGATGATTTGCATACGTATGAATTTATCTGTGTTGCTCATTGTTATTGTTGGAGTCATGTTGAACACACACACACAAAAACATGCAATTATTATGTCTGTGAGGTAAGGATGTGAGAAGTTAAGGTAACATATGATGCTATATTGATGTCATAATGGTTGTTTATCTCTGAGGCATATGATTCATCTAATTACCATGGTTATTGTTCAATCTCTATAGTTGCATTCATCTTAATTTTAGTGTTAATATCATTGTGTTTGCTTGAGGACAAGCAATGGTTCAAGTTTGGGGAATTTGATGAGTAGGTTGAAAGCCTATGATTTAATCTCATTTAGCTTGTTATATTGTAAGTTTTTAAGTATTGTTTGTATTATTTTTTGTGTTTTATATTTATTAAGCAGGTATGAGGGTTAGAGTTGGACTTGAGTGGAAAAGAATTAAAAAAGGGGCAAGATGGTAGTCAGGCGCGGACCGCGCGGTCTACATAAGGGAAAGTGCGAGGAGTGCGCAAGTTCAAAGATCAGTCTCTACCACCCATGCGCGGAGCGCGCAGTAGAAGGAAGGGACCATGCGCGGAGCGCGCGTGTCGGATGGGGGAAATCAGATTTGTTGCCTTTTTGAGCAAAAGTTGATTGAAAATAGGATTAAAGGTTTACTAATTATATTAAGGTTTGCTTAGACTCTAAATATTAGTTATTCTATTGATATTAGACATCTTTGAACTAGAAATTCTGGGAGATCATCTTCTACATTCATCTAAACCCTAGTTTTGAGAATCAAGGCATGTCAAGCTAAACTACTCAATTTAATTATGAAGGGGTGTTAAACCTTATTTACAATTAATGGTTTGAGCAAGTTTATTTTATAACTCTTTCGTATGTGAGATTTATTCTGATTATCTACATAAACTTTCCTGTATGCTATTCAATTAACTAATTTTGTTTCTGCAGGATTAAATTAGTAAATTGATATCATCTACTAGATTAAGATATATATTAAGCAAACGTTGTATGTCTGATCATAAGTAGCAATTAATGATATTCGATTGTGGTCAAACTTTTGGATATCATTAAGATTTTCAGAAGACAAGTTAAATAATTCCTGATTGTGTAATTGTTGCTTGGAATAATCTAATTCACATTCTTCATGCTTCTATCATATTAAATTTAGACTGATAGTTCTAGGTTATATGATAGTTATGATCTTTTGTTGGCGATTGTCGCATTAGATTTACACATAAGGAGAATTTCAGATAACTAGTGATCGCGGTTATTTAGGATTGTTAATCTCATTAAAGGATAAATATTATAAACACTTGGTTAATCCATAATTGTGAAAAGGTGATACTGAACTGAAGAATTGAAGTTTTTTACTCATTGATACTTCTTTTAAATTCACTTTCTATAATTTGACTTTTCAAACTAAAATTCTCCAATTCATTAGAAAATACTTGGATAAATATAAAATAGAACACTCTCTGTGGGATCGATCCGTGCTTGTTACTATACTAATTCTTGAGTTAGTGGAATAGGAGTAAGGTTAATTTTGGAGTGCTAAACGACAGCTCCCATCTATAGTTATGAACTAATTCTATTTCTAGGATTATAATGTAACCTAATGATTAGTTTAATTGAATTTCTCTCCTATTTATTATAATGAATCATGTTTGAATGGGTTATTGTATTTCATGCTTATTTATTGATTGCTTGGCTAAGTAATTGATATGAGTATTAATTGATATTGGAAAATGGATTTTAATGCTTAACGCTAAATATAATATCATTTGTTATGATCATTCCAAAGGGAATGAGAGCATATCTTGCATAATAGAATAGGAACATATCTATTTGACTTGTGTAACCATTGAGAATTAAAGCTTAATGACTCTTAGTCTAATTATTTTCACCATAGGAATATTGTGATTTATTTAGCTAAGGGATTTGTATTTGACCATCGGAAGAGGCTTATGTGTACTCAGTATTCTCAGTTGACCATTCTTGTGATTTGTTAGATAATTAGAGAGTTAAGAGATTATACGAAGCATTAGGGGAGTTGTAATCCTAGCTTGCCATATTTTATACAACTCGTTCTCGCATTTTACTATTTTAATCATATAGTTTTAAACACACCATCATTACTTACTTGTTTAGATAAGACTGAATTGATATAATTTTAGTATTTGAATAGCATTAGTACTATTTCCCTGTGGGTTCGACACTCAACTTATTATTGAATTACTTGTTTGATCGCGTATACTTGCGCGTGTTCATTTGATCGTTAAATCGACCAACATGACTCTATTTAATTGGTCTGGAACCCTAGATTCATGGAGTTCGGGGGCTTGCTTAAGCGAGGGAAAGATGTTTGGCACCCCCCGATTTTTGTGAAACACGGTTACCACTCTTTTCATTCCCTAAGCATGTGGGTGTGTGTGTGATGCAGATAAAAGTGCTCGCAGTGCTTTATTTGAAAGTAGTGCTATGCCTCTTTGAACCTATATACGAAGGGGGTTCGAATTATTGAAAAGTTCATTTTTTAACAGGTAAAGCATTATTGAAAATGGTGTTTTGAAAACCAATTTTCAAACCCTTTCGCTCTCATAGGAATTGAGGCCTTTGATACTTTCATTTTATTCCATATTCAGCTTGATTTGATTTTAATCGAGATGAGAAGCATCTTTGAAAATAAGTATATATATATATATATATATATATGTGTGTGTGTGTGTGTGTGTGTGTGTGTGTGTGTGTCGGGGCTCTTATGGGCATACAAGTCATCGAAGTGACCCGAACACTGCAATCAATGATTTTACTACATTGAGACCTTAAATCCGGATAACCTTTTTAAGGTCCCTTTTGTTTACATTTACAAAAGGATTGCAAGCTAGCTATATAACTATAACATGTCCATTATGGGATCTATCCCGTGATTCTTAGGCTCACAAAATATTATTTAACAGCTTGCACAATGAATAAATTAAAATAAAATGCATATTTAACTCTAGACGTCGCAAAATAAGAGATTCATTAGTTAAATCCCTGCATGCGCGTAGCCATGATTTCATGTTTCCTCTAGACACAGATCTAGGGTCTCGTAGTTGTCAAATATTTACCAACTAGAAAGAAAACTAGATTTAATTAAATCTTAGCCCTTTTAGCTCAACGGTTCTAGTTTTACAACTTTTGAACTGGTTAAAAGCTAGATATGGGCTAGATTTATATAAATCTAGTCAACAAACTTTAAATATTGTAGATTTACATCAAATGAACCTTTACAAATAATATTTAATCACAATGATTAACTATATATATATATATATATATATATATAAATCTATAAAACTTATATATATAAATAACTATATAAAAACTAACTAATATATATATATATATAAATATATATATAAATATATATATTATTTATATATATATAGTAAAGCAAGGAAAAGCCACATATTTGCAATCCAGACACTATTCATCAATATATATATATATATATATATATATAGTAAAGCAGGGAAAAGTAAAAGATCGATATTTAAACCACAAAACTAACTAATATACATATATATTACTCATATATATGTATATAAGGAAGAAAAAATGCAACTTGAAGAAATCTTACGGCCTTGCACGAGAATGGCTATCGAACGGCTTTAAACGTCCTTAGACTCGATTTTCACCGGTGAAAACTTGATATGTTGTAATAGATACGTATATGAATCTTACAAGTGAGATTTACAGGTTTGGAAGCAAGACTTGAGCAGTTTTTACGCTGCAGGCCAGAATTCTCTCTCTTCTCTCTCTCTCTCTTTCTTTTTTCTTTTTTTTTTCTTCTTCTCTTTTCAACAAGCTGATGGGAAGCTTGTATATAAAGCCACGCCTTTTGTAGGTAGACCTGTGGATTCCACAGGTACACCTGCGGAATGGCCCAGTGGGTCTTGCCGCCTCGTAGTACGTGCAATTTGATCGACGAGTGGTTCGCTGAAATGCTTGTAACTTGCAATCTGAGAATTCGATGGAGATGTGCCATACCATTCCTGAAAGCTCTCTCCGAGATCTACGCAATGACATAGGGCTTAACCTTTTTTGAATCTAGGAAGATGGGTCCATGACCAAAATGACATCTTCAGGTCTTCGCAAGTAGTCCGTTGAGCTGTTTTGAGTAGTTTGTGCTCAAAAATACTGCAATGGCTCTTTGTAACCCTATTTGTAGCTATTTTGTGGTTGTTGAAGTTGACTCATCAAAATGACCATTTTCCCCTCTAGGGGTTGTCTCCCAGGTTGACGGGGCTATCAGATGTTCTTTGGGGTTGTCTCCGAGGTTTGATTGCAGCCGATTCTATTTTTCCTTAGGGCTATCTTCGAGGGTTGATTTGATATCCTGGATTTATCTTTGGGGATTAATTTGATGCTTCGGGATTGTCTCCGAAGGTTGATTTGATATCCTGGGGTTTTCTCCGGGGATTAATTTGATGCTTCGGGGTTATCTCCGAAGGTTGATTTGATATCCTGGGGTTGTCTTTGAGGATTGATTTGATGCTTCGAGGTTGTCTTCGATGGTTGAAAAAGATAATTTTTCCCTCCTGCATGGTTAGTAACAAGAAACCAAAATTTTGAGTATCTACAGATACCCCTCTTTATCATGTTTATGCCATGCAATATAATGAACATAATAAAGATTACTAGACACTTAAAATATGACAAGATTAAATGATGTCATGCAATGCAGCATGATATAATGTTATGGACACTAAATGTTTTTATTTGGAGTTTACTTCAGTAGGGCTTCCATCGACCATTCCCAATGTTTCTTCTGGGAGGGAGTTGTTAGAAACTGTACTGTCTTGATGCCTACTCGAACGGTAGTTTGCAAAGGTTCCATCACGGGATCTTTTTCGATGCCTACTCAAAAGATAGTTTGTAAGGCTTTCATCACGGTATCTTTCTCAATGCCTACTCGAACGGTAGTTTGCAAGGCTTTCATCATGGGATCTTTCCCGATGCCTACTCGAATGGTAGTTTGCAAGGCTTTCATCACCGGATCTATCCCGATGCTACGTTGGGTTGAAGCCAATAGGTTAAAATATCCATCAGTGTTGCCGTCACTGATTTGACGAAGTGTTGTAGAGATGTCTTCAATATCTCTGCTGGGGAGATTTTTCTGAAATCACCAGACCTTCTCGATGCCTACCCAAAGGGTAGTTTACAGATGTTGACCAATACCAAATTGTTTGGATGCCTACTTGAATGGTAGTTTTCACAGGTCTCCTATCCCCAAACTATATCAATATCCTATCTGAGGATATTGCTTATAACAGATTTCATCACCGGTCCTTCCCGATGGAGATAGTTTTCAATAGTTGTCACCGTCAAGATTTTATGATGCTTTGCTGTAATGACAAAAATAGCTCATAATACCGGACATTCCTGATATCCATGCTGAGGACAAGTTTCATTCTCGAATAATCTGGATAATTCGAGGCAATTAACTTTAACGAATTACCGGCCTTTCCCGATGCTTCATTGAAGGCAGTTTTTAACGGTCTCTATTGTTGACATTCTCGAGGCTTCATTGGGATTGATACCAACGACTTACATAAAGATTTTCATTTGTCAGAGATTGACTTAACATTTCTGTGTTTCAGGCTCTTTCGCTCCATCACGTAGAACCTTTTTTCCTGATTTGACTTTTCAGCTTCTAGGAGACCTGCTGGACTTCAAATCAGACTGGACAAGAAGGGGTGGGACCCACCCTGGACTTCCCCAAGTAGACCTGTGGATTGCGCAGGTATACCTGCAGGAGGCCGCGGGTGGTTTTATAACCCCTGACCCTTCACAAGTCATTTTTAGTTTGAACTATACTAAAAAATCCGGACCTTCATCTCAGATCTACTCATTTTGGGCTGCTTTTTTTGAAATCTATCACCGCACAAACATTCTTTACACTTCAGGTAACGTTTACATCCATTTTTTCCAAGTTTTGACCGTTTGAACGCTATATTTCATGTTTAGTAAATTTAAACACAATATAGCCAATATGTATGCCTATATGACTTAATAAAAATGCACGGCTTTAGTAAAATATCTGTATTTTTTTTTGATAAAAAAATATTTGTATTTCACTATTATACACACTCTAATGTGAAAAAATTCCACTTTTGACAAGATCATTTTTCACCCATTTTGGCTATTTTAGCAATCCTATTTGAGGACAACTAAGCATGAAAAATATTTTCAAAGTGACTATGGCAATTTAGCTACCATTGGTCTTAATTTAATGTTTAATATATCCAATGTTCATGATTTGGATTGGTGTGCTACTGAATGGTCACCTAGTTATGCCTATGTGCATGCGGATAGTCCATTTTACAGAGGAGACTATGTCAAAAAAATTTCACGAGTCTGAGCATTCTATAGTGCTTGCATGTTTAACTCTATTGGGGATGTATGTTAAAATAACATGATTTGACATAATTAAGCCATGCATGATGTGATTTTTAACTTTCTAGGACTCTAATGTCCTAAGGTCATGCACATACCCAATTATTTTGCAAGTAAATCATACCTCACCCTTTCTGAGGCGATTTAGAGATTTTTGTTTTCAGATATGGATTCTGACAGGACCAACAGGTCTACCTCTCGTAGGGTTTCTTCTGGTGTCAGGAGGGCGGCTTCGAATATCCCCTTGCCCAGACCGACCCGACAGGCGCGTCGATTGGCCGAGTCTGTGGTCCGTCCAATTAGAGATGATAGGGCGGATGCCATTGACGAGGAGGAGGATGCCACTGTTGCAGTTACAGCTCCTTCTTCTTTTACCTCGTACTGGAACCTTCCCAGTATACAGGTGCCTATTCCCAAACTTTTGGGCGACTTGAGACGTCATCCATCGGTCTACCTCCATGCTAATGAGGTAATGAAAGCTTTCAATTTTTCTTTTGTTTCTTCTCCCATTTCTTACAACGGTCGATCCTTTATTTGCAATGTAGGTTTTCAGGTCTACTTAGTCGAGGGGGAACTAGTTTACTGTTCACTCTGTTTATAGGAACATGCATCCCGAGTACCTGGCCATTGTACATTCCTGGGGTTTCCAGGATTTCTTTTCCATCACATCATGACGTTGTCCATGGGGTTATATGAGAGCTATATCCGAGCGATGGTTTCATCAGACTCAGTCCCTCTATTTGCTAGACTATGAGGTGATGATGACTCTGATGGATTGACAATTCATTATTAGCTTGGAGTTTACAGGTAAAAGGGTGCCATTGGCTACAGATATTTCCCCTGCTACTGTTAGATCTTTGTTGGGGATCCCTTCTTCGGCCCTCAAGGGTCGGGCCGTCCGTTCCGGTCCATTGAGCATTAATGCTTCCAATGGGGCTTTATCAGAGCCTCCCCCGAGCATCAGGCAGCGAGAGATCGCATTCTTCGTCGTTTATTTCTGACGATCATGAGGGGCTGATTCATTGCAGATAACTCATCGATTGTCTCATTTGCTTTTATTGGTGCTCTCCACGATGTAGATCGCATCAGAGATTTTGATTGGGGCTTTTTTACATTTGCATATTTCCTCCAAGGGATGCGCCTACGATCTGAAGGCGTTACAGAGGCTTGGTTAGGCTTACTACCCATTTCTGTTGGGAAGTACTGATAATTGATCTTCCATTCCCCACCTTCGAGTATTTTTAATAGATAAATTGATGTATTTGGTTTCTGCCTATTTCAGTTCTGGGCTTATGAGAGGCTTCCTTACCGTCGTCCAGTTACCACCTTGGGCTTGGAGACATATTCACGGGGACGGCGCTGGCATCACTCTACTTTGGATGAGGTCCATGTAGCGGAGGTTTTTACACACAGTCGCTTACAGCTAGAGCTACTGACTGCAGTATCCATTACCTGGGTTCCCTACACCCCCTATTATCTGTCAGTAGGCTTTGTGGAAGGCTTCCCGATAGGGTTGGAGTATGCTTTATTTACTCGTCGGATTCCTTTCTTGATCGAGGGAGGATGGGAGCTCTATTTGGGAGAGCGAGCGATCAGGTGTGTCACAGGGGAGACTTAGATTCCCTACTTTCCTCCCACTCTGCGACATTGGCCTTTGTCCCTGCCTGTTATAGACATTCCCTTGATGGGTTTAGATGGTTTCACATTATTAGACGGACTCTACACACCAGACACATTCCATTTATGGTGGCTTCCCCGCACCATAGGGGCTCAAACCTGGGCTACTTAGTGCATGACGAACATGGTATATGGATCAGTTATGATGACAGATTGGATTGTTTGCTTTCGAGAGCCTACCCATCTGGACCAGATCATAGATTTGACCCACCGGCTGGACAGGGCACATCTTTTTAGTTGCCATTTAAGCAAAGATCCTTCAGAGGTAGATACTTTTGATTCCTCCGGCTTAGGTGTTGGTACATCCAGCTGCCTATACACTGCTGATTTTATTGGACCAGATCCTCCCCTATACCGCCCAGATATCTCATTTAGCAGAGATATAGTGACTCTGGAGGAGTTAGATCGTGTTGATCGCCTAGGGGATATAGATATCCATGACTTCTTCCGATAGTCTTTTGTTAGATATAGGGTTGTTGTGCCCCACTTCCCTATACTTTATATTTTCATTTTTAGAACAAAGATGTTGTATTTATTATGTATGCAGCTTCACATTCCATAATTCTTTCATTTCCTGCACTTATCATATTTTCATTTATCATGATAAATGTATTATATAAGGTATTTACATTTTATGAGTTAAAATTGACCCCTGTATGGTCATGTGATACGATTCTACAGATGTCTTCCTCATCAGTATCACGCATTGATCCACTTCCTACCAGCCGCATAGCTATGAATTTGCGGTCTTGGTTTAATAGTCTTTCGGTGTCAGATCGCAGGTTAGCAGGTGGCATGTTGGGCTACTCTATGTCTTTGTTGACCTTCAGAGTTCCCAATAGTTTTATAGAGGGCCTACTATCTCATTGGATCCCAGCTAGATAATTTTTCCTTTTTGGTTCTGATGAGTTGAATCCTACACTAAAGGAGTATTTCTGTATAACCAGGTTGTTTTTACACGCTCTGTATGCCAGGGCAGTGGTCGGCCAGATGCACCGTCAGTTCATGGACATGACAAGTTTACGGCGGCCAGTGTTTTTAGCTGAGGTCACCTCGAGTCGCATTGTATCCATGGAGTTCCTGATTGATCGCTTTGGATCTTTGGATAGCTTCTCACGTTATTGGGAGGATTTCTTAATATCAGAGGATAAGTGGAGGACAACCAGGGTGGATACTCTATTGATGTGTGTTGTGGCCTATTTATATATGCCGCTTTAACTGGACCATTTAGACATTGCCTTAGTCACTGCAAACAAAGCTTTACGGGAGGGCTGCACCATTCTTCCCATAATTCTTCCAAAGACTTTTATCTCAGCTACCTACTACCATACTCATAATAATGGAAATTTTTGAGGAAGCACTATTTTATTGTATATATGCTTCATGACCCATCTTCGGTCGATAGACACTTTGAAACGCCTTGTATATTGCTTTGGGCATGATAAAACGATGTCCTTCTTTTTTCTCCCTATAGAGTGCATAAATGCAGTCTCATGGTTGACTTTTTAGATGTTATTGAGGACCCTTTCTCTATTTTGCTTTGTTCAGGATTCTGCTCCCCATTGAGGTTTATCACACATGCCCCCGGTATGGATTTCCTCCCATTGGCTGGTTTGAGAGATGTGACTACCTATCATCCACTGGCTATCCAGGGACAGTTCGAGCAGTTTTAGGATTTTCATCCATTTGAGGGAGCTTTGGACTACCGGTTATCAGCTTCATCCGTATCTCTTGATGATTTGGAGCGGGTTTATGATTTATGGACTCTTAGGGAGTCATCTGAGTTTAGTGAGAGTCACTCCGGTCGTTCAGCGGAGTACACTATTTGGTTGGCGGCAGATATAGCAGCAGCCCATGTTATCCACCCAGAGCTGCCTTTTAATCAAGATGATGAGGAGCCCATAGAGGATCCACCCTCCCCTTCAATGGATGACCTGTTTGAGGCTTTGAAGGTAGCTATAGGCATGTCTACTCCTAGCTCTGTTTCTACTTCTGTTACTTTATTACCTAGAGAGGTATTGCAGTAGTGAGTACATCTTTTGACTTTTGAGCGAGACCAAGCCAGAGTATTATTATTGAGGGTCTCATCTAGTAGAGATGCTGCTTATTTGGCAATAGAGGAGGCCTAGGTGGCCAAGGATGCTGCTTACTTAGCTCGGGACGAGGTTCAAGTGGCCAGAGATGTTGCTGTGCCTGATTATGCCACTCTCAGATCCTATACACAGGATGTCGTTGCATCGATGAGTGTGTTCATAGCTGATCATGATAGTACTGTACGTACAAAAGTGGAGCTTATGACTCACCTTGCGACTGTTGGTCACGAGAACAGAGATTCCCCTCCATCCTCAAAGAGGGATGCTATGCTTGATTTGGTGTCCCACTTGACTGGGGGCTTATAGAGTAGCTTTATTTCCAGCATTAGACTAGGTTAGCCACTTTAGTTATGTATAGGGAATTTTGTATATATCAAACAATACATATAGCTAAGAAATATATTTTATCTCACTTCCCTTTTGGATATGCTTTGACTTTGCTTGATAATTCCCATATGATTTGCCATCTTGATGTGTCTTGAACTCCTCCCTGATGGGCTGACCTTGAGATGTCATAGGGTCTCTCAGAATGGGTCATTGATCTTCAGGCTTTTCTGGTGTACCAGCTTTCTTGTTTTAATTTTGGTGTCTTGGGACAGGTCTTTTGATATTGTTGAGGTTTAGGCAACGTGTTTGGCTTTCTTTTGATGGTTCGACCATACCATATAAATTGTTGCCTATGTATTCTCATGGATGAGAGATCAGGTCATTCGTAGTTCAGGCTTGGCTTGAATGGTTTGAAACTGGTACTCTATATAGGGAGAGAAATATTCTGGGAATTTGACAGGTGTTTGGTTTGAAGGGTTTTTGGAATTTTTGTTTGTTTTGACTGCACCGTAGATGACTGCCTATGTACTCCCGTAGATGAGAGATCAGGTCATTCGTAGTTCAAGCCTTAATGATAAGACTTAACTGATTGTTTTGTTTTGTTTTTTTGTTTTTTTTTGTTTTTTTTGTTTTATTATTATTATTTTTTATTATTTTTTTATTTTTTTGTTTTTTGTTTTTTTATTTTTTTGTTTTTTTGTTTTTTTTTCAGGACCAGGATGGTGGTTTGCAGGAATTTCAAACATAGTACCTTTTCACTGTGTCTGAATTGATAAGTTGGGGAAACTCTTCGCCGTCCATTTCTTGCAGTATGAGGGCTCTTCTTGACAATACTTCTTTGACAATGAAAGGGCCTTCCCAGTTTGAGGCGAGTTTTCCTCTGGCTACTTCTTGATTGGAGAGGACATTTTTCAATACCAGGTCATTTTATTTAAATTGTCGAATCCGGACCTTCTTATTGTAGGACTGGGCAATCTTTTGTTGATACAATTGACCATGGAAAATAACTGCAGCCCTTTTCTCATCTATCATGGATAACTGGCTGTACCGCTCTTGTAATCACTGGTCTTTTTCCATCTGAGCATACATTAATAATCTTAATGACTCCATTTCTACTTATATGGGGAGAACTACTTCCATGCCATAGACCAATGAATAGGGGGTAGTCCCAGTAGAAGTGCGCATTGATGTTCTGTATGCTAACAGAGTCAGAGGCAATAAGTCTGGCCATCCTTTGTGATTGGTGGACATCTTTTGCATAATTGTTTTGATATTTTTGTTGGCCGCTTCAACATCACCATTCATCTTGGGTTTGTAGATGACAGAGTTGAGATGCTTGATGGGGAATTTGCTGTATAATTCCTTCATCATCTGATTGTTCAAATTTTTTGCATTGTCCGACACAATCACATTCGGTTGTCCGTATCTACATATCACATTATTTCTGATGAAATTAACAATTACCTCCTTTGTGACTTTGGGAAAAGAGGTAGCTTCTATCCACTTGGTGAAGTAGTCGATTATGGTGAAGATGAATCGATGACCATTACTGGCCTTGGGCTCTATTGGCCCGATCACATCCATTCCCCACATAGAAAAGGGCCAAGGCGAACTCATACAATGTAGTTCGTTTGGAGGAGCGTAGATGACATTTCTATGTATTTGACACTGGTGACATCTCTTTACGTGATCATCACAATCTTCTTTGATAGAGAGCTAGTAATGTCTTGTTCTCAATATATTTTTATCAAGTGATAGTCCACTCATGTGTATACCACATACCCCACCGTGTACCTTGTTTATCAGTATCTGAGCTTGGTCTTTATCTAGGCATCTCAAAAGACCTACTCCAGCATCTCTTTTGTAGAGAGCATCTCCACTCAAGTAGAATTTCATGGCCATTTTATGGACCCGCTTTCTTTTAGTTTAACTTACCCCAGCGGGTGTTGATCTATCCCGTAAATATTCTTTGATATCCTGGTACCAAGGCTGTTTGATGGGAGGTAGTTCATCAGATACTTCTCCAACGTAATTTCCATAGGCTGATATCCAGGATTCCCCTCCTTGCAGCAATGATGATTAAGGAAGCCAAGGTTTCTAGAGCATTGGTAAAATCATTTCGATTCCGGGGAATATGGATGAAGGCTATATCTTCAAACTCCATAAACATCTTAACAACTTACCGATGATAGCACAACAAATGTAGTTCTTTGGTATGATATGCCCTAGTGGTTTGTTTGATAACCAACTCGAAATCCCCAAACACTGCTAACTGTTTGATACCCATTGATTGGGCCAAGTTCAATCCCATTATACAACCTTCTTACTCAGCTGCATTGTTGGTGTTAACAAACTGTAGCTTGGCGGCCATAGGATACAGTTCTCCTATTATGGATACAAGAACTACTCCTGCTCCTGCACCTTCCATATTTATAGCCCCGTCGAAGTACATTCTCCAGAATTGACCTTCATCTTCTTGCTGGATCTTCTGAATTGTCATTATCCCATCATCCGGGAAGTAAGTTTCAAAGGGTTCAAAATTTCCTGATGGAGCCTGTAAGACCCCAACTTTTATGAATAAAGATTTAATTTTCTTTATATATTATTTCGAAATAGTAAGGTGTTGATTTGATAAATATGAAAGTTATGGGTGAAATGTGCAAACTTTTTAAAATGAGCAAGTGGTTATAAAATATTCTTGTTGTCGGGGAATATTCGTTTGGTCGTGGAATATTCTTGTTGTCAGGGAATATTCGTACGACGGCGCAGCTATTTGTGGGCCCCCACAACGGAATAACTGTCGGATATAGAAAGCGACAGAAATAACTTTTTTACAAGATAACGGCGTAGTTGTTACCGTTAGTACTGTTGAAATACCCGGTGGTTAAAATACAGTACGCGGTGTTGCGCAGTAGCACACGGTATTGCACAGTATTTCGAATTATTGAGTCTTACGTGAGAAGGAACCTACTCAATTATTGTTACAGTATTTACTGTTCAATATTTTATATTATTGACTCAATAATTGCTACGTTGATATTTTATATTATTGACTCAATAATTGCTGCATTGATATTTTATTGACTCAATAATTGCTACGTTGCTATTTTTTATGATTGATTCAATAATGGCTACAGTTGATATTTTGCAGTATTGATTCAATAATTGTCGTTGCACAGTATTTCACGTTATCAACTCAATAATTCATATTATTTGAATAATATTATTAGATAGCATTATTGACAATGTCTAAGGAAGTTCTGTCTAGGAGGGGTTATTTAATTGCGCGCCAGTAGGGAGAAGTCCTTATCGGAAGGCCCCCTCTTTCCTGGGAACGACCTGGTTGTTAATATTGTAGTTCTATAATATTATTTGTGAATAATTAATTATTGATTTATATGATAAGAAAATATTTATTTTGTGGATATTAAAGAAGGAATTAGTGCTGATGTGTTTTTATCAGTATTTTGGTGTGGAAAATCATCTGTTTATGGATTTCGGATAATTTATGTTTGGAATTTGGAAAAACTTTCTTCTGCAAAGTTGTAGAGAATTAAATTTCCTATAGGAGGACATAGAATTTGTATTTTTCTGACAAAGGGGCTATTTGTTATGAATTATTAAAGTTTCAGAAAATAAATATTTTTTAAATAAAATGGTGGGCCCCACTTTTGTTGTTGAAAAATCTGAAATTTTTAGCCGCCAGGCGGCGGAATTTATTTTTAAAAATATATTATTTTATTATTTTAGTCTCCTTTGGCATCCTAAGCTTTTCCTATAAATAGGGTGCTTAGGTTAGAATTGAAAATCACACCAGAATCAGAAGTTTTCTCTCTCTATAATATCGAGCGTATTTTTGTGAGTATTTCAATACTTTGAGTATTACTATTCATTACAAGCTTCCGTCGGTATTATATCCGATATTCCAGTCAGAGATACTGTTCTTTTGAGGTAAGGGATGTTATTTCTTTCGTAAATGATGTTATTCTTCTCAATATCATTATACAAAAATATTGTCATGGATTTTATGTTGAAATTCTTACTTTTTCCTTCGGGGTTACTATTCACGTATACGACACTATTCACGGGAAAATTTATTTTTCTTCTATTTGTCCAAATTGTCTGTTAAGGTTACTATCTTTGATTGTATCCAAGTTTTGGGCTTTATTCTTGAATTTTGCTCCACAAAGTATTATTATGGATTATTCTTGAATTTGGATAAACTAAATGACGAATCCCTAATCTTTGTCTTTTATCTCACTGGATTCGTTCTTTAAAATATTTTTCATCATCCTCAGTCCTAAAAGGTGATGTAACTGAATATCTTTGGCCTGTAGAGCAAAGATGAATGACTACCTGATGAATATCTTTGGCCGTAGTGCAAAGATGACAGGTGTTGAGATGAACATGACCACTGATGATACAAATGAATATCTTTGGCCTGTAGTGCAAAGATGACTATTGACTCGAGATGTATATTGATTAATGTTGCAGGGATAAAATATTGATGATGGACTTTTAAATCATAGAAGATAGTAGACTTCATTCTCTGCTTAACTCTTCTAATTATTTGTTATTTTCGCTGCGAATATTGATCTAAGATTGGTTGTCCATTATATTTTATCTGATTTATTGAAGGCTAACGATGATTTATTTTCCATTATCTTAGTCATAATATTCTTTACTGAGCTAGTTGAGCTCACCCTTTTCATCTGTTGTCCTCTTCAGGAAATGAGAATGTTGCGGGAACTAGTCGGTGGACAGAGTGATGGTCCGAGTTAGAGCAGTAGTAGTCCTCACTATTTCTGACAAATAGTGTGATAATAATTGTAATGAGGACTTAGTTTGAATCTTAATATTTTCTACATATTTGTATTGACACTCACAGTTGTGTGGTCGTATTTTGCACGACCGTATGATATAAAGTTTGTATTTGAATTCTGTACCATGTATTTGGCGACTCAGAATGGGTTGGGTTGAATGGACCTATTCTGGGGGCGTCACAGTTGGTATCAGAGCTTAGGGATATGATCTCTAGCGGAGATCGGGGAATAGAACTAGGAGGGGAGAGACGAGTAAATCCTTCGCTAGTGTGTCCTACCTAAGCTTATGTGGTATTTAATTGGTCAGTTGGAGCATAGGGTTAATATGTGATATGTTGACTTGTTTAATTAACCCTTGTTTTATGGCAGTATTTGAGAATGGCAGCTGAGAATGTTAACAACGAAGTGAATGAGACCGTGGAGACACCTTTAATCACTAACTAGGAGAACGTGCAACAAGAAGGCAATGTTCATCCTGAAAATAACGCTGGTCAGACGATAAACGATGAGATGTTTAGAAGTTTTCTACAGTTCATGCAAAACCAGACGAGGGAGACTCGTGTGCAATATATAGGTGGCGATAATAACAACACGCGAGTTGTCACTGCCAAGCAGTTCAAAGAATTGGGACCACCAGAGTTTCTGGGAAAGCCAGATCCGATCAAGGCGGAGACGTGGATTAAACAAATTACCAAGATATTTGATGTCTTGGGATGTACAGAGGAACAGAAGGTTCCATTCGCCACGTTTATGTTCCGTGGAGAGGCAGATTACTGGTGGGAATCCGTGAAGCGTACCCAGCCTGCCGCACTCCAGATGTCTTGGGAAGCATTCCAGAAACTGTTTAATGGCAAGTACTTTCCTGAAAGTATTCGTCATATGAAGGAAGTAGAGTTTATCAGACTCGAGCAAAACAACATGACGGTATCCCAGTACGAGGCTAAGTTCGCGAAGCTGTCCAGGTTTGCACCTCATTTGGTGGAGAATGAGGAACGTATGACGCGGATGTTTCTAAGAGGTTTGAAACCCGAAATACGTTAATACCTCATTTCTCATAAATTTTCTTTATATTCGGATGTAGTAAACAGGGCCCAGTTATTAGAACGAGATAATGATTATGTTCAACCGAGGGACCACAACCAAGGTTGTACTGGTGGCAGCAGTCATCGGAGCAATGACAACCAGCGAGGAGGAAAGTATGACAGAAACGGTAACCATTCCGGTGGTAATCGTGGCCATGATAGTAGAAGAAGCGAATCGGGAGGAGATTTCAAAAAGAGAAGGTATAACAATGAGAACGCGAAGATGTCAACATCAGCACCAGCATCAACTGTTTCGAGGGGAGGAGAACGACCACCGGTCGTATGCTATAAATGCGGGAAAGAGGGACATATCAGCCCAAACTGCCCACAACAATTCAAAGGATGCTATAACTGTGGAAAAGAAGGACATATAGCTCGAGATTGTCCTGTTGCGAAACCAAATTCAGCGGGGGTGGTGATTCCAAAGGCGGTTGCAGACAAGTCAAAGTCGGTGATTCCTGGAAGAGCGTTTGTCGTGACAGCCCAAAATGCGAGGAATCCACACGAGGTGATTACGGGTAAGCTGATCATAAACTCTTGCGAAGTTTACACCTTGTTAGATACCGGTGCTACCCATTCCTTTATTTCACCTGCTTGTGCTCAACGTTTGAACTTGACTTCTGATAAATTAGACTTTGACTTATCTGTTGAAACTCCGTTAGGAGAAACCTTTGTTACATCTACAGTTTACAAATCTTGCTTGATTCAGATTGGTACCCTTACCTTACCTGTTGATCTTATATCTTTGAAAATACTTGCATTTGACGTGATTTTAGGAATTGACTGGTTAACCACTTACCATGCCAAAATTGATTATTTTCGTAAGGTTGTTAGTTTTCATATTCCTAATCAACCTGTTGTGCGAATCCAAATCACCAAACCACTAAAATCAGTCAATATCATTTCAAGTCATAAAGCTATTCGTTTATTGAAAAACGGATGTCAAGCTTTCTTAGCTCATGTCACTGATCTAAATCAGAATACGTCAGGTTTGAATGATATTTCCGTTGTTAATGAGTTTCCTGATGTATTTCCCGAAGAACTTCCCGGTCTACCCCCAGAACGTGAAGTTGAATTCTTTATTGACCTTGAGCCCGGTACAAAGCCCATTTCTAAAACCCCATATCGAATGGCTCCTATTGAACTTCAGGAGTTAAAGATTCAATTACAAGAATTGTTGGACATCGGTTTTATTCGTCCTAGTACGTCTCCTTGGGGTGCTCCTGTTTTATTCGTAAAGAAGAAAGACGGGAGTATGCGACTTTGCATTGACTATCGGGAGTTGAACCATGTCACCATCAAGAATAGGTATCCGTTACCTCGTATTGATGACCTGTTCGACCAGTTGCAAGGAGCGCAATTCTTTTCAAAGATCGATCTTCGTTCTGGATATCATCAGTTGAAGATTAAAACTGAGGATATTCCAAAGACTGCTTTCAGAACACGGTACGGGCATTATGAGTTCTTAGTCATATCTTTTGGATTGACTAATGCTCCTGCTACTTTCATGGATATGATGAACCGTGTATTTAAGGAGTATTTAGATCAATTCGTTGTTGTCTTTATTGATGACATTCTCATCTATTCTAAAAGCCGTGAAGATCATGAACACCATTTGAAGTTGGTACTTCAAAAGCTTCGTGAGAACAAGCTATATGCTAAGCTGAAGAAATGCGAGTTTTGGCTTGAGGAAGTAGCATTCCTTGGGCACGTGGTATCGAAACGTGGAGTATCTGTGGACCCGGCGAAGATTGAAGCAATACAAAGCTGGGAGCAACCTAAGTCGGTGACCGAAGTACGAAGCTTTCTGGGCTTAGCTGGTTACTATCGGAGGTTCGTAGAGGGATTTTCTCGAATCGCTACTCCATTAACTCAGTTGACTCGAAAAGATACAAAATTCGTTTGGAGCGAGGAATGCGAGAAGAGCTTCCAAGAGCTCAAGAGGAGACTTATTTCGGCACCTGTTCTGACAATACCATCTGGTTCGGATGGATTTGTTATTTACAGCGATGCTTCGGGCAAAGGGTTAGGATGTGTTCTCATGCAACATGGGAAAGTCATAGCCTATGCCTCGCGACAACTCAAAGAATATGAGAGGAATTATCCTACTCATGATCTAGAGTTGGCAGCAGTCCTATTCGCGTTGAAGATCTGGAGACATTACTTGTACGGAGAGAAAGTGGAGATTTATACGGATCATAAGAGCCTTAAATATTTCTTCACTCAGAAGGAACTCAACATGCGGCAACGACGTTGGCTTGAGTTATTGAAAGATTACGATCATACCATCCAATACCATCCTGGAAAAGCGAACGTGGTAGCTGACGCGTTGAGTAGAATATCATATGTGGGAACGAGTGCGATGATGTCAAGTATACGCGTAGAACCAGCTTTGATTGATAAAGTTAAAGCTGCTCAAGCTACGGATGCGGAACTGATGAAGATGAAGAAGAAGGTGCAAGAAGGTGCAATTCCAGAAGCAAGAATCGATGAAGAGGGAATACTTCGAGTCAACTCCAGACTTTGTGTTCCTAACGATTTTGACTTGAAGTATAGAATCATGATGGAGGCACACAACACACCGTTTGCAATCCATCATGGGAGTACTAAAATGTATCGTGATCTTCGACATACATTTTGGTGGAGTAATATGAAGAGAGAGATCGCGAAGTTCATCTCAAGATGTTTAACTTGTCAACGTGTAAAGGCGGAGCATCAAGTGCCGAAGGGTCCATTGCAACCACTGGATATTCTGAAATGGAAGTGGGAACACATTACGATGGATTTCGTTACGGGTCTTCCCAAGGTTTCTCAAGGCATAGATGCGATTTGGGTTATTGTTGATAGATTAACCAAGTCTGCTCATTTCTTGCCGATACGAGAGACTTATTCCCTTGAACGTCTTGCTCATAT
Organism: Panax stipuleanatus; assembly: GCA_020205555.1. Lineage (NCBI taxonomy): Eukaryota > Viridiplantae > Streptophyta > Magnoliopsida > Apiales > Araliaceae > Panax > Panax stipuleanatus. Next base: position 114,983,905 of record CM035121.1, on the reverse strand, counting down.
GTACGTGAATGAGATTGTGAGATTGCATGGCATGCCAGTATCCATAGTTTTGGAGCGTGATCCCAGATTTACTTCACGATTTTGGACAGTTTGCAGAAAGCTATGGGCACGAATTTACGATTCAGTTCGGCTTATCATCCTCAAACAGACGGACAATCGGAAAGGACTATCCAAACTCTTGAAGATCTATTGAGACTCTGTGTTCTAGACTTCAAAGGGAGTTGGGATAAGTACTTACCATTGGTGGAATTCTCCTACAACAACAGTTATCAGGCAAGTATAGGCGTAGCTCCATTCGAAGCGTTGTATGGGAGAAAGTGTCGTTCTCCAATATGTTGGGATGAGGTGGGTGAAGCAACATTGTTGGGACCAGAGTTAGTACGTATGACTACAGAAAAGATCCAAATAATCCGACAACGTATACAGACGGCACAGGATCGACAAAAGAGTTATGCAGATCTTCATCGAAAGGACGTGGAATTTAATGTTGGAGACCATGTGTTATTACGTGTTGCTCCATGGAAAGGAGTTACAAGGTTTGGGAAGAGAGGAAAGCTCAACCCACGATTCATTGGTCCATTTGAGATTCTTGACCGAGTAGGAAATGTGGCCTATAGACTTGCTTTACCTCCAAGCATGTCTCGTGTTCATAATGTGTTTCACATATCCGTGTTACGTAAATATGTGAAGGATCCAAACCGCATTATTGAGTTAGAACCAGACGAGATAGCTGAAGATTTAACGTACGAGGAGGTACCTGTCAAGATCTTGGATAGGAAGGAGCATGTCCTACGCTCGAAAATTATACCTCAAGTTAAAGTTTTGTGGAGAAACCATGCAATTGAGGAAATGACCTGGGAGTTGGAATCGAAAATGAAAGCGAGGTATCCTCACCTTTTCGACATACCAGGTACGTACGTCAATTTCGAGGATGAAATTTCATAAGGAGGGGAGGTTGTAAGACCCCAACTTTTATGAATAAAGATTTAATTTTCTTTATATATTATTTCGAAATAGTAAGGTGTTGATTTGATAAATATGAAAGTTATGGGTGAAATGTGCAAACTTTTTAAAATGAGCAAGTGGTTATAAAATATTCTTGTTGTCGGGGAATATTCGTTTGGTCGTGGAATATTCTTGTTGTCGGGGAATATTCGTACGACGGCGCAGCTATTTGTGGGCCCCCACAACGGAATAACTGTCGGATATAGAAAGCGACAGAAATAACTTTTTTACAAGATAACGGCATAGTTGTTACCGTTAGTACTGTTGAAATACCCGGTGGTTAAAATACAGTACACGGTGTTGCGCAGTAGCACACAGTATTGCACAGTATTTCGAATTATTGAGTCTTACGTGAGAAGGAACCTACTCAATTATTATTACAGTATTTACTGTTCAATATTTTATATTATTGACTCAATAATTGCTACGTTGATATTTTATATTATTGACTCAATAATTGCTGCATTGATATTTTATTGACTCAATAATTGCTACGTTGCTATTTTTTATGATTGATTCAATAATGGCTACAGTTGATATTTTGCAGTATTGATTCAATAATTGTCGTTGCACAGTATTTCACGCTATCAACTCAATAATTCATATTATTTGAATAATATTATTAGATAGCATTATTGACAATGTCTAAGGAAGTTCTGTCTAGGAGGAGTTATTTAATTGCGCGCCAGTAGGGAGAAGTCCTTATCGGAAGGCCCCCTCTTTCCTGGGAACGACCTGGTTGTTAATATTGTAGTTCTATAATATTATTTGTGAATAATTAATTATTGATTTATATGATAAGGAAATATTTATTTTGTGGATATTAAAAAAGGTATTAGTGCTGATGTGTTTTTATCAGTATTTTGGTGTGGGAAATCATCTGTTTATGGATTTCGGATAATTTATGTTTGGAATTTGGAAAAACTTTCTTCTGCAAAGTTGTAGAGAATTAAATTTCCTATGGAAGGATATAGAATTTGTATTTTTCTGACAAAGGGGCTATTTGTTATGAATTATTGAAGTTTCAGAAAATAAATATTTTTTAAATAAAATGGTGGGCCCCACTTTTGTTGTTGAAAAATCTGAAATTTTTAGCCGCCAGGCGGCGGAATTTTTTTTTAAAATATATTATTTTATTATTTTAGTCTCCTTTGGCATCCTAAGCTTTTCCTATAAATAGGGTGCTTAGGTTAGAATTGAAAATCACACCAGAATTAGAAGTTTTCTCTCTCTATAATATCGAGCGTATTTTTGTGAGTATTTCAATACTTTGAGTATTACTATTCAGTACAAGCTTCCGTCGGTATTATATCCGATATTCTAGTCAGAGATACTGTTCTTTTGAGGTAAGGGATGTTATTTCTTTCGTAAATGATGTTATTCTTCTCAATATCATTATACAAAAATATTGTCATGGATTTTATGTTGAAATTCTTACTTTTTCCGTCGGGGTTACTATTCACGTATACGGCACTATTCACGGGAAAATTTATTTTTCTTCTATTTGTCCAAATTGTCTGTTAAGGTTACTATCTTTGATTGTATCCAAGTTTTGGGCTTTATTCTTGAATTTTGCTCCACAAAGTATTATTATGGATTATTCTTGAATTTGGATAAACTAAATGACGAATCCCTAATCTTTGTCTTTTATCTCACTGGATTCGTTTTTTAAAATATTTTTCATCATCCTCAGTCCTAAAAGGTGATGTAACTGAATATTTTTGGCCTGTAGAGCAAAGATGAATGATTACCTGATGAATATCTTTGGCCGTAGTGCAAAGCTGACAGGTGTTGAGATGAACATGACCACTGATGATACAAATGAATATCTTTGGCCAGTAGTGCAAAGATGAATATTGACTCGAGATGTATATTGATTGATGTTGCAGGGATAAAATATTGATGATAGACTTTTAAATCATAGAAGATAGTAGACTTCATTCTCTGCTTAACTCTTCTAATTATTTGTTATTTTCGCTGCGAATATTGATCTAAGATTGGTTGTCCATTATATTTTATCTGATTTATTGAAGGCTAACGATGATTTATTTTCCATTATCTTAGTCATAATATTCTTTACTGAGCTAGTTGAGCTCACCCTTTTCATCTGTTGTCCTCTTCAGGAAATGAGAATGTTGCGGGAACTAGTCGGGGGACAGAGTGATGGTCTGAGTTAGAGCAGTAGTAGTCCTCACTATTTCTGACAAATAGTGTGATAATAATTGTAATGAGGACTTAGTTTGAATCTTAATAATTTTTCTACATATTTGTATTGACACTCACAGTTGTGTGGTCGTATTTTGCACGACCGTATGATATAAAGTTTGTATTTGAATTCTGTACCATGTATTTGGCGACTCAGAATGGGTTGGGTTGAATGGACCTATTCTGGGGGCGTCACAGAGCCTCGACAAATTGATCTGCAATTCCTTGACGTTTGATGGACTTTTGAGTTACGTAGATGATATCGAATTGTTGAAAGATCAATTGCCATCTGGACAATCGATAATTTAATATGGGCTTGCTGAATATATACTTCAGAGGATCCATCCGAGATACGAGATAGGTTGTGTGCCCATGAAGGTAATGTTGTAACCTCATGGCGGCCCACGCTAAAGCACAACAAGTCTTTTCAAATAACGTATACTTCTGGTCATGGAAGCTGAATCTTTTACTGAGGTAATAGATGGCTCTCTCCTTGCCTTTATCATCTTTTTGCCCCAACATACACCCCATGGCATTAGGATTGACTAATATGTACATGAATAGGGGAATTTTATCTCTTGGAGGTACTAAAATAGGGGCTTCAATCAACTGTTTCTTAATGGCGAGGAAGGCCTTTTGACATTCATCATTCCACTTTCCGGAGGAGTTTTTCCTCAAGACCTTTAAGATGGGCTCACAAGTTGTCGTGAGTTAAGAGATGAATCTGCTTATGAAATTGATTCTTCTAAGAAATCCATGTATCTTCTTTTCTGTTTGTGGTACCAGAATCTCAGTGATGGCTTTTATCTTGGCGGGATCCAATTCAATGCCCCTATTGCTTACAAGAAAGCCCAACAATTTTACTGATTTAACACCGAAAGCACACTTGGCTGGGTTTAGCTTCAAGTTGTATTTGCGGAGCCGGTTGAATAGTTTTCTGAGATGGTCGATGTGTTCATCCTTCTTTTTGGATTTGACAATGATATCATCTACATAAACTTCTATTTTTTTGTGCATCATGTCATGGAATAAGGCCATCATGACTCTTTGATATGTGGCATCGACATTGGTAAGGTCAAAAGCTAACCTCCGATAGCAGAAGGTTCCCCAGGGAGAGATAAAGGCATCTTTTTCTCTATTCTCTTTAGCAACCATGATTTGATAGTATACGGTGAAACAATCAGCAAAGGAATATATTCCAAATTAAACCGTGTTGTCAATTAAGATGTGGATGAAAGGCACCAGGAAGTCATCTTTGATACTAGCCTTGTTCAGATCCAGATAATCCACACATACCCGTACCTTTCCTCCGGGTTTAGGCACATGAACTACATTAGACAACCATTCTGGGTAAGTTGATACCATGTAATTCCTGCTTTAAACTGTTTGACAATTTCTTCTTTAACTTGCAAGCTCCATTCAGGCTTTAGTCTTTTGAGCTTCTGTTTGTCTAGTTTGAACCCCTCTTTGATGGGCAAGCGATGAATAACAATATCAGTAGACAACCCAATCATGTCTTTATGTGACCATGCAAACACATCCTGGAACTGAGTTAAGAGTTTAATTAGATCTTGCACTTGGCTTGGGGTCAGGTCTTTCCCTATTTGCAATTTTTTGTGATTTTATGAGGTTTCGATGTCGATAGTGGTGGTTTTATTGAGGTTTGGTTTGGGTTTATCTTCTACCCATCCTTTGATTTCCTCAGGCACCTCATAGTCATCTATCTCTTCTTGTTAGATCCCTATTAGGTCAAAGTCCAGTTCTACATCAAAGTCGTAGTCATTGTTCCGACTGCGCAACTCATCAGCAAAGCTAAAAAGATCCAACTTTGGAATCCTAAAAATAAAATGCTTTCATTTAGTATATAAAGTGTTCAATAATACAAAGCATCAGCCAAAGCATAACAAAAGTAAGCTGCTAGTACTAAGAAACAAAAGTAAGCAACTTAATATTTACACCCCCAGGGTAGACGGATTGTTTATGCCCTTTTTACCCTTGTCGAGTGACGCAAGGAGTGATGCTCCAGTTATCCAAAGCCATTTCATTACTGATGACAGTGATGAAGGGGTTGCCATTGTCCTCCTCCTTGATGATGGCCATGACAGAATCCATGTTAGGGTTAGTATCGTTTTCTCGGATATCAATCTCAGCCTAGTCTGTAAAAGGGATTACAGACTGGTCATTTGACTGACCATTTAATTTAACTTCCTCAGTCATACCCTCCGCACTTGCTAGGGAGAACATACTTTCAAACTGGCTTTAAACCTCTTAAAGGAATTGCTCATTCTGCACTGTTCTTTTCTTAGTGGGAAATGGTGCTTTTTTCTTGTCACTGGCGGTATTGACCTTTGGTATCAGCAGATTAGATACAACAGTAAGAATATTTTTCATAGGCTTTTTGAATCCTGCATTAGTGAGATTGGGTAGCGATATGGTTGATGAATGAGCTGTCATATATTTATGTGGGTTTCTGCTCTTTGATCCTTGGAAATAACCTATTCCAGCTTTCCCCACTTGGCTAGGCATCCAAATTGGATTTTTGATGCCTTGTTGATTCTTTCCCAACCCTTTTCCTGGCCAGAAACCTAAGGCTACCATCTCTTAACTGACAAACATTACTTCAGAAGAAATTCTTGGCTTTAGGGAAGGTGCCCCAATAGGTTGATAGTGAGGGTTACTCACCTCAAAAGCTTGAAAACTGGCAGGCTCAACTCCTTCATTGAGGCTGATTAGAGGCATTTCCCCTGCATATGGAATAGATACTCTAGTTTAGCATTAACAGTAACCAAATTCCCATTGACGATGTACTTCATCTGTTGATGAAGTGTGGATGGAACAGCTCCCGCCATATGAATCCAAGGTTTGCCCAATAATAAATTATATCCAGTGGTTATATTCAACACCTGGAATGAAATATAAAATGTATGTGGGCCAATCTCCACTAGAAGTTTAATCTCTCCTACAGTGTCACTTCGAGATCCATCAAAGGCTCGTACGACGACATGACTGCTTCGGATTCTGTTCGGATTGACTTTCATTCTTTCCAAAATATCATGAGGACAGATGTTCAATGAAGATCCTCCATCTATCAATACTCCCCCTATCACATATCCGGAGGATATCACTGCTACATGTAGTGATTTGCGATGACCAGTTCCTTTAGCTGGGATGTCATCATCTGTGAAAGATATCACATTACTGTTGAGAATGTGATCCACCAAGTGCTGAAACTTTTTCGTATCCACTGTTCGGGGTAGGTAAGCTTCTTCCAAAATTTGCATGTGTATTTTATAGTGATCTTCTAAGAATAAGATTAAATCTATAATATAGATCTGTTGAGGTGCTTCCTTCAAAATTGCACCACTTTTGCCTCATTGTGCCCCATTTTGTTGAGGAATTTTATAATTTTCTTCTTAGGTACCCTTTTTGGGGTTCTAATGAGGAGTTTCAAAACACGATGAGGCAGGTACAGCGGGTTATCCTTAGGCAGGATAGCGGTAAAAGCTGATGTTGACCCCGCACTTTCTCCATAATTCCATGGGACTCTTTTCAAGCTGGTTACAGGGTACTGGGGATGATATGGCAACATCAACGGCTTTGGTGCAGATATCTTTAGAGATTTTCCCTTTCCTTGAATTATCAAAGGTACTGCAGAGGTGTTTCCTCCACTTGAAATGACTGCTATAATTTCCCTCATATTCTGAAATCTGGGAGGGAAGATATCCTTTTCTTCAAAAAGGATCATACCACTATTTTCCCTTTGCAAATCACCGCTCTCAATTAAATTCTGAATTAAGTGGCGAAGTGCCCAACAACCCTCTATGTCATGACCTGGAGCGTTGGAGTGATATTGGCATATCTGAGTAGCATCAAACCTCTTTGATTGGGGGTTCACCGGTGGTAATAGCTCTGTGATCTTTCATTCATTGATCAACATCTGTAAAATTTCCTTCAAAGATTGATTCAAAGGAGTGAGCTTACTTTTAGTAGCAAACTCTCTTCGAGTCTAGAAACTGTCTTTCTTTGCTACTTTTTCTTCCCAATTTTCATGCTCTTTAAATCAATAATGATTATTTTTGGTACTTGGGAGAACACTAGCTTGTCCTTGACCAATTTGGCTTATCAACTACAAAGTTACTTGATGATGATATATCACTAAGTCTGCCAATTGATCAATCTTTTCCTTGATGGACTTTATTTCCTGCTCCATCGAAGAAACTTCTTCTGAATAACCCATCTTGGAGGGGCTACTTACATTTCTTTGTGATGAATTCCCGAGGTATTGAAGGTAATTGGAACCTTCTCCTCTCCCTGTGCTTATCATGTTCACTCCCTCCTAATTGTGTTGAGGCAAAGGATTATCCTGGAGATGAGACTGCTCAAGTGTTGCCACCACAACTTCTCCACTATCTATCAGGTCTTGGATCTTGTGTTTCAACTACCAACATTCTTGGGTATCATAGCCTGGGGATCTAGAATTGTAAGCACACTTTTTTCATGGGTCCCATTTGTATTTACATGGGGAAGGAGTTAAATGATTTTCTTCTGTGTTGTCAGAAGCTTCAGTATATTTTCCAGTGAATACCCTAAGGGTGTGAATGTTCTCCTACGCATGGCTTCTCCAGTTTTTTGGAATGAAGGATTCGCAGGATTTATAAATGATTAGTATGGAGAGTAATTACTTTGCTTTTGAATGGGCGGATTATGACTGCCTTATCGATTTTGGCCTTGGAGTATTAAGAATACATCTTCTTCATTTTTCTTGTGAGGCCTCTTAGGGTTATTCCCATAATTTCTAGTCTGAATGTTCTCAGCTACCGCTTCCAAAGTAGTGAGGTCTTTAATCTTTCTGATTTCAACCCCATCTCAGCCATTTCTTCGTGTTTTATAATCTCCGAGAATGATTTTCCTATGCCTGCTAGGACGCTCTCATAATATGGAGCTTCTTGTATATCAATGAAAGTCATAACCATCTTAGTCTCTGTCATAGTTGGGGTGACTTGCGAAGCCATCCGTCTCCATCTTTGAGCATACTCACAGAAGGACTCATTGCTCTACTTCTTGACTTTGTTCACTTGATACCGGTCCGGAGCCATTTGATACTGGAAACTGTATTGATTTAGGAATTCATGGGCTAGCACTTCCCAACTATGGATTTTGAAATTGTCGAGTCGGACATATCAAGCTCGGGCTTCTCCAATCAGACTCTTTTGGAATATTAGCATTCTGAGCTTTTTATCCTCTGCATAGGATCCTAACTCTCTAATGTATACTTTCAAATGAGTATAAAGATCTCCTAACCCATTTTACTATTCAAAATCTGGGACTTGGAACTTGTTTGGATAATGAACCCCTGGAAATATACAAAGATCTGAGTAGTTTACACTTCCAAATGCCCCAGTTCCTTTCATGGACCGAATAGTTTCTTCCATTTACCGGACTGTCTTCCTAATATCACTAGTTTCCTGATCATTCCTGAGATTAGTGATTTCAAGGGTTTTGTTGGTTATATCATTATTTTGAGGTTTAGGTATCTGAGTATCTTTCTTTTTGTCAGTACTGTCTGTCCTTGAGTACCTTTACTCTGCTCTTTTAGTAGAATAGCCAATTCTGCTATTTGAATTCTAAGTTAATTAAACTCCTCCCGAGATACAGGGGAGGATTTGGGTTGGGCACTTGAAGCCATGCCTGAAGATAGGCTTAGTGCCTTCTTAGACATTGATCTGGTAACGAGACCAATCTTTCCAACAAAGAGGGTTATGTAGTTGTAGACACTCGAAATTTTCTTCAGTCCTATGGAAGGCAATCGAATTTTGCATTCCTGTTACTAACCATATAGAAGGGCAAAACCGTCTTTTCAAGTCAGGTCAGCCCCGGTCTCAACCCGAGAGGTACAGGTCAGCCCAGGTCTCAACCCGGGAGGTACAAGTCAGCCCTGGCCTTAACCCGGGAGGTACAGGTTAACCCCAGTTTCAACCCGGGAGGTACAGGTCAGCCCTAGTCTTAACCCGGGAGGTACAGGTTAACCCCAGTCTCAACCCGGGAGGTACAGGTCAGCCCCGATCTCAACCCGGGAGGTACAGGTCAACCCCGGTCTCAACTCGGGAGGTACAGGTCAGCCCCGGTCTCAACCCGGGAGGTACAGGTCAAGCCCGATCTCAACCAGGGAGGTACAGGTCATCCCCGGTCTCAACCCGGGAGGTACAGGTCAGCCCCGGTCTCAACTAGGGAGGTATAGGTCAGCCCCAGTCTCAACTCAGGAGGTATAGGTCAGCCCCGGTCTCAACCCGGGAGGTACTAATCAGCCCCGGTCTCAACCCGGGAGGTACAGGTCAGCTCCGGTCTCAACCCGGGAGCTACAGGTCAGCCTTGGTCTCAACCCGGGAGCTACAGGTCAGCCCCGGTCTCAACCCGGGAGGTACAAGTCAGCCTCGGTCTCAACCCGAGAGGTACAGGTCAACCTCGGTCTTAACCCAGGAGGTACAGGTCAGCCCCGATCTCGACTAGGGAGGTACAGGTCAGCCCCGATCTTGACCCGGGAGGTACAGGTCAGCCCCGGTCTCAACCCGGGAGGTATATGTCAACCTTGAAAATAATCCTAGAACCTCATAACATCTCTAGAGAAAAACTTGGAAGGACCAAGTTAGCCTCAGAGATAACCTTGAGGACAAACAGAATCAACTAGGATCCAAACCTTAGAAGCAACCCCGGAAAGTCAGCCGAAGACCATACCAGCACTGAAGGCAACCCCAGGAGGGGCAAAATGGTCATTTTACCAACTTAAAGTTGATTCGGTCTAACTCAAGCCAAATTAATGCCACCAAGGTCAGAAAGAACCGTAACAATGATCCCGAGTGGAAACAGCGCAAGATAAATCAAGGGATAAACTGTGAGGAATCAAAGACCTTGTTATGAACCCATCTTTTTGGACTCGAAAATGGTTTACTCCCATGTCATTGCTACATTCTCAGCGAGGGCTTTTCGGAAAGGTACAATATACCTCCAACGGATGCTCCGATTAAAAGTTAGAAAGTTTCAAATTTGACCTCGCGTTGCTCGGAGTGCACGAACACCGATGTAACGGGACCCGCCACATGGAGTCACACCTCTACCTACGGCTGCCGCAAGTAGAGCTACTTCTCCCGGGTCTATATATATGAGATGACCCCCAGCTCATTTCATAATTCGAAAAAGCTCTGAACCTCTGCCCGTTTCGTTTCTCAGCTATACTCTTGTACTCCAAACCCAAATTTTATTACTCCAACACATAGATATACTCTTATACTACCACATATCAAAAATTAACTGGTAGAAACGGACGTTTAAAGCCTACAATTTGGCAAAAAGTCCGTGTAGCAGTCTATTGTGAGTATTTTTACGATCAAAAAGTTCATACAACTTCTTTGCACTTTTATACACTTGCACGTTAAGTTTCGTTTTTTGAATATGCCCGGAACTCAGTTCCGTGGCCGTTTTGCTTACGTTTTCTTACATTATAGTACATAAACTCATTTTCTGGCATTTCTACAACTCGGATCATCGATCCATCTCCTCTAACAGCTTTTATATACATATATCTACGTTTATAGCAACTTCGCCGGACTGGGTTATCTTCTCAGTCCGGATTTGACTTTTTTATGTATATATTTAACTGTATATATAGTAACTTTTCGATTCTATCAAGCCCGGATGTCAAATCTGTGGTAGTTTATAGTTTATATATATATATATATATATATATATATATATATATATTTCTGACTTATTTTTGCCTGGATTTATACTTCATGGCCTTTTTATTGCTTTAATATATATATATATATATATATATATATATATATATATTAACTATATATATAAACATTTACATTCCAATTTGGCCTGGATCATTCTGTGGCCTTTTTACTGCTTTTATACATATATATATACTTACATTTTCTGTCCGGGCAAAGGATAGAATGTCTGTCGCCCTTTACAGCTTTTTTATATATATATTTACATTTCGTCAAGCCTGGATCATTTTGTGGCATTTTACAGCTTATATATATATATATATATATATATATATATATTTCAATTCTGTCCAGCCTGGATTACTCCGTGGCTTTTTACATCTTTTATAAATATATATTTTTGCATTCCAGTCCAGGCATCGGAGTGAAATCCCATCACCCTTTACAAATTTTGTATATATATAACTATATATATATATTGCTTTACTCATGTTGATTAAATTGTTGCTTTAAATATTCATTTGATATGAATCGGCACTGACATCTCTACGGGCGAACTAGATTTCTTTAAATCTCGCCAACTCTAGCTTTCAAACGGTTCAGAATAGGTCCAGACAGAACCGGGAAGCTAGAATGGCTGAGATTTATTTAAATCTAGCATTTTAAAATTTCAGTTATAAAAGCTACCTCGTGGCCCTTAGATCGCTATCTAGTGGGAAAGAGACGCTTTGGCCATGTGCGAGCCAGGATTTACTGATGAATCCTTGGTTCTGGAGATCTTTAGATGTAAATATATATTTCTGTATATATTTGAGCTGTGCAGGTTTTATTGGCTTCCCTCTGGGAGCCTAGGAATCGTGCAATTCATGATCAAACTGATCAGAATCTGATTCTCACGATGGATAAACTCTACTTTAAAAATGTACCTTGCCAGTTTTTCTGTAAAATGTACATCTGAAAGACCTTAAAACGGTTATCCAGGTTTAAGGTCTTAACATAATGAGAATAATAGTTTGTCCTGTCAGAGTCACTTCGATGGCTGTCATGCCTATGAGAAGACCGACACTTGTATATATTTTGTGGTCGAGGATGCTTCGCAGCCCGACAATCACCATTCAAATTGAGCCAAAAGGCTAAACAGATGAAATTGAAGTATTGACATGTTTCAATTCCTATGTTAGCGTAAGGTTTGAAAATCAACCTTTCAAAACATCATTTTAAATCTTGTCTAATAAAGAGACTTTTGCAAATCAAATCAAACCCTTCGTATATAGGTTCAACGAAGCATGTCCATACTTTCAATCAATCAAATATAGGCCCAATTCCTTCCAGCATTCACACACACATTTCATATTTAAAAGGGAAATATTGAAAAGATGCGGTATCGTGTTTACACGGGAGTTGTGGGGTGCCTAACACCTTCCCCACACTTAACCAAGCCCCCGAACTCAAAACTTCGGCTTCAAAAGATTCAGTTTCGACAGTGTCCAGCAAATTGAGCCTCCTTTCAAACAAACTCGGTTGAGTTGGTACAACCATTTAAAAACTACCAACTGGCGACTCTATAAAACGTTCAAATCGTCGACATAATACATGTTGGCCTTTTCCTAAAAAACCCTTCAAAACCTTTTTCACAATAAAAAGAATAATGGTAAACAAAACTTAAGAAGAGAGAAAGATCCGGGTTTGACCGACCCAAATTTTTTCCCGACGTCGACAGGTGGCGACTCTGTTGGGGACAGTAGAGGGCTTAGGCCGCGTTCAAATCTTTTCAACATTTCCCATTTATATCTGCGTATATGTGAATGCTGCGTCTTTACATTGAATGAATGTGAATGAATAGTTTCCTGCTTTATATTAGTGCTTCACACCAATGTCATCATATGCATACGGTGAAACGCAATGTATGTGAATGTATATTGTGTAATTCCTCCACCAGAAGGCAAACTCATCGGTGACAGAGTAATGTCTTCTAGGACGGCTAAGTCTTCGGGGCTCATGAAAAAGCACCACTCAGATCCGCTCCAGTTGAAAGATCGAATTAATTTCCCCTCTAGTAGATTACGATGATCTGAGGACCTTCATGTCGAAAAAGCCGCGAGAGTAGCCTAAGATAGGCCAACCTCTGATTAACCAAACCCGAAGGGAAGCTTCTTAATGCCTTCCTCTTTCAATTCAATGTCAAGTTTTCAATTCCAATGTAAATAGCATAATGTAAAAATACATTCTGTATTTTGTACATCCTGTCATCAAAACAACTGACCTCTATTTTGCAGGATAAGATTAAAACCCTCAAAAACACATCATGGCATGCATCATATCCCTACCTGCCTCAGAAATTGATACGCCTACGTTTTGTTGTACGTAAAAAATTGTTCTTGTCACTAGATCTAACTCTAAGAAAGCACTAAGTCAATCTCCGAACATGGCTTCTAGAGCTCAGCCAGAATCCACCCCTGTCACTAGAGAGGAGTTTGAAGGACTAAAGAACTAGATAGCTGAATTGGCCAGCTTCCTGAGAGAAAAAAGTAAGGCTCTTAAAGGGAAGCAAGCACAGGGTCATACAAAACCAGGAACACCCGGTGGCAGTCAAGATACTGGGAAAAAGGATACTCAAGGTCCTGAGACACAAAACCAGAACACAACCAACAAAACCCCTGAAATCACCACCCTCAACAAAGAATAGGAAGCTGGTGATATTCTGAAGAAGGTTAAACAGATGGAAGAAACCATCCGGTCTATCAAAGGGACTGGGGCATTTGGCAGTGTCAATTATTCTGACTTATGCATTTTCCCTGGGGCTCGTTACCCTGAAAAATTTTAAGTCCCTGATTTTGAGTAATACGATGGATTTGGGAGACCCCTACACTCACTTGAAGGTGTTCATTGGAGAGCATAGATCCTATGAAGAGGATGAGAAACTTCGAATGCAGTTATTCCAGAAAAGTCTGACCGGAGAGGCTAGAGCCTGGTATGCCCTTCTGGACAATTCTAAAATTCACAGCTAGTAAGAGCTGGCATATGCCATCCTCAATCAATATAGTTTTCAGTCTCAACTGGCTCCAGACAGATATCAAATAACCAAAATCAAGAAATAAAGTACTGAGTCATTCAGAGAATATGCTCAATGCTGGAGACGAATGGCAGCACAAGTCACCCCACCTATGACTGAGTACGAGATAGTCATGACCTTCATCGACATTCAAGAAGTCCCGTATTATGAAAGGGTCCTAGCAGGCATAGGAAAGCCATTTTTAGAAATGATTAAACATGGTGAAATGACAGAAATGGGGCTCAAATATGGGAAGATAAAGGATCTGACTGCCTTAGAAGCTGTTGCTGAACATATCAAGTCCGGGAATTATAGGAGTAATCCCCGGAGAGTACACAAGAAGAAAGATGAAGAAGTGTCCTTAGTATTACAAGGACAGAATTAGAAGGGTGATTCAAGCAATATGCCCATTCAAAGGAGGAACTATTCCCCTTTTCAAGCTTCAGCACAACCTTCAAACCCGCCATTTCAGAGAATTATGGAGACCAGACATCGAAGAACATTCACCCAGTTAGGGGATTCACTCGAGAATGTGATAAAATTGTTGACGGCACAGAAAAAGATTGTGCAACTCCTTCCACCAATCAATATCGGTGGATAAAATTTTGACCCAAGCAAAAAATGCGCTTATCATTCTGGAGCTCCGGGACATGATACACAAGACTGTTGGTCTCTCAAGCACAAAATTCAAGACTTGATTGACAACGGAGAGATTGTTGTGACAAAGCTCGAGCAACCACACGTGCAGGATAATCCCCTCCCTCAGCACAAAGAGGAGGGTGTTAACATGATTAGCACACAAAATGGTGAAGGATCCAAATACCTCCGATACATCGGAGAGTCAACTCTACCTAGCAACAACAGCCCAGACAGTTGGGAAGTCTCAAAAAGGCGATTCCTGATAGAACATGAGATCAAGTCTATCAAGGAATAAATTGGACAATTAGCAAAGCTGGTCGTATACCAACATCAGGTCACCAGACAGCTGATAAAACAGACCAACCAGTCTAATGCAAATCCTTCCACACCAGGAATCAGTCCCATTCCTATGAGGGACCATTATCGTTTTCATCAGCATGAACCCTAGGCCGACAAGATGGCCAAGGAAGAGAAGTTTCAGGCTGATAGGGAATTCGCTTTCTAGAGGAATTTCACCAACCTAAACCAGCCGATGAAGGGAATCCTCAAGATGTTAATCAACGAGGGGATGGTCACAGATCAGTTACCCCCAGTGAACTCTTGATCTACAAAATTAAAACCTGACAGAATCTGCTAGTACCACTCCAATGCACCCGGCCATGATACTAAAGACTGCTAGGCACTTCGTTATTTAATCCAGAACATGATTAAAAGTGGTGAACTGATAAGAGGGAATCAAGATTATGACCTTCCTGATGAACAAACTCTCTTTATTCCCACTGCATGGAATCAGGATACAGTGGCTATTATTTCCTAAGATAAGGAGCCAGCCCTCACACCCCTAATGCTACCAAGGAAAGGGGCCCAAGAAATACAAAATCCTGTGAAGTTGGTGGCACCCGAACCTTTGATATTACCATTCAGACACCAGTATCCAGTAATCAGTTTGAAGAGAGTCCCATGGAACTACGAGAATGATGAAGGTTCCACCTCCAACAACATTGCCATTGTACCAAAGGAGAATCCATTGTACCTGCCTCAGCGGGTGATCAAGTCAGTCACCAAAGCCAAAGAAAAGGTGGCTAAAGAGAAAATAAAAGAGTTCCTCAATAAAATGGGACACAATAAAATCAAAGTGGTGCAAAGCCTAAAGGATGCACCCGAGCAGATGTCCATTCTAGATCTGGTTTTATCATCGGTGGATCATCGTAACATTCTGGTGAAAGTACTGGAAGAAGCCTATCTGCCACATACCGTGGATGCCGAGAAATTCCGTCACGTGGTAGAACACATTTTCAACAGTAATGTGATATCTTTTACTAACGATGATATACCTATAGAGGGGATGGGTCATCGCAAGTCACTGAATATAGCTGTGATGTCATCAAGATATGTGATCGGAGGTGTGCTAATAGATGGAGGATCATCCCTCAACATCTGCCCCTACGACACCTTGGATAGAATGAAGATTAACCCGAACCTGATCAAAACCAGTCATGTGGTCATCCAGGACTTTCGATGGATCTCGCCGACAAGCTATGGGAGAAATAGAGCTTCTGCTGAAGATTGGTCTGCACACTTTCTATGTGTCAACATCGCCATCGGATACAACTTGTTGCTGGGAAGGCTATGGATCCATATAGCAGGGGCAGTGCCATCCACCCTCTATCAGCAACTTAAATACATTATCAACGGCAACCTAATCACGGTGAATGTTGAACTGGAATACCCTGTCTGCATATAGGGAGACATGCCGGTGATCAGCCTGGATGCAGGGATTGAACCTGCTAGTTTTCAAGCATTGGAGGTAAGCGATACTCATTACCTACCCGTGGGGGCACCAGATTTGAAGCCTAAAGTCTCTCCCGAAGTGATGACAGTGGGCCAGGAGATGGTATATTTGGGTTTCCAACCTGGAAAAAGGTTAGGAAAGAATCAGCAAGGTATTAAGAGTCCAATACAAATCCCGAGCCAGTCAGGGAGAGCCGGATTGGGTTATTCATCCGGGTCAAGACGTCGAAAACCACATAAGCATCCTAAGGCTCATGCTTCCACCATACTATTGCCAAACCTCACTGATGCTGGATTTGTGAAGTTGATGAGGAAGATCCCTGTTGTTGTATCAGCCATGTTGTTTCTTCCAATCATACCGGTAAGTGAGAGAAAGACCCCAAAGCCAGAAGGGGAGAGAAAAAAGGGAAAAGATAAGTTTATGTACGAAGGATGAGACCCATTTACTAATATACGTGTTCTCATACACTACGAGGGGATGAAGGATGATATCCCAGACAGTGACGATGAGGATCAAATTCAAATTCCTCGCATCAAGAAAGAGAAGGGAGGCAGTTCAAAGAAAAACCCCGTCCCTATTTTTAAAGATGTCTCAGTCATTATCCGAGATGAGGAAGACGAGCACAATTCCCTGATCCTCCCTGTTCATGAGGATCTAACCTTGGACAATAGGATCAGTGTCCCTTGCCTCATTCAAAAAGGGTAAAGGGGCAGAGAATCCATCTGCCCTGTAATATGCTTTCATATACTGCTTAATTTTGATTGCACAGCTATAGCAGTAACTTTTGTCATGCTTTGGCAAATGCTTTGTATATTTAAGCAGTTGCATATATTAAAGTGAAAGCATTTTGTTTTCAGGACTACAGAATTGGATTTGTTTGTCACTGCTGATGAGATGCCAACCTGTCACATTGACTACAACTTTGATGTAAAACTGAATTTTGACTTGATGAAAGTGGATCAAGAGGAGAGAGATGACTATAAGGTGCCCGAGGAGATCAAAGAATGGGTCGAAGACAAGCCCAAAGCAAACCTCGACTAAACCACCACTATCAACATATGAACCTCCGAAAACCTCAAAGAAATCTAGATAGGCCTAGACCTCACTCAAGACCAAAAGACCGATCTGATCAAACTCCTAACACAGTTCCAGGATGTGTTTACATGGTCACGTGAAGACATGATTGGCCTATTAACTGATATTGTCATCCATCGAATGCTTATCAAAACTGGATTCAAGCCAGTCAAGAAGAAGCTCAGGCGATTGAAACCTGAATGGAGTCTGAAAGTCAAAGAAGAAGTTGTTAAATAATCCAAAGCCGGCATCATCATTGTATCAACATACCCAGAGTGGCTGTCAAACATAGTCCCCGTGCCAAAACCCAGAGGGAAAGTACGAGTATATGTAGATTACAGGGATTTGAACAAAGTATGCCTCAAGTTCAATTTCCCGGTACCTTTCATCCACATCTTGATAGACAACACGGCGCAGTACGACATGTATTCCTTCGTAGATTGCTTTGTTGGTTACCATCAAATTATGGTTGCTGAAGAAGACTGAGAGAAAATAGCTTTCATCACTCCCTGGGGAACTTTCTGCTACAGACGACTGTCCTTCGGCCTCATCAATGCCGGAGCCACATATCAGCGAGCCATGATGGCCCTGTTTTATAATATGATGCATAAGGAAATAAAGGTCTATAAGGATGACTTTATCATCAAATCTCAGAAAGAGGACGATCACATTGACCATCTCAGGAAGCTGTTCAACAGGTTGCACAAGTACAACCTCAAGCTGAATCCAGCCAAATGTGCTTTTGGCGTCAAATCAGGCAAGCTGTTAGGATTCCTAGTGAGGAATAGAGGCATTGAGCTGGATCCTGCCCATATTAAAGCCATCACTAAGATGCCAGTACCTCAAACAGAAAAGGAGATACGCGGGTTCCTGAGAAGGATCAATTTCATAAGCCGATTCATTTCCCAGCTCACAGCAACTTGTGAATCTATCTTCAAGCTACTAAGGAAGAATTCCTCCGCCAAATGGATTGAGGATTGTTCGAAAGCCTTCCACGCCATCAAGAAGCAGTTGATCAAAGCACCAGTCTTGGTACCCCCAAGGGACAGAGTTCCCCTGTTTATGTACTTGTCTGTCAATGCCAACGCCATGGGCTGCATGCTAGGACAAAAAGATGATAGTAGCAAAGAGAGAGCTATCTACTACATCAGCAAAAGACTCAGCAGCGGTGAACAGAAATACACCCTGATCGAGAAAACCTGTTGTGCGTTAGTATGGGCCTCCATGAGATTGCAACACTATTTTCATGGGCACACGACCCACCTCATCTCCCGTATGGATCCGTTGAAATACATATTCAACAAACCAATGTTGAATTGTCGACTGTCCAAATGGCAGTTAATCCTCCAACAGTTTGACATTGTCTACGTGACTCAGAAGTCCATCGAAGGTCAAAGCCTTGCAGATCAACTAGCCGAAGCACTGTCAGGAGGATTTGAACCCCTGGAAACTTATTTCTCGGATGATGGGATTATGACAATTCAGCAAAGTCTTCAATAAAATGCAGTCCAACCGTTGAAAATGTATTTTGATGGAGCAGTAAACATAGAAGGTGCCGGAGTTGGGGCAGTCCTTATCTCTGCTACAGGAGAACACTATCCTGTGGCTACCAAATTGTAGTTTGTCAACACCAACAATATAGCTGAGTATGAAGGCTGCATAATGGGGTTAAAATTAGCCCAATCCATAGGTGTCAAACATCCATTGGTCTTTGGAGACTCTGAATGGGTTATCAGGCAGACCACTGGGGTATATCACACCAAAGAACTGCATTTGCTGCCTTATCATTGGCAGGTCGTCAAAATATCCATGGAGTTTGAAGATATAACTTTCATCCATATTCCTCGGGGTACGAATGACTTCGCTGATGCCTTGGCGATGTTGGCTTCTTTTTGATCCGCATATTCGATAGGAGTGGGATTCCAGATATCAAATTCACTAGACAAAGGACCCCGACATACCAGAATTACATTGGAGAAGTATCAGATGAGATTCCTCCTATCAAGCAGCCTTGGTATCAAGACATCAAGGAATATCTCTGAGATTGATCTACACCCGTTGGAGCAAGTTAATCCGAACGAAAGTGGCTTCACAAGATGGATATAAAGTTCTATTTGAGCAGAGACGTACTATATAAAAGGGACGTTGTAATAGGGCTCTTAAGATGCCTTGATAAAGAGCAAGCCTAGAGATTGATGGATGAAGTCCACGGTGGAATCTGTGGTCCACACATGAGCCGTCATCTACTGGCCAAGAAGATATTAAGAACCGGCCATTATTGGATCTCTCTCAAAGCTGACTGCGACGACCACGTCAAGAGGTGCTACCAATGCCAAATCTATGGAAATGCCATACACGCTCCTCCAAATGAGCTTCATAATATGAGTTCGCCATGGCCTTTCTCCATGTGGGGAATGGATGTGATAGATCCAGTAGAACCTAAATCTAGCAATGGACATTGATTCATCTTCACCATGATCGATTACTTTACCAAGTTGGTTAAAGCTGCCTCTTTTTCCAAAGTCACCAAAGAGGTAATTATTGGTTTCATCAGAAACAATGTCGTCTGTCGATATGGACAACCGAAGGTGATCGTATCTGATAACGCTAAGAATTTAAACAATTAAATGATGAGAGAACTGTATAGCAAGTTCCACATCAAGCATCTCAATTTCGTCATCTATCGGCCCAAGATGAATGGTTCTGTTGAAGCGGCCAATAAGAACATCAAGAAAATTATGTAGAAAATGTCCGTCAATCACAAAGAATGGCCTGACCTGTTGCCTCTAACTCTGTTAGCATACATGATTTTAATGCGCACTTCTATTAGGGCTACCCCCTATTCATTGGTCTAGGGCATGGAAGCAGTCCTTCCCATAGAAGTAGAAATGGAGTCCCTGAGAGTGTTAATAAACGCTTAAATGAAAGAAGACCAGTGGTTACAAGAGTGGTACCATCAACTGCCCTTGATAGATGAAAAGAGTTGATGGTACCACTCTTGTAACCACTGGTCTTCTAACCACTGAATGAGTTGATGGTACCACTCTTGTAACCACTGCTCGATCATTCTTTGCTGATATAGTTGTAGCCGTGGAAAATAGTTGTAGCCACTGCCGTGGAAAGTCCGATTACGACAATTCAAAGAGAACGACTTGGTATTGAAGAAAGTCCTGGCCAATCAAGACGAAGCCAAAGGAAAGTTCACCCCAAATTGGGAAGGCCCTTTTATTGTCAATGAGGTGTTGACATGAGGAGCTATCAGTTGCAAGAGATGGATGGGAGCGAATTTCCCCAACTCATCAACTCAAACACCATAAAAAGGTACTATGTCTAAAATACATGCATACCAGCATCCTGGTCCTGCGAATCAAATTAGTTCATCTTTCACTAAAAGACGGAACTACGAATGACCTGATCTCCCTCGGCCTGGGAGTACGTAGGCAGTAATTTTTGGTGCGGTCAAACCAAACAAAAACTTAAAAACTCATCAAACTAAACTCAAAAGAGACACTTCTCAAGCCTCTCCCATACAAGAACGAACTACGAATGACCTGATCTCCCTCAGCCCGAGAGTACGTAGGCAGCCATTCACGTTGCGATTTAACCTTTAAGAAAATACAAAAAACCAATAAAAAAATAGTCCCAAGACAACGAAACCATATAAAACCTAAATCCTATCAAGCCTTCATGGTCAACAGGCCCATCCGAGATATCCTCTGACATCCCACTGTCAATCCATCAAGGAGAAGCTCATAATACATCAACAACAGCAAGTCATGAAAGAAGTGGTAATCACTCAGCAATGACAATACATATCTAACAGGGAAGTGAATCAAAATATATTTCTCTGATATATAATATTGTTTGACATATACAATGTGTCCTGTACATGACAAAAATGGCTGATCTAGTATGTGCAGGAAAAACAAAGCTAGCCTATAGACCCATAGACAAGTCAGACAGCAATGCCAACATGGCATCTCGCTCTGAAGATAGAGGAGCCGCTACAAGCGCAATACCCTCAACCTCTATACGAGCCAGAACATCCACAACCATCTGCATAGTGGCACTGTGATCATCAATGTAAACACTCATATCGGCAACCAAGCCATGGGTATATGATCGGAGAGTAGTACTATCAGTAATGTGGAAATCTCGGGAAGCTATGGCCTCATCCCTCTCTGCAAAAGCAGCATCCCGGGCAATCAAAGTCTCCTCAATCTTGACAAAAGCATCATCTCGAGAAGATCAAGCCTTATCTCTCTCAACTAATGTCGTATCCCGAGTGGCTCGAGGCTCGTCTCTATCAGCAAAAGCTGTGTGTCTGCCAGACAGGGCAGTCAACATCAGCGCCCTAGCTTGATCTCTCTCGAAGGTCATCCTAGCTAGTGAATCTGCTAAAGCTGGATCTGTCCCTGCAGGGATGATCGGCGGGTCACTAACTAAGGCTGCAGTCAGATCCATAAATAAATCATCCTCCGTAAGAGAATCAGGATCCTCCATAGGCTCCTCCTCATCTAAATCCACAACTGGAGCTGACTGGATGAATGTAGCTGATGCTATATCGATCTCGAACCATGCCGAATACTCTAGAGAACGATCCGGATGGCTAGTAGAGAAATCATCCCTCTCCCTATGAGTCCAACACTCATAAATCCTGATCAAGTCGGCTGATGACATAGAAGAAGCTGACATTCGCTGATCAATAGCCCCCTCAAACTGATGCAGGCTCTGGAACTGATCAAACTGTCCCATAACTTCCAACGGATGATAAGTGGTCACCCCTCTTAATCCCTCTAGGGGCAAGTAGTCTATGCCAGATGCATGGGTGATGAAGCTATAAGGGGAGACTAGCCCTGAGCATAGCAGAATCGAAAAAGGATGCTCAATATCTAACAGAAAAGCTGACCAGGTCTCTATATTCGAACACTCCATCGGCTGAACGGAGTATGGCATGGCTATCTCATGGGTGAAATAATACCCCTGGTGTCTGAAGAAGCCAATCGGACGCAAGTGGGACATGAGCCACATGCACAACAAGACAGAGCTACCTCTAAAAAACCCATCTGGATGGGTATGGCAATAGGTAGTTGACCTCAGTGTCTCATCCAATATCATTGGCAGAATGGTGCAACCCTGTCTAAGGGCCCGAACCACGACCATCAATCCGACGTCCAAGTGGTCCAAAGGTAGTGGCATATAAATGTAGGTTGCAATGCACATTAACAAGATGTCTACACTGGCGAGCTGCCACTCATCTACCGAAATGATAAAATCCCAGAATATCGCACGTAGCTGTCTAGCCGGCCGAAGCGATCAATCAGAAAGTCTATGGATATCACATGTGATAGTAGTGTGCATACAAGCCAATCATGTATGATGATAAAGCACATACTTTGTAAATAATCTTATTTATTTATTAATAAAATATTTATTTATTAAAGGCATTTAATTATCTACATGGTGCTGTTTTTATAATATGTAAATAACCCATAGTTTTAAGCAATGCTTTTAGAATCATGATGTTGATCATGCTAATGAGATCTAAATTCTTAGAAAGCTTTAAAACTAAAATAGTTCCCAATCGTGGGATTACTAAAAAGGGGATTAGTAAATCCGAATAGATTGGTACATATGTTGCTTGCTCATTGGATGAGGATGACTGATCTCATGGTCATTTGTGTGGAGACACTAAAGCAAGTATGTAGGTGCTTATTGGAGAATAAGTTCACTGAACGTGACTCGCTATGGAATACCTAATGGAGTTTTACTCGCCTGTCAATAGGAATTCCTAATGTGATAGTAGTACATGTAATCCTTGGACTTGAGATCATCATAGTATCTTGTATGTAACAAATTATACTTTGACTAATTCCTTAAGGCCTTTTAAGGCATATATAGGGTATGCTTGGGTGTAATGAGTTACATATGGAGATAATGAATGATCAATAAAGAATCTACCACCTCTAGTAAAAGAGGAGATATGTCCTATGTGATTCGTTAAATGACAACCCAGGAATCCTTGGCCAAGGTAGAATGAAATTAGAAAGAGGTTTCTAATTTGCATTATTTGGAGTTGTGCATTTTCTAATCGAAATACATATGATTAAATTAATTAAGACTTGACAGTAAATCCATGTCTTATATTTAATTGGGACATTGTATGGTGGAAGGATTGAATTGTACGGTAACTATTAACTCACAGGTTCTTTTATGATTAATGTTGAAATCTATATTATCTGGAAAGTCGTTGATCGCTAGGGAGGCTTATCCCTATTGTAGAATAAATGTTATTTATTTAAATAGATTATTAGTTTAATTTATTTATTTAAATAAGATTAGAATTGTTCTAATTGATTTATTCACAACCGGTTTAATATGGAGAACCTAAAGGGTCACACCATAAAAGGAAGAAGAATTATTTAAGAAGAAAATGGCATGATAGTAATAATGCATTAAGTATAATTAATTTAATCTATGATGTTAGAATAAATTAAATAGCTTAATGTTTATTATTTAATATTTTAGAAATATTAAATATAAATTAATAAGAGGAGTCTTATTAATATTATTATTATTATTATTATTTTAATTCTAAAGGAGTTTAGGAATTAATATAATATCAGTACTCTCTCTCAATCCTAATAAAGATTAGGATATAAATTAATTAAAAGTATTTAATTAATTAATTAAATAAAACCCTATTCTAATTGGATTAGGAGGGTTAACCTAATATCTATATAAGAGAGTCTTATATCAGAAATAAGGGATGTGAAATTTTCCAAGAGTTGGGAGTATACATATTCTATAGAAATAGAAACAAGGGTTAAGCCAATAACCCATCTTCTTGAGTTCTTCATCTTCCTTGGTGGATCACCGTTAGAGGCCAAACATTTGGGTGGCTGACATTATTCAAGGGAAGGAGCCACTATCAGAGGAATCAAAGGAATCAAAGGAGTAGAACTTGTACCTGAGGAAGCTTAGATCTTCAAAGGTATAATTCTATGTTCTCTCTTTTCTGTTATTGATAACAAGCACAAAGCATGATCATGGTTATGGGTTTGTATAAATTTTGAAAACCTAGTTTTTACGCTTCCGCCCTATTTATGTGATTTGATTGCATGATTGCGTTACATACAAACCCAACAGTGGTATCAGAGCCTAACTTTGTGCTAATTATCAATTTTATAATTCCATGTATGAATTGATGTGAAAATTGGATCGTTTTTCTGGACAAAAATCGTTTTCTGCAAGTTTCTGCGGCGAACAGCGCAGCTGCGCAGCTGCCCAGTTCATTACTGGCGCAGCTGCGCCGGTCTGCAAAAACTGCTGCTTCCATCTACCTGCGCAGCTGCGCAGCTACCCAGTTCATTACTGGCGCAGCTGCGCCAGTACCTGGACAGACCCTGAAAATTAATTTTAATTAATTAAATAAACTGTTTATTTAATTGATAAAGTTTTAAAATAAAGAAGTTTATTTTATCTGAAATATGATTTCAGAATGCTAAAATTAAAGGAGTTTAATTTGGATTTATTTTTGATTAAAATAAAAGAGTTTATTTTGTTTCAAAAATAAAATTTAGCAAAACTTTTGTCCATTAAATAACATCGATCCATATATGGAATAGCATTGTTATTCATGAGATGAATGGATATTTATTGATGCATATGTTGATGTGTATGATAATAAATGGGGTTGATTATGGACTATGACCAATGTGATTGGATTTTATTTTGGATGAATGCTTGAATGTATGGGTTTTATAAAATGGGGTCTGCGTACCTCGTCTTCTCTAGTTTTATTCTCGATGTAAATTCTATCTCCTTTCTATGTACTTCCCCTTGACTGCTGATCAAGGTTTCCATTTAATTTTAAATAGTTAATGTAATAGAGATAGTTAGAATTATTTTGAAGAAATTGGAGACCAAGGAGCGAGGAGCGCGTGAAGACCCGTTTGTATGGAGCCCGGGTTTAAATGTAATAGTTACATTCAAAATTTAAATTCTTGCACTCCTAGGTTTGACCTTTTGGTTCACTTGGTGGCTCTAGTGAACCAAACTAGAATAAAAGTCCATAATCAATCCGGGTAGAATATAATATTCTATATTGCCTGCTAAATATTATATATATTATATTTTATACAAACATGCTTCGCATGTTTAATAAAATGACGCGTATTTTATATATATATGTGCATGCGCGCTTAAAAAGATGAGACAAATAATAACAAACCCCTCAAAGAAATAATATTAAGTCTGAAGCGTTCAAATGATATTTGGAATATCGAACGTCGCCTTCTAGCATGATTAGTTAATAGAGTATTAAATATTTAATATGAGTTTGTTGTGCTATCCACAAGGCGAGTATTGAATATTTAAGATGTTAATTAATCACATTTGATGCTTATCAAGAAAATTGAACGATCTAGTCTTGTTGTGCTATCCACAAGGACGAAAATTTTTCTTTTTTGAATTTATGGAAGTGCTAGGCTGGACTTAACTTAAATCATTTTAGTTCGGATGTGCACACACATGACCATTATGATTTAAGAGGCAAAATAAAAGGAGTTACATGGTGATGTAATTGACAAGAGTTGTCTACCTATTTATTTGTATATCGCTTGTTGTGCTATCCACAAGGTTATATACATTTGAAATGGGATCCTTAATCTCACTAGCAAATCTTTAATTAGATGTTGCCGAACTATATGAGTGAGGGTAATATAGTTTGATGAAAATAGTGGGAGATACCAATTTAAAATAAAGACCTAAATTTATTTTGGTATGCAAAGTTAATAAAATGAATGTTTGCTAAAATGTTGTCTTTTCACATGCAGAATTTTAAAAATGTCAAAATCACTAATCTCACTACGAAGCATACTTGATGCAAATAAGCTTACCGGCCCGAATTATGAGGACTGGCTAAGAAATCTGAGAATTGTTCTCACTGCTGAAAAGATTTCTTATGTCCTAAATTCCACTATCCCTGAATCTGTTTCAGAAACAGCCTCTGAGGAAGAGATTGCCACTTTCAATAAGTGGCAAGATGATGCATCTGTGGCTCAATGCATCATGCTCGCATCCATGAATAACGAGCTTCAGCGTCAGCACGAAAAAATGGATGCTCCTGCTATGCTGCTTCACCTCAAGGAGTTGTATGGTGAACAGAGTAGGACTGCTAGATATGAGATATCTAAGGAGCTCTTCCGATCTCGGATGACCGAGGGCACTGCCGTCGAGACTCATGTTCTGAAGGTAATCAATTTGATTGAACGCCTTGGACAGCTTGGGTTCGTCATGGATGGGGAGTTGAGTCAAGACTTGGTCTTGCAGTCACTCCCTGAGACCTTCTCGCAGTTTGTGGTTAATTTTCACATGAATAAACTAGATGTCAGCTTACCTAAGCTGCTTAACATGCTGAAAACTGCAGAAGGTCACTTCTCATCCAAGAAGAACCATGTCTTGATGGTGGATTCTTCCAATAAAAGGAAGAGGCCCAAGGTGTCTTCTGAAAAGAAGAAATCTAAGAAGGCTAAGGGAAAAGGGAAAGAAAAGGAGCAAAAGAAACCTGAACCAGCTAAAGAAATGTGCTTTCATTGCAATGAGCCGGGACATTAGAAGAGGAACTGCAAGAAGTTTCTAGCAGAGAAGAAGCTTGGAGAAGCTTCGACTTCCAATCAAGGTTTGTTTATGATTGAAATTAATTTTTTTGAAAGTCATAATTCTACTTGGGTATTGGATACCGGCTGTGGTTCTCACATATGTAATACTGTGCAGGGACTGGTCAGAAGTAGAAAGCTGAACAAAGATGAGGTGATCCTACGAGTGGGAAATGGAGCAAAAGTTGCTGCATTAGCTGTAGGAACTTATTGTTTAGCAATGCCTTCGGGCAAATCCATTTATCTTAATAATTGTTATTATGTTCCGAATATTATTAAAAAAATATTATTTCAATTTCTGTATTGGATATGGAAGGTTTTGACGTTATTATAAAGAACAATGGTTGTTCTATTTATAAAGACGATGTTTTATATGGTATTGGAAATTTTCGAAATGGACTTTATACACTTGACTTGCAAGAAAATATATTTCAAATTGAACAAATTAAGAAAAGGAAAAGAGATGATATTAATTATACCTATATGTGGCACTGTAGACTCAGTCATATCAATGAAACAAGATTATCCAAGTTGCATAAAGATGGGCTCCTCGCGCTATCTGATTATGAATCATATCCAACTTGTGAATCTTGTCTCATGGGTAAAATGACTAAATCTCCTTTTAGTGGAAAAAGGGAGAGAGTTACAGAGTTGTTGGCATTGATTCACACAGACGTTTGTGGACCTATGACAACAAGTGCACGGGGTGGGTATTCTTATTTTATTACTTTCACTGATGATCACTCAAGATTTGGATATGTGTATTTAATGAAATACAAATCAGAATCATTTGAAAAGTTTAAAGAGTTCAGAAGTGAAGTAGAGAAACAAACGGGCAAGAGTATTAAGATACTTCGATCAGATCGAGGTGGAGAATACTTAAGCAGTGAGTTTCTCAATTGTCTCAGAGAAAATGGTATAATCTCACAATGGACTCCTCCAGGTACACCACAGTTAAATGGAGTATCTGAAAGGAGAAATCGAACACTGTTGGACATGGTTCGATCCATGATGAGTTTTACCGACCTTCCAATTTCCTTCTGGGGATATGCCCTAGAAACGGCTGCATACCTACTTAACAAGGTACCTACCAAATCCGCCCCAAAGACTCCATATGAGATGTGGAAATGGAGGAAACCAAATCTTAAGCATGTTAAGACTTGGGGTTATCCAGCTTATGTCAAAAAGTTTGAAAATGATAAGCTACAGACTAAATCCGATAAGTGTAGATTTGTGGGATACCATAAAGAAACCGTAGGGTATTATTTCTATCATCCAACTGATCAAAAGGTGTTTGTTGCGAAACATGCTACCTTCTTGGAGAAAGAGTTTATCCATGAAGGGGTCAGTGGGAGTAAGATATATCTTGAAGAAGTTCAAGAACCACAAGTTACCACGGATCAAAGTCAGGTACCTAACCAAGTAGAAGAACCTACTGTACCACACCATGTTCGTAAATCTGAAAGAGTACCGAAGATACCTGAGAGGTATGGATTCGTTATAGAGGATGACGATGAGGTACACATCATGAATGATGATGATCCATTAAATTACGAACAGGCTATGAGTAATAAAGACTCAGGGAAATGGCTTGAAGCCATGAAATCTGAAATGGACTCCATGTATGAAAACAAAGTATGGTCTTTGGTTTCACCACCTCAAGGTATTAAACCTATTGGGTGTAAATGGGTTTTTAAGAAAAAGACTGGAGCAGACGGAAAGGTAGAGACCTATAAGGCCCGACTGGTTGCAAAAGGTTTCAAACAAAGACAAGGAGTTGACTATGATGAAACCTTCTCACCAGTAGCCATGCTCAAGTCCATTCGGATTTTGCTTACGATTGCAGCTTACAACGACTATGAGATCTGGCAGATGGACGTGAAAACGGCCTTCCTCAATGGGAAACTTGAGGAGGATGTGTATATGACACAGCCAGAGGGATTTATTTCAAAAGTTGGAACAAATCAAGTCTGTAAGCTACAACGATCCATTTATGGGTTGAAGCAAGCTTCTCGTAGATGGAACATTCGTTTTGATGAGACAATCAAAGAGTTTGATTTTATCAAAAACGAGGATGAACCATGTGTATACAAGAAGGTTAGTGGGAGCGCAGTATCATTCCTTGTATTATATGTTGATGATATATTACTGATAGGGAATGACATTCCTATGTTACAATCCATTAAAATCTGGTTATCTAAAAACTTCTCTATGAAGGACTTGGGTGAAGCATCCTATATTTTGGGGATAAAGATCTATAGAGATAGATCTAAAAGGATGCTCGGCTTATCCCAAGGAACGTACATTGATACAATGCTAAAGAGGTTTAGCATGGAAGATTCCAAAAGAGGTCTCATGCTGATGAGCCATGGAATACATCTCTCTAAGAAACAGGCCCCAAAGACACCTGAGGAGAGAGACCGTATGAGTAAGATCCCTTATGCTTCTGCAATAGGATCTATCATGTACGGTATGATATGTACTAGACCGGATGTTGCTCACGCACTTAGTGTAACAAGCAGATACCAGTCGAATCCAGGAGAAGAGCACTTGAAGGTAGTGAAAAATATCCTAAAGTACTTGAGAAGGACTAAAGATATTTTTCTTGTCTACGGTGGGTCTGAATTAAAACTCGAGGGATTCACGGACTCAAGTTTTCAAACAGACCAAGATGACAGTAAATCTATTTTAGGGTATGTGTTTACCTTGAACGGAGGTGCAGTGAGTTGGAAGAGTTCCAAGCAGCAAACGATTGCTGATTCAGTGACAGAGGCAGAGTATATAGCTGCAAGTGAAGCTGCAAAGGAAGCTGTTTGGATGAAGAAGTTCATAACTGAACTTGGTGTGGTTCCTAGCATTGGAGAAGCAGTTCCCGTATACTGTGACAACACCGGAGCGGTTGCACAGGCTAAGGAACCCAGGTCTCATCAGAAATCTAAACACGTGTTGCGGCGATTTCACTTGATCAGGGAGATCATTGAAAGAGGAGACGTCACCTTGGAGCGTGTAGACTCTCAAGACAACATTGCAGATCCATTTACTAAAGCTTTAACACAACAACAGTTTGATCGTCTCTTAGAGAAGATGGGTATGAGATACCATGGCGGTTGGCTTTAGTGCAAGTGGGAGATTGATAGTAGTGTGCATACAAGCCAATCATGTATGATGAAAAAGCACATACTTTGTAAATAATCTTATTTATTTATTAATAAAATATTTATTTATTAAAGGCATTTAATTATCTACATGGTGCTGTTTTTATAATATGTAAATAACCCATAGTTTTAAGCAATGTTTTTAGAATCATGATGTTGATCATGCTAATGAGATCTAAATTCTTAGAAAGCTTTAAAACTAAAATAGTTCCCAATCGTGGGATTACTAAAAAGGGGATTAGTAAATCCGAATAGATTGGTACATATATTGCTTGCTCATTGGATGAGGATGACTGATCTCATGGTCATTTGTGTGGAGACACTAAAGCAAGTATGTAGGTGCTTATTGGAGAATAAGTTCACTGAACGTGACTCGCCATGGAATACCTAATGGAGTTTTACTCGCCTGTCAATAGGAATTCCTAATGTGATAGTAGCACATGTGATCCTTGGACTTGAGATCATCATAGTATCTTGTATGTAACAAATTATACTTTGACTAATTCCTTAAGGCCTTTTAAGGCATATATAGGGTATGCTTGGGTGTAATGAGTTACATATGGAGATAATGAATGATCAATAAAGAATCTACCACCTCTAGTAAAAGAGGAGATATGTCCTATGTGATTCGTTAAATGACAACCCAGGAATCCTTGGCCAAGGTAGAATGAAATTAGAAAGAGGTTTCTAATTTGCATTATTTGGAGTTGTGCATTTTCTAATCGAAATACATATGATTAAATAAATTAAGACTTGACAGTAAATCCATGTCTTATATTTAATTGGGACATTGTATGGTGGAAGGATTGAATTGTACGGTAACTATTAACTCACAGGTTCTTTTATGATTAATGTTGAAATCTATATTATCTGGAAAGTCGTTGATCGCTAGGGAGGCTTATCCCTATTGTAGAATAAATGTTATTTATTTAAATAGATTATTAGTTTAATTTGTTTATTTAAATAAGATTAGAATTGTTCTAATTGATTTATTCACAACCGGTTTAATATGGAGAACCTAAAGGGTCACACCATAAAAGGAAGAAGAATTATTTAAGAAGAAAATGGCATGATAGTAATAATTCAGTAAGTATATTTAATTTAATCTATGATGATAGAATAAATTAAATAGATTAATGTTTATTATTTAATATTTTAGAAATATTAAATATAAATTAATAAGAGGAGTCTTATTAATATTATTATTATTATTATTATTTTAATTCTAAAGGAGTTTAGGAATTAATATAATATCAGTACTCTCTCTCAATCCTAATAAAGATTAGGATATAAATTAATTAAAAGTATTTAATTAATTAATTAAATAAAACCCTATTCTAATTGGATTAGGAGGGTTAACCTAATATCTATATAAGAGAGTCTTATATCTGAAATAAGGGATGTGAAATTTTCCAAGAGTTGGGAGTACACATATTCTATAGAGATAGAAACAAGGGTTAAGCCAATAACCCATCTTCTTGAGTTCTTCATCTTCCTTGGTGGATCACCGTTAGAGGCCAAACATTTGGGTGGCTGACATTATTCAAGGGAAGGAGCCACTATCAGAGGAATCAAAGGAATCAAAGGAGTAGAACTTGTACCTGAGGAAGCTTAGATCTTCAAAGGTATAATTCCATGTTCTCTCTTTTCTGTTATTGATAACAAGCACAAAGCATGATCATGGTTATGGGTTTGTGTAAATTTTGAAAACCTAGTTTTTACGCTTCCGCCCTATTTATGTGATTTAATTGCATGATTGCGTTACATACAAACCCAACAACATGTCCTACAATAATCTCCTCAGTGATAACTCGACGTCTTATACCCGACATTATCATAAATTATCTCCGTATATCACTGATGGCTGTACGAGCGCAAGGTAAATCCAGTGCCAAGCCTGTAAGACGCTCATACTCCTCTAAGGTAGGAGTCAACTCATGGAGCCTGAAATGGAAAACCTGTCGATCAGGTATCCAGCATGATAAGATGCCATCCATAAACCTATACGGAACCTAAAAAGATAAAATAACTAGAGAATGCCCTAGCATCTGGTCTACTGTCCCTCTGGCTGTGAGGGGCAGACTGTCATACCACGACTTCAATGAAGATGCCAACGAGGACGGTGGCGAGTGCTCAATACGGCTGACGGTGGAGGACATCTGTATCACCGTATCACAAGACCATCCAGGGGTCAAATCTGAACTCATCTATCAAAATGCATACCCATGACATAATACATGTATAATGACAATGATAAACATGATGCAATAGATAGGAAAATATTATTCATATCTACAATAAACTATCTACTACAAGCATCATCTCTGTCTAATATTAAAGTGCAAAATAGAACGTATTTGGATATGGGGAACAATCCCCCAACTACTAACAATGACCTATCAAAATGGGGCACAGCCTCTTAACAGCCAAAACAGTGGCCTATCAAAAGATATAGCTACGATAGCTATCCAAAAAGATCCAAAATATCTACACTTAGGCTGTTAACTTGCTCCATCTCCTTCGTGGACACAAAGTCTCGGCAATCAGGAATGTCAGGGCGGTACAAGGGAGGATCAACCCCTGTATAACTGCTAGAAAATGAACATGTGGATAGGCCCGCTTCGGAGCTTGATGGATCAAAAGAAGATGCTTCTGATGGATCTCTGAAAAGATGCCTAATAAACAAATGAGCTATCTCCAATTGCTGGGTCAGTCCTGTAATCTGGCCCAAGTGAGTAGGCTCCCTGAGATAAGCTATCCAGTCTGTCATCATCACAGACCCGGGCACCATATCTGACATGAACTGGGTGGCACAAGTCTGAGCCCCAATAGTGCTAGGACTCCACCAGCTGCTGAATGCCTCCTGGCTGTATGGACCCTCTGACAAGGTAAAGCCATCTACGCCCTCCATCAAAATGTTTGTGAGTGGCTGAACTAGTGGCCAATGATGCTAAGTAGGAGGAACAATGGGAATGTGGATCTGCCCCATGATGCTCCTGATAGCACGCTCTCCTAAATAGATCTCCCAACCTCCCTTTATCAAAAATGGGACTCTACAGGTCGACAATGCAAACTCCCGACTAGTGGGGAAACCGCCGTCAAACCCGACTGTCAAAAAGTTTGAGGTATACGGTGTGACGCCCCCAAATTCGGGTCCCTTCTATTACCTCGGATCCGGTGCAGTCACGATACTACTATCGTCAAACTATTACATCTTTTAATCATTAGTAAAAGAATACAGCTTTGTTTATTACAATTTAGAATATAAATTCTATTTATATCCAAGATCTCGGCTTTACATCATATTCGATGTTATTAAAATGCAAAATAATTTAAACTTTTCAATATCCTTTGAATAAATTCATCTTATTGATTTCATAACTTTGAATCAATTACATATCCTTGAATCACACTATATTATGATTCGCTCTACACAATTTTTGTATAAACGTTTACAACTCAACTTGATATCCTCTATGTATTAACTAATACATCTTTACAGTACGACAAGTTTTAAACAACGTATATAATTATCAAGTACAACTCTTAGAACCTAAACAGGGTTCAAACGATAATCTAAAAAGTATTCTTCATTGCGATACTATCTATCTTTATCAATCAAGAAGCACGAAATCTTTACCGTGAATCCTTAACCTGCAAAAGTGGTTATTTGCAAGAGTGAGCTCGACAGCTCAGCAATTCTAACAATTTTCATGCATCACATAGCATACAACATCATACTCAGTTCATGCATTTATAAACAATTTATATTTACTACGCATGTTACTTTCACATAACAAGTATATCATCAAAGATCAACTTTCAATCTCATTTATATCTCATATACAGTTCATATATAAGTTCACATTATTACAGCATAATATAATTCAACTAACAGTTATTGAATTCATATATCAAATAAGAACTGAAAGACTTGCCTGATTCGTAGTTTAACAACTACGACTTAACTGCTTATAAATATCTGCACTTCGTGTAGTCCTACATAGTTATATTAATCATAGAGATCACACTTATCAGTTATACACTTCCATACATTCTCAATATAATAATTAGTATTACATTGTCATCTAACTTGGTTCTTAGAACCTTTGTCTCACTTTCTTATTGTATTATTAGATTAACTATGTAAGTATACGTATACTTTAACCATACGTACTTACTACCATTCTTCATATACACATGCCTGTCTACCAGTAATCTATTTACATATAGCTAGTGTAGTCCATCTTTTGAGTTAATCATTCTCATATATCATTACTAACACATAAGATCACAACAAATAGCAAGCATACTTTTTTTAGCATTTTATAGCATTATTATAAGTTAACTGTCAAATCGGATTCAAGTATCAACATGTGATCTTACATAGCACGTATACATATTAAAGTATACTTTCATGCTCGTTCAACCTTTTCACGTTTAATTTACATGATATAGGTCCTAAGTTAATACCCGTAAAAACTTAAGTCCATTCAAGGCTATAAAGTCATAAAGTCTAACATGCTCACTTTTTAAACACATGTGGTATTCATATACTTTGTATTAGGCATACTCATGAATAATTATATCACATTCATGCAACTAACACCGTTTTGTTTTGAAAACATGCTTCGTTTATGTTTCACTCGAATCACAACACCTAATCATGGTATATATACATGTAGGATACATGATCGAGTCTACGAGTACTATCAAACATGTTTACAAATATCAGAATTAAAATCTCAATATACATGTCAAGACTTACATGCAAAATGTATACTTTCACTAGTAAATCTCACTAATAGGGTCTAATACGTCCATGCTATCTAGATTCATGTGTTAACATGTTCGACACACATTTCTAAGTCATCTAAACATGCTCGCAAAAATTGGAATGCGTATATAGTATTTACATATCAAGATCCACCTTCAAAACTTGCATTTTTTTGTTAAAAATGTTCACTAACGAGGTCCGGCATGCTCATGTTATATCACGAAACATATATTCGTAAGTTAATACGCTTCTCATGCATTCCTAAATCATATAGTCATGCTTGAAAAATCAGAATGTCGACATGGTTCGTGTAAGTCATTTTAGTTTACAAAACTTTAAGTTTACTTCAACGCTCTATGTCGTTTCATTAATCTTGCATGCAATCATAGCAACGTGGGTGCATATCATGTTAATATACTCATATAGGCATGTTAAACCTTCTAGCATGCTTGCTTAAACTATCGTAGTCACTATCCCTTAACAGAACCTGCAGCAGACTGCAGAAAAATTTTCAAGTCTCAGGGCCCGGCGCAGCTGCGCCGCTGGCCGGCCAGAGATAGAGACTGTTCTGCTTCAGCAGAAACTCAAGCCCAACTCAAAATTTTCATAGCAATTTGATTTAAAGCATGTCACATTGCATACTAACATGTTACTAAGTCTATATAACAACTATATAAGTGTTCTACAACCCAATTACAATCCAATTTGGCATAATCAAGATTTAAAACTTTGACAATAAACAAAATGGAGAATAAGGATGAAGAACAGGTATTATACCTTCTGCTAAAACGTGAACTGAACTTGCTGCTATACTATCAATGTATTCTCCCTCTTAATACTTAAGTGAAATCTCAGCAATGGAATAAGAAGAAGAGAGCTTATATTTATAGCAAAACAATTACACAGACAATGCATTTGTTCTTCAATTTAAACCAACGTGACTTAGGATTGCATGTTGGTTATGAAAGAGTAGGTAATTGGTGGTTGAATTCCATCATCACACCCACTCCCCATTACATGATGAGATATGAAGTTATGAAATGTTTGCTGAAATTGAGAAGGAGATAGAGTAGGCTAGCTTCTTGTGTTCACGTGAGAGGAAATGTGCCTCTCATTATGGGACAATGCTTAATAAACTCAGCATTGTATTCCTTTGTGCAACATACATATGTATATTACATATATTCCTACATCAATGTATAATTGTACACTTAGGTTATAAATGAACTACAAGTGTAATTCCCAATTACAATGTATCAAGTAAGGTTACACATAGATATACATCACATATAATCCATGTACATCTTATTAACACCGAATATAATTTGATCGAATATTATCATATTACATTGTTTAATTTATTATTAAATTTTATTAATTCAATAATTATTTACAATATATCCATGATATATTATTTTATTGTATACTTATATACACATTGTCACATCGCACTTTATACTTCGTATAACATATAGTTAACTATCATACGTTATACTTTTAATATCGCATGGTTGCACATAGAAATTAATAAATTACTTATCTTATCTTATCAATTAATTAATATTAATATTAATTAATCCCTTCCTCGTAAATCAATTATTAATCTCTATAACAGTTGATGAATATAAATCTTATAATATTTATAATTCATTTATTCATTAATCAATATATTATTAAATAATTACTAGATACTAGTATATTGTCCATAACAATAATTAATATTATAAGACAATATATCTCATTCCTCAGCAATACAATTCCGATTATATCTATAATCAATTTTCTTATTATTATACTATCACTAGTTATAATAATAAATCCTCATACTATAATGACAATTAACGATTAATATAGATTAATTATTTAATTAATAATTTCTCCATCCTTGAATTTAATTAATCGTCGGATCTATTATAGTGCCACACAAGGCTCAATTATGTAAGCTTAGTATTTAATAGGCCTCAAGCTTACAAAATATTACTCTCAATGTCACCTCTTATAATAAGTTCATGATGTAATACCATTACAATGCTTATTTACATGTTCTCTAATTATAGTAAATCTATTACCCTCCTATGGGCAATACCCAATGGTCAAAGAGGAGTTGGTGGCTCCACCAACTACTACTATTCATGGTACTAGCCATTTAGTTAACCATCATTGCTCTCACATGGGCTAACTTGCAAGCTTATGTCTAATAACTTAATGTTATTACCATATGATATGATAGGGTTACATATACACCTAATCATATAATTATATAATCCATATACATTTAACAATACCGAATATATTTTAATTGAGTAGTGTCACACCCCATTTGTAAATTTTATTATTTCAATTATACTTAGCCATTAAAATAATTATTAACAACAATTATTTATTTAGTTTAATTTAATATCCTTTATGAAGTACACATTAGTGTACCACACATAACACATTGCCATATAGGTCCATTTATGTAACGCACGTGACTCATTTCACTTTACCATATAGTTTCCTAGATTATATAGTTTTCTTGAAGTGTTACACTTCATTTCATATTATATAGATGTAGCTACTATATAATTATATATCATTGCACCTAGCAATTAATCCACAAAATAATACTAATTAATTCATTTAATTATTCATTCATAAAATTATTTAATGAATGTTTATTCCACCACTTTGCCACACTAGGCATATCTCACAAGCTCACTATTAAGCTTATTATTACTTCCACCACACTTTAATATTCCTTTTAATATAAGGTTTGTGTGACACATGCGCTCTAATGTCAAGCTACCTTAAATAACTATACACTTATAATATGTATAGCATTTATGCTTAGAATAATTAAGATTTACTCTATTATTATAAAATCTACAATAAAAAATAACTTAAGTTAGTTAATACATTAAAATAACTTAGCTTTCTTTTATTAATTAACTCTCTTGAAAATACATTAGAAATTATGTATTTTGTCATAACATGACATAAAAATATTTTTATCATGTTTTTCTCCCAATATAGGAATTAATTATAATAAAATAATTTACTCATTTTCTCAAGATATTATTTTAATATAATATCTAAGTATTATTAAAATAGTTACATGTATGACACATGTACACCTTTTATATAGAAAATAGGCCATAAGTTTATTTTCTATTATGATATATTGTTTCCAAAAAAATTTCTTTAATCTATACGTTTGACCATATCTCAATATTAATTTAAAGATATACTGGTTTAACAACGTATATCATTAATGTGACGCCCCCAGAATAGGTCCAGTCAACCTAACCCATTCTGAGTCGCCAAATACATGGTACAAAATTCAAATATAAACTTTTATATCACACGGTCGTGCAAAATACGACCACACAACTGTGAGTATCAATACAAATCGTATATAATACGAAATATCAACATTCAAATTCATTCTTTATTTATTACAATTATTATCTCACTATTTTACAAAAATAGCGAGGACTACTACTGCTCTAACTCGGACCATCACTCTGTCCCCCGACTAGTTCCCGCAACATTCTCATTTCCTGAAGAGGACAATAGATGAAAAGGGTGAGCTCAACTAGCCCAGTAAAGAATATTATGACTAAGATAATGGAAAAATAAATTATCATTAGTTTTCAACAATTCAGATAAAATATTATTGACAACAAGTTTTAGATCAATATTCGCAGCGAAAATAATCATTCATTAGAAGAGTTAAGTAGAGAATGAAGTCTACTATCTTCTATGATTTAAAAGTCCATCATCAATATTTTATCCCTGTAACATCAATCAATATATATCGCAATTCAAATATTCATCTTTGCACTACGGGCCAAAGATATTCATTTGTATCACCAGTGGTCATGTTCATCTCAACACCTGTCCATCTTTGCACTACGGCCAAAGATATTCATCAGGTAATCATTCATCTTTGCTCTACAGGCCAAAGATATTCAGTTATATCACCTTTTAGGACTGAGGATGATGAAAAATAATATAAATAACGAATCCAGTGAAATAAAGGATAAGATTATGGATTCGTATTTTAGTATATCCAATTCAAAAATACTTCGTAATAATTAATTGTGGAGCAAAATTTAAGAATAAAGCTCAAAACTTAGATCCAATCAAAGATAAGAACCTTAACAAGTAATTTGGACAAACAGAAGAAACTTTAATTTTTCTGTGAATAGTGCCGTATACGTGAATAGTAACCCCGACGGAAAAAGTAAGAATTTAATAATAAAATTCATGCCAATATTTTGGTATAATGATATTGAAAAGAATAACATTATTTACGAAAGAAAATAACATCCCTTACCGCAAAAGAATAGTACTTCTGACTGGAATATCGGATATAATACCGAAAGAAACATGCACTGAATAGTAATACTCAAAGTATCTAAATACTCACAAAAATACGCTCGATATTATAGAGAGAGAAAACTTCTGATTCTGGTGTGATTTTCAATTCTAACCTAAGCACCCTATTTATAGGAAAAGCTTAAGATGCCAAAATAGACTAAATTAATAAAATAATATTTTTTTTCCAGCCGCCTCAGCCGCCTCGTGAGTTTTGAAAATTCAGAATTTTTCAACAACAACCAAAAGTGAGGCCCACCATTTTATTTAAAAAATATTTATTTTTCGAAACTTCAATAATTAATAATAAATAGCCCTTTTGTCAGAAAAATACAAATTCTATATCTTTTCCATAGAAAATTTAATTCTTTACAACTTTGTAGAAGGAACTTTTTCCAAATTTCAAACATAAATTATCCGAAATCCATAAACGGATGATTTTTCACACCAAAATACTAATAAAAACACATCAGCATTAATTCCTTCCTTTATATTCACAAAATAAATATTTCCTTGTCATATAAATCAATAATTAATTATTCACAAATAATATTACAGAACTACAATATTGACAACCAGGTCGTTCCCAGAAAAAAGAGGGCCTTCCGATAACGACTTCTCCTTACTGGCGCGCAATTAAATAACCCCTCCTAGACAGAACTTCCTTAGACATTGTCAATAATGCTATCTAATAATATTATTCAAATAATATAAATTATTGAGTTGATAATGTGAAATACTGTGCAGTGATAATTATTGAATCAATCATAGCAACGTAGCAATTATTGATATAAAATATCAACGTAGCAATTATTGAACCGATAAAATATCATGAAATTATTGAATCAATAATATAAAATATTGAACAGTAATTACTGTAACAATAATTGAGTAAGTGCCTTCTCACGTAAGAATCAATAATTCAAAATACTGCGCAATACCGTGTGCTACTATGCAACACCGCGTACTACTGTATTTTAACCACTGGGTATTTCAACAGTACTAACGGTAACAACTACGCCGTTATTTATAAAAAGGTTATTTCTGTCGCTTTTTATATCCGACAGTTATTCCGTTGTGGGGCCCACAAATAGCTGCGCCGACGTACGAATATTCCCCGACAACAAAAATATTCCACGACCAAACGAATATTCCCCGACAACAATGAATATTTTATAACCACTTGCTCATTTTGAAATATTTGCACATTTTACCCATAACTTTTCACATTTATCCAATCAACACCTTACTATTTCGAAATAATATATATAAAAAATAAATCTTTATTCATAAAAGTTGGGGTCTTACAACCTCCCCTTTTTATGAAATTTCGTCCTCGAAATTGACGTACGTACCTGGTATGTCGAAAAGGTGAGGATACCTCGCTTTCATTTCCGATTCCAACTCCCAGGTCATTTCCTTAATAGCATGGTTTCTCCACAAAACTTTAACTTGAGGTATAATTTTCGAGCGTAGGACATACTCCTTCCTATCCAAGATCTTGACAGGTACCTCCTCGTACGTTAAATCTTCGGCTATCTCGTCTGGGTCTAACTCAATAATGCGGTTTGGATCTTTCACATATTTACGCAATACGGATATGTGTAAAACATTATGCACACGAGACATGCTTGGAGGTAAAGCAAGTCTACAAGCCACATTTCCTACTCGGACAAGTATCTCAAATGGACCAATGAATCGTGGGTTGAGCTTTCCTCTCTTCCCAAATCTCGTAACTCCTTTCCACGGAGCAACACGTTACAATACATGATCCCCAACATTAAATTCCACGTCCTTTCGATGAAGATCCGCATAACTCTTTTGTCGATCTTGTGCGATTTGTATCCCTTGTCGGATCATTTGGATCTTTTCTGTAGTCATACGTACCAAATACGGTCCCAATAATGTTGCTTCACCCACCTCATCCCAACATACTAGAGAGCGACACTTTGTCCCATACAACGCTTCGAATGGAGCTACGCCTATACTTGCCTGATAACTGTTGTTGTAGGAGAATTCCGCCAATGGTAAGTACTTATCCCAACTCCCTTTGAAGTCTAGAACATAGAGTCTCAATAGATCTTCAAGAGTTTGAATAGTCCTTTCTGATTGTCCGTCTGTTTGAGGATGATAATTTGAACTGAATCGTAAATCCGTGCCCATAGCTTTCTGCAAACTGATCCAAAATCGTGAAGTAAATCTGGGGTCACGATCCGAAACTATGGATACTGGCATGCCATGCAATCTCACAATCTCATTCACGTACATATGAGCAAGACGTTCAAGGGAATAAGTCTCTCGTATCGGCAAGAAATGAGCAGACTTGGTTAATCTATCAACAATAACCCAAATCGCATCTATGCCTTGAGAAACCTTGGGAATACTTGTAACAAAATCCATCGTAATATGTTCCCACTTCCATTTCGGAATCTCCAGTGGTTGCAATGGACCCTTCGGCACTTGATGCTCCGCCTTTACACGTTGACAAGTTAAACACCTCGAGATAAACTCTGCGATCTCTCTTTTCATATTGCTCCACCAAAATGTATGTCGAAGATCACGATACATTTTAGTACTCCCAGGATGGATTGCAAATGGTGTGTTGTGTGCCTCCATCATTATTCTATGCTTCAAGTCAGAATCGTTGGGAACACAAAGTCTGGAGTTGACTCGAAGTATTCCCTCTTCATCGATTCTTGCTTCTGGAATGGCACCTTCTTGCACCTTCTTCTTCATCTTCATCAGCTCCGGATCCGTAGCTTGAGCAGCTTTAACTTTATAAATCAAAGCTGGTTCTACGCATATACTTGACATCATCGCACTCGTTCCCACATATGATCTTCTACTCAACGCGTCAGCTACCACGTTTGCTTTTCCAAGATGGTATTGGATGGTATGATAGTAATCTTTCAACAACTCAAGCCAACGTCATTGCCGCATATTGAGTTCCTTCTGAGTGAAGAAATATTTAAGGCTCTTATGATCCGTATAAATCTCAACTTTCTCCCCGTACAGATAATGTCTCCAAATCTTCAACACGAAAACGACAGCTGCCAACTCTAGATCATGAGTAGGATAATTCCTCTCATATTCTTTGAGTTGTCGCGAGGCATAGGCTATAACTTTCCCATGTTGCATGAGAACACATCCTAACCCTTTGCCCGAAGCATCGCTGTAGATAAAAAATCCATCCGAACTAGATGGTATTGTCAGAACAGGTGCCGAGATAAGTCTTCTCTTGAGCTCTTGGAAGATTTTCTCGCATTCCTCGCTCCAAACGAATTTTGTATCTTTCCGAGTCAACTGAGTTAATGGAGTAGCGATTCGAGAAAATCCCTCTACGAACCTCCGATAATAACCAGCTAAGACCAGAAAGCTTCGTACTTTTGTCACCGACTTAGGTTGCTCCGAACTTTGTATTGCTTCAATCTTCGTTGGGTCAACAGATACTCCACGTTTCGATACCACGTGCCCAAGGAATGCTACTTCCTCAAGACAAAACTCGCATTTCTTCAGCTTGGAATATAACTTGTTCTCACGAAGCTTTTGAAGTACCAACTTCAAGTGGTGCTCATGATCTTCACGGCTTTTAGAATAGATGAGGATGTCATCAATAAAGACAACAATGAATTAATCAAAATACTCCTTGAATACATGGTTCATCATATCCATGAAAGCAGCAGGAGCATTAGTCAATCCAAAAGACATGACTAAGAACTCATAATGCCCGTACCGAGTTCTGAAGGCAGTCTTTGGAATATCCTCAGTTTTAATCTTCAGCTGATGATATCCAGAATGAAGATCGATCTTTGAAAAGAATTATGCTCCTTGCAACTGGTCGAACAGGTCATCAATACGAGGTAGCGGATACCTATTCTTGATGGTGACATGGTTCAACTCCCGATAATCAATACAAAGTCGCATACTCCCGTCTTTCTTCTTTACGAATAAAACAGGAGCACCCCAAGGAGACGTACTAGGACGAATAAAATCTATGTCTAACAACTCCTGTAGTTGGACCTTTAACTCCTGAAGTTCAATAAGAGCCATTCGATATGGGGTTTTAGAAATAGGTTTTGTACCGGGTTCAAGGTCAATAAAGAATTCAACTTCACGTTCTGGGGGTAGACCGCGAAGTTCTTCAGGAAATACATCAGAAAACTCATTAACAACGGAAATATCATTCAAACCTAATGTATTCTGGTTTAGATCGGTGACATATGCTAAGAAAGCTTGACATCCGTTTTTCAATAAACGAATAACTTTGTGACTTGAAATGATATTGACTGATTTTAGTGGTTTGGTGGTTTGGATTCGCACAACAGGTTGGTTAGGAATATGAAAACTAACAACCCTACGAAAACAATCTATTTTGGCATGATAAGTGGTTAACCAGTCAATTCCTAAAATCACGTCAAATGCAAGTATTTTCAAAGATATAAGATCA
The DNA here is from genome assembly GCA_020205555.1 of Panax stipuleanatus. Lineage (NCBI taxonomy): Eukaryota > Viridiplantae > Streptophyta > Magnoliopsida > Apiales > Araliaceae > Panax > Panax stipuleanatus. The sequence goes on along the minus strand of CM035121.1, from coordinate 114,940,005 downwards.
ACAGGTAAGGTAAGGGTACCAATCTGAATCAAGCAAGATTTGTAAACTGTGGATGTAACAAAGGTTTCTCCCAACGGAGTTTCAACAGATAACTCAAAGTCTAATTTATCAGAAGTTAAGTTCAAACGTTGAGCACAAGCAGGCGAAATAAAGGAATAGGTAGCACCGGTATCTAACAAGGTGTAAACTTCGCAAGAGTTTATGATTAGCTTACCCGTAATCACCTCGTGTGGATTCCTCGCATTTTGGGCTGTCACTACAAACGCTCTTCCAGGAATCACCGGCTTTGACTTGTCCGAAATCGCCTTTGGAATCACCACCCCCGCTGAACTTGGTTTCGCTATAGGACAATCTCGAGCTATATGTCCTTCTTTTCCACAGTTATAGCATACGACCGGTGGTCGTTCTCCTCCCCTAGAAATAGTTGATGCTGGTGCTGATGTTGACGTCTTCACGTTCTCATTGTTATACTTTCTTTTCTTGAAATCTCCCCCCGATTCGCTTTTCCTACTATCATGGCCACGATTACCAAGTGGTTACCGCTTCTGTCATACTTTCCTCCCTGCTGGTTGTCATTGCTCAGATGACTGCTGCCACCGGTACGACCTTGGTTGTTGTCCCTTGGTTGAACATAATCATTATCTCGTTCTAACAACTGGGCCCTGTTCACTACATCCGAATATAGAGAAAATTTATGAGAAATGAGGTATTGACGTATTTCGGGTTTCAAACCTCTTAGAAACGTCCGCGTCATACGTTCCTCATTTTCCACCAAATGAGGTGCAAACCTGGACAACTCCGCGAACTTAGCTTAGTACTGGGATACCATCATGTTGTTTTGTTCCAGTCTGATAAACTCTACCTCCTTCATATGACGAATACTTTCAGGAAAGTACTTGTCATTAAATAGTTTCTAGAACGCTTCCCAAGATATCTTGAGTGCGGCAGGCTGGGTACGCTTCACAGATTTCCACCAGTAATCTGCCTCTCCTCGAAACATAAAGGTGGCAAATGGAACCTTATGTTCCTCCGTGCATCCCAAGATATCAAATATCTTGGTAATTTGCTTAACCCACGTCTCTACCTTGATCAGATTCGGCTTTCCCAAAAACACTGGTGGTCCCAGCTCTTTGAACTGCTTGGCAGTGACAATTCGCAGGTTGTTATTATCTCCACCTGTATTTTGCACACGAGTTTCCCTCGTCTGGTTTTGCATGAACTGTAAAAAACTTCTAAACATCTCATCATTTATAATCTGACCAGCGTTGTTTTCAGGATGAACATTGCCTTCTTGTTGCACGTTCTCCTGGTTAGTAATTAAAGGTGTCTCTACGGTCTCATTCACTTTATTGTTAACATTCTCAGCTGCCATTCTCAAATACTGCCATAAAACAATGGTTAATTAAACAAATTAACATATCACATAATAACCCTATGCTCAGACTGACCAATTAAATACCACATAAGCTTAGGTAGGACACACTAGCGAAGGATTTACTCGTCTCTCCCCTCCTAGTTCTATTCCCAGATCTCCGCCAGAGATCATATCCCTAAGCTCTGATACCAACTGTGACGCCCCAGAATAGGTCCAGTCAACCCAACCCATTCTGAGTCGCCAAATACATGGTACAGAATTCAAATACAAACTTTTATATCACACGGTCGTGCAAAATACGACCACACAACTGTGAGTATCAATACAAATCGTATATAATACGAAATATCAACATTCAAATTCATTCTTTATTTATTACAATTATTATCTCACTATTTTACAAAAATAACGAGGACTACTACTGCTCTAACTCGGACCATCACTCTGTCCCCCGACTAGTTCCCGCAACATTCTCATTTCCTGAAGAGGACAATAGATGAAAAGGGTGAGCTCAACTAGCCCAGTAAAGAATATTATGACTAAGATAATGGAAAAATAAATTATCATTAGTCTTCAACAATTCAGATAAAATATTATTGACAACAAGTTTTAGATCAATATTCGCAGCGAAAATAATCATTCATTAGAAGAGTTAAGTAGAGAATGAAGTCTACTATCTTCTATGATTTAAAAGTCCATCATCAATATTTTATCCCTGTAACATCAATCAATATATATCGCAATTCAAATATTCATCTTTGCACTACGGGCCAAAGATATTCATTTGTATCACCAGTGGTCATGTTCATCTCAACACCTGTCCATCTTTGCACTACGGCCAAAGATATTCATCAGGTAATCATTCATCTTTGCTCTACAGGCCAAAGATATTCAGTTATATCACCTTTTAGGACTGAGGATGATGAAAAACAATATAAATAATGAATCCAGTGAAATAAAGGATAAGATTAAGGATTCGTATTTTAGTATATCCAATTCAAAAATACTTCGTAATAATTAATTGTGGAGCAAAATTTAAGAATAAAGCTCAAAACTTAGATCCAATCAAAGATAAGAACCTTAACAAGTAATTTGGACAAACAGAAGAAAATTTAATTTTTCTGTGAATAGTACCGTATACGTGAATAGTAACCCCGACGAAAAAAGTAAGAATTTAATAATAAAATCCATGCCAATATTTTGCTATAATGATATTGAAAAGAATAACATCATTTACGAAAGAAAATAACATCCCTTACCTCAAAAGAATAGTACTTCTGACTGGAATATCGGATATAATACCGAAGGAAACTTTCACTGAATAGTAATACTCAAAGTATCTAAATACTCACAAAAATACGCTCGATATTATAGAGAGAGAAAACTTCTGATTTTGGTGTGATTTTTAATTCTAACCTAAGCACCCTATTTATAGAAAAAGCTTAAGATGCCAAAGTAGACTAAATTAATAAAATAATGTTTTATTTCAGCCGCCTCAGCCGCCTCGTGAGTTTTGAAAATTCAGAATTTTTCCACAACAACCAAAAGTGGGGCCCACCATTTTATTTAAAAAATATTTATTTTTCAAAACTTCAATAATTCATAATAAATAGCCCTTTTGTCAGAAAAATACAAATTCTATGTCCATGTCATAGGAAATTTAATTCTCTACAATTTTGTAGAAGGAACGTTTTCCAAATTCCAAACATAAATTATCTGAAATCCATAAACGGATGATGTTTCACACCAAAATACTAATAAAAACACATCAGCACTAATTCTTTCCTTTATATCCACAAAATAAATATTTCCTTATCATATGAATCAATAATTAATTCTTCACAAATAATATTACAGAACTACAATATTGACAACTAGGTCGTTCCTAGGAAAGATGGGGCCTTCCGATAAGGACTTCTCCTTACTGGCGCGCAATTAAATAACCCCTCCTAGACAGAACTTTCTTAGACATTGTCAATAATGCTATCTAATAATATTATTCAAATAATATGAATTATTGAGTTGATAATGTGAAATACTGTGCAGTGACAATTATTGAATCAATCATAGCAACGTAGCAATTATTGATATAAAATATCAACGTAGCAATTATTGAACCGATAAAATATTATGAAATTATTGAATCAATAATATAAAATATTGAACAGTAATTACTGTAATAATAATTGAGTAAGTGCATTCTCACGTAAGAATCAATAATTCAAAATACTGTGCAATGCCGTGTGCTACAAATAGCTGCGCCGTCGTACGAATATTCCCCGACAACAAGAATATTCCACGACCAAACGAATATTTCCCGACAACAATGAATATTTTATAACCACTTGCTCATTTTGAAATATTTGCATATTTTACCCATAACTTTTCACATTTATCCAATCAACACCTTACTATTTCGAAATAATATATAAAGAAAATTAAATCTTTATTCATAAAAGTTGGAGTCTTACAATTAACGTCACTCGCACATTCATATAATATCATGCCAAGTAATATATATAGGCACTTACTATAATCACATACTCTATGCATGTGTTAACTCACTATTTACTTAAGTGGTTCTTAAACCCCTCACTAAATCACCATAGTTAATTAAGGCTTTAATGTTCAAATTATATTATTCCATAATATAACTTTCAATTTAAATTAACCAACATTTATACTTATTAGTTAATTCCCTTAGCTAATTCATGCTTTACTATCTCAATCCATCCATGAATAGCTTAAGCACTAATAATAACCTATATTACAATCATACTAGTTACTAGTATATATATATTCAAGAAAATGGTGATTATTCATCAAAGATATTTAATGTCACCAACTTACTATGATAAAATAATTCTATAAATTATTTAATGTCGATAGATAAATCTTATCCATCTTCTTACTAATTCATCTCTACAATTCTTAACAAATATATAATAATAATATATTTATTAAACATAAGGATCTCATATTGCATAGTTCATATTATCTTATGCAACACAATACCACATAACTCCTAACACACATATATATTCTTATTCGAACCCATCTCATGCTTTAAGAATTTTATTTATTAAATCCTTATTTTAATAATTTTTGAAAATTCGGGTTCTTACATACGGTACCCATGAGATTGATCTTACTGTCAAAAGCTCAAGCTGCAGGCGGGAATGGGTGAATCCCTCAGCCACGGGGACCTCCATCAGAGTGAAGTGATGCCAACGCCGTCCCAGGGGATAAGTATCAAGGCCTAAAGTGGTAGCGAGACAAAGGCAAGGATGACTCTCATATGCCCAGAACTGGCCATGTAAATATCAAAAGTCCTCAGTGACCAAGACTGATAAATGTAAATGCAGAAATCAAAAAGGTACAAGAAAGATGTACTCACCAGTAGAAATGGGTAAAACCCTAACCAAGCCTCCGTCACACCTTCCGAGTGCATGTGCATTCCTCAGAGAAAATAGGCAAAGATGTACTGAGGCGCTCTACATGTCGAGTGGCGCTGACCAAGGAAAAAGACACCGTTACAGAGTTGTCCACCAGAAAATAACCCCTGATGATCACCAAAAACAATCGCCGCAGGATGCGATCCCTAACCCTCTGATCATCTGGCAGAGGCTCAAGCAAAGCCCCACTATGGGCATCTACACTTAAGGGACCAGATCAGACTGTCCGACCCTTGATCGCCATCGCAGGGACTCTCAGCAAGGATCGAACGACAGTGGGTGTAATGTCAGCCATGACAGGAATCGTCTCAACCTCAAACTCTATCCCGGTGATGAACCTCCAGTGCATAGGCATCATCATCACCTCGTAATCCAGCAAGTGGAGAGACTGAGTCTGGTGGAACAACTGCTAATACAAAGCCCTTATATAACCCCAGGGGCAGCGGCGAGGAAGGATAGAAAAGAACGCCTGAAACCCCTAGGTGTCAACAATGTCCCTATAATCCCAGTGCAGAGTGTGGTAAAGAGAATTCACATTAAACCAGTTCCCTCGAGGCTGCGTGAAGCTAAGAACCTGCATCAAAAGCCAACCCATATCAAACCTGTGCCCCGAGAATGGCAAAGTGAGGAAAGAACATCCATAAAGAAGAAAGCTTTAGTCACCTCGTTGGCATGGAGGAACCTCGAGGGTTGACGACTCAAATCTCCATGCAGATCCTGGGTTGGCACAACAGTGCCTGGAAGCTCCGCACGTACGTCTTGGTCTGGAACGGGAGCAACAAATGGAGTATCCTCATCGTCCGGTAGCTCATCCTATGCCGGACGAATCACTGACTCCGCTAACCTACGAGGCGGTCGGGCTAGACGTGGCTGAGGAACATTAGAAGCTCTCCTCCGCCTAACTCCTGAAACGACCCTGCTAGCACTACTGAGTCTATCTCAGTCCATAGCCGGGACAAAGTCTCTAAGGCACAACCCTAGCAAAGCGTTGGGTACTAACCGATGACAGTTCAGCCATTGGCACAATCCCAGCAAAGCGTCGGGTACTGACTAATGGCAGGTCAGCCGTTGGCTCAACTCTAGCCGTTGGCTCAACTCCAACTAAGCATCGGGAAGGATCCAGTGGCAAAAAAAGTACATCAATCTATCTACACAAAGGAAAGATGCTGGAATCTGTTGTACACATCCTAAGAGGGAGCACTAAGGAGGATTGGTGATTCAACCCCCTGTTGCAAACAACCGGTGTAAATTATTGTCAAGATAGACATCGGAAGCACCCACTAAGGTAACTCGAAAACAAAGATACGTCCCTAGTAGAGGAGCCTTCAGAAATGTACAGCGACATCAGCCGAAGGAAAGTATACACTATGGAGAGTATTGACAGACGGGAGAAGCCATTGGTCTCAAACCAAGGTAACATCAATAATAACATCCCCATCAGAGTCGACAGGTCCATCACGGATAACGGCATCCCCAACAGAAAGAGACGAGAGCAATCTGTGATAGCCTAATCCTGATAACCTATCAGTGATATTCGTACCAGTAACCGCCTGACAGTGCTGTCCCAAGGGTTATCATGAATGACGTTATCCCAGCAGAGAATGACATGAACATTTAATGATAACCCTAACCCTTCAAAGGCATCTAACATTCATCACATATCATGCCATGCATTACCTTGCCTTTGCATTTGCATTTCTAGTGTCTAGCAATCTTTATCCTTTTCCTTCCACTAAATTGCATGAACATGATAAAGAGGGGCATCTGTAGGCACTTAAAATTTTCCTCAGTCCTGTAACAAACACTCAAATTTTGCTTTCCTATTACTAACCCTATAGGAGGGCAAAACTATCTTTTCAAGCCAGGTCAGCCCCGGTTTCAACCCGGGAGGTACAGGTCAGCCCCGATCTCAACTCGGGAGGTACAAGTCAGCCTCAGTCTCAACTCGGGAGGTACAAGTCAACCCCAGTCTCAACCTGGGAGGTACAGGTCAGCCCCTGTCTCAGCCTGGGAGGTACAGGTCACCCCCGATATTAACCTGGAAGGTACAGGTTAGCCTCCGTCTCAACCTGGGAGGTCCAGGTCAACCCCGGTATCAACCCGGGAGGTACAGGTCAGCCCCAGTCTCAACCCGGGAGGTACAAGTCAGCCCCGGTCTCAACCTGGGAGGTACAGGTTAGCCCGGTCTCAACCCGGGAGGTACAGGTCAGCCCCGATCTAAACTTGGAAGGTACAGGACAACCCCGGTCTCAACCCGGGAGGTACAGGTCAGCCCTGGTCTCAACTCGGGAAGTACAAGTCATCCCCGGTCTAAACTAGTGAGTTACAGGTCAGCCCCGGTCTCAACCCGGGAGATACAGGTCATCCCAAGTCTCAACCAGTGAGGTACATGTCAACCCCCGTCTCAACCTGGGAGGTACAGGTCAGCCCCCGTCTCAACCCGGAAGGTACAGGTCAACCCCGGTATCAACCTGGAAGGTACAGGTCAGCCCCGGTCTCAACTCGGAAGGTACAAGTCGGCCCCAGTCTCAACCCGGGAGGTACAAGTCAGCCCCGGTCTCAACCTGGGAGGTACAGGTCAACCCCGGTCTCAACTAGGGAGGTATAGGTCAACCCCGGTCTTAACCTGGGAGGTACAGGTCAGCCCTGGTCTCAACCTGGGAGGTATAGGTTAGCCCCGATCTCAACTCGGGAGGTACAGGTTATCCCCGATCTCAACCCAGAAGGTACAGGTCAACCCCCGTCTCAACCTGGGAGGTACAGGTCAGCCCCAGTCTCAACCCGGGAGGTACATGTCATCTCCGGTCTCAACTTGGGAGGTACAGGTCAACCTCAGAAATAATCCTAGAACCTTATAACATCTCCAGAGGAAATCCTGGAAGGACCAAGTAAGCCTTAGAGACAACCCTGAGGACAAACAGAATCAATTGAGATCCAAACCTTGGAAGCAACCCCGGAAAGTCAGTCGAAGACCATGCCAGCTCTGAAGGCAACCCCGGGAGGGGTAAAATGGTCATTTTACGAACTTAAAGCTGATTCGGTCTAACTTAAACTGAATTGATGCCACTAAGGTCAGAAAGAACTGTAAGAATGATTCCGAGTGGAACTCGCGCAAGATAACTCAACGGGTAAACTGCGAGGAATCAAAGACCTGGTTATGAACCAGTCATTTTGGACTCAAAAAAGGTTTAGTCCTAAGTCATTGCGACACTCTCGGCGAGGGCTTTTCAGAAAGGTACAGCTCACCTCCAACGGATGCTCCGATCAAAAGTTAGAAAGTTTTGAATCTGACCTCGCGTTGCTCGGAGTGCACGTACATCGATGTAATGGGACCCGCCACGTGGGCGCTGCCACATGGAGTCGCACCTCTACCTACGGCTGCCATACTCTTTTACTCCAAACCCAAATTTTATTACTCCAACATATAGATATACTCCTATACTACCACATATCAAAAATTACCAGGTAGAAATGGACGTTTAAAGCCTACGATTTGGCAAAAAGCCCGTGTAGCAGTCCATTGTGAGTATTTTTACGATCAAAAAGTTCCTACTACTTCTTTGCACTTTTATACACTTGCACGTTAAGTTTTGTTTTTTGAATATGCCTGGAACCAGTTCTGTGGCCGTTTTGCTTACGTTTTCGTACATTTTAGGTAACATAAACTCATTTTTTGGCATTTCTACAACTCGTATCGTCGATCTGTCGCTTCTAACAGCTTTTATATACATATATCTACGTTTATAGCAACTTAGCCGGACTGGGTTATCTTCCCAGTCCAGGTTTGGCTTTTATATATATATATATATATATATATATATATATATATGTAACTGTATATATACTAACTTTTCGATTTTGTCAAGCCCAGATGTCAAATCTGTGGTAGTTTACTACTTATATATATATAACTATATATATATATATAATTTTTTTCTGACTTATTTTGGTCTGGATTTATACTTCGTGGCATTTTTATTGCTTTAATATATATATATATATATATATATATATATATTAACTATATATATTAACATTTACATTCCAGTTTGGCCTGGATCATTCTGTAGCCTTTTTACTGCTTTTATACATATATATATATACTTACATTTTTTGTCCTAGCAAAGGATAGAATGTCCGTCGTCGTTTACAGATTTTATATATATATTTACATTCTGTCAAGCCTGAATCATTCTGTGGCATTTTACAGCTTTTATATATTTATATTTAAATTCTGTCCAGCTTGGATTACTCCGTGGCTTTTTACAGCTTTTATAAATATATATATTTACATTCAAGTCCGGGCATCGGAGTGAAAACCCATCGTCATTTACAGCTTTTGTATATATATAACTATAAATATATTGCTTTACTCATTTTGATTACATTGTTGCTTTAAATATTCATTTGATATGAATTAGCACTGACATCTCTGCGGGCGAACTAGATTTCTTTAAATCTCGCCAACTCTAGCAATTCAAACAGTTCAAAATAGGTCCAGACAGAACCGAGAAGCTAGAATTACTGAGATTTATTTAAATCTAGCATTTTATAGTTTCAGTTATGAAAGCTACCTCGCGGCCCTTAGATAGCTATCTAGTGGGAACGAGATGCTTCGGCCACGTGCGAGCAAGGATTTACTGATGAATCCTTGGTTCTGGAGATCTTTAGATGTAAATATATATATTTTTGTACATATTTGAGCTGTGCAGGTTTTATTGGCTTCCCTCTGTGAGCCTAGGAATCGTGGGATTCATGATCAAACTGATCAGAATCTGATTCCCACGATGGACAAACTCCACTTTACAAATGTACCCTGCCAGTTTTTCTGTAAAATGTACATCTGAAAGACCTTAAAGAGGTTATCCGGGTTTAAGGTCTGAACATAATGAGAATAATGGTTTGTCGTGTCAGAGTCACTCCGATGGCTGTTATGCCTATGAGAAGACCGACACTTGTATATATTTTGTGGTCAAGGATACTTCACAGCTCGACAATCACCATTCAAATTGAGCCAAAAAGCTAAAAAGATAAAACTGAAGTATTGACATGTTTCAATTCCTATGTTAGCATAAGGGTTTGAAAATTAACCTTTCAAAACATCATTTTAAATCTTGTCTAATAAAGAGACTTTTGCAAATCAAATTAAACCCTTTGTATATAGGTTCAACGAAGCATGTCCATACTTTTAATCAATCAAACATAGGCCCAATTCCTTCCAGCATTCACACACACATTTCAAATTTAAAAGGGAAATATTGAAAAGATGTGGTACTATGTTTACACGGGAGTTGTGGGGTGCCTAACACCTTCCCCACACTTAACCAAGCCCCCGAGCTCAAAACTTCGGTTTCAAAAGATTCAGTTTCGACAGTGTCCAACAAATTGAGCCTCCTTTCAAACAAACTCGGTTGAGTTGGTACAACCATTTCAAAACTACCAACTGGCGACTCTATAAAACGTTCAAATCGTCGACATGATACATGTTGGCCTTTTCCTACAAAACCCTTGAAAACCTTTTTTACAATAAAAAGAATAAAGGTAGACAAAACTTAGGAAGAGAGAAAGATCCGGGTTTGACCCGACCAAAATTTTTTCCCGACGTCGACAGTAGTTTAGCCCTGATAGCCGCTAAAAGGATGCATGCTATGCAATGTATCTGTTTTATAGGTTTTTTAATGTTTCCTGCAAAATAGAGGTCAATTATTTTGATGACAGGACAACATGACAGGTTTTGATATTTGTACAATAAACTTGATAGAAAAAAGAAGTGATATCTACATTTAATGAATATTTACAACTTTACACTGAATTAAAAGGGAAAGGCATGGAGAGACTTTCCTTCGCGTTTGGTTTATTAGAGGCTGACCTATCTTAGGGTTACTCTCACGGGCTTTTTAGCATGAAGGTTACCAGATTATCGCAATCTACTAGATGAGAAGTTAATCCGATCTTTTAATTGGAGCGAATCTGAGTGGCGCCTTTCCTGAACCTCGCGGGATTAGTCTCCTCTTGAGCCCAGTAATGAGCCACCGACGGGTTAGCCTCCTGGTGGAGGAATCACACAACATACATTCATCGCGCCTCACCGTATGTAATGATGACATTGTGCGAAGTACTAATATAAAGAGTGGTAAAGAGACATTCACATCCATTCAATGTAAAGACGTTATTTCACACACATACACAAAGAAGAGAATTAAAAATTTTGAAATGCGGCTTAAGCCCTCTACCGTCCCCAGCAGAGTCGCCACCTGTCGACGCCGGGAGAATTTTCCAATTTCCTTGGAGTTTGGTTCTCTACCCTTTAGATATTCTATGTTGATTTTATCTTTGCTTAAAGGGTGAGATTTTTGGAAAGGCCGACATACAATGTCAACGATTTAAAAATGTTGATTTTAATGATTGGGCCGAATTAGACAGAGCCGCCAGTTGGTATGAAATCAAATGGTTGTAGTAACTCAATCGGAGTTTTGAAAAGGTTTATTTGCAATATGGCCCAAATGTGACTTTATTTAATTGGTCTGGAACACAAGATTCATGGAGTTCGGGGACTTGCTTAAGTGAGGGGAAGGTGTTAGGCACCCCCCGACTTTCGTGAAACACGACTACCGTCTTTTCATTCCCTAAGCATGTGTGTGTGATGCAGATAAAAGTGCTCGTAGTGCTTTATTTGAAAGTAGTGTTATGCCTCTTTGCACCTATATACGATGGGGGTTCGAATTATTTAAAAGTCTATTTTTTAACAGATAAAGCATTAATGAAAATGGTGTTTTGAAAAGCTATTTTCAAACCCTTTCTCTCTCATAGGAATTGAGGCCATTGATACTTTCATTTTATTCCATATTCGGATTGATTTGATTTTATTCGAGATGCAAAGCATCTTTGAAAATAAATGTATATATGTGTCAGGGCTCTTATGGGCATAAAAGTCATCGAAGTGACCCGAACACTACAATCAATGATTTTACTACATTGAGACCTTAAATCCGGATAACCGTTTTAAGGTCCCTTTTATTTACATTTACAAAGGATTGGAAGCTAACTATACAACTACAACATGTCCATTATGGGAACCAGATTTAGATTCATGAATTTAACCATAGATTTCGTTATTCCTAGGCTCACAGAATATTATTCAAAAGCTTGCATAATGGATAAATTAAAATTAAATGCATATTTAACTCTAGACGCCATAAAACAAGAGATTCATCAGTTAAATTCCTGCATACGCATAGCCATGGCTTCACGCTTCCTCTAGACACATATCTAGGGTCCCGTAGTTGCCAAATATTTACCAACTAGAAAGAAAACTAGATTTAATTACATCTTAGCCCTTCTAGCTCAATGGTTCTAGTTTTACAACTTTTGAACCAGTTAAAATCTAAATATGGCTAGATTTATATAAATCTAGTCAACAAACTTTAAATATTGCATATTTACATCAAATGAACATTTACAAACGATATTTAATCACAATGAGTAACTAAATATATATATATATATATATATATATATATATAAATCTATAAAGCTTATATATATAAACAACTATATAAAAACTAACTAATATATATATATATATATTATTTATATATATAGTAAAGCAAGGAAAAACCACAGATTTGCAATCCAGACACTATTAATCAGTATGTATATATATATGTATATGTGTGTGTATATATATATATATATATATATATATATATATTGTAAAGCAAGAAAAAGTAAAAGATCGATATTTAAACTGCAAAACTAACTAATATGCATATATATTACTCATATATATGTGTATAAGGAAGAAAAATGCAACTTGAAGAAATCTTACCGTCTTGCACGAGAATGGCTATCGAACGACTTTAAACGCTCTTAAACTCGATTTCCACCAGTGAAAACTTTATATGTTGTAATAGATACATATATGAAGGCTTATAAGTGAGATTTACAGGTTTGGAAGCAATATTTGTGCAGTTCTTACGCTGCAGGCCCGAATTCTCTCTCTTTTATCTCTCTTTTTCTTCTTCCCTTTTTCAACAAGCTGATGGGCAGCTTATATATAAAGCTACGCCTTCCGCATGTACACCTCAAAGTACGTGCAATTTGATCGACGAGCGGTTCCCTGAAACACTTATAACTTGCAATCCGGGAATTCGATGGAGATGTGACATACCATTCCAAAATTCTCTCTCTGAGAGCTATGAAATGACATAAGGATTTCCCTTTTTCGAATTCGGAAAGATGGGTCCATGACCAAAATGGCATCTTTGGGTCTTTGCAGGTAGTTCGTTGAGCTATTTTGGGTAGTTTGAGCTCGGAATTGCTGCAATGGATCTTTGTAACCCTATTTGCAGCTGTTTTGTGGTTGTCGAAGTTGACTCATCAAAATGACAATTTTTCCCCTCCAGGGGTTGTCTCCAAGGTTGGCGGGGCTTTCAGCTGTCCTTTGGGGTTGTTTTCGAGGTTTGATCACAGCCGATTCTATTTTTCCTCAGGGTTATCTCCGAGGGTTGATTTGATATCCCTGCGTTGTCTTCAGGGATTGATTTGATACTTCGGGGTTGTCTCCTAAGGTTGATTTGATATCCCGGGGTTGTCTCCGGAGATTGATTTGATGCTTCGGGGTTGTCTCTGAAAGTTGATTTGATATACCGGGGTTGTCTCCGGGGATTGATTTGATGTATCGGGGTAATCTTCGAAGGTCAATTTGAAATCTCGGGGTTGTCTCCGGGTATTTGATGCTCGGGGTTATCTCCGAACGTTGAAAAAGGCAATTTTACCCTCGTGCATGGTTAGTAACAGGAAACCAAAATTTTAAGTGTCTACAGTTAGGATGTATTATAATCACACATCACCTCTCATAGTCTGAGGTTCACATCATATATAACCCTATGAACAAAAGGGGTTGTAACTGCATCTATCTACAAAATATGCCAACTAGACAATGTAATCACTTCATGTTGCGGTGAATAGCATCCTCGTGTTCTCGCTGTGTAATTCTGTCCACCACCCGACGACGTACAGTGTGCCGAGACTGACCCTCCTCAGTGGGCTACCTTCTTAGTGTTAGGTTTGTAAGATTCATGGATACAATCAAATTGCATAAAATAAGCGGAAGCATGGTAAATTAGAGTATTAAAATTTTACAAACGATATACCTGGATCATCCTTTATGCACAATTATTAATTAAACAAAAAGATGGAGATTAGTATTTATACTCTTGATGATTCCAACTTCCTCAGGTACGAGTGCAACTCCAAATCCTTTTCGCATTCTACTTGAATCCACCGGGTTGATTCCTTCCTTTGATCAACGTTAGCCACCCAAGTGTTTGGCCTCTAGAGGTGATCCACCAAGAAAAAATAAGAATTCAAGAAGAACAGTGTTTGGCTAAACCCTAGTTTCCTTCTCTCTAGAAAAGGAGTGCTCTCCCAAGTCTTGGAATTAAAAATATCTAATCGTGTTCCATAATAAAACTTTCTTATTTATAGATATAGACAACCCTCCTAAACAATTTAGGATTATAGTTTTATATTGATTAATTAAACTCCTTTAATTAATTAGGCTTCCCAATCATATTGGGAATAATTAAACTATTTTAATTAATTAGCCTCCTAATCTTATTAGGAATATATATATGATAGAGAGAGAGAGAGAGAGTATCTTATTAATTAATTCTCAAACTCCTTTAGGAATTAAATAATAATACTAATAGTAATAATAATAATAATAATAATAATAAGACTCCTCTTATTAATTTATATTTAATATTTTCAAAATATTAAATAATAAATATTAAGCTATTTAATTTATTCTATCACCATAGATTAAATTAAATATACTTAACTTATTATTACGATTATTCTATTTGCTTCTTTAATAAATATTCTTCCTTTTATGGTGTGACCCTTTAGGTTTGGTAGCTGTCGTCTAGCACTACAAAATTTACCTTACTCTTTATTCAACTAACTCAAGAATTAGTATAGTAATAAGCAAAGATAGATCCCACAGAGAGTGAATTGTATTTTACTTATCCAATTATTTCCAATGAATTGGGGTTTTTAGTTTTGAAAATAGTTTAAATTAACTAAAGTGAATTAATAAGAAAATATCAATGAGTAAAAGAGTTCAATTCCTCAGTTCTGTATCCCCTTTTCACAATTATGATTTAATCAAGTTATTATACTATTTATCTCTTCAATGAGATTAATAAGCCTAGATAACCGCGATCGCAAATTACCCAAAATTCTCCTTAAGTGTAGATCTAATGCGACAATCTCCAACACAAGATTCTAACTGGCATACAACCTAGAACTATCAGCCTACATTTAATATGATAGAAGCATTAAGAATGAGAATTAGATTATTCCAAGCAATAATTACACAATCAAGAATTATTTAACTTGTCTTCTGAAAATCTTAACAATATTTTAAAGCTTGACCACAATAAAATATCATTAATTGTTACTTAGATTAGACACACTTCGTTTGCTTAAAATATGTCTTAATCTAACAGATGATATCAATTTACTAATTTAATCCTGCAAAAACCAAATTAGTCAATTAATAACATACATGAAAGTTTATATGGATAATCAGAATAAATCTCAATATGAAAGAATAAATATTATAAACTTAATCAAACCATAAATTGTTAATCAGGTTCAACATCCCTTCAGAATTGAAATAAAGAACTTAGCATGACATGCTTGAATCTTCAAAACAAGGGTTTGTAGCCTCCAAGCAATCCAAGAGAATATATAATAAAATATATCCAAAACCTAATAAAATAACTCCTATTTATAGCCTAGACAAACCCTAATATAATTAGAGTAAGTCCCAATCCTATTCCTACTTAACTTATGCTTTAAAATAACATATATCCTGTCATCTCGCCCGTCCGGCGCGGTCAGCGCTTGGACTCTTCACAATATGGCGCGGTCCGCGCCGGCTATGCAGAGGCTTTGTAACATCCCAGCGTGGTCAGTACCGCTTCCCTTTACTCTGCAGCGCTGCTCAGCGCTCCCTATGCAGCATCTCTCCCTCGCTCACGCAGGGCCAGTGCTTCAATTGCCCTAGCCAGAGCGCGGTTAGCGCTCCTCTATCAATCTTGTCTGAATTTCATTCTTTTCAGCTTTAAGACCATTCTAACCCTCTTACCTGCATTATAAACACAAAACACCAAAGTGATACAGACAAAACCTAAAAAATTATAATATAACAAACTAAATGAGATCAATTCATAGGTTTTTAACCTCCTCATCAAATTCCCCCAAACTTGAACTATTGCTTGTCCTCAAGCAAACACAATGCTACTACTACGAAACTATGATGAATGCATCTATAGAGATTGAACAACAACCATGGTAATTGGATGAATCATATGCCTCAGAGATAAACAACTATTATGCCATTAGTATTACATCACATATTAACCTAACTTTTCACATCCTTACCTCACAAATATAAGATTTGCATGTCTCTGTGCGTGTGTGTTCAACATGACTCCAACAATAACAATGATAAACGCAGATAAATTCATATGAATGTAAAACATTCATAATTATCATTATAGCATACACATAGATGCAAGGGAAATCAACATTTTGAACCAAACTTTTTATACCAAGTGAGTGCATTTTAATGCTCCATCTCACTAATTATTTCTTAAGTTTGACTTATGTAATGCTCAATTTCCTTAGGCTCTTTAATGCTACCCATGTAACGAACTTTCGGCCAATGACTCCCAAACCCGAAGGCTTTAGGGCACTAGGTGTTAAGACATCCCCTAGGGTTTACTTGTTCGAGTAACAAAGGCCACGAATTTGAACTAAGCCATCTAAGATTTTTATTCCAGAACTATTTTTTTCTTTTTCTGAATTTTCTTTTCTTTTCTTTTGAGCCATTGTTTCCCCCAAAGTTATGTGTAAGCCACTGTTTAATCTTAATCCGTGATCGAATGAATATATAACAATGTTTTATCTTGCATTTATTTCCTCATTATTATTGAAAATCAGTTGATGTGCTTGATTTTTAGAAAACACCAAACTTATGTTATGAAGTTCCTATGGTCAAAATTAGTCAAGACATGATGATCAATTTAGGCATGCAAGTCATAAATTAAATTCCTCATTGGCTTTCATCATAACTAACAAGGTCTATTTGCTCAATCTCTATGCAACCTAACAAATTCCTATATGAATGCAAATATATTTTCTTTTTTTTATTATTTATGAATATGAACTACATGAATTAACCTAATTGGAAGATGGACTTGCTCATTAGGATTAATACGGGATAATGCATCCGCCAATGCCGTGAACGCGCCGATGTTGTAGGCATGCATTTGATCCTGGCATTGGGCAAGGCGGAGCATTTGCTTTCAACTCCTTGTTGTTGATGGGCCGGCTTCAGCTATGGCTGGCGGTGGTGAGGGCGGTGTAGAAGGTGGTACCATTATGTAGCCCTCACCTTGAGGATGTGACAGTGCACCCTTCCATTCTCTATAAGTGAGGATGGTCTTGTGATCAATGGCTCCCGTTGGCTATTGAACAGGCTCTGAAGCATCCCGATGGACTCCTGCCTTTCGGCATAGTTTAGTGATCAAAAATCCGTGCAATAAGCCGCCTGTTGTACTTCCACGCAATGCCCTATCAATGGACTATTGGATACACAAGCCGACATCAACCTGAGAGAATTCCATGAAATTCGACCTTTCGTACCAAGAATGTACGATCCCGTAGAGGAGGCGTGCTCTTTCCACTGTGACATCCGACTGATGGGTTGAAGGCATGAGCCTAGCACATATGAAAGTATACCATGCTTTTCCATATCTGCTCAACTCTAATTGGGGAAATGAGACTTTTGTGTCCGTCCCAGACTTGGTGACCCACTTTGTACCGGGTTTGCAAAGACAAACAATTATATCGTCCAAGCTTGGGATGTTGTCGTCATAGCGGTCCCCTATTGGCGTTTCCAAACCAAAGTGTGCATTAATCGCCGTGTGGTGGAATGAAATTGACTTGCCCCAGACTTGTACAACCCGCCCTTCATACTCTATGGCGTTGGCATAGAACTCCTTTACGATGTTGAGCTCTGCGGGTCGTGGTTGTTCCACTAGCTGAAACCATTGCCTCTCGACGATCATCAATGCCATATCACCATCCAAGTTAGCATCGGGTGTCAACCTCCATTCCAGAACAAGAGACTTTTTGGTGAGCACGACATTGTAATGGGCCGACGCTGTCTCGCTCACGAACTTTGAGGTGTCAAATGGTGGGCGAGCACCAGAAGTTGAAGTCCTTGGCTATTTTGATGTCATGATTGGAGAGTTTGCACACAAAAGTTGACTTGGACAATTTGACGAACACTTGGCGTGCACCTTTCTTTTTCCTCAAACCTAACCTTATTGCTATCACTATCTAACCCACAAATTAGTAACAAAAGCCTTGGGTCTTCAGTAACCCAAGGTATCCCAATCACAATTATATCAAAAAAAAACTAAAAAATGGAATAAGATAGTAAATTCAATAAGTAAGTATAATTCAATTCGTTACCTTTTGAAAGTTTAAAGCCGTGGTGATAATACTTACCTTTTTGTGAAGATGAGATGGATAGCAAGAGTGTGTTGATTATAGACTAGATAGGAGTTTTGAGGAGATTGTATGTGGATTTTAGAGTTTTAGAGGGTTTTGGTGTGGGAGTCACGAATTGTTGGAGAGAGAAGGTGGAGAAGATAGAATGGCATTGGTGTTATGTTTATAGAGATTAAATAGGAGAGAAAGTGGAGATTTAGGGTAGAATTAGAATAGGAGAAGGATTTTAGGAAGTGGAGAAGAAAATGGAAAAGGGAAAAGAGGTTTTGTTATGCACAAAATCGCTCCAAATCCGAATTTAAATCTAAGTCTGCCGTATGGCGTGGTCAGCGCTCGCCAAGGCGCGCTCAGCGCGAGATCGAGTCAATTTTAGAGAAGTTGTTGTATGGTCTGCCAGATCAGCACCGGTGAAGCGCGGTCGGCGCATTCCTGTGGTGGTTTGACTTGAGACTGATGCATACCTCACGCGGTCAGCGCATGTGGGGCGCGGTCAGCGCCGTCCTGAAATTAATTCTCCTTTCTTTTCCATTGCTAGCCTATCATAATTAAATTTAAATTTTTAGCACCTCATGGATTGGATATTTTGGACCTCTAAAAATGAACTACATATATATATATATATATATATATATAAACTAAAATAATGAAAACTATTAATGATTAAAAATTTGGGTTGCCTCCCAATAGCTGCCCTTGTTTAACTTCGTTAGCTCGACTGTAGACCACTTAATTATTTAGAAACCAAATCCATCAATGTCACGACCTCGACCTCCTCAACTTTACTGCTATCCAGAAACGGCTTTATCCTATGCCCGTTCACTTTGAAAACATTTCCTGTCTTCGGATTTTGGATAGCGACTGCACCATGAGGAAAGACATTAGTAATTACAAATGGTCCCTCCCAATGAGTACGCAACTTTCCTGGAAATAGTTTCAATCTTGAATTAAAAAGTAAAACTTTTTGTCCCATAGTGAAAGTCTTTCTCAAAATTTGCTTATCATGGAAAGCTTTTGTCTTCGTTTTGTACAATTTAGAACTCTCATACGCCTCTGTACACAACTCCTCGAGTTTTTGTAACTGCAACTTCCTATTGACGCTAGCTTGATCCATGTTCATATTGCACTGCTTGATCGCCCAGAAAGCATTATGTTCTAGCTCCACATGTAGGTGGCATGGTTTCCCGAACACTAGTCTATAAGGCAATATACCTATTGGAGTTTTGTATGCCATCCTATAGGCCCATAGTGCATCGTCTAATCTCATACTCCAATCCTTTCTGTTCGGTTTGACTACTTTTTCCAAAATGGACTTGATCTCTCGGTTTGAGACCTCAGCCTGGCCATTGCTCTGCGAATGGTAGGATGTAGATACCCTATAGAGAACATTGTACTTCTTCAACAAGGCTGCTAACACTCTATTAAAGAAATGTCTTCCGCGATCACTGATGATGGCCCGTGGTGCTCCAAACCTGACAAATATGTTAGTCCTGACAAAATATGCGACAACTTTAGAATCGTCAGTCCTGGTGGCTTTAGCTTCCACCTATTTGGAAACATAATCAACTGCCAGTAAAATATAAATATTTCCAAAAGAAACAGGAAAAGGTCTCATGAAATCAATACCCCAAACATCAAAGATTTCTACAATCAGTATAGGGTTTTGTGGCATTTGATTTTTCTAAGATATATTATCAGTTCTTTGACAATTTTCACATAATTTACAGAATAAATACGAGTATTTGAAAATAGAGGGCCAAAAGAAACCACTCTCTAAAACCTTACATGTTGTTCGCTTAGGTCCCAAATGTCCTCCACAAGCATAGGAATGACAGAAAGTTAGAATAGAGTTGAATTTATTATCAGGTACACAACGTCTAACTATCTGATCAGCACAAAATTTCCACAAGTATGGGTCGTCCTACACATAATGTTTTGCATCACTCCTAAGCTTTTCTTTCTGGGATTTAGAAAATTCACTCGGTAAATACTTACTTACCAAATAATTCACAATGTCAGCATACCAGGGGGTTGTGTTGCCAATGGCAAGTAGATGCTTGTCAGAAAATATGTCATCCAATGGTAGTGCTTCCTCCTCCTTTAGAATTCTGCTCAAGTGATCCGCTACCAAGTTATCCGCACCCTTTTTATCCTTAATCTCCAAGTCAAATTCTTGCAGCAGCAAGATCCACCTTATGATTCGAGGCTTGGATTCCTTCTTGGTAAGCAGGTACCTGAGAGCAGCATGGTCAGAATAAACTATTACTTTAGTACCAAGTAAATATGATCTAAATTTTTCTAAAGCAAATAAAACAGATAAGAGTTCTTTTTCCGTTGTTGAATAGTTTATCTGAGCTGCATTCAACGTTCTAGAGGCATAGTTGTAATACCTGAGAATTTTTGAATATTAACCTTACTCCTTATTGAGCATTCATTAAGCTTGTGCTATTGTTGTCGTACAAGTAAACTTTTGAGATTGCAAGTCATGTATTATAAACTATAAACTTCATGGATAAGATAAAAGTCGATTTATATTCTTCAAACTTTAAATCTTGAGATTGAACTTATAATTGTTGTGATCTATGCCATTTAATTCGGCTATACTTATATTGTTGAAAGGCAATCCAAACCAATTGATTGGTGCGGGATCTTGTGTTTGACTGAGATGAACAACCTTCTTTGAAGGAAAATTATATATTGTCGGGAGACCGATGTGCACACTTTAGTACGATTGAACGATATGTATAAGGTAGGGTACTTTAGGCTGAGCACCTGTTGTACTTATTTTATTGGATTATCAGTATATTTATGTTAATTTTGGTAGAAGTTCATAGTCCTTAGTGACTGCTCAGTATCCAGTTATCTTGATATCTTAAATTGATTTAGTATTGAATCATATTGATATTATTCTGTCCTTAGCGACTGTTATTGAGAGCTGTTGATATTCTTGCTATCCTTGAACTATCATACCTTGCTATACCCTTTTTGAGATTTGAGAACTATATTACTCACCCTTGTTGTTATATTACTTGCTGAGCAAACTTGTTGCTCATTCTTGCTTTCCCTAAAACATTTCAGTTAAGGCAGAGCAGTGCCCTCGAGCACCGACAAGGGCAAGGGAAAAGCTACTGAGTAGCTTAATATTATGTAGGACTTATGATTGTAATAACTATTTATCCTATTATGTACTAGTTAAGGTTATGTATGCTTAAGTTATGTCTAAGCTATGTAATCAATGTTTAAGTTTCGAGACCTTGGGACGTGAATAAATTATATTAATTAAATGTAATCTATTTGGTAGTAGTTGTGTATTATTCCGCTGTGCGATGCGACATTTAGTCATAATATTATTATAATGTCATATTATAGAACGTGACGAACCGAATTCGAGTGACCAAGAGGCGGTC
This sequence comes from Panax stipuleanatus, assembly GCA_020205555.1. Lineage (NCBI taxonomy): Eukaryota > Viridiplantae > Streptophyta > Magnoliopsida > Apiales > Araliaceae > Panax > Panax stipuleanatus. The sequence goes on along the minus strand of CM035121.1, from coordinate 114,918,178 downwards.
TGAATTTGGGGGCGTCACAGGTTGGTATCAAAGCTGTAGTTATAAACCTTAGGAGCGAGTGTCCTTAGACTATAACTTAGGAGAACTTAGAAGTTACAAAGGGATAGAACTCACATAGAGTTTTTCCTAGAGAGAGAGACTTAGCGTGTTATGAAATGTAACTTCATTCTATACAATGAACTTATGGTTTATTTAACATCCTAATAGAGTTGTTGTTTGTTTATCTGGTGTTTGTGATTGTAGGATCGCAGACACAGGAGTACCTAGTAGAGTGGCCGAGGAGAAGCCTAAAGATATACATATAGTATACGAAGCACCTTTAGAGGTTGTGCCTGTGGAGGCAGTTGCACCATCCGAGTCTGACGACAAGGATGTGATCGAGGTGGAGTTTGATACAGAGGAGGAGCCTATAGAGGACTATCCTGTTGAGGACGCGCCTACAGAGGAGGAACCCATGGAAGACTCTTACGAGCCTAATTTGAAGGAGCATATGTTGGGAGAGTACGAGGAGCGTATTCCAGAGTTGGACTGCAGAGTCCAGGAGTTGGAGGTTGAGGCCCAGGAGAGAGAGTCGGAGCTCCAGAAACTGAGGGACGAAGACCATCAAAGAAATCTGGCCATGCAAGAGTTAGAGGTAGAGATTGCTTACTGCAAGGAGGTAGGGATCCAGATGGGAAACTTATTCCACAGGTCGGTATCCAGAAATATAGATCTGGCAGGGAAGCTAGAAGAGGTCGAGAAGAGGGAGTTGAGTGAGAAGACTGAGAAGGAAGCATTCCGTACTCAGCTAGAGTTGGAGGTTATGGATAGGATACACTTCGAGGAGAAATGGGAAGTGGCCAACGAAAGAGCTGACGACCTAGAGGATGAGGTCAGATGCAAGACGAGGAAGATGAACAAGATGGGGTATGTGTTCCGTTCGGCTTTCGAGAGGGTGATTGACGGTGTGTACCACTACCCAGCGGAGCAGGGACATACCTGCATACTATGAGCCGAGAGTTAGTGGCGTACATAGAACTGATCGAGTACAAGAGCACTGTAGAGCATGGGATGATGGGATGAGACCCTTAGTCAGTCTAGTAGTAGTATTTACTTTATGTGATGTATATACTATTTTGTAATCCCAACTTTTTGTGTAAAGTGTGGGGATAGTGATGTAAACCCCGAGTAAGCTTTTGTTAGAGGGGTAGTATGGTAGTATGTTAGTATTTCCCGTCTTTTGTGATAATGGGGATATGTCATAACATTTATAGAAATATGCTAGGGATGATCATGTAATGAAACGATTTGGCATATGAATATAAACGAAGCTTATTTCAGAAACATGTTATAAATTTATTCTTTTAGTATTAAAAGAAATACTTAGTAATATAACTGAGCAATAATAAAATAAAAATTTGTGATGCAGATCATGGCACCGAGACATAGATTGATTGCACCCGAGGAATCAGTTAATAACGAGAGGGAACAAGTTGACCCGATCCAGAAGTTAGTAGACTTGTTAGGAGAAGCTCTAAGAGGAAGAAACAACGAACCCTAGAATTATAAACACAAAACACCAAAATTAATACGAGCAATACCTAAAAACATACAATATAACAAGCTAAATGAGATCAATTCATAGGTTTTCAACCTCCTCATTAAGGTTCTCCATATTAAATCGGTTGTGAATAAATCAATTAGAACAATTCTAATCTTATTTAAATAAATAAATTAAACTAATAATTTATTTTAATAAATAATATTTATTCTACAATAAGGATAAGCCTCCTTAGCGATCAACGACTTTCCAGATAATATAGATTTCAACATTAATCATAAAAGAACCTGTGAGTTAATAGTTACTGTATAATTCAATCCTTCCACCATACAATATCCCAATTAAATATAAGACATAGAATTACTGTCAAGTCTTATTTTATTTAATTATATGTATTTCGATTCCAAAATGCACAACTCCAAATAATGCAAATTAGAAACTCCTTTCTATAACAGATGGAAATTTTTATGAGAATTTTTTTTTATGATTGTGATTCTGGGGACAGAATCCTTTTAAGGAGGGAAGATTGTAACGATTGAAATTTTATATATTAAATTTTAATATTTATTGAGTGAATAAATATTATATGTGATTTATTTATTGAGTTAAATAAATGAATTATGTGATTGTGTGGATTGATTTAATTAAGAGTAATATTTAATTAAATTGATATGTTGTAGTATAATTCTAATTTAGTTGAGAATAATTCAATTAGATTTAATGTTATATGCTAAGTGTTAATAATAATTTGTTACATGAATTATGTTTAATAAAGGAATTACAATTGTGTAATAATTTGGTATTATATGTTTTATTAATTAAATAAGCGTAGTATTTAATCTATTGATTTAAAGAGTTATTAAAAGAATAGAAAAGGGTTTTAAAGTGGTTTTACCAAATGAGGCCCTTGTATTTGCTTAAATCTTATTTTTCCAAACAAGGCCTTAGCTAATAAGTTGTTTTTAAAAATAAAGGGTTTGCCAAACATAGTCTTAGGCTTTTCAAATTCAATTTTTGTAACCTGTGTAATAAGTGGTAGTTAGTATAGTAATTAGTATATTACTTATTAGCTATATTAATATTATAAGTTACATATATATTATATATGTATATGTATATTATAATATATGTCAGATAGTTAGTACGTTAGTTTTTCTAAAGCCCAAGTCTAAACTAAGAAAGAAGAAGAGAGTTAGAGAGAGTTATCGGAGAAGAAAAAGAAGAAGAAGAAGAAGAAGAAGAAGGGAAAGCTTTGAGAAGACAAAGCAAGCCCCATCATCATTATCTCCATCTCTCTCTTAAATCAAAACTAGTAAGGTTATAACCCTAACTCTTCTAATTGTAGAATTAATTTGTATAACTATTGTATTCTTTGTCAAATTAGGTTTTTATGATTAGAAATTTATATGTATATATGACTTTCATATGTTTTCATATGTAATTGTATGCCATGAAAGGATTTTCATATTTTAATTATTGTAAAAACAAGTTTTATAGTTATGTTCTTCTATGTTTTAGAATTTTATGTAAAAATCTTTTGGTGAAACTTCATAATTTTGATATGAGAATGGGATATGTGAGTAAATATACATATATATATATATATATATATATATATATATACACTTACTTGAGATTTTTATAGTTGTTAAGAGTTTCAATTCACAAGTATATGATGAACACTATGAAATCATGTTTATAGTACTCTTTTACGAAGTTATGTTGAAAATTATTCTTAAATCCTTGATGTGAGCATGAGATATGTGTAATATGTGATATAACATGATTATATATGAGTTATATGGTTGTGTTAGCAATTCAAACCATGAATTTTTGATAAACAATATGAATTTTGTTCATAGTGATTTCTTTGAATCGATTTCTAAAAAATGGCTTTTGAAACTAGCAAATTGAGGTTTGATTATGGTTTATTGTTGAAATCAATCATGTATTATGTTAGTATGTTAATAATAGAAGTGATTACAATTGGAATTACTTGAATTGATTGAAAAACGAATTTGTGATAGCAATTTTTGCCAAGAACGCTTAAAATTGTGTTTTCTTCGAAAATCATGAAACCTTGATTTTGATTATGTGTTATATGGATTTTAAATGTTATAAGCATGTTAATAAGCTTAAAATATTATTTGTATCAAGTTTCATGTTTATCATGTTGGGAAAAATCGAATTCGGTGTGAAGGAATGAGCCAAATTGGCTTATTTCTCCACTAGTTCGCTAACTCACCAGGGGGGTGACCCGCCCCAGCGGGGATTCTAGGCCTATAGGACCCGCCCCAGCGGGTTAGGTTGCTGTCCTGAAAAGTTGGTTTTTGGTTTTTGAGTTTTCATGTCCCGTTTGTTTAGTTAACTTATTTCTATGACTTGATAGTGAAATATATAATAAGTTAACAAGTTTTTGATGTGTTTGAGTTTGATTGAAGTGTTATGTGAGTATGTTACATGTGTGTGTGTGTGTGTGTTACTTTCCTTAGGTACACAACACGATTGATAGCGCTATAAGCTTACGAATGTATGTCGTGAGTATAGACTCACTGTAAGACCCCAAATTTTATGAATAAAGATTTAATTTTCTTTATATATTATTTTTAAACAGCAAGGTGTTGTTTTGATAAATGTGGTGAGTTATGGGAGATATGTACAAATTTTTCAAGGTAAACAAGTGATTATAAAATATTCGTTGTGTCGGGGAATATTCGTTTGGTCGAGGAATATTCTTTTTGTCGGAGAATATTCGTACGACGACGCAGTCATTGGTGGACCCCGCAACGGAATGAATGTTGGATATAGAAAGCGACAGAAATAACCTTTTTATAAAAATAACGATAAAACTGTTACCGTTAAACTGTTGAAATACCCGGTGACAAAAATACAGTAATACGTATTGTTACACAGTAGCACACGGTATTGCACAGTATTTCGAATTATTGATTCTTATATAAGAAGTCACTTACTTAATAATTGTTACAGTAATTACTGTTCAATATTTTATAATATTGACTCAATAATTGCTACATTGATAATTGCATAATTGCTATGTTGATATTTCATATTATTGATTCAATAATTGTCATTGCACAGTATTTCAAATTATCAAATTAATAATTCATATTATTTGAATAATATTATTAGATAGTATTATTGGCAATGTCTAAAGAAGTTCTGTCTATGAGGGGTTATTTAATTGCGCGCCAATAAGGAGATATCCTTATTGGAAAGCCCCCTCTATCCTAGGAACGACCTAGTTGTCAATATTGTAGTTTTGTAATATTATTTGTGAATAATTAATTATTAATTTATATGATAAGAAAATATTTATTTTTGTGGATATAAAAGAAGGAATTAGTGATGAGGTGTTTTTATCAGTATTTTGGTGTGAAAAATCATCCGTTTGTGGATTTTGGTCATTTTGTGTTCGAAATTTGGAAAAACTTCCTTCTACAAAGTTGTAGAGAATTAAATTTCATATAAAAAAGACATAAGATTCGTATTTTTCTGAAAAAGGGCTATTTATTATGAATTATTAAAGTTTCAAAAATAAATATTTTAATATATATATATATATATATATATAAAGTATGTGGGATTTTTGGTGGAAAAGTCCTTGTTCATTCTTGGTAGGCTGCCAACCTGCCAACCTTTTCAAAACATGTACTGAAGAAATTTCTTCCGTTTATAAAATTGTCAATCTTGGCATCCTAAGTTTTTCCTATAAATAGGGTGCTTAGTTAGAAATGAAAATCACACCAGAATCAGAAAATTTTCTCTCTATAATATCGAATGTATTTCTTGTGAGTATTTAGATACTTTGAGTGTTGATAACAGTGCAAGTTTTTATTCACAGAATATCCGATATTCCAGCCAAAACTACTCTCCTGTTAAGGTAAGGGATATTATTTTTTTTCGTAAATGATGTTATTCTTTTCAATATCATTATACCAAAATATTGGCATGAATTTTATTATGAAATTCTTAATTTTTCCGTCGGGGTTACTATTCACGTATACGGCACTATTCACGAAAAAAATAAATTTTCTTCTATTTGTCCAAGTTGGCTATTATGGGTCTTATCTTTGATTGGATCCAAGTTTTGATCTTTATTCTTGAATTTTGCTCCATAAAGTATTATTATGGAATATTCTTGAACTTGGATAAACTAAATTACGAATCCCTAATCTTTGTCCTTTATCTCACTAGATTCGTTATTTATATTATTTTTCATCATCCTCAGTCCTAAATGGTGATATAACTGAATATCTTTGGCCTGTAGAGCAAGGATGAATGATTACCTGATGAATATCTTTGGCCCGTAGTGCAAAGATTGACAGGTGTTGAGATGAACATGACCACTGGTGATACAAATGAATATCTTTGGCCTGTAGTGCAAAGATGAATATTTAATTTGAGATATATATTGATTGATGTTACAGGGATAAAATATTGATGATGGACTTTTAAATCATAGAAGATAGTAGACTTCATTCTCTACGTAACTCTTCTAATGAATTGATATTTTCGCTGCAGTTGTTGATCTAAAACTTGTTGTCCATAATATTTTATCTGATTTGTCGAAGACTAACAATAATTTATTCTTCATTATCTTAGTCATAATATTCTTTACTGGGCTAGTTGAGCTCACCCTTTTCATTTATTGTCCTCTTCATGAAATGAGAATATCGCGGGGACAAGTCGGGGAACAGTGTGATGATCAGAGTTAGATTTGTAGAAGTCCTCACTATTCTATAAAATAGTGAGACAATCATTGTAATGAATAAGGAATGAATTTGAATGTTTATATTTCGTATTATATACAATTTGTATTGAAGCTCATAGTTTGTGTGGTCGTATTTTGCACGACCATATGTTATAAAAGATTGTATTTGAATTTTGTACTATGTATTTGGCGACTCAGAATGGGTTGAGTATTGAACCTATTTTGGGGGCGTCATAGTTGGTATCAGAGTTTAGGGATATGATCTCTGGCGGAGATATGGGAATAGAACTAGGAGGGGAGAGACGAATAAAACCTTTGCTAGTGTGTCCTACCTAAGCTTATTTGTTATTTAATTGGTCATTTGGAACATAGGGTTAATATGTGATATGTTAATTTTTTTTGATTAACCCTTGTTTTGTGGCAGTATTTGAGAATGGCAGCTGAAAATCTAAACAATGGAGTGAATGAGACCGTTGAGACACCTTTAATCACCAACCAGGAGAACGTGCAACAGGAAGGCTATATTCCTCCTGTAAACAACCCTACCAAAGAAATGATAAACGATTGGATGTTTAGAAGCTTTTTGCAGTTCATGCAAAACCAGATGAGGGAGACTCGTGTTCATAATACAGGTGGAAATAATAACAACTCGCGGCTTGTCAATGCCAAGCAGTTCAAAGAGTTGGGACCACCAGAATTTTGGGGAAAGCCAAATTCAATCAAGGCAAAAATGTGGGTTAAGCAAATTACCGAGATATTTGATGTCTTGGGATGCACGGAGGAACAGAAGGTCCCATTCACCACCTTTATGTTCTGTGGAGAAGCAGATTATTGGTGGGAATCTGTGAAGCTTACCCAGCCTGCCGCACTCAAGATGTCTTGGGATGCGTTCCAGAAACTGTTCAATGAAAAATACTTTCCAGAAAGTATTCGTCACATGAAAGAGGTAGAGTTTATCAGACTGGAAAAGAATAACATGACGGTGTCCCAGTACGAGGCTAAGTTCGCGGAGTTATCCCGGTTTGCACCTCATTTGGTGGAGAATGAGGAACGTATGACGTGGATGTTTCTGAGAGGTTTGAAACCAGAAATTCGTCAATACCTCATTTCTCACAAATTTTCTCTATATTCAGATGTAGTGAACAGGGCCCAATTGTTAGAACGTGATAATGATTATATTCAACCAAAGGACAACAACCAAGGTCGTACCGGTGGCAGTAGTCATCGGAACAATGACAATCAGCAAGGAGGAAAGTATCATGACAGAAGCGGTAACCACTCTGGTGGTAATCGTGGCAATGATAATAGAAGGAGTGAGTCGGGGGGAGATTTCAAGAAGAGAAGGTACAACAATGAGAACGTGAAAACATCGACAGCAGCACCAACATCAACTGTTTCTAGGGGAGGAGAACAATCGACGATCATATGCTATAAATCCGGGCAAGAGGGACACATCAGTCCCAACTGCACACAGCAATCTAAGGTGTGCTATAACTGTGGAAAGGAAGGACATATAGCTCGAGTATGTTTGGTAGCGAAACCAAGTCCAGTGGGGGTGGTGATTCCTAAGGCAGTTCCGGATAAGTCAAAGTCGGTGGTTCCTGGAAGAGCTTTTGTCGTAACTACCCAACAAGCAAGGAACCCAAACGAGGTGATCATGGGTAAGTTGTTAATAAACTCTTGCGAAGTTTATACCTTATTAGATACCGGTGCTACCCATTCTTTTATTTCACCTGCTTGTGCTCAACGTTTGAATTTGACTTCTGAGAAATTAAACTTTGACTTATCTGTTGAAACTCCGTTGGGATAAACCTTTGTTACATCCACAGTTTACAAATTTTGCTTGATTCAAATTGGTACCCTCACCCAACCTGTTGATCTTATATCTTTGAAAATACTTGCATTTGACGTGATTTTAGGAATTGACTTGTTAACCACTTATCATACCAAAATTGACTGGTTAACCACTAATCAACCTGTTGTGCGAATCCAAACCACCAAACCACTAAAATCAGTCAATGTCATTTCAAGTTATAAAGCGATTCATTTATTTAAAAATGGATGTCAAGCTTTCTTAGCACATGTCACTGATCTAAAGCAGAATACGTTAGGTTTGAATGATATTTCTGTTGTTAATGAGTTTCCGGATGTATTTCCTGAAGAACTTCCCGGTCTACCCCCAGAACGTGAAGTTGAATTCTTTATTGACCTTGAACCCGGTACAAAATCCATTTTTAAAACCCCATATCGAATGGCTCCTATTGAACTTCAGGAGTTAAAGGTCCAACTACAGGAGTTGTTAGACATCGGTTTTATATATACGTCCTAGTACATCTCCTAGGGGTGCTCCCGTTTTATTTGTAAAAAAGAAAGACGGGAGTATCTGACTTTGTATTAACTATCGGAGTTGAACCATGTCACCATCAAGAATAGGTATCCATTACCTCATATTGATGACCTGTTCGACCAGTTGCAAGGTATACAATTCTTTTCAAAGATCGATCTTTGTTCTGGATATCATCAGTTAAAGATTAAAACTGAGGATATTCCAAAGACTGCTTTCAGAACTCGATACGAGCATTATGAATTCTTAGTCACGAATTGAATTATAATCAAATTGCTTTGGGGCGGTTACCAATGGCAGTAATTGACGATTACACAACTCGAACTAAGTTGATAATTTTCCAATCAAAATATTTTCTATCTGGATTTTTTTCCATATACATAATATCACCTTTTCCTAGATAATTATTGAAATTTTAAATTCATATTTGTGAATCATTCATTAGATTCGCTATTATTGTTTTTCAAAACATTAGATTATGTATCAAGCGAGTAGTATGAGATACGGGGTATTTCCAATTTATGTCTTTTGGATTGACTAATGCTCCTGCTGCTTTCATGGATATGATGAACCGTGTATTCAAGGAATATTTGGAACAGTTCGTGGTTGTCTTTATTGATGATATCCTCATCTATTCCAAATGTCGTGAAGATCATGAGCACCACTTGAAGCTGGTACTTCAAAGGCTTTGTGAAAACAAGCTATATGCCAAGCTGAAGAAATATGAGTTCTGGCTTGAGGAAGTAGCATTCCTTGGGCACGTAGTGTCAAAACATGAAGTATCTGTTGACCCGACGAAGATTGAAGCAATACAAAGTTGGGAGCAACCTAAGTCGGTGACCGAAGTACGTAGCTTTCTGGGCTTAGCTGGTTATTATCGGAGATTCGTTGAAGAATTTCTAGAATCGCTACTCCATTAACTCAGTTGACTCGGAAAGATAAAAAATTCGTATGGAACGAGGAATGCGAGAAGAGCTTTCAAGAGCTCAAGAGGAGACTCATTTCGGCACCTGTTCTGATGATACCTCTGGTTCGGATGGATTTGTCATCTACAGCAATGCTTCGGGCAAAGGGTTAGGATGTGTTCTCATGCAACATGGGAAGGTTATAGCCTATGCCTCACGGCAACTCAAAGAATATGAGAGGAATTATCCTACTCATGATCTAGAGTTGGCAGCAGTCATTTTTGCGTCGAAGATCTGGAGACACTACCTGTATGGAGAGAAAGTGGAGATTTATACGGATCATAAGAGCCTTAAATATTTATTCACTCAAAAGGAACTCAACATGCGACAACGACGTTGTCTTGAGCTGTTGAAAGATTACGACCATACCATCCAATACCATCTTGGAAAAGCGAACGTGGTAGCAGACGCGTTAAGTAGAAAATCATATGCGGGAATGAGTGCGATGCTGTTAACCCGAAGGCCCATTTTGTGTGACTTACAAAGGATGGAGATAGAGTTCAAGACTCCGAGAACCCACGTGATGATGTCAAGTATACGCGTAGAACCTGCTTTGACTGATAAAGTTAAAGCTACTCAAGCTACTGACCCGGAGCTGATGAAGATGAAGAAGAAAGTGCAAGAAGGTGCTATTCCAGAAGCAAGAATCGATAAAGAAGGAATACTTCGAGTCAACTCCAGACTTTGTGTTCCTAACGATTCTAATTTGAAGTATAGAATCATAATGGAGGCACACAACACACCATTTGCAATCTATCCTGGGAGTACCAAAATGTATCGTGATCTACGACATACATTTTGGTGGAGCAATATGAAGAGAGTGATTGCGGAGTTCATCTCGAGGTGTTTAACTTGTCAACGTGTCAAGGCAGAGCATCAAGTGCCGAAGGGTCCATTGCAACCACTTGAGATTCCAAAGTGGAAGTGGGAACACATTACCATGGATTTCGTTACGGGTCTTCCCAAGGTTTCTCAAGGCATAGATACGATTTGGGTTATTGTTGATAGATTAACCAAGTCTGCTCATTTCTTGCCTATACGAGAGACTTATTCCCTTGAACGTCTTGCTCATATGTACGTGAATGCGATTATGGGAGTGCATGGCATGCCAATATCCATAGTTTCAGATCGTGACCCCAGATTTACTTCACAATTTTGGATCAGTTTACAGAAAGCTATGGGCACAGATTTACGATTCAGTTCTGCATATCATCCTCAAACGGACGGGCAATCAGAAAGGACTATCCAAACTCATGAAGATCTATTGAGACTCTGTGTTCTAGACTTTAAAGGGAGTTAGGATAAGTACTTACCCTTGGTGGAATTCTCCTACAATAACAGTTATCAGGCAAGTATAGGTGTGGCTCCATTCGAAGCATTGTATGGACGAAAATGTCGTTCTCCAGTATGCTGGGATGAGGTGGGTGAAGCAACATTGTTGGGACCGGAGTTAGTACATATGACTACGAAAAAGATTCAAATGATCCGGCAACGTATACAAACCGCACAAGATTGACAAAAGAGTTATGCTGATCTTCATCGGAAGGACGTAGAATTTAATGTTGGGGACCATGTTGTTGGGTTTGTACGAAACATAAGCATGCAATCAAATTACATAATCACAGCGGAAGGGATGAACAATTAGATTTTAAAAATTTCTTTCAAACCCTTAACCATGATCTTTCTTGTGCATCAATTATCAGTCAATACATAGAAGGAGAGGATGGAATTATACCTTTGAAGATCCAAGCTTCCTTAGGTACAAGTTATACTCCTTTGATTCTTTTGATTCCTCTGTAATGGCTCCTTCCCTTGATCAATGTCAGCCACCCAAATGTTTGGCCTCTAACGGTGATCTACCAAGGAAGATGAAGAACTCAAGAAGATGGGTTATTGGCTTAACCCTTGTTTCTATCTCTATAGAATATGTGTACTCCCAATTCTTGAAAAACTTCACGTCCCTTATTTCTGATATAAGACTCTCTTATATATATATTAGGTTAACCCTCCTAATCCAATTAGATTAGGGTTTTATTTAATTAATTAATTAAACACTTTTAATTAATTTATATCCTAATCTTATTAGGATTGAGAGAGACAGAGTACTGATATTATATTAATTCCTAAACTCCTTTAGAATTAAAATAATAATAATAATAATAATATTAATAAGACTCCTCTTATTAATTTATATTTAATATTTTTAAAATATTAAATAATAAATATTAAGCTATTTAATTTATTCTATCACCATATATTAAATTAATTATACTTAATGCATTATTACTATCATGCCATTTTCTTCTTAAATAATTCTTCTTCCTTTTATGGTGTGACCCTTTAGGTTCTCCATATTAAACCGGTTGTGAATAAATCAATTAGAACAATTATAATCTTATTTAAATAAATAAATTAAACTAATAATCTATTTAAATAAATAACATTTATTCTACAATAGGGATAAGCCTCCCTAGCGCTAAATGACTTTCTAGATAATATAGATTTTAACATTAATCATAAAAGAACCTATGAGTTAATAGTTACCGTACAATTCAATCATTCCACCATACAATGTCCCAATTAAATATAAGACATGGATTTACTGTCAAGTCTTAATTTATTTAATCATATGTATTTCGATTAGAAAATGCACAACTCCAAATAATACAAATTAGAAACCTCTTTCTAATTTCATTCTACCTTGGCCAAGGATTCCTGGGTTGTCATTTAACGAATCACATAGGACATATCTCCTCTTTTACTAGAGGTGGTAGATCTTTATTGATCATACATTATCTCCATATGCAACTCATTATACCCAAGCATACCCTATATATGCCTTAAAAGGCCTTAAGGAATAAGTCAAAGTATAATTTGTTACATACAAGATACTATGATGATCTCAAGTCCAAGGATCACTTGTACTACTATCACATTAGGAATTCCTATTGACAGGCGAGTAAAACTCCATTAGATATTCCATAGCGAGTCACGTTTAGTGAACTTATTCTCCAATAAGCACGTACATACTTGCTTTAGTGTCTCCACACAAATGATCATGAGATCAGTCATCCTCATCTAATGAGCAAGCAACATATGTACCAATCTATCCGGATTTACTAATCCCCATTTTAGTAATCGCACAATTGGGAACTATTTTAGGTTTTAAGCTTTCTAAGAATTTAGATCTCATTAGCATGATCTCATCATGATTCTAAAAGCATTGCTTAAAACTATGGGTTATTTACATATTATAAAAATAGCACCATATAGATAATTAAATGCCTTAAATTAATTTTTTATTAATAAATAAATAATATTGTTTACAAAGTATGTGCTTTATCATCATACATGATTGGCTTGTATGCACACTACTATCAATTTCCCACTTGCACTAAAGCTAATCGCCATGGTATCTCATATCCATCTTCTCTAAGTGACGATCAAACTACTGTTGTGTTAGAGCTTTAGTAAATGGATCTGCAATGTTATCTTGAGAGTCCACATGCTCCAAGGTGACGTCTCCTCTTTCAATGATCTCCCTAATCAAGTGAAATCACCGCAACACGTGTTTGGATTTCTGAGGAGACCTGGGTTCCTTAGCCTGTGCAACCGCTCCGGTGTTGTCACAGTATACGGGAACTGCTTCTCCAATGCTAGGAACCACACCAACTTCAGTTACGAACTTCTTCATCCAAACAGCTTCCTTTGCAACTTCACTTGCAGCTATATACTCTGCCTCTGTCACTGAATCAGCAACTGTTTGCTGCTTGGAACTCTTCCAACTCACTGCGCCTCCGTTCAAGGTAAACACATACCCTGAAATAGATTTACTGTCATCTTGGTCTATTTGAAAACTTGAGTCCATGAATCTCTCGAGTTTTAATTTAGACCCACCGTAGACAAGAAAAATATCTTTAGTCCTTCTCAAGTACTTTAGGATATTTTTCACTGCCTTCCAGTGCTCTTCTCCTAGATTCGACTGGTATCTGCTCGTTACACTAAGTGCGTGAGCAACATCCGGTCTAGTACATATCATACTATACATGATAGATCCTATTGCAGAAGCATAAGGGATCTTACTCATACGGTCTCTCTCCTCAGGTGTCTTTGGGGCCTGTTTCTTGGAGAGATTTATTCCATTGCTCATCGGCATGAGACCTCTTTTGGAATCTTTCATGCTAAACCTCTTTAGCATCGTATCAATGTACGTTCCTTGGGATAAGCCGAGCATCCTTTTAGATCTATCTCTATAGATCTTTATCCCCAAAATATAGGATGTTTCACCCGAGTCCTTCATGGAGAAGTTTTTAGATAACCAGATTTTAATTGATTGGAACATAGGAATGTCATTCCCTATCAGTAATATATCATCAACATATAATACAAGGAATGATACTGCGCTCCCACTAACCTTCTTGTATACACATGGTTCATCCTCATTTTTGATAAAATCAAACTCTTTGATTGTCTCATCAAAACGAATGTTCCATATACGAGAAGCTTGCTTCAACCCATAAATGGATCGTTGTAGCTTGCAGACTTGATTTGTTCTAACTTTTGAAATAAATCCCTCTGGCTGTGTCATATACACATCCTCCTCAAGTTTCCCATTGAGGAAGGCCGTTTTCACGTCCATCTACCAGATCTCATAGTCGTTGTAAGCTGCAATCGCATGCAAAATCCAAATGGACTTGAGTATAGCTACTGGTGAGAAGGTTTTATCATAGTCAACTCCTTGTCTTTGTTTGAAACCTTTTGCAACCAGTCGGGCCTTATAGGTCTCTACCTTACCGTCCGCTCCCGTCTTTCTTTTAAAGACCCATTTACATCCAATAGGCTTAATGCCTTCAGGTGGTGAAACCAAAGTCCATACTTTGTTCTCATACATGGAGTCCATTTCGGATTTCATGGCTTCAAGCCATTTCCCTGAGTCTTTATTACTCATAGCCTGTTCGTAATTCAATGGATCATTATCATTCATGATGTGTACCTCATCGTCATCCTCTATAACGAATCCATACCTCTCAGGCATCTTTGGTACTCTTCCAAATTTACGAATAGGGTGTGGTACAGTAGGTTCTTCTATTTGGTCAGGTACCTGACTTTTATCCGTGGTAACTTGTGGTTCTTGAACTTCTTCAAGATATATCTTACTCCCACTGACCCCTTCATGGATAAACTCTTTCTCCAAGAAGGTAGCATGTTTCACAACAAACACCTTTTGATCAGTTGGATGATAGAAATAATACCCTACGATTTCTTTAGGGTATCCCACAAATCTACACTTATCGAATTTAATCTGTAGCTTATCATTTTCAAACTTTTTGACATAAACTGGACAACCCCAAGTCTTAAGATGCTTAAGATTTGGTTTCCTCCCTTTCCACATCTCATATGGAGTCTTTGGGGCAGATTTGGTAGGTACCTTGTTAAGTAAGTATGCAGCCGTTTCTAGGGCATATCCCCAGAAGGAAATTGAAAGGTCGGTAAAACTCATCATGGATCGAACCATGTCCAACAGTGTTCGATTTCTCCTTTCAGATACTCCATTTAACTATGGTGTACCTGGAGGAGTCCATTGTGAGATTATACCATTTTCTTTGAGACAATTGAGAAACTCACCACTTAAGTATTCTCCACCTCGATCTGATCGAAGTATCTTAATACTCTTGCCCATTTGTTTCTCTACTTCACTTTTGAACTCTTTGAACTTTTCAAATGATTCTGATTTGTATTTCATTAAATACACATATCCAAATCTTGAGTGATCATTAGTGAAAGTAATAAAATAAGAATACTCACCCCGTGCACTTGTTGTCATAGGTCTACAAACGTCTGTGTGAATCAATGCCAACAACTCTGTAAATCTTTCTCTTTTTCCACTAAAAGGAGATTTAGTAATTTTACCCATGAGACAAGATTCACAAGTTGGATATGATTCATAATCGGATAGCTCGATGAGCCCATCTTTATGCAACTTGGATAATCTTGTTTCATTGATATGACCGAGTCTACAGTGCCACATGTAGGTATAATTAATATCATCTCTTTTCCTTTTCTTAGTTTGTTCAATTTGAAATATATTTTCTTGTAAGTCAAGTATATAAAGTCCATTTTGCAAATTTTCAATACCATATAAAACATCGCCTTTATAAATAGAACAACCATTGTTCTTTATAATAACGTGAAAACCTTCCATATCCAATACAGAAATTGAAATAATATTTTTAATAATATTCGGAACATAATAACAGTTATTAAGATAAATGGACTTGCCTGAAGGCATTGCTAAACAATAAGTTCCTATAGCTAATGCAGCAACCTTTGCTCCATTCCCCACTTGTAGGATCACCTCTTCATTGTTCAGCTTTCTACTTCTGACCAGTCCCTGCACAGTGTTACATATGTGAGACCCACAGCCGGTATCCAATACCCAAGTAGAATTATGACTTTCAGAAAAATTAATTTCAATCATAAACAAACCTTGATTGGAAGTCGAAGCTTCTCCAAGCTTCTTCTCTGCTAGAAACTTCTTGCAGTTCCTCTTCCAATGTCCCGGCTCGTTGCAATGAAAGCACATTTTTAGCTAGTTCAAGTTTCTTTTGTTCCTTTTCTTTCCCCTTTCCCTTAGCCTTCTTGGATTTCTTCTTTTCAGATGACACCTTGTGTGACATCCCAGATTTTTAGAATTTATAAATGAGAATTATCTGATGTTTTGAGTTTAAGTATGTGAATACGTGTCATATATGGTGAAATATGTGAATCTATGTGAAGATAATTTAAATATTAATGTTAATATTTATTGGAGTAAATAAATATTTTAATTGAATTATTTATTGAGTTAAATAAATAATTATGTGATTATTATGGAGTAATGTACTTAAGTGTAGTATATTAATTAAATGAATATTTAGTATTTAATTTAATTGATATAATGATTTTATGTTATAGTTCTAATTTAATTGAGATAATTAAATTAGATGAGTAATGTGATGAGTGTTACATGCAATTATAATTAGCAATTAATTGTAATTATGTGACAATTTTATGTGCTTAATTGATGTTAGACTTTTAATTAATTAAATTAGAATGTTAAGATTTAATTAATTAAAGAGTAGCCTTAAAGTATGTGTTAAAAGGATTTATTAAAATAAAGAAAAGAGTTTTTAAATAATTTTTTTCCAAACAAGGCCCTTACTTTTGTTTTAAAACTGTTTTACCCAAACATGAGTTTATATATGTATATACATTAATATTATACATTAATATTATAAGTTACATATTATGTATATATGTTGTATGTATATTTTGTATATACGTTGGTTAAAAGAACAAAACAAAGGTTAGTCTGTGTTAGAGAGAAAACACAGAGAAAGATGGAGTGAAAAGAGAAGAAGGGAAGAAGAAGAGAAAGAAAGGGGAAAGAGACCTTGAAAGAATTCTCGCTAAGCCATTATCTTCTTCTCCTAAGCATAATCAAAGGGTATAACTTCTAAATTTAGTTTTAATAATGTGTTTTATGTTGTGGAACTTCTCTGTAAAAACGTTTTTCATGAAAGTTAGTAATTTTGTTGAATATATGTTGGAATTTTGTTAATATACTGTTTATAAATTTAATTAGATGCCATAAACAATGATTTTCAGAAATCAAATTGATTGTAGAAACATGTTTTAATAGAAAAGTTATGTTCATATGAGTTCATATGAGTTTTAGGTATTATGGTTGATTTTAGTTTGAAGAAATTGATGAAATTGATATATGTTAATATGTTTATTAAGAATTTGTTTGATGCTATCTTCAATTACGTATATAATGCATGTATATAGAGTTAAATTGCTTGAGAAAGTGATTTACAGTGAATGGTTTTATAAAATATATAAGTTTTATGAAAATATCAAATTTGATTTCTAAAACTCTTGATTATTGTTGTTTAAATGTTTTTGTGTTTGGAGATATGTTATATGAGTGTATTGTATCAAGTATATGCTATACATTGTTCTAGTAGCTTGTTATTGCCGTTTGATGGCATGTTGGGTTTAATCGGTGAAACAGGGAGGCTGCACTGCTTGCTTCTGTCTGCGTACCTGCGCAGCTGCGCCGGGAGCACAGCCAGAAGCAGCGCAGCTGCGCCACTGGGTTTTCTCAGGCTAGTCACCTGCGCAGCTGCGCCGGTGCCAAGGCTCGAGGCTGCGCAGCTGCGCCGTGTCCTGGGCAGAGGCAGTGAGTTTTATTTAAGTGTGCAGTTTATTTTTATGACTAAGTTACATTATTGCTAGAATAATGATCATATATTTAAGTTGCAATAGCATGTTGATAACATGAATTTGACAATTTGGTAATTGTAAAAGAAAAGAGGTTTTGAAAACCTTAAAGTATTAATTGAATTATTGTTTAATGGTGAATTGGCATAATTATAATCAAGAGTAAATGTTTAAATTAAATTATAATTTTTGTTAAATTATAATGAATATTAGTTGATTTATTTTAATCAATTAGATGTTAATTTAAATTATAATTTATGTAATTATAATTTAATAAATGCATGTTTAATTATGGATTATAAATTGATAATTGCATGATTAATTATAATTTGTGTAATTATAATGCATGATATAGTTTAATTGATTATAAGTTATAATTTGTTTAATTATAACTTAATATGTGATTATAATTTGGAATAATTATAATCAAGGTAAAAGTGTAATTTAAATTATAATTTATATAATTATAATTTAATGAGGGCATGAATAAAAATTGAGTATTTATAATCTAAGTAATGGGTTAAGTTAAGTATGCTTAAATTATGATTTAATGCATGATGTAGTTGATTCATTATAAATTATGATTGTTTAATTGTAGTTTGATTAAAGTGGATGTTCAAATCATAATTTGTTTAATTATAATTTAAAATGAGTATGTAATTATTAGTTGATTAATCATGAGAAATGTAAAATGATTATGTGATGTGATTAATTATGTGGTAATTAATTATTAACTTATGAGTTAAAGAGGAATGAGTTAACCTAAATTGGTTAACTAACGATGAGGATTAGCTATGTGATAATTAACTGATATTGTTAATTATACATATGATTTGACAGCGAGTGTCAAATGAGTAAATAGAAAAGAATTAGAAAGTATAAAGTATTATTTACTTAGACAATTGATAAGCATTGCTAGGTGACTAATAATTGATGCGTATGGTAATACGTTATGTAGGATTATGAAGCAGATTATATTAAGCTATTTTTCGGTAATTGGTAATCTACGAGCCAGGCAAGTCTTTCGGTTCCTATTTTCTATGTGAACTTGATGATATTATGAACTGTTTTAAATTGTATTGCAAAGAGTATGCTATGTTGTATATGTTGCAAGCATGAAATGTTAAAGTCAATTTATGACTACATTGATTGATTTAATAATGATGATTGAGTAAGGAACTCAATCTTTATATTTGTTATGTGATTAAAGCATGTATGCCATGTTACTTTAATATTGAGCATGTTAATTATGTGCTATGTGCTGCATGAAAACTGTTAGATCTTGCTGAGCTGTTGAGCTCACTCTTGCAAATAATCATTTTTGCAGGTCAAGGATGCAAGGTAAAGATACGTGTTAAGTGATTTATAGAGATCAATGTTAAAGAATATTAATTTTGTTAAATTTCAAATTGTAGTTGATGTTTTCAATGTAACTTAATTGTTAAGTTGTAAGTTGAGCTATCCGACGTGTAATGGATATTGCTTAGTGATGTAAGACTTTGTATAGTCCCTTCGTTGTAGCGATTCATGTAATAGAATTGAATCAAATATTTGTAATGTTAAGGTTGCGATTCAGGACAATATAGAAAGAAAGTTTATAAAAATTTTAAATATTCCGCATTTTTAGTGTTTTTAATATCGAATAATGACGTAAAGATAGATTAAAGATGTATTGCTAACGATCGAGGATGAGAATTATATTGTATGAATTTTGGGGTCGTTACAGTTGGTATCAAAGCTGATAGGTTATACACCTTAGGTAAGAGTACCTTAGGCTATGACTTTAGAGAAGGAGAAGTTAAGTTAAGTTACGTATAACGAAAAGGTGATTCTAAAACTCGAATAAAATATTGACCTATATAAACGAAGTTAGAAATTCTTAAAGGAAGAGTTGTTTAATAAACAAAAAGATTCAAAGAAGAATCTTGGAAAGATATGTAGATGAGAATCAGGAGTTTCCTAACTCCAATAATAAATATGACGAATAACGATGAATAGACGAGGTCTATAAGATTGAAAGCATAATGAAATTATGATATGCCATGATGACAGGTAGAGATAAGAAGTTTTAAATAAAATAATAATGAGATATGGAAGAATCATAAGTGAGATGATTATAGAATAAGATCACAACGTGATCTTTTGAAGTTGTAAAAGACAGATGGTATGTAATGATTGAATAGTTATAGTTTGATGCTATAACGAGAATGTACTATGATATAGTACGAGATTAACTCATGAGGAGTTATAAATGATGGGGTACAGAAAGTCTGTATCGAGTATAGAACGAGAAGTTATAAGTAAGATAGAGTTAAGTGGGATTTCAACTGAGGACTCATGTGGTGACTGAGTTGTACAAATCTTTGTATGGGCAGGATTTTGTGCTTACACTTGGTTTATTATATTGATAATCGTTGGAAGGTTGGTGTCGCACTATCGATATATATATGACGAGGAGGTGATTCTTTTCTCATATTATATTTGATAGTTAGAGTCAATAGAGATTAGATTAGATGATATTAAGATTTGATTAGATGATCTTAAGGTTAGGCGAGTTCTTAAAACTCATATTTATGGTAAGATCGTGACTCATAATCGTATGTATGTTTTGAACCCCTAAGCATATGAACAGTCTCTGATCAGTTCTTTGACTACGTATTGCTAGGACAAGTTCTTAAACTCATATTATTGTGGCAAGTTCCTGAACTTCCAAAGTCTGGTAAGTTCGATAAACTATACTGGGTATAGAAAGTTTATAATATAGAAAGCATTGATGTTGTTTAAGGTTGATAGAATGATTAAGTAATGATGGAGTAAAGATTTATATTGATGGAGAAAGTTTTTATATTCTAAATCTCCTAGCTTTGCTAGTTTTTCAAAATTTATTGACTTCGTGCTGATGTTGCACTTCTGTTTTCTTGAAAAATATTGGATCAATGATGGAACTAATGAATTTTTTAAAATAGTGCTATTATTCACATGTCTATGCTAATTGCTTCAGCTAGACAAAAATAATTTCAAAATTTCAAAATGTATTTTATGTGTTCTATGCATCATTTGATATGGTGTAGAGACAAAAATCGAGGAAGTTATCAATGCAGTTAAACCTAGTGTTGGATGTGATCGTATGATCGTCAGCCCACTATGGTATGATGTAGTATGACGACGTCATGTAATGACAAAATCCTCGACGTATCAGTAATACGATACGGTATTAGGATGTTGTGAAAAGATTTATTATTATTTTAGTTTCCTTAAACTATATATATATATATATATATATATATATAAAGAGATTTATTTACTTTTAGTTTCTTTAAACGAAAAAAAAATATTTTGAGAGGATATATATATATATATATATATATATATATATTTCGATTGATGTCCGAATTATTGCTAGAAGTCTATGCTACTTGATTCAGCTAGACAAATATTGAAAGATGTTTATGAAATTCGAGCGTTTTTGGTCAAACTATGCCAAACCAAATTGTTTTGGTGCGGATTTAGATGTTAAGAAGCTGAGATGAACAACCCTATAAATGGGGACATGTTATCGGAGACAATAGTTCCGAGTGTAACGCATATAGTCGTTACGATGTACTACGTTTGGCCGACGTAGGGGTACGATAGGCTGGCCACCTAGAGTACCAATGCGGTTTATAGTGTGAAGTACCGGGGGTGAAGCACTATTAAACCTAAAAAGAAGTTCATGGTCTTGTGACCACTCAGCATTATTGGAATCTTTTAAATTCCTGAGTTGTTTATATCGCTTCCCAATTATTGAGCAATTGTGGAAGATTCTTATTATTCTGAAGGAGAATGTAGCGAGAAGGATATTGCTTAGAAAGAAGTAGTTGTTGAACGCTTTAATCCAATGAATAGAGATTAACGTAAAATCTACTTTGATAGATTGAATGAATGAAGATTAATAAAAATTTCGAGGACGAAATTCTTAGAAGAAGGGTTGAATGTGATAACCCGAATAATTATAGATGGTGAATTATATAGTATATTAATTCTACGAGTAGAATATATGGTAATGATCTTTAGTAAGGGAAGGAATGAGTTAAAGAAAATATATTATATTTGATATACGATTGTGTTTGATTGAAGGTTAAGTAATAAAACCTTAACCTTGTTGAAGATGTGAATTTAGTAGAGATATATGTGTAGTTTATATAAATGTCGTTATGATAATGAGTTAAAGTTATTCAACAATTAAATTGTGAAAGAGATTTTTGTGAAAACTTGAGTAAGGATAGGGCTTCGGTGATTCCAAGGACGGAATCCTTATAAGGAGGGAAGAATGTGACATTCCAGATTTTTAGAATTTATAAATGAGAATTTAATAAATAAAATTCTTATTATCTGATGTTTTGAGTTTAAGTATGTGAATACGTGTCATATATGGTGAAATATTTGAATCTATGTGAAGATAATTTAAATATTAATGTTAATATTTATTGGAGTAAATAAATATTTTAATTGAATTATTTATTGAGTTAAATAAATAATTATGTGATTATTATGGAGTAATGTAATTAAGTGTAGTATATTAATTAAATGAATATTTAGTATTTAATTGAATTGATATAATGATTTTATGTTATAGTTCTAATTTAATTGAGATAATTAAATTAGATGAGTAATGTGATGAGTGTTACATGCAATTATAATTAGCAATTAATTGTAATTATGTGACAATTTTATGTGCTTAATTGATGTTAGACTTTTAATTAATTAAATTAGAATGTTAAGATTTAATTAATTAAAGAGTAGCCTTAAAGTATGTGTTAAAAGAATTTATTAAAATAAAGAAAAGAGTTTTTAAATGATTTTTTTCCAAACAAGGCCCTTACTTTTGTTTTAAAACTGTTTTACCCAAACATGACCTTAACTACTAAAAATCTGTTTTTAAAATAACTTGTTTTGCCAAACAAGCCTTAGGGCTTTTTTTAAAAAAAATTCAAAGGTGTAACCTCTATTTTAATTGTAATTAGTATAGGATTTATTATATACATTAATATTATAAGTTACATATTATGTATATATGTTGTATGTATATTTTGTATATACGTTGGTTAAAAGAACAAAACAAAGGTTAGTCTGTGTTAGAGAGAAAACACAGAGAAAGATGGAGTGAAAAGAGAAGAAAGGAAGAAGAAGAGAAAGAAAGGGGAAAGAGACCTTGAAAGAATTCTCGCTAAGCCATTATCTTCTTCTCCTAAGCATAATCAAAGGGTATAACTTCTAAATTTAGTTTTAATAATGTGTTTTATGTTGTGGAACTTCTCTGTAAAAACGTTTTTCATGAAAGTTAGTAATTTTGTTGAATATATGTTGGAATTTTGTTAATATACTGTTTATAAATTTAATTAGATGCCATAAACAATGATTTTCAGAAATCAAATTGATTGTAGAAACATGTTTTAATAGAAAAGTTATGTTCATATGAGTTCATATGAGTTTTAGGTATTATGGTTGATTTTAGTTTGAAGAAATTGATGAAATTGATATATGTTAATATGTTTATTAAGAATTTGTTTGATGCTATCTTCAATTACGTATATAATGCATGTATATAGAGTTAAATTGCTTGAGAAAGTGATTTACAGTGAATGGTTTTATAAAATATATAAGTTTTATGAAAATATCAAATTTGATTTCTAAAACTCTTGATTATTGTTGTTTAAATGTTTTTGTGTTTGGAGATATGTTATATGAGTGTATTGTATCAAGTATATGCTATACATTGTTCTAGTAGCTTGTTATTGCCGTTTGATGGCATGTTGGGTTTAATCGGTGAAACAGGGAGGCTGCACTGCTTGCTTCTGTCTGCGTACCTGCGCAGCTGCGCCGGGAGCACAGCCAGAAGCAGCGCAGCTGCGCCACTGGGTTTTCTCAGGCTGGTCACCTGCGCAGCTGCGCCGGTGCCAAGGCTCGAGGCTGCGCAGCTGCGCCGTGTCCTGGGCAGAGGCAGTGAGTTTTATTTAAGTGTGCAGTTTATTTTTATGACTAAGTTACATTATTGCTAGAATAATGATCATATATTTAAGTTGCAATAGCATGTTGATAACATGAATTTGACAATTTGGTAATTGTAAAAGAAAAGAGGTTTTGAAAACCTTAAAGTATTAATTGAATTATTGTTTAATGGTGAATTGGCATAATTATAATCAAGAGTAAATGTTTAAATTAAATTATAATTTTTGTTAAATTATAATGAATATTAGTTGATTTATTTTAATCAATTAGATGTTAATTTAAATTATAATTTATGTAATTATAATTTAATAAATGCATGTTTAATTATGGATTATAAATTGATAATTGCATGATTAATTATAATTTGTGTAATTATAATGCATGATATAGTTTAATTGATTATAAGTTATAATTTGTTTAATTATAACTTAATATGTGATTATAATTTGGAATAATTATAATCAAGGTAAAAGTGTAATTTAAATTATAATTTATATAATTATAATTTAATGAGGGCATGAATAAAAATTGAGTATTTATAATCTAAGTAATGGGTTAAGTTAAGTATGCTTAAATTATGATTTAATGCATGATGTAGTTGATTCATTATAAATTATGATTGTTTAATTGTAGTTTGATTAAAGTGGATGTTCAAATCATAATTTGTTTAATTATAATTTAAAATGAGTATGTAATTATTAGTTGATTAATCATGAGAAATGTAAAATGATTATGTGATGTGATTAATTATGTGGTAATTAATTATTAACTTATGAGTTAAAGAGGAATGAGTTAACCTAAATTGGTTAACTAACGATGAGGATTAGCTATGTGATAATTAACTGATATTGTTAATTATACATATGATTTGACAGCGAGTGTCAAATGAGTAAATAGAAAAGAATTAGAAAGTATAAAGTATTATTTACTTAGACAATTGATAAGCATTGCTAGGTGACTAATAATTGATGCGTATGGTAATACGTTATGTAGGATTATGAAGCAGATTATATTACGCTATTTTTCGGTAATTGGTAATCTACGAGCCAGGCAAGTCTTTCGGCTCCTATTTTCTATGTGAACTTGATGATATTATGAACTGTTTTAAATTGTATTGCAAAGAGTATGCTATGTTGTATATGTTGCAAGCATGAAATGTTAAAGTCAATTTATGACTACATTGATTGATTTAATAATGATGATTGAGTAAGGAACTCAATCTTTATGTTTGTTATGTGATTAAAGCATGTATGTCATGTTACTTTAATATTGAGCATGTTAATTATGTGCTATGTGATGCATGAAAACTGTTAGATCTTGCTGAGCTGTTGAGCTCACTCTTGCAAATAATCATTTTTGCAGGTCAAGGATGCAAGGTAAAGATACGTGTTAAGTGATTTATAGAGATCAATGTTAAAGAATATTAATTTTGTTAAATTTCAAATTGTAGTTGATGTTTTCATTGTAACTTAATTGTTAAGTTGTAAGTTGAGCAATCCGACGTATAATGGATATTGCTTAGTGATGTAAGACTTTGTATAGTCCCTTCGTTGTAGCGATTCATGTAATAGAATTGAATCAAATAATTGTAATGTTAAGGTTGCGATTCAGGACAATATAGAAAGAAAGTTTATAAAATTTTTAAATATTCCGCATTTTTAGTGTTTTTAATATCGAATAATGACGTAAAGATAGATTAAAGATGTATTGCTAACGATCGAGGATGAGAATTATATTGTATGAATTTTGGGGTCGTTACACCTTGGGCCTTTTCCTTTTATTGAAAGAATCCACCATCAAGACATGGTTCTTCTTGGATGAAAAGTGACCTTCTGCAGTTTTCAGCATGTTAAGCAGCTCAGGCAAGCTGACATCGAGCTTATTCATGTGAAAATTAACCACAAACTACGAGAAGGTCTCAGGGATTGACTGTAAGACCAAGTCTTGACTCAACTCCCCATCCATGACAAACCCAAGCTGTCCAAGGCATTCAATCAAATTGATTACCTTCAGAACATGAGTCTCAACGGCAGTGCCCTCGGTTATCTGAGATTGGAAGAGCTCCTTAGATATCTCATATCTAGCAGTCCTACTCTGTTCACCATACAACTCCTTGAGGTGAAGCAGCATAACAGGAGCATCCATTTTTTCTGTTGACACTGAAGCTCGTTATTCATAGATGCGAGCATGATGCATTGAGCTACAGATGCATCATCTTGCCACTGATTGAAAGTGGCAATCTCTTCCTCAGAGGCTGTTTTCGAAACAGATTCAGGGATAGTTGAATTTAGGACATAAGAAATCTTTTCATCAGTGAGAACAATTCTCAGATTTCTTAGCCAGTCCTCATAATTCGGGCCGGTAAGCTTATTTGCATCAAGTATGCTTCGTAGTGAGATTAGTGATTTTGACATTTTTAAAATTCTGCATGTGAAAAGATAATATTTTTAGTAAACATTCATTTTATTAACTTTGCATACCAAAATAAATTTAGGTCTTTATTTTAAATTGGTATCTCCCACTATTTTCATCAAACTATACTACCCTCACTTATATAGTTCGGCAACATCTAATTAAAGCTTTGCTAGTGAGATTAAGGATCCCATTTCAAATGTATATAACCTTGTGGATAGCACAACAAGCGATATACAAATAAATAGGTAGACAACTCTTGTCAATTACATCACCATGTAACTCCTTTTATTTTGCCTCTTAAATCATAATGGTCATGTGTGTGCACATCCAAACTAAAATGATTTAAGTTAAGTCCAGCCTAGCATTTCCATAAATTCAAAAAAGAAAAATTTTCGTCCTTGTGGATAGCACAACAAGACTAGATCGTTCAATTTTCTTGATAAGCATCAAATGTGATTAATTAACATCTTAAATATTCAATACTCGCCTTGTGGATAGCACAACAAACTCTTATTAAATATTTAATACTCTATTAATTAACCATGCTAGAAGGCGACGTTCGATATTCCAAATATCATTTGAACGCTTCGGATTTAATATTATTTCTTTGAGGGTTTGTTATTATTTGTCTCATCTTGTTAAGCGCGCATGCACATATATATATAATACGCGTCATTTTATTAAACATGCGAAGCATGTTTGCATAAAATATAATATATATAATATTTAGCATGCAATATAGAATACTATATTCTACCCGGATTGATTATGGACTTTTATTCTAGTTTGGTTCACTAGAGCCACCAAGTGAACCAAAATGTCAAACCTAGGAGTGCAAGAATTTAAATTTAAATATGACTATTACATTTAAACCCGGGCTCTATACAAATGGGTCTTCACGCGTTCCTTACTCCTTGGTCTCCAATTTCTTCAAGATAATTCTAACTATTTCTATTACATAAACTATAATTAAATAGAAACCTTGATCAGCAGTCAAGGGAAAGTACATAGGAAGGAGATAGAATTTACATCGAGAATAAATAAAACCATAGAAGGCGAGGTACGCAGACCCCATTTATTAAAACCCATACATTCAAGCATTCATCCAAAATTAAATCCAATCACATTGGTCATAGTCCATAATCAATCCCTTTTATTATCGTACATATCATCATACGTATCAATAAAACATCCATTCATCTCATGAAAATAAAATCATTCCATATATATATTAATATCAATTAATGAGCAAAAGTTTGCTAAACTTTATTTTTGGAAAAATAAACTCCTTTATTTCATTCAAAAACAATTCCAAATTAAACACTTTAATTTTAGCATTTCTGAAATCTCATTTCATATAAAATAAACATCTTTATTTTAAACCTTTATTAATTAAATAAAGCATTCATTTAATTAAATAATAAAAAAAATTCAGTTCCTGTCCAGTGGCGCAGCTGCGCCAGGAATATAAAGGGAACCGGCGCAGCTGCGCAGCATGAAAACCAGAAGCAGACACCGTTGCAGCTGCGAAGCAAGAAAGCCTTGCACCGGCGCAGCTGCGCAGCTTCGCAGAATCAGAAAAAAAAATTTGTTGCCCAAGAACTCGATCCAATCGCATATCATACATGTATGGAATCACATAAACTGATAATTAGCACAAGATTGGCTCTAATACCACTGTTGGGTTTGTACGAAACATAAGCATGCAATCAAATTACATAAACGCAGCGGAAGGGATGAAAAATTAGATTTTAATAATTTCTTACAAACCCTTAACCATGATCTTTCTTGTGCATCAATTATCAGTCAATACATAGAAGGAGAGGATGGAATTATACCTTTGAAGATCCAAGCTTCCTCAGGTACAAATTCTACTCCTTTGATTCCTTTGATTCCTCTGTAATGGCTCCTTCCCTTGATCAATGTCAGTTATCCAAATGTTTGGCCTCTAACGGTGATTCACCAAGGAAGATGAAGAACTCAGGAAGATGGGTTATTGGCTTAGCCCTTGTTTCTATCTCTATAGAATATGTGTACTCCCAACTCTTGGAAAAATTCACGTCCCTTATTTCTGATATAAGACCCTCTTATATAGATATTAGGTTAACCCTCCTAATCCAATTAGAATAGAGTTTTATTTAATTAATTAATTAAACACTTTTAATTAATTTATAACCTAATCTTATTAGGATTGAGAGAGAGAGAGTACTGATAATATATTAATTCCTAAACTCCTTTAGAATTAAAATAATAATAATAAGACTCCTTTTATTAATTTTTATTTATAATTTCTAAAATATTAAATAATAAATATTAAGCTATTTAATTTATTCTATCACCATAGATTAAATTAATTATACTTAATGCATTATTACTATCATGTCATTTTCTTCTTAAATAATTCTTCTTCCTTTTATGGTGTGACCCTTTAGGTTCTCCATATTAAACCGGTTGTGAATAAATCAATTAGAACAATTATAATCTTATTTAAATAAATAAATTAAACTAATAATCTATTTAAATAAATAACATTTATTCTACAATAGGGATAAGCCTCCCTAGTGCTCAACGACTTTCTAGATAATATAGATTTCAACATTAATCATAAAAGAACCTATGAGTTAATAGTTAATCGTACAATTCAATCCTTCCACCATACAATGTCCCAATTAAATATAAGACATGGATTTGCTGTCAAGTCTTAATTTATTTAATCATATGTATTTTGATTAGAAAATGCACAACTCCAAATAATGCAAATTAGAAACCTCTTTCTAATTTCATTCTACCTTGGCCAAGGATTCTTGGGTTGTCATTTAACGAATCACATAGGACATATCTCCTCTTTTACTAGAGGTGGTAGATCTTTATTGACCATACATTATCTCCATATGCAACTCATTATACCCAAGCATACCCTATATATGCCTTAAAAGGCCTTAAGGAATAAGTCAAAGTATAATTTGTTACATACAAGATACTATGATGATCTCAAGTCCAAGGATCACTTGTACTACTATCACATTAGGAATTCCTATTGACAGGCGAGTAAAACTCCATTAGTTATTCCATAGCGAGTCACGTTCAGTGAACTTATTCTCCAATAAGCACCTACATACTTGCTTTAGTGTCTCCACACAAATGACCATGAGATCAGTCATCCTCATCTAATGAGCAAGCAACATATGTACCAATCTATCCGGATTTACTAATCTCTATTTTAGTAATTCCACAATTGGGAACTATTTTAGTTTTTAAGCTTTCTAAGAATTTAGATCTAATTAGCATGATCTCATCATGATTCTAAAAGCATTGCTTAAAACTATGGGTTATTTACATATTATAAAAACAGCACCATGTAGATAATTAAATACCTTAAATTAATATTTTATTCATAAATAAATAAGATTATTTACAAAGTATGTGCTTTATCATCATACGTGATTGACTTGTATGCACACTACTATCACATGTATTGTTACGTGTTGCTCCATGGAAAGGAGTTACGAGATTCGAGAAGAGAGGAAAGCTCAACCCACAATTCATTGGTCCATTTGAGATCCTTGACCGAGTAGGAAATGTGGCCTATAGACTCGCTTTACCGCCTAGCATGTCTCGTGTTCATAACATTTTTCACATATCCATGCTACGTAAATACGTGAAAGACCCAAACCATATTATCGAATTAGACCTAGACGAGATAACCGAAGATTTAACATATGAGGAGATACTTATCAAGATCTTGGATAAGAAGGAACATGTTTTACGCTCAAAGATTATACCTCAAGTTAAAGTTTTGTGGAGAAACCATGCTATTGAGGAAATGACCTGGGAGTTGGAATCGAAATGAAAGCGATGTATCCTCACCTTTTTCGACATTACCAGGTACGTGCGTTAATTTCGAGGACGAAATTTCATAAGGAGGGGAGGTTGTAAGACCCCAAATTTTATGAATAAAGATTTAATTTTCTTTATATATTGTTTTTAAACAGTAAGGTGTTGTTTTGATAAATATGGTGAGTTATAGGAGATATGTGCAAAATTTTCAAAGTAAGCAAGTGGTTATAAAATATTCGTTGTGTCGGAGAATATTCGTTTGGTCGAGAAATATTCTTTTTGTCGGAGAATATTCGTATGACAGCGCAATCATTGGTGGACCCCACAACGGAATGAATGTCGGATATAGAAAGCGACATAAATAACCTTTTTATAAAAATAACAGCAAAACTGTTACCGTTAAACTGTTGAAATACCCGGTGATAAAAATACAGTAATACGCATTGTTGCACAGTAGCAAACGGTATTGCACAGTATTTTGAATTATTGATTCTTATATAAGAAGTCACTTACTCAATAATTGTTACAGTAATTACTGTTCAATATTTTATAATATTGACTCAATAATTGCTACATTGATAATTGCATAATTGCTACGTTGATATTTCATATTATTGATTCAATAATTGTCATTGCACAGTATTTCAAATTATCAAATCAATAATTCATATTATTTGAATAATATTATTAGATAGCATTATTGGCAATGTTTAAGGAAGTTTTGTCTAGGAGAGATTATTTAATTGCTCGCCAGTAAGGAGAAATCCTTATTGGAAAGCCCCCTCTTTCTTGGGAACGACCGGGTTGTCAATATTTTAGTTCTGTAATATTATTTGTGAATAATTAATTATTGATTTATATGATAAGAAAATATTTATTTTTATGGATATAAAAGAAGGAATTAGTGCTGAGGTATTTTTATCAGGATTTTTTGTGTGGAAAATCATCCGTTTGTAGATTTCGGCCATTTTTTGTTCGGAATTTGGAAAAACTTCCTTCTACAAAGTTGTAGAGAATTAAATTTCATATAAAAAAGACATAAGATTCGTATTTTTCTGAAAAAGGGCTATTTATTATGAATTATTAAAGTTTCAAAAATAAATATTTTAATATATATATATATATATATATATATATATATATATATATATATATAAAGTATGTGGGATTTTTGGTGGAAAAGTCCTTGTTCATTCTTGGTAGGCTGCCAACCTGCCAACCTTTTCAAAACATGTACTGAAGAAATTTCTTCCGTTTATAAAATTGTCAATCTTGGCATCCTAAGTTTTTCCTATAAATAGGGTGCTTAGTTAGAAATGAAAATCACACCAGAATCAGAAAATTTTCTCTCTATAATATCGAATGTATTTCTTGTGAGTATTTAGATACTTTGAGTGTTGATAACAGTGCAAGTTTTTATTCACAGAATATCCGATATTCCAGCCAAAACTACTCTCTTGTTAAGGTAAGGGATATTATTTTTTTTCGTAAATGATGTTATTCTTTTCAATATCATTATACCAAAATATTGGCATGGATTTTATTATGAAATTCTTAATTTTTCCGTCGGGGTTACTATTCACGTATACGACACTATTCACGAAAAAAAATAAATTTTCTTCTATTTGTCCAAGTTGGCTATTATGGGTCTTATCTTTGATTGGATCCAAGTTTTGATCTTTATTCTTGAATTTTGCTCCATAAAGTATTATTATGGAATATTCTTGAACTTGGATAAACTAAATTACGAATCCCTAATCTTTGTCCTTTATCTCACTAGATTCGTTATTTATATTATTTTTCATCATCCTCTGTCCTAAATGGTGATATAACTGAATATCTTTGGCCTGTGGACCAAAGATAAATGATTACCTGATGAATATCTTTGGCCCGTAGTGCAAAGATTGACAGGTGTTGAGATGAACATGACCACTGGTGATACAAATGAATATCTTTGGCCCGTAGTGCAAAGATAAATATTTGATTTGAGATATATATTGATTGATGTTACAGGGATAAAATATTGATGATAGACTTTTAAATCATAGAAGATAGTAGACTTTATTCTCTATGTAACTCTTCTAATGAATTGATATTTTCGATGCAGTTATTGATCTAAAACTTGTTGTCCATAATATTTTATCTGATTTATTGAAGACTAGCGATAATTTATTCTTCATTATCTTAGTCATAATATTCTTTACTAGGTTAGTTGAGCTCACTCTTTTTATCTATTGTTCTCTTCAGGAAATGAGAATATCGCGGGGACTAGTCGGGGAACAGTGTGATGATCAGAGTTAGATCTGTAGAAGTCCTCACTATTCTATAAAATTGTGAGACAATCATTGTAATGAATAAGGAATGGATTTGAATGTTTATATTTCGTATTAAATACGATTTGTATTGAAGCTCAT
Organism: Panax stipuleanatus; assembly: GCA_020205555.1. Classification (NCBI taxonomy): domain Eukaryota; kingdom Viridiplantae; phylum Streptophyta; class Magnoliopsida; order Apiales; family Araliaceae; genus Panax; species Panax stipuleanatus. Next base: position 114,885,678 of record CM035121.1, on the reverse strand, counting down.
AGTTTGTGTGGTCGTATTTTGCACGACCGTATGTTATAAAAGATTGTATTTGAATTTTGTACCATGTATTTGGCGATTCAGAATGAGTTGAGTATTGAACCTATTTTGGGGGCGTCACACTCACGTACTTGACTAGTTAGCAACCAATGTGGTAAATTACACTGTGAGTTGGACTTGGATATGAAGTTCGACGGTTTATATGTTGTATTTGGATACTAATAGATGTTTTGAACGTAACGTATATGTGTAGGGTAATTGTGCAAGTGGTTATAGTTATTAAAGTGTAGCTTGCACTAGGCAAGTTTCCTATCTCTAAACTTATTATTTTGCAAGTGTTCTAATCTTTATTCTCTTACGTTAAGTAAGTTTTCTATTTCGAAACTTGTTACTTATATTGTACAAGCTTTGTTATATTCTAATATTCTTATGGCACAAGTATTGAAACATTATTGAAGCATTGTGATTTTGTCTTAGTTGTTCAAGTAAGATCTACTTATTCTTTCAATTGCTTTGAGTTACTTCTAAAGCATGCCTATCTATTATGAAGTTTATTATCATATCGTATAATTGGTTCATGATTCTTGTGTTATTAAACTATTAAAGTGCTGTGAGTCGATTCAACTACTCCTAGTTGATGATAGTTGAAACTCCAAAGTTCCCTTATCTATCCAAACCAAACTTTCTTTGGTGCGGACTTGAATTCAATTACTGAGAATGAACAACCCTATTTATTAGGGGACAATTATGCGAAAGCATTAAGATGGTTGTGCACAATTCATGGTACAAAGGGTTGATCCCCCTGCATACGAGTTAAAGGTCTATAGTCTTAATGACTGTTAAAGGTTTAAATAGAAATATTTATAACCTAGGACAAAAAGTTCAAGGTCTTATGACTCTCAGATGATTCTATATTCAAATTCTATGTATTGATGAAAGAATTATAATTTAATTCTTTATTTTGATGAAAGTAAAGTTATTCAAACTCTTTTGAAACTATTCATATATGTCATATCACTGTTGTATTTCCAAGTGAGCTTTTGTTTGCTCACTCTTGCATGTTTTACCACCACTTGTAGTTGAGAACAAGAATGTTAACATACCGTCAACAAGTAAAGGAAAAGGAAAGATGAGCAAGTGAAGGCTTGTTATTTTCAAGTTACTTTTGTAATGAGACTTAGTTGATTATGTTTTATTTTCGCATTTATTTGATTGATGTTAAGGTTTAGTTAACCCTGGAATTTTATTGGACATGTTGTAATCCTTTTTAAAGGAAGATTTTTATTTAAGTTTTATGAAGGTTGTAATTGGGTTTGCAATTCTTTATTGTTGGGTAGATGTATGTTTTAAATTAGAAAGTGAACACCAAATCATGTGGAAACGAAGTACCCGGATTTGGGGGTGTCACAGGTTGGTATCAAAGCAATAGGTTATGAACCTTAGGTGGGGGAAAAACCTTAGGTAGTAGCCTTATAGGAAGATCAAAAAGATAGTGGTGATAGGTAAAGATAATAAACTACCTTATATGCTTTGTGTTTAGGTATTCGAAGAGTGACTACTCGATATCACGTAATAATAAACTTTAAAATTCTTTTATCAGGATGACGAGCATTGGAGAATCCAGTCAGGCTAGAGAGGATATACCTCAGGTGCCTAGAGAGGAAGAGCCCCGAGACAGCTATGTTGTCTGGGAGCAGCTGGTTAGGAGAGAGCCATCTCCAGTGATCACCGTAGCTAGTTAGGAGAGAGCCATCTCCAGTGATCACCGTAGCTGGTCGGGAGCGTGAGCTGACACCTATTCTAGAGGAAGAGGACGAGGATGAGTCTGAAGAGCAGGAAGAGGAGGAAGAGGATCCCAAAGAGGAATTTCCACCTCACTCTGTTAGTGCTGAGATATACAAGGAAGTTTACGACAGTAATGTGGAGCTTCATGGAAGAGTCGGAGAACTCGAAGAAACCATCCAGTAGCGGGACGAGACTATTAAGGATATGGCTAGTGACCTAGGAAAAGCGCAGTGGAAGCTAGTCCACATAGAGAATGATCGAGACGAGGCACGAACCGAGCTAGCAAAGCTGAAGCAAGTTATCCAAGAGGAGTCGACGAAGCGTTCCAGAGCTGAGGAAACAAGCTTGGGGGCTACTCAACGAGCCGATCGAGCTGAGTACGAGGCAGAAAGCAAGAGAGCCAAGCTAAGGAAAATAGAGTATACTTTCCATACGGCCATAGATAGGGCCCATGACCGTATCTTTTATTACCCAGCTCAGTTCCAAGGGTTACCACGGTATGTGGTGGACCGAAGGACAGCATTTCAGGTTATAGAGGAAGAACGTAGAGAGGCTGTGCGACGTCTTAATATGCCTAGACATTAGAGATTTTAAATTATGTGTTTCTTTTTGTAATAAATAAATGTAAATCCCATAATTTGAGATAATAATGGGATAAAGTGATGATATAGTCTTGTAACTTGTTCCAATTCAGGAAAGATGATGTAAATAGTAGAAATGCTATCTATCTGATGTTTTTAAACTACGAGTAATAAATAAAAGAAGTTTATTGATGTGCTATGTGTTCATATGTGAACTGAGTTATTGATTGTTTAAGTTTAACTTGAATACTTAAGAATTGGATAAAGGAGCTGATAATAATATTTTCTTAACAGAAAATGTCTCCTAGAAGAAGACCAACACGTCAAAACCCCGAGGGTTCGATGAACAACAACAATAACGATGGAACAAACCCTAACTCGGTTCAGCAGTTAGTGAACTTGCTGACAGGAGCGATGGCGAATCAGTAGCAAGTTCAGGCCACAACGTTCAAAGAGTTTAAGGCAGTAGGACAGCCTAAATTCAAGGGATCAACGAACCCGATAGATGCACAGACGTGGGTTATGGAAATGGAGAAAGTCTTTGACGTGGCTAAGTTCGGTGAAGACCAAAAGATAGCATTTGCGACTTTCATGTTGAAGGCAGACGCTAGTTTCTGGTGGCAGGCAAATAAGACCCGAGAGGGAGAAGGAGTCATAACGTGGGAACGTTTCAAGGAAATGTTCTACGAAATGTACTTCCCAGTGACTTCGCAGGACCAGATGGAGGTCCAATTCTTAGAGTTGAAGTAAGGAGGGATGACAGTGTCGAAATACGCAGCAAAGTTCAACGAGTTGGCTAGGTTCTCTACTTACCAGGTCAGCACGGACGCTAAAAAGGTGGGGAGGTTTAAGCGGGGACTGAAACCCTGGCTCTACAGCAAGGTCTCTATGTTCCAGCTGAACACGTTTGTAGCCGTGCTGGAAAAGGCCATTCTAGCTGAAGGAGGGAGCGAAGTCGTGACTAAATTCAACCAAGATAAGAAGAAGAAGATTGAGACGGAAAATAAGGCTGGTGGTAGCGTAGCTATTCATCAAAAAAAGGAAGTGGAATGACAACACCTCTGCTGGGAGTCAGCAGGGAGGACAACAGAAGAGGAAGCTCGAAACATGTGCTACATGCGGGAAGACTCACACTGGAGTGTGCATTAAAGGGAAACGTGTGTGCTACAACTATGGTCAAAAAGGCCACATCGCGCCGAATTTCCCAAACTCGAAGAAGAGAGCTTGCTATACATGTGGATCCAAGGATCACATGGCTCGTAATTGCCCTAAGAAGCCAGTGACAGGGTCAACAGGGAATGGAGGAAATGGCAGCGGCAGCACTTTGACTATTGCCTGACCGTCGCCATTGCAAGCCGTTCGACCCACTGCCCGCACATTCAACATGACGATGCAGGTCGCCGTGCAATCAAAAGATGTGGTGGTAGGTATTATTCCGATCAATAGAATAAATGCATATGTATTTTTTGATTCGGGTGCTACTTGTTCATTCATATCTGATGATTTTGCTAAAATCCTAGATTTACCTATAGAGGAGTTATCTTACCCCTTGAACATAGAAATTGCGAATAGGGAAGTCATTCCTGTTAGGTTTGTATATAAGAACTGTAGGTTGGACATTAAGGGTTAGTAGCTGAGGGTAGATTTGATTTCGATAAAACTTGGGAAATTCGATGTCATATTGGGAATGGACTAGTTGTTCAACCATGGGGCGGTAATTGACTGTCAGAAGAAGTCGGTAAACCTTACGACTCCGTCGAAAGTAGTGTTCTATGGTAATAAATCACCTAGACAAGCGAGTTGTCTGACGGTGATGCAAGCCAAGAAACTTTTGATGCAAGGATGTGTAGGATATTTAGCCTACATAGTAGATGCGCGTAAGGAGAGCTCGAAAGTAGAAGAGATATCAGTGGTTAAGGAGTTTGTGGATGTTTTTTCGAGCGATTGGCCAGGACTTTTGCCAGATAAGGAGATAGAGTTTGTGATCGACTGAGCACCGGGAACTGATCCAATTTCGAAGGCTCCGTACCGAATGGATCTAGTTAAGATATAGGAACTGATGGTCTAACTTCAAGAATTGCTAGACAAGAAGTATATTCAACCGAGCATTTTGCCGTGGGGAGCATCAGTTTTATTCGTGAAGAAGAAGGATGGAACAATGCGTCTTTGCATTGATTATAGGGAGTTGAACAAAGTTACGATCAAGAATAGGTATCCCTTACCTAGGATCGATGACTTGTTTGACCAATTGAAGGGTACTAAATACTTCTCAAAAATCAATTTGAGAAGCGGGTATCATCAATTGAAGGTGAGGAAGGAAGATATACCGAAAACGGCTTTTAGTAATCGGTATGGTCATTACGAGTTCTTAGTGATGTCATTTGGGTTAAAGAATGCCCCAGCTACATTTATGGACCTAATGAACATGGTGTTTAAGCCATTCATGGATAAGTTCATAGTGGTGTTCATAGATGACATCCTGGTTTATTCCAAGACCGAGGAGGAACATGCTGAACACTTAAGGCTAACCTTAGAATCGCTGAGACGAGAGAAGCTCTATGAAAAATTCTCGAAGTGCAAATTCTTGTTGGAACGTATGCAATTTCTTGGCCATGTGATCGACAAGGATGGTATTTCGGTAGAGCCGTCAAAGGTGGAAGCGGTAATGAATTGGGATCAGCCGAAAATGCCATCTGAAGTGAGAAGTTTCTTGGGATTGGTAGGTTATTACCGTAGATTTATCCAAGATTTTTCCAAGATCGCAATTTCGATGACGAATTTGACTCGTAAAATAGTTAAGTTTGTTTGGACGGAGAAGTTTGAGGAAAGTTTTCAGGAATTGAAGAAGAGGTTGAGTACTGCGCCTGTGTTGTCTTTACCGGATAGTACGGTGAATTTTGTTGTATATAGTGATGCCTCACATATGAGTTTAGGCTGTGTGTTGATGCAGAGCGACAAGGTTATTGCTTATGCATCACATCAGCTGAAGGATTACGAGAAGGGGTATCCGACCCATGACTTAGAATTGGCGGCAATAGTGTTTGCTCTAAAGATTTGGAGACACTACTTATATGGGAAAAAGTGTAAAATATACACAGATCACAAGAGTCTGAAGTATATTTTTACCCAGAAGGATTTGAACATGCGCCAAAGAAGATGGTTAGAACTGATCAAGGACTACGACTGCGAGATACTTTACTATCCAGGTAAAGCTAACGTTGTAGCCGATGCTTTGAGCAAAAATGGTCGGGAGAAGCTGGATATGTTAACTGATCAGGATCATCTAATAGAACAGATGACTAGATTGGAATTGGAAGTGAAGTTTCCAAAGAAATCAGATGAGAAGTTGTTTCAAGTAACTACTAGTTCTACTCTGGTAGATAAAGTGAAAGAAGCACAACTTCACGATGAAGAATTCAAGAAGATTCGGAAGAGAATAGTCGATGGCGAAGAGTTTAAATTCAGAATCGACAGTGAGGGACTGCTATGATTTGAAGGTAGAATCTGGGTACCGCTAGTACCAGAAGTTAAGGAGGAGATCTTGAGTGAAGCTCACAGTTCGAAGTATTCAATTCACCATGGGAGTACGAAGATGTACCAGGATCTTAGGCATCATTTCTGGTGGCCGAATATGAAGAGGGATGTCGCTGAATGCGTTGCAAAATGTCTAACTTCTCAGAAAGTCAAGGCAGAACACCAGAGACCTAGCGAATTGTTACAACCGTTGGAAATTCCAGAATGGAAGTGGGAGCATATCATGATGGATTTCGTGGTTAGTCTTCCAGCGACTCAGAAGGGATTTGAAGTAATTTGGGTCATTGTGGATCGACTGACGAAGTCAGCCCACTTTCTACCAATCAAGATTAAGTACAACTTGGAATAATTGGCGAAGTTGTAAGTTAAGGAGATTATTTCTCGACACGGTGTTCCAGTGTCAATTGTGTCAGACAGAGATCCACATTTTATGTCGAATTTTTGGAAGCGATTGCAAGAGTGTTTGGGAACGCAATTGCGAATGAGTACAGCATACCATCCTCAAACCGATGGCTAGAGCGAGAGAATAATTCAGATGCTTGAGGATATGCTGAGAGCTTGTGTGATGGATTTCAAGGAAAGCTGGGAGGATCATCTACCGTTGGTGGAGTTCGCCTTAACAACAGTTATCACGCTTGTATCGGCATGCCGCCTTACGAAGCATTATACGGTAGAAAGTGCAGAACTCCTTTGTGCTAGGATGAAGTCGGTGAACGTCAGCTGTTAGGACCAGAATTGGTGCAACAAACTGCTGAAATCGTGAAGCTGATCAGAGCAAGATTGGTTGCTGCTCAGGACAGACAGAAGAAATATGCCGATCAACATCGACATAACTGAGAATTCTTACCAGGGAGCTTTGTTTTCCTGAAAGTATCTCCCTGGATAAGGAAGATTCGATTTGGCAAGAAGGGGAAGCTGAGTCCCCGATTTATTGGACCTTTCGAGGTACTACCAAAAAAGTTGGCGAGGTAGCTTACGAAGTGGCATTACCTTTGGAGCTTGACAATATACACAACGTATTTTATATTTCGGTGTTACGACCTTACAAACACGACTATAAACATGTAATAGAATATGAGCCTTTACAATTTGATAAAGACATAACTTATGAAGAGGTTCCTGTTCAAATAGTTGATAGAAAGGAGCAAGTACTTAGGAATAAAGTGATACCTTCTGTTAAGGTAATTTGGAGGAACCACAGTGCTGAAGAAGCCACGTGGGAACTCGAGGATGTAATGAGAAAATCGTATCCTCAATTATTTGCTTAATTGATTTGTGTAACCCCTTATATATCGATTTTGGGGACAGAATCCTTTTAAGGGGGGAAGAATGTAACAGATGGAAATTTTTATGAGAAATTTTTTTTATGATTGTGATTCTGGGGACAGAATCCTTTTAAGGAGGGAAGATTGTAACGATTGAGATTTTATATATTAAATTTTAATATTTATTGTGTGAATAAATATTATATGTGATTTATTTATTGAGTTAAATAAATGAATTATGTGATTGTGTGGATTGATTTAATTAAGAGTAATATTTAATTAAATTGATATGTTGTAGCATAATTCTAATTTAGTTGAGAATAATTCAATTAGATTTAATGTTATGTGCTAAGTGTTAATAATAATTTGTTACATGAATTATGTTTAATAAAGGAATTACAATTGTGTAACAATTTGATATTATGTGTTTTATTAATTAAATAAGCGTAGTATTTAATCTATTGATTTAAAGAGTTATTAAAAGAATAGAAAAGGGTTTTAAAGTGGTTTTACCAAACGAGGCCCTTGTATTTGTTTAAATCTTATTTTTCCAAACAAGGTCTTAGCTAATAAGTTGTTTTTAAAAATAAATGGTTTGCCAAACATGGTCTTAGGCTTTTCAAATTCAATTTTTGTAACCTATGTAATAAGTGGTAGTTAGTATAGTAATTAGTATATTACTTATTAGCTATATTAATATTATAAGTTACATATATATTATATATGTATATGTATATTATAATATATGTCAGATAGTTAGTACGTTAGTTTTTCTAAAGCCTAAGTCTAAACTAAGAAAGAAGAAGGGAGTTAGAGAGAATTATCAGAGAAGAAGAAGAAGAAGGGAAAGCTTTGAGAAGACAAAGCAAGCCCCATCATCATCATCTCCATCTCTCTCTTAAATCAAAACTAGTAAGGTTATAACCCTACCTCTTCTAATTGTAGAATTAATTTGTATGACTATTGTATTCTTTGTCAAATTAGGTTTTCATGATTAGGAATTTATATGTATATATGAATTTCATATGTTTTCATATGTAATTGTATTCCATGAAAGGATTTTCATATTTCAATTGTTGTAAAAACAAGTTTTAAAGTTATGTTCTTCTATGTTTTAGAATTCTATGCAAAAATCTTTTGGTGAAACTTCATAATTTTGATATGAGAATGGGATGTGTGAGTATATATATATATATATATATATATATATATATATATATATATATATATATATATATATATATATATATATATATATACGCTTACATGAGATTTTTATAGTTGTTAAGAGTTTCAATTCACAAGTATATAATGAACACTATGAAATCATGTTCATAGTACTCTTTTACGAAGTTATGTTAAAAATTATTCTTAAATCCTTGATGTGAGCATGCGATATGTGTAATATGTGATATAATATGATTATATATGAGTTATATGGTTGTGTTAGCAATTCAAACCATGAATTTTTGATAAACAATAGGAATTTTGTTTATAGTGATTTTCTTTGAATCAATTTCTGAAAAATGGCTTTTGAAACTAGCAAATTGATGTTTGATTATGGTTTATTGTTGAAATTGATCATGTATTATGTTAGTATGTTAAGAATAGAAGTGATTATAATTAGAATTACTTGAATTGATTGAAAAATGAATTTGTGATAACAATTTTCTCCAAGAACACTTAAAGTTGTGTTTTCTTCAAAAATTATGAAACTTGATTTTGATTATGTGTTATATGGATTTTAAATGTTATAAGCATGTTAATAAGCTTAAAATATTATTTGTATCAAGTTTCATGTTTATCATGTTGGGAAAAATTAAATTCGGTGTGAAGGAATGAGCCAAATTGGCTTATTTCTCCACCAGTTCGCGAACCATGACCCTCACCAAGGGGGTGACCCGCCCCAGTGGGGCTTCTAGGCCTATAGGACCCACCCCAGTGAGTTAGGTTTTAGCTAACTTATTTCTATGACTTGATAAGTGAAATATATAATAAGTTAACATGTTTTTGATGTGTTTTAGTTTGATTGAAGTGTTATGTGAGTATGTTACATGTGTGTGTGTGTTACTTTCCTTAGGTACACAACACGATTGATAGCGCTCTAAGCTTACGAATGTATGCCGTGAGTATAGTCTCACGTACTTGACAAGTTAGCAACCAATGTGGTAAATTACATTGTGAGTTGGACTTGGATATGAAATTATATGGTTTATATGTTGTAGTTGGATACTAATACATGTTTTGAACGTAATGTATATGTGTAGGATAATTGTGGAAGTGGTTATAGTTATTAAAGTGTAGCTTGCGCTTGAGGCAAGTTTCCTATCTCTAAACTTATTATTGTGCAAGTGTTCTAATCTTTATTCTCTTACGTTAAGTAAGTTTTCTATTTTGAAACTTGTTATTTATATTGTACAAGCTTTGTTATATTCTAATATTCTTATGGCACAAGTATTGAAACATTATTGAAGCATTGTGATCTTGTCTTAGTTGTTCAAGCAAGATCTACTTATTCTTTCAATTGCTTTGAGTTACTTCTAAAGTATGCCTATCTATTATGAAGTTTATTGTCATATCTTATAATTGGTTCATGATTCTTGTATTATTGAACTATTAAAGTACTATGAGTCGATTTAACTACTCCTAGTTGATGATAGTTGAAACCCCAAAGTTCCCTTATTTATCCAAACCAAACTTTCTTTGGTGCGGACTTGAATTCAATTACTGAGAATGAACAACCCTATTTATTAGGGGACAATTATGCGAAAGCGTTAAGATGGTTGTGCACAATTCATGGTACAAAGGGTTGATCCTCCTGCGTACGAGTTAAAGGTCCATAGTTTTAATGACTGTTAAACGTTTAAATAGAAATATTTATAACATAGGACAAAAAGTTCAAGGTCTTATGACCCTCAGATGATTCTATATTCGAATTCTATGTATTGATGAAAGAATTATAATTCAATTCTTTATTTTGATGAAAGTAAAGTTATTCAAACTCTTTTAAAACTATTCATATATGTCATATCACTGTTGTATTTCCAAGTGAGCTTTTGTTTGCTCACTCTTGCATGTTTTACCACCACTTGTAGTTGAGAACAAGAATGTTGACATACCGTCAACAAGTAAATGAAAAGGAAAGATGAGCAAGTGAAGGCTTGTTATTTTCAAGTTACTTTTGTAATGAGACTTAGTTGATTATGTTTTATTTCCGCATTTATTTGATTGATGTTAAGGTTTAGTTAACCTTGGGATTTTATTAGACATGTTGTAATCCTTTTTAAAGGAAGATTTTTATTTAAGTTTTATGAAGGTTGTAATTGGGTTTGCAATTCTTTATTGTTGGGTAGATGTATGTTTTAAATTAGAAAGTGAACACCAAGTCATGTGAAAATGAAGTACCCGGATTTGGGGGTATCACCCTTTCTAATTTTATTCCACATTGGCCAAGGATTCTTGGGTTGTCATTTATCGAATCACATAGGACATATGTCTTCTTTTACTAGAAGCGGTAGATTCTTTATTGATTATTCATTATCTCCATATATAACTAATTACACCCAAGCATACCCTTTGATATACCCTAAGGGTCTTAAGGAATAAGTCAAAGTATAATTCATTATACACAAGATACTATGATGATCTCAAGTCTAAGGATCACTTATACTACTATTACATTAGAAATTCCTATTGACAGGCAAGTAAAACTCCATTAGGTATTCCTTAGCGAGCCACGTTCAGTGAACTTATTCTCCAATAAGCACATACATACTTGCTTTAGTGTCTCTACACAAATGATCATGAGATTAATCATCCTCATCCAATGAGCAAGCAACATATGTACCAATCTATCTGGATTCACTAATCCCGTTTTTAGTAATCCAATTGTAATACCCGAGAATTTTCATATATTATTAAATAAATATATTAATAAAAATGAATATTTATTTGAATATAAATGATTTTGTGAGTTAACTATATTAAATTGAATAATTATAATAATTGAGAAAAATGTGGAGTTATCATAAACTCGGGAAGCCTTGTGTGGCACTGTGATGAGAAATGTTAATAATGATATTAATCGACGAAAGAATTATTAAGTGAACAATTAATTTATATTAATTGTTAATTTTGGTTAAGTTATAATATGTGATTATTATTAATGCAAGAAATATAATAATAATAATAAAACACTTGCTCATAAAAATGCTGAGAATTATGTTTGTTAATGTGATAATTAATCCTATGATTATTAATTAAGTGTTATTAATAATTACGAGGAATGAAGTAATTAATATTATTGTTAATTAATTGATAAGATAAGTGAATTATTAATTTCTATGTGCAAGCATGCGAATTTATGGTAGCTAACCATATATTATATGAAGCATAATGTGACTATATTATATACATAAACTATATAGTAATGTTTATTGAGTTATAAGAATTACATGAAATGTGTATGTAACAAGGTAAGTGTGTGAACATTAAAATAATACATCACAAGTATAGTAAACAATTGTTGAATTGTAGGAGCCTATAATAAATGAGATAGTGTAATGTGGTAATGTCTGATAAAATTATATCGGATATTAACAAAATGTACATGAATTATATGTTAAATATATGTATCCCTACTTGCTACATTGTAATATTTGTTACCTATTAAAGGTGCATTGTGACTCAAATTATAACATAAGTATATGTTATGTATGTATAATAGTTTAAGTGTGGAGTGTTACAAATGCTGAGATACCATTCCTTGTCCCATATTGATAGACACAAACCTTGTACACGTGAATAGCATTATGAAGTCTGAGGCCTATATCCCCCAAACTCAGCAAACATTTCACAACTTTCATAGCTCATGATGATCAATAATGTGGGATTCATGATGAATCTAACAACTAATTACCTACCCTTTGATAACCTCCATGCAATTTGACAACCCGTTATTTTGTATTGGAGTGTATAAGCATTGTCTGGATAATATATTTTCTATAAATTAAGCCCCTTCTCTTCACATATCATTTGCTGAGAAAATTCCTAAGTGTTGAGAGAGAGCATATATATCAGTGTGAAGTGTTCTAAGAGTTGAGGAGTTCAATTCAAACTTAGACTGCATTAACAGAGGTATAATGAGTATTTCTTGTATTCCTTTTCGTTCTCTGTCAAAAACTTCTAGTTTTGAATTCCAATTTCTTGAGTATGTCAAATTAGATTTTAATTGGGTTGAAGAATGTTTGTTTAGTTGTTATATGGACATACATACATGATTGGGATTTCAATATAGCTTCCATGTTTTACATTCTTTTTCTACATTCTCATTTTTTTGTCAAGAACTCCATTTTCATTTTCTGTCAAAATCAAATTCTTGATTCTTGTTGCAATTCATGCCAATTTGGATTGGGATATGTTTCTTAGCTGCTATATGGACTTATAAGTATAATAGAAGTAGTATGTGGTTGATTGAAACTGATTTAGTGAAGTAATTTCGTGATATGGGCTGGAAATCTGCAGAGGCTGGAACAGTGGCCGCGAGCTGGCGCAGCTGCGCCAGTTTTACACTGGGCAGCTGCACAGCTACTCCAGCAGCTTGCTGCAGATTTTGCTTTTTGCTTGATTCTGCTACGTGATAGTTTACTTGAATAACTTAGATGAACATGTTAGCATGAGTACTACCTATACATAAGTATATTACCATGATGTGCACGTGTGTTGCTATGATATCATGCAAGATTAATGGAATGACGAATAGCGTTGAAATAAATTTCAAGTTTCCTAAACAAACTTTAACATATATAGACCATGAATACATTCTGACTTTTGAGACATGCTAGTATGACTTAGAAACACATGAAGTGCATGTTAGCTTATCTATATAGGTTCCGTGATATAATATGAACATGTGAACCTAACTAGTGCGCCTTCCTAACGAATATGTAAGTTTTAAAAGTGGATATGGACATGTAAATGCCATATATACATTCTGATGTTATGAGCATCTTTAGATGACTTTGAAATGCATGGAAGGCATGTTGACTTGCCTATATATGTTTCATAGTATGACATGAGCATGTGGACTTCATTTGCGAACTTTACTAAGTGAAAGTGTAAGTTTGAAACGTAAATCTTAACATATTATTGCGAGTCCCGTATTCTGATATTTATGGACATATGTAATAGTACTTTTAGACTCACTCATGCATCATATATGTATACATACCATGATTAGGTATCGTGATTCAAATTTAGCATAAACGAAGCATGTTTTCAACTAATAACTGTGATAGTCACATATATGGAATGCGAATACTCATAAGTATGCTTAATATAAATACCTTATGTATTTTAAAAGCGAGCATGATAGGCTTTGTAAATTCCATGACCTTAAATGATCGTAAGTGTCGACTTAGAATCTATATCACATATGTTTGGAACAAGGGAAGGTTATACGAATATAAAAAGACTCTTTAACATGTATATATACTATGTGATATATTTGAATCTGATTTCGACGGTTAACTTATAGTAATGCTATAACTTGCTAAAATAGAGTATGTTTGCTATTTGTTATAGTCTCACATGATAGTAATGATGTATGAAGACGATTAACTTGAGCAGAGGAACGTTAATGATAAAAGATATTAAAAGTCGAGACTTGTGAAATTATATGATACTATACATAGTATAACTGTGTCGCTGGGTCAATTATTAGCTTATGTGTTAATCGTATATACGAGATGAGATATAATGTTAAGATATATGACTAATGGATATCATATATACGTAACTATATTACGATAAGATTTGTAAAGTGTTGATTAATTTACGGGGATAAACTACGCTTAAGACAAGTTTCCTAACTTACACTCTTTTACGGTGCAAGTATTCTATCCTTGTATATTGCGAACTAGTTTCTTTACTTAATCGTTTGAATTGAATTAGCATACTTGAACTCTTATTTCATTAAAGCTATTATTCATGTTGAACTTGGTATTATTCTTGAATATTGTGAAAGTGTCTATGCCATTTGATTCGGCTAGACTTATATTATTGAAAAGCGACCCAAATCAACTGATTAGTGCGGGATCTTGTATTTGACTAAGAAGAACAACCTTCTTTGAAGGGAATATATAATTATCGGAGAACCGACGTGCGCACTTGAGTATGATTGATTGTTATGCATAACGTAGGGTACTTTAGGCTGATCACCTGTTGTACCTGTTTTTGTTGGATTTTCAGTTTAATACTGTTAATTCCTGTGGAAGTTCATAGTCCTTAGTGACTGCTCAGTATTCAGTTATCTTAAAATCTTGAATTGATTTATTATTAAATCACATTGATATTATTCTGTCCTTAGAGACTATTATTGAGAACTGTTGATATTCTTGTTATCCTTGAACTATCAAACATTGCTATACCCTTTCGAGAATTGAGAATTATATTACTTACACTTATTGTATATTACTTGCTGAGAAAATTGTGCTCATTCTTGCTTTCCCTAAAAATATTTCAGTTAAGGCCGAGCAGTGCGGACCCTCGAGTACCGATAAGGGCAAGGGAAAGGCTATTGAGTAGCTTTAATTATGTAGGACTTATGATTGTAATAAAGAACTTATGATATTATGTACTAGTTAAGGTTATTATTGCTTAAGATATGTCTAAGCTATATAATCACTGTTTAAGTTACGAGACCTTGGGACGTGAATAAATTATACTATTTAAATGTAATCTATTCGGTAATAGTTGTATATTATTCCGCTGTGCGATGCGACATTTAGTCGTATTATTATTATGATGTATTACCAAGAGCACGTGACGAACCGAATTCGAGAGACCAAGTGGCAGTCTCGAATTTGGGGGCATCACACCAACGATTGGGAACTATTTTAGTTTTAAGCTATCTCAGAATTTAGATCTCATTAGCATGATCATTATCATGATTCTAAAAGCATTGCTTAAAACTAGGGGTTAATCACATATTATAAAAACAGCACCACGTAGATAAATATATAAAGTAATACTTTTATTAATAAATGAATAAGATTGTTACAAAGTAAATGATTTATCATCTAACATGATTGGCTTGTGTGCATACTACTTTCACTAACCCTGCCTCCCATTCTCCCAAAAGTTGTATCCAACGCAAAGCTTAGAGAATCAATCCTAGCCGTCCTGGCCCGGACCTCTCCCTCCAACTGATCTACCCTCATGGCAGATCAAACCCAAGCCTCCTCTATGCAAATCTTGTCCGCGATATCCAAGTCAAATTCGGCCTTCATGGCCTCGTGCTCGACTCTCATCTCGGCTAACTTCAGCTCCTCATGTTTCTATTTCTCCCTCAGCTCAGCATTCTTACCCACTAACGGATGTAGCAGTGGTCCCACCTACTGTGCCGAGCTCTCATACCCCTGCAGTTGCACCTTCAGCTCTGTCACCTCATCCTCTAGCTAATATGTTAACTCCTTATACTGGTCTTCCATGACTTAGTGTGTGATTATACTCCTCCAAGTGCCTAACTCGGTCCTCTACCTCCAAGTTCCTATCTTCCAACTGCCCAATCAGATGATCCTTAAATGGCAGCTCCTCCGACGAAGTATAGTACTACACCTCCTCATTCTCATCAGCAGACCCCTCCTCGGTAGCCCGCTCCTCCTCAGTCTCATCCACCTGATCCTCCTCGGGTTCTACCTCGACCTCAGCCACCAACGACTGCTCAATATCTACATGAATATCAACGAACTCCTCCTTCTTAATAGTCCGTCTCGACTGACCGATCTCAGGCATCCTATAACCACAATAAAAGATAATACAAACAACCAACACATTCAATACCACAATAAAATATATTCATTGATGAAATGAAATCCTATTTTATCATGTACAAACTCGGCTCGATGAATTTCCATAATCCATCTCCTAATATCACACAACTCGATGAATATCCTTGATCCATCACCTAATATATCCGTTTAAGTATTTACTACTAAGGTTATAACCTAGGTTATGCATCCTAAAGTTTATAACCTACAACTTTGATACCAACCTGTGACACTTCCAAATTTGGGTTCCAATACCTCAAACTCAGTGCTCACGATAAAGTACATCCAAACACCTCTAAATAATATATAATAACTAATGTAGAATAAATAAACATATATTGTTCATTAGAAAAGGTTTACTACGGTCCCAAGGTCTGCAACCTTAAACAAATACATCATGAAATACTCTAATAATAAAAAAGAGTTCCATGATTACAAAACAGAATAACAACAGATAAATATCTAACATGCAACTATTTCTTAAGCTTTCCTTTGCCTTTGCCCTTGTCCTTTTTGGAACTCTCCTGTTTAACTGCAATTAGTTCATAATATAGCAATGGTAAGCAACTACTTTGCTCAACAAGTTTAAAATGAATAATGAAAGACATATCATGAATGATTAAGAATGACAATCAAATGATTCAACAATTTAAGATAATTGATGAAATAACTGAAGAATATAATCAATGTGAAAGTAGTATGCACACAAGCCAATCATGTATGATGATAAAGCATATACTTTGTAACAATCTTATTCATTTATTAATAAAAGAATTATTTATTTAAAGGCGTTTATATTATCTACATCATGCTGTTATATTTAAATGTGATAAACCCATAGTTTTAAGCAATGCTTTTAGAATCATGATGATGATCATGCTAATAAGATCTAAATTCTTAGATAGCTTAAAACTAAAATAGTTCTCAATCGATAGATTACTAAATAGGGGATTAGTGAATCCTGATAGATTGGAACATACGTTGCTTGCTCTTTGGAAAAGGATGATCGATCTCATGAACATTTGTGTGGAGAAACTAAAACAAGTATGTAGGTGCTTCTTGGAGAATAAGTACACTGAACGTGGCTCGCTAAGGAATACCTAATGGAGTTTTACTCGCCTATCAATAGTAATTCCTTTAGTGATAGTAATATAAGTAATCCTTAGACTTTAGATCATCATAGTATCTTATGTATGATGAGTTATACTTTGACAAGTCCCTTAAGACCTTGAGGGTATATCAAAGGGTATGTTTGGGTATAATTAATTATACATGAAGATAATGAATGATCAATAAATGATCTATCACTTCTAGTAAAAAAAGTGAATGTCCTATGTGATTTGATAAATGACAACTCAGTAGTTCTTAGTCAAGGCATAATGAAATTAGAAAGTAGTTTTTAATTTGCATTATCGGAGTTTGTGCATTTAGGATCAGAATACAAATAATTAAATAAAATAAGACTTGATAGTAAATCCATGTCTTATATTTAATTGGGACATTGCATGGTGGAAGAAATGAATTGTACGATAACTATTTACTCAAAGGTTCTTTTATAATTAATGTTGAAATCTATATTATTTAGAAAGTCTTTGAGCGCTAAGGGGGCTTACCCTTATTGTAGAATAAATATTTATTTAAATGAATTAATAGTTAATTTATTTATTTAAATAAAATTAGAATTGTTCTAATTAATTTATTCACAACCAGTTTAATATGGAGAACCTAAATGGTCACACCATAAAAGGATGAATATTTATTTAAGAAACAAATGGCATAATTGTAATAATAAGTTAAGTGTATTTAATTTAATCTATGGTGATAGAATAAATTAATTTGCTTAATATTTATTATTTAATATTTTAGAAATATTAAATATGAATTAATAAGAGGAGTCTTATTATTATTATTACTATTATTATTAATTTGAATTCCTAAAGGAGTTTGGAAATTAATTAATAAAAATACTCTCACATATTCCTAATAAGATTAGGAGGTAAATTAATTACAAGAGTTTAATTAATTTTTCCTAATAAGATTAGGAAGCCTAATTAATTAAAAGAGTTTAGTTAATTAATATGAAATCCAAATCCTAAAATGGTTAGGAGGGTTACCTACATCTATAAATAAGAGGAGTGTTATTTTGATTAAGGGATAATGCAATTTCAATTGTTGGGAGAGCACACCTTTTCTAGAGAAAGAGAGAAAACTAGGGTTTTGCCAATAACCCACATTCTTAATATTTGTTCATCCTTGGTGGATCATCTCTAAAGGCCAAACACTTGGGTGGCTGACGTTGATCAAAGGAAGGAATCACACCCGATAGATTCAAGTTGAACAAAGAAAGGATTGGAGTTGATCTCGTACCTGAGGAAGCACGATTCAAGGGTATGATTCGTTCTTCATATCTTTAGATTAAATTAATACTTGCGCATAAAGGACAATCCGGGTTCATGGTTTGTAAAATTTTAAAACTCTATTTTACGCTTTCGTTGCTATGTATGTAATTGTTGCATGCTACTTTGATCTTACAAACCTAACACAATGGTCTAATGAAAGAATTAAAATTGATTATTAACTATTGAGTGGTCTAAAGGACCATGAACAATGCCGAGGAATTAATCATTCGACTGACCCTTTTATAATTTTAATCCGCCAGTTTGTACTTGAGGGGATCAGCCTCTCATACACCATGTATATGCATAACATTAAGCTCTGACTGCATCGAATAACCGACACTTATTGTCCCCTATAAAGGGTTGCTATCTCGTACCAACCAATGGTTTAGAAAGCTTTTAAAATCATTAACATACAAATGTCTAGCCAAAACAAGTGGCATCGGCTACTTCTTAACCAATTCATGTATAATGGAACTTTAATTACTTCACAATTTTATGATAAAACAAGAATGCAAATACACTATGTGCGAATGTCAAGAGAAATTAACGATGTGAAATAATTTCACAACAATTAAACCACTTAGAATATACTTCGAAAAATATAACTCGAGTTCGAGTTAGGGAACTTGCCTGGTTTGTTATCTAAGACTTACACAATTTAAATTTCGTCATTTAAAAGACCTAATATTAATAGGGTTTATCTTTCGATGTGTATAGCACATAGAAGTTCACATAATTCACCTAAATCGATTATCATTTAATCACATAATTTAATATAAAAAAACACACGTTCAATTAACGACAATATTATCACACTTGGATAATATTTTAATCACATATCAATATTATTAACCATTTTAATATCACTTAATCACTTACTAATGTTATTAATTGTTTAATAACATCTTAGTTGGTTACTAATATTATTTATCTTTTAATAATATTTTAATCTCTTACTAATATTATTAACCCTTTTAATAATATTTTATTCCTTAACTATTATTATTAATCATTTAATAACAATTTAAATATTAATTACTATTATTAATTATTTAATAATATTTTATTTATTTAATAATATTTAAACACTTAAACAATTTAATCGTTAATTGTTTAATCATTATATTAATTACTTAATTCCTTTACTTTATTTATTATTAAATAATAAATAATTAATTTAATTCTTTTAAATAAATTTATTTAATATTTAATATTATTTAAATAATAAAAAATTACCTTAATTAACTTTATTTATTATTTATATTTAATTAAATAATAAATAACTATTTATTTTTATTTTTCTCGTATTTATTAAAAATACTTAATTGACATATTATTTTTATATCTGTTAGTTATATTCAGTATATTTCATTTTACACACAAAATAATTTTCTTTTAACTTTTCAACCTCATTTACTATTTTTAAATAGGCCATTTCTGTCCAAAATTGCCACATTTATTAAACAACAAGATTTCATCAGAAATTTCTAAAATTTACACGGTAGCTTTCTGTCACCAGAGACAACTCTCAGTTAAAATTTTATATTTTTTTGAGTTAGACAACATATTGCAGTTTTTATTTTAAAAACTGAAATCTTTGTCGGGTCGTAACTCACTCCTACTGAGTCGGAATGAGCTCATTTTTGGACAGAGGCTCATTGATACTATATATTTTCAGATCTCAGGAGGCCAAAATTTATAAACCAAGTTAACTTGATGAAACAGTTCTCAGAAATTTTAGGGAAATGATTTTTTCAGATTTTTTGACAAAAAACTATTTTGGTAGAAAAGTCGTCACGAGCAGCTCGTTTAATATTTTTAGCAAATCTAGTGGGGTTCTTTAGAAAACTTATTGATCTATCCAACAAAGTTGGCAGATCTCAAAAATGAGTTACGGTTTGAAAACAGTAGCTGTCCAAAGTGGACTGAAATTTCTAGGGTTCTTGAACTAAATCTCATAAAAACACTTCTTCTTTTTCTTTAAATTTTAAGCACATCAACACACATATTGAATACATCTAACCATAAAAAATCATCTAACCCATATATTTAATATCATAGAGTTTAATATGTACTACTCATTTGTTTCCAAAACAACTACACAAATACATATATTTCACATAAAAAAATAATCTCCTTTACACATCCGCCCTTATACCTTCGGAACTCACCATAGTTCCTCATCAAAATGTTCCTCCCACAGCCAACATGTTAGATAATATTATTAACATAAATAAACTATAAACTACTTAGAGTTTTGAGATTAGAAAACTTTTAAACCTCTTAGTTTTGGATGCACTTCTTCTCTTCTTTCCAAAGTAGGTGATAAAGCTAGATGACATCCACTACTTAGCTTTCCTCCTTGAAATTTCGGCCACCACTCCTTCTTGCTCTCAAGCTCATAAGATTTAGAAAATAAAATGAAGCTAACCTTTGCTAGCACTAGTGAATGGTCTTATTTATAACCACCAAAATTTATACTTACAATAAGTATATCTATTAATTTTTATCCCCAACTTTATCTATAGTAGCTGTCGTTTAGCACTACAAAATTTACCTTACTCAGGTTCTACTAACTCAAGAATCAGTATAGCAATAAGCAAGGATCGATCCCACAGAGAGTGAATTGTATTTTAATTATCCAATGATTTCCAATGAATTGGGGGGGGGGGGGTTTTAGTTTTAAAAAACTATAATTAACAAAAGTAAGTTTAAAGAAAATACAATTGAGTAAAAAGATCAATTCTTTAGTTCAATAACCCTTTTTAACAATTATGATTTAACCAAGTGTTTACACTATTTATCTTCCACTGAGATTAATAACCCTAGATAACTGCGATCGTAAATTACCCGAAATTCTCCTTAAGTGAAGATCTAATGTGACAATCGCCAACAAGAGATTCTAACTAACATATAACCTAGAACTATCAACCTAATTTAATATGATAGAAGCATTAAGCATGAGAATTAGATTATTCCAAGCAATAATTACACAATCAGGAATTATTTAACTTGTCTTCTGAAAACCTTATCAATATTTCAAAGCTTGACCACAATAAAATACTGTTAATTACTACTTAGATTAGACACACTTCATTTGCCTAAAATCTGTCTTAATCTAGCAGATGATATCAATTTACTAATTTAATCCTGCAGAAACCAAATTAGTCAATTGGATAACATATATGAAAGCTCATGTAGATAATCAGAATAAATCTCAAGATGGAAAAAAAAATAACTTGATCAAATCATTAATTGATAAATAAGTTCAACATCCCTTCATAATTGAAATAAAGAACTTAGCCTGACATGCTTGAATCTCCAAAATAAAGGTTTTTAGCCTCCAAGCAATCCAAAAGAATATAGAATAATAGATAGATAAAACCTAGCAAAACAACTTTTTTATAGCCTAGACAAACCCTAGTTAAGTAAGGTAAGTTTACAATCCTATTCCTCTTCAACTTTGCACTTAAAACCCCTAAAATCTTGTCAGGTCGTCAGAGTCGCGCAGTCCGCGCTTCAGTTCCTTCTATAGTTGAGCGGTTAGTGCTCGTAATACAACATCTTTATCCCAAACCTGCGCGGTCCGCGCTTCATCCCTTATGTCCACAGCGCGGTCAGCGCTTGCTATGCAGAAGTCCTATCTTGCCATCGCGCGGTCAGCGCTCTCCCAGCAACTTTGTCCGACTTTCCCTCTTTAAACTTCAAGTCCATTCCAACTCTCATACCTGCATTATAAACACAAAGCACCAAAATTAATACGAACAATACCTAAAAACTTACAATATAACAAGCTAAAATGAGATCAATTCATAGGTTTTCAACCTACTCATCAAATTTCTCCAAACTTGAACTATTGCTTGTCCTCAAGCAAACACAATGCTACTAATACTAAACTACGATGAATGCAACTACAGAGATTAACAACAACCATGGTAATTGGATGAATCATATGCCTCAGAGATAAACAACTATTATGCCATCAATATTACACCACATATTAACCTACTTTTCACATCCTCACCTCACAAACATAATATTTGCATGTTTCTGTGCGTGTATGTTCAACATGACTCCAATAACAACAATGACCAACATAGATAAAGTCATACGCATGTAAAACATTCATAACCTTTATTATAGCATACACATAGATACAAGGGAAATCAACATTTTGAACCAAGCTCTTTATACCAAGTGAGTGCATGTTAATGCTCCATCTCACTAATTATTTCTTAAGTCTGACTTGTTCAATGCTCAATTTCCTTAAGCCTTTTAATGCTACCCATGTAACATACTTTCGGCCAACGACTCCCAAACCCGAAGGCTTTAGGGCGCTAGGTGTTAAGACATTCCCTAAGGTTTACTTGTCCGAGTAACAAAGGCCACGAAATTGAACTAAGTCATCTAAGATTTTTATTTTCGACTATTTTTTTCCTTTTTCTGATTTTTATTTTCTTTTCTTTTCTTTTGAGCCACTGTTTCCCCCAAACTTATGTGTAAGCCGCTATTTAATCTTAATCTGTTATTGAATGAATACATGTCAATGTTTTATCTTGCATTTATTTCCTCATTATTCTTGAAAATCAGTTGATGTGCTTGATTTGTAGAAAACATCAAACGTATGTTATGAAGTTCCTATGGTCACTTAGTCAACACATGATGATCAACTTAGGCATGCAAGTCATAAATCAAATTCCTCATTGGCTTTCATCATAACTAACCAAGGTTTATTTGCTCAATCTCTATGCAACCTAACAAACTCCTACATGAATGTAAATAATATTATATATATATATAAACTACATGAATTAACCTAATCTATATGCAACCTATCATGCAGAAACACACAAACAAATATATAATACCCCCAACTTAATTTAGGTAATGTCCTCATTACGTACAAAGAAAGAATATAAACAAGAGGACTTCCCTGCGAGACGAGTCAATACTCGTCATGAGATCCTTCATCGTCCGAAGGAGGGTAGGCAAGTAGAGTGGTTAGATCTGGAAGATGGACTTTCTCGTTTGGATTGATACGGGAAAATACATCCGCCAATGCCGTGAACGCGCCAATGTTGTAGGTGTGCATTTGATCCTTGCATTGGGCACGTCGGAGAATCTGCTTCTAACTCCTTGGGGTAGATGGACCGACTTCGGCTATGGCTGACGGTGGTGAGGGCGGTGTAGAAGGTGGTACCATTATGTAGCCCTCGCCCTTAGGATGTGACAGTGTGCCCTTCCAAGCTCTGTAGGTTAAGATTATCTTGTGATCAATAGCCCCCGTGGGTTGCTGAACAGGCTCCGAAGAATCCCACTGTACTCCTGCCTTTCGATATTTTTTAATGATTAGAAATCAGTGTACCAAATCGCCTGTTGTGCTGCCTCGCAATGCCTTATCAATTGATTATTGAATGCACATGCCGACGTCCACCTCAGAGTATTCCATGACATTTGGCCTTTCATACCACGTATGTACTATTCCGTAGAGGAGGCGTGCTCGTTCCACCGTGACTTCAGTCTGGTGGGTTGAAGGCATGAGCCTGAGCGCATATGAAAGCGTACCAAGCCTTTCTATATTTGCTCAACTCGGAATGGGGAAACGTGACCTTGATGTCCGTCTCAGGATTGGTGACCAACTGTGCACTTGGTTTGCAAAGGCAAACAATTATCTAATCCAAGCTTGGGAGGTTGTCTTCATAGAGGTCCCCCATCAGTGTTTCCAACCCAAAGTGATCATTGATTGCCCCATGGTGGAATGAAACCGACTTGCCTCTGACTTGCACAACCAGCCCTTAGTGCTCTATAGCGTTGGCATAGAACTCCTTTACTATGTTGATCACTGCGGGCCGTGGTTGTTCTACCAACTGAAACCATTTTCGTTCAACTATCATCAACGCCATGTCATCATCCATGTTAGCATCAGGTGTCAACCCCCATTCCGGAACAAGAGACTTTTTGGCGATGGCGTTGTAATGAGCCGCCGTCGTTTCACTCACGAACTTAGAGGTGTCAAAAAGTGGGCGAGTTCCAGAGGTCGACGTTCTAAGCCTTTTTAATGACATGATTCGGAGCTTTGCACAAAAATTTTAAGTTGGACAAATCGACGAACACTTAGTGTGCACCCTTCGTTTTCCCCTAAACCGAGTGTCCTTGCTATCATAATCTAGCCCACAAATTAGTAATAAAAACCATGGGTCTTCAGTAACCCAAGGTATCCCAATCATAACTATAGCAAAAACTAACAAAATTAATGATTATTTGAATTTCAATACGTAAGAACAACAATTTGTTACCTTTTTTATGCTTTTAGCCGTACTTGTGATGATTTCTCTTTGTGAAGATGAGAAGGATTAAGAAAAGAGTGTATAGGGATATGATTGTTGAATTGATTAAATCGTGTATGGTGATTGAGGGAAAGGTTGAGATATGTTGGGAGGTTTGGACGAATTCAAGGAGAGAGAAGTGGAGGTTGGGCGAATTTAGAAGTGTAGGGGGTATATGGGTGTAGTAGATTTAGGTTTTATAATGATGAAAGATGAAGAAATATGGTGAAAGTAGATTAGGAGAAGGAGATTAGGAAGTAGAGAGAGAAACGAAAAAGGTGTTTAAGGGTTTAGGATGCACGAAGCTGCTCAAAAATCCGTGTTTTAAGTGGAGTCTGCAGTTTCGCGCGGTCCGTGCGTCCAGGAGCGCGCTCAGCGCTGCGATGGTTTTGACATTGAACTTTGCTGTATGCATTGCGCTGTCCGTGGCATATATAGCACACTCAGCGCTTCTCTGCTGCCTTCAACTTGTTATTCTCTGCATACCATGCGCGGTTCGAGCTTCTAGACACCCTCTCAGCGCCTTCTTGAGCCAGAATTTTGGTTGGTTTCTGTATGGCATGCGCGCTCAGCGCTGTTAGCGCGTGGTCCACACTTCCCTAAAAAAATTAAAATTTTTGCCTTTTGTTCTTCTTCTGTCCTGTATCATTATCAATCCACTATCAGAATCTTAAAATTAAAAAAAATGGTTAACTAAAATACTACTCATTATACAAATGTGATAAAAATTATGGGTTGCCTCCCACACAGCTGCCCTTGTTTAACGTCATTAGCTCGACTATAGACCACTCAATTATTCAGAAATCGGATCCATCAATGTTACGACTTCAATCTCCTCAACTTTATTGGTATCCAGAAATGGTTTTAGCCGATGTCCGTTCACTTTGAACACATTTCCTGTCTTTGGATTTTGGATATCGACTACACCATGAGGAAAAACATTAGTAATGATAAAAGGTCCTTCCCAGCGAGAGCGCAACTTTCCTGGAAACAATTTCAGACGTGAATTAAAAATTAGAACTTTCTATCCCACAACGAAAGTCTTTCTCAATATTTGCTTATCATGGAAAGCTTTGGTCTTTAACTTGTACAACTTAGAACTCTCATACGCTTCAGTGCGCAACTCCTTGAGTTCTTGTAACTACAACTTCCTATTGACGCCAGCCTGATCCATGTTCATATTGCACTACTTGATCGCCCAAAAAGCTTTATGTTCTAACTCCACAGGTAGGTGGCATGGTTTCCCAAACACTAGCCTATAAGGAGACATACCTATTGGAGTTTTGTATGCCGTCTTATAGGCCCATAGTGCATCGTCTAATCTCAGACTCCAATCCTTTCTGTTGGGTTGACTACTTTTTCTAAAATGGACTTGATCTTTTGGTTGGAGACCTCAGCCTGGCCATTGCTTTGCGGATGGTAGGATGTAGATACCCTATGAAGAACGTTGTACTTCTTTCACAAAGCTGCCAACACCCTATTACAGAAATGCGTTTCGCGATCACTGATGATGGCCCGTGGAGCTTCAAACCTGACAAAAATATTAGTCCTGACAAAATCTGCAACAACTTTAGAATCGTCAGTCCAGGTGGCTTTAGCTTCCACCCACTTTGAAACATAGTCAACTGCCAGTAAAATGTAAATATTTCCAAAACAAACAGGAAACGATCCCATGAAATCAATACCCCAAACATCAAAGATTTCAACTATTAGGATAGGGTTTTGTGGCATCAGATTTTTATGAGATATATTACCAGTTCTTTGATAATTTTCACATAATTTACAAAACAAATAAGAGCCTTTGAAAATAGAGGGCCAAAAGAAACCACTCTCTAGCACTTTGCGTGCAGTTCTCTTTGGTCCAAAATGACCTTCGCAAGCATAGGAATGACAGAAAGTTAGAATAGAATTGAATTCATTATCAGGTACACAACGTCTAACTATCTGATCAGTACAAAATTTCCACAAATATGGGTCATCCCACACATAGTGTTTTGCATCACTCCTAAGATTTTCTTTCTAGGATTTAGAATACACACTCGGTATATATGCACTTACCAAAAAATTCACAATATTGGCATACCATGGAGTTGTGTTGCCAATGGACAGTAGATGCTCGTCCAGGGAATATGTTATGTAATGGTAGTGCTTCCTCTTCCTTGAGAATTCTGCTCAAGTAATCCACCACCAAGTTATCCGCACCCTTTTTATCCCTGATCTCCAAGTCGAATTCTTGCAGCAGCAAGATCCATCTTATGATTCGAGGTTTGGACTCCTTCTTGGTCAGCAAGTACCTGAGAGCAGCATAGTCAGAATAAACTATTACTTTAGTACCATATAAATATGATCTAAATTTTTCTAAAGCAAATACAATAGATAAAAGTTCTTTTTCCGTTGTTGAATAGTTTATCTGAGCCGCGTTCAACGTCTTAGAGGCATAGTAAATGGCATGAACAGCTTTATCAATCTTTTTGACCCAAGACGGCGCCGACAGCATAGTTGCTTGCATCACACATTATCTCGAATGGGAGCTTCCAATTTGGTGGTTGAATGATAGGGGCTGACGTCAGTAACCTGTTCAAGGTATCAAAATCCACCTTGCATTCATCACTAAACTAGAACTCCTCATCTTTCTGAAGCAACTTGCATAAGGGCAATGCTATCTTGGCAAAATCTTTGATAAACCTACGATAAAAACCTGCATGTCCAAGAAAAGAACGAATCTCTCGCACACTGATGGGGTAAGGCAATGCAGATATAATATTAATTTTAGCTTTATCGACTTCTAAACCGTTGACTGACACTATATGACCAAGCACAATTCCTTGTTCTACCATAAAGTGACATTTTTCCTAATTTAGAACAAGATTTGTTTCTAGACACCTATCCAGTACACGTGTCAGGTTATCTAAAAATGCATCTAATGAATCACCATGAACTATGAAATCATCCGTAAAGACCTCGATGTATTCTTCTAAAAGATCTGAAAAAATACTCACCATGCATCGTTGAAAAGTACCTGGGGCATTGCAAAGTCCAAAGGACATTCGCCGGTATGCAAAGGTTCCAAAGGGACAAGTGAATGTAGTCTTTTCCTGGTCTTCGGGGGCAATCACAATCAGGTTATAGCCTAAAAAACCATCTAGAAAGTAATAATAAGAATGCCCAGCTAAACGTTCTAACATTTGATCAATAAAAGGAAGGGGAAAGTGATCTTTTCTAGTTACGGTGTTCAACCTCCTATAGTCAATACACACTCTCCAACATGTTTGCATTCGTGTGGGCACTAATTCATTATTGTCATTCTTGACAATCGTGATACCAGATTTCTTAGGAACTACCAACACCGGACTTACCCATTGACTATTGGAGATGGGGTAGATGATTCCTGCATCAAGTAATTTAATTACCTCTTTCTTCACTACCTCCATCATTGATGGGTTCAACTGTCTCTGTGCATCCCTCGTCGGTTTAGCTCCTTCTTCTAACAAGATTCGATGCATGCACATCGCGGGACTAATACCCTTGATGTCCGCTATAGTGCACCCAAATACTGTGATTTGTCCCTAAGGACTCTCAGCAATTTTTCTTCCTACACTTTGGTTAGATTATTAGAAATTATCATAGGTAAAGTTTCATTAGTCCCTAAATATGCATATTTTAAGTGTGCCGGTAATTGTTTTAATTCAAGAGTTGGAGCTTTCTCCACAGATGGTAATAATTTTTGATGAGTTACAGGTAGTTGAATTAATTGGACTGCATGCTTATATGTATGTTTAGGCAGTGAATGTAGTGCAGCCACAGTTTCCTTCAATTCTTGACTGTGCTCAATTTCATATGTTCCATCCATGTCCATACTACTGGAAATAGCAACCTCCAAAATGTCTCTTTGAATTTGCTCAAAAGTTTTTTGCACTAAAGAATCACACACATCAATTGCAAAAACTTGACAAATATCACTAGGGTACCTCATGGCATTATAAATATTGAATTGGATCTTCTCTCCATCAAACTCCATTGTCAAGGTCCTGTTGTGCACATCGATCATAGTCATTGCTGTCTTTAAGAAGGGTCTTCCTAGCAAGATGTGAGAAGGGTTCGGGGATGTATCATCTTCTATATCCACAATGTAAAAATCTGCAGAAAAGATTAGTTCGTTCACCTGCACCAAAACATCTTCAACTACCCCTCAGGGGTAGGTGTTAGTACGATCCACCAATTGAATAATAACACCAGTATTTTTTTAAAGGTCCAAGATTTAGAAACTTATAAACAGATAATGGCATTACATTAATTGAAGCACCTAAGTCTAGCATGGCCTTTTCAAATCTAGTGTTTCCTATTTTACATAGGATTGTAAACAAGCCTGGATCTTTACACTTAGGTGGCATTTTTCTTTGTAAAACTACTAATACATTCTCCCCAACTGTGACTTTCTCGTCATTTTCCAGTTTACGTTTATTCGTGCACAATTCTTTCAAAAATTTAGTATACCGTGGCACTTGTTTAATTGCATCTAGTAACGGAATATTTACTTCTACTTTCCTAAAGGTTTCTAGAATTTCCTTATCTTGTTCATCCTTCTTTGATTTTCTAGAATTTCTGTGAGGAAAGGGAAGTGGAATATCATTAATTTGACAAGGAGGGTTAGGGTTTACCTTAGGTGTCTCTAGTTCCTCCTTTGTTTGCTCTTTCTCATACTCAACTGTTGCTGTTAGTGTATCCATCTGTTTTTCGCTCCACAGTGTTATGGCATTGGCATTCGCATTTGGGTTCACAATAGTCTGCGATGGAAGCTTCCCTGAACCTTGAGAGTCCAACCGACCTATAGTAGTGACTAATTGGCTCATTTGACTCTCCAAGCTGTGGATGGAAGACTTCGTCTCTTGTTGGAATTGTTGTGTCTGTTGCATGAACTCCTTGAACATGTCCTCCAAGGATGTTCCAAGATTGGCCGGTGCTGCTAGTCTGGGTTGGTACTGTGGCTGATTTGGCTGAAACTGCCGTTTAACTAGGTAAAACCCTTGCGCCTGTGGCCTAGCACCCCCATAATTTAAATTAGGATGATCCCTCCATCCTGGATTGTATGTGTTGGAACAAGGATTATATTTTCTCTGCGGCTGAGCTTGGTAGTTTCCTACTGCATTAGCTTGCTGTGTGTTATCTTTCTCTTGTAATGTCAGGAATACATCTATAGGGTGCCCCGCCAATAAACAAATCTGACAAGCTTGTGCAACCGGTACGTTACCTGTAGCTAATTGTTTCACCAAAGCAGTTAAGTCAAAAATTTGTTGCTCTACATTCGTTGTGCTACCCTCACTTACCCTTTGTGCTGGATGATCATTCCTTGTTCCATATTATTGTGCATTAGCGGCCATGTTTGTAATCAGAATCTTTGTAGCCTCTGGTGTTTTATCCACTAATGCTCCTCCACTAGCAGCGTTGATCATGTTCCGATCCATCGGTATAAGTCTTTCGTAAAAGTAGATGATGAGGTGTTGATCGTCGATCTGGTGGGGGGGACAGCTAGAGCAAAGCTTCTTGAATCTCTCCCAGTATTCATGCAGTGTTTCACCACTGAATTGTCGGACTCCACAAATTTCCTTCCTGATGTTGGCTACTCTTGAAGCAGGAAAGTACTTCTCCAAAAATAGCCTCTTCATGTCGTTCCATGATTGAATTGATCCCGCGGGGAGATAAAACAACCAATCTTTTGCTAAGTCTCCCAGTGAGAATGGGAAAGCTCTCAGCTTAATCTAATCCTCCCTGACATTGTGTGGCTTCATGGTGGAGCACACAATATGGAATTCCTGCAAATATTTGTATGGATCATCACCTGTAAGACCATGAAAAGTAGGCAAAAGGTGAATTAGTCCAGATTTTAGTTCAAACGAAACATTTAAAGCAGTATATTCAATACAAAGAGGTTGTTGGGTAAGATTAGGAGTTGACAACTCCTTCAAAGTCCTGTTATTTGGCACCGCCATCTCCTCTTCTGATTCGCTTGAAGAAGATTGGTCCAAAAGTAGTGTGAGTGCAATGTTGAGGCCCGGTGATGGAGCTTCTTCGGAATCTGCAAGTGAACCTTGGTTTTTTTGAGCTTCCGTCCTAAGCCTTCATGCGGTTCTCTCTATTTTTGGATCAAATTTCAAATCAAGAGAGTGAGAGGATCAAGGCATAAAAAAATGAAAACAATCGAATAAATAAAAACAAATAACACTCCCCGACAACGGCGCCAAAATTTAGTAGCTGTTGTCTAGCACTACAAAATTTACCTTACTCAGGTTCTACTAGCTTAAGAATCAGTATAGTAATAAGCAAGGATCGATCCCACAGGGAGTGAATTGTGTTTTAATTATTCAATGATTTCCAATGAATTGGGGGGCTTTAGTTTTAAAAAACTATAATTAACAAAAGTAAATTTAATGAAAATATCAATGAGTAAAAAGATAAATTCTTCAGTTCAGTATCCCTTTTTAACAATTATGATTTAACTAAGTGTTTACACTATTTATCTTCCACTGAGATTAATAACCCTAGATAACCGCGATCACAAATTACCCGAAATTCTCCTTAAGTGTAGATCTAATGTGATAATCGCCAACAAGAGATTCTAACTAATATACAACCTAGAACTATCAGCCTAGATTTAATATGATAGAAGCAATAAGCATGATAATTAGATTATTCCAAGCAATAATTACACAATCAGGAATTATTTAACTTGTCTTCTGAAAACCTTAACAATATTTCAAAGCTTGACCACAACAAAATACTATTAATTGCTACTTAGATTAGACACACTTCGTTTGCTTAAAATCTGTCTTAATCTAGCAGATGATATAGATTTACTAATTTAATCCTGCAGAAACCAAATTAGTCAATTGGATAACATATATGAAAGTTCATGTAGATAATCAGAATAAATCTCAAGATGGAAAAATAAATAAAATAACTTGATCAAATCATTAATTGATAAATAAGTTCAACATCCCTTCATAATTGAAATAAAGAACTTAGACTGACATGCTTGAATCTCCAAAACAAAGGTTTTTAGCCTCCAAGCAATCCAAAAGAATATAGAATAATAGATAGATAAAACCTAGCAAAATAACTTTTTTTATAGCCTAGACAAACCCTAGTTAAATAAGCTAAGTTTATAATCCTATTCCTCTTCAACTTTGCACTTAAAAACCCTAAAATCTTGTTAGGACGTCAAAGTCGCGCGGTCCGCGCTTCAGTTCCTTCTATAACTGTGCGGTCAGGCTCGTAATACAGCATCTTTATCCCGAACCTGCGCGGTTCGCGCTTCATCCCTTATGTCCACAGCGCGGTCAGCACTTGCTATGCCAAAGTCCCATCTTGCCATCGCGTGGTCAGCGCTCCATTTACTCACTCTAGAGCGCGGTCAGTGCTCTCCCAGCAACTTTGTCCGACTTTCCCTCTTTAAACTTCAAGTCCATTCCAACTCTCATACATACAATATAAACACAAAACACCAAAAGCAATACGAATAATACCTAAAAACTTACAATATAACAAGCTAAAATGAGATCAATTCATAGGTTTTCAACCTACTCATCAATCTATCTAGCTAACTTGGAGATTTTCCACTAATTAAATAGCTTAAATGAAGATTACAAGGGAATCTCATCTACCAATACACATACTTACAAATTCTATATCTATACGTTTTATCCCCAATTTATCTATCTAGCCAACTTGGGGATTTTCCACCAATCAAATGAGCCAAATGGAGATTACATGGGACCCATTTGATGCCCAACCCATTATCCCCTAATTTTGATTTTTTTATTGTCTAATTTGTACAAATGTTGACCAAGACTTTGACTTTTACTAAATGTACCAAGTAGGTTAGGGTTTGGGCCACTAATGCACTTCCATTGGGCTACAATAAATAAAAACATTGGATTATTGGCACACATGGCAATTTAATTAAATAGTGGGCTAGTTTAATGACCTTATCTTAATTATTCACAAGTCCCTTGCATAACTAGATGTTTGGTCTTGTTTAAATTGCTTGTTAAGCTAGTCCATTAACTTAAATTACATACTTGGACTATCAATTCACATAATTTGACATATGGTCACACATTAAATTATATAATTCAACCAAGCTTTCCATATTAAAAATTAATTAAATATTTATTAGGGTTCCATAACCTATCGATCCTTTGATATTAAAATTTCTTAGGTTAGTCCATCTTAAATAACCATTAATTGGACTTCCTATAAGTTTAATTAACCATATAATCAACTAGTCAACTAACCACATAAGGTTTTAAATTAAGTTTCACCAAGTTTAATTTATTAGAATTTAAATTCTTAATTTTTATTTATAATGTCACTTAAAATTCTTGGTCATTACATGGATTGTTGCTAATGCCTTCGCCTGGTGTTGTCTCGAACGGATTGTTGATAATAGAAATGGGTGATTTTTAGTCCTCGATTTCTTCTATTCTGGGATTTTGATTTTTCTTGATTTTTACACCATTTTTAAGGTTTTTCTAGTTCTCCTTGATTTTTACACCATTTTAGGGTTTTTCTAGGATTTTAATGTCTGAAAGTGAGCCGAACGTGCACCTTTTAATTTGAATACACTTTTTTGGACCCGGGAGTATGCGCTTTGATCTAATTTTTACCAAAAGAGGAGGCGTGGGGCCCAACAGGTCCAACCGCAGGTACACTTGCGGCCAGACGCAGATGGCTTAATACCCTCGACTTCCTTCATTTTTCCTTATTTCACTCGAGTTTTCTTGCCTTCTCTCTAGTATTTCTGAGCTTCCTTCCCAAATCTACTTGCCTGAGGCTTGATTTCACGTATTCTGCCATCGTCCACTCGATCAGTGCACTTGAGGTAATGCGTACGCTCCTTTCTTTTGCATTTTTGTTAATATTTTACTGCGTTTTCTTTGTTAAAAGTAATGTATGGAAAATGTATGCATAGATAACTTGATAGACATGTTTTGATTCAATGCATGCCTATATTTTATCGTATGGAATGTCCGGATGCAAGAAATTTCACCTTTAGAAATCATTTTAGGCGCGCATCTTTGATTAGAGTTAAAAATATTTTTACATATATTCAAATTTTATATCTGGATATTAGGTTATGCTTGGGTGCCTATAGATGGCCGTTTTATGCATGCCTATAAGCATGGGGATAGTTGATAAGTACATAATATTCTATGATTATTATTCCTTTATGTTTAGTTTTATTACATGTTTCATATTAATATGAGCTTAATTAGTGTGTTTATTGATTTTAGGATTATGTGGAGCTAATATATTGAAACGGGACGAATTGGAGTTTAATTTGGGACAAATTGGGCTGACCCAATTCGGCATATGAGCTCTCGGTTCAGCAGCTAGCTTGAATAAATATTACATGGCCACGAAATCAACAATTGAGGAGCAAATGATCAAGTGGGCCACGCCATGTATTCCAAATCCCAGCAGGTCACGGTTTGGGGAGTGTCTAATGGTAAAAGGGTTCCTAGCAAGTAACATGATATAATGCAAGCTGGTAAGGAATGATGCACATGGGCCCACGAAATACAAGCAGCACTCCCACCAAGTAGCTTACGAATTCCTATACTCATCCTAGCAGCTAACGGATTGGCTATTTCTGAATTAGAGAAGGCTTTCATGCATTACAAATTGAAGGAGCAGCCTTGTCCAATTGGAGTTTGGAATAATGGGCAGCCACGCATGCAAGCATGTAGGATTATTAAAGCAAGCACCTCAAAAGTCCAAGCTGGTGAAGGATTTCAAATAATCAAAGTGGGCCACGGCTTTTGACATATTGGAGCAGCTCACGTCACAAATTAGCAAAGGAAAAGGAATGGGATTTAAATCACATGGGGCTCACGTGCTTAGTAGATTAAAAAGGAGAGTATATTATATATATCAACAAAGTAGTGAGCCACCAAATATATGGGCCATAAAGGAAATAACCAGCTAGCAACTCTTAGTGGGTCACAAATTGCTGGATGCTACATGGGCCACGGTTACATGCAAAGGAGAGTATAGCAAGTAATTTAATTACATGTTCAATTCCTAATCCTAGCAGCTCTCGGATTTCTAAAGCAACATGTCCACTTAATAATATGCGGACAACTCACATTCATGTCAATGAAAGAAGCTCGCGAATTCCTATTCATGCTAACTCACGGATTTAGCAGCTGGAAAAGGGTTGTTATATGGTGCCACGTTTGCAGCTTGGAACGAGGAGACTAGCAAAGAGGCAACATGAAAATAAATCAGGAAGTATGAACCCCCGCTGGGGCGGGGCGCTATGCGGGTCAGCTACTGATTCTTTTCCTACACGAATTTGGATGCAAGTGAAGGGAAGATTATGGTTGCAATCATAATATTATAAAAGGGGATCCATTCCCTTGTATTTTTGATCTTATTATTTTTCTTTCATATTAGAGTTAGGTTTATTTGGAGTCATGAGATAATTCTTTCAATTCAGTTCAGAAGGGATGTTGAACCTTATTCATAATTAATGGTTTGATCAAGTTTATTTTATTTATTCCTTCTTGCATGAGATTTATTCTGATAATCTACTTTAACTTCTTGTATGCTATTCAATTTACTAACGTGATTCTGCAGGATTAAATTAGTGAATTGGTGTCATATGCTAGATCAAGGAATAGTATTACGTGTAATTGATATTGTTCTTAATCACAAGTAGCAATTAGTAATACCTGATTGTGGACAAGCTTTTGAGTATTGCTATGATTATCAGAAGACAAGTTAAACAATCCGAGCTTATGTGTTTGTTGCTTGGAATAGTCTAATTCCCTAGTTCTTAATGCTGCTTTTATATTAAATGTAGAGAACTTGTTCTAGGTTATATAATGGTTAGAATCTTGTGAAGAGCTTGTTTCATTGAGTGACAATCTAAGAGGAATTTCGGGTAGCAGAGCTTGTTGTTACCTAGGGCTATTAATTTCATTGACGGATAAATAATGTTATACTTGATTAATCCATAATTGTGAAAAGGTGATACTGAACTGAAGAACTGAAGCTTTTTATTCATTGTTAATTCTTATTACTTTATTCTTAATAATTTAGTTTAATCAATTCAAAACCCCCCTTTAATTAGAAATCATAGGATAAATATAAAACAAATCACTCTCTGTGGGATCGATCCTTGCTTACTACTGTGCTAATTGTTTGAATTCGTAAAGTAAAAGTGAGGTTAATTGAGGAGTGTAAACGACAGCTCCCAATAGTCCATATTATAAGGGGGACTCTAGCAAAAAAAAATTGCGGGTCAGATGACACGAGCGTATATGCATGTTTAGCTAAGCCAGGACATACGTAGAAATGATATAGACTTAGGATAAAGCATGTGCAGGACATGTATGATGTTGTGACTTAAAATTCTATCCTTAGTGAATATGCAGATTTAAATATGACAAGATAGGGGCATACCTCGTCTCATTTCGAACGCCATGATGTTTTTGTCTAGGCATAGATTTAGATAGACTTAGCATCTCCGTTTCCCAAAGGGCTTCTTCTGTGGTTCATCTTTTTTGGCCCACCTCGATTGTTCCCACTCCACGATTGACGCATCAGGTTCGTTGTCTTACAGAGTCAGTGATTCTTCCTATTGGAGTTGACAGGAGTGATATGCCTGATGTGGAGGATGATCTTCCTGATCGCGAGGTCCCTCCCTAACCTACTTTGCATCGGGTCTTTCCCAGTATTTATGTGCAATTCTCGATATTTTTGGCACTGATCTGAGTCATCGTCCGTCGATTCATTTGCATGTTAACGAGGTACAAGGTTTTTTGTTTATATTGAGTCATTTTAATTCCTTATTTTTGACAAAAGTTGGGTTTTTAACCTTGATGCCATGCAGGTTCTAGAGTTTACCCAGCCGAGGGGAAACTGGTTTAGCGACTTCGCTTTGTATGAGTCTCTTCATCCCCATTATCGGGTCCGGGTAAATTTTTGGGGTTTAGAGTCCTTTTTCACCATTGCCCCTCGCCGCTGTCTGTGGGGCTATCTCTGTGCTTTATCAGAGAGATAGTTTCATCAGAGTCAGTCACTTCACCTTTTGGATTGCGAGGTGATGATAACGCCTATGGATTGGCGATATATTACTGGCATGGAGTTTTCTAGAGCTAGGGTGCCTTTGGAGGCTGATATCACTCTAGTGGATGTTCGTGCTCTACTTGGACTTTCTCCTCAGGAGCGGGCCTTCAAGGCCCGCAACATTTGTTTGGGACCTCTGAGTGTCGACGCTGCTTGAGGTACTTTGTTGGAGCCATTCCTGGAAGATTTAGCAGAGCAGGACCGTATTTTGAGGTGCTTATTCTTGACCATTATGAGGGGGGTTTTTTCTTGCAACCAAGTCCTCCACTGTGCCATTTAGCTTGGTTTGGACTTTATTTTGAGGTGCATATTTCCTTCATGGGATGCGCTTGCGCTCGGAGGGTGTGACTGATGCTTGGCTCGACTTTTACCCTTTCCTGCTGGTAAGTCCCCTGGCCGATTTTGATTCCCTTTTATATTTGGGTTGTGTTTTTCCTTGACTAATGTAGTTTTTTTGGACTTGCAGTTTTGGGCTTACGAGAGGCTTCCTTGCCTTCGTCCCGTTACCACCTTGGGTCTAGACACTTATCCTCGGGGCCGTATGTGGCATTATTCCACTTTAGAGGAGGTCCTTGTTTGTGAGAGTTTTGCCCATTTTTTGCCTTCAGTTGGAGTTGATATCCGCTACGAATGTGATGTGGGTCCCTTATACCTCGAAGCATCTAGTGGAAGGATTTGAGGGAGGTTTTTCGATGGGACTTGAGTATACTCTATCTACACGTCGTGTTCCATTGCTGTTTGATGGAGTCTGGGAGCTCTACCTTGTAAAACATGCTTTTCGTTGTGTCTCAAGGAGATTCATATCCTATTTCTTCCCCCCCTGCTCAGAGGTTTTGGCTTTTAGCTCAGCCGATCTCTGAGATCCCTTTGGAGGGTCATGATTGGTTCTTATTAGCGGATGATTCCAGTACTTCAGTTGCTTTTTCACTTTTGTGGGTGCCCCGTACCATTGGTGCTTAGACCTGTGCTACCATATTCTTTGGGGATATGGTTCTGGGGTGTATGATGATAACATACTGGATGGCTTGTGTTCCGAAGCCGACTCATCTATCTTAGATTACGGACCTGACACAATAAGTGGATCTGCTGTCCTTCTTCATTCGCCATTTGGGTAGGGATCCATCTGAGGCTAACACTTTTGATCTTTCTGGGTTCGAGGCGGGTCCGTCTGATGTTCTCAGCCCTTTTGGTTTTATTGGAGGAGGAGATCCGTCATTCTACCGCCTAGATATGTAAGATATTCTGACTTAGAAGGACTTGGCCCGGGTTAGTCAGTTTGATGATGCTAATGCTTTCATAGATAGTGTAGAGTTGATCTGATAGGCCCTCTGTTAGTTGTTGGGCATCTGTGCCCCATTTCCCTGTACTTTTTTATTTTTTAACCACATGTATCATAAAGATGATGTTGATGTATATAAAACTTGATGTTTTTAGCAGAGATATATATGATTCTGTCTTTCTTTTTATTTATCGTACATGTTATATTATTGCTCATTATGATGCACACTTTATATATTTGTAAATGGTTTGTTGGAATTGACCCCTGTATGGTCTTTGTGATACTGTTTTTATAGATGACTTCATCATCAGTCGCTCGTATAGATCATTCTCCCCCGAGTTGGATGCCCACCCGTTTGAGATGTTGGCACGACAGTCTGTCGGCTCCTAACCGTATTACCGTGGGTCGGATGCTGAGCCATCCTATGTCCCTGTTGTCCTTCTAGGTTCTGGACTGGTTTGTAGAGGTATGCTGACCCATTGGATCCCGGAGCGACATGTCTTTTGGTTTAGGTTAAATGAGTTGACCCCTATGCAAGAGGAGTATCATCGTATCTCGGGTTTATCGATGGACGGCCTGTGTGCCAGAGTAGCGGTGGGGCATATACGCTGCCAGTTTATGACTAAGACTGGTTTGAGTAGGTCAGTTGTTTTAGCGGAGGTCGCCAATGGACATATTATATCGATGGACTTTTTGATAGATCACTTTACCTCGGCTGATAGCTTCATTGTTCATCAGAAGGATTTTGCCATTATGCGGACAGGTGGCAGACGGCACTGGTGGATTCCCTAGTGATGCGTGTCCTGTCCTCCCTGTACATGCCATTTTATGTTTACCATATGGATGTTTTGATGTCGATGATCATCTGGGAACTTCGGGATGACTTCACTATCCTTTCGCTGATATTGGCGGAGACATTGATATCGGCTTCATACTGTCGAACATTCGGGGACATGGAGTTTCACGTCAGCTCAGTTCTCTTGTACATCTGGTTCATGATCCATTTGAGGCCGATTTGCCAGTTTTACGATCATAGATTTTGCTTCAGTCACAGTATGTCATCGTTTTACTCCTTCCGTCTGGCTTCATGTCTTGACGCCGCATCTTGGACCGAGTTTTTAAGTACCATTGAGGATCCTTACGAGATTGTGATGTACTAAAGAAATTGCTCCTTTATGAGTTTCATCACCCGCGTAGTTGGCTTGGACTTCCTCCCTATCCGGATTGAGGGGTGTGACCACGTATTAAGTGTCCCATTTTGGCTCAGCAGTACAATAAAATTGGCCTATAGCTATGTTACGTGAAATCAAGCTTGGTGATAATGGCTGAGGTTGTGGGTTGATGGGAGCAGGTGAGGCTTTCCACCAACTTCTCCTTAACCATCAACTTCTTCCATCTTCCATTGGATTCAATCCATGGGGTAAAGCTATGGTCTAAGTAAGAATTTCTCTATAAATTGGAGCTTCCTCTTCATTCCTCCAACTTCTAAAAAAATTGGTATGATAAGTTAACTATAGAGAGAGTGAGTGTTGAGGAATTAGAGAGTAATCAGAGATTGAATTTAGCAATTCAAGCTTCAAGAGGTAACATTATCTTAGCCATGTTATTAAATTCCTAGTAGAGGAATTCTTAGCAATTTATACAAATTATTTGTTAAGTGATTGATGAATTGATGTTAACATGTTATTTGAATTTATATGAATGTATGAAAGAAATGTGGATTGGTTTAAGCATGTTAAATGAAGAATATCTTGTATGGGTTCTGAGTTCTGTAGAAGTAGAGTCGTTCCTGTAATTGTCCAGGAAGAGCGCAGCCGCGCCCCTTCTGCAGTTCAAGACAGTGCAGCTGCGCTGACTGCTGTTTCTGAGACTGTCCTGGAATAGCGCAGCTGCGCCGCTCCCACAATACAGAACAGCACAGCTGCACCGTGCATCAGAAAGGGATACTGACTTCTGCTATAATCTGATAAATTATAGCATGTTAGTTTGACTTAGTTATGCATGAAAATAGGTCTGACATGTGGTCTAGGGCCCTTTTGCATATCATAAGTTGCTTTAGTTGCTTTAAGATGTATTTTCTAAAGAAAACTTAAAACTTTAAAAATGAACTTGATGAAACTTGTGTACTTTAAGTTCTGACCTTGTTAGCATAAGTATATGGCTTAGTTATGTATGAAAAGTG
Organism: Panax stipuleanatus; assembly: GCA_020205555.1. Lineage (NCBI taxonomy): Eukaryota > Viridiplantae > Streptophyta > Magnoliopsida > Apiales > Araliaceae > Panax > Panax stipuleanatus. The sequence continues at coordinate 114,845,370 of CM035121.1, read as the reverse complement.
GTTCAAAGTTTCCTTGCATGTACAAAGTTTCTTTAGCTTAGTTTAGAATGACTTTTAAAGGCGAACTTGGACGTTTTGCAAAATAATATCCATGAGCATTGTGTTACTTACATTATAAACTTATAAGATTGCATGCTAGTACTCCTTATGTCACTAAACATGACTTATATGTGCACTCACCTAGTTAGACACAATATAAGTTTTTCAAGCACAATTTTAAATAAGTTTCTCAAGTAATGAGCGAGACTAGCTATGTGTAAATGAGTTAAATACACGTGAGCATGCGTATTGAAGGTTGTTTAACACCGTTTTATGGTTTAATGATTGCATAGTTAGACCCTTGTTACATGAACTCACTTAACCTTGAATAAATAGAAATTTTCAATATAAAACCATCATATGAAAAAGTGAACTTAAATGACCTTTGGAGAGGCCAAACCTAGCCCAAGACCTCTTAACATGTGTATATGTTATGTCTTAATATCCATGCATGCTAGGAAGTGAGATAGATATTAGGAAACTCAAAACCCAAATCTGGTCTGGACGGGGATCTGCGCAGCTGCACCCCTCCTAGGCCAAACTGCAGCTCAACTGCGCCGCAAGGGAGAGTGGCCTGACTGTTTTAATTGTGATCTGAACCTGGCAGCATGTTTACATTGTTATCCTAAGTTCTAAAACAGAGTTTGAGTGATGTTTTAAGTGTTCAATTGTGCAGTGGATGTATAACAAAGATTTCAAAAGTTATAAAAGGTTTCTAAATAAAGTTTTCAAAAAGTAAAAATAATGTGGATTTCAAAACTATGTGGTTTGATAGTGTGCTAATATATGACCTAATTATATAACAAATATAGAGTTCGTACTTATCATACATACTTGAGCATGTGTAATATATGTGTGTAGGATTGTTGGTTTACGTATCAAACTCGTATAACTAATGAATACGTTTATATACATAACTATGATACAATAGGACATTGAAGTTACATTAAGCTTTAGAACTGTAATCAACGCAAAAGGCAAGTTCCCTAACTTACACAACTTTGGATATTGTGCAAGTTTCAAATTATTGTTATATCAATCATATCTATATTGAGCAAATATTTGTACTCGTACAAATCGCTATTCATATTCTGAAATTTGATGTAAATTATATTCTTGAATCATGTCATAAGCATTGAGCTTATAAATTGCTCTCAAATGTATTGTGAAAACTGTCTAAAGCCATTTGATTCGGCTAGACTAATATCATGTGTTAGAAAGCAATCCAAACCAATTGTTTGGTTCAGAATCTTATAAATCTACTAAGATGAACAACCCTCATAGAAGAGGATATATATTATGTTGGGAAACCAATACACGCGTGAACAATATGTTTTAAATGTTATGCATAACGTAAGGTACTTCAGGCTGATCACCTATTGTACTTGTTTATATTGAATTGTCAGTATAATACTGTAATTCTAGCAGGAGTTCTTGGTCCATAGTGACTTCTTAGTGTTCAATCTTCTTTGAACTTGAAAGTGTTGAAACCATTGAATTCTATTAAAAATCTTTCGGTCCATGGTGACACTTATTTCAATTCAAAGGATAAGATTTAGAACAATTGATATTTCTTTGTTTCCAACATTATTCTTTTAATTCTTGAGCTATTATTTACCACTATACCCTTGAGATTTCGAACTATATATTATACTTGTTCACCCTTTTTGTTATATTACTTGCTGGGAAAATTTGTTGCTCATTCTTGCTTTCCTTAAACATTTTAGTTAAGGCAGAGCCATGTGGAGCCTCATGCAAAGATAAAGGAAAGGGCAAGGCTATAGATTAACTTTAGTCCTCTATGATAGGAGTTTTTTTTATGTTGTAATAAGACTTAATTAGTATTCTGAATTAAGTTATGTTTGGATTTAAGTTATATATTGTATTAAGTTAGTCATGGTTGCGAGACCTTGGGACGAGAATATTTATATTATAAAAATATAAATTATTCTATTATTCCATTGTTTGAGATTTTAGTATGTTATTTGAGTTAGATCGTGAAGCACCGAATTCGATGTATAAGTATCTAAATTTGGGGGTGTCACACTCACTCATGTAGACGATTGGTCATATCAGTGAACATCTGTTGTAGCTGCTTGTGAATTTCTCTGCCCGTTACACCAGGTAAACTACATAAAGTAGTAGTGCATTTATCCATATGATATTGAAGGTCAGCATTATTCTTGTGAGCTTCTAATAAATATCATGAGACATCTAAGTAGTAAACTGAGTTATTGTATCCAGACGCTCCATGACTTGAGTAGGGGTGACCTCCGGAATAAGTTGAGGGCCTTGAGATAAATTGATCAAGGCAAGAGATAGATTAAAGAATTCATTTTGAGATGAGGAGGGAATATCTGATGGAATAGACAATTTTGAATGTTTGGGAGATGAGGGAGGATCGACATTAGATTTACCAGATGGGAGAGCTGTCGTCAAGAAATCCAAAATTAAACCTCACTGTTACTCTACGAAATTAAATAAGAAGCACAGTAGCAAGTAAGGATCGATCCCATAGAGAATGATATTATTTCAGATTTATTCTAATGTTCCTAACTATAAACAGAAAGTAAAATTAGGGGTTTTCAAATCAGTTTAACTTAAGAAAACAGTATTGAATTAATAAAGATAACCAAATATATTAAAGCATCAGTTCTTCAATTCAGTTTCACCAATTTACATTAACAGTAATCAAGTTAATATTATTTCTTCCTTCAGTGAAATTAACAACCCTAGATAACCAGCAATCACTCAATTATCCGAAATTCTCTTTAAGTTTTAAATCTAATGTGACAATCACCCCTACTAGACCCTGTGACACCCCCAAATTCGGGTTCTCTAACCTCGATTCGGTCGTCACGATACAATATAAATATCCACCTCTAAACAACATACAATAACTAAATGCGAAATATAATAAACGTACGTCGTTCATTCAAAAGGTGTTACTAGTCCCAAGATTCGATAACCTTAATACAACATACAAACATACCCTAGAATAATCATTAGGGTTCATATTACATAATAGTAATTAAACTAATCATAAAGCAAAGTCTGCTCCTTGCAAACTATTCCTACATCTTTCCTTTACCCTTGTCCTTCTCTGAAGTCTCGGGCTTAACTACAATAGAAGTCATGATATAGCAAGAATGAGCAGCAAGTTTGCTCAAGCAAGTTTAAATACAACAATAAAGGATATATAATGATGAATATAAAATATCTGACAATGAATTCAACAATATGAATATCGGAAGCAAGAATAATAATTGTTTTTAGAATAACTGATAGTCAAGTAGACTTCGAACTATAAAACTCCAATGGAATCAATAGCTGATTGACCCTTTGGTTACTGGCTACAGAATAAGTACTTGAGGGGATCAGCCTCGCGTACGCCATGTATATGCATAACATTCAACTCTGCTGTTTGTATCTTTATATTAGATACCTGGGGTACTCCCCTATATATAAGGGGTGTTCTCTTCAGTCTAAGAATCCATATCATCAATTGGTCTGGATAGCTTTTATAAAACTTCATACAATTGTCTGACTGAACAAGGGTTCAGACTCTATCTGATGCAGTTCAAGAATTATAGAACTTTAAATAATGTACAAGTCCAAGACTGTACGAACTCAAATGCACCAAGTACGAATATCAATAAGATCGATGTGGAATAATTGTAAAGTAATTAAACCACCTAATAGCATGCATGGAAATAAGATTCAAGCTTAAATAAAATAACTTGCAACACAATAATAACCTACTCAATACAATATGAGAAGGATAAGAAACTTGCACAATAAAGAATGAGTTTCAGAAGACTTGCACAATAAAGAGTGTAAGTCAGAGAACTTGCACAACCAAAGAGTGAAGTTCGGGAACTTGCTTACAATGTTCCTTGAATAAAGTAAATACAAGGATAGGATACTTGCAACACCATAAAGGTAGGGTTCAGATACTTGCCTGTTTGCTCAGCTACAAATAAGTTCTAGCTTTAATTAAATAGCGTTGAAATGACCTAACATTAACAAGTCGGTCTATCAATTAGTATTGTGTAAATCGGTAAGAGTTTATACTTAACAAACATCTAATTATCATGCCACATTGTCATAGTATGTAGTTATCTCAAGTAATCACATATCAGTAGGGTCAGATTCTAGTTTACAGTGTAAACATCATATAAGTCAACTAGCATAGTCAGGAAACTAGCAGGCTGCACCAATCCGTGTTAACTCTCTAGCATGAAAACTACTGACATTAAACAAATACACATGCTTATCAGGTTATTAACTCAAGTTCGAGACCTAGCATGTTCATTCTATGGCCACTTCAAAGTTATATAGTTTTATGCCGGTAATTCACATACCTTAAGCTAATCAATTCCATGCTACAAGGGTTAGCTACAAAAATTATATTGCCACATAACGAGACTTAATATGCATGCTCGTGCGTATACTACACATGTATACTTTAATCACATAGTTCATGCCTTAGAAATTCATTTTCTATGAATATGCGTGCATATGTGAAATCCATGTATGATGCTCATGTCAACATGTCTATAGGCATAAAGAAATCCTATTATACATACTTGCATGATCATAACGTAATTCACTTAGTACTTGATGATATTAGTTTTCACATTCTAAGCTTTCTTTAAAATTATTTGAATCTTTAAATCATGCATGCTAGTGTGTTCAACACTTTAAACATACATTTCCTGTCAATATAGACCATACGATCATGTTCACAAAAATCAGAATGCTCACATGATATGTTCGCGACGAAGTTCACTTTAACCATTCTAAGTTCACTTCTAAACTAGAAAGCTTTTTATCAATAGTGTATGCTATCATGGCCATAAACATGCATGTTGTATCAAGGAACATATTTATAGGAGTTATACCAGTTTTCATGCTTGCCTTAAACAATATCAACAAGTTATCATATAGCAGGTTGCAGCAGAAAATAGGAAACTTTGGTTCAGGCCTGGCGCAGCTGCGCAGGTGTGCGGTCATGCCAGGAACTGTACTGCTTCGGCAGTTTAACAACCCATCTCGAAATTTACTTACGAAATTCATTCCAGCCACAATGTAATACAGTTCTAATATACTTGCAAGCTAACATAGCAACTAATAAGCATTTTCCAATCAACTTATCATACAATTCATGCTTAATCAAAGAATCAAGAATTTAGTAATTTACAGAATTTGAAGAACATGAATGGGAAATGATATACCTCTGCTGCTATAACAATTTTCCCTCACTGATAACTTTCTCAATATAAATGATATCAATTCTATACTTGTATGAAAATCTCATCAAGTGTAAATTAGAAGAAGGAAGCTCATTATATAGATAATTCAATAACCAGTCAATGCAATTCTCTTTCAAATTAAATCAAAGGATTTCAAGAATGTATAATGGTAAGGAATGGTAGGTGAATAGTTGGTGAATTCATCATGAATTCCATACCTCTTGAAATCATTAGCTAGCTTTGTTGAAATTGAGGAAGATATAGAGTAGTGTAGCTATGTGGGTATACACGTGAAGAGGAAATTGAGGAAGAGTGACTCTAATATTTGGACAATGTGCATATAACTCAGCAACTTGCAATATAACTTACTAATGTTATATATGTATATTCTACCATGCTCACTAAGGCCACATCAAGTATACATATTACATATCATATAACTTAGGTTATAATGAATTACACATGTAATTTCTAATTACAATGTATCAAGTAGGGTACATACATATAATCCATGTACATTTTCCAACTATAATTTAATTGGGTATTATCATTACTCATTACCATAACTGTTATTATTATAATCATAATAACTTAATGAAATCATTATCAAATCACAATTGATTATTGATGTTACTACATGTTAATAGGGTATACATGAATGTTTACCCACACATTCATTGTCACATAAACATTATTATAATGCAATTAATCTTACTATATAGTCTATATATATATATATATATATATATATATATATATATAATATAGACATATTAATGTGTCACCTTGTACTATATAATATATAGTTAACTACCATATATTAAAGGTTTAATATGTCGCATGCTTGCACAATTTAATTAATCAAGTAAATATAATCTCATTATATTTATTAATCCTTTGCTTATTAGTATATTATTTATTCACAATAATAGTTAATCGACATACTATCAATTAATTATTCGTTAATCGATTATCCTTTGTAATCACAATTAATTCTTTCACTATATTCAAACAAATTGAATATTTAATTAATAACAATTCCTTCAATTTTCTGATATAAATGTCTCAGGGCTAGTTCACTAATTTAAATAAACCATTAGTAATTCCCTTTAATATTCCTAGCATTTATTTGCATAGGCTCTATCTCACATAACCACATAAGGTTTAAATAAACTCACAAAGCTAACTCATTCAAATTAAATCACATATTTAACTAATAACGAAGTTTAAAATTTCACGGTCATTACATCCCTCCCCCCTTATAAAAATTCTGTCCTCGGAATTGCAAAAATAAGGTTACTCAAATAAAAATAGATAATTCACCTTCATCTTCTCTTCTAGTTCCCACATAGCTTCTTCGACTGGGTGATTCCTCCAGAGAACCTTGACGAAATGGAGGATCTTATTCCTCAGCTTCTGTTCCTTCCTATCTAGTATCTGGACAGGAACTTCCTCGTACGATAAGTCTTTCTCGACTTGGATCGGTTCATAGGAGATAACGTGCTTGTAGTCCGGTTTATACGGCCGTAACACTGACACATGAAACACGTTGTGAATGTGCTCAAGTTCAGGAGGTAATGCTACCTCGTACGCCACTTCACCGACTCGCCTCAGAATCTCGAACGGTCCTATGAACCTAGGGCTCAACTTTCCCTTCTTCCCAAAATGAATCTTCCCTTTCCAGTGAAATACTTTCAGAAATGCATAGATTCCTAATTCAAAATCTTTCTTCTTACGATGTAAATCCGCATACTTCTTCTGGGGATCTTGAGCCGCTACTAGTCGGGCTCTTATCACCTTGATGATTTCTACTGTCTGTTGTACCAACTCTGGTCCCAACAGTCGATGTTCTCCAACTTTGTCCCAGCATAAGGGCGTTCTATATTTCCTCCTATACAGTGCTTCGTACGGCGACATTCCAATACTGGCGTGATAACTATTGTTGTACGCGAACTCTACTAATGGAAGGTGATCCTCCCAACTACCCTTGAAGTCCATCACACAAGCTCGGAGCATATCTTCAAGTGTTTGAATTGTTCTCACACAATACTGGCGTGATAACTATTGTTTGATCGATCAGCCGGACCATCGCCAGGGGGGGAGACCCCCCTTAGACCCCCCCCCCCCCCCCCGTCGTAGCGCACGATGGTCGTGACCGCAATATTTTATATATAGTTTTTTTTAATTATATAAATTGTGTCATATGCTTATTGTGATATGCATGGTGCATAGTTATGGCCCTTTTGACCCATAGGTTAGTGGTTTTTGATTTTGAAATACGGATTGCATGTCATGCCTTTCTATAAATTCTGATGTAATATTCTCTTCTCATCTAAATCCCCTCAAATGTAACTTGAGGTTTCTTTATGTCATGTAATGTACAATTGTAACCTATCAAGATGACAAGATGATGATGGAGAGGAGACACATGCATGAGGAAGGTCCAAGGAAGCTACTATTTTGAAGACCTTTTACCACCTTAGACTGACCTTCAATATTTTCATTAACTTGAAAAGATTGGCATAGGGTTGGGGCTATAACTGTGACACATTTAATTTTGCACTTTATTTATGCTTGTATACGATATGATATGATAAATAATGTGCATGTTTAATAAGATTAAAATTGGTGAGATCTAAATTAATTAATAAAATCCCTCATAAAATTATCAAGTCTAAATCAGATGCCTTCCAATGAATAACACTCATCAAGACCTTGACTGATGGATGTAGGTTTGCCAAAGCAAAACCCCATTTATCTTGGTAAGATGCGATAGGATAATTGTGATATCCAAACTGTTAAAATCATTGGGCCAGACTTAACTAAGTTATCTCAATAGGATTGTGGACTTAAAGGCATAGAGTTTGGTAGATACCATTAGATGGACTAGAAACAAATGTTGTTCACCAAACTATCTAAGAGTTATATATGATATAATTGACAAAGGGTTGTCTACTTAAATAATTATGTTTTGAGAGAATAGGCAAAGGTAACTTAAGGTATAATGAAATATGGATCTTAGCTCACTAGAAAGATTTAATAGAAAATGCTTTCCGAATTAATGGTGAGGGCTATTAATTTGAATAAAATAGTGGGAGGTATATTTTGAATGTACTATTATCAATTACATAATATCAAAACTCTGTAATTTGACTTATTATTTTTTGCACTTATAAATTGTAGATATCAATGGCAAACAACAACACAAATAGTCTTTCACTACGATTAGTCCTTGAGAAGGAAAAACTGAGTGGAATTAATTTCCTAGACTGACATAGGAACTTGAGGATTGTCCTCAAGCAGGAGCGCAAGCTATATGTCCTTGATGGGCCCATTCCTGCAGTACCAGCTAACACTGCACCACGTGTAGAGCATAATGCTTACAAGAAGCATCAAGATGATGCTTTGGACGTGAGTTGTCTCATGCTAGCAACTATGAACTCTGAGCTTTAGAAGCAACATGAGTTAATGGATGCTTAAGAGTTGATCAAGCATCTCAAGAAATTGTTCAAAGGGCATGCTCGACAGGAGAGGTATGATACAAGCAAGGCGTTGTATCACTGCAAGATGGGTGAACGTGATCCAGTTAGTCCACATGTGCTGATAATGATTGGGTATATTGTGTACCTTGGTAGGTTAGGTTTTTCGATTACTCTAGAAGCCCAAACTGATCTTGTTTTGCAATCTTTGAACAGCAGCTACTCTCAATTTGTTATGAATTACCTCATGAATGAAATTGTGAAACCACTTACTGAGTTGTTGAGCATGTTAAGAACTGCAGAGAATAACATAAAAAAGGCAGGACCCGCTCCCATAATGATGGTGAAAAGGGGAATGCTAAGGGAATGGGGAAAGGCAAGAAGAAGATAGGATCTAAATCTGCTAAACCCAATCCCAAAACCAAACAGGCTTTAAAACCAAAAGGTGGGGTGGCTAAAGAAGGTGATTGTCACTTCTGTGGAAAATCTGGACACTGGAAGAGGAATTATCATGCTTATTTGGAAGAACTGAAGAAAAAGAAAGGAAGTATGACTTCTGATTCAGGTATATATGTTATAGAAGTCAATTTGTCCACTTCTACATCATGGGTATTGGATACTGGATGTGGTTCTCACATTTGTGTTAATGTGCAGGAACTCCGAAGGAGTAGGACTTTGGCGAAAGGAGAGGTTGACCTACGAGTTGGGAATGGAGAAAAAGTTATTGCACTAGCTGTAGGATTGTTATTATGTACCTGCTATGAGCAAAAACATTATTTCTGTTTCTTGTTTGGACAAGAAAGGTTTTTCATTTCTAATAAAGAACAACAGTTGCTCGTTTTACTTAAATGAAATATGTTATGGTATTTCACAATTGTTTAATGGTCTTTATATTCTTAATTTAGAAATGCCTATCTATAACATAAATACAAAACGATTTAAATCAAATGATTCAAATTCGACATATCTCTGGCACTGTCGTTTAGGCCATATAAATGAGAAACGCATATCCAAACTCCATAAAGATGGGTTTTTGGATTCATTTGATTTTGAATCATATGAGAAATATGAGTCTTGTTTATTAGGCAAGATGACTAAAGCCCCTTTCACTAGACACAGTGAACAGGCTAGCGATGTATTGGGACTTATACATAGTGATGTATGCGGACCCATGAGTTCGTTAGCAAGAGGTGGGTTTTATTACTTCATTACATTTACTGACGACTTCAGTAGATATGGATATGTGTATCTTATGAGACACAAATTCGAATCCTTTGAAAAGTTCAAGGAATTCAAGAATGAAGTTCAAAACTAATTTGGCAAAAGCATAAAAGCCCTTCGATCCGATCGAGGAGCTGAATACTTAAGCCAAGACTTTGATGACCTTCTAAAGGAGTGTGGTATTATATCACAGCTCACTCCACCTGGAACACCACAATGGAATGGTGTGTCTGAGAGGAGGAATTGCACCTTGTTGGACATGGTACGATCAATGATGAGTCATGCAGATCTTCCAATAAGCTTATGGGGTCATGCCCTAGAGACAGCTGCATTCACACTCAATCGTGTTCCTACAAAGACGGTTCAGAAAACACCATATGAGATGTGGACTGGGAAACATCCTAGTATGTCGTTCATAAAGATTTGGGTTGCGAGGCGTTTGTAAAACGTCTGGCTTCTGAAAAGCTCGGACCCAAATCTGACAAATATAATTTTGTGGGATACCCAAAGGAAACAAAAGGGTATTATTTCTACAAACCTTCTGAGAACAAAGTATTTGTTGCTCGAACTGGTATTTTTCTAGAAATAAAATTTTTCTCTAAAGGAAACAGTGGGAGGAAAGTAGAACTTGAAGAAATTCGAGAACCACAAAATATCATTGAACCTAAGTTGGAACATGAGCAGGAACCACAAGATATTGTGGAAAGTGAACTTGCTCAAATTACACGAGGCATTCGTAGATCTGGTAGGATACGCCAAGAGCCCGAGAGATATTATGGATTTCTTGTGACTCAAAACGGCGATGTGATGCTCATAGATCATGATGAGCCTACTTCCTACCAAGAAGCTATGAATGGACCAGATTCTGAGAGATGGCTTGAAGCCATAAAATATGAGATGGACTCCATGTATATTAACCAAGTATGGACTTTGGTTGATCCACCCGAAGGGGTGAAACCAATCGGGTGCAAGTGGGTTTTCAAGAAGAAAACTGACATGGATGGTAATGTACAAACCTATAAAGGCCGACTGGTAGCAAAAGGTTTCAAACAAGTTCAAGGTGTTGAATATGATGAAACCTTCTCTCCAGTGGCAATGGTTAAATCCATAAGAATCTTACTTGCTATTACAGACTTTTATGATTACGAAATTTGGCAGATGGATGTTAAAACTGCTTTCCTTAACATAACTCTCCTTGAGGATGTGTATATGACACAACCTGAGGGTTTTGCTAATCCAAAGGATGTTGGAAAGGTATGTAAGCTGCAGTGATCCATTTATGGATTGAAACAAGCCTCTCGGAGTTGGAATCTTTGATTTGATGAAGCAGTCAAAGAGTTTGGCTTTATAAAAAATGAAGATGAACCTTATGTATATAAGAAGGTTAGTGTGAGTCGTATTGTATTCCTGGTATTATATGTTGACGACATATTAATTATTGGGAATGACATTCCTTCCTTACAGGCTGTAAAAACATGGTTAGGAAAATGTTTCTCCATAAAAGATTTGGGCGATGCAACCTACATTTTAGGTATCAAGATCTATCGAGATAGATCGAGAAAAATGCTCGGCCTAAGTCAAAGTACATATATTGATAAAGTGCTAAAACGGTTCAGCATGCAAGAGGCAAAAAGAGGACACTTACCCATGTCTCATGGTGTTAAGATCTCTAAAGCCCAGTGTCCTAAATCACATGACTCTATATGCTTTACTATTTAGTGAATATCCCAGGAATATTCCTTCATCGGATTTGGGATCAAATTTCACTAGATATTGTTTAGTATTTAGAATAAAGCATTTACTCCCAAAGACACGAAAGTAGTTTATTTTAGGAGTTCTTTGATAAAAGAGTTCATAGGGAGTTTTGAAAAGAATTGGTCTCAGCAAGACGCGATTCAAAATATAACAAGAAGTTGCAATTGCTTCGGCCCAAAAATATTTAGGAAGTCGATATTCATTAAGCATAGTATTGGTCATTTCTTGTAAAGTACGATTTTTCCTTTCAACAACACCGTTTGACTGAGGTGTGTAAGGTGCAGAAAAGTTATGACTTATAACGTGCTCATCACAGAACATTATGAAATCAGAATTGTCAAATTCTCTACCGTGATCAGACCGAATATAAACAATAGAGCTTCCCTGTTGATTCTGAATTTTCTTACATAGTGCAGAAAAGGAGTTTATCGCTTCATTTTTGAACTTTAGAAAATCAACCCAAGTGAATCTTGAATAATCATCAACTAGGACTAAAATATAGACAGCACCACCCATACTATGTTTGGGGATAGGTCCAACTAAGTCCATATGCAAGAGTTCAAGTGGTTGAGAGGTTGAAACTGTGAGTTTAGGTTTATGAGATGCATGAATTTGTTTTCCTAATTCACAGGCTTCGCAAATATGATCTTTAAGGAATTTAAGTTTAGGAAGACCACGAACATATTCTTTAGAAGATATGTTATTAATCAATTTTATGTTAATATGTCCTAATCTACGATGCCAAAGCCAAGGGTCGTCATTTGCAGACACAAGACACACATTATCCATGTGTGAGTATGTATCTAAATCACACGTGTACACATTTTGACTTCTAGGACAAAGTAAGATTAATTTTCCAGTTTGGTCAAAAATTGAACAGTTATGAGGACTGAATGTTATTTTAAAATCACTATCACATAGTTGACTGATGGATAGAAGATTCCAGTGACCAATTGAACGTTAGAGATTGTTATGTGTTTACTGTACACATTTCCAATTCCAACGACTTTACCTTTGTTGCTATCTCCGAAAGTTACCTTGTTACAGTCTGTAGCTTGTAGCCTGTCATGCGTCTTGAATAACTGCTATCAAGGTACCATTTATTTTTACTAGAATCAGCTGTGAGACATACATGCAACATGTATTAAATTCACAAACTAGTACCCTTTAATGAGAAGGGTCCTTTAGGTAAGTTTTCCAATTTGTATAAGGATTGGTCGTGTTTTCCTTTACAAAGTTTGGTACAGGATAATAATCACTAGTGGGCACACATGTTCTATGAGTAGCAAATTTATAATATGCATGACTAACTCTTTTAAATGAAAGATTTTGATGAGAGTTTCTAGATGGTCTTTCATGATAAAGAAATTCTCTTTTTGTGATAATAGGTGCAGTGTAACTTCCTTTTGGTACCCAAATCATTTTTCCTGAATAGTTTCCATTTTTGGCATTACATGAGTAAATTGAATGACCATTTCTATTACAGTAAGAGCATTTATCAAAAGGAGACGCATGATCTTTTTTTTTACTTTTAAAATGATAGAGTTTCTTATGTTTTATCTTACTGGATTTTTCGGTATATTCCTAATCCTTCTTTATTGAAACTATATCTTTGTTGACTGAGCATAACGTTAAGATTTTCTTTTCCTTTTGTAAACTTAATAACTATAGAGTTTAAGTCATTCCGTTCTAGAGTCAACATTTTAATTTGATTCATTAGAATAGATTCTTCATTTTATGTTTCTAATGAATTTTCCTTTTTGCTTACTTCTTGTTCTTGAGAATCTTTTATAATTTCGGTGAGAGCTAAATTTTTAGTTTTAAGATTTTCAATAGAAGTAGCAAGTGTAGAATTTTCCTTTTCAAGATTTTCATTTGTTTTTCTTAACTTTTCTAGTTCTTCTTTTACTACAAGATTTTCTGAAGAGTTATTCTCTAATTTCTCATTTTCATGTTTTAAGACTTCATTATCCATGATTAAATTAAAATTTTCTATTTCAAGATTTCTATTTGCTTCAATTAAATTTTTAAATGATGCTTTTAATTTAATAAACACTTCTTTAATAATTTCATTATCAATATAAGCTTGATGTTTTGAATTTACCTCAGATTTTGGTGATGAGTCATTGTCCGCCATAAAATATAGATTTGCTATTTCTTCGGTTGGCTCAGTAGGTTCTTCTTCATCACTTAGATCCCAGCCTTCTTCAGCTACTAGAACTTTGTTGTTGGCTAGTTTTGGATAATCCTTCTTGAAGTGTCCTGGCTGGTTACATTCAAAACAGTTATTTGAATTTTCATTTGTGCCAGCATTTCTGAAGTTGTTGTTGGTAGCTTTGAAATTCCCTCCTGAAACTTTTGGCTTAAAGGCTTGCTTGTTTCAGAAATTGTTGAAGTTGTTATTTGTTTTCATGAAGCATTTGCCATATCTCTTTGCTTTGCTTTGAATTACTCTTCTGAGTTGTCTTGATAATAATGCAACTTCATTATTATCTAGACTCAAGAGTTCTTCATTTAGTTCATCATCATCGCTATCTTGATCAACAAGTAAGGCTTTGAAAGCGATTCCTTTCTTTTTGAGATCTGTGTCTGATCCTACTTTTTCGACTAGCATGTCGACTTCGTGGGCACGAAGATTTCCAATGAGGCTATCAAGGGGATAAGCAGTTAGATCCTGCATTTCCTTGATGGCTGTAACTTTTATTTTCCACACAGATGGAAGAGCTTTGAGAATCCTTCTGTTCTTCTCATTTGTTGTGTAAGCTTTTCCCAGTTGTTCTAGCTCATCAATGATTCTGGAAAAATGAGTTTCCATATCAATGATCTTTTCACCTTCTTCCAGCTTGAAGCTTTCATACTCTTGAATTAGAGCATCTTTTCTAGTTTTTTTGATATGACTAGTTCCTTCATAGGTTACAATCAATTTTTCCCAGATTTCTTTTGCATTCTTGCAGTTGCTAACTCTCTTATATTCTTTTTCTATAAGAGCACTTGTTAGCACTTGTTCAGCTTTGGAGGCGATATTCATTACCTCCTCATCCTCGGTGGTGAATTCCTCAACATCTTGTTCAACGAGCTTTTCATTTTTGACTTTTGTGGGAATCTTTACACCTCGTTCAATTGCTAGCCAAAGTTTGATTCCTTGTGACTTGGCGTAGATTTTGAACTTATTTTTCCAGGTGGCAAAGTTTGTGCCATCAAATAGTGGAGGTCTGGACATTAATAGTCCTTCTCCGCAACCGGTAGCATTTGTGTAGGCCATAGATGGGTCTACTCTTAGATATGCCTGTAATCACTTAACAAACAAGTTAAAGAGCACTGCTCTGATACCAATTGAAAGTCCAATAATAATCTAAAAGGGGGGTTAAAATAGATTATTACCGTTTAAAAATTATCTTTGGCCCTTTTGAATTTTAGTGATTTAATTTTATCAAATTAATAGACAGTTTAAAATTCAATCATATAATGCACAGATATTTATCTGGTTCATAACATATAGCCCGGGTATGTTGCTACGTCCAGTCTCAAGCTCCTCTCCAGGACTTGAGATCCTGTTACTTTCCTGTAATAAATACTCCTTCAATAGGCAGAGAAACCTATACACAGTTTTAAAGATAAACTTACAACTATACTCAACTAACTTTCTCGGACAGCGAACTCCCAGCTCCTTCCTCAAGCTTAGTTGAATCTTCTTTTAAGCTTAGTACTATTTTATACTTTGGTTGTGACGCCCCCAAATCCACGTTCCTTCGAAACCTCGGATTCGGTGCAGTCACGATACTATTATCGCCAAATTATTATATCTTTTATTTATTACTAAAAGAATACAACTTGCTTTATTACAATTTAGAATATAAATTCTATTCATATCCAAGATCTCGTCTTTACATCATATTCGATGTTACTAAAATGCGGAATAATTTAAACTTTTCAATATCCTTGAATAAAATCTTTTATTGATTTCATAACTTGAATCAATTACAACCCTTGAATCAATTATAAAATATGATTCCTTCTTATCTGAGTTATCGTATAAGTATTTACAACTCAACTCGATATCCTCTATGTATTATCTAATACATCTTTATAGTACGACAAGCATTAAACCTCGTAAACAAATATCAAGTACAACTACTAGAACCTAGACATGGTTCGAGTAATAATCTAATCAGTATTCTTCGTTGTGATACTATCTATCTTTATCAATCAAGAAGCACGAAGTCTTTATCGTAAGTCCTTAACCTGCAAAAGTGGTTATTTGCAAGAGTGAGCTCGACAGCTCAGCAATTCTAACAGTTTTCATGCATCACATAGCATACAACATTATACTCAGTTCATGCATTTATAAACAATTTATATTTACTACGCATGTTACTTTTCACATAACAAGTATATCATCAAAGATCAACTTTCAATCTCATTTATATCTCATATACAATTCATATATAAGTTCACATTATCACAGCATAATATAATTCAACTAACAGTTATTGAATTCATATATCAAATAGGAACTGAAAGACTTGCCTGATTCGTAGTTTAACAACTACGACTTAACTGCTTAAAGGTATCTGCACTTCGTGTATTCCTGCACAGTTATATAATCATGGATTTACATCCATCAGTCATACATTTCATATGCTCTTAATAGAATAACAATTCGTATATCGTTTTCTAATCTTGGTTTCGTTTCACTCTATCTTAGGATAACCACGATGTTACAACCTCATACCTTCATACTTATTCTATAGAAACCATTCTATTTCGGTCCTTAGGGTCCTTAAGGAAAATAACTTAGGACCAGACAGTTAACAAACTGTTCTTGGCAGCTCTGCGACACGGCGCGGCCGCGCGACAATTAAGCTTGGGAGTGGCGCGGCCGCGCGACTCCCTGCCAGAACCAGAACTTAGATTTCATAAACTTAGTTTGGTCCTAACATATCATGCATTCTGATATATATTATACACACACATTAAGTAGGCATGCTCGTGCTTATACTACACATGTATACTTAATCACATAGTCTATGCTTTTGAAATTTATTTTCTCGAATATGCGTGCATAGGTGAAATCCATGTTTCATTACATGATGCTTATGTCAACATGTCTATAGGCATAATGAATCCTAATATACATGCTCGTGTGATCATAATGTAACTCACTCCGTGTTTGATGCTATCATCTTACACATTCTAAACATTTCATAAAAATCGCTTTAAGTCAACAAAGGTAACTAAGTATATGCAAAGTACCTTGTAGTCATGATTCTCATGTATTAGAACACATATATAAGTCATCTATACATGCTCAATGATCAGAACGTGGACATCCTATATATACGTCCAAAAACTCTAAGTTTATCTTTTGAAATCATTTTAAATTTAAACAATGTGTTCTAGTGTATGCTCAATACCTTCGACTCACATATCAGGCATATCTAAACCATATAATCATGCTTAAAAAGTCAGAATATAAACATGACTTATATACGCCAAAATTCATTTATAAAACCTTAAATTTCATTAAAAACTCCACTACAACAAGGTATAATTGTTTACTATTAGCCAAGGTAATTAATCAACAACTACCTTCATACCCATTGATACACATAACCAAGACACTTACAGATGTCTCAAAAGTCCGACTCAAAGAACACAAAATTCGTCAAGTCTCATTTTCAAAACTTTACGTTTTCTTTTAGGAAATTATGTTAAACCAACTAATACAACTCACTATGTGCATGACAACCTTAGTACACATGTCAGACCCCTTTATGAAATTATTAGAGTCTAACTAGTATTGTGACGCCCCCAAATCCAGGTTCTCTAACCTCAGATTCGGTGCTCACGATCTATCATCATCATAAGCATTCTATAACTATTACGGAATAATAAACATACATTATTCATTATAATAAAGTTTCATAACATGGTCCCAAGGTCTTCCTAACCTTAACTTAAACACACCATTCATATTACAAAAAGTTTACATAAGAAATCCCATTAGATAATAATAATATTCATTCTAAACTATTCCTGGATTTTGCCCTTGCCCTTATCCTTCGTATTGGATTCTTCAGGCTTAGCTGAAATAAATATCATGATATAGCAAGGGTAAGCAACTAATTTGCTTAGCAAGTTTATATACAAGGGAGATATATCATAACTGGAAAGAAGTTTTGCTTTCAATGTTCAACAATAATATAAGGTTGTGAAGGAACATGAATTAATAATTAACAATTGAATATTCGAATAATTGAATAACATGAACTGAGTGGTTTTGAAATAACCATGAACATTTGCCAAGGTTCTCAGTCATTTAAACTGGACCTCTTAATAAATTTTGGTATTCAAGGGGATCAGCCTTTCATACCTCGTGATTTATGCATAAACACTTAATAATCTGGCATTGATATCATGCCTTAATCAAATTCGTCCTTTTCTCAGTCTAGAGTTCTTATCATATCAATTTAATAAGAACAGCTTTTTAAAACACATTTGATTTAACAAATTTAAACATGCTTGATCTAGCTGATACAATTAGCATAGATCTATCTCATAAACAGTTCATGAATGAAGAACTTAAATTTAATTCACAGTTCAATAATAGTAGAACAGGAATTCAATTGCACAAAGTGCGAATTTCAATAATCATTATAGATGTAAATAATCATCAATAATTATTCACTAATATGCTTTGAAAATAATAACTCGAGTTTGAGTTAGGAAACTTGCCTCGTCTGTAGATTACGGCTACGCAATTAATTTATATCCACTATGCAGTTAAATTATCTTCCTTTGAGAGACCTATATTTAATCTTTCAATTAGTCATAGTATAACATTAGATTATGTAATCACATAAATATTATACATTACATTTAGTTCTTATAAACATTATCCTGTCTTGATAATGTTACTACTAAATAACAACATATTATTAATCTTGATAATATCTAATTCATCTCTTAGTATTATTAGTTCCCTAATAATACTTTCATTTGCTTACTAATATTATTAACATCTTAATAATATTTTAATACCTTACTAATATTATTAATCCTCTTAATAATATTTTAATTATTCATTAACATTATTATTTAATAATATCTTACTTATGCTTTAGTATCATTAATCATTTAATAATATTTTATTCATTTACTAATATTATTAATCATTTAATAATATTTTATTTATTCACTAATATTATTAATCATTTAATAATATCTTGTTCCATTACTAATACTATTAATCATTTAATAATACTTTAATCATTTATCAATGCTTAAATCAAGTATTATTAACCATTTAATAATATTTTAAAGAAATTTTAATCTTAATATTTTTATTTACTTATCAATATCATATTCTAATATTATTAATATCATAATAATATTTTAATAATTTATTAGATTAATAAACAATTTATTCTAATTGTTCACCCTTTATTAAACCTCTTATTTAATATCCACAAAAGGTCATAAATAATATTTCTTATCATAAATTACCAAAGTGTTCTAAGATAGTCATGATATGATATATTATGAGTATTCAAGCATAAAAATCACATTTTTCTTATTAAAGACATCATTTAACTATTTATTTCCTTTTATTCATAACTTAATCATTTTTGGAAAAAATAGCAAACTGATTCCAAAACTTCGCTGCTTCTGTATTTTGACAGAATATGAACCCACAAGGATCCCCAAATTTTTCTGGAAGTTTAGAAAATGATCTACTATTTTTAAAGTTCCCAAAACACTCGGATCTTTCTTCATTTTTAATAAATTGATCTTTACTCAGAAAATTCTGAAATTTTCAGGGTATGCTCTCCTAGTATATGTGAACCTACTGTAAAAATTTCGGAATTTTCCAGTGTATACACCGTGAGATATTCGAAGGTAAAGTTTCAGGAGTCCTTTACGGAAATAGTCATTACGTACAATCTATAACTCGAAACATGCCCATTCTTTTTCCTACATGTAGATAACTTCTCAAGGTACATCTGTGAATTTTCCCAGATTTTTAAAAGATATGAAACCGTCCGAAACAGACCCAAGAAAAATGGGACAGAAACTATTTTAGATTTTTTTTCTTTTCTTTTGAACCCTTAACATTCCAAGTGGGCTGTTTTGGGAAAATCAGTTCCAAAGGTTTCAAAACTTTCTAGATTTGTGTTCTATCACTTGGGTTTACTAGATAACTCATGTATCTAGCACCCCCCTTCGACGGATCACAAATCTAAGTTGGAAAACTTGAGTTATACAAGATTTAGTGGAAGAAAACAAGAGTTTTCACCCTTGGAGAACATATGCTCATATCCTTCCTCTAAGCCTTTGACCTAACACTCAAGATACTTAGTTCTATACATGATGATATGTAGGACTAGGGTATCTTGAGTATTTGTTCATAACTCCAACAAAACTCAAGCTATAAAACAAAGTAGAAGAAGAAGATGAAGGTTAGGTTATACCTTGATTTAATGGCAACCTTCCTTGATTTACCAAAGTAAGTGATGAACTTTGGATGCATGAACAAACTAGCACTTCTCTCTCTCTATATATATGGCCAAAACTCTCTCTCTTTTCTCTCTCTAGAAGTGGCTAGCTTGGGAGAAAATTATAAGAGGAAGAATGAGAGAAGAAATGAAATGAAATAAAAGGATACTTACAAAAAATATAGATACACTTAGTGTATCTAGCTATTATCCCCCATACTTTCTTTACCCCATGGATAGAAGCTTTGCCTTATCACTTTAATTAGTCTAATCATGATTAAGGATGCTTAATAAAGTGGCAACCAATGGGAGCTTGACAACCATGTCCTTTTGTGTAAGAGTTACTACTAATGGACATTGCTTAGCTTAATTAGTTGCCTTAAAAGGCCTAATATGGCTTGTCATTATGTCCCATTTTAACCCCCAATTTGCTTTTATTTTTAATGCCCAATTTTGATTAATCAAATGTCTACAATACCCTTAACCAAGTGGGCTAAGTATTGGTTTGCATTTTATTTCATTTGGGCTTCCTCCTTAATTGTTTTGGGCTATGTAATAAACATAGTCTAGCAATTTTAATATGCGTTATCCAATTTGATTATTTAGGGTTTTCATTCCTTATCTTATGAAATTTAATTACCTATACATGTGACTTTAGCTCATAACCTAATTAGGTTCACAAGAATTAGGTTTAAAATTATTAGTGACTTGAAATAATAAGATTATCCACTTAAGTTAGTATACATATTAAATACTAACCTCTCATTATCACCATAACCCTTAGGTTATTTAATTGTCTCACCTAATGTATAATTAGGTTACGAAGCTTTCATTTTTAATGAAATCTGTAAATGTATATATATCCATAACTATAGCATACATGTTAATTGACCCATGCACCACTTCACATATTTTGTCACATATTAAATCATTGTATAACACAAATTTTTAAATATTAAGAATGTACATACATATATAGTGACTTAAAATTCACGGTTATTACATCCTCCCCCCCTTATAAGAATTCCGTCCCCGGAATTGCCTATAGGGTTACTCAAAAAGATGTGGATAATTTTCCCTCATCCTTTCTTCGAGTTCCCACGTAGCTTCTTCAGCATTGTGGTTCCTCCAAAGAACCTTTACAGAATGTATAACCTTATTTCGCAATTTCTGTTCTTTTCTATCTAAAATTCCAACTGGAATTTCCTCGTACGATAAATCCTTTTTTACCTGAATTGGCTCGTACGATATCACGTGCTTGTAATCAGGCTTGTATGGTCGTAGCACTGACACATGAAACACATTATGAATATGTTCCAGTTCAGGAGGTAGAGCTACCTCATACGCCACTTCGCCTATCTTCCTCAAGATCTCGAAAGGTCCAATAAATCTCGGACTCAGTTTACCTTTCTTTCCAAACCTTATCTTCCCTTTCCAGGGAGATACTTTCAAAAATGCATGGCTTCCCACCTCAAAATCTCTCTTCTGGCGATGTAAGTCTGCATACTTCTTCTGGCGATCTTGAGCTGCTACCAGTCGGGCTCTTATCACCTTGATGATCTCTATAGTCTGCTGTACCAGTTCTGGTCCCAACAGTCGACGTTCACCCACTTCATCCCAGCATAAGGGCGTTCTACATTTCCTTCCATACAGTGCTTCGTACGGCGGCATTCCGATGCTGGCGTGATAGCTATTGTTGTATGCGAACTCTACTAATGGAAGATGATCCTCCCAGCTACCCTTAAAGTCCATCACACAAGCTCTGAGCATGTCTTCAAGTGTTTGAATCGTTCTCTCGCTTTGCCCATCGGTCTGCGGATGATACGCAGTGCTCATCCGTAGTTGCGTCCCCATTCTTTCCTGAAGACTCTTCCAGAAGTTTGACGTGAATCGCGGATCTCTATCCGACATAATAGATACTGGTACGCCATGCCTCGAGATAATTTCTTTG
The DNA here is from genome assembly GCA_020205555.1 of Panax stipuleanatus. Taxonomy (NCBI): domain Eukaryota; kingdom Viridiplantae; phylum Streptophyta; class Magnoliopsida; order Apiales; family Araliaceae; genus Panax; species Panax stipuleanatus. The sequence goes on along the minus strand of CM035121.1, from coordinate 114,823,175 downwards.
ATATACAATTTGGCTAGCTGGTCCAAACTATACCTGATCTTGATCGGCAAGAAGTGAGCCGACTTCGTAAGACGATCTACAATCACCCATATGGCGTCGTGTCCCTTTTGCGTTGCTGGAAGTCCCACCACAAAATCCATCGTGACGTGTTCCCACTTCCACTCTGGAATCTCTAAAGGCTGTAGTAATCCACTCGGTCGTTGATGCTCTGCCTTGACTCTCTGACAAGTTAGACATCTACTGACGCATTCTGCAACCTCTCTCTTCATATTTGGCCACCAAAAGTGTTGACGCAAATCTTGATACATTTTTGTGCTTCCTGGGTGTATCGAGTACCTCGTACTGTGCGCTTCTTGCAAAATCTCTTCTCTTAGTTTTGGTACTAGCGGTACCCAAATTCGCCCTTCGAATCTCAGCAGTCCGGTGCCATCAATCTTGTATTTCAATTCATCCCCTTCAGCTAACCGTTTCTTGATGTTGTCGCAATCTTCGTCCTTCTCTTGAGCCTCTTTAACTTTATCTAATAGAGTCGGGCTCGCTGTCACTGTAAATAATTTCTCGTTGGTCTCCATCGGATACTTAACCTCTAAGTCAAGTCGTTCGAAATCTTTCACCAACTCCTCTTGAATGGTCAACTTCAATAACTTCTCTCTGCCTTTTCTGCTCAGAGCATCTGCCACTACATTTGCTTTTCCTGGATGGTACAGAATCTCACAATCATAATCCTTGATCAATTCTAGCCATCGGCGCTGCCTCATATTTAGCTCTTTCTGCGTGAAGATATACTTCAGACTCTTGTGATCCGTATATATCTCACACTTCTCGCCATACAAATAGTGCCTCCAAATCTTCAAGGCAAAAACTACTGCTGCTAATTCCAGGTCATGAGTCGGATAACCCTTCTCATAGTCCTTCAGCTGACGTGAAGCGTACGCAATGACCTTGCCATGCTGCATCAGTACACAGCCAAGACCCTTGTGTGACGCATCACTATACACTACAAATCCTCCCGTGTTGTCTGGTAAAGTCAACACAGGTGCCTGACTGAGCCTCTTCTTCAATTCCATGAAACTCTCTTCACATTTCTCCGTCCAAACGAACTTCACTGCCTTTCTGGTAAGGTTGGTCAACGGTGATGCTATCTTTGAAAAATCTTGGATGAATCTCCGATAGTATCCTGCTAATCCCAAGAAACTCCTAATTTCTGTCGGCGTTGTTGGCTGTTCCCAGTTGATAACCGCTTCAACCTTTGCTGGATCCACCGAAACACCATCCTTGTCGATAACGTGACCCAAAAACTGCACTCTTCGCAACCAAAACTCACACTTGGAGAACTTTGCATACAACTTCTCCCTCCTTAACGTTTCCAACACTATCCTTAGATGTTCAGCGTGCTCTTCCTCTGTCTCTGAATATACCAGAATGTCATCGATGATCACGACAACAAACTTATCCAAATACTGTTTAAACACTCTATTCATCAAGTCCATGAATGCTGCTGGCGCATTCGTCAACCCAAAAGACATTACCAGAAACTCAAAGTGTCCATACCGAGTTCTGAATGCCGTCTTTGGGACATCCTCCTGCCTCACCTTCAGTTGGTGATAACCGGTCCTCAAGTCGATTTTTGAAAAATATTTCGCCCCCTTCAACTGATCAAACAAATCGTCGATCCTGGGCAACGGGTACTTGTTCTTAATGGTGACCTTGTTCAACTCCCGGTAGTCGATACAAAGCCTTAATGACCCATCCTTCTTCTTTACGAATAAGACTGGTGCTCCCCACGGTGATACGCTCGGTCGAATGTATCCCTTATCTAACAATTCTTGTAGTTGAATCATCAGTTCCTTCATTTCTACCGGAGCCATACGATACGGTGCTTTGTATACCGGTGATGTCCCTGGTGCCAAATCGATAACAAACTCTATCTCTCTATCTGGTGGCAATCCCGGAATCTCATCTGGGAAGATATCAACGAATTCCCTTACAATGGGTATCTGACCCAGTTCACCCTCGACTCTACGGGTATCCACAACGTGAGCCAAATAACCTATACAACCTTTCCTAAGCAACTTCTTTGCTTGCATCATCGTCAGACAACAAGATTGTCTCGATAATTTACTGCCATGAAATACCACCTTTGACTTATTCGGAGTCTTTAGGTGTACGCACTTTTTCTTACAGTCAATGACCGCCCCGTGACTTGATAACCAATCCATCCCGAGGATTACATCAAACTCTCCAAGACGAATCGGTATCAAATCCACGTTAAGCTTAAACCCTCTAACATCAGCACAACAGTTCCTATGTATGTAGTTTACAGGGATAATTTCTTTGTTTGCTACTTCTACACTCATTGGGTGTTCTAATAGTTCACGAGGTAAATTTAATCGTTGAGCAAAATCATCAGATACAAAAGAACATGAAGCTCCCGAATCGAATAACACATAGGCATTTATATTGTTGATCGGAATTTTACCTGACACCACTTCCCTGGATGCCATGGCATCTTGCACTGTCATATTGAATGTCCTCGCTGTCGGCTTGTTTGGCTGGGCTGGTCCTCCACTGGTTGTCCTAGTGTTATTGCCCCTGTTGCCGTTTCCGCCATCCGTGCTTTTCTTCTTTGGGCAATCCTTGATCCGATGTCCCAATTCACCACAGTTAAAACAACCTCCCTTCCTCACCTTAGAACAATTGGGTGAGGTATGCCCTTCTTGTCCACAGGTATAACATACCGTTTTTCCTTTCAAGCACTCTCCCGAGTGACCCTTTCCACAGTTTCCGCATACTGACTTCTTTTGTTGCACACTTCCTTGCTGAATCTCTAAATTACTACCCCCACTGCTCCATTTCCGCTTCTTGTTGTTGCTACCACCGCTGCTAACATTCTGATTCCCACCTTCTACTTTCTTCTTGTTCTTCTCCCGATTGTACTTTGAGACCGCTTCGCTTCCACCTTCCGCTATGAGAGCTTTCTCCAACAGAGTTGAGAATGACGTGATTTGTAGAACCGCTACCTTACTGTAAATCCACGGCTTTAGTCCATTTTCGAATCTTCTTGCTTTCCTCACCTCCGTGTCTACCTGATGTGGAGCGAATCTGGCCAATTCATTAAACTTTGCGGCGTACTCTGACACTGACATATTCTCCTGTTTCAATTCCAAAAACTTGATCTCCATTCTCGCTTGTGTACTCTCAGGGAAGTAGTTCTCAAAGAACAACTTCTTGAATGCTTCCCAAGTCACGATTTCAGTCCCGGCTTTGTTCTGGTTGGCCTCCCACCAATAGTTAGCCTCACCCTTCATTAAGTAGGTAGCAAAAATTGTTTTCTGTTCTTCTGCTACTCTAGAAATAATGAAGGCCTTCTCCATCTCCTTCATCCACGTCTGGGCCTCTATCGGGTCTGTTGTTCCTCTAAACTCCGGCGGTCCTACTGCCTTGAAGTCCTTAAAGTTGGCTAATCGATTTCCTGCCTGATTTCCCCCGGGTTGAGCTTGATTCCTCATGGCTTCAGCCATCATGTTGACAAAGTCTTGCATTGGGTTTGGTTGGGCTCCCGCTGCATTATTAACTGACTCTTCGATCTCTTGGTTCCTTAGTACACGTCTGGGCGGCATTATCTAATTAAACAAAATTCTAACACGTTACTCGGGTTTTATTATCATATAAGTACTTAGCATGCAATGCGCTACTGTATTCACATAACATTAAATAGACAATTTACTATTTAAATTTTCCAACACATATCATAATAATGCATTTATATTCATATACCAATCTTCAGTGTCTCACATGATTAATACAGGTATATTCTTATAAATACTACTATCCCATTTTAAACACAAAAGACGGGATTAACTCAAAATGATACTTCCCCACAAACCCAAATAGGGATACTACCTACTCCCTCACACCTGCTGAGGTTTATATCATCATAAAACCCTATTACACAAAAGGGGTACTAATGCATCTATCTACAACTAGTCCATAGCATAATCATCACTGGTGGCCCTGCTGGGTCACCTGAACAGGCTCCTGGGGAAACCACCCATCCATAACTCTACGTCGAATGGATCGGCTCGACTCTCCTATCTCGAATTGCGCCCTCCCAGTCCCACTGCGCTGGCCCTCATACGCTGCGTCTAGCGCCAGTCCTAAAGTCTCGGCCCTGACCTTCATGGCCTGCAGTGCTATCTCCAATTGGTCCACTCGCTGGGCTGACCCATAAAATGCCTCCTCCACGCGAATCTTGTCTGCAATCTCCACGTCAAACTCGCCCCGCATCGCCAGATGCTCTATGCTCAGCTCTCCGAACTTAGCCTTTTCATGCTCTAGCTGTACCCTTAGCATCTCAACTTGCAACTGGGACTCATCCAACTTTCCTTTCTGCTCAACTACCTCCATATGGGCTTGATAAGCCGCCTCCTTGTATTGACCTTCTGTGAACTGGAGTGTGTGGTTTTCAACCTCCAGTTCTCCCACCCTGCCTTCCAATTGATTGATTCTCCTCAACAAATCCCCTATCAGAGGACCCTGAGGGGCTTCTTCCGCGACCTCACGCTCAATGAGCTCTTGCTCCACTGAGTGACTGCCCTGGCGCTCGTCAGACATCCTACAAACACCATAAATAAAACCAACATTAGTACCACAATAAAATATATTCATTGATAAAATGAAATAATATTTTATTAAGCACAACACAAACTCGATGAATTTCCACAATCCATCTCCTAACATACTCTATAAGAGTTTTCTACTAAGGTTATAACCTAGGTTTCGCATTCCTAATGTTTATAACCTGCGGCTCTGATACCAACCTGTGACGCCCCCAAATCCAGGTTCTCTAACCTCAGATTCGGTGCTCACGATCTATCATCATCATAAGCATTCTATAACTATTACGGAATAATAAACATACATTATTCATTATAATAAAGTTTCATAACATGGTCCCAAGGTCTTCCTAACCTTAACTTAAACACACCATTCATATTACAAAAAGTTTACATAAGAAATCCCATTAGATAATAATAATATTCATTCTAAACTATTCCTGGATTTTGCCCTTGCCCTTGTCCTTCGTATTGGATTCTTCAGGCTTAGCTGAAATAAATGTCATGATATAGCAAGGGTAAGCAACTAATTTGCTTAGCAAGTTTATATACAAGGGAGATATATCATAACTGGAAAGAAGTTTTGCTTTCAATGTTCAACAATAATATAAGGTTGTGAAGGAACATGAATTAATAATTAACAATTGAATATTCGAATAATTGAATAACATGAACTGAGTGGTTTTGAAATAACCATGAACATTTGCCAAGGTTCTCAGTCATTTAAACTGGACCTCTTAATAAATTTTGGTATTCAAGGGGATCAGCCTTTCATACCTCGTGATTTATGCATAAACACTTAATAATCTGGCATTGATATCATGCCTTAATCAAATTCGTCCTTTTCTCAGTCTAGAGTTCTTATCATATCAATTTAATAAGAACAACTTTTTAAAACACATTTGATTTAACAAATTTAAACATGCTTGATCTAGCTGATACAATTAGCATAGATCTATCTCATAAACAGTTCATGAATGAAGAACTTAAATTTAATTCGCAGTTCAATAATAGTAGAACAGGAATTCAATTGCACAAAGTGCGAATTTCAATAATCATTATAGATGTAAATAATCATCAATAATTATTCACTAATATGCTTTGAAAATAATAACTCGAGTTTGAGTTAGGAAACTTGCCTCGTCTGTAGATTACGGCTACGCAATTAATTTATATCCACTATGCAGTTAAATTATCTTCCTTTGAGAGACCTATATTTAATCTTTCAATTAGTCATAGTATAACATTAGATTATGTAATCACATAAATATTATACATTACATTTAGTTCTTATAAACATTATCCTGTCTTGATAATGTTACTACTAAATAACAACATATTATTAATCTTGATAATATCTAATTCATCTCTTAGTATTATTAGTTCCCTAATAATACTTTCATTTGCTTACTAATATTATTAACATCTTAATAATATTTTAATACCTTACTAATATTATTAATCCTCTTAATAATATTTTAATTATTCATTAACATTATTATTTAATAATATCTTACTTATGCTTTAGTATCATTAATCATTTAATAATATTTTATTCATTTACTAATATTATTAATCATTTAATAATATTTTATTTATTCACTAATATTATTAATCATTTAATAATATCTTGTTCCATTACTAATACTATTAATCATTTAATAATACTTTAATCATTTATCAATGCTTAAATCAAGTATTATTAACCATTTAATAATATTTTAAAGAAATTTTAATCTTAATATTTTTATTTACTTATCAATATCATATTCTAATATTATTAATATCATAATAATATTTTAATAATTTATTAGATTAATAAACAATTTATTCTAATTGTTCACCCTTTATTAAACCTCTTATTTAATATCCACAAAAGGTCATAAATAATATTTCTTATCATAAATTACCAAAGTGTTCTAAGATAGTCATGATATGATATATTATGAGTATTCAAGCATAAAAATCACATTTTTCTTATTAAAGACATCATTTAACTATTTATTTCCTTTTATTCATAACTTAATCATTTTTAGAAAAAATAGCAAACTGATTCCAAAAATTCGTTGCTTCTGTATTTTGACAGAATATGAACCCACAAGGATCCCCAAATTTTTCTGGAAGTTTAGAAAATGATCTACTATTTTTAAAGTTCCCAAAACACTCGGATCTTGCTTCATTTTTAATAAATTGATCTTTACTCAGAAAATTCTGAAATTTTCAGGGTATGCTCTCCTAGTATATGTGAACCTACTGTAAAAATTTCGGAATTTTCCAGTGTATACACCGTGAGATATTCGAAGGTAAAGTTTCAGGAGTCCTTTACGGAAATAGTCATTACGTACAATCTATAACTCGAAACATGCCCATTCTTTTTCCTACATGTAGATAACTTCTCAAGGTACATCTGTGAATTTTCCCAGATTTTTAAAAGATATGAAACCGTCCGAAACAGACCCAAGAAAAATGGGACAGAAACTATTTTAGGTTTTTTTTCTTTTCTTTTGAACCCTTAACATTCCAAGTGGGCTGTTTTGGGGAAATCAGTTCCAAAGGTTTCAAAACTTGCTAGATTTGTGTTCTATCACTTGGGTTTACTAGATAACTCATGTATCTAGCACCCCCCTTCGACGGATCACAAATCTAAGTTGGAAAACTTGAGTTATACAAGATTTAGTGGAAGAAAACAAGAGTTTTCACCCTTGGAGAACATATGCTCATATCCTTCCTCTAAGCCTTTGACCTAACACTCAAGATACTTAGTTCTATACATGATGATATGTAGGACTAGGGTATCTTGAGTATTTGTTCATAACTCCAACAAAACTCAAGCTATAAAACAAAGTAGAAGAAGAAGATGAAGGTTAGGTTATACCTTGATTTAATGGCAACCTTCCTTGATTTACCAAAGTAAGTGATGAACTTTGGATGCATGAACAAACTAGCACTTCTCTCTCTCTATATATATGGCCAAAACTCTCTCTCTTTTCTCTCTCTAGAAGTGGCTAGCTTGGGAGAAAATTATAAGAGGAAGAATGAGAGAAGAAATGAAATGAAATAAAAGGATACTTACAAAAAATATAGATACACTTAGTGTATCTAGCTATTATCCCCCATACTTTCTTTACCCCATGGATAGAAGCTTTGCCTTATCACTTTAATTAGTCTAATCATGATTAAGGATGCTTAATAAAGTGGCAACCAATGGGAGCTTGACAACCATGTCCTTTTGTGTAAGAGTTACTACTAATGGACATTGCTTAGCTTAATTAGTTGCCTTAAAAGGCCTAATATGGCTTGTCATTATGTCCCATTTTAACTCCCAATTTGCTTTTATTTTTAATGCCCAATTTTGATTAATCAAATGTCTACAATACCCTTAACCAAGTGGGCTAAGTATTGGTTTGCATTTTATTTCATTTGGGCTTCCTCCTTAATTGTTTTGGGCTATGTAATAAACATAGTCTAGCAATTTTAATATGCGTTACCCAATTTGATTATTTAGGGTTTTCATTCCTTATCTTATGAAATTTAATTACCTATACATGTGACTTTAGCTCATAACCTAATTAGGTTCACAAGAATTAGGTTTAAAATTATTAGTGACTTGAAATAATAAGATTATCCACTTAAGTTAGTATACATATTAAATACTAACCTCTCATTATCACCATAACCCTTAGGTTATTTAATTGTCTCACCTAATGTATAATTAGGTTACGAAGCTTTCATTTTTAATGAAATCTGTAAATGTATATATATCCATAACTATAGCATACATGTTAATTGACCCATGCACCACTTCACATATTTTGTCACATATTAAATCACTGTATAACACAAATTTTTAAATATTAATAATGTACATACATATATAGTGACTTAAAATTCACGGTTATTACAAGTATGCTTAGCCAACCAGAAAACACAAAATCACCAAGAGTTTCTGCAGAGGGCGCGGCCGCGCCCCATTTGTACTAGGGAGACGCGCGGCCGCGCGTCCCCGTTTCCAGACCAGAAACTTTACTGCTAAAACAGAGCTTCAGCTAATCCTTTTCTTACTTCATGTAACAAGCTTGAAAGCCATCATATTGTATCTATAACATATATTTAGACTCTACTTAACATGTTAACATCATCTTACATATCAATTGTTCACTAATTCATGAAACCTCTACTAATTTATCAAATTCAAGACTAAAAATTCAAAGTTAGAGTTATACCTCTTGGAGCCTTGAATTACTAAGCTTGCTTCCCAAATCAGTTTTCTCACATAACTCTCATCACCATATTCTCTATATCAACTTAGCAATAAATTCAAGTAACTAGAATTGTGAAGGGAAGGGTCTCTATTTATAGAAAAACTCTTACCCAATTCATAGCTTTGCACCATGAATTAAACTAATGGAAGAAGAGAAGAATTGTTGGGCAATAGATAGTTAGTAAATCCCATCATGAAGCCCACTCCCCCCATAATCATCACACTCATTGCTAGCTAGGAAGTTGAGAGATGAAGGAGATAGGCTAGCCTTAGCCATTCACGTGAATGAGAAAAGGAAGAGAAAGTGGGCACTTAATATGGGACAATGCCACTAAATCTCAGCAACTTGCTTACAATTACCTCATACTAATGTTATATAGTCCACCACTTACCAAGGCTATATCACATTTCATTTTATAAACACATAGGTTATAATATATACATATATACACATTCATACATATAGCTTAGGTTATGAATGAATTGTAAATAAAATCTCTAATTACAATGTATCATATATCATCCATATATATCTCATCTTACCGGATATAATTCTATCGGGTATTATCACATTACATTGTTTCCTTTATTATTAAATTTTATTAATTTAATAATTATTTATAATATATCCATAATATATTATTTTATTGTATACTCATATTTTAAATATACACTACTATATATAATCATGTACCTCATGTACATAGGTTAAGTTAATATCCCAATTGGACTAAATATAATATGGTTGGGTACTATCATCCCACCATTTTCCATAAAATTATTATCACAAATATACTCAAATATTATAATGATAATTAATATCAACCATTCATTTTCTTCTAATACTTCCAATTAAATCCACTTGATTTAACTTCATTATTTATGCCACACAAGGCATAATTATGTGAACTTAGTACTTAATAGTCCACAAGTTTATAATAATATAATCTCCTAAGATAATATTATACTCAATGTTACATCTTATAATATGTTCATAAAGTAATACCATTACATTACTAATTTACATGTTCTCTATTATAATCAATCTATTACCCTCCTATGGGTAATACCCAATGGTCAAAGAGGAGTTGGTGGCTAACTCCACCAACTACTACTATTCATGGTCCTTCTTCATCATTACACCTTATAACATGCTCATGGTGTAATTACATTTCTTATTATATGCTTTCTTAGCAACAATGTAGTAATTGAATTAACAAACTCTACACACCAATGTATTGCATCTATTCATTATCAAGCTATTATTCTCCTATGGTTATTACCCAAAGGGCAAAAGGAAAGTTGGTGGCTAACTCCCACCAACTACCACTATTCATGTACCCTAACCACTTGATTGACCATTATTGTTCTCACATGGACTAACTTGCAAGCTTATATCTAATAACTTAATGTTATTACCATATGGTATGATAGGGTCACACATACACCCAATCATATAATCCATGTACATTTGACAATACCGAATATATTTTAATTGAGTAGTGTCACACTCCATTATTGTAACTTTACTATTACACTTAATCATATAGTTTCCTATATTATATAGTTTTCTTGAAGTGTCACACTTCATTCCATATTATATAGATGTATCTACTATATAATTTATAATTACACATCATTGCACATAGAAATTTATTCACATAATAATAATAATTAATTCCATTAATTATTCATTCATTAATTTATTTAATGAATGTTTATTCCACCACTTTGCCACACTAGGCATATCTCACAAGCTTACCTTAAGCTTATTATCACTCCCATCACACTTTAATATTCTTTTAATATAAGGTTTGTGTGACACATGCACTTTAATGCTAAATTATTTAGCTACCTTGAACAATTATATGTATAACCTTTACACTAGAATAATTAATATTTACTCTATTAATTATTATAAAATCTACGATAAAATAATAACTTAAGTTATTTAATATATTGAAATAACTTAGTTTTCTTTCATTAATAAACTTTCTTGAAAATACATTAGGAATTATGTATTTTGCCATAACATAAAATATTATGTTTTCTCCAAATAAAGATATTCATTGTTAGAAAATAATTTACTTATTGTCTCAAGATATTATTCTTAATATAATATCTACTAAAATAATTACATGTATGGCACATGTACATACATTATATATAGAAAATAGGTAATAAGTTTATTTTCTATTATAATAATTTATTTCCATCAATTTATTTATATATAGCAAATATGTTTTAATGTATTTACCATATTAATTAATCACACTTATTACATCATACCCAAAAACATATAGGGTAATATTATTATTCAAAAATAATATTTGCTCCTTTATTAAAATAATTCAATATTAGAATTTATTTTAATATCCTTTATAATAATTATTTCTCTTTCTTTTCTATAAATTGTTCCCAAAACAATTTCTTCAAATATTTATTTAAAGATATAATGATTTCCATTTCTCTTTAATAACGTATATATCTATTAACGTTATTTGTACATTAGACTTTCACACATATTACCATTCTAAGTAATATATAGAAGGTACTAATTATAATCATATATTCAACATATATATTAATTCACTCCTTTACTTAAGTAAATCAAACCTTGTACCATATTACCTTAGTTAATTAAGGTTCAATATTCACATTATATTATTCCATAATATAACTCTCAACTTAAATTAACCAATATTTATTCTTATTAGTTAATTCCTTAACTAACTCATGCTTCACTATCCAAACCTATTCACGGATAGCTTAAGTGCTATTAATAACCTATATTATAAACATACGAGTTATTAGTACACATACACAAGAATATGGTGATTATACATTAAGAATATTTAATGTCACCAACTTACTATGATAAAATAATTCTATAAATTATTTAATATCGATAGGAATTTATCCACTTCCTTTACCTCAATTGAATCGTCTCTAAAATAAATAACAAATATATATTAATAATATATTCATTAATCACAAAAACACATATTACATAGTCCATATTACCTTATGTAATATAATACCACATACCTCATATCACATATATATCTTTTTATTCGAACCTATCTCACGGTTTAAGAATTTTATTTATTAAATCCTTATTTAATAATTTCTGAAAATCCGAGTTCTTACATCCTCTCCCCCTTATAAGGATTCCGTCCTCGGAATCACCGAAACTTCCTTTACTCGGTGCTATTCCGATTATTACATATTCTCTTGAATAATTTTATTCATACTCTTTTCAGAAGTTTTATTACTATAACTTTCTCAATCTCATTCTACCACTTTCTCCTTTCTAAGGACATTCTACTTACTACATTCATCCTTTAGAAGAATAAGAATCTTCCACGATTTTTTTTTTTTAATAATCGAGAAGTAGTATGAATAACTCAGATTCCAAATTTATGCTGAGGGGTCACAAGACCGTGAAATTTTCCACAGGTTTACTAATGCTTCAACACAATTCTTCACATTGCAAACCAGAGTGTTTATCAATCACAAAGACTGAAAACACCCTCCACGCGTACATTAGGTGGCCAACCTATTGTACCACTACATTGGGCCGCAACGTAGTGTTTTGTAACGACTATATGCGTTACGCTCGGAACCATTGTCCCCGAAAATATGTTCCCTTATAGGGTTGTTCACCACAGCTTTTCAACATCAAAATCCGCACCAGAGCAATCTGGTTTGGCATAAATACACAAGAATGCTTGAATTCTATAATCTCTTTTCAACAGTCGCCTAGCCGAATCAAATAGCTTAGACTCTTATCAACAATTCGGACATCAATCGAAATAATTTAGTCACTTTTCATAATTCGAAAGAAAAACCAAAAACCGTTTTATGACGTCATGATGCCGCACCAACTTAATAATACGTTGAGGATTCCGCCATTTTATGACTTTGTCATATTACATCATACCATAGTGGGCTGACGATCTTTCGATCACAACCTACACTAGGTTCGATTGCATTGATGACTCCATCGTTTACCATTCTACATCATATCAAGTGATGCATATGGTCAAAATACATTTTCAAAGATTTTCAAATTATTTTTGTCTTAGCCGAAACAAATAGCTTAGACATACGAATAACGGTGTTGTTTTAAAAATTCATTGGTTCAGTTACCTGACCCAATGTTTTTCTCAAGAAAACTGAAGTGCAAACATTAGCACGAAGTCAATAAATTTTGAAAATCTAGCGTAGCTAGAAGATTTAGAAAAATCCAAATTTCTCCATCACTTCAATCTCTTACTACCATCAATGCTCACTATTCCAAAACTCTTATATAATATATCTATTCTCAGTACAGTTCACCAACTTACCACACCACGGAAGTTCAGGAACTTACCACAATCATATGGGTTGAGGAACTTATCCTAGTCAGACCAAAATCGTCCATTCGCTGAGGGGTCCCATCATACGATTATGAGTCACGAACTCGTCATAGGCATAAGTCTTAAGAACTCGCACCTAATCTTAGTATTATCTAATTATATCTTAGAAATCTCTATCTATCAAAATAAATATGAGAAAAGAATCACCTTTCCGCCATATGTATAATGATACCGCGACACTAACATTCCAACGATTATCAATGTGACGTACTCAGTGCAAGCACAAAACTTCTGCCCATACAAAAGTTTGTACAACTAAGCCGTTACATGAGTCCTCAATGGAAGTCCAACACTTAAATCTATCTTACTTTATCACTTGCTCGTTACGAGCTTTCTATGTTTCATCACATACAACTCCTCATAAGTTCTTCTCGTACTATATCATAGTACATTCTCTTATAGCATCAAGCTATACATACTTAGTCATTACAGACTATCTATCATTTTACAGTTCAATCTGATCATGTCATGATCATCACTATACCTTAGGGTTCTTTCCCTATTATCAACCAAACTCCATCTGAGTTTATTCTCACTATCCTTGTCATATTCATATTATAGACATCGTCTTAACATTTTCAATACCGGAGTTAGGAAACTCCTGATTCTCATTCTCTAGATATTTCGAGATTCTTCTTTGAATCTTCATTTAGATATATTTTAATCTTATCTTTCACTCTCTCAGGTTATAGTCTAAGGTACACTTACCTAAGGTTTATAACCTACAGCTTTGATACCAACCTGTGACGCCCCCAAATCCACGTTCCTTCGAAACCTCGGATTCGGTGCAGTCACGATACTATTATCGCCAAATTATTATATCTTTTATTTATTACTAAAAGAATACAACTTGCTTTATTACAATTTAGAATATAAATTCTATTCATATCCAAGATCTCGTCTTACATCATATTCGATGTTACTAAAATGCGGAATAATTTAAACTTTTCAATATCCTTGAATAAATCTTTTATTGATTTCATAACTTGAATCAATTACAACCCTTGAATCAATTATAAAATATGATTCCTTCTTATCTGAGTTATCGTATAAGTATTTACAACTCAACTCGATATCCTCTATGTATTATCTAATACATCTTTATAGTACGACAAGCATTAAACCTCGTAAACAAATATCAAGTACAACTACTAGAACCTAGACATGGTTCGAGTAATAATCTAATCAGTATTCTTCGTTGTGATACTATCTATCTTTATCAATCAAGAAGCACGAAGTCTTTATCGTAAGTCCTTAACCTGCAAAAGTGGTTATTTGCAAGAGTGAGCTCGACAGCTCAGCAATTCTAACAGTTTTCATGCATCACATAGCATACAACATTATACTCAGTTCATGCATTTATAAATAATTTATATTTACTACGCATGTTACTTTTCACATAACAAGTATATCATCAAAGATCAACTTTCAATCTCATTTATATCTCGTATACAATTCATATATAAGTTCACATTATCACAGCATAATATAATTCAACTAACAGTTATTGAATTCATATATCAAATAGGAACTGAAAGACTTGCCTGATTCGTAGTTTAACAACTACGACTTAACTGCTTAAAGGTATCTGCACTTCGTGTATTCCTGCACAGTTATATAATCATGGATTTACATCCATCAGTCATACATTTCATATGCTCTTAATAGAATAACAATTCGTATATCGTTTTCTAATCTTGGTTTCATTTCACTCTATCTTAGGATAACCACGATGTTACAAACCTCATACCTTCATACTTATTCTATAGAAACCATTCTATTTCGGTCCTTAGGGTCCTTAAGGAAATAACTTAGGACCAGACAGTTAACAAACTGTTCTTGGCAGCTCTGCGACACGGCGCGGCCGCGCGCAATTAAGCTTGGGAGTGGCGCGGCCGCGCGACTCCCTGCCAGAACCAGAACTTAGATTTCATAAACTTAGTTTGGTCCTAACATATCATGCATTCTGATATATATTATACACAACACATTAAGTAGGCATCTCGTGCTTATACTACACATGTATACTTAATCACATAGTCTATGCTTTTGAAATTCATTTCTCGCATATGCGTGCATAGGTGAAATCCATGTTTCATCATATGATGCTTATGTCAACATGTCTATAGGCATAATGAATCCTAATATACATGCTCGTGTGATCATAATGTAACTTACTCCGTGTTTGATGCTATCATCTTACACATTCTAAATATTTCATAAAAATCGCTTTAAGTCAACAAAGGTAACTAAGTATATGCAAAGTACCTTGTAGTCATGATTCTCATGTATTAGAACACATATATAAGTCATCTATACATGCTCAATGATCAGAACGTGGACATCCTATATATACGTCCAAAAACCTCTAAGTTTATCTTTGAAATCATTTTAAATTTAAACAATGTGTTCTAGTGTATGCTCAATACCTTCGACCACATATCATGCATATCTAAACCATATAATCATGCTTAAAAGTCCAGAATATAAACATGACTTATATACGCCAAAATTCATTTATAAAACCTTAAGTTTTCATTAAAAACTCCACTACAACAAGGTATAATTGTTTACTATTAGCCAAGGTAATTAATCAACAACTACCTTCATACCCATTGATACACATAACCAAGACACTTACAGATGTCTCAAAAGTCCGACTCAAAGAACACAAAATTCGTCAAGTCTCATTTTCAAAACTTTACGTTTTCTTTTAGGAAATTATGTTAAACCACTAATACAACTCACTATGTGCATGACAACCTTAGTACACATGTCAGACCCCTTTATGAAATTATTAGAGTCTAACTAGTATTGTGACGCCCCCAAATCCAGGTTCTCTAACCTCAGATTCGGTGCTCACGATCTATCATCATCATAAGCATTCTATAACTATTACGAATATAAACATACATTATTCATTATAATAAAGTTTCATAACATGGTCCCAAGGTCTTCCTAACCTTAACTTAAACACACCATTCATATTACAAAAAGTTTACATAAGAAATCCCATTAGATAATAATAATATTCATTCTAAACTATTCCTGGATTTTGCCCTTGCCCTTGTCCTTCGTATTGGATTCTTCAGGCTTAGCTGAAATAAATGTCATGATATAGCAAGGGTAAGCAACTAATTTGCTTAGCAAGTTTATATACAAGGGAGATATATCATAACTGGAAAGAAGTTTTGCTTTCAATGTTCAACAATATATAAGGTTGTGAAGGAACATGAATTAATAATTAACAATTGAATATTCGAATAATTGAATAACATGAACTGAGTGGTTTTGAAATAACCATGAACATTTGCCAAGGTTCTCAGTCATTTAAACTGGACCTCTTAATAAATTTTGGTATTCAAGGGGATCAGCCTTTCATACCTCGTGATTTATGCATAAACACTTAATAATCTGGCATTGATATCATGCCTTAATCAAATTCGTCCTTTTCTCAGTCTAGAGTTCTTATCATATCAATTTAATAAGAACAGCTTTTTAAAACACATTTGATTTAACAAATTTAAACATGCTTGATCTAGCTGATACAATTAGCATAGATCTATCTCATAAACAGTTCATGAATGAAGAACTTAAATTTAATTCACAGTTCAATAATAGTAGAACAGGAATTCAATTGCACAAAGTGCGAATTTCAATAATCATTATAGATGTAAATAATCATCAATAATTATTCACTAATATGCTTTGAAAATAATAACTCGAGTTTGAGTTAGGAAACTTGCCTCGTCTGTAGATTACGGCTACGCAATTAATTTATATCCACTATGCAGTTAAATTATCTTCCTTTGAGAGACCTATATTTAATCTTTCAATTAGTCATAGTATAACATTAGATTATGTAATCACATAAATATTATACATTACATTTAGTTCTTATAAACATTATCCTGTCTTGATAATGTTACTACTAAATAACAACATATTATTAATCTTGATAATATCTAATTCATCTCTTAGTATTATTAGTTCCCTAATAATACTTTCATTTGCTTACTAATATTATTAACATCTTAATAATATTTTAATACCTTACTAATATTATTAATCCTCTTAATAATATTTTAATTATTCATTAACATTATTATTTAATAATATCTTACTTATGCTTTAGTATCATTAATCATTTAATAATATTTTATTCATTTACTAATATTATTAATCATTAATAATATTTTATTTATTCACTAATATTATTAATCATTTAATAATATCTTGTTCCATTACTAATACTATTAATCATTTAATAATACTTTAATCATTTATCAATGCTTAAATCAAGTATTATTAACCATTTAATAATATTTTAAAGAAATTTTAATCTTAATATTTTTATTTACTTATCAATATCATATTCTAATATTATTAATATCATAATAATATTTTAATAATTTATTAGATTAATAAACAATTTATTCTAATTGTTCACCCTTTATTAAACCTCTTATTTAATATCCACAAAAGGTCATAAATAATATTTCTTATCATAAATTACCAAAGTGTTCTAAGATAGTCATGATATGATATATTATGAGTATTCAAGCATAAAAATCACATTTTTCTTATTAAAGACATCATTTAACTATTTATTTCCTTTTATTCATAACTTAATCATTTTTAGAAAAAATAGCAAACTGATTCCAAAAATTCGTTGCTTCTGTATTTTGACAGAATATGAACCCACAGGATCCCCAAATTTTTCTGGAAGTTTAGAAAATGATCTACTATTTTTAAAGTTCCCAAAACACTCGGATCTTGCTTCATTTTTAATAAATTGATCTTTACTCAGAAAATTCTGAAATTTTCAGGGTATGCTCTCCTAGTATATGTGAACCTACTGTAAACATTTCGGAATTTTCCAGTGTATACACCGTGAGATATTCGAAGGTAAAGTTTCAGGAGTCCTTTACGGAAATAGTCATTACGTACAATCTATAACTCGAAACATGCCCATTCTTTTTCCTACATGTAGATAACTTCTCAAGGTACATCTGTGAATTTTCCCAGATTTTTAAAAGATATGAAACCGTCCGAAACAGACCCAAGAAAAATGGGACAGAAACTATTTAGGTTTTTTTTTCTTTTCTTTTGAACCCTTAACATTCCAAGTGGGCTGTTTTGGGGAAATCAGTTCCAAAGGTTTCAAAACTTGCTAGATTTGTGTTCTATCACTTGGGTTTACTAGATAACTCATGTATCTAGCACCCCCCTTCGACGGATCACAAATCTAAGTTGGAAAACTTGAGTTATACAAGATTTAGTGGAAGAAAACAAGAGTTTTCACCCTTGGAGAACATATGCTCATATCCTTCCTCTAAGCCTTTGACCTAACACTCAAGATACTTAGTTCTATACATGATGATATGTAGGACTAGGGTATCTTGAGTATTTGTTCATAACTCCAACAAAACTCAAGCTATAAAACAAAGTAGAAGAAGAAGATGAAGGTTAGGTTATACCTTGATTTAATGGCAACCTTCCTTGATTTACCAAAGTAAGTGATGAACTTTGGATGCATGAACAAACTAGCACTTCTCTCTCTCTATATATATGGCCAAAACTCTCTCTCTTTTCTCTCTCTAGAAGTGGCTAGCTTGGGAGAAAATTATAAGAGGAAGAATGAGAGAAGAAATGAAATGAAATAAAAGGATACTTACAAAAAATATAGATACACTTAGTGTATCTAGCTATTATCCCCCATACTTTCTTTACCCCATGGATAGAAGCTTTGCCTTATCACTTTAATTAGTCTAATCATGATTAAGGATGCTTAATAAAGTGGCAACCAATGGGAGCTTGACAACCATGTCCTTTTGTGTAAGAGTTACTACTAATGGACATTGCTTAGCTTAATTAGTTGCCTTAAAAGGCCTAATATGGCTTGTCATTATGTCCCATTTTAACTCCCAATTTGCTTTTATTTTTAATGCCCAATTTTGATTAATCAAATGTCTACAATACCCTTAACCAAGTGGGCTAAGTATTGGTTTGCATTTTATTTCATTTGGGCTTCCTCCTTAATTGTTTTGGGCTATGTAATAAACATAGTCTAGCAATTTTAATATGCGTTACCAATTTGATTATTTAGGGTTTTCATTCCGTATCTTATGAAATTTAATTACCTATACATGTGACTTTAGCTCATAACCTAATTAGGTTCACAAGAATTAGGTTTAAAATTATTAGTGACTTGAAATAATAAGATTATCCACTTAAGTTAGTATACATATTAAATACTAACCTCTCATTATCACCATAACCCTTAGGTTATTTAATTGTCTCACCTAATGTATAATTAGGTTACGAAGCTTTCATTTTTAATGAAATCTGTAAATGTATATATCCATAACTATAGCATACATGTTAATTGACCCATGCACCACTTCACATATTTTGTCACATATTAAATCATTGTATAACACAAATTTTAAATATTAAGAATGTACATACATATATAGTGACTTAAAATTCACGGTTATTACATCCTCCCCCCCTTATAAGAATTCCGTCCCCGGAATTGCCTATAGGGTTACTCAAAAGATGTGGATAATTTTCCCTCATCCTTTCTTCGAGTTCCCACGTAGCTCTTCAGCATTGTGGTTCCTCCAAAGAACCTTTACAGAATGTATAACCTTATTTCGCAATTTCTGTTCTTTCTATCTAAAATTCCAACTGGAATTTCCTCGTACGATAAATCCTTTTTTACCTGAATTGGCTCGTACGATATCACGTGCTTGTAAATCAGGCTTGTATGGTCGTAGCACTGACACATGAAACACATTATGAATATGTTCCAGTTCAGGAGGTATAGCTACTCATACGCCACTTCGCCTATCTTCCTCAAGATCTCGAAGGTCCAATAAATCTCGGACTCAGTTTACCTTTCTTTCCAAACCTTATCTTCCCTTTCCAGGGGAGATACTTTCAAAAATGCATGGCTTCCCACCTCAAAATCTCTCTTCTTGGCGATGTATGAGTCTGCATACTTCTTCTGGCGTCTTGAGCTGCTAACCAGTCGGGCTCTTATCACCTTGATGATCTCTATAGTCCTGCTGTACCAGTTCTGGTCCCAACAGTCGACGTTCACCCACTTCATCCCAGCAGAAGGGCGTTCTACATTTCCTTCCATACAGTGCTTCGTACGGCGGCATTCCGATGCTGGCGTGATAGCTATTGTTGTATGCGAACTCTACTAATGGAAGATGATCCTCCCAGCTACCCTTAAAGTCCATCACACAAGCTCTGAGCATGTCTTCAAGTGTTTGAATCGTTCTCCTCGCTTTGCCCATCGGTCTGCGATGATACGCAGTGCTCATCCGTAGTTGCGTCCCCATTCTTTCCTGAAGACTCTTCCAGAAGTTTGACAGTGAATCGCGGATCTCTATCCGACATAATAGATACTGGTACGCCATGCCTCGAGATAATTTCTTTGATATACAATTTGGCTAGCTGGTCCAAACTATACCTGATCTTGATCGGCAAGAAGTGAGCCGACTTCGTAAGACGATCTACAATCACCCATATGGCGTCGTGTCCCTTTTGCGTTGCTGGAAGTCCCACCACAAAATCCATCGTGACGTGTTCCCACTTCCACTCTGGAATCTCTAAAGGCTGTAGTAATCCACTCGGTCGTTGATGCTCTGCTTGACTCTCTGACAAGTTAGACATCTACTGACGCATTCTGCAACCTCTCTCTTCATATTTGGCCACCAAAAGTGTTGACGCAAATCTTGATACATTTTTGTGCTTCCTGGGTGTATCGAGTACCCTCGTACTGTGCGCTTCTTGCAAAATCTCTTCTCTTAGTTTTGGTACTAGCGTACCCAAATTCGCCCTTCGAATCTCAGCAGTCCGGTGCCATCAATCTTGTATTTCAATTCATCCCCTTCAGCTAACCGTTTCTTGATGTTGTCGCAATCTTCGTCCTTCTCTTAGCCTCTTTAACTTTATCTAATAGAGTCGGGCTCGCTGTCACTGTAAATAATTTCTCGTTGGTCTCCATCGGATACTTAACCTCTAAGTCAAGTCGTTCGAAATCTTTCACCAACTCCTCTTGAATGGTCAACTTCAATAACTTCTCTCTGCCTTTTCCTGCTCAGAGCATCTGCCACTACATTTGCTTTTCCTGGATGGGACAGAATCTCACAATCATAATCCTTGATCAATTCTAGCCATCGGCGCTGCCTCATATTTAGCTCTTTCTGCGTGAAGATATACTTCAGACTCTTGTGATCCGTAGATATCTCACACTTCTCGCCATACAAATAGTGCCTCCAAATCTTCAAGGCAAAAACTACTGCTGCTAATTCCAGGTCATGAGTCGGATAACCCTTCTCATAGTCCTTCAGCTGACGTGAAGCGTACGCAATGACCTTGCCATGCTGCATCAGTACACAGCCAAGACCCTTGTTGACGCATCACTATACACTACAAATCCTCCCGTGTTGTCTGGTAAAGTCAACACAGGTGCCTGACTGAGCCTCTTCTTCAATTCCATGAAACTCTCTTCACATTTCTCCGTCCAAACGAACTTCACTGCCTTTCTGGTAAGGTTGGTCAACGGTGATGCTATCTTTGAAAAATCTTGGATGAATCTCCGATAGTATCCTGCTAATCCCAAGAAACTCCTAATTTCTGTCGGCGTTGTTGGCTGTTCCCAGTTGATAACCGCTTCAACCTTTGCTGGATCCACCGAAACACCATCCTTGTCGATAACGTGACCCAAAAACTGCACTCTTCGCAACCAAAACTCACACTTGGAGAACTTTGCATACAACTTCTCCCTCCTTAACGTTTCCAACACTATCCTTAGATGTTCAGCGTGCTCTTCCTCTGTCTCTGAATATACCAGAATGTCATCGATGATCACGACAACAAACTTATCCAAATACTGTTTAAACACTCTATTCATCAAGTCCATGAATGCTGCTGGCGCATTCGTCAACCCAAAAGACATTACCAGAAACTCAAAGTGTCCATACCGAGTTCTGAATGCCGTCTTTGGGACATCCTCCTGCCTCACCTTCAGTTGGTGATAACCGGTCCTCAAGTCGATTTTTGAAAAATATTTCGCCCCCTTCAACTGATCAAACAAATCGTCGATCCTGGGCAACGGGTACTTGTTCTTAATGGTGACCTTGTTCAACTCCCGGTAGTCGATACAAAGCCTTAATGACCCATCCTTCTTCTTTACGAATAAGACTGGTGCTCCCCACGGTGATACGCTCGGTCGAATGTATCCCTTATCTAACAATTCTTGTAGTTGAATCATCAGTTCCTTCATTCTACCGGAGCCATACGATACGGTGCTTTGTATACCGGTGATGTCCCTGGTGCCAAATCGATAACAAACTCTATCTCTCTATCTGGTGGCAATCCCGGAATCTCATCTGGGAAGATATCAACGAATTCCCTTACAATGGGTATCTGACCCAGTTCACCCTCGACTCTACGGGTATCCACAACGTGAGCCAATAACCTATACAACCTTTCCTAAGCAACTTCTTGCTTGCATCATCGTCAGACAACAAGATTGTCTCGATAATTTACTGCCATGAAATACCACCTTTGACTTATTCGGAGTCTTTAGGTGTACGCACTTTTTCTTACAGTCAATGACCGCCCCGTGACTTGATAACCAATCCATCCCGAGGATTACATCAAACTCTCCAAGACGAATCGGTATCAAATCCACGTTAAGCTTAAACCCTCTAACATCAGCACAACAGTTCCTATGTATGTAGTTTACAGGGATAATTTCTTTGTTTGCTACTTCTACACTCATTGGGTGTTCTAATAGTTCACGAGGTAAATTTAATCGTTGAGCAAAATCATCAGATACAAAAGAACATGAAGCTCCCGAATCGAATAACACATAGGCATTTATATTGTTGATCGGAATTTTACCTGAACCCACTTCCCTGGATGCCATGGCATCTTGCACTGTCATATTGAATGTCCTCGCTGTCGGCTTGTTTGGCTGGGCTGGTCCTCCACTGGTTGTCCTAGTGTTATTGCCCCTGTTGCCGTTTCCGCCATCCGTGCTTTTCTTCTTTGGGCAATCCTTGATCCGATGTCCCAATTCACCACAGTTAAAACAACCTCCCTTCCTCACCTTAGAACAATTGGGTGAGGTATGCCCTTCTTGTCCACAGGTATAACATACCGTTTTTCCTTTCAAGCACTCTCCCGAGTGACCCTTTCCACAGTTTCCGCATACTGACTTCTTTTGTTGCACACTTCCTTGCTGAATCTCTAAATTACTACCCCCACTGCTCCATTTCCGCTTCTTGTTGTTGCTACCACCGCTGCTAACATTCTGATTCCCACCTTCTACTTTCTTCTTGTTCTTCTCCCGATTGTACTTTGAGACCGCTTCGCTTCCACCTTCCGCTATGAGAGCTTTCTCCAACAGAGTTGAGAATGACGTGATTTGTAGAACCGCTACCTTACTGTAAATCCACGGCTTTAGTCCATTTTCGAATCTTCTTGCTTTCCTCACCTCCGTGTCTACCTGATGTGGAGCGAATCTGGCCAATTCATTAAACTTTGCGGCGTACTCTGACACTGACATATTCTCCTGTTTCAATTCCAAAAACTTGATCTCCATTCTCGCTTGTGTACTCTCAGGGAAGTAGTTCTCAAAGAACAACTTCTTGAATGCTTCCCAAGTCACGATTTCAGTCCCGGCTTTGTTCTGGTTGGCCTCCCACCAATAGTTAGCCTCACCCTTCATTAAGTAGGTAGCAAAAATTGTTTTCTGTTCTTCTGCTACTCTAGAAATAATGAAGGCCTTCTCCATCTCCTTCATCCACGTCTGGGCCTCTATCGGGTCTGTTGTTCCTCTAAACTCCGGCGGTCCTACTGCCTTGAAGTCCTTAAAGTTGGCTAATCGATTTCCTGCCTGATTTCCCCCGGGTTGAGCTTGATTCCTCATGGCTTCAGCCATCATGTTGACAAAGTCTTGCATTGGGTTTGGTTGGGCTCCCGCTGCATTATTAACTGACTCTTCGATCTCTTGGTTCCTTAGTACACGTCTGGGCGGCATTATCTAATTAAACAAAATTCTAACACGTTACTCGGGTTTTATTATCATATAAGTACTTAGCATGCAATGCGCTACTGTATTCACATAACATTAAATAGACAATTTACTATTTAAATTTTCCAACACATATCATAATAATGCATTTATATTCATATACCAATCTTCAGTGTCTCACATGATTAATACAGGTATATTCTTATAAATACTACTATCCCATTTTAAACACAAAAGACGGGATTAACTCAAAATGATACTTCCCCACAAACCCAAATAGGGATACTACCTACTCCCTCACACCTGCTGAGGTTTATATCATCATAAAACCCTATTACACAAAAGGGGTACTAATGCATCTATCTACAACTAGTCCATAGCATAATCATCACTGGTGGCCCTGCTGGGTCACCTGAACAGGCTCCTGGGGAAACCACCCATCCATAACTCTACGTCGAATGGATCGGCTCGACTCTCCTATCTCGAATTGCGCCCTCCCAGTCCCACTGCGCTGGCCCTCATACGCTGCGTCTAGCGCCAGTCCTAAAGTCTCGGCCCTGACCTTCATGGCCTGCAGTGCTATCTCCAATTGGTCCACTCGCTGGGCTGACCCATAAAATGCCTCCTCCACGCGAATCTTGTCTGCAATCTCCACGTCAAACTCGCCCCGCATCGCCAGATGCTCTATGCTCAGCTCTCCGAACTTAGCCTTTTCATGCTCTAGCTGTACCCTTAGCATCTCAACTTGCAACTGGGACTCATCCAACTTTCCTTTCTGCTCAACTACCTCCATATGGGCTTGATAAGCCGCCTCCTTGTATTGACCTTCTGTGAACTGGAGTGTGTGGTTTTCAACCTCCAGTTCTCCCACCCTGCCTTCCAATTGATTGATTCTCCTCAATAAATCCCCTATCAGAGGACCCTGAGGGCTTCTTCCGCGACCTCACGCTCAATGAGCTCTTGCTCCACTGAGTGACTGCCCTGGCGCTCGTCAGACATCCTACAAACACCATAAATAAAACCAACATTAGTACCACAATAAAATATATTCATTGATAAAATGAAATAATATTTTATTAAGCACAACACAAACTCGATGAATTTCCACAATCCATCTCCTAACATACTCTATAAGAGTTTTCTACTAAGGTTATAACCTAGGTTTCGCATTCCTAATGTTTATAACCTGCGGCTCTGATACCAACCTGTGACGCCCCCAAATCCAGGTTCTCTAACCTCAGATTCGGTGCTCACGATCTATCATCATCATAAGCATTCTATAACTATTACGGAATAATAAACATACATTATTCATTATAATAAAGTTTCATAACATGGTCCCAAGGTCTTCCTAACCTTAACTTAAACACACCATTCATATTACAAAAAGTTTACATAAGAAATCCCATTAGATAATAATAATATTCATTCTAAACTATTCCTGGATTTTGCCCTTGCCCTTGTCCTTCGTATTGGATTCTTCAGGCTTAGCTGAAATAAATGTCATGATATAGCAAGGGTAAGCAACTAATTTGCTTAGCAAGTTTATATACAAGGGAGATATATCATAACTGGAAAGAAGTTTTGCTTTCAATGTTCAACAATAATATAAGGTTGTGAAGGAACATGAATTAATAATTAACAATTGAATATTCGAATAATTGAATAACATGAACTGAGTGGTTTTGAAATAACCATGAACATTTGCCAAGGTTCTCAATCATTTAAACTGGACCTCTTAATAAATTTTGGTATTCAAGGGGATCAGCCTTTCATACCTCGTGATTTATGCATAAACACTTAATAATCTGGCATTGATATCATGCCTTAATCAAATTCGTCCTTTTCTCAGTCTAGAGTTCTTATCATATCAATTTAATAAGAACAACTTTTTAAAACACATTTGATTTAACAAATTTAAACATGCTTGATCTAGCTGATACAATTAGCATAGATCTATCTCATAAACAGTTCATGAATGAAGAACTTAAATTTAATTCGCAGTTCAATAATAGTAGAACAGGAATTCAATTGCACAAAGTGCGAATTTCAATAATCATTATAGATGTAAATAATCATCAATAATTATTCACTAATATGCTTTGAAAATAATAACTCGAGTTTGAGTTAGGAAACTTGCCTCGTCTGTAGATTACGGCTACGCAATTAATTTATATCCACTATGCAGTTAAATTATCTTCCTTTGAGAGACCTATATTTAATCTTTCAATTAGTCATAGTATAACATTAGATTATGTAATCACATAAATATTATACATTACATTTAGTTCTTATAAACATTATCCTGTCTTGATAATGTTACTACTAAATAACAACATATTATTAATCTTGATAATATCTAATTCATCTCTTAGTATTATTAGTTCCCTAATAATACTTTCATTTGCTTACTAATATTATTAACATCTTAATAATATTTTAATACCTTACTAATATTATTAATCCTCTTAATAATATTTTAATTATTCATTAACATTATTATTTAATAATATCTTACTTATGCTTTAGTATCATTAATCATTTAATAATATTTTATTCATTTACTAATATTATTAATCATTTAATAATATTTTATTTATTCACTAATATTATTAATCATTTAATAATATCTTGTTCCATTACTAATACTATTAATCATTTAATAATACTTTAATCATTTATCAATGCTTAAATCAAGTATTATTAACCATTTAATAATATTTTAAAGAAATTTTAATCTTAATATTTTTATTTACTTATCAATATCATATTCTAATATTATTAATATCATAATAATATTTTAATAATTTATTAGATTAATAAACAATTTATTCTAATTGTTCACCCTTTATTAAACCTCTTATTTAATATCCACAAAAGGTCATAAATAATATTTCTTATCATAAATTACCAAAGTGTTCTAAGATAGTCATGATATGATATATTATGAGTATTCAAGCATAAAAATCACATTTTTCTTATTAAAGACATCATTTAACTATTTATTTCCTTTTATTCATAACTTAATCATTTTTAGAAAAAATAGCAAACTGATTCCAAAAATTCGTTTGCTTCTGTATTTGGACAGAATATGAACCCACAAGGATCCCCAAATTTTTCTGGAAGTTTAGAAAATGATCTACTATTTTTAAAGTTCCCAAAACACTCGGATCTTGCTTCATTTTTAATAAATTGATCTTTACTCAGAAAATTCTGAAATTTTCAGGGTATGCTCTCCTAGTATATGTGAACCTACTGTAAACATTTCGGAATTTTCCAGTGTATACACCGTGAGATATTCGAAGGTAACGTTTCAGGAGTCCTTTACGGAAATAGTCATTACGTACAATCTATAACTCGAAACATGCGCATTCTTTTTCCTACATGTAGATAACTTCTCAAGGTACATCTGTGAATTTTCCCAGATTTTTAAAAGATATGAAACCGTCCGAAACAGACCCAAGAAAAATGGGACAGAAACTATTTTAGGTTTTTTTTCTTTTCTTTTGAACCCTTAACATTCCAAGTGGGCTGTTTTGGGAAAATCAGTTCCAAAGGTTTCAAAACTTGCTAGATTTGTGTTCTATCACTTGGGTTTACTAGATAACTCATGTATCTAGCACCCCCCTTCAACGGATCACAAATCTAAGTTGGAAAACTTGAGTTATACAAGATTTAGTGGAAGAAAACAAGAGTTTTCACCCTTGGAGAACATATGCTCATATCCTTCCTCTAAGCCTTTGACCTAACACTCAAGATACTTAGTTCTATACATGATGATATGTAGGACTAGGGTATCTTGAGTATTTGTTCATAACTCCAACAAAACTCAAGCTATAAAACAAAGTAGAAGAAGAAGATGAAGGTTAGGTTATACCTTGATTTAATGGCAACCTTCCTTGATTTACCAAAGTAAGTGATGAACTTTGGATGCATGAACAAACTAGCACTTCTCTCTCTCTATATATATGGCCAAAACTCTCTCTCTTTTCTCTCTCTAGAAGTGGCTAGCTTGGGAGAAAATTATAAGAGGAAGAATGAGAGAAGAAATGAAATGAAATAAAAGGATACTTACAAAAAATATAGATACACTTAGTGTATCTAGCTATTATCCCCCATACTTTCTTTACCCCATGGATAGAAGCTTTGCCTTATCACTTTAATTAGTCTAATCATGATTAAGGATGCTTAATAAAGTGGCAACCAATGGGAGCTTGACAACCATGTCCTTTTGTGTAAGAGTTACTACTAATGGACATTGCTTAGCTTAATTAGTTGCCTTAAAAGGCCTAATATGGCTTGTCATTATGTCCCATTTTAACTCCCAATTTGCTTTTATTTTTAATGCCCAATTTTGATTAATCAAATGTCTACAATACCCTTAACCAAGTGGGCTAAGTATTGGTTTGCATTTTATTTCATTTGGGCTTCCTCCTTAATTGTTTTGGGCTATGTAATAAACATAGTCTAGCAATTTTAATATGCGTTACCCAATTTGATTATTTAGGGTTTTCATTCCTTATCTTATGAAATTTAATTACCTATACATGTGACTTTAGCTCATAACCTAATTAGGTTCACAAGAATTAGGTTTAAAATTATTAGTGACTTGAAATAATAAGATTATCCACTTAAGTTAGTATACATATTAAATACTAACCTCTCATTATCACCATAACCCTTAGGTTATTTAATTGTCTCACCTAATGTATAATTAGGTTACGAAGCTTTCATTTTTAATGAAATCTGTAAATGTATATATATCCATAACTATAGCATACATGTTAATTGACCCATGCACCACTTCACATATTTTGTCACATATTAAATCACTGTATAACACAAATTTTTAAATATTAATAATGTACATACATATATAGTGACTTAAAATTCACGGTTATTACAAGTATGCTTAGCCAACCAGAAAACACAAAATCACCAAGAGTTTCTGCAGAGGGCGCGGCCGCGCCCCATTTGTACTAGGGAGACGCGCGGCCGCGCGTCCCCGTTTCCAGACCAGAAACTTTACTGCTAAAACAGAGCTTCAGCTAATCCTTTTCTTACTTCATGTAACAAGCTTGAAAGCCATCATATTGTATCTATAACATATATTTAGACTCTACTTAACATGTTAACATCATCTTACATATCAATTGTTCACTAATTCATGAAACCTCTACTAATTTATCAAATTCAAGACTAAAAATTCAAAGTTAGAGTTATACCTCTTGGAGCCTTGAATTACTAAGCTTGCTTCCCAAATCAGTTTTCTCACATAACTCTCATCACCATATTCTCTATATCAACTTAGCAATAAATTCAAGTAACTAGAATTGTGAAGGGAAGGGTCTCTATTTATAGAAAAACTCTTACCCAATTCATAGCTTTGCACCATGAATTAAACTAATGGAAGAAGAGAAGAATTGTTGGGCAATAGATAGTTAGTAAATCCCATCATGAAGCCCACTCCCCCCATAATCATCACACTCATTGCTAGCTAGGAAGTTGAGAGATGAAGGAGATAGGCTAGCCTTAGCCATTCACGTGAATGAGAAAAGGAAGAGAAAGTGGGCACTTAATATGGGACAATGCCACTAAATCTCAGCAACTTGCTTACAATTACCTCATACTAATGTTATATAGTCCACCACTTACCAAGGCTATATCACATTTCATTTTATAAACACATAGGTTATAATATATACATATATACACATTCATACATATAGCTTAGGTTATGAATGAATTGTAAATAAAATCTCTAATTACAATGTATCATATATCATCCATATATATCTCATCTTACCGGATATAATTCTATCGGGTATTATCACATTACATTGTTTCCTTTATTATTAAATTTTATTAATTTAATAATTATTTATAATATATCCATAATATATTATTTTATTGTATACTCATATTTTAAATATACACTACTATATATAATCATGTACCTCATGTACATAGGTTAAGTTAATATCCCAATTGGACTAAATATAATATGGTTGGGTACTATCATCCCACCATTTTCCATAAAATTATTATCACAAATATACTCAAATATTATAATGATAATTAATATCAACCATTCATTTTCTTCTAATACTTCCAATTAAATCCACTTGATTTAACTTCATTATTTATGCCACACAAGGCATAATTATGTGAACTTAGTACTTAATAGTCCACAAGTTTATAATAATATAATCTCCTAAGATAATATTATACTCAATGTTACATCTTATAATATGTTCATAAAGTAATACCATTACATTACTAATTTACATGTTCTCTATTATAATCAATCTATTACCCTCCTATGGTAATACCCAATGGTCAAAGAGGAGTTGGTGGCTAACTCCACCAACTACTACTATTCATGGTCCTTCTTCATCATTACACCTTATAACATGCTCATGGTGTAATTACATTTCTTATTATATGCTTTCTTAGCAACAATGTAGTAATTGAATTAACAAACTCTACACACCAATGTATTGCATCTATTCATTATCAAGCTATTATTCTCCTATGGTTATTACCCAAAGGGCAAAAGGAAAGTTGGTGGCTAACTCCCACCAACTACCACTATTCATGTACCCTAACCACTTGATTGACCATTATTGTTCTCACATGGACTAACTTGCAAGCTTATATCTAATAACTTAATGTTATTACCATATGGTATGATAGGGTCACACATACACCCAATCATATAATCCATGTACATTTGACAATACCGAATATATTTTAATTGAGTAGTGTCACACTCCATTATTGTAACTTTACTATTACACTTAATCATATAGTTTCCTATATTATATAGTTTTCTTGAAGTGTCACACTTCATTCCATATTATATAGATGTATCTACTATATAATTTATAATTACACATCATTGCACATAGAAATTTATTCACATAATAATAATAATTAATTCCATTAATTATTCATTCATTAATTTATTTAATGAATGTTTATTCCACCACTTTGCCACACTAGGCATATCTCACAAGCTTACCTTAAGCTTATTATCACTCCCATCACACTTTAATATTCTTTTAATATAAGGTTTGTGTGACACATGCACTTTAATGCTAAATTATTTAGCTACCTTGAACAATTATATGTATAACCTTTACACTAGAATAATTAATATTTACTCTATTAATTATTATAAAATCTACGATAAAATAATAACTTAAGTTATTTAATATATTGAAATAACTTAGTTTTCTTTCATTAATAAACTTTCTTGAAAATACATTAGGAATTATGTATTTTGCCATAACATAAAATATTATGTTTTCTCCAAATAAAGATATTCATTGTTAGAAAATAATTTACTTATTGTCTCAAGATATTATTCTTAATATAATATCTACTAAAATAATTACATGTATGGCACATGTACATACATTATATATAGAAAATAGGTAATAAGTTTATTTTCTATTATAATAATTTATTTCCATCAATTTATTTATATATAGCAAATATGTTTAATGTATTTACCATATTAATTAATCACACTTATTACATCATACCCAAAAACATATAGGGTAATATTATTATTCAAAAATAATATTTGCTCCTTTATTAAAATAATTCAATATTAGAATTTATTTTAATATCCTTTATAATAATTATTTCTCTTTCTTTTCTATAAATTGTTCCCAAAACAATTTCTTCAAATATTTATTTAAAGATATAATGATTTCCATTTCTCTTTAATAACGTATATATATCTATTAACGTTATTTGTACATTAGACTTTCACACATATTACCATTCTAAGTAATATATAGAAGGTACTAATTATAATCATATATTCAACATATATATTAATTCACTCCTTTACTTAAGTAAATCAAACCTTGTACCATATTACCTTAGTTAATTAAGGTTCAATATTCACATTATATTATTCCATAATATAACTCTCAACTTAAATTAACCAATATTTATTCTTATTAGTTAATTCCTTAACTAACTCATGCTTCACTATCCAAACCTATTCACGGATAGCTTAAGTGCTATTAATAACCTATATTATAAACATACGAGTTATTAGTACACATACACAAGAATATGGTGATTATACATTAAGAATATTTAATGTCACCAACTTACTATGATAAAATAATTCTATAAATTATTTAATATCGATAGGAATTTATCCACTTCCTTTACCTCAATTGAATCGTCTCTAAAATAAATAACAAATATATATTAATAATATATTCATTAATCACAAAAACACATATTACATAGTCCATATTACCTTATGTAATATAATACCACATACCTCATATCACATATATATCTTTTTATTCGAACCTATCTCACGGTTTAAGAATTTTATTTATTAAATCCTTATTTAATAATTTCTGAAAATCCGAGTTCTTACATCCTCTCCCCCTTATAAGGATTCCGTCCTCGGAATCACCGAAACTTCCTTTACTCGGTGCTATTCCGATTATTACATATTCTCTTGAATAATTTTATTCATACTCTTTTCAGAAGTTTTATTACTATAACTTTCTCAATCTCATTCTACCACTTTCTCCTTTCTAAGGAACATTCTACTTACTACATTCATCCTTTAGAAGAATAAGAATCTTCCACGATTTTTTTTTTTTAATAATCGAGAAGTAGTATGAATAACTCAGATTCCAAATTTATGCTGAGGGGTCACAAGACCGTGAAATTTTCCACAGGTTTACTAATGCTTCAACACAATTCTTCACATTGCAAACCAGAGTGTTTATCAATCACAAAGACTGAAAACACCCTCCACGCGTACATTAGGTGGCCAACCTATTGTACCACTACATTGGGCCGCAACGTAGTGTTTTGTAACGACTATATGCGTTACGCTCGGAACCATTGTCCCCGAAAATATGTTCCCTTATAGGGTTGTTCACCACAGCTTTTCAACATCAAAATCCGCACCAGAGCAATCTGGTTTGGCATAAATACACAAGAATGCTTGAATTCTATAATCTCTTTTCAACAGTCGCCTAGCCGAATCAAATAGCTTAGACTCTTATCAACAATTCGGACATCAATCGAAATAATTTAGTCACTTTTCATAATTCGAAAGAAAAACCAAAAACCGTTTTATGACGTCATGATGCCGCACCAACTTAATAATACGTTGAGGATTCCGCCATTTTATGACTTTGTCATATTACATCATACCATAGTGGGCTGACGATCTTTCGATCACAACCTACACTAGGTTCGATTGCATTGATGACTCCATCGTTTACCATTCTACATCATATCAAGTGATGCATATGGTCAAAATACATTTTCAAAGATTTTCAAATTATTTTTGTCTTAGCCGAAACAAATAGCTTAGACATACGAATAACGGTGTTGTTTTAAAAATTCATTGGTTCAGTTACCTGACCCAATGTTTTTCTCAAGAAAACTGAAGTGCAAACATTAGCACGAAGTCAATAAATTTTGAAAATCTAGCGTAGCTAGAAGATTTAGAAAAATCCAAATTTCTCCATCACTTCAATCTCTTACTACCATCAATGCTCACTATTCCAAAACTCTTATATAATATATCTATTCTCAGTACAGTTCACCAACTTACCACACCACGGAAGTTCAGGAACTTACCACAATCATATGGGTTGAGGAACTTATCCTAGTCAGACCAAAATCGTCCATTCGCTGAGGGGTCCCATCATACGATTATGAGTCACGAACTCGTCATAGGCATAAGTCTTAAGAACTCGCACCTAATCTTAGTATTATCTAATTATATCTTAGAAATCTCTATCTATCAAAATAAATATGAGAAAAGAATCACCTTTCCGCCATATGTATAATGATACCGCGACACTAACATTCCAACGATTATCAATGTGACGTACTCAGTGCAAGCACAAAACTTCTGCCCATACAAAAGTTTGTACAACTAAGCCGTTACATGAGTCCTCAATGGAAGTCCAACACTTAAATCTATCTTACTTTATCACTTGCTCGTTACGAGCTTTCTATGTTTCATCACATACAACTCCTCATAAGTTCTTCTCGTACTATATCATAGTACATTCTCTTATAGCATCAAGCTATACATACTTAGTCATTACAGACTATCTATCATTTTACAGTTCAATCTGATCATGTCATGATCATCACTATACCTTAGGGTTCTTTCCCTATTATCAACCAAACTCCATCTGAGTTTATTCTCACTATCCTTGTCATATTCATATTATAGACATCGTCTTAACATTTTCAATACCGGAGTTAGGAAACTCCTGATTCTCATTCTCTAGATATTTCGAGATTCTTCTTTGAATCTTCATTTAGATATATTTTAATCTTATCTTTCACTCTCTCAGGTTATAGTCTAAGGTACACTTACCTAAGGTTTATAACCTACAGCTTTGATACCAACCTGTGACGCCCCCAAATCCACGTTCCTTCGAAACCTCGGATTCGGTGCAGTCACGATACTATTATCGCCAAATTATTATATCTTTTATTTATTACTAAAAGAATACAACTTGCTTTATTACAATTTAGAATATAAATTCTATTCATATCCAAGATCTCGTCTTTACATCATATTCGATGTTACTAAAATGCGGAATAATTTAAACTTTTCAATATCCTTGAATAAAATCTTTTATTGATTTCATAACTTGAATCAATTACAACCCTTGAATCAATTATAAAATATGATTCCTTCTTATCTGAGTTATCGTATAAGTATTTACAACTCAACTCGATATCCTCTATGTATTATCTAATACATCTTTATAGTACGACAAGCATTAAACCTCGTAAACAAATATCAAGTACAACTACTAGAACCTAGACATGGTTCGAGTAATAATCTAATCAGTATTCTTCGTTGTGATACTATCTATCTTTATCAATCAAGAAGCACGAAGTCTTTATCGTAAGTCCTTAACCTGCAAAAGTGGTTATTTGCAAGAGTGAGCTCGACAGCTCAGCAATTCTAACAGTTTTCATGCATCACATAGCATACAACATTATACTCAGTTCATGCATTTATAAATAATTTATATTTACTACGCATGTTACTTTTCACATAACAAGTATATCATCAAAGATCAACTTTCAATCTCATTTATATCTCGTATACAATTCATATATAAGTTCACATTATCACAGCATAATATAATTCAACTAACAGTTATTGAATTCATATATCAAATAGGAACTGAAAGACTTGCCTGATTCGTAGTTTAACAACTACGACTTAACTGCTTAAAGGTATCTGCACTTCGTGTATTCCTGCACAGTTATATAATCATGGATTTACATCCATCAGTCATACATTTCATATGCTCTTAATAGAATAACAATTCGTATATCGTTTTCTAATCTTGGTTTCATTTCACTCTATCTTAGGATAACCACGATGTTACAACCTCATACCTTCATACTTATTCTATAGAAACCATTCTATTTCGGTCCTTAGGGTCCTTAAGGAAAATAACTTAGGACCAGACAGTTAACAAACTGTTCTTGGCAGCTCTGCGACACGGCGCGGCCGCGCGACAATTAAGCTTGGGAGTGGCGCGGCCGCGCGACTCCCTGCCAGAACCAGAACTTAGATTTCATAAACTTAGTTTGGTCCTAACATATCATGCATTCTGATATATATTATACACACACATTAAGTAGGCATGCTCGTGCTTATACTACACATGTATACTTAATCACATAGTCTATGCTTTTGAAATTCATTTTCTCGAATATGCGTGCATAGGTGAAATCCATGTTTCATCATATGATGCTTATGTCAACATGTCTATAGGCATAATGAATCCTAATATACATGCTCGTGTGATCATAATGTAACTTACTCCGTGTTTGATGCTATCATCTTACACATTCTAAATATTTCATAAAAATCGCTTTAAGTCAACAAAGGTAACTAAGTATATGCAAAGTACCTTGTAGTCATGATTCTCATGTATTAGAACACATATATAAGTCATCTATACATGCTCAATGATCAGAACGTGGACATCCTATATATACGTCCAAAAACTCTAAGTTTATCTTTTGAAATCATTTTAAATTTAAACAATGTGTTCTAGTGTATGCTCAATACCTTCGACTCACATATCATGCATATCTAAACCATATAATCATGCTTAAAAAGTCAGAATATAAACATGACTTATATACGCCAAAATTCATTTATAAAACCTTAAGTTTTCATTAAAAACTCCACTACAACAAGGTATAATTGTTTACTATTAGCCAAGGTAATTAATCAACAACTACCTTCATACCCATTGATACACATAACCAAGACACTTACAGATGTCTCAAAAGTCCGACTCAAAGAACACAAAATTCGTCAAGTCTCATTTTCAAAACTTTACGTTTTCTTTTAGGAAATTATGTTAAACCAACTAATACAACTCACTATGTGCATGACAACCTTAGTACACATGTCAGACCCCTTTATGAAATTATTAGAGTCTAACTAGTATTGTGACGCCCCCAAATCCAGGTTCTCTAACCTCAGATTCGGTGCTCACGATCTATCATCATCATAAGCATTCTATAACTATTACGGAATAATAAACATACATTATTCATTATAATAAAGTTTCATAACATGGTCCCAAGGTCTTCCTAACCTTAACTTAAACACACCATTCATATTACAAAAAGTTTACATAAGAAATCCCATTAGATAATAATAATATTCATTCTAAACTATTCCTGGATTTTGCCCTTGCCCTTGTCCTTCGTATTGGATTCTTCAGGCTTAGCTGAAATAAATGTCATGATATAGCAAGGGTAAGCAACTAATTTGCTTAGCAAGTTTATATACAAGGGAGATATATCATAACTGGAAAGAAGTTTTGCTTTCAATGTTCAACAATAATATAAGGTTGTGAAGGAACATGAATTAATAATTAACAATTGAATATTCGAATAATTGAATAACATGAACTGAGTGGTTTTGAAATAACCATGAACATTTGCCAAGGTTCTCATCATTTAAACTGGACCTCTTAATAAATTTTGGTATTCAAGGGGATCAGCCTTTCATACCTCGTGATTTATGCATAAACACTTAATAATCTGGCATTGATATCATGCCTTAATCAAATTCGTCCTTTTCTCAGTCTAGAGTTCTTATCATATCAATTTAATAAGAACAACTTTTTAAAACACATTTGATTTAACAAATTTAAACATGCTTGATCTAGCTGATACAATTAGCATAGATCTATCTCATAAACAGTTCATGAATGAAGAACTTAAATTTAATTCGCAGTTCAATAATAGTAGAACAGGAATTCAATTGCACAAAGTGCGAATTTCAATAATCATTATAGATGTAAATAATCATCAATAATTATTCACTAATATGCTTTGAAAATAATAACTCGAGTTTGAGTTAGGAAACTTGCCTCGTCTGTAGATTACGGCTACGCAATTAATTTATATCCACTATGCAGTTAAATTATCTTCCTTTGAGAGACCTATATTTAATCTTTCAATTAGTCATAGTATAACATTAGATTATGTAATCACATAAATATTATACATTACATTTAGTTCTTATAAACATTATCCTGTCTTGATAATGTTACTACTAAATAACAACATATTATTAATCTTGATAATATCTAATTCATCTCTTAGTATTATTAGTTCCCTAATAATACTTTCATTTGCTTACTAATATTATTAACATCTTAATAATATTTTAATACCTTACTAATATTATTAATCCTCTTAATAATATTTTAATTATTCATTAACATTATTATTTAATAATATCTTACTTATGCTTTAGTATCATTAATCATTTAATAATATTTTATTCATTTACTAATATTATTAATCATTTAATAATATTTTATTTATTCACTAATATTATTAATCATTTAATAATATCTTGTTCCATTACTAATACTATTAATCATTTAATAATACTTTAATCATTTATCAATGCTTAAATCAAGTATTATTAACCATTTAATAATATTTTAAAGAAATTTTAATCTTAATATTTTTATTTACTTATCAATATCATATTCTAATATTATTAATATCATAATAATATTTTAATAATTTATTAGATTAATAAACAATTTATTCTAATTGTTCACCCTTTATTAAACCTCTTATTTAATATCCACAAAAGGTCATAAATAATATTTCTTATCATAAATTACCAAAGTGTTCTAAGATAGTCATGATATGATATATTATGAGTATTCAAGCATAAAAATCACATTTTTCTTATTAAAGACATCATTTAACTATTTATTTCCTTTTATTCATAACTTAATCATTTTTAGAAAAAATAGCAAACTGATTCCAAAAATTCGTTTGCTTCTGTATTTGGACAGAATATGAACCCACAAGGATCCCCAAATTTTTCTGGAAGTTTAGAAAATGATCTACTATTTTTAAAGTTCCCAAAACACTCGGATCTTGCTTCATTTTTAATAAATTGATCTTTACTCAGAAAATTCTGAAATTTTCAGGGTATGCTCTCCTAGTATATGTGAACCTACTGTAAACATTTCGGAATTTTCCAGTGTATACACCGTGAGATATTCGAAGGTAACGTTTCAGGAGTCCTTTACGGAAATAGTCATTACGTACAATCTATAACTCGAAACATGCCCATTCTTTTTCCTACATGTAGATAACTTCTCAAGGTACATCTGTGAATTTTCCCAGATTTTTAAAAGATATGAAACCGTCCGAAACAGACCCAAGAAAAATGGGACAGAAACTATTTTAGGTTTTTTTTTCTTTTCTTTTGAACCCTTAACATTCCAAGTGGGCTGTTTTGGGAAAATCAGTTCCAAAGGTTTCAAAACTTGCTAGATTTGTGTTCTATCACTTGGGTTTACTAGATAACTCATGTATCTAGCACCCCCCTTCAACGGATCACAAATCTAAGTTGGAAAACTTGAGTTATACAAGATTTAGTGGAAGAAAACAAGAGTTTTCACCCTTGGAGAACATATGCTCATATCCTTCC
The DNA here is from genome assembly GCA_020205555.1 of Panax stipuleanatus. Lineage (NCBI taxonomy): Eukaryota > Viridiplantae > Streptophyta > Magnoliopsida > Apiales > Araliaceae > Panax > Panax stipuleanatus. The sequence continues at coordinate 114,783,784 of CM035121.1, read as the reverse complement.
TCTAAGCCTTTGACCTAACACTCAAGATACTTAGTTCTATACATGATGATATGTAGGACTAGGGTATCTTGAGTATTTGTTCATAACTCCAACAAAACTCAAGCTATAAAACAAAGTAGAAGAAGAAGATGAAGGTTAGGTTATACCTTGATTTAATGGCAACCTTCCTTGATTTACCAAAGTAAGTGATGAACTTTGGATGCATGAACAAACTAGCACTTCTCTCTCTATATATATATGGCCAAAACTCTCTCTCTTTTCTCTCTCTAGAAGTGGCTAGCTTGGGAGAAAATTATAAGAGGAAGAATGAGAGAAGAAATGAAATGAAATAAAAGGATACTTACAAAAAATATAGATACACTTAGTGTATCTAGCTATTATCCCCCATACTTTCTTTACCCCATGGATAGAAGCTTTGCCTTATCACTTTAATTAGTCTAATCATGATTAAGGATGCTTAATAAAGTGGCAACCAATGGGAGCTTGACAACCATGTCCTTTTGTGTAAGAGTTACTACTAATGGACATTGCTTAGCTTAATTAGTTGCCTTAAAAGGCCTAATATGGCTTGTCATTATGTCCCATTTTAACTCCCAATTTGCTTTTATTTTTAATGCCCAATTTTGATTAATCAAATGTCTACAATACCCTTAACCAAGTGGGCTAAGTATTGGTTTGCATTTTATTTCATTTGGGCTTCCTCCTTAATTGTTTTGGGCTATGTAATAAACATAGTCTAGCAATTTAATATGCGTTACCCAATTTGATTATTTAGGGTTTTCATTCCTTATCTTATGAAATTTAATTACCTATACATGTGACTTTAGCTCATAACCTAATTAGGTTCACAAGAATTAGGTTTAAAATTATTAGTGACTTGAAATAATAAGATTATCCACTTAAGTTAGTATACATATTAAATACTAACCTCTCATTATCACCATAACCCTTAGGTTATTTAATTGTCTCACCTAATGTATAATTAGGTTACGAAGCTTTCATTTTTAATGAAATCTGTAAATGTATATATATCCATAACTATAGCATACATGTTAATTGACCCATGCACCACTTCACATATTTTGTCACATATTAAATCACTGTATAACACAAATTTTTAAATATTAATAATGTACATACATATATAGTGACTTAAAATTCACGGTTATTACAAGTATGCTTAGCCAACCAGAAAACACAAAATCACCAAGAGTTTCTGCAGAGGGCGCGGCCGCGCCCCATTTGTACTAGGGAGACGCGCGGCCGCGCGTCCCCGTTTCCAGACCAGAAACTTTACTGCTAAAACAGAGCTTCAGCTAATCCTTTTCTTACTTCATGTAACAAGCTTGAAAGCCATCATATTGTATCTATAACATATATTTAGACTCTACTTAACATGTTAACATCATCTTACATATCAATTGTTCACTAATTCATGAAACCTCTACTAATTTATCAAATTCAAGACTAAAAATTCAAAGTTAGAGTTATACCTCTTGGAGCCTTGAATTACTAAGCTTGCTTCCCAAATCAGTTTTCTCACATAACTCTCATCACCATATTCTCTATATCAACTTAGCAATAAATTCAAGTAACTAGAATTGTGAAGGGAAGGGTCTCTATTTATAGAAAAACTCTTACCCAATTCATAGCTTTGCACCATGAATTAAACTAATGGAAGAAGAGAAGAATTGTTGGGCAATAGATAGTTAGTAAATCCCATCATGAAGCCCACTCCCCCCATAATCATCACACTCATTGCTAGCTAGGAAGTTGAGAGATGAAGGAGATAGGCTAGCCTTAGCCATTCACGTGAATGAGAAAAGGAAGAGAAAGTGGGCACTTAATATGGGACAATGCCACTAAATCTCAGCAACTTGCTTACAATTACCTCATACTAATGTTATATAGTCCACCACTTACCAAGGCTATATCACATTTCATTTTATAAACACATAGGTTATAATATATACATATATACACATTCATACATATAGCTTAGGTTATGAATGAATTGTAAATAAAATCTCTAATTACAATGTATCATATATCATCCATATATATCTCATCTTACCGGATATAATTCTATCGGGTATTATCACATTACATTGTTTCCTTTATTATTAAATTTTATTAATTTAATAATTATTTATAATATATCCATATATATTATTTTATTGTATACTCATATTTTAAATATACACTACTATATATAATCATGTACCTCATGTACATAGGTTAAGTTAATATCCCAATTGGACTAAATATAATATGGTTGGGTACTATCATCCCACCATTTTCCATAAAATTATTATCACAAATATACTCAAATATTATAATGATAATTAATATCAACCATTCATTTTCTTCTAATACTTCCAATTAAATCCACTTGATTTAACTTCATTATTTATGCCACACAAGGCATAATTATGTGAACTTAGTACTTAATAGTCCACAAGTTTATAATAATATAATCTCCTAAGATAATATTATACTCAATGTTACATCTTATAATATGTTCATAAAGTAATACCATTACATTACTAATTTACATGTTCTCTATTATAATCAATCTATTACCCTCCTATGGGTAATACCCAATGGTCAAAGAGGAGTTGGTGGCTAACTCCACCAACTACTACTATTCATGGTCCTTCTTCATCATTACACCTTATAACATGCTCATGGTGTAATTACATTTCTTATTATATGCTTTCTTAGCAACAATGTAGTAATTGAATTAACAAACTCTACACACCAATGTATTGCATCTATTCATTATCAAGCTATTATTCTCCTATGGTTATTACCCAAAGGGCAAAAGGGAAAGTTGGTGGCTAACTCCCACCAACTACCACTATTCATGTACCCTAACCACTTGATTGACCATTATTGTTCTCACATGGACTAACTTGCAAGCTTATATCTAATAACTTAATGTTATTACCATATGGTATGATAGGGTCACACATACACCCAATCATATAATCCATGTACATTTGACAATACCGAATATATTTTAATTGAGTAGTGTCACACTCCATTATTGTAACTTTACTATTACACTTAATCATATAGTTTCCTATATTATATAGTTTTCTTGAAGTGTCACACTTCATTCCATATTATATAGATGTATCTACTATATAATTTATAATTACACATCATTGCACATAGAAATTTATTCACATAATAATAATAATTAATTCCATTAATTATTCATTCATTAATTTATTTAATGAATGTTTATTCCACCACTTTGCCACACTAGGCATATCTCACAAGCTTACCTTAAGCTTATTATCACTCCCATCACACTTTAATATTCTTTTAATATAAGGTTTGTGTGACACATGCACTTTAATGCTAAATTATTTAGCTACCTTGAACAATTATATGTATAACCTTTACACTAGAATAATTAATATTTACTCTATTAATTATTATAAAATCTACGATAAAATAATAACTTAAGTTATTTAATATATTGAAATAACTTAGTTTTCTTTCATTAATAAACTTTCTTGAAAATACATTAGGAATTATGTATTTTGTCATAACATAAAATATTATGTTTTCTCCAAATAAAGATATTCATTGTTAGAAAATAATTTACTTCTCAAGATATTATTCTTAATATAATATCTACTAAAATAATTACATGTATGGCACATGTACATACATTATATATAGAAAATAGGTAATAAGTTTATTTTCTATTATAATAATTTATTTACATCAATTTATTTATATATAGCAAATATGTTTTAATGTATTTACCATATTAATTAATCACACTTATTACATCATACCCAAAAACATATAGGGTAATATTATTATTCAAAAATAATATTTGCTCCTTTATTAAAATAATTCAATATTAGAATTTATTTTAATATCCTTTATAATAATTATTTCTCTTTCTTTTCTATAAATTGTTCCCTAAAAAATTTCTTCAAATATTTATTTAAAGATATAATGATTTCCATTTCTCTTTAATAACGTATATATATCTATTAACGTTATTTGTACATTAGACTTTCACACATATTACCATTCTAAGTAATATATAGAATGTACTAATTATAATCATATATTCAATATATATATTAATTCACTCCTTTACTTAAGTAAATCAAACCTTGTACCATATTACCTTAGTTAATTAAGGTTCAATATTCACATTATATTATTCCATAATATAACTCTCAACTTAAATTAACCAATATTTATTCTTATTAGTTAATTCCTTAACTAACTCATGCTTCACTATCCAAACCTATTCACGGATAGCTTAAGTGCTATTAATAACCTATATTATAAACATACGAGTTATTAGTACACATACACAAGAATATGGTGATTATACATTAAGAATATTTAATGTCACCAACTTACTATGATAAAATAATTCTATAAATTATTTAATATCGATAGGAATTTATCCACTTCCTTTACCTCAATTGAATCGTCTCTAAAATAAATAACAAATATATATTAATAATATATTCATTAATCACAAAAACACATATTACATAGTCCATATTACCTTATGTAATATAATACCACATACCTCATATCACATATATATATCTTTTTATTCGAACCCATCTCACAGTTTAAGAATTTTATTTATTAAATCCTTATTTAATAATTTCTGAAAATCCGGGTTCTTATATTAAAATTAATCTACTCTTTGTGAGATCGACCTGTACTTGCCAGTTCTTCAATTGACACTATGCACTTGCAGTTACATATTTTTATCACATTAAGTTTTTTGCGCTGTTGCCGGGGACTAGACTTAATTTTATATTCCTTAATTTTTATTTTTTTGAGTTAGTTTTTTTTCTAATATTTTATTTTTTTTTCAGGATTATCGAAGCGGATCAATGGTGCGGAAAGACAAGATTATTTATGCGCTATTCTTGGTATTTTGTATCTTAACTCAAAAAAAATTAAGTAGCTTAGTTTTTCTTTCTTTTTTTTAGTTAGAAAACTAATTGTCGCATTCATGCATTAACTCACGTAGAGCACATCCTGTTTAGGTTTTTATTTGTTTTATTTTTTGTCAAATATAAACTGTGGTGATTGCTGGAGGATTGAGGTACGTCAAAATTTCTCCTTCTTTCATAAATCACATAGTTTTAGGATATTTTATTTTTTTATAGTTTTTTTATATTTGTGCATTTTCATACATAATCTAACTTTAAGGGCAAAAACCTGTAACAAGATAAGGTGCAGATTTCATCACCCTTCCTTAGCCCACAAACCACCCATTCATTGTGCATAATCTGACCTTAATGAAATCAAGTTGGCGTTAGCCCCTAAGAATTTTGAGCTCAATTAGAACAAGGACTCCAAGAGGAGGCTAAATTTTAAATTAATCAAACTACTAGTGTCTAGGCAAATGGTTCAAAAGGTAAACGCCTAAAAAACGTGTGGTTATTCAATTAGTCACCGTACCCACGGAGAGACTCCCACCTTTCTTACACTTACATGGCTAGTGGTGTGATTAATTTCAAATTTGGTGGACCTTAAGGTGTATTTTGGAACAGTTAGGAGTTGTCTAGATTTTATTTAGGTTAACCGTAGAATTAAGACTTTTATTTATTTTATCTTATTTGTTTATATTTTTTTGTGTGTGACTTTCTTGGTTAGTTGTCTATTTGTTTTGTGATTTGTGGAAAGATGGATTCTTATTATATTGGAATAATAATTTTGCTTGAAATCAAGAACTCTATGGAAATTTTAATGCACACCAAGTAAATCAATTTTTTCAAACTTATGGAAATTCTTATCTAAGCTCATATCCATGTTCATATTCATATTCATATTCGGATCCAGAACTTCAATATCGACCCACAAGAATTTTCAAATGAAGAAGGGGAAAGATTCAACACCTTAGAGAAAAATATGGAAACTTTCATGCAAGACACAAATCATGCTATATCTCGTCTAGAAATTCAAATGAGTCGATTAGCCACCATAATAAATGAACAAGAGGTGGGTGAATTTTCTAGTAACTCTAAGGTTAATTTCGAAAATCTTGATGGTTGTGGAAATGCTGATGAAAACGAAAATTTTGTATTCAATTCTACACAGTTTGAGTCAAGTGAATTTGAGGAGTCTAAAAATTATGAGTCTATGCCTAAAATTGATCATGTCACATTTAATGAGTCGGTTGAAAAAATCTATAAGCCTAAAACTCCATACCCTTAAATACATATTCATAAAAAGTCACTTATTGATTTTTTGGACCAACCCATTAAAATAAACATGATACAAGAGTTGTCTATGACCCAAGAAATAATTGAAAATAGACTCTTGATTGAAAAAGATCTAATTGATTTTTTCTTAAATCACCTTGACCAAAATTGGAATGAATCTGAATATTTAGATAAGGTCAATGAAATGCTGAGATCCACTACAAATAAGTCAACTAAAGTAGAACATGTAATTGAACCAATTCTTCCATCATTTAAACATGTTAGTGAAAGTTTTCTTGAGGAAAATTTTAAACATAATTCTGATGAAAATTATGACTATTTTCAATTTCCTAGACCTCCTGAAAATCATGATAAGTTCGCATTCACTTATCCATTTGTATCATTCATTTTTAGTCACATACTTTTTAGGATTTATGAAATTCGTAGGTATGTACATTTGTTTTTCTTCTCACCACATTTTCTTGAAGAACAAATGCCCCACATACAAGGTATAATTCTTTCACATCTTCGTTCTCTTTTTTTCATTTGCATACATTGAGGACAATGCATGATTTAGGTATGGGGGAGTTTGTTTGCTTTATTGTATTAGATTTTTTTTATAGGAAAATATAGTAAAAAAACAAAAAAAATAAAAAAATTGAAATTTTTATTTGACTTTTTATGAGTTGGATAAATTCTAGTAAGATTCTGTGGAGCAAAACTCATGAGTGAGATTGAAAGATTTAGAACTCTTGAATCTTCGATTAGATACTAAATCTTAGTTTGAAATACCATCTAGAATAAAAATTGATTTCACAAGCATTTTGCACTTCACGTTTGAAATAATTCTTAGTTGTGGGATATAAACTATGATTCCAGTAATTTCAAAAAAAAATGGAAAAGAAAAAAAGAAAAAAAGTTGAAAAAGAGAAAGAAATAAATAATTGCTTCAATGCCCATTGGACGAAATAACTGGGTATCCAAGCCTTATGAAGCATCGATATTCACGCTAAAAAGTGCGATGGATAAAAGCAGCTTGACGAGTCTAGTTTTGTGGTCTTTGTTACTCGAGTTAATAAGCTATTAGGAGTGTCTCTACACCTAGTGCCCTAAAGCCTGCTGGTTTGGGAGTCATTGGTCAAATGTTCGCTAAATGGGTAACTCTAAAAAGCCTAAGAAAATGAGACATTGCACATGTCGAGAAAAAGATTCAAAAAAAAATGGAAAAAAAAAAAGAAAAAGAAAGAAGAAGAATAAAAATGAGTTTGTTTGATTTTCATGGTAAAAATCCCTACAAAGAGTTACATCACATACATATGCATGCATCACATGAAATTAATTTAATGAAGGATGGTGTCTAGAATGAATATTAAATATTTTTAATAAGGTGAAAGTGTGATTTTGAATTTAATCTTTCTTATGTATAATGCCCATGGATATTTAGAAGTTTTATTTCAATTTCATGACTTGTTGAACTCAATTTTTTTTTTAAATTTTGTGAATATATTCACTGCAAACCCTCACGAGACACAACTCGTCCACTTGGGATAATCTTGGGGTTTAAAGGCTTGTTGCACATGTTAAATGCAATCGTGTTTTCTACGAAAATGGGGTAGTATCATTTTTATTTTATTTTATTTTCTTTTTATTTTACTCGAGGACGAGCAAAAGTTAGGTATGGGGGTATTTGATAGACACGTAATTAATACATTTTAATATTCACATATTCATTATTTTATATTCTTATTTTATTTAATCAATAAATTTTGTTTTGTTTTGTAGGAAATAACATTTATTTTTCTTAGAGAGCAAATAAAGGATTTATATCCAGCTCTTAAAGATAGAAAAGGACTCTTGGAGGATTGCTATATAGAGATTGAAGTCAAGAAGGAAAGAAGAGGAAAAAAGAAACAAAAGTGTCCAAGTTCAAGGAATCTAAATTAGGGAACAAATTTATTTTTCCTATAAATAGGTCTCTTGTTTTAGAGAGAAAGGAGATTAAGTATTATATTAGTTTAGGTTAGGAGTAGTTGTAGATAAAATTACTTCTTCATTGTATGTTCGTTAGAGAATCGTCAATAAAGGGAGTTTTGATTTATTTTTAAACTTATTCTCTTCTTTATTTTATTTACTTAATTTATTTTTCATGTCTAGCTAATTTTTTTATATCTAGGATGAAAATGAAATTAAATAATTATTCATGTTAATATTTTTCATCTCTTCTATTATTTATGCTTTTATGTTTAATTAATTTCACCTTCATATTTTTTTATTGAAATACATTCGTTTTATAGTTCTTATGTAATTTTAAATTAATTAAGAGACTTTGATAGATTATTGTTAAGATATGAGTTTTTCATAATCCATGCTTGCTCAAAGAAGTTTTGATGGGTTATAGTTAATCTTTAAATTTTTATAGTCTATGCTTGCGCACGTTAATTGTAAAATTAATAAATTAAAGGGAAAAGAGATCAAAATCATAATTAAGTTATAAAAATAGAAGAGATTGAATTATATGTTATGTTTGTTATTTAATGGATTCGGATTCCTAGATTGTTTCTTCATTATTAGTTTTTAAATTCTAGTTAATCAACTCTCAATCATTATTTCTAATTCGCCTAAAATAGATATTAAGGATATATTAAAATTAATCTAGTCTTTGTGAGATCGACCTGTACTTGCCAGTTCTTCAATTGACACTATGCACTTGCAGTTACATATTTTTATCACATCAAATTTTTTGCACTGTTGCCGGGGACTAGACTTAATTTTATATTCCTTAATTTTTATTTTTTTGAGTTATTTTTTTTTCTAATATTTTTTTTTTCCAGGATTATCGAAGCGGATCAATGGTGCGGAAAGGCAAGATTATTGATGCGCTATTCTTGGTATTTTGTATCTTAACTCAAAAAAAATTAAGTAGCTTAGTTTTTCTTTCTTTTTTTTAGTTAGAAAACTAATTGTCGCATTCATGCATTAACTCACGTAGAGCACATCCTGTTTAGGTTTTTATTTGTTTTATTTTTTGTCAAATATAAACTGTGGTGATTGCTGGAGGATTGAGGTACGTCAAAATTTCTCCTTCTTTCATAAATCACATAGTTTTAGGATATTTTATTTTTTTATAGTTTTTTTATATTTGTGCATTTTCATACATAATCTAACTTTAAGGGCAAAAACCTGTAACAAGATAAGGTGCAGATTTCATCACCCTTCCTTAGCCCACAAACCACCCATTCATTGTGCATAATCTGACCTTAATGAAATCAAGTTGGCGTTAGCCCCTAAGAATTTTGAGCTCAATTAGAACAAGGACTCCAAGAGGAGGCTAAATTTTAAATTAATCAAACTACTAGTGTCTAGGCAAATGGTTCAAAAGGTAAACGCCTAAAAAACGTGTGGTTATTCAATTAGTCACCGTACCCACGGAGAGACTCCCACCTTTCTTACACTTACATGGCTAGTGGTGTGATTAATTTCAAATTTGGTGGACCTTAAGGTGTATTTTGGAACAGTTAGGAGTTGTCTAGATTTTATTTAGGTTAACCGTAGAATTAAGACTTTTATTTATTTTATCTTATTTGTTTATATTTTTTTGTGTGTGACTTTCTTGGTTAGTTGTCTATTTGTTTTGTGATTTGTGGAAAGATGGATTCTTATTATATTGGAATAATAATTTTGCTTGAAATCAAGAACTCTATGGAAATTTTAATGCACACCAAGTAAATCAATTTTTTCAAACTTATGGAAATTCTTATCTAAGCTCATATCCATGTTCATATTCATATTCATATTCGGATCCAGAACTTCAATATCGACCCACAAGAATTTTCAAATGAAGAAGGGGAAAGATTCAACACCTTAGAGAAAAATATGGAAACTTTCATGCAAGACACAAATCATGCTATATCTCGTCTAGAAATTCAAATGAGTCGATTAGCCACCATAATAAATGAACAAGAGGTGGGTGAATTTTCTAGTAACTCTAAGGTTAATTTCGAAAATCTTGATGGTTGTGGAAATGCTGATGAAAACGAAAATTTTGTATTCAATTCTACACAGTTTGAGTCAAGTGAATTTGAGGAGTCTAAAAATTATTAGTCTATGCCTAAAATTGATCATGTCACATTTAATGAGTCGGTTGAAAAAGTCTATAAGCCTAAAACTCCATACCCTTAAATACATATTCATAAAAAGTCACTTATTGATTTTTTGGACCAACCCATTAAAATAAACATGATACAAGAGTTGTCTATGACCCAAGAAATAATTGAAAATAGACTCTTGATTGAAAAAGATCTAATTAATTTTTTCTTAAATCACCTTGACCAAAATTGGAATGAATCTGAATATTTAGATAAGGTCAATGAAATGCTGAGATCCACTACAAATAAGTCAACTAAAGTAGAACATGTAATTGAACCAATTCTTCCATCATTTAAGCATGTTAGTGAAAGTTTTCTTGAGGAAAATTTTAAACATAATTCTGATGAAAATTATGACTATTTTCAATTTCCTAGACCTCCTGAAAATCATGATAAGTTCACATTCACTTACCCATTTGTATCATTCATTTTTAGTCACATACTTTTTAGGATTTATGAAATTCGTAGGTATGTATATTTGTTTTTCTTCTCACCACATTTTCTTGAAGAACAAATGCCCCGCATACAAGGTATAATTCTTTCACATCTTTGTTCTCTTTTTTTCATTTGCATACATTGAGAACAATGCATGATTTAGGTATGGGGGAGTTTGTTTGTTTTATTGTAGTAGATTTTTTTTATAGGAAAATATAGTAAAAAAATAAAAAAAATAAAAAAAAATGAAATTTTTATTTGACTTTTTATGAGTTTGATAAATTCTAGTAAGTGTCTGTGGAGCAAAACTCATGAGTGAGATTGAAAGATTTAGAACTCTTGAATCTTCGATTAGATACTAAATCTTAGTTTGAAATACCATCTAGAATAAAAATTGATTTCACAAGCATTTTGCACTTCACGTTTGAAATAATTCTTAGTTGTGGGGTATAAACTATGATTCCAGTAATTTCAAAAAAAAAATGGAAAAGAAAAAAAGAAAAAAAGTTGAAAAAGAGAAAGAAATAAATAATTGCTTCAATGCCCATTGGACGAAATAACTGGGTATCCAAGCCTTATGAAGCATCGATATTCAAGCTAAAAAGTGCGATGGATAAAAGCAGCTTGACTAGTCTAGTTTTGTGGTCTGTGTTACTCGTGTTAATAAGCTATTAGGAGTGTCTCTACACCTAGTGCCCTAAAGCCTGCTGGTTTGGGAGTCATTGGTCAAATGTTCGCTAAATGGGTAACTCTAAAAAGCCTAAGAAAATGAGACATTGCACATGTCGAGAAAAAGATTCAAAAAAATGGAAAAAAAAAAAAGAAAAAGAAAGAAGAAGAATAAAAATGAGTTTGTTTGATTTTCATGGTAAAAATCCCTACAAAGAGTTACATCACATACATATGCATGCATCACATGAAATTAATTTAATGAAGGATGGTGTCTAGAATGAATATTAAATATTTTTAATAAGGTGAAAGTGTGATTTTGAATTTAATCTTTCTTATGTATAATGCCCGTGGATATTTAGAAGTTTTATTTCAATTTCATGACTTGTTGAACTCAATTTTTTTTTTAAATTTTGTGAATATATTCACTGCAAACCCTCACGAGACACAACTCGTCCACTTGGGATAATCTTGGGGTTTAAAGGCTTGTTGCACATGTTAAATGCAATCGTGTTTTCTACGAAAATGGGGTAGTATCATTTTTATTTTATTTTATTTTCTTTTTATTTTACTCGAGGACGAGCAAAAGTTAGGTATGGGGGTATTTGATAGACACGTAATTAATACATTTTAATATTCACATATTCATTATTTTATATTCTTATTTTATTTAATCAATAAATTTTATTTTGTTTTGTAGGAAATAACATTTATTTTTCTTAGAGAGCAAATAAAGGATTTATATCCAGCTCTTAAAGATAGAAAAGGACTCTTGGAGGATTGCTATATAGAGATTGAAGTCAAGAAGGAAAGAAGAGGAAAAAAAGAAACAAAAGTGTCCACGTTCAAGGAATCTAAATTAGGGAACAAATTTATTTTCCCTATAAATAGGCCTCTTGTTTTAGAGAGAAAGGAGATTAAGTATTATATTAGTTTAGGTTAGGAGTAGTTGTAGATAAAATTACTTCTTCATTGTATGTTCGTTAGAGAATCGTCAATAAAGGGAGTTTTGATTTATTTTTAAACTTATTCTCTTCTTTATTTTATTTACTTAATTTATTTTTCATGTCTAGCTAATTTTTTTATATCTAGGATGAAAATGAAATTAAATAATTATTCATGTTAATATTTTTCATCTCTTCTATTATTTATGCTTTTATGTTTAATTAATTTCACCTTCGTATTTTTTTATTGAAATACATTCGTTTTATAGTTCTTATGTAATTTTAAATTAATTAAGAGGCTTTGATAGATTATTGTTAAGATATGAGTTTTTCATAATCCATGCTTGCTCAAAGATGTTTTGATGGGTTATAGTTAATCTTTAAATTTTTATAGTCTATGCTTGCGCACGTTAATTGTAAAATTAATAAATTAAAGGGAAGGGAGATCAAAATCATAATTAATTTATAAAAATAGAAGAGATTGAATTATATGTTATGTTTGTTATTTAATGGATTCGGATTCCTAGATTGTTTCTTCATTATTAGTTTTTAAATTCTAGTTAATCAACTCTCAATCATTATTTCTAATTCGCCTAAAATAGATATTAAGGATATATTAAAATTAATCTAGTCTTTGTGAGATCGACCTGTACTTGCCAGTTCTTCAATTGACACTGTGCACTTGCAGTTACATATTTTTATCACATCAAGTTTTTTGCGCTGTTGCCGGGGACTAGACTTAATTTTATATTCCTTAATTTTTATTTTTTTGAGTTAGTTTTTTTTATAATATTTTTTTTTTCAGGATTATCGAAGCGGATCAATGGTGCGGAAAGGCAAGATTATTGATGCGCTATTCTTGGTATTTTGTATCTTAACTCAAAAAAAATTAAGTAGCTTAGTTTTTCTTTCTTTTTTTTAGTTAGAAAACTAATTGTCGCATTCATGCATTAACTCACGTAGAGCACATCCTGTTTAGGTTTTTATTTGTTTTATTTTTTGTCAAATATAAACTGTGGTGATTGCTGGAGGATTGAGGTACGTCAAAATTTCTCCTTCTTTCATAAATCACATAGTTTTAGGATATTTTATTTTTTTATAGTTTTTTTATATTTGTGCATTTTCATACATAATCTAACTTTAAGGGCAAAAACCTGTAACAAGATAAGGTGCAGATTTCATCACCCTTCCTTAGCCCACAAACCACCCATTCATTGTGCATAATCTGACCTTAATGAAATCAAGTTGGCGTTAGCCCCTAAGAATTTTGAGCTCAATTAGAACAAGGACTCCAAGAGGAGGCTAAATTTTAAATTAATCAAACTACTAGTGTCTAGGCAAATGGTTCAAAAGGTAAACGCCTAAAAAACGTGTGGTTATTCAATTAGTCACCGTATCCACGGAGAGACTCCCACCTTTCTTACACTTACATGGCTAGTGGTGTGATTAATTTCAAATTTGGTGGACCTTAAGGTGTATTTTGGAACAGTTAGGAGCTGTCTAGATTTTATTTAGGTTAACCGTAGAATTAAGACTTTTATTTATTTATCTTATTTGTTTATATTTTTTTTTGTGTGACTTTCTTGGTTAGTTGTCTATTTGTTTTGTGATTTGTGGAAAGATGGATTCTTATTATATTGGAATAATAATTTTGCTTGAAATCAAGAACTCTATGAAAATATTAATGCACACCAAGTAAATCAATTTTTTCAAACTTATGGAAATTCTTATCTAAGCTCATATCCATGTTCATATTCATATTCATATTCGGATCCAGAACTTCAATATCGACCCACAAGAATTTTCAAATGAAGAAGGGAAAAGATTCAACACCTTAGAGAAAAATATGGAAACTTTCATGCAAGACACAAATCATGCTATATCTCGTCTAGAAATTCAAATGAGTCGATTAGCCACCATAATAAATGAACAAGAGGTGGGTGAATTTTCTAGTAACTCTAAGGTTAATTTCGAAAATCTTGATGGTTGTGGAAATGCTGATGAAAACGAAAATTTTGTATTCAATTCTACACAGTTTGAGTCAAGTGAATTTGAGGAGTCTAAAAATTATGAGTCTATGCCTAAAATTGATCATGTCACATTTAATGAGTCGGTTGAAAAAGTCTATAAGCCTAAAACTCCATACCCTGAAATACATATTCATAAAAAGTCACTTATTGATTTTTTGGACCAACCCATTAAAATAAACATGATACAAGAGTTGTCTATGACCCAAGAAATAATTGAAAATAGACTCTTGATTGAAAAAGATCTAATTGATTTTTTCTTAAATCACCTTGAACAAAATTAAAATGAATTCGAATATTTAGATAAAGTCAATGAAATGCTGAGATCCACTCTAAATAAGTCAACTAAAGTAGAACATGTAATTGAACCAATTCTTCCATCATATGAACATGTTAGTGAAAGTTTTCTTAAGGAAAATTTTAAGCATAATTTTGATGAAAATTCTGGCTATTTTCAATTTCCTAGACCTTCTGAAAATCATGATAAGTTTACATTCACTTACCCAATTGTATCATTCATTTTTAATCATATACTTTTTAGGATTTATGAAATTCGTAGGTATGTACATTTATTTTCCTTCTCACCACATTTTCTTGAAGAACAAATGCCCCGCATACAAGGTATAATTCTTTCACATCTTTATTCTCTTTTCTTCATTTGTATACATTGAGGACAATGCATGCTTTAGGTATGGCGGAGTTTGTTTGTGTTATTGTATTAGATTTTTTATAGGAAAATACAGTAAAAAAAATGACAAAAATTGAAAATTTTGTTTGACTTTTTATGAGTTGGATGAATTCTAGTTAGTGTCTGTGGAGCAAAACTCATGAGTGAGATTGAAAGATTTAGAACTCTTGAGTCTTCAATTAGATACTAAATCTTGGTTTGAAATACCATCTGGAATAAAAATTGATTTCACAAGCATTATGCACTTCACGTTTGCACTAATTCTTAGTTGTGGGGTATAAACTATGATTCCAGTAATTTCAAAAAAAAATGGAAAAGAAAAAAAGAAAAAAAATTGAAAAAGAAAAAGAAATAAATAATTGCTTCAATGCCCATTAGACGAAATAACTGGGTATCCAAGCCTTATGAAGCATCGATATTCACGCTAAAAAGTGTTATGGATAAAAGCAGCTTGACTAGTCTAGTTTTGTGGCATTTGTTACTCGAGTTAATAAGCCCTTATGGGTGTCTCTACACCTAGTGCCCTAAAGCCTGCTGGTTTGGGAGTCATTGGTTAAACGCTCGCTAAATGGGTAACTCTAAAAAGTCTAAGAAAATGAGACATTGCACAAGTCGAGAAAAAGATTCAAAAAAAATGGAAAAAAAAAAAAGAAAAAGAAAGAAGAAGAATAAAAATGAGTTTGTTTGATTTTCATGGTAAAAATCCCTACAAAGAGTTACATCACATACATTTGCATGCATCAAATGGAATTAATTTAATGAAGGATGGTGTCTAGAATGAAGATTAAATATTTTTAATAAGGTGAAAGTGTGATTTTGAATTTAATCTTGCTTATGTATAATGCCCATGGATATTTATAAGTTTTATTTCAATTTCATGACTTGTTGAACTCAATTTGTTTTTTAAATTTTGTGGATATATTCACTGCAAACCCTCACGAGACACAACTCGTCAATTGGATAATCTTGGGGTTTAAAGGCTTGTTGCACATGCTAAGTGCAATCGTCTTTCTTACGAAAATAGGGTAGTATCATTTTTATTTTATTTTCTTTTCTTTTTATTTTACTCTAGGACGAGCAAAAGTTAGGTATGGGGGTATTTGATAGACACGTAATTAATACATTTTAATATTCACATATTCATTATTTTATATGCTTATTTTATTTAACTAATACATTTTATTTTGTTTTGTAGGAAATAACATTTATTTTTCTTGGAGAGCAAATAAAGGATTTATATCCAACTCTTAAAGATAGAAAATGACTCTTGGAGGATTGCTATATAGAGATTGAAGTCAAGAAAGAAAAAAGAGGATAAAAAAAACAAAAGTGTCCAAGTTCAAAGAATCTAAATTAGGACACAAATTTATTTTTCCTATAAATAGGTCTCTTGTTTTAGAGAGAAAGGAGATTAGGTATTATATTAGTTTAGGTTAGGAGTAGTTGTAGATGAAATTACTTCTTCATTGTATGTTCGTTAGAGAATCGTCAATAAAGGGAGTTTTTTATTTATTTTTAAACTTGTTCTCTTCTTTATTTTAGTTCCTTAATTTATTTTTCATATCTAGCTAATTCTTAATATCTAGGAGGAAGATGAAATTAAATAATTATTCATGTTAATATTTTTCATATCTTCTATTATTTATGCTTTTATATTTAATTAATTTCACCTTCATATTTCGTTATTGAAATACATTCGTTTTATAGTTCTTATGTAATTTTAAATTAAGTAAGAGGCTTTGATAGATTATTGTTAAGATATGAGTTTTTCATAATCCATGCTTGCTCAAAGAAGTTTTGATGGGTTATGGTTAATCTTTAAATTTTTATAGTCTATGCTTGCGCACGTTATTTGTAAAATTACTAAATTAAAGGAAAGTGAGATCAAAATCAGAATAAAGTTATAAAAATAGAAGAGATTGAATTATATGTTATGTTTATTATTTAATGGATTCGGATTCCTAGATTGTTTCCTCATTATTAGTTTTCAAATTCTAGTTAATCTACTCTCAATCATTATTTCTAATTCGCCTAAAATAGATATTAAGGATATATTAAAATTAATCTAGTCTTTGTGGGTTCGACCTGTACTTGCCAGTTCTTCAATTGACACTGTGCACTTGCAGTTACATATTTTTATCACATCAAGTTTTTGGCGCCATTGTCGGGGACTAGACTTAATTTTATATTCCTTAATTTTTATTTATTCGAGTTAGTTTTTTTTCTAATTTTTTTTTTCAGGATTATCGAAGCGGATCAATGATGCGGAAAGACAAGATTATTGATGCGCTATTCCTGGTATTTTGTATCTTAACTCAAAAAAAATTAAGTAGCTTAGTTTTTCTTTCTTTTTTTAGTTAGAAAACTAATTGTCGCATTCATGCATTAACTCACGTAGAGCACATCCTGTTTAGGTTTTTATGTGTTTTATTTTTTGTCAAATATAAACTGTGGTGATTGCTGGAGGATTGAGGTACGTCAAAATTTCTCCTTCTTTCATAAATCACATAGTTTTAGGATATTTTATTTTTTTATAGTTTTTTTATATTTGTGCATTTTCATACATAATCTAACTTTAAGGGCAAAAACCTGTAACAAGATAAGGTGCAGATTTCATCACCCTTCCTTAGCCCACAAACCACCCATTCATTGTGCATAATCTAACCTTAATGAAATCAAGTAGACGTTAGCTCCTAAGAATTTTGAGCTCAATTAGAACAAGGACTCCAAGAGGAGGGTAAATTTTAAATTAATCAAACTACTAGTGTCTAGGCAAGTGATTCAAAAGGTAAACGCCTAAAAAACGTGTGATTATTCAATTAGTCACTGTACCTATGGAAAGACTCCCACCTTTCTTACACTTACATGGCTAGTGGTGTGATTAATTTTAAATTTGGTGGACCTTCAGTTGTATCTTGGAACAGTTAGGAGTTGTCTAGATTTTATTTAGGTTAACCGTAGAATTAGGACTTTTATTTATTTTATCTTATTTGTTTTTTTTTTTTGTGACTTTCTTGGTTAGTTGTCTATTTGTTTTGTGATTTGTGGAAAGATGGATTCTTGTTATATTGGAATAATAATTTTGCTTGAAATCAAGAACTCTATGAAAATTTTAATGCACACCAAGTAAATCATTTTTTTCAAACTTATGAAAATTCTTATCTAAGCTCATATCCATGTTCATATTCATATTCGGATCCAGAACTTCAATATCGATCCACAAGAATTTTCAAATGAACAAGGGGAAAGATTCAACACCTTAGAGAAAACTATAGAAACTTTCATGCAAAACACAAATCTTGCTATATCTCGTCTAGAAATTCAAATGGGTCGATTAGCCACCATAATAAATGAACAAGGGGTGGGTGAATTTTCTAGTAACTCTGAAGTTAATTTTGAAAATATTGATGGTTGTAGAAATGATGATTAAAACAAAAATTTTGTATCAATTCTACACAGTTTGAGTCAAATGAATTTGAGGAGTCTAAAAATTATGAGTCTATGCCTAAAATTGATCATGTCACATTTAATGAGTCGGTTAAAAAAGTCTATAAGCCTAAAGCTCCATACCCTAAAAGTCATTTTCATAAAAAGTCACTTATTGATTTTTTGGACCAACCCATTAAAATAAACATGATACAAGACTTGTCTATGACCCAAAAATTAATTAAAAATAGACTCTTGATTGAAGAAGATCTTATTGATTTTTTCTTAAATCACCTTGACCAAAATTGGAATGAATCCGAATATTTAGATAAGGTCAATGAAATGCTGAGATCCACTACAAATAAGTCAACTAAAGTAGAACATGTAATTGAACAAATTCTTCCATCATTTGAACATGTTATTGAAAGTTTTCTTGAGGAAAATTTTAAGAATAATTCTGATTATTTTCAATTTCCTAGACCTCTTGAAAATCATGATAAGTTCACATTCACTTACCCATTTGTATCATTCATTTTTAGTCACATACTTTTTAGGATTTATGAAATTCGTAGGTATGCACATTTGTTTTTCTTCTCACCACATTTTCTTGAAAAACAAATGCCCCGCATACAAGGTATAATTCTTTCACATCTTTGTTCTCTTTTCTTCATTTGCATACATTGAGGACAATGCATGATTTAGGTATGGGGGAGTTTGTTTGTTTTATTGTATTAGATTTTTTTTATAGGAAAATATAGTAAAAAAACTAAAAAATGAAAAAAAATTGAAAATTTTGTTTGACTTTTTATGAGTTGGATGAATTCTAGTAAGTGTCAGTGAAGCAAAACTCATGAGTGAGATTGAAAGATTTAGAACTATTGAATCTTTGATTAGATACTAAATCTTAGTTTGAAATACCATCTAGAATAAAAATTGATTTCACAAGCATTTTGCACTTCACGTTTGCACTAATTCTTAGTTGTGGGGTATAAACTATGATTCCAGTAATTTCAAAAAAAAATAGAAAAGAAAAAAAGAAAAAAAGTTGAAAAAAAAAAAGAATTAAATAATTCAATGCCCATTGGACGAAATAACTGGATATCCAAGCCTTATGAAGCATCGATATTCACGCTGAAAAGTGTGATGAATAAAAGCAACTTGACTAGTCTAGTTTTGTGGCCTTTGTTACTCGAGTTAATAAGGGGTGTCTCTACACCTAGTGCCCTAAAGTCTGCTGGTTTGGGAGTCATTGGTCAAACGCTCGCTAAATGGGTAACTCTAAAAAGCCTAAGAAAATGAGACATTGCACAAGTCGAGAAAAAGATTAAAAAAAATGGAAAAAAAAAGAAAAAGAAAGAACAAAAATAAAAATGAGTTTGTTTGATTTTCATGGTAAAAATCTCTACAAAGAGTTACATCACATACATATTAATGCATCACATGGAATTAATTTAATGAAGGATGGTGTCTAGAATGAAGATTGAATATTTTTAATAAGGTGAAAGTGTGATTTTGAATTTAATCTTGCTTATATATAATGCCCATGGATATTTAGAAGTTTTATCTCAATTTCATGACTTGTTGAACTCAATTTTTTTTTAAATTTTGTGAATATATTCACTGCAAACCCTTACGAGACACAACTCGTCCACTTGGGATAATCTTGAAGTTTAAAGGCTTGTTGCACATGCTAAGTGCAATCGTGTTTCATACAAAAATGGGGTAGTATCATTTTTATTTTATTTTATTTTCTTTTTATTTTACTCGAGGACGAGCAAAAGTTAGGTATGGGGGTATTTGATAGACACGTAATTAATACATTTTAATATTCACATATTCATTATTTTATATGCTTTTTTTATTTAACCAATACATTTTTTTTTGTATGAAATAACATTTATTTTTCTTGGAGAGCAAATAAAGGATTTATATCCAGCTCTTGAAGATGGAAAAGGACTCTTGGAGGATTGCTATATAGAGATTGAAGTCAAGAAGGAAAGAAGAGGAAAAAAAGAAACAAAAGTGTCCAAGTTCAAGGAATCTAAATTAGGGCACAAATTTATATTCCCTATAAATAGTTCTCTTGTTTTAGAGAGAAAGGAGATTAGATATTATATTTGATAGTAGTGTGCATACAAGCCAATCATGTATGATGATAAAGCACGTACTTTGTAAACAATCTTATTTATTTATTAATAAAATATTCATTTATTAAAGGCATTTAATTATCTACATGGTGCTGTTTTTATAATATGTAAATAACCCATAGTTTTAAGCAATGCTTTTAGAATCATGATGATGATCATGCTAATGAGATCTAAATTCTTAAAAAGCTCTAAAACTAAAATAGTTCCCAATCGTGGGATTACTAAAAAGGGGATTAGTAAATCCGGATAGATTGGTACATATGTTACTTCCTCATTGAATGAGGATGATTGATCTCATGATCATTTGTGTGGAGACACTAAAGCAAGTATGTAGGTGCTTATTGGAGAATAAGTTCACTGAACGTGACTCGCTATGGAATACCTAATGGAGTTTTACTCGCCTGTCAATAGGAATTCCTAATGTGATAGTAGTACAAGTAATCCTTGGACTTGAGATCATTATAGTATCTTGTATGTAATGAATTATACTTTGACTTATTCCTTAAAGCTCTTTAGGGTATATAAAAGGGTATGCTTGGGTATAATGAGTTACATATGGAGACAATGAATGATCAATAAAGAATCTACCACCTCTAGTAAAGGAGGAGATATGTCCTATGTGATTCGTTAAATGACAACCCAGGATTCCTTGGCCAAGGTAAAATGAAATTAGAAATGAGTTTCTAATTTACATTATTTGGAGTTGTGCATTTTCTAATCGAAATACATATAATTAAATAAAATAAGACTTGACAGTAAATTCATGTCTTATATTTAATTGGGACATTGTATGGTGGAAGGATTGAATTGTATGGTAACTATTTACTCACAGGTTCTTTTATGATTAATGTTAAAATCTATATTATCTGGAAAGTCGTTGATCGCTAGGGAGGCTTATCCCTATTGTAGAATAAATATTATTTATTTAAATAGATTATTAGTTTAATTTATTTATTTAAATAAGATTAGAATTGTTCTAATTGATTTATTCACAACCGGTTTAATATGGAGAACCTAAAGGGTCACACCATAAAAGGAAGAATAATTATTTAAGAAGGTAATGGCATAATCGTAATAATGCATTAAGTGAAATTAATTTAATCTATGGTGATAGAATAAATTAAATAGCTTAATATTTATTATTTAATATTTTGGAAATATTAAATATAAATTAATAAGAGGAGTCTTATTAATATTATTATAATTATTATTATTTTAATTTCTAAAGGAGTTTAGTAATTAATTTAATATTAGTACTCTCATTTATTCCTAATAAGATTAGGAGACAAATTAATTAAATGAATTTAATTAATTATTTCCCATGTGGTGGGAAGCCTAAATTAATTAAAGGAGTTTAATTAATTAAAAGAAATCCCATGTCTAATAGGATTAGAAGGGTTGGCCAATATCTATATAAGAGGATTTTTATAATAGATATTACTTGATGCAATTTCAATTGTTGGAGAGTACTCCTTTTCTATAGAGGATAGAAAACTAAGCCAACCACCCTCCTTCTTGATAATTCATCTTCCTTGGTGGATCACCTCTAGAGGCCAAACACTTGGGTGGCTAACGTTGATCAAAGGAAGGAATCTAATCCAGAAATTCAAGGAGATCACGAAGAACAAGGACTTGAACTAGTACCTGTGGAAGCTTCGTTCTACAAGGGTATGATTCCATAACTTCTTATTTATCGTTTTAAATTAATAATTTGCATAAAGGATGATCCGGGTAATGGTTTTGTAGAAATTTTTTTAAAACTCTGATATACCATGCTTCCGCTAATATTTACAATTTGATTGCGTCACGATTTCGTACAAACCCAACAGTGGCATCAGAGCCAAACTTTTATGCAATTATTAATTTATTTTTGATTTCATATACATATGGGTATATATTTAAAATAATTTATTGGGCATAATTTTATTGTATAAAATTATTATTTTTTAAGAAAAAAAAATTACGTTTTTTTTTTTTTTTGGGACGAATCACAATTTTTTTTTTTGGGTGCTAATCTTGAATTCTGCAAAGAAAATGTGTTGTCTCTTTCTTACTCCAAAAAGAATGTGACCCATCAGGAAAGGACTCTTTTAATAAACCTGCAGGACTCTTTTAATAAAAGAAGGTGACTTCTTTTAAAAAAAATAAATATGATATATTTATATATTATATTCTAAATAATTTTATAATTAAAATAAAGAGTTTATTTTAATCTTGAAATTGGATTTCATGCAATTTAAAATTGCCCATTAAATGATACTCATATATATATGGAATGTTTTAATTCATGAGATGAATATTTATTTATTGATATATATGGTGATATGTATAATAATAAATGGGGATTGATTATGGACTATTTGACCAATGTGATTGGATTTTATTTTAGTTGAATGCTTGAATGAATGGGTTTTATTAAATGGGGTCTGTGTACCTCGTCTTCTCTAATTTTTTTTTTCGTGATGTAAATTTCTATCTCCCTCCTATGTACTTCCCCTTGACTGCTGATCAAGGTTTCTATTTAAATTAAATAGTTTAATGTAATAGAAATAGTTAGAATTATCTTGAAAAAATTGGAGACCAAGGAGCAAGGAGCGCGTGAAGACCCGTTTGTATGGAGCCCGGGTTTAAATGTAATAGTTATATTTAAATTTAAATTCTTGCACTCCTAGGTTTGACCTTTTGGTTCACTTGGTGGCTCTAGTGAACCAAACTAGAATAAAAGTCCATAATCAATCTGGGTAGAATATCGTATTCTATATTGCATGCTAAATATTATATATATTATATTTTATGCAAACATGCTTCGCATGTTTAATAAAATGACGCGTATTTTATATATATATGTGCATGCACGCTAAACAAGATGAGACAAATAATAACAAATCCCTCAAAGAAATAATATTAAGTCCGAAGCGTTCAAATGATATTTGGAATATCAAACGTCGCCTTCTAGAATGATAAATTAATAGAGTATTAAATATTTAATATGAGCTTGTTGTGCTATCCACAAGGCGAGTATTGCATATTTAAGATGTTAATTAATCACATTTGATGCTTATCAAGAAAATTGAACGATCTAGTCTTGTTGTGCTATCCACAAGGACGAACATTTTTCTTTTTTGAATTTATAGAAGTGCTAGGCTGGACTTAACTTAAATCGTTTTAGTTCGGATGTGCACACACTTGACCATTATGATTTAAGAGGCAAAATAAAAGGAGTTATATAGTGATGTAATTGACAAGAGTTGTCTACCTATTTATTTGTATATCGCTTGTTGTGCTATCCACAAGGTTATATACATTTGAAATGGGATCCTTATTCTCACTAGCAAATCTTTAATTAGATGTTGCCGAACTATATAAGTGAGGGTAATATAGTTTGATAAAAATAGTGGGAGATACCAATTTAAAATAAAGACCTAAATTTATTTTGGTATGCAAAATTAATAAAATGAATGTTTGCTAAAATGCTGTTTTTCACATGCAGAATTTTAAAAATGTCAAAATCACTAATTTCACTGCGAAACATACTTGATGCTAATAAGCTTACCGGGCCGAATTATACGGACTGGCTAAGAAATCTGAGAATAGTTCTCACTGCTGAAAAGATTTCTTATGTCCTAAACTCACCTGTCCCTAGAACTGTTCTAGAAACAGCCTCTGAGGAAGAGATTGCCACCATTGTAAAGTGGCAAGATGATGCATCTGTGGCTCAATGCATCATGCTCGCATCTATGAATAACGAGCTTCAGCGTCAGCACGAAAATATGGATGCTCCTACTATGTTGATTCACCTCAAGGAGTTGTATGGTGAACAAAGTAGGACTGCTAGATATGAGATATCTAAGGAGCTCTTCCGATCTCGGATGACCAAGGGCAAAGTGAACATAAAGGAACAAAAGAAATCTGATCCAGCTAGCAAAGGAATGTGCTTCCATTGCAACGAGCCGGGTCATTGGAAGAGGAACTGCAAGAAATTTCTGACAAAGAAGAAGCTTGGAGAAGCTTCGACTTCCAATCAAGGTTTGTTCATGATTGAAATTAATTTTTCAGCAAGTCAAAATTCTACTTGGGTATTGGATACCGGCTGTGGTTCTCACATATGTAATAATGTGAAGGGACTGGTCAGAAGTAGAAAGCTGAACAATGATGAGGTGATCCTACGAGTGGGGAATGGAGCAAAGGTTGCTGCATTAGCTGTAGGAACTTATTATTTAGCAATGCCTTCGGGCAAGTCCATTTATCTTAATAATTGTTATTATGTTCCGAATATTATTAAAAATATTATTTCAATTTCTGTATTGGATATGGAAGGATTTAACGTTGTTATAAAGAACAATAGTTGTTCTATTTATAAAGACGATATTTTATATGGTGTTGGAAATTTGCGAAATGGACTTTATACACTTGACTTACAAGAAAATAATTTTCAAATTGAACAAACTAAGAAAAGGAAAAGAGATGATATTAATTATACCTACATGTGGCACTGTAGACTCGGTCATATCAATGAAACAAGATTATCCAAGTTGCATAAAGATGGGCTCTTTGAGTTATCTAATTATGAATCATATCCAACTTGTGAATCTTGTCTCATGGGTAAAATGACTAAATCTCCTTTTAGTGGAAAAGGAGAAAGAGTTACAGAGTTGTTGGCATTGATTCACACAGACGTTTGTGGACCTATACAACAAGTGCACGGGGTGGGTATTCTTATTTTATTACTTTCACTGATGATCACTCAAGATTTGGATATGTGTATTTAATGAAATACAAATCAGAATCATTTGAAAAGTTCAAAGAGTTCAGAAGTGAAGTAGAGAAACAAACGGGCAAGAGTATTAAGATACTTCGATCAGATCGAGGTGGAGAATACTTAAGCAGTGAGTTTCTCAATTGTCTCAGAGAAAATGGTATAATCTCACAATGGACTCCTCCAGGTACACCACAGTTAAATGGAGTATCTGAAAGGAGAAATCGAACACTGTGGGACATGGTTCGATCTATGATGAGTTTTACCGACCTTCCAATTTCCTTCTGGGGATATGCCCTAGAAACGGCTGCATACCTACTTAACAAGGTACCTACCAAATCCGCCCCAAAGACTCCATATGAGATGTGGAAAGGGAGGAAACCAAATCTTAAGCATGTTAAGACTTGGGGTTGTCCAGCTTATGTCAAAAAGTTTGAAAATGATAAGCTACAGACTAAATCCGATAAGTGTAGATTTGTGGGATACCCTAAAGAAACCGTAGGGTATTATTTCTATCATCCAACTGATCAAAAGGTGTTTGTTGCGAAACATGCTACCTTCTTGGAGAAAGAGTTTATCCATGAAGGGGTCAGTGGGAGTAAGATATATCTTGAAGAAGTTCAAGAACCACAAGTTACCACGGACCAAAGTCAGGTACCTAACCAAGTAGAAGAACCTACTGTACCACACCATGTTCGTAAATCTGGAAGAGTACCGAAGATACCTGAGAGGTATGGATTCGTTATAGAGGATGACGATGAGGTACACATCATGAATGATGATGATCCATTGAATTACGAACATGCTATGAGTAATAAAGACTCAGGAAAATGGCTTGAAGCCATGAAATCTGAAATGGACTCCATGTATGAAAACAAAGTATGGTCTTTGGTTTCACCACCTGAAGGCATTAAGCCTATTGGGTGTAAATGGGTCTTTAAAAGAAAGACTGGAGCGGACGGCAAGGTAGTGACCTATAAGGCCCGACTGGTTGCAAAAGGTTTCAAACAAAGACAAGGAGTTGACTATGATGAAACCTTCTCACCAGTAGCCATGCTCAAGTCCATTCGGATTTTGCTTGCGATTGCAGCTTACAACGACTATGAGATCTGGCAGATGGACGTGAAAACGGCCTTCCTCAATGGGAAACTTGAGGAGGATGTGTATATGACACAGCCAGAGGGATTTGTTTCAAAGGTTGGAACAAATCAAGTCTGTAAGCTGCAACGATCCATTTATGGATTGAAGCAAGCTTCTCGTAGATGGAACATTCATTTTGATGAGACAATCAAATAGTTTGATTTTATCAAAAATGACGATGAACCATGTGTGTACAAGAAGGTTAGTGGGAGCACAGTTTTATTCCTTGTATTATATGTTGATGATATATTACTGATAGGGAATGACATTCCTATGCTACAATCGATTAAAATCTGGTTATCTAAACACTTCTCCATGAAGGACTTGGGAAAAGCATCCTATATTTTGGGGATAAAAATCTATAGAGATAGATCTAAAAGGATGCTTGGTTTATCCCAAGGAACGTACATTGATGCAATGCTAAAGAGGTTTAGCATGGAAGATTCCAAAAGAGGTCTCATGCCGATGAGCCATGGAATACATCTCTCCAAGAAACAGGCCCCAAAGACACCTGAGGAGAGAGATCGTATGAGTAAGATCCCTTATGCTTCTGCAATAGGATCTATCATGTACGGTATGATATGTACTAGACCGGATGTTGCTCATGCACTTAGTGTAATGAGCAGATACCAGTCAAACCCTGGAGAAGAGCACTGGAAGGCAGTGAAGAATATCCTAAAGTACTTGAGAAGGACTAAAGATATTTTTCTTGTCTACGGTGGGTCTGAATTAAAACTCGAGGGCTTCACAGACTCAAGTTTTCAAACGGACCAAGATGACAGTAAATCTGTTTCGGGGTATGTTTTTACCTTGAACGGAGGCGCAGTAAGTTGGAAGAGTTCCAAGCAGCAAACAGTTGCTGATTCAGTGACAGAGGCAGAGTATATAGCTGCAAGTGAAGCTGCAAAGGAAGCTGTTTGGATGAAGAAGTTCATAACTGAACTTGGTGTGGTTCCTAGCATTGGAGAAGCAGTTCCCATTTACTGTGACAACACAGGAGCAGTTGCACAGGCTAAGGAACCGAGGTCTCATCGGAAATCTAAACACGTGTTGCGGCGATTTCATTTAATCAGGGAGATCATTGAAAGAGGAGACGTCACCTTGGAGCGTGTAGACACTCAAGACAACATTGCAGATCCATTTACTAAAGCTTTAACACAACAGCAGTTTGATCGTCACTTAGAGAAGATGGGTATGAGATACCATGGCGATTGGCTTTAGTGCAAGTGGGAGATTGATAGTAGTGTGCATACAAGCCAATCATGTATGATGATAAAGCACGTACTTTGTAAACAATCTTATTTATTTATTAATAAAATATTCATTTATTAAAGGCATTTAATTATCTACATGGTGCTGTTTTTATAATATGTAAATAACCCATAGTTTTAAGCAATGCTTTTAGAATCATAATGATGATCATGCTAATGAGATCTAAATTCTTAGAAAGATCTAAAACTAAAATAGTTCCCAATCGTGGGATTACTAAAAAGGGGATTAGTAAATCCGGATAGATTGGTACATATGTTACTTGCTCATTGGATGAGGATGATTGATCTCATGATCATTTGTGTGGAGACACTAAAGCAAGTATGTAGGTGCTTATTGGAGAATAAGTTCACTGAACGTGACTCGCTATGGAATACCTAATGGAGTTTTACTCGCCTGTCAATAGGAATTCCTAATGTGATAGTAGTACAAGTGATCCTTGGACTTGAGATCATCATAGTATCTTGTTTGTAATGAATTATACTTTGACTTATTCCTTAAAGCCCTTTAGGGTATATAAAAGGGTATGCTTGGGTATAATGAGTTACATATGGAGACAATGAATGATCAATAAAGAATCTACCACCTCTAGTAAAGGAGGAGATATGTCCTATGTGATTCGTTAAATGACAACCCAGGAATCCTTGGCCAAGGTAAAATGAAATTAGAAAGGAGTTTCTAATTTACATTATTTGGAGTTGTGCATTTTCTAATCGAAATACATATAATTAAATAAAATAAGACTTGACAGTAAATTCATGTCTTATATTTAATTGGGACATTTTGTGGTGGAAGGATTGAATTGTATGGTAACTATTTACTCACAGGTTCTTTTATGATTAATGTTGGAAAGTCGTTGATCGCTAGGGAGGCTTATCCCTATTGTAGAATAAATATTATTTATTTAAATAGATTATTAGTTTAATTTATTTATTTAAATAAGATTAGAATTGTTCTAATTGATTTATTCACAACCGGTTTAATATGGAGAACCTAAAGGGTCACACCATAAAAGGAAGAATAATTATTTAAGAAGGTAATGGCATAATCGTAATAATGCATTAAGTGAAATTAATTTAATCTATGGTGATAGAATAAATTAAATAGCTTAATATTTATTATTTAATATTTTGGAAATATTAAATATAAATTAATAAGAGGAGTCTTATTAATATTATTATAATTATTATTATTTTAATTTCTAAAGGAGTTTAGTAATTAATTTAATATTAGTACTCTCATTTATTCCTAATAAGA
This sequence comes from Panax stipuleanatus, assembly GCA_020205555.1. Classification (NCBI taxonomy): domain Eukaryota; kingdom Viridiplantae; phylum Streptophyta; class Magnoliopsida; order Apiales; family Araliaceae; genus Panax; species Panax stipuleanatus. Next base: position 114,754,672 of record CM035121.1, on the reverse strand, counting down.
TTAGGATAGGAGATAAATTAATTAAATGAATTTAATTAATTATTTCCCATGTGGTGGGAAGCCTAAATTAATTAAAGGAGTTTAATTAATTAAAAGAAATCCCATGTCTAATAGGATTAGAAGGGTTGACCAATATCTATATAATAGGATTCTTATAATAGATATTACTTGATGCAATTCCAATTATTGGAGAGTACTCCTTTTCTATAGAGGATAGAAAACTAAGCCAACCACCCTCCTTCTTGATAATTCATCTTCCTTGGTGGATCACCTCTAGAGGCCAAACACTTGGGTGGCTAACGTTGATCAAAGGAAGGAATCTAATCCAGAAATTCAAGGAGATCATGAAGAACAAGGAGTTGAACTAGTACCTGTGGAAGCTTCGTTCTACAAGGGTATGATTCCATAACTTCTTATTTATCGTTTTAAATTAATAATTTGCATAAAGGATGATCCGGGTAATGGTTTTGTAGAAATTTTTTTAAAACTCTGATATACCATGCTTCCGCTAATATTTGCAATTTGATTGCGTCACGATTTCGTACAAACCCAACAATATTAGTTTAGGTTAGGAGTAATTGTAGATGAAATTACTTCTTCATTGTATGTTTGTTAGAGAATCGTCAATAAATGGAGTTTTTTTATTTATTTTTAAACTTATTCTATTCTTTATTTTAGTTACTTAATTTATTTTTCATGTCTAGCTAATTCTTAATATCTAGGAGGAAGATGAAATTAAATAATTATTCATGTTAATATTTTTCATATCTTCTATTATTTATGCTTTTATATTTAATTAATTTCACCTTCATATTTCGTTATTGAAATACATTCGTTTTATAGTTCTTATGTAATTTTAAATTAAGTAAGAGGCTTTGATAGATTATTGTTAAGATATGAGTTTTTCATAATCCATGCTTGCTCAAAGAAGTTTTGATGGGTTATGGTTAATCTTTAAATTTTTATAGTCTATGCTTGTGCACGTTAATTGTAAAATTACTAAATTAAAGGGAAGTGAGATCAAAATCAGAATTAAGTTATAAAAATAGAAGAGATTGAATTATATGTTATGTTTATTATTTAATGGATTCGGATTCCTAGATTGTTTCCTCATTATTAGTTTTTAATTCTAGTTAATCAACTCTCAATCATTATTTCTAATTCGCCTAAAATAGATATTAAGGATATATTAAAATTAATCTAGTCTTTGTGGGTTCGACCTATACTTGCCAGTTCTTCAATTGACACTGTGCACTTGCAGTTACATATTTTTATCACATCAAGTTTTTGGCGTCGTTGCCGCGGACTAGACTTAATTTAATATTTCTTAATTTTTATTTATTCGAGTTAGTTTTTTTTTCTAATATATTTTTTTTTTCAGGATTATCGAAGCGGATCAATGGTGCGGAAAGGCAAGATTATTGATGCGGTATTCCTAGTATTTTGTATCTTAACTCAAAAAAAATTAAGTAGCTTAGTTTTTCTTTTCTTTATTTAGTTAGAAAACTAATTGTCGCATTCATGCATTAACTCACGTAGAGCACATCCTGTTTAGGTTTTTATTTGTTTTATTTTTTGTCAAATATCAACTGTGGTGATTGCTAGAGGATTGAGGTACGTCAAAATTTCTCCTTCTTTCATAAATCACATAGTTTTAGGATATTTTATTTATTTATAATTTTTTTTATATTTGTGCATTTTCATACATAATCTAACTTTAAGGGCAAAAACCTGTAACAAGATAAGGTGCAGATTTCATCACCCTTCCTTAGCCCACAAATCACCCATTCATTGTGCATAATCTGACCTTAATAAAATCAAGTAGACGTTAGCCCCTAGGAGTTTTGAGCTCAATTAGGATAAGGACTCCAAGAGGAGGGTAAATTTAAAATTAATCAAACTACTAGTGTCTAGGCAAGTGGTTCAAAAGATAAACGCCTAAAAAATGTGTGGTTATTCAATTAGTCACCGTACCCACGGTGAAACTCCCACCTTTCTTACACTTACCTGGCTAGTGGTGTGATTAATTTTAAATTTGGTGGACCTTAAGGTGTATCTTGGAACAGTTAGGAGTTGTCTAGATTTTATTTAGGTTAACCGTAGAATTAGGACTTTTATTTATTTTATCTTATTTGTTTATATTTTTTTTGTGACTTTCTTGGTTAGTTGTCTATTTGTTTTGTGATTTGTGGAAACATAGATTCTTATTATAGTTGGAATAATAATTTTGCTTGAAATCAAGAACTCTATGGAAATTTTAATGCACACCAAGTAAATAAATTTTTTCCAACTTATGAAAATTCTTATCTAAGCTCATATCCATGTTTATATTCTTATTCATATTCGGATCCAGAACTTCAATATCGATCGACAAGAATTTTCAAATGAAGAAGATGAAAGATTCAACACCTTAGAGAAAACTATGGAAACTTTCATGCAAAACACAAATCATGCTATATCTCGTCTAGAAATTCAAATGAGTCGATTAGCCACCATAATAAATGAACAAGAGGTGGGTGAATTTTCTAGTAACTCTGAGGTTAATTTTGAAAATCTTGATGGTTGTGGAAATGCTGATGAAAACAAAAATTTTGTATTCAATTCTACACAGTTTGAGTCAAGTGAATTTGAGGAGTCTAAAAATTATGAGTCTATGCCTAAAATTGATCATGTCACATTTAATGAGTCGGTTGGAAAAGCCTATAAGCCTAAAGTTCCATACCCTGAAAGACATATTCATAAAAAGTCACTTACGGATTTTTTGGACCAACCCATTAAAATAAACATGATACAAGAGTTGTCTATAACCCAAGAAATAATTGAAAATAGACTCTTGATTGAAAAAGATCTAATTGATTTTTTCTTAAATCACCTTGACCAAAATTGGAATGAATCCGAATATTTAGATAAGGTCAATGAAATGCTGAGATCCACTACAAATAAGTCAACTAAAGTAGAACATGTAATTGAACAAATTCTTCCATCATTTGAACATGTTATTGAAACTTTTCTTGAGGAAAATTTTAAGAATAATACTAATTATTTTCAATTTCCTAGACCTCTTGAAAATCATGATAAGTTCACATTCACTTACCCATTTGTATCATTCATTTTTAGTCACATACTTTTTAGGATTTATGAAATTCGTAGGTATGCACATTTGTTTTTCTTCTCACCACATTTTCTTGAAAAACAAATGCCCCGCATACAAGGTATAATTCTTTCACATCTTTGTTCTCTTTTCTTCATTTGCATACATTGAGGACAATGCATGATTTAGGTATGGGGGAGTTTGTTTGTTTTATTGTATTAGATTTTTTTTATAGGAAAATATAGTAAAAAAACAAAAAAATGAAAAAAAAATTGAAAATTTTATTTGACTTTTTATGAGTTGGATGAATTCTAGTAAGTGTCAGTGAAGCAAAACTCATGAGTGAGATTGAAAGATTTAGAACATTGAATCTTCGATTAGATACTAAATCTTAGTTTGAAATACCATCTAGAATAAAAATTGATTTCACAAGCATTTTGCACTTCACGTTTGCACTAATTCTTAGTTGTGGGGTATAAACTATGATTCCAGTAATTTCAAAAAAAAATGGAAAAGAAAAAAAGAAAAAAAGTTGAAAAAGAAAAAGAAATAAATAATTGCTTCATGCCCATTGGACGAAATAACTGGGTATCCAAGCCTTATGAAACATCGAGATTCACGCTGAAAAGTGTGATGGATAAAAGCTGTAACGACCCCAAAATTCATACAATACAACTCTCGACATTGGTCGTTAAAAATACATCCTTATTCAGACTTTACATCATTAATCAATGATACAATCACTAAAAATATGGAAATTTTAAAACTTTTATATTATTCCTTCTTTATTTTCTTGAATCTCAACCTTTATCATTACATAACTTTGATTCAACTTCATTTCATGAATCGCTTTGTCAGAGTTATTATAAACTAAAACTTAGAACCACGTTCAATAACGCTTATACATCGGGTATAATTTAAACTTTACAACTCAACATCTGTTAACCATCATACATTATCAAATACATTATCTGAAACATTAAACATGGTCCAAAATAATAACAATTCAGTCAAAGTATATAAATCTTCATGCATTACATCTGATTCATTTCTTTCAAGTAGCACGTAGTGTTACCTTGAATCCTTAACCTGCAAAAGTGATTATTTGCAAGAATGAGCTCGACAGCTCAGCAAGATCTAACAGCTTTCATGCATCACATAACACATAAATACATGCTCAACATACATCTCATAATAATTAAAGTAACATGGCATACATGCTTTACTTCACATAACAAATATAAAGATTGAGTTCCTTACTCAATCAACATTCTTTAATCAATCAATGTAGTCATAAATTGACTTTAACATTTCGTGCTTACAACATATAGACAACATATCATGCTCTTTATAAAATAATTTAAAACAGTTCATCATCAAGTACACATAGAAAATAGGAACTAAAAGACTTGCCTTGATCGTTGTTTACCAATAACAGTTTAACAGCTTACAGATATCTGCACTTCACGTGCCCTACACAATTATATAATCATGCATATCCACTATTAGTAACATAGTAAAGCATATTAGTCGTAATTTAAACTTTACTCTACATCTCATAACCCTTCTTATTATCAACACACAATGTTCAATTTGATTGTGTTAACTATCGACTTATATTTCACTATATTTCTTTTTCGTAATATTCAAAATTCATTCAAGTGTTTAAGTCTTGCTAGGACTACTTATTGGTTTTATACTAACCCCATTTCATATCTTATAATGTTCATTTCATTTGACTTAAAACACTTTTTACATTCATTAATACTTGTCACGGCGTTTCGGCATTCATTCGTCACCCTCCCGAATTGTCTCTCTTGTGCATGCTTAGTGTGCTTATGCAACTAATCTAATACATCATTTATTAATTTTAGGCATAATTATTTTTACTAACATTCATGTTTTATAACTTAGGACAACATCTTTTAGCGTCCGAAGCACTACACTTGCATACGTGCCTGCCCGACGCCCTCCGATTGCCTCTGAATACACATCAGTCCCACAAATGACCATTTTGACCCTTGCTACTTACCTCAAATTGAAAAACTTAAAGAATAAAAGTTGTAGGTCTACTCGTGCACATTCCGAATCATCTTGAATCTTCTCAATCGGAGTTCGTATGAAATCGTTATGGCTGTTTTACCACAGCAGGTCAAAACAGTATTTGTTCTTTTTTTTTTCTGACCATGACTGGCGCAGCTGCGCCCCAAATGGCCTTGGGGGCTGCGCAGCTGCGCCACAAGGTCCGGAGGGAGGTTCCAGGCTTGGTTCCTCGCGAATTTCTAACCCTTTCCTCCTTCTAATCTTCATAAATCAAGCTATGCACATCCGATTGAGTCCGTTTTCGACTCTATGGATTCGTAATTCATAGAACTACACATCTACATGATAATTATAACACTTCAAAAATATTAACAATTCATTACAAGGGTTCCAATTTAGTGTTCATGCTATTTTTTTTATGTTTTACACATATTTAGCAAATTCATTCACCACAGATTCAATTCCTAACCAAATCAATCCGTTTAAACTTCGTTGTTTTTATTTTTCAACACACTAACAACACCTCTTATCAAATTCATAGTCTATCCATGAACTAACCCTCAATGTTTGACTCCAACTAAGCCATAACATACATATTTCATCAATAACTCAATTTCCTCTTCTTTATCATATTTTTCATGATTTTGATAACCCAAAACCAATTATAGATTACACATAAGGGGTTATTCATACCCATAAATATATCAAAAAATTCATCATCAAAACTCAATTACAGTGAAGTAATTTTAAGTAAAACACAATTAGAGTTTAAAACTAGATTATTACCTTTGATTAGTTAAAAAACTCAAATAATCTTCTTGTTTTTTTTCTTTAATTCTCCATCCTTCACATATAACTTCTTCTTCTCTTCCTCTTTTCTCCTCTGTTTTTTAACTCTTAGCCTTAGGAATATAGCGTAAACATATCAGAAGCTTAACTTAGACGTGGCTTGGCCAGTTACCAATACAAAGAGTCACGACAGTTGCAAATACAAAGGGCCTCTAAACCATGTTTGGCTAGAACCCAAACAACCTCTTACTATTTTATTTTAATAGTCCCCCTTATCATATGGTTCACAAATGTCACACTCCGTTTAATCAAATTCTAATATTTTAAATTGAATTAAATTAAACTTAAATCTTTAAGAAAAATATTGATCTTATCAGTCAAATTATAATTTCTATTCAACCATTATAATTATAACTTTATTTAACAAATTCTCACTTCTCTAATAAATAATTAAATTAGAGTATTTTTATTCCATTAGCATAATAAAATACGCACTGATTACAAAATCATTTCACATTATTTTATTCTATATTCTCATACTTGAATAAATTATTCCATAATAATTTTCATCGAATATTTATCTTACTCCATAAATATTTCAATTAAAATATTTATTTTATTTGATAAATATTTTAATTATTTACGAACCTCACAATCGTAACATATTAACATATTACATTTATATGTAACATACATTACTCTCTCATTTTATTAAAACACGTCATAATAAGAATTTTATTCATTAAATTTTTATTTTAATTTTTTTACATTAATTCACTATTTTAATTAAGTGAATTACTCACATTCTTTATGAAATTTAATTCATAATAGATTCATTACCACAAGGTATAATATATATATATATATATATATATATATATATATATATCTCCTATACTCACAACAAATCATATATTTCACAATATATAACACATATATACACATATCCAAACTCAAAACATCTCGTAATAAAAAATTTATTTATTAAATTCTTATTTTAATTACTTTCAAAAATTCGAGTTGTCACAAAAGTAGCTTGACTAGTCTAGTTTTGTGGCTTTTGTTACTTGAGTTAATAAGCCCTTAGGGGTATCTCTACACCTAGTGCCCTAAAACTTGCTGGTTTGGGAGTCATTGGTTAAACGCTCGCTAAATGAGTAACTCTGAAAAGCCTAAGAAAATGAGACATTGCACAAGTCGAGAAAAAGATTCAAAAAAAATGGAAAAAAAAAAGAAAAAGAAAGAAGAAGAATAAAAATGAGTTTGTTTGATTTTCATGGTAAAAATCCCTACAAAGAGTTACATCACATACATATGCATGCATCACATAGAATTAATTTAATGAAGGATGGTGTCTAGAATGAAGATTGAATATTTTTGATAAGGTGAAAGTGTGATTTTGAATTTAATCTTGCTTATGTATAATGCCCATGGATATTTAGAAGTTTTATTTCAATTTCATGACTTGTTGAACTCAATTTTTTTTTGAAAGTTGTGGATATATTCACTGCAAACCCTCACGAGACACAACTTGTCCACTTGGGATAATCTTGGGGTTTAAAGACTTGTTGCACATGCTAAGTGCAATCGTGTTTCCTACGAAAATGGGGTAGTATCATTTTTATTTTATTTTATTTTCTTTTTATTGTACTCGAGGACGAGCAAAAGCTAGGTATGGGGGTATTTGATAGACACGTAATTAATACATTTTAATATTCACATATTCATTATTTTATATGCTTATTTTATTTAACTAATACATTTTATTTTATTTTGTAGGAAATAATATTTATTTTTCTTGGAGAGCAAATAAAGGATTTATATCCAGCTCTTAAAGATAGAAAAGGACTCTTGGAGGATTGCCATATAGAGATTGAAGTCAAGAAGGAAAGTTGAGGAAAAAAAGAAACAAAAATGTCCAAGTTCAAGGAATCTAAATTAGGGCACAAATTTATATTTTCTATAAATAGGTCTCTTGTTTTAGAGAGAAAGGAGATTGAGTATTATATTAGTTTAGGTTAGGAGTAGTTGTAGATGAAATTACTTTTTCATTGTATGTTCGTTAGAGAATCGTCAATAAAGGGAGTTTTTTTTAATCTTATTCTCTTCTTTATTTTAGTTAGTTAATTTATTTTTCATGTCTAGCTAATTTTTTTATATCTTGGATGAAGATTAAATTAAATAATTATTCATGTTAATATTTTTCATCTCTTCTATTATTTATGCTTTTATGTTTAATTGATTTCACCTTCATATTTTGTAATTGAAATACATTCGTTTTATAGTTCTTATGTAATTTTAAATTAATTAAGAGGTTTTGATAGATTATTGTTAAGATATGAGTTTTTCATAATCCATACTTGCTCAAAGATATTTTGATGGGTTATAGTTAATCCTTAATATTTAATAGTCTATGCTTGCGCACGTTAATTGTAAAATTACTAAATTAAAGGGAAAAGAGATCAAAATCATAATTAAGTTATAAAAATAGAAGAGATTGAATTATACGTTATGTTTATTATTTAATAGATTCGGATTCCTAGATTGTTTTCTCATATTATTAGTTTTCATATTCTAGTTAATCAACTCTCAATCTTTATTTCTAATTCGCCTAAAATAGATATTAAGGATATATTAAAATTAATCTAGTCTTTGTGGATTCGACCTGTACTTGCCAGTTCTTCAATTGACACTGTGCACTTGCAGTTGCATATATTTATCAAATCAGTCTCTAATTCTTCAAGATAATTCTAACTAATTCTATTACATAAACTATTTTAAAATTAAATATAAACCTTGATCAGCAGTCAAGGAGAAGTACATAGGAGGGAGATAGAATTTACATCAAAAAAATTAGAGAAGACGAGGTACGCAAACCACATTTAATAAAACTCATACATTCAAGCATCTAACTAAAATAAATCCAATCACATTGGTCAATAGTCTCATAATCAATCACATTTATTATCATACATATCACCATTAGCATTAATAAATAAACATTCATCTCATGAATCAAAAACATTCCATATATATATATGAGTATCATTTATTGGGCAATTTTAAGTTGCCTGAAATTCAATTTCAAGAATAAAATAAACTTTATATTTTAATTATAAATTTATTAAGAATATTATATATATATATATATATATATAATATAAACATGTATATATATATATATATGTATATATATACGGTCCGGATCTTAGGCTCACCCTTTATCTAACATACCTTGCTCACCCCTCTTTAGCGACGGACTGGGCGACGGTTCGGTCCGTCGTTATATATATAACCGTCGTCTATATGTTGTCCGTTGCTAAAAGCTAAGACGATCGTTGTATATATAGCGATGGACCGAACCGTAACCCGGTTCGTCGCTAAAGGGGGGTGAGCAAGGTATGTTGGATAAAGGGTGAGCTTAACATCCGAACCGTATATATATAATACCAATCAGGATGGTGAAAACACGTTATTAACTATTATATATATATATATATGTAATATACTAATTAACTGTTAACTATATATATATATATGATATACCGAAGTCCACTTATGTGAATTACAGGTCTCACTTTTGAAAAACAAAATCTCCTGGGTCACTTTGATTCACATTAACTTTCAGGTCACCATATATATATATATATATATATATATATATATATATAACATAACTTAATAACCTACTAGAAGATCCACGACTTTTTTTAAAAACAATAATTTCATACAACTAATTATGCCCAATAAATTATTCTAAATACATACCCATACATATATGGAATCAAAACAATTAATAATTGCATAAAAGTTTGGCTCTGATGCCACTGTTAGGTTTGTAAGAAATCATGGCGCAATCAAATTGCAAAATTAGCGGAAGCATGGTAAAAGAAGAGTTTAAAATTTTCTACAAACCAATTACCCGGATCATCCTTTATGCAAATTATTAATTTAAAATGATAAATAAGAAGTTATGGAATCATACCCTTGTAGAACTAAGCTTCCACATGTACGAGTTCAACTCCTTGTTCTTTGTGATCTCCTTGAATTTTCGAGATTGATTCCTTCCTTTGATCAACGTTAGCTACCCAAGTGTTTGGCCTTTAGAGGTGATCACCAAGGAAGATGAATTGTTCAAGAAGGAGGGTGGTTGGCTAAACCCTAGTTTTTTATTCTCTATACAGAAGGAGTACTCTCCAACAATTGAAATTGCATTAACTGATATCTAATATAAGACTCATCTTATATTGATATTCGTCAACCCTTCTAATCCTATTAGACACAAGGTTTCATTTAATTAATTAAATTCCTTTAATTAATTAGGCTTTCCAACATATTGGGATTAATTAACTACTTTAATTAATTTACCTCCTAATCTCATTAGGAATAAAGGAGAGTACTAATATTAAATTAATTCTTAAACTCCTTTAGAAATTAAAATAATAATAATTGTAATAATATTAATAAGACTTCTCTTATTAATTTATATTTAATATTTCCAAAATATTAAATAATAAATATTAAGTTATTTAATTTATTCTATCACCATAGATTAAATTAATTTCACTTAATATATTATTACGATTATGCCATTACCTTCTTAAATAATTATTTTTTCTTTTATGGTGTGACCCTTTAAGTTCTCCATATTAAACCGGTTGTGAATAAATTAATTAGAACAATTCTAATCTTATTTAAATAAATAAATTAAACTAATAATATATTTAAATAAATAATATTTATTCTACAATAGGGATAAGCCTCCCTAGCGTTCAAGGACTTTCCAGATAATATAGATTTCAACATTAATCATAAAAGAACATGTGAGTAAATAGTTACCATACAATTCAATCCTTTCACCATACAATGTCCCAATTAAATATAAGACATAGAATTACTGTCAAGTCTTATTTTATTTAATTATATGTATTTCGATCAGAAAATGCACAACTCCAAATGATAAAAATTAGAAACTCCTTTCTAATTTCATTCTGTCTTGGCCAAGGACTACTGGGTTGTCATTTAACGAATCACATAGGATATATCTCTTCTTTTACTAGAAGTGATGGATTCTTTATTGATCATTCATTATCTCCATATATAACATATTACAACCAAGCATACCTTTGATATACCCAAAGGGTCTTAAGGAATAAGTCAAAGTATAATTCATTACACACAAGAAACTATGATGATCTCAAGTCTGAGGATTACTTGTACTTCTATTACATTAGGAATTTCTATTGACATGCAAGTAAAACTCCATTAGGTATTCCTTAGTGAGTCACGTTCAGTGTACTTATTCTCCAATAAGCACCTACATACTTGCTTTAGTGTCTCCACGCAAATGATCATGAGATCAATCATCTTCATCCAATGAGCAAGCAACATATGTACCAATCTATCCGGATTCACTAATCCCCTTTTTAGTAATCCAACGATTTAGAACTATTTTAGTTTTAAGCTTTCTAAGAATTTAGATCTCATTAGCATGATCAACATCATGATTCTAAAAGCATTACTTAAAACTATGGGTTATTTATATATTATAAAAACAACATCATGTAGATAATTAAATGCCTTTAATAGATGAATAATTTTATTAATATATAAATAAGATCGTTAACAAAGTATATGATTTATCATCATACATGATTGGCTTGTATGCATACTACTTTCAGAAAGTTAGGCAAATGGAGGACGTTATCCGGTCTATAAAAGGGACAGGATCCCACGGGAGCTTGAATTATTCGGATCTATGTATTTTCCCAAAAGCGAGATACCCGGATAAGTTTCATGTCCCAGAGTTTGAGAAATACAATGGATTGGGTGATCCATATATTCACTTAAAAGTCTACATAGGTGAACTTGGAATTTACGCCGATGATGAGAACATTAGAATGCATTTATTCCAGGAAAGTCTTACCGATGAAGCCCAAACTTTGTATGCCCGAATTGATAATTCCAAAGTCCGAGGTTGGGAGGATTTAGCCAACGCTTTCCTCAACCAGTATATTTTCCAATCCCAGATGGCACCTGATCGCTACTAGGTTAACAAAGTCAAGAAACTGAGCAAATAGTAGTTCAGAGAATATGTGCAGCGATGGAGACGAATGATAGCCCATGTTAATCCACCGATGGATGAAAGTGAGATCGTGAAAACTTTCATTGACATACAAAAAGCCCTTTTCTATAAGAGAGTCCTTGCCGGGTTAGGCAAATATTTCTCTGAAATGATCAAATAGGGAGAAATGGCTGAAATGGGTTTGAAGTCCAGTAAAATCAAAGATCTCACTTCTTTAGAGGCCGTAGAAAAGCACATACAGTCAGGAAACTATGCTAGCGCTCCCAAAAGAGTATCTAAAAGGAAGGAAGAAGATGTCTCTTTGATATTGCAAGGACAAGCCGCCAATAGAGCCCCAATCCGCCTATCTAGAAAAAGAACACTCATCCTGTGAATTCCCAAAATACTACAGCATTAAAGGTTTGGGAGAACAAGTGAAGAAGGATTTTTACTCCTTTAAGGAACCCTTTGGAGAATATATTGGCACTATTGATTGCCCAGAAAAAGATCGTTGAGCTTGCTCCACCTTATAATCCAAATGGAAGGCAATTTGATCCCAGCAAGAAATACGCTTACCATTCCAACTCACCGGGGCATGACACTCAAGAGTGTTAGACTTTAAAACACAAGATTCAAAACTTGATTGACAGTGGGGAGATTATAGTCAAAACGCCAGAACAGCCGAATGTTAACAACAACCCTTTACCTCAGCATAATGAGGATGGAGTCAACATGATCAGTGCAGGAGGTAGGGAAAACCGCAAATACCTGAGGACGCTGGGGGGAAGCACCCTCTATGAATGACTCTATAATGTAGCGCCCCTAAATCTGGGTCGCCAGAACCTCGGACCTGGTACGTTACGATACATCATTTCTATAATTATTGCGGAAGATATAAACATATATTGTTTATACAATAACTTTTATAACATAATTCCTAAGGTCTGTAACCTTAACTTAATACCTGCATTCAATAACTTACATGACATACAATGTCATTTGTATCCAATTCTATTATCATTTTAACCGTATAATAATTCCATCCTGGAACTTGTCTTTGCCTTTGACTGTGTCCAAAGTTTCATCTTTAAGCTGAAATGTTTATCATGATATAGCAAGGGTGAGCAATAAGTTTGCCCAGCAAGTTTAAGTTCAAAAGAAGATATATCATGATGGAAAATAATAATAAGCTAACAAACTTTCAATAATATAATATTGGTGAAAGAACATGAATCAATTTACATAACTGAATGACCGATACAATAATGATGAATGACCAATAATGAACATGTCCAAATTTAACTGAGCCAAATGGTAATGAAGGTGATCAGCCTTTCATACCTGATGAACATATGCAACATGCACTAAGTGCGAATCAATAATCAGTATAGATGTGAATAAATAATAATTAACAATAATTATTCACGAACATGCTTTGAAATATAACTCAAGGTTGAGTTAAAGAAAACTTGCCTGTTCAGCGAGCTACAACTTTCTAGCTTTAATTAACAATTTTTGAATGACCTATCATTGATAAGGTAGATCTGTCAATTAATACTGCGTATATTTCATCAATACGCTAACTTATATTATTATCTCACCAATAATATATTCACCGGGTACATGCATCTAATGTACTATAATTAATCCTATAAGATATTTAATTGATCTAGGTTAATGATTTAATAATTAATAAGGCTTTCCTTAAGGGATAAACACTTATTAGATCTTTAAACAATTTATTTTAATTGTTTAATTAAGGAGTTATTTAATTTCTTTCAATTGTTAACTCCCTCTTCCTTCGATTACCATTTAATATTAGTCAAATAGTAATTAACTATTTACCTTTAGTTATTACTTACAAATAACCAATTATAACTCCTCATTATTTAATGTTAATTAAATAATGGACAATTAAATTATTATTTGTCTTTAAATAATAATTAATAACTCCCTCATCTTTGAATAAATAATATTTGATTTATTCACTTCATTCTTCTTTAATTATTCCTTATTATTTTAAAAGGATAATTAATTAACATTCATCTTTATTTATTATTCAAATAATAAATAATTAATTCTATAAACTTTCATGTCAAAGTAAGTAAGTAATTACTTAATCTTACTTAATTATATTTTAATCATTATTTAATATTAAATAATAATTAATTAATTATTTAACTCAATTTATTATTTAAGCTTAGTTAAATAATAAGTAGTTATCTTACTAACACTAACCCATTTTATCTATTACTTAACATCATTTAAGTAATAATTAAATCATTAATTATATTTCATTTTATGTATTTAACTTAATAGCCCATTAGTGGCCTTAAAGTTATTTATTACAATATCTTGCTTTCATTTCGTTCCATAATGATACTCAAATTTTCGCCCAAAATTTCCAGATTTGGGGTCCTTCACGGAAACGCCCGTAGAACGAAGTCTACAACTTGGATTTTGGTTCCGTCAGAGGAGTTGGATTCTTATTTTCCCGAACTATGTTTTTCATATATCAAACACCAAATTTGAGTTTGTTTTGGTTACCGAAAATAGTCCACAAGTGACTGATCAGTAGCATGTTCTCAACAGTTGGGTAGTTTTGGATTTAATCCATATCTTGCTCATTTTAAAACATATTTGAGTGATTCCAAAGGGGTTTAGCCCTTAACTCATGCATCTAGCATACCAAGAAAGAAAACCTCAAATATCACTTGTAGATCTCAACATGCACATGATAAAGCATACTAGTTAAACAAAAATTCCTTCAAAAATCCATTTAACTTCTTTTTTTCCAAATCTCACCATATGAACTCATATAAATCCACAAGTCTCATTTGTTAAACTCAAGATCTAATACTCCAATCATGATATTAACCATATTCAACATGCATCCCAAGAATCTATCATAAAATCACCTAGTGCATGCATACATGTGACTTTCTCTACTCATTTGGTACAAATCCCCCTTTTGATCTTATATTCAACTTCAAAAAATGTTTTGATCATCAAATAAAATATTTATACACCAATATATGAAGAGTTTATCAAAGATCAAACTTAAGACTTTTGTTTCATCAAAAACCCACCAAATAAGAAATCAAGCTTAAAAAAATAAAGAGAATCAATACCAAGTTTTTCTTGCTATCTTCCTTATCTTGCCAAAGTAGCTTACAAAGTTGGCATACATGAAGAACAAGATCCTCTCTTCTTCTTCCTCTTGGCCGAAAATCTCTTCCTTTTTTCTCTTTATGTTTTGATTTTCTTTTGCTAGCAAACTTGGAGAATGAAATGAAAATGAGTAAACTCTTTATTTGCAAATGAGATAGGTTTATTTATAAGCTAGCAATAAGTGTAGATATAACTTATATATCTATACTAAATCTCCCAATATCTTCTATTGTATCGACCAGAAAATTTAAGCTCCTTATTAATTTTATCTGTGATTTAAAATTTTTAGGAGTTAATTTTTATTTTTCAGACTTATTTAAACTTTATGTGGTTATGTGCTTATGTGATTTAACCTATGCGAATAATGCTAGGATTTTTATTGAAGGGAATCACTAATGGTTATTTAAATTAGTAGATTAACCCTGAGACTTTTATATCAGAGGATTGATAAAAGTGTTAGTAATTATATATTCAAATTTCTTGAATATGGTGTAGAGATTTAATCGAAATTAATTATTTATATTTGAGTAATTAATTGATAACGTATGAAATTATTATTGTTGTTGATTTATAATTATTATAAATAAATAATAATTAATGAGTAAGAGAACTAATAAATATAATAATATTATATTTACTTGATTAATTATTTTATACAAGCATGCGATATATTAAACCTTGTAATATATGGTGGATACCTTCATATTGTATAAGGTGCAAGGTGACACATTAATATGTTTCTATATTATATATATAGACTATATAGTATGATTAGTGACATTATGTGAGTTACATTATAATATGATTTATATAGCATGAGAGGAGTGGTAGACATTAATATGTATACCCTATTACGTTGTATTAATATCAATAAACTATTGTTATTTGATAATGATGTTATTAAATTATAATGATAACCATGGTGATAATAATAATACCAAACTGCTTTATATTCGGTGTTAAAATAATGTACATGGATTATATGTATATACACTACTTGATAACTTGTAATTAGGAAATACATTGTATGCCTTTAAATTATTATAACCTATGTTATATAAAATAAATTGTGTATGTATATTATATAACCAAAGTCTATATGATATGCCCCAAGTGTAGTATTTGCTAGTTGCTGAGAATTGTCCCAATATGAGAGCCCAGCTTTCTCTCCTTCACGTGTAAACCCACATGCTATGCTACTCTATCTTCTTCTTCTCAAATTCATCCAAGCTAGCCATAATCATTATAAGGGGAGTGGGATTTATGATGAGTTCCACCCACTCTCACCAACTCTCTCTTGTCTATTGAACAACTTTACAATCCATGGGTTTGATTTGGGAGAGTATTGCATTAACTGGGTATTTTGTTTGCCTATAAATTGAACTCCCTTCCTCTTATTTCAATTGCTGAGGTTTTATATTGATTTAAGGGAGAATAGCATAGTAGCATTATATAATTTGATAGCAGCAAGTTCAGTTTCTACATTACAGAGGTATAATCAATTGCATTCTTGTTTTTCAAATTTCTGTGAATTTGCTAAGTACTTGATTCTTGACTTCATTTGAATTAGATATTAATGGATTGGAATATGTTGGTTAAGTGTTATACAAGATGTAAACATGTTAGAATTGCAATGATGTTAGAATCAATTTTCATAGGAAAATTTTTGAGTTGGGCTGAAGGACCTGCCGAAACTGCAAAGCTCCTGGTTTGGCCGCTAGCTTGCGCAACTGCGCCAGTATTACACTTGCCAGCGGCGCAGCTGCGCCGGGCCTGAACCAGAGATTTTGAGTTCTGTTGCTAAGCTGTTATGTGCCGACCTATAGTACCTTATTTGGCAAGCATGTATACATGATTAATATATATATATATATATATATATATATATATATATATATATAGGTACGTAGACATAGTATAAGTATGTATAATCATGTTAGTACACTCAAATGATAAAAAGGAGTTAATATTTACAAATAAACTTAGAAATTTCTAAAGTGAACTTGTTATAGACATATCATGTATGTGTATTCTGATTTTTACGAGCGTAGTAGTATGGTTAAGAGATGCATGAACAACCCATTAATTTGTATTTATATGATTCATAATGAAGCGTTAGCATATTGAACTCATTAGTGAACGTTACTAACAACGACATAGGTTTTAAATGTGAACTTTGACGTAAACGTAGTATGTATGAATTTTGATTTCATGATCATGATCGTATGTACTATATAAGCATGAGAACTAAGACTAATGTGATAGAACATACTAGTATACTTGATCGTAAGTTAAGACGTTTTCAAAAGAGAAACTTAAGAACTTTCAAAGTAAACATAACCAAGACTTGTGTCTTTTAGATTGGGACCACTTGAATACATGTATGTGACTTATATAAGTGTTCTAGTACATGTGAATCACGGTTACGAGATACTTTACATGTACCGTGTTGTCTTTTTGACTTAGTGTACCTTGCAAATGGAAACTGAGAATGTGGAAGCTAATTAGCATTGATTACCATGTGAATTATATTATGATTATGCAAGCATGTTTATTAGGATGTCATTATGCGTATAGACGTATTGTCATGAACCTCATTTGTTTATATACAAATTTCACATGTGCATGCTAAATTATAGAAAATGAACTTCAAGTATGAACTACGTGATTAAAGTATATGTGTGTAGTATACTCGAGCATACATATTAGGTATTGTTTAGCCTTGTTATGAGATAGTATGACCGGAGTAGCGAACCTTTAAAGTATGAACTTGTTTAACTTAAGGTTTACTGGCATGAAAACATATGACTCCGAAATTGGATTAGGACAAGCATGCTAGTTTCGAATGGGAGATTATAACTTGATAAGCATGTGTATTGGTTTAATGGCAACAGTTGCATGCTAAAGTTACGTCGGGACACTTTCAGACCCAAACAATTTGCTTAAGTCGGATTTTAACAGTTAACATATTATGATGCTATAAATGGTATGTTTGATATTGAACGTGATCTTATGTGATAGAATTATATAATGATTAGATTCTTGTATGTGTGAACTTATACTAATTGGAGAGATCGACTTGTTAATATTAGGTCGTTCCAACGCCGTTTAAATTAAAGCTAGAATTATTTGTAGCTGAGCAATCAGGCAAGTTCCTTGACTTACACTCGTTATTTGTGCAAGTTCCCTGACTTACACTCCTTATTTGTGCAAGTTCCCTGACTTACACTCCTTATTTGTGCAAGTTTCCTAACTTCAGCTGATAGTTATATTTGAGCAAGTATCCTAGATCCTTGTATTACTTTATTCAACGAATATTGTAAGCTAGTATCCGAACCCTACTTTTATTGTGCAAGTATTTTAAATCCTTGCACTACTTTATTCAATTACTAGAGTAAGCGAGATTCTAAAGTTCACCTTTATTGTGCAAGTTCCTATCCTTTTCATATTGTATTGAGAAGGTTATTATAGTATTGTGAAAGTTTCCCAAACTTCACATTTTGAGTATTGTTAAAGTTCCCCGAACTTCACATTTTGAGTATTGTGAAAGTTCCCCGAACTTCAGACTTTGGTTATTTTGCAAATTTCCGAACTTCATTTATTTATTATGCAAGTTCTCTAAACTTATACAAACTCGTATATTGTGCAAGTATCTTATTTTTGTGTTTACTTTACTCAAAGAACGTTGTAAGAAAATGTCCTACCCTATGCATTTACTTTATGCAAGGGATCTATTATTGTGAAATTTCCAGAATTTCACTCTTTGATGTTGTAAGTGTCGAAGCCTATGCATTTATTTTATGCAAGGAATCTATTATCGTGCAAGTTTCCTGAACTTCACACGTTGAGTATTGTGCAAGTTCCCCGAACTTCACACGTTGAGTATTGTGCAAGTTCCCCGAACTTACACAAATTCCTATATTGTGCAAATTCTAAACTTCACTTTGTGCAAGTTCTCTATCCTTCTCATATTGTATTGAGTAGGTTATTGTTGAATCGAAAGTTGTTTACTTAATTGCTTGAACTTTATTTCCAAGTATGTTATTTAGTGGTTTAATTACTTATCAATTATTCCACATTGATATTATTGATGTCCGCACCTAGTGCATTTGAGCTCGTACAGTCTTGGACTTGTACATTATTCAAGGTCATAAATTTCTTAAAACATGTCAGTAAGAGTTTGAACCTTTTCTCGGTCAGACTAGTGTATGAAGTTTTCTTTGAAGCTATCCAAACCAATTGATGGTAAGGATTCTTAGACGGAACAGAACACCCCTCATATGTAGGAGTGTGCCCAAGTATCTAACATATATGATACGAGTAAGCAGATTTAAGTGTTATGCATATTCACGTTGTGCCCGAGGCTGATCTCCTCGAGGTACTAACTTTCTGTAGCCAGAAACCAGTAATTCTAAAAAGGGTCAATTAGCTATTGAACCCATTGAAAAGTTATAGTTCAGAGTCTACTCGACTATCAGTCATTCTAAAGGCAATTATTATCTTTGCTTTTAATATTCATATTGTTGAATTGTTCAGATGTTCATATCGTTGAATCTATCTAATATTCATATTATTGAATCATTCTATTATTCGTATTGATTCGTTTAGATATTCATATTATTGAATCGTTCTAATATTTATATTGTTGAATCGTTTAAATATTCATATTATTGAATCGTTCTAATATTCATATTGTTGAATCTTTAAGATATTCATTTTATTAAAATCATTGTCAGATATTTTTCCATTCATCATGATATATCCTTTATTGTTGTATTTAAACTTGCTGAGCAAACTTGTTGCTCATTCTTACTATATCATGACTTATATTGCAGTTAAGCCCGAGCCCTTAGAGAAGGACATGGGTAAAGGAAAGATTTAGGATGGTTTGCAAGGAGCAGACTTTGTCTCTGTGATTTATTTTATTACTGTTAATGTAATATGAACCCTAATGTTTATTCTAGGGTATGTTTATATTGATGTATTAAGGTTATCGAATCTTGGGACTAGTAACACCTTTTTAATGAACGACGTACGTTTATTATATTCCGTATTTTTAGTTATCGTATGTTGCTAGAGGTGGATGTTAGTATTGTATCGTGGCGACTGAACCGGGGTCAGAGGACCCGGATTCGGGGGTGTCACATCTATCTCATCTCTCTTATCTTTAGCAAATCTAAGTATATCTCACCAAATCTCTCCATATCTTTCCATATCTTTACAAAATTTATCCAATATCTTTTCTTTCTCTTTTATAATCTTTAGCAAATCTAAGCATATCTCACCAAATCTCTTCATTGGGTTAAGCTTGGGCTTTGCTTTAATTCACTTGGGCTTGCACCTTTTTCTTGTTTACTTACTAATACAATTAAATTTGAGCTTCCACCCATAAATAAATTGGGCCATCAATATACTTGTCTTAAAAATTTATATTGGGCTACACAAATAATTCCTTACACATAAATCTTTAATTCCATAATCCAATTAGACGTGCTATACTTAGATTATAAAATTAATAAATTGGGATAATAAACTTAATCTCTTAGTGTTAGTTAATATTTTCAATATTTATATTCTCCCATGCCATAACCCTTAGGTTATTTAATTACTATACATAATTTACATATTAGGTTATATTAATTTCTTTTATTTGCTTATTATATAATAAACAAATATAAGCAATCAAATATTATACAAACATATACCAAATAATTTAATACTTTGAGAAATGTACCACAAATCTCATATTATCTTTATTCTTAGCATTCCTCTTGCTAAAATATATATATCACATCACTAAATATATATATATGTATATATGCACCTATACATATACATATTTTAAGAATTCAAATCAAACCATATAGGTTCCTTAACAATTTTTAAATTATTCCTCTAATTTTCATCTAGGTTTTATTATTTAACCTTTATTTAATCATTTAAAATCTTATAAATTTTATAAATTCTCGGGTTGTCACATGTAATATGGGGATAACCCGAAGAGAAGTATATGGTGGAGCAAGACTTGGCCTCGATTAAGGCGTGAATTGACCAATTAGCAGATCTGGTCGTATACCAACATCAGTTGACCCGCCTGACAGCTAATAGACCAATTTCTACCAAGGCAAACCGATACCATATCAGTTCAGGATGTCCCAATCTCAAGATAGGACCGGATTTGCTACCAAGAGAAAAACAAATGGATAAAAAAGATGCTAGGGAAGATAGAATTCAACACTGACGAGAATTTGCCGCCAAACAAAAATTCACCCCCTTGGGGCAATCTAGGGAAGAAATTATGTGCACCTTGATCAATGAAGGAAAGATCACAAAATTTCTGCCACTCCCGGATCTGCGATCAAAGTGCTTCGATCCTTCTAGGTCCTGCCTCTATCATTCGAATGCCCCTGGACATGCTATTGAGGAATGTTGGGCTCTGCGACACTTAATTCAAAATATGATCAAATCAGGAGAGATAGAACTGATGAGCAAAACTGAGATCTTCCCTGAGGAAGAGATAATATACCCTCGAGGGGCAAGGAATTTGGAGGAAATGGTAGTTGTTATCCTTTGCATAGAAGGAGTGTCTGGCGGACCCATAACCATAAAACGAATATCTGGGCAGGGAAACAAGACTACTCTGGATATACCGCCACCAAAGCCACTAATGTTGGCTCTTTGGCCTCAAATCCCAAATCTTAGTCTAAAGAAGGTACCATGGAATTATGGAGAAGGCATAAAATTGACACCCGATTGTACAACTATCATACCTAAGGAGAATCCACTTTACCTCCCGGGGCATTTATTGAAACCAGTAACCAAGATATTGGGGAAGGTATCAACGGGAAAGGTCGCAGAATTCCTCCATAAGATGGGGCACAGTGAAGCAAGAACGGTGATGTAGTTGGAAGCAGAACCTCATCAAATATTTATTCTAGATTTAGTATTGGCTTCTGATGACCATTATCAAATTCTAATCCAAGTATTAGAGGAGGCACACCTGCCCAAAACCATTGATACTAAAAAATTCTGGCACCTGATCAGCCATGTATTGGACAGTAATGTGATATCATTCACCGATGAAGATATACCGGCCGAGGGAACTGGGCATCACAGACTATTGCATATCGTTGTCGTATCATCTGGATACGTGGTAGGAGGCGTACTTATCGATGGCGGATCATCCTTGAACATCTGTCCACATGATACTCTGGATAGGATGAAGATTAACCTGAATCGGATTTGGGAAAGCCATGTAGTGGTACGAGC
This sequence comes from Panax stipuleanatus, assembly GCA_020205555.1. Taxonomy (NCBI): domain Eukaryota; kingdom Viridiplantae; phylum Streptophyta; class Magnoliopsida; order Apiales; family Araliaceae; genus Panax; species Panax stipuleanatus. The sequence continues at coordinate 114,732,245 of CM035121.1, read as the reverse complement.
ATTCGACGGATCAAGAAGGGATATAGTTGGGGAAATTGAACTTCCTATAGAGATTGGCCCATTCACATTCAATATACCTTTCCAAATCATGAAAATCACTATTGAATATAATATGTTGCTGGGACGACCGTGGATCCATATGGTTGGTGCCGTTCCTTCAACTCTTCATCAGTAATTAAAATACATCGTCAACAAAAATCTCATCACCGTCAGTGCAGAATCTGACTATCCTATTCATAATCTAAGAGATATGCCCCTTATTAGCGTAAATAAGGGTGTTGAGCCCTCCAGTTTTCAAGCCTTCGAATTAAGCAACACACGTTACCACTCTGTGGGCGCTCCAGCATTAACTCCCCGGATATCTCCAGAAGTTGTGATACCCCCAAATTTGGGTACTTCATTTTCATAGGATTTGGTGTTCACTATATAAGTAAAACATAACTAACTGCCCATAAATAAGGAATGCAAAATAAATTACAACCTTAATAATTAAAATCTTTTTAAAAAGGATTACAACCTTGCCAAAACGTTCCCAGGTTTCTAACCTTAAACATCGTCAATACGGAAAATAAAAAATTATAAACAATTTAAGTCTTATTACACATCACATAATAAATATGAACAAGTCTTCACTTGTTCATCTTGCCTTTGCCCTTGCTGGTTGACGGCTTGTCAACCTTCTCAACTTTGGCTGCAATGGTTATATATGTAAGAGTGAGCAAACAAAAGCTCACTTGAATAACAAACAATAATGATGACATATCACTGAATAAATTCAAATGAATTGAATAACATTTCTATCATCGATAATCAAGAATTGAATATAGAATTTGGAATTCATCTAAGGGTCATAAGACCTTGAACTATGTCCCAGGTTATAAACATTTCTATTTAAACCTTTAACAGTACCATGTATTGTGCACAAACATCTTAACGCTTTCGCATGGTAATCCCCTATTAATGGGGTTATTCATCTCAGTTTAATTAACAAGTCCGCACCAAAGAAAGTTTGGTTTGGATAAGCTCAAAAGGTAATTTAGAGTTCAACTATCATCAACTAAGGAGTAGTTGAATCAATTTACAATAATTTAAGAGTTCGATAACAAAAGAATTATGAAATAACTATGAGTCATAACAATAGACATCATATTTAACAATCATGCCTTAGAAATAAACTTAAAGCATTTGAAAGATACAATAAAATCTTGCTTGAACAATTAAGTCAAGGTTACATTATTTTCAATAATAAACTTCAATAAGATACTTGTCCAATGCAGAATAAAAGAACTTGCTCAATGAAAATTAAGGAATTAGGAAACTTGCCTACACATAATCGAGTTAGGGTAAGAAAACTTGCCTTGTGCGTAAACTAGCAATTATTAACTAGTTCCACAATTTATCCTACGTACACGTAATTAAAAATAAAATCATAAATTAGTTACCATATAGCTACATCACATCATTAGTTAACCCATCCAAGTTAACTCATCATTCTTTAGTTATTAGGTTTAATCACTAATTATCACATAACATGATCAAACCACACATTCACATCAAACTTTATAATTAATCAAATTATAATTTAAAATCATACATTTCATATTAAATATATGATTTAATACTGTCCAATTAGCATATAATTTTATTAACATGCTTTTATATTTATTACATTAACATTCTCACAAAATTATACATTTAAATATAATTTTCTGGCTAAACATAATGAATTGCAGCCGACACTGCAGCGTTGTGCCACGTCATCAGGGCTTTGGGCCTGGCGCTGCAGCGCTCTTGTTACACTCAGAACTAGCGCTGCTGCGCAATGCCACGTCAGCACGCTCCACTTTCGGTCTCGGCGCTGCGGCGCTGCAGTTAATAAATATAACTGGCGCTGCGGCGCCGTGCCACATCACTAACTGTTGCTGTGGCACTGCAGCACCCAGTTTACTCATAGGGCTGGTGCTGCGGTGCTATATCACAGTCAAACGAAGACAGCCTCGCGAACTGTGCAAGAAAAAGCCAATTTGGCTTATTTTCTCTCATCAAACTCGGATTTTAGTTCATATAATCAAGATAAAACATTACAGAATCATAACCTTATATTTCTAACATGTTTTAATACATAGAAACATTACAACAATCAATTAAAAATCTTTAATTTTATGATTTTGAAGAAAACAACATTATTAAGTGTTCTTGATGAAAAGAAACACTGTGACTTTGTTTTTAAAACAAATCACATAATTTAAATCATATTATTTTCGTTTCTTAACATAGTACCCTAATCTAAACTCAATTTACATCACATAGCATGAATTAAACATCAATTTTGATATTTAAGAAACCATTTTTCAAAATAGTTCACTACAAATTGCTATTAACATGATTTCTTCATGTTCATCATATTTACATGAATTAAACAACTTAAACTATCATATAAATCATATATAAACAGTTTATAACACAAATTATATATATAAATCATGTTTACATGAATTTCATGAAAAACTTTAATCACAGAGAACTAAAACTATGAAGAATAAGGAAGAATAAAACTTAAAATTAGATTATACATTTTGTTAGTTTCCAAATGCACGTTAGTTATCTAGAAGGGGGGTTGAATAGATATTTTAAAAATTCTTTCTTTAAAATGCTTTGTCAGTATTGATTATACTGACAACAGCGGAATATATGTTTTGTTCCCCTTCAGGATATTGCAGTTAAGGTTTGTTAAGCAGTTATGGCAGTTATAGCAGATATAACAGTTATAGCAATTAATGAGAGACAATGAGACACAAGGTTTTAAGTGGTTCAGAGCACACAAGGCTCCTAATCCATTCTTCTACTCCACGAGTAGGAAATCCACTAGGGATGTCTCTTACAACTGAATCACTTAGATTCCTTTAAGGCCAGCAGCCCTGGAACTTCTCTTAGTCCACTTTTGAACTCTTCAAGCCCTCTGACTTGGATTTGCTCTTAGTTCACTTTTGAACTCTTCAAGTCCTCTGACTTGGTTCCTCACTTGGATTGACAGTTGTTGTTGAGGAGTGTTACTCAGTTGAAATTAAGCATTCGTTCTGAAGAAATGAGTAACAAAGCAAGCTTTCCTCTTTCAGGATCGTAGAGTTGATCGTTGAGTGTTCTTGAGCTTTTCTCTTGATAATCTTTCTTTTTGTATCTTGCTTACTTGCTTAGTCTGAATCCTTGTCTGATTTCCTTATAAAAGAGCCATTCAAAATATGTCCAGTTTGAATGCTTCTGTTGCTGCATTTAATGCTTCAGACTTTTCTGTGCAGTTGATGTTGACATCCTGCTTTCCTGCTGCACTATCGACTGGCCCACTGACACAGCAGACTACAACTTCACCTAACACCTGAAAAGGTGTTTTTTGTAGGCAATTTAGTCCTTTCCTTATCTTCTTCAATACGCTTATTCGATTTGAACTAAGGATGAATATGGAATCATTGGGACTATTAAATTGTCAACGGCTATTAGCCTTTCTTCATTTGTTGCTTTTCCTCCCTTTATAAGAACTACGATCTTTGATGCTGACTGGAGAAGCACTATGATTATGATCATTGTACCATAATTATTGTGTGTTGGCTTGCACAGCTTGACTTAGACTTGATCGTAGAGAACACTACAATTTCTCTTAAGCTCTTTGGTAAACTACGATTCCTGCTTGCTTGTCTTTCAGACTCCACACTTCTAAGAGCACTCTGCGATTCTCAACCTAGCTCGGCAGACGCTCAGATCTTCTTTTAGATTCTCAGTGTGGCTTCTAAGGCAGACTACGATTCTGATATAGTCACTCAAGCTCCACGAGTCTTGCCTTGGCCTCTGCAGACTTGATTCTCTTAGCAGACTACAATTCTGAACAACTTCATTTAAGCTCCACGAGTCTTGCCTTGGCCTCTGCAGACTTGATTCTTTTGGCAGACTACAATTCTGGATATCTTCATTTAAACTCCACAATTCTGCTTTGTCTTCTGAATGCTACCTTTGACAAACTACGATTCTGTCAAGGCTTTAACTTTTACAGCTCAAATAGATCCACCTAACAGATTTAATCTTTTCTTCTATACATTTATTTACATAAATGATAAACATTAAAGCTCAGATCAACCTAACATTTTGATCTATCATCTAAGTCCTTGTACATTGATTCTCTTAAGGACTGTACACTCAAGCATTTATATTTACCTTCAATATCAAATATGAATATGCAATTTCCAACAATCTCCCCCTATTTGATGTTGACATAATCAAGGAGATTTAGATCATAACATCATTTTCTAAATGCAAAGTGCTAGAAAGTAAATATTACTTAGTGTTTCAGTGAGCAATTAAAATTTCTAGAGAATACACATGAATTTATTGATGTTTGAAAAGATACTACAATCTAGCTTATAAACATCAATATGCAGTTAAGTTTAGACTTATCTCTATCTTCTTTGTCTCTTATATCTCTTAGAGTCATACTCTACAGCTCTTATCCTTCTGGTTTGCTCATCTCTCCAGGAAATGTCTTCAAGCTCTTCTCGAGACAGCTGATGAGTAGAAGTCATGCCTTGTGAACCAGAAACTTGACCTTGACTCCTTTCAAGAGGTATAGCCATGGGAAGGCGCTGCTGATCAGATCGTGGAGTCAAAAAGTTGGGACTCCTGGAGTTGCCACCCGACGACTGACCAGCTTGAGTTTGCCTTTGTCTTCCCTGCTGAGGTGGTGGTTGAATGTATGTCTGCCTCTGTCTTCCACCACTGCTGCTGCTGGTGCCTCTGCCTCTGCCTCAACCTCTTTGCTCATTATTCTCCCCCTTTATGTCAGCATCAAGGGTTCAAATATCTTTAAAGAGGCGTCTGACTCCTTTTACTAGCTCATGCATTTGAGAGCTATTTTGAGAGATGTCATTGCTTTGTTCAGCAACTATAGCCTCAGTGTCTCTTCTTTATTTCAGAAGTAGCTCCATAGCAGTGTTATTTTGATTGATTTGAGCTACACTGTAGGCTTGAAATTTTTATAGTGAGACACGTAGTTCTGAGATCTGTTTGGTCATCAGCTCATTTTGGGATTTCTAATTCTTCTGCATTAGTACCATATCTTCCTTATGCTTCTTTGTTGTAGCAAAATGAATAGCATCCCTTGCCTTGAGGCTTGCAGCCATTTCTTTAAAAATCTCCCTCAGCGTTTTGGACAATTCAGTTCCCAAGTGTCCTGGAAGAGTCTTGACAGAGTCAATGATGTGGTTGAATCTCAAGTGAAGCGCAAGTGAGTGTGCTTCAAGAATCTCTCTAGACTCTGAACCCATTTGGTTTAATGTTTCACTCAGCTCCTCCTTAGTTGGCATTAGAGCCAATTGATCTAGAATTCGTTGTGTTTCAGGAGGAGGAGGGGTTGTCGTAGTGTGTTCACCCCTCCTTGACATGCTTGCGAGGGCAAGTGTCATGTCAAAATACTCGTTGTTGGAGGATGATGGAATATCAGCTTGGGTTAGAGGGGTTTGAGTTGGCGTTTACTGTATAGGTGTAGTGTTTGGCTCAGGTGTCTCTGATTCGTTGAGTAATTTTGGTGACTCTACGATTGCCGAATTAGATTGAACATTAGGCATAGATCGTTGTTTGTCGTCCTGAGTGGATGTCTCAATGATTGAGCTATCGAGCATCTCCTCGACGATTCTGGTGATGTGCTCAAAAACCATTGGATCACAGGTAGTTTGCTCTATGAAGATAAGTTGGTTGTTTGGTTTGTTAGTCATAGAGTGTTGGGACTTTGTGACTGGAAATTGGTTGAGTGGGTGAAGAACCACTTCCATCCATTTAGGCAATTCATAAAACTCATTGAAGTGCGATGATGGAGAATGGTTGACAATAAAAGAGAGGGGAGTGGAATGTACCTCATACTTAGATTTTGAAGTTGATTTATTTGAAATCAGCTTCTGAGAAAACATCATCTCTCTTGGGAAACCATTGACAAGCACTGAGATTGCTGGATATGCTTTGAAGGTCCAGAATATATGATCCCAGTTGTTGACGATCAGAGCTCTCTGATAAGGCATCATAGGCAAGTAGTTGAACAACTGTGTGTAATTAGTTTCCCTTTTTACATTCCTGCTTATGGCTAAGATCTCAATATCATCATTCAGCTCTTCATCATCGTCTTCATCTTCATTAAGATTTTCCACCATATCTTCGAACACATCATCATTTCAACATCCATCATCACAACATCAGCAGACACTACAGTTTCTTCATTAACTGAGGAGACTACGTTTTCTCCCTTCGTAGGCAGCTCCCCTTTAATTTTTGCATGCTCTAGCTCTTGTGCTTTTAACAGTTCCCCCTCAGCTGTAGCACTCTTTCCAACGTGAGTTTCCAGAGTTTCGTTCAATACTTCATCTTGGCTTTGCTCAAGTGCTTCTGGCATTTCTTCCTCAGACAGAGCCGTTTCTTCTTCCATTAGAATCTTTTCAGAAGGACTAACACCTTTAGTTAGCTCCTCTTTAGTGTTGTCCATGACCTAATCAGGGTTAGCAATGATTTCTGCCTGACTAATCGTGGTCTGATCATCTTCTTTAGTAGGTCTGGTCTCTTCTGGGTTTAGACCAGATGTTTGAGGCTCAGTGGCTTGTTCAGCATTTTCGTTAGCCCTTCTTCTGTCCTCTTCCCTTAGTATGTTCTCATTGGTAAGAATATATTTCTTAATCAATATTTTCTTCCTTTTGGGCTTGATTCCATCTTTAGAACCTTCTTCAGCTTCAGCCCTGATAGTCTGTTCAGGCTGAGAGGCTGTTGTAGTTTCACCTTCAGTAGTGGCAGCCAGTCTAGATTCGACAATTGGTGAAGACTTCCCAATCATAGTTAGTGAAGACTGCTTAGATTTGTGGCTGCGTTTCTTCTTTTTCTGAGGCTCAAAACTACCTTCAGCCCTGTCCTCACTTATTTCTCTCTTTTTCTTCTTCTTCTCTTTCAGAGCCCTCTCCTCTGGTGTTTGAGTTGCCTTAGGAGTAATAACTTTGTCAGGCATTAAGCTTTGAAGCTCCATTTCAGCATCAGGGCCTGCTTGAGGTGCATCAGTGGTTGAGCCTTGGGGTTCCTCAGCCACTCTCATATCATCATTCACCTTCTTCTTCCCTTTATTCTTTCTGACTAGAGATGCAGGTTCTTCTTGGTTTACCTCTTCATCTTCCTCAGCCTCTTTCACAGCAGATGAGGCTGCAGACATCATCTTGACATTTGCAGCTGAATTCCTCTTCCATTTCTGAAACAGCTGTTGGGTCATCTTTCTGTTAGGAATAATGGAGATGCCTTCCTTATCTTCAATCTTGTCCCCCAGAGTAGCTTCCAAGATGATGCTGATAAACCTTCCATAGGGCATCTTTGCAGTGCTCTTGGTTTTCTTGGGGCTTTCCATCCATTTCCCAAACCAATTTATCAGCAGAGCTCCATAGTTGAGTTGAACTCTATACCGGATGGCTGTCATGAGTTTCAGTTGCTTCTCATTGACAGTATTGTGGCTTGAGCCCTTGCAACATATGCATTTTCCAATAATGTCAGCAAGGAACTCATATTCTTGGGGAAACTCTTTCTTCCTGTAGCCACTCTTTCCTTCAGTTCTGACGTGCTTCATCTTCTTTAGGCCTTCAAGAAAATCAATTCTTTCCAGTGATGGAAGACCTTCATTGTTGAAACCCAGGGCTAGGTTTATGGTCTCGGCGTTGAATCTTATTTGCTCACCCTTGACTTTGGTAAGGATGAAGTCTCCTTCAATAATTCCATTGATGTAGAACTCTTTCACCGGTCTCGTAAAGATCAGGGTGCTGGTGCTTAGGGCTTCTTCGAGCCCGACTTTCTTCAACAGAGAAAGAATTTTGTGAATTTCTGGGCCAGCCTTCTCGAATCCATCAAAACATAGTTGGTAACCTGAGATAACTCTGGAAGCAGCCATTGATGTAGATTGATTTTCCTGTAATGAACGGATTGACCTTAGCTTTCTAAAACTTAGGGTTTAGTTTGAGAAAGAGAAGAGAGAGATAAAATCGTTTGGAATTCAAAAAGTAAACTGACAAATGACAGTTTAAAATTGATTTAAAAACTTCCCTCCATGTTTTGCATCGTGGGACACGTGTCAAGTTCTGCAGGACTCAACAGTTTTAAGTTATGTGGAAAGTTCCATTCTGCCTTAACTCCCCTTGAGCTAGTGAGTCCTTGTGAGAGAACTACGATAGCCGAGAACCACTCCACGATTGTTGAGTTCGATCCTTTGCTTGCTCTTCAACCGTTGACTCTATGGTTTTTGTGATGCATTCTGAACTAACATCCTTTCTTGATTAAGATTGCTCAGGAAGGGTCAATCTCTTAGTTTGACACTAAGGATCAGGTTTGTCCCTGATATACTTATCAGAAGGGTTGCTTGGCGTGATGATGTTGCTATCACTGTGAGCTTTTCTACTTTGGCTGGATCACTCCACGATCGTGATTCCTCTTTGTCATCTCTACGATTTAGACTTAGCCTTTATATCTACAAGGTTAGCACCATCTAGAGTATAGAATTCATGGTTGTAAATTTAACATACCTAACTCACTTATTAATTTATTAAATCTAGATTCATCTAAGGGTTTAGTAAACACATCAGCAAGTTGATTTTTAGTAGGGATGTATTGCAAAGATATTGTTCCATTTTGAACATGATCCCTAATAAAATGATATCTTATTTCTATATGCTTGGTCCTAGAATGCATGACAGGATTATTTGTTATTGCTATGGCACTTGTGTTATCACAGTGTATGGGTATAGATTTGAAATCAAACCCATAATCTGCTAGCTGGTTCTTCATCCATAGGATTTGAGCACAGTAACTACCTGTAGCAATGTATTCAGCTTCTGCTGTTGAAGTTGATAATGAGTTTTGCTTCTTGCTGAACCAGGACACTAGTCTATTTCCTAGCAGTTGACAAGTGCCACTGGTACTCTTTCTATCTATTTTGCATCCTGCAAAGTCAGCATCTGAATATCCTATCAGTTCAAATGAGGACTCCTTGTGATAACATAGACCCAAGTAGGGTGTACCTTTGAGATACCTGAAAATTCTTTTTATAGCAGTTAAGTGTGATTCCTTAGGATTAGCTTGAAATCTAGTACATATACATGTTGCACACATTATATCTGGTCTACTGGCAGTTAGGTAGAGAAGGGAGCCTATCATACCTCCGTATTGAGTAATATCAATACTTTTACCTTTCTCATCTTTGTCAAGCTTAGTTGTTGGAGCAATTGGTGTTTTTATGGGAGAGGCTGATTCTATGCCATACTTCTTAAGTAAGTCTTTGATGTACTTGGCTTGGCTTATGAAGATACCTTCATCAGTTTGCTTTACTTGCAGTCCAAGGAAGAAGTTCAGCTCACCCATCATGCTCATTTCAAACTTGCTCTACATAAGCTTGGCAAATCTCGTACACAAATTTTCATCAGTAGAGCCAAAGATAATATCATCTACATATATTTGACCTAGTAAAGCTTTATCTTTATGCTTCCTAAGAAATAGTGTAATATCTACTCTACCTCTAGTGAATCATTTTTCAATAAGAAAGTTTGTTAGTGTTTCATACCATGCTCTAGGTGCTTGTTTAAGTCCACATAAGGCTTTATGTAATCTATAGACATAATCAGAGAGGGTTGGATTGACAAAACCTAGGGGTTGTTCCGCATATACTTCTTCTTGAAGTTCACCATTAAGGAATGCACTCTTGACATCCATCTGGAATACTTTGAACTTCATGTGAGCAGCAAATGTAAGGAATATTTTTATTACTTCAAGTCTGGAAACTGGTGCGAAGGTCTCATCGTAGTCTATGCCTTCTTCTTGAGAATAACCTTTGGCCACCAGTCTTGCTTTGTTCCTTGTGATCACCCCATCTTCATCCATCTTGTTTCTGAAAACCCATTTGGTGCCGATGATTGGGTGATTCTTTGACCTTTGAACTAATCTCCAGACTTTGCTTCTCTTAAATTAATTTGGTTCCTTTTGCATGGCTTCAATCCAGCTTGCATCTAGCATTGCATCTTCAATCTTTTTGGGTTCTCTTTGAGATAGAAAACTCAAATAGAAACACTCATTCTGAGTTGCAGATCTTGTTATGATTCTAGCAGTTGGATCACCAATGATCAGATCTTGAGTGTGATCGCTTGCCCACCTGTTCCCTGTTGGAACATCTGTTCTGGTGCCTTTTTGTCTGAACTCCTCAAGATTGACTTCTGGTTCTTGTTGTCCAGAGTCGTCGTCTGGTTCAGCTCTTTCTACGAGTTCTTCTTCGGACACTACGATTCTTTGTTTAGGAACTACGGTCGTAGTGCTAGGCTCAACCACTTCATTCGTAGTGTCGGTATCATCAATCGTAGTGTCTTGTGGTGCAGACTTGTCCAAGTCTATTTCATCAAAGATGATGTGGATTTAGACTTCAACACTTAATGTCTTCTTGTTGAACACTCTATAGGCTTTGCTGTCTGTGGCATATCCAAGGAAGTTTCCTTCATCTGACTTGGGTTGGAACTTAGTCAGATATTGCTTCCCATTATTGAGAATGTAGCATTAACAGCCGAACACATGGAAGTAACTGATATTTAGCTTTCTTCCTTTCCACGACTCGTAGGGAGTATTCTTTAACTTAAAGTGTACAACAGATCTGTTCTGTGTATAGCACGCAGTGTTGATGGCTTCTGTCCAGAAGTATTCAGGCAGATGAGTTGCTGCTAGTAGAGTTCTTCCAGCTTCTATAAGTGTTCTGTTCTTCCTTTTAGCTACTCCATTTTGCTGAGGAGTTCGTGGTGCTGAGAAGTTGTGACTTATGCCATTATCTGCACAGAATTGATCCATTTTTGAGAAGTTAAACTCTCTACCATGATCACTCCTTATTGCCTTGATAGTCTCTCCTTTTTCATTCATCACCAGCTTGAACATCTTTATCAGTTGGGAGCTTGTCTCATCTTTTGAGTTAAGAAAGAACACCCATGTGTATCTGGTGTAGTCATCCACTACGACCAGTGAGTATCTCTTTCCTCCTAGGCTCACAGTTGGAATTGGCCCAAAGAGATCCATATGTAGTAACTGTAGGGGCCTGTCAATTGAGTTGACTGCTTTGCCTTTGAATGAGCTCCTTGTTTGCTTTCCAAGCTGGCATGCGTTACATGGTCTTTCATTAATGAAGCTGAACTTGGGTAAACCTGCTACTAGATCTTTGGAGGCCAGCTTAGACATACTCTTGAAGTTGAGATGAGATAATCTTCTATGCCAAAGCCAACTTATTTCTTCAGATGCTTTAGCAAGAAAGCATACTATCTCATCAGAACTGAGCTGAGCAAGGTTAACAGTGTATACATTTCCTTCTCTTGTTCCTGTCAGCTTGATAGAGGATGTCTCCAGATCTTTGACTTGACACTGATTGTTGAGAAGGGTGACTTGATGGCCTTTATCGCAGAGTTGGCTGATGCTAAGAAGATTGTGCTTTAGTTCATCAACATAAGCCACTTTGCTAAAGGACACCGCACCATTCCCAGCTGATCCATAGCCTCTTGTCTTGCCAGAGCTGTTATATCCAAAGATAACTGTTGGTCCCTCCTTCTTTGTGTAGTTCGACAGGAGGGCTTTGTTCCCGGTATGCCTTGAGCAACCACTGTCCAGATACCATTTTGTAGTCGTGGTGCTCATTTCCTGTAGACAAATTCAGCTTTCATGTTGGTACCCAGACTTGCATGGGTCCTGCAATGTTAGTACCCTTAGGAACCCAAATCGGCTTGACTTTGGGTCTCCCATGCACAATATTATGAAAGCATGATGCAGCTTTATGACCAAATTTTCCACATACAAAGCATCCAATATAATTTATGTGTGTGTGTGTATTCTTTCTCCATTTGGACTTGTGTGGGTAATTGTTGGCCTTACCCTTATATTGCATCTTCCTTTTCCATGCAGCCTTGGAGTTCAGGTTTTGTGCTGAGTAAACCTCATCACCACGATTTCTTCCAAGTTGATCCGTGGAGTCAGTTTTACTTGACTCTGCGATTCGTTGAGGTTGGGCAGTGGTGACTTAGTCACTCTTCACCTTTCTAAATCCTAGGCCAGCATGAGATTCGTAGTGTTTAGGAACATGTCTTGGATCAGAAGAGCAAGGTTGTACTGGTTCATCCTTCTGTGTGGACTTTACAATTGTGATACTTCTATTTAAATTAGAAGCACTACTCATATTAGTTTCCTTTGTTTTTTCCACACTAGGTTCTGAGGTAGATTCCCCAAACCCTAAGCCTGTTCTATTAAAGACACTTCTCTGATTGGATATCAGGGAGTCCATGGATGAAGAAGATCTATTCCATGTGGAGATAGTTTTTTCTAGCTCCTCAATCTTAGAGGTTAGATTTGACTCTCTTTGCATACTAAGTTCATTGGTCTCTCTCAAGATTTTATTCTCAGCTTCAAGCTTAGAGAGAGAGTCAGAACTTAGTAGAGCTGCTTCCAGCTCTTTCTGAACTTTCTCTTTCTCCTTTTGAAGATCAGTATAATCTTTAGATAGGACTCTTAACCATCTCATATTTTGATATATATTAGTTGACATATCACGAATGCCAGCTCTTAAATCATTAATGTCTATATCAGGAGAGTTGAAATTAAATACCTCATCTATGACTGCTTCAACATCTTTTCTGCTGACTGCATCTTTGGCCATTAGACATATGTTAGCTTTTTGAAGTGCTTCATCATCTTTAGACTCAGCATTAGTGTCGTTGTCTGAATCGCTCCAAGAGCTTCCAGCTACAAGCCCTTTGTCTTTCTTCTTATTCTTTTTTTGGCCTTTGAGCTCCTTCTTTGGATTTGACTTTCTTTTCAACTCCTCTCTGATAGGCTTGTTGCAGTTGGCAATGAAATGACCAGGCTTTTTGCAGTTATAGCATAGGTCACTGATCTACTCCTTACTGCTGTTCTTGTTGAATCTTTTGGTTTGCTGCTTCTTCCTTTGAGTATGAGCTTTCTGACTCTTCTAGCCAGCATTGCAGCTTCATCATCATCATTATCATTATCCTCATTATCTTTCTTAGAGTCAGATTCATCTTCAATATGTGCTCTGGAGATTTCTTCCTTTGCTTTAAGAGCAACTCCTTTATCCTTCTTTCTTCCTTCTGATAGAGTTTTTGCACGTTGAGTCAGTTCTAGCTCATAAGTAAGAAGGTTTCCATAGAGTTGTTGAGCTGTCATCTCATGTAGATTCTTTGACTCTTTAATTGCAGTGGTCATCGCATCCCATCTGCTCGGCAAGGACCTCATGAACTTGATGACTAGATCTTTATTTGGATAGGTCTTTCCATAAGCTCTTAGAGAGTTGAGCAGCATTTTGAATCTTTCATAGGTTGAAGTGATATTTTCTCCAGGAACATGGGCAAACATCTCATACTGTTGAGTCAGTAGAGATTGCTTGTTTTCTCTAACTTCTTTAGTTCCTTTATGCATGATGAGCAATGCCTCCCAGACTTCTTTGGCAGTTTTGTAGTTGACCACGTTTTCAAATAGAACATCTTCTAAGGATTGGAACAAAATATTCTTAGCCTTCTTGTCAAGTTGAACATTTTTCTTCTCATTTTCAGTCCATTCAGATTTGACTTTGATCACCATTTTGTTTGGATCTTCTGGAGTTGGTGCAAGCCTTGTTGGAACATAAGGCCCATTCAGAACAATTTCCATGTAAGCCTGCATCCAAACTTTCTAGTTGGCAAATTTATCTTTGTTGCACATAGGTGGTTTGCTTCCTCCACCTGTCTTGGTCTCGCTTATCAGTTGTGCCATTGGATCTACTCAAGCTTGTATAGTAGTTGAGAGAACCTTCTCTGATACCAATTGTTAGTTTCCAAATGCACGTTAGTTATCTAGAAGGGGGGTTGAATAGATATTTTAAAAATTCTTTCTTTAAAATACTTTGTCAGTATTGATTATACTGACAGCAGCGAAATATATATTTTGTTCCCCTTCAAGATATTGCAGTTAAGGTTTGATAAGCAGTTATAGCAGTTAATGAGAGACAATAAGACACAAGGTTTTAAGTGGTTCAGAGCACACAAGGCTCCTAATCCACTCTTCTACTCCACGAGTAGGAAATCCACTAAGGATGTCTTTTATAACTGAATCACTTAGATTCCTTCAAGGCCAGGAGCGCTGGAACTTCTCTTAATTCACTTTTGAACTCTTCAAGCCCTCTGACTTGGATCTGCTCTTAGTTCACTTTTGAACTCTTCAAGTCCTCCGACTTGGTTCCTCACTTGGATTGACAGTTGTTGTTGAGGAGTGTTACTCAGTTACAATTAAGCATTCGTTCTGAAGAACTGAGTAACAAAGCAAGCTTTCCTCTTTCAGGATCGTAGAGTTGATCATTGAGTGTTCTTGAGCTTTTCTCTTGATAATCTTTCTTTTTGTATCTTGCTTGATTGCTTAGTCTGAATCCTTGTCTAATTTCCTTATAAATGAGCCATTCAAAATATGTCCGTTTGAATGCTCCCGTTGCTGCGTTTAATGCTTCAGACGTTTCTGTGCAGTTGATGTTGACATCCTGCTTTCCTGCTGCATTGCCGACTGGCCACTGACATAGCAGACTGCAACTTCACCTAACACCTGAAAAGGTGTTTTCTGCAGGCAGTTTAGTCCTTTCCTTAGCTTCTTCAATACGCTTCTTCGATTTGAACTAAGGATGAATATGGAATCATTGGGACTATCAAATTATCAACGGCTATTTGCCTTTCTTCATTTGTTGCTCTTCCTCCCTTCATCAGAACTACGATCTTTGATGCTTCTTGGAGAAGCACTACGATTATGATTATTGTACCATAATCATTGTGTGTTAGCTTGCACAGCTTGACTCGGACTTGATCGTAGACAACACTACGATTTCTCTTAAGCTCTTTGGTAAATTACGATTCCTGCTTGCTTGTCTTTCAGACTCCACACTTCTGAGAGCACTTTGCGATTCTCAACTTGGCTCGGCAGACGCTCAGATCTTCTTCATGATTCTCAGTGTGGCTTCTAAGGCAGACTACGATTCTGATATAGTCACTCAAACTCCACGAGTCTTGCCTTGGCCTCTGCAAACTTGATTCTCTTAGCAGACTACGATTCTGAACAATTTCGTTTAAGCTCCACGAGTCTTGCCTTGGCCTCTGCAGACTTGATTCTTTTGGTAGACTATGATTCTGGATATCTTCATTTAAACTTCACGATTCTGCCTTGTCTTCTGAATGCTACCTTTGACAACTACGATTCTGTCAAGGCTTTAACTTTTACAGCTCAAATAGATCAACCTAACAGATTTGATCTTTTCTTCTATACATTTATTTACATAAATGATAAACATTAAAGCTCAGATCAACCTAACATTTAGATCTATCATCTAAGTCCTTGTACATTGATTCTCTTAAGGACTGTACACTCAAGCATTTATATTTACTTTCAATATCAAATATGAATATACAATTCCCAACACATTTAATGTTAGAAGAAGAAGATAAAGATGATGGTGATTCTTGTTTTGATTTCTCAAAGCTTTTTTTCCTTATTCTTTCTTTCTCTTTTCTCTCTTTTCTTTCTCTGCTCTAGTTTTCTCTGTTATTCTTCTATCTTTCTGACTTACATAATATACATATATATATAACTGACATATACATATAATTACATATAATATATAACTGATAATTCAAACCTTTTAATAAATATATCAGTTACTTTTATTTTAAAAATCAAAAACCACTAAGGTTTGTTTGGCAAAACCAATTTTAAAATAGATTTTTAGAAACTAAGGCCTTGTTTGGTAAAACTGAATTAAAATAGACTTAAGGGCCTTGTTTGGTAAAATTGAATTAAAATCCTTTTAATTTATTTTAATAACTCTTTTATTACATAGTTTTAAATGTCATATTTTTTGGGTTTGTTAGAAATCGTGACACAATCAAATTGTAAAAATTAGCGGAAGCATGGTATATCAGAGTTTAAAAATTTCTACAAAACCATTACCCGGATCATCCTTTATGCAAATTATTAATTTAAAACGATAAATAAGAAGTTATGGAATCATACCCTTATAGAACGAAGCTTCCACAGGTACGAGTTCAACTCATTGTTCTTCGTGATCTCCTTGAATTTCCGGGTTAGATTCCTTCCTTTGATCAACGTTAGCCACCCAAGTGTTTGGCCTCTAGTGGTGATCCACCAAGGAAGATGAAAAATCAAGAAGGAGGGTGGTTGGCTTAGTTTTCTATCCTCTATAGAAAAGGAGTACTCTCTAATAATTGAAATTGCATCAACTGATATCTATTATAAGACTCCTCTTATATAAATATTGGCCAACCCTTCTAATCCTATTAGACATGGGATTTTATTTAATTAATTAAACTCCTTTAATTAATTTAGGCTTCCCACCACATTGATAATAATTAATTAAATTCATTTAATTAATTTGTCTCCTAATCTTATTAGGAATAAATGAGAGTACTAATATTAAATTAATTACTAAACTCTTTTAGAAATTAAAATAATAATAATTGTAATAATATTAATAAGTCTTCTCTTATTAATTTATATTTAATATTTTCAAAATTTTAAATAATAAACATTAAACTATTTAATTTATTCTATCACCATAGATTAAATTAATTACACTTAATGCATTATTACGATTATGCCATTACCTTCTTAAATAATTATTCTTCCTTTAATGGTGTGACCCTTTAGGTTCTCCATATTAAACCGGTTGTGAATAAATCAATTAGAACAATTCTAATCTTTTTTAAATAAATAAATTAAACGAATAATCTATTTAAATAAATAATATTTATTGTACAATAAGGATAAGCCTCCCTAGAGATCAACGACTTTCTAGATAATATAGATTTCAACATTAATCATAAAAGAACCTGTGAGTAAATAGTTACCGTACAATTCAATCCTTCCACCATACAATGTCCCAATTAAATATAAGACATGGATTTACTGTCAAGTCTTATTTTATTTAATTATATGTATTTCGATTAGAAAATGCACAACTCCAAATAATGCAAATTAGAAACCTTTTTCTAATTTCATTCTACATTGGCCAAGGATTCCTGGGTTGTCATTTAACGAATCATATAAGACATATCTCCTCTTTTACTAGAGGTGGTAGATTCTTTATTGATCATACATTATCTCCATATGCAACTTATTATACCCAAGCATACCCTATATATGCCTTAAAAGGCCTTAAGGAATAAGTCAAAGTATAGTTTGTTATATACAAGATACTTATGATGATCTCATGTCCAAGGATCACTTGTACTACTATCACATTAGGAATTTCTATTGACAGGCGAGTAAAACTCCATTAGGTATTCCATAGCTAGTCACGTTTAGTGAACTTATTCTCCAATAAGCACCTACATACTTGCATTAGTGTCTCCATACAAATGACCATGAGATCAGTCATCCTCATCCAATGAGCAAGCAACATATGTACCAATCTATCTGAATTTACTAATCCCCTTTTTAGTAATCCCACGAGTGGGAACTATTTTAGTTTTAAGCTTTCAAAGAATTTATATCTCATTAGCATGATCAACATCATGATTCTAAAAGCATTGCTTAAAACTATGGGTTATTTACATATTATAAAAATAGCATCATATAGATAATTAAATACATTTAATAAATGAATATTTTTTATTAATAAATAAATAAGATTGTGTCCAAAGTATATGCTTTATCATCATACATGATTGGCTTGTATGCATATTACTTTCAATCTCCCACTTGCACTAAAGCCAATCGCCATGGTATCGCATACCCTTCTTCTCTAAGTGACGATCAAACTGCTGTTATGTTAAAGCTTTAGTAAATGGATCTGCAATGTTATCTTGAGAGTCTATATGCTCCTCTTTCAATGATTTCTTTAATCAAGGTGCCGCAACACATGTTTATATTCAAGATGAGACTTAGGAACTATTCCAAGTTCTGTAATGAAGTTTTCATCCGAAACATCAACTTGCACCTTCACTTACAGTTATATACTTTGTCTTTGTCACTAAACCAACAACCTTTTGTTGTTTAGAACCTTTCTAATTCACTGCACCATCTTTTAAGGTAACGACTTACCCTAAAGTGGATTTGCTGTCGTCTTGGTCAGTCTGAAAACTTGAGTCTGTTTAGCCCTCTAGTTTAATTCAGACTCATCATGTGATATGATGACATCCTTAGTGTCAGTTAAGTACTTTAAGATGTATATCACCGTCTCATAGTTATCTTCTCTAGAATATGACTGATCAACATCAAGTCTCGTATATTTCATTGTATACATGATAGTAACTCATGCGATCTCTCTTTTATTGACGATAATTTTAGTGAAATACACTTCATAGCTCATCATCATGAGGTAAATTTTGGAGTTTGCCATGCTAAACGCCTTTAGCATCTAATGAATACATGTTTCCTTGGGTTAAGTCGAACATCCTTTTAAATCTATCAATAAAGATTTATATCCCCAATGTGGGATGTTCTACCCAAATCATTCATGGAGGAATGTTTAGACAACTTTATTTTGATCGATTTTAGCATAGGAATTTCATTCCCTATCAGTAATATATTATCAACATATAATACATGGAATGAAACAGCGCTCCCACTAACCTTCTTGTACACACATAGTTCATCCTCGTTTTTGATAAAATCAAACTCTTTGATTGTCTCATCAAAATAAATGTTCCATCTACGAGAATCTTGCTTCAATCCATGAATGGATTGTTGTAGCTCACATACATAATTTGCTTCAACCATTGAAACAAAAAACCATCTGGCTGTATCATACATACATTCTCCTCTAATAATGTATATTTGAGGAAGGCCGTCTCCACGTTCATTTTGCCAGATTAAGTAAAAATAAGCTACAATCGCAAGAAAAATCCAAATGGACTTGAGCATAGCTTCAAAATCCAGTTTAGATTTTATGGTCATCTACCATTTCTCTGAGTCTTTATTACTCATAGTCTGTTCGTAATTAAATGGATCATCATCATCCATGATGTGTACCTCATCGTCATCCTCTATGACGAATCCATACCTTTTAGGTATCTTCGGTACTTTTCCAGATTTACGAATAGGGTGTTGTACAGCAGGTATCTCTACTTGGACAGGTTCATCCACTTGATCTGTAGTGGTTTGTGTTTCTTGAATTTCTTCAAGATCTATCTTTCTCCCACTAGCCCCTTCAAGGATAAACTCCTTTTCCAAGAAGGCAGTGTGTTTTGCAATAAACACCTTTTGCTCAGTAGGATTGTAGAAATAGTATCCCAAACTTTCTTTAGGATATCCCATAAACGTGCACTTATCAGATCTTGTCCATAGCTTATCATTTTGAAACTTTTTCACATAAGCTGGACATCCCCAGATCTTAACATGCTTAAGACCAGGTTTTCTCCCTGTCCACATCTCATATGGAGTCTTGGGGACGAATTTTGAGGGGACCTTATTTAGTAGATATAAGCCTTTTCTAGGGCATGACCCCAGAATGAAATTGGAAGATCGGTAAAACTCATCATGGATCGAACCATGTCCAACAATGTTCGATTTCTCCTTTTAGATACTCCATTTAACTGTGGTGTACCTGGTGGAGTCCATTGTGAGATTATACCATTTTCTTTGAGACAATTGAGAAACTCACCGCTTAAGTATTCTCCACCTCGATCTGATTGAAGAGTCTTAATGCTCTTTCCCGTTTGTTTCTCTACTTCACTTCTGAACTCTTTGAACTTTTCAAATAATTCTGATTTGTATTTCATTAAATACACATATCCAAATCTTGAGTGATCATCAGTGAAAGTAATAAAATAAGAATATCCACCCCGTACATTTGTTGTCATAGGTCCACAAACGTCTGTGTGAATCAACGCTAACAACTCTGTAACTCTTTCTCCTTTTCCACTAAAAGGAGATTTAGTCATTTTACCCATGAGACAAGATTAACAAGTTGGATATGATTCATAATCGGATAGCTCTAAGAGCCCATCCTTATGCAACTTGGATAATCTTGTTTCATTGATATGACTGAGTCTACAGTTCCACATATAGGTATAATTAATATCATCTCTTTTCCTTTTCTTAGTTTGTTCTATTTGAAGTATATTTTCATGCAAGTCAAGTATATAAAGTCCATTTTGCAAATTACCAACACCATATAAAACATTGCTTTTATAAATAGAACAACTGTTGTTTTTTATTATAATGTCAAATCCATCCATATCTAATATGGAAATAGAAATAATATTTCTAATGATATTCGGAACAAAATAACAGTTATTTAAATAAATGGACTTGCCCGTAGGCAGTGTTAAACAATAAGTGCCTACAGCTAATACAGCAACCTTTGCTCCATTTCCCACTCGTAAGACAACCTCATTCTTGTTCAGCTTTCTACTTCTGACCAGTCCCATCACATTATTACATATGTGAGAACCACAGCCGGTATCCAATACCCAAGTAGAATTTTGACTTTCTGAAAAATTAATTTCAATCATGAACAAACCTTTATTGGAAGTCGAAGCTTCTCCAAGCTTCTTCTCTGCCAGAAACTTCTTGCAGTTCCTCTTCCAATGACCCGGCTCGTTGCAATGGAAGCACATTCCTTTGCTAGCTGGATCAGGTTTCTTTTGTTCCTTTATGTTCACCTTGCCCTTGGTCATCTGAGATCGGAAGAGCTCCTTAGATATCTCATATCTAGCAGTCCTACTTTGTTCACTATACAACTCCTTGAGGTGAAGCAACATAGTAGGAGCATCCATGTTTTTATGCTGACGCTGAAGCTCATTATTCATGGATGCGAGCATAATGCATTGAGCCACAGATGCGTCATTTTGCCATTTTACAATGGTGGCAATTTCTTTCTCAGATGCTGATTCTGGAACAGTTCCAGAGACAGGTGAATTTAGAACATAAGAAATTTTTTCAGCAGTGAGAACTATTCTCAGATTCCTTAACCAGTCCGTATAATTTGGTCCGGTTAGTTTATTAGCATCAAGTATGCTACGCAGTGAAATTAGTGATTTTGACATTTTTTTAAATTTCTGTATGTGAAAAGATAACATTTTAGCAAACATTCATTTAATTAATTTTGTATACCAAAATAAATTTAGGTCTTTATTTTAAATTGGTATCTCCCGCTATTTTTATCAAACTATAGTACCCTCACTTATATAGTTCGGTAACATCTAATTAAAGATTTGCTAGTGAGATTAAGGATCCCATTTCAAATGTATATAACCTTGTGGATAACACAACAAGCGATATACAAATAAATAGGTAGACAACTCTTGTCAATTACATCATCATGTAATTCCTTTTATTTTGCCTCTTAAATCATAATGGTCAAGTGTGTGCACATCCGAACTAAAATGATTGCTAGTGAGATTAAGGATCCTATTTCAAATCTATATAGCCTTGTGGATAGCACAACAAACGATATATAAATAAATAGGTAGACAACTCTTGTCAATTACATCAACATGTAACTCCTTTTATTTTGCCTCTTAAATCATAATGGTCAAGTGTGTGCACATCCGAACTAAAATGATTTAAGTTAAGTCCAGCCTAGCACTTCCATAAATTCAAAAAAAAATGTTTGTCCTTGTGGATATCACAACAAGACTATATTGTTCAATTTTCTTGATAAGCATCAAATGTGATTAATTAATATCTTAAATACGCAATACTCTCCTTGTGGATAGCACAACAAGCTCATATTAAATATTTAATACTCTATTAATTTATCATGCTAGAAGGTGACGTTCGATATTACAAATATCATTGAACGCTTCAAACTTAATATTATTTCTTTGAGGAGTTTGTTATTATTTGTCGCATCTTGTTTAGCGTGCATGCACACACACACACACACACACACACACACATATATATATATATATATATAAAATACATGTAATTTTATTAAACATGCGAAGTATGTTTGCATAAAATATAATATATATATATATATATATATATAATACTTAGCATACACATAGAATACTATATTCTACCCGGATTGATTATGGACTTTTATTCTAGTTTGGTTCACTAGAGCCACTAAGTGAACCAAAAGGTCAAACCTAGGAGTACAAGAATTTAAATTTAAACGTAACTATTACATTTAAACCCTGGCTCCATACAAATGGGTCTTCACGTGCTCCTTGCTTCTTGGCCTCTAATTTCTTCAAGATAATTCTAACTATTTCTATTACATTAAACTATTTAATTTAAATAGAAACCTTGATCAGCAGTCAAGAGGAAATACATAGGAGGGAGATAGAATTTTACATCAAGAAAAACTAGAGAAGACGAGGTACGCAGACCCTATTTAATAAAACCCATTCATTCAAGAATTCAACTAAAATAAAATACAATCACATTGTTCAAATAGTCCATAATCAATCCACATTTATTATCATACATATCACCATATATATCAATAAATAAATATCCATCTCATGAATTAAAACATTCCATATATATATATGAGTATCATTTAATGGGCAATTTTAAATTGCATGAAATCCAATTTCAGGATTAAAATAAACTCTTTATTTTAATTATAAAATTATTAAAATTATTATATATGTATATATATATATATATATATATATATATATATTATATAACCGTTTATATATATATCCGTGTATATATATAATAGCAATCAGAATGGTTACTTTCGTAATTTATATATAATCTATATATATATATATATATATATATATATATATATTTATAAAGTTTTAGAAATCCTGGATCACATCCCTTTTTGAAAGAATCAGGCTATTCACTTTAACGAATTACGAAGTCTCCTTTTGAATTACACGGAATCGTGACTCACAACGAACATTGGTTTTCGTTTTTTTTCATAAAAAATAATAATTTTATACAACTAATTATGTCCAATAAATTATTTTAAATACATACCCATATGTATATGAAATCAAAACAATTAATAATTGTATAAAAGTTTGGCTCTGATGCTACTGTTGGGTTTGTTCGAAATCGTGATGCAATCAAATTGCAAAAATTAGCGGAAGCATGGTATATCAGAGTTTAAAATTTTCTACAAAATCATTATCCGGATCATCCTTTATGCAAATTATTAATTTAAATAGATAAATAAGAAGTTATGAAATCATACCCTTGTAGAACGAAGTTTCCATAGGTACGAGTTCAACTCATTGTTCTTCGTGATCTCCTTGAATTTTCGGGTTAGATTCCTTCCTTTGATCAACATTAGCCACCCAAGTGTTTGGCCTCTAGTGGTGATCCACCAAGGAAGATGAAAAATCAAGAAGGAGGGTGGTTGACTTAGTTTTCTATCCTCTATAGAAAAGGAGTACTCCCTAACAATTGGAATTGCACCAACTGATATCTATTATAAGACTCCTCTTATATAAATATTGGTCAACTCTTCTAATCCTATTAGACATGGGATTTCATTTAATTAATTAAACTCCTTTAATTAATTTAGGCTTCTCACCACATTGGGAATAATTAATTAAATTTATTTAATTAATTTGTCTCCTAACCTTATTAGGAATAAATGAGAGTACTAATATTAAATTAATTACTAAACTCTTTTAGAAATTAAAATAATAATAATTGTAATAATATTAATAAGACTCCTCTTATTAATTTATATTTAATATTTCCAAAATATTAAATAATAAACATTAAGCTATTTAATTTATTCTATCACCATAGATTAAATTAATTACACTTAATGCATTATTACGATTATGTCATTATTTTCTTAAATAATTATTCTTCCTTTTATGGTGTGACCCTTTAGGTTCTCCATATTAAACCGGCTGTGAATAAATCAATTAGAACAATTCTAATCTTATTTAAATAAATAAATTAAACTAATAATCTATTTAAATAAATAATATTTATTGTACAATAGGGATAAGCCTCCCTAGCGATCAACGACTTTCTAGATAATATAGATTTCAACATTAATCATAAAAGAACAAGTGAGTAAATAGTTACCGTACAATTCAATCCTTCCACCATACAATGTCCCAATTAAATATAAGACATGGATTTACTGTCAAGTCTTATTTTATTTAATTATATGTATTTCGATTAAAAAATGCACAACTCTAAATAATGCAAATTAGAAACCTCTTTCTAATTTCATTCTACCTTGGCCAAGGATTCCTGGGTTGTCATTTAACGAATCACATAGGACATATCTCCTCTTTTACTAGAGGTGGTAGATTCTTTATTGATCATACATTATCTCCATATGCAACTTATTATACCCAAGCATACCCTATATATGCCTTAAAAGGCTTTAAGGAATAAGTCAAAGTATAATTTGTTACATACAAGATACTATGATCATCTTAAGTCCAAGGATCATTTGTACTACTATCACATTAGGAATTCCTATTGACAGGCGAGTATAACTCCACTAGGTATTCCATAGCGAGTTACGTTCAGTGAACTTATTCTCCAATAAGCACCTGCATACTTGCTTTAGTGTCTCCACACAAATGACCATGAGATCAGTCATCCTCATCCAATGAGCAAGCAACATATGTACCAATCTATCCGGATTTACTAATCCCCTTTTTAGCAATCCCATGATTGAGAATTATTTTAGTTTTAAGCTTTCTAAGAATTTAATTCTCATTAGCATGATCAACATCATGATTCTAAAAGCATTGCTTAAAACTATGGGTTATTTACATATTATAAAAACAGCATCATGTTGATAATTAAATATCTTTAATAAATGAATATTTTTTATTAATAAATAAATAAGATTGTGTCCAAAGTATATGCTTTATAATCATACATGATTGCCTTGTATGCATACTACTTTCAATATTTTATTTAATTAAATCCCAACATTCCAATTTAAATAAATTAAAGCTAACATCAATTTATTAAATAAAATTGTCACATAAATTAAATTGCTATACAATTATAATTTACTCATTAATCATAATTTTATGTAATAAATTAGTAATTCTCTAATTTAATTATCTAAATTAAATTAGACATTACTATAATTATTCAATAAATCATTATTACCAAATTACCACATAACAATTCATCTAATTTAATTATCTCAATTAAATTAGAACTTCACCCACAAAATTACTTAAACATTAATTTAATATTAAACATCAATTTAATTAATACATTACATTTAATTAAATTACTCCACAACATAATCATATAACAAATTATTTATTTAACTCAATAAATAAATCCACTTAAATATTTATTTAATTTAATAAATATTTAAAATAAAATATAAAATCTCATTTGTGACAATCTTCCCTCAAAAGGATGATGTCCCCAGAATCACAACTCAATAAACTCATTCGTTACATTCTTCCCCCTTAAAAAGATTCTGTCCACAGAATCGTTATACAAGAAATTAAACAAATAATTGGGGATATGTTTTCATCATAACATCTTCGAGTTCCCTCGTAGCTTCTTCAGCATTGTGGTTCCTCTAGATTACCTTAACAGAATGTATCACTTTATTTCTATGTACTTGCTCTTTCTTGTCAACTATCTGAACAAGAACTTCCTCATATGTTAAGTCTTTATCAAAGTGTAACGGCTCATACTTTATCACATGCTTGTAATCGTGTTTGTACGATCGCAACACAGAAATATGGAGAACGTTATGAATGTGATCTAACTCCGGAGGTAGCACAACCTCGTAAGCTACCTCGCCAACCCTTCGCAGTATCTCAAAAGGTCCAATGAATCTAGGACTCAGTTTCCCCTTCTTTTCAAATCAAATCTTCCCCTTCCATAGAGATACCTTCAGAAAAACTAAGCTTCCCACTTCAAACTCTCGATTCTGATCATGATAATCAACATATTTCTTCTATCTGTCCTGAGCAGCAACCAATCTCATTCTGATCAGTTTGACGATCTCAGCAGTTTGTTATACCAGTTTTGGTCCCAACAATTGTCGTTCACCAACCTCATCCCAGCATAATGGAGTCTTGCATTTTCTGACGTACAATGTTTCGTAAGGAGGCATGCCAATACTTGCATGGCAATTGTTGTTGTATTCCACCAACGGTAGATGATCATCCCATCTTCCCTTGAAGTCCATAACACAGGCTCTCAGCATATCCTCTAAAGTCTAGATCGTTCTCTCGCTCTAGCCATCAGTTTGAGGATGGTATGTTGTACTCATTCTCATTTGCGTTCCCAAGCATTCCTGTAATCGCCTCCAGAAATTCGAAGTGAACCGCGCATCTCTGTCTGATATAATTGATACCTGAACACCGTGTCTATAAATAATTTCCTTAACGTACAGCTTTGCCAACTAATCCAAGTTGAATCTAATCTTGATAGGTAAGAAAATGCGCTGACTTCTTCAATTGATCCACGATAACCCATACTGCATCAAAACCATTCTGAGTCGTTGGAAGACCAACCACGAAATCCATCGTGATATGCTCCCACTTCTACTCCGGAATCTCCATCGGTTGTAGCAATCCACTTGGTCTCTAATGTTCTTCTTTGGCATTCTGGCATGTTAGACACTTTGCAACACACTCAGCAATGTCTCTCTTCATATTTGGCCACCAGAAATGTTGTCTGAGATCCTGGTACATATTCGTACTCCCAGGGTGAATCGAATATCTCGAACTGTGAGCTTCGCCCAAAATTTCCTCTTTGACTTCTGGTACTGGCGGTACCCAGATTCTCCCTTCAAATCGTAGCAGTCCGTCAGTATCAATCTTAAACTTTATCTCTTCACCATCGATTGCTCTCTTTCGGATCTTCTCACACTCCTCATCATATAGTTGTGCTTCTTTCACCTTGTCCACCAAGGTTGAACCAGTAGTTACTTGAAACAACTTCTCATCCGACTCCTTCGTATACTTAACTTCCAGCTCTAACTTAGCCATCTCATCTATCAACTGTTCCTGAGCAATTAACAACATTAACTTCTCCCGACCTTTTCGGCTTAAGGCGTCGGCAATGACATTCGCTTTATCCGGATGGTAGAGAATCTCGAAATCGTAGTTCTTGATAGGCTCCAACCATCTTCTTTGACGCATATTCAAATCTTTTTGAGTAAAGATGTACTTCAGACTCTTATGGTCTATATATATCTCACACTTTTCTCCATATAGGTAGTGTCTCCATATCTTCAGAGCAAACACTACTGCCTCCAATTAAAAATTATGGGTCAAATACCGTTTCTCATAGTCCTTCAGCTGACGTGATGTATAAGCAATGACTTTGCCATTTTGCATCAGCACACAACCCAATCCTTTATGTGAAGCATCACTGTATACCACGAAATTTCCTGTACTATCCAGCAAAGACAACACAGTCGCAATACTCAACCTCTTCTTCAGTTCCTGAAAACTTTCCTCACACTTTTCCGTCCAAACAAACTTAACCGTTTTCTGAGTCAAATTCGTCAACGGAGTTGCGATCTTGAAAAAATCTTGTATGAATCTCCTGTAGTAACCTGCCAAACCCAAGAAACTCCTAACTTCTGACGGTATCTTCGGCTGATCCCAATTTATTACAGCTTCAACCTTTGATAGATCTACTGAAATCCCATCTTTTTCAATGACGTGGCCAAGAAACTGCACACGTTCTAACCAGAATTCACATTTTGAGAACTTCACATACAACTTCTCCCGTCTCAGTGATTTCAATGTCAGTCTCAAATGTTCAGTGTGTTCCTCCTTAGTTTTGGAATACACCAAAATGCCATCAATGAACACTACCACGAACTTGTCTAGGAATGGCTTAAACACCTATTCATTAAGTCCAAAAGTGCTGCTGGTGCATTCGTTAGAACAAATGACATAACCAAGAACTCATAATGTCTATACCGAGTTCTAAATTTCATCTTTGGTACATCCTCTCTCCTTACCTTCAAATGATGATACCCACTTCTCGAATCTATTTTCGAGAAGTATCTAGCACCCTTCAGTTGATCAAACAAGTCATCGATCCTAGGTAAAGGATACTTATTCTTGATCGTAACTTTATTCAACTCCCTATAATCAATACAAAGACGCATTGATCCATCCTTCTTCTTGACGAATAATACCGACGCTCCCCACGGTGATACGCTAGGCTTAATATACGTAATTTCCATCAATTCCTGCAGTTTAACCATTAACTCCTTCATCTCTACTAGAGCCATTCGGTACGGAGCTTTCGATATCAGAGCAGTCCCCAGTGCTAAGTCGATCACGAACTCTATCTCTCTATCGGGCGAAAGTCCTGGCAAATCGCTCGGAAACACGTCCACAAACTCCTTAACCACTGTTATCTCTTCCAGCTTTCGACTCTCCTTATGAGTATCTATTATGTAGGCGATTTGTTGCCATAAAACACTGCTTTCGACAGAGTTGTAAGGTTTATAGACTTCTTCTGGCAATCAATTACCTCCCCATGGTTAAATAACCAATCCATACCCAGTATAACATCGAATTCCCCAAGTTTAATCAGAATTAAGTCTACCATCAGCTTATGACTCTTAATGACCAACCTATAGTTCTTGTGTACAAACCTAACAGGAATAACCTCCTTATTCGCAATCTCTATGTTTAAAGGGTAAATTAATTTCTCCTTAGGTAAGTCTAAATTCTTAGCAAAGTCATCGGATATAAATGAATAAGTAGCTCCTGAATCAAATAATACGTAAGCATTAATACTATTGACCGGAATAATACCTGACACAACATCCTTCGACTACACAACATCCTACATGGTCATATTGAATGTTATGGCAGTGGGTTGGCTCGTCTAAGTTGGTCCAGCGATAGTCAAATTATTGCTGCAGCTATTTCTTCTTCCTCCTGTAGACCCTTCAGCTGGCTTCTTAGGGAAATCCCGGGCCATGTGATCCTTAGATCCACATGTGAATCAAGTTCCCTTCTTCGGGCTAGGATAATTTGGTTCAATATGGCCTTCCTGACCACAATTGAAACATACCCGCTTTCCTCTCAAGAACACTCCAGTGTAATTCTTCCCGCATATAGCACATGCTTCACTTAATCTCTTCTGCTAACCTCTCTGTTGACTCCCAGCAGATGTGTTGTCGTTCCACTTCCTCTTCTGGTTGGTACCACTACCACCAGCCTTATTCTCAGTCTCTTTCTTTTTCTTCTTCTGGTCCTGGTTATATTTAGTCAAGGCATCGCTTCCACCTTCTACGATGATCGCCTTTTCCAATATTGCAATAAATGTATTTTGTTGGAACATGGAGACCTTACTGTATAGTCAAGGCTTCAATCCCTGCTCGAATCTTCTCGCCTTCCTCTCATTAGTACTGACTTGGTAAGTTGCAAACCTAGCCAGCTCGTTGAACTTTGCGGCGTATTTTGGCACCGTTATCGTTCCCTGTTTCAGCTCCAGAAACTGAACCTCCATTTGGTTCTGCGAGCTCACCAAAAAGTACATTTCAAAGAACATCTCTTTGAATTAGTCCCACACTATCACACCTTCTCCTCCTCGAGTCTTTTTAGCTTGCCACTAGTAGCTAGCTTACGACTTCAGCATGGACATAGCGAAAGCCGTCTTCTGGTCGTCGTTGATTCTGGCCACATCGAATACCTTCTCCATTTCCATCACCCACGTCTGGGCCTCTATTGGGTTCATGGGTCCCTTGAATTTTGGCTATCCTAACACTTTAAATTCCTTAAATGTAGCAGCTTGAAGTTGCGGCTGATTCGCAAGTGCTCTTGTCAATAAATTCACCAGTTTCTGAACTGGATTGACGTTAGCCTCATCGTTGTTGTTGTTGTTGTTTGCAGAACCCTCTGGTTGTTTATGTACTAATCTTCTTCTAGGAGGCATCTTTCTGTTAAGACATACTCTTATTAGATCCATACTCATCTCTTAAATATGTAAGATCAACTTAAACATTTAACATAAATAAATTCACACTTGAACACATCAAACTTTAATAAACTTTGATATTTTATTCATTCATAGTTTTTAAAACATAGAATAAATAGCACCTCTGCTATTTACATCATCTTTCCTGAATTGAATTAAGTTGTAGGATTACATCATCATCTTATCCCATTATTTATCACAAACTCTGGGACTTACATTTATTTAATACATAAGTAAACACATAGTTTATTACTCTACTATCTAGGCATGTGAAGACGTTGAACAACCTCTCCACGTTCTTCTTCCATCACCCGGAACACTGTTCTACTATCCACCATATACCACGGTAAATCCTTGAACTGAGCTGGGTAACAAAAGACTCGATCCTGGTACCTGTCTATCGCCGAATGAAAAGCATAGTCTGTCTCCTTCATCTTGGCCTTCTTCGCTTGAACCTCATCTTCAGCTCGATCTGCACGTTGAGTAGCTTTCAAGCAAGCATCCTCCGCTCTAGCACGCTTCGCTGATTCCTCTTTTATATCGTTCTTCAGTTTCTCTAGCTCAGCCAGTGCATCATCTCTCTCACCCCTACGTGAACTAGATCCCGCTTCGCTTTTCCAAGATGCTCGTCCAGTTCTTGAATCATCTCCTCCTTCTACTGTATGGTGGTCTGACTCACATCCACCAGCTCCTCTAGTTCTTCAACTCTACCTTGCAGCTCAATGTTGCGGTCGTAAACTTCCTTATACATCACAGCGCTGATAGAGTTAGGTGGAAATTCCTCTTCAAGATCCTCCTCCTCGATCTTCCTCTAACTCATCCTCATCATCTCGGTCAAAGACTGGCTCATGCTCATGACCCACTACTGTGATCAATGGAG
Organism: Panax stipuleanatus; assembly: GCA_020205555.1. Lineage (NCBI taxonomy): Eukaryota > Viridiplantae > Streptophyta > Magnoliopsida > Apiales > Araliaceae > Panax > Panax stipuleanatus. The sequence continues at coordinate 114,701,425 of CM035121.1, read as the reverse complement.
ATGACTCTCTCTGAATCAACAACTCCCAGACAGTCTAGATGTCTCGGGGCTCCTCATCCCTAGGCATCTGAGGCAAGTCCTCTCAAACCTGACTGGACTATCCAACAATCGTCATCTTGACAACAAAATTTTAAGGTTTAATTATTATGTGATATCGATCGATACTCTTCGAACACAAAACATAAGCACATAGCACATAACGTAGTTTATTATCTTTAACTATCATCACTATCTTTTCGATCTCCTATAAGGATACTACATAAGGTTTTCCCACCTAAGGTTCATAACCTAAAGCTTTGATACCAACTTGTGACACCCCCAAATTCGGGTACTTCATTTCCACTGGATTTAATGTTGTGACACCCCCAAATCCGGGTACTTTATTTTCACAGGATTTGGTGTTCACTATCTAAATAAAATATAACTACTTCCCATAAATAAGGAATGCAAAATAAATTACAACCTTAACCAAATAAAATCTTCCTTTAAAAAGGATTACAACTTTATCAAATCGTTCCCAGGTTTCTAACCTTAATAAACATCAAATGCGGAAAATAAAACATCATAACATAAATTAAAGTCTTATTACAAATCGTTTTAAATTTGAACAAGTCTTCACTTGTTCATCTTGCCTTTTCCTTTGCTAGTTGACGGATCGTCAACTTTCTCAATTTTGGCTGCAATGGTTATATAAATGCAAGAGTGAGCAAACAAAAGCTCACTTGAAATAACAATCAATAATGATGATATATCAATGAATAACTTCAACTAAATTGAATAATACTCTTATCATCGGTAATCAAGAATTGAATATAGAATTTAGAATTCATCTGAGGGTCACAAGACCTTGAATTATTTTCCAAGTTATAAACATTTCTATTTAAACCTTTAATAGTCGTTAAACTATATGGACTCTTAAATCATACTTAGGGGGATCAGCCCTTCGTACTATGTATTCTGCACAAACATCTTAACGCTTTCGCATGGTAATCCCCTATTAATAGGGTTGTTCATCTCAGTATTAATTAAAGAGTCCGCACCAAAGAAAGTTTGGTTTAGATAAGCTCAAAGGGTAATTTAGAGTTCAACTATCATCAACTTAGAAGTAGTTGAATCAACTTACAATAATTAAGAATTCAATAACCAAAGAATTATGAAATAACTTATGCTTTAGACTTAAACTTAAAGCATTTGAAAGATACGATAAGACCTTGCTTGAACAATTAAGTCAACGCTACATTATTTCAATAAGATACTTGTCCATTGCAAAATAAAAGGACTTGCTCAAATAAAAGTAAACATAATCGAGTTAGGGTAAGAAACTTGCTCAACAATAGTAAATTAGGGATAGAATACTTGCTCAATAAAAGTAAAGTTTGAGTTTAGAATACTTGCCTCGTGCACAAACTACAAATTATAATTCAATTCTTCAATCGTCATACACATTACATTACGTTTATAATATCGATTAGTTTCATAACCGCTACGCTTAACCGTTGAACTTCTCACTTAAGTTCAACTTAAAAATGTGGTTCGTAATCTTAACTTGTTAACTAACCACATAACGTGAATCTAAACTCACAATATGCATATCACACGTGTATAACCTTTTAAACCATCATAATCATACCCTACGACAACAATATCCAAATTCACACATAATTTGTTAATATGAGACTTCAAATTATTTTATATATGTCAACAATATGTTGTATTATTGTTTTATATACTTAACATGTCATCAGGTTCATTACATTAAGTTAGTTCATCATGTTAGGGCTTAAAACACACAACAAATTTTGGACAACAAGGGCTCCTGCTTGGGCGGGGGTATAGCCCGCTGGGGCGGGGGTCCCTGCTAGGAAAAAAGACAGTTCACGAACATGTGCAGGAAAAAACCCAATTTGGCTTATTTCCTCGCACCAAACTCAGAATTTAGTACATATAATGCATATAAAACTTTATAAAATTATAACTTTAAACTTCTAGCATGTTTTATTATATATAAACATCACAACACATAATCAAAAATCTTTAATTTTATGATTTTGAATAAAACACCATTGTTAAGTGTTTTTGAAGAAAATAAACACTGTGACTTTGTTTTTAAACCAAATTACATAATTCAAATCATGTTAATTTTGTTTCTTAACCTATTATTACAACCCATGATCAATTTATATAATATATCACAATCAAACACAAATTTTGATACTTAAGAAACTATTTTTCAACTAATTCACTATAAATTGTTATGAACATAATTTCTTCATGTTCATCATATTTACATGAATTGAACCACATAACCAATCATATAAATCATATATAAGCATGTTATAATACAAATTACATATAGAATTCATGTTTACATCAATTTCATAAACAAACTCAAACATAGAGAACTTATGAATATATGGAAGAACAAATAATTAGATTATACCTTTTTGTTGTTAGAAGAAGAAGATGATGGTGATGATGATGGCAATCAACTTCCCTTTTTGATTTCACAGAAACTTTTCTTCTTCTTTCTTTATTCTTCTCTCTTTTCTTTCTAACTCTCTGTTATTCTAACTTTGTTCTTCTTCTAACTCTATTTTAACTTAACATAGTTTTAAAATATACATATAACTGATAATATAGATATAATAGATATAAACATATAACTGACAATATATTATTACTCTACTAAATACATATATCAGTTACAAAATTTTAAAACTCAAAAGCTATAAGGCTTGTTTGGCAAAATCCATTAATTTAAAAAAAGATTTTTAGGAACTAAGGCCTTGTTTAGTAAAACTACTTTAAAATAGATTTAAGGGCCTTGTTTGGTAAAATAGAATTAAAACCCTTTTTAAATTATTTTAATCACTCTTTTACTACATAGTTTAAATGTCACACTTTATTTAATTAAATCTCAATATTCTAATTTAATCAAATTAAAGATCACATCCATTAAATAAAATAAAATTGCCACATAAACTAAATCGCTACACAATTATAATTTACTAATTAATCATAACTCCATGCAACAAATTAGTAAATCTCTAATTTAATTGTTTTAGTTAAATTATTATATCCTCATTACCAAATACCACATAAAATTCATCTAATTTAATTATCTCAATTAAATTATGATTTCATCATAGAATTACTCAAACATCAATTTAATTATTGTTGGCTTGTTTCAGTGTTAACAAAACAGACACAAACACGTGCAAGTATACACGGTCAACAAGTAATATATGATAAGTAAAGATCGTTCCCAAGGAGAAAAGCAATTACTTCTAATCTATCATGCAACAATTTTATAGCTATTTCTGGCTGCTTAAACGAGTAAATAAGATGTGAATTAATGACTAAAATGATTATCAACTAAAATTAACTAATTAACAAGTGATTGATTCAAATTGGGAAGATATGAAATCCTAATTTCACTTAATGCATCATTCAGATCATACACCTCTTGTTAAGCCTAATTAATTATTTCGGATTGCTAGTCGAGAGCACGAAGGTGATAAATGGCTATATTTCGATATACCAAGTCCATATCACATAAAATCCACAAAAGAGATAGAATTCATGTGAACATCAATATTACCTAACTCACTATATGTCTATGTGACTTACAAGTAATGTTGATTTAAGCACAAACTCTCAAGTGACTACACAAGGTAAGCCGGTATATGTCTATCCGGATTATGAATCACAAAATCTATCACATGCAAATTTCATGAACATATGCTAGCATGGCCAAATCTGAATTAGCACTTCCTCTTTCAATTCCATACTAATTTAATAAGGTAGATGGTGATCAAGCATCTAAACAATAAACACAACCATACTAGGCAATCCATACATAATCAATCACACATAACAAAGAGATATATAGATCTGAACTAAACAATAAGCTCCATTAGAATCCCATAATGGTGATTAGTTCATCTCTGAATCAATAACCATTATGGGATTTTGGCCAAGCATTGAAAGCAAATATGAAAGCAAAGAGAATTAAGAGAGTAAACAATTGCACATCTGATAACTCAGCCTTCAAGTTAAACCTTCAGATCTAAGTTCAAAATCACAATCAAATCCAATTCAAAACCCTAAGTAATTGAAATCTACTAAGAGTAAAGAGAGAAGCCAAAAATGGTAAACTATAGCTAAGAACTCTCTCTAGCTCTTCAAAAACCCTAGAATGGAAAATAAAACGATTAAAACTTCATCTCGTAACTTGCAAATACGCCCTTATATGGCGCGGCCGCGCTAATCTGATTTTCTACATTCTGCTGCACTTCTTCTGCTGGTGTATTCTGCTAGCCCCTTTGCTTGCTGCCTTAGTTCTTGCACCTTCACTTGCCATAACAATTCCACATGCCATGCTCCATTTTCACATGCCACCACCTTCAATCCATCATCTTGCCATCATGCCATTTCCAAGCCCTTTCCATGCTATTGCTTACCATTTGAGTTTCCTTAATGCAACCTATAAAACAAAGATAAAAAGCATAAAAAGACACTAAAACACTAGAGATTAAGCCATAATTCTAGCAAGTAGATAGCTAATAAGTAGGTATAAAACCTACTTATCAAATACCCCCAAACTTGAACTATTGTTTGCCCTCAAGCAACAAACACAAATGCAACTACATTCTATGCAAACTATACTACAATAAAAATGAATCCCAAAATTTCAGCCCTGTTATGAATTCCAATAAGATGTGCCTCAGAGAAATAACAAGATCTATGAACAAAGCATCAAACTAAGCTAAAGTCATAAGGACATATAATCCGAAAATCATAACCTGTTGCTAAGATGTAGTGTGTGTGTGCTACATCACAAATAATGAAAATTTCACATGCTATACTTCTAAGGAAGAAAACAGAGGTATTAAGTCAAGAATTTTTCACATACAAAAAACAACAAATAGTCCAACACATCAATACAAGCTAAGGTTCAACAAAGGGTTTATTATGCTTTTATTCCAACACGGGGGCGATATTCGCACTTTCCCGTGGTTACACCCGACTGTGCAATGCTAAGTCCCTCTTAGTCTTTTCAATGATACCCATTTAACAAGCTTTCGACCAATGACTCCCAAACCATAAGGCTTTAGGGCGCTGGGTGTAGAGACAATCCCCTAGGGCGTACTTACTCGAGTATCAAAGGCCACAAGACTTAGCTAGCCAATGTGTTTACACTATATATTTTTTTATTTTAGCATGCATACCCAATGTTTTCCCTCAACTTGCATTTCTGTGTCATTATGACCATTATTCATTTTCTACACAATTATATCGTTAAAAATAAATTTTTCCCCTCAGAAGACAAGCATGTGCTAATCTAACTAACAAGCAAATAATAACAATGTCGTGCTATCCGGTAACATCAAAGCAACATGCATAGACTACATCATGTATGAAATTATAACAAAGCTTAAGTTATCAACTAAATTCAAAAATCTATAACATTTCAAGATCATCATCGGCCAGACTGGAATTCAACAGGCTAAAAACATGGGATTTTGCTTATGCAATGCAACTAAACACATACTAAATAAACAAAACAAAAGAAAAATGAAAAAAAAATCATACAAAATTTAACTAACAAAATACTAAAATGCAACTACTATGCAACCTAAACATGCAATTAACACTATATACAACTAATTACTAAATACACCCCAATACCCCCAAACTTAAAAATTACAATGTCCTCATTGGAGAAAAAGGGTAAGGAAACTACCCTAAGAATCAGCATGGCCACCCACCTCGAGTGGTGAATCTGGCGGCGGATATGGCATGGCAGAACCAAAGATGGGCCACTCCACCATCGACCCTTGCTGAGCAAAAGCCTCAGCCAAGGCACGAGATAGTCCATCCGAAAAAGCTGAGAAGTTGCCATGCAACGCGTACATCCTCCTCTCCAATCGCCTCATCCTGCGATCCTTATTCACTTCACTGGTTGGAGGAGGATCGGCTGTCTCTGTTGGCTGTGGTGGAGGCACTGGTGGAGGAGTGGGTAGAACGAATCCTTTACCTCGCGGGTGTGCTGTGCCACCAGACCAATCTTTAAATTTCTTGATGGTGGCGTGAGTGATGTCCTGGCTCAGCATCTGAACCTGCTCGTCATCCCAGTCAAGTCCCGCCTGCGCACACAGATGCACGACCACTGCTGCATGTGGAATACTACCGGTAGTACTACCCTGCATGTAACGCAACATATTCTGATGGAGTAAGTGCCCAATATCAATATACTTTCTAGTAATGATTCCCCACAGAATAATAGCCCTCTCAGCCGTGACATTGTGCTGATGAGTGGAAGGCATCAGATTGGCGCAGATAAACAGATTCCACTCCTTTGCATAGCGATTCAGCGCTGAACTGGGGAAGTTGGTAGGCGTATCTGTGCCCTGCTTATAATTCCACTTCTTACCTGGCACGTATAAATCAGAGATCACCCTGTCCAAGTTTATCTCAAAATGCTCTGCCTCAACCCAGTTTACTCGGCCAGCCGGGAATGAAGGTAAATTGTAGACTTCGCGGATTGCTAGCGGACGGTAGTCAATTTGAAAGCCCCTGACGAACGAGAGGCCGCTGTGTGTCTCCTTGGCGTTTGCATAAAATTCTCAAACTATAGCCATCGAAGCAGGCACGGGCGTTCCCACAACTCTAAACCAAGCCCTCTCATGGATTATCTCAAGCATTTGACCATCTTCTTTGGCCGGTTTCAGTCCCCGCTCCTTCTCAAATGTCTTTGTCGCTATCCTATAATACTCAGTCTGTGCCACAAGGCTGATGAACTTGGTCAAGTCCACAGTATCCTCGGCCTGGCTGCTTTGAGAGGGCGATTCCGGAGTGGCGGATCGAGCTCTCTTAGGACCCATGATTTCTGCTAAACTTTTTCCTTTCAAACCCTAAACTAAATATAAAACCTCCAAACTGCCTCTAAAATCTATAGAGCAAACCCTAGTTTGTGAATCCGAAGAACACCCCCAAACTTGTGCCTTAGAACCCTCTGAATTTCTAAACCCTAGTTTCTAAAGGTTGATCAAAATTATCTCTAAAATCTCTTTTTAAACCCTAACTCTGTTTCTTGAAGTGTATTAGATTGATGGTATGGAGTAGTGAAGGCTAGGGCTTGTATATAGAATCGGAGAGATAGAGTTTGTATATGAGAAGGAAAAGGAGAGGTTTGGCTAGGTTTGTGAAAATGAGAGGACGTAGGATAGGCTTTAGAAGAAAGGAAGTTCGTATATGAGAGGGTTGTTTATGTTTTGATAAGGATTTGACCAAATAGAAATAGGATATAAGAGATGGGTCAAATGTTGCAAAAATTTAAACCGACAGTTTCCTGGGGTCGGGTGCGGGCGCGTCAGGTTTAGCATTGATGAGGGCGCGGCTGCGCGGGTCAAGAATGCACTCTTGAATTTCTGGGCATTGGCACAGGCGTGCTGAGTTATGCCTTTATGTTGGCGCGGCCGCGCGAATCAAAACTACTCTCTGGTCTTGGTATTGGCGCGGTCGCTCTGCATTTTGTCTTGAGGCTGGCGCGGTAGCGCTGCCCTGAGCCCAACAATAATTTTTTTTTGCAGCAGTGATGAAGACTAAGCAGCAACTGATATGCATTTTATTTCCTGCACAAATAGCATTGAAATCTGAGATATAATTGATTCTAACATAAAAATTGGACTATGTACGATGTATATATGTTTGTATCCTCAAAAATGCTATATATGTGAATTCTATCTAAAAAATATGCAATATGCTCATAACTCAAAATTGTTTAAAATTTTTATGATTTTTAGAATTATACAGGGGAAGGAAAATAATAGAGACATGTAACCAGAATTAAATGAGAGAGAGAAGAGAGATGATGAGAAGCTTCCCATCAAGCGCTTGTTTATAGTCAATTAGCTCAACTCTGTCTGAAATTGTCATGTAGTGGAAATGATCGAGGCAACTTTCTGTCGATCAACTTTTCCCCTATAGTAGTGCTTCAACCTCTGTCCATTCACTTTAAACGGTTTGTCTGTGTATTGATCAAAAATCTCGACTGCACCATGTGGAAACACGGTTTTCAACGTGAAAGGGCCTGACCACCGCTATTTAAGTTTTCCAAGAAAGAGTCTAAGACGAGAGTTATACATCAATACCGCTTACCCCGGCTTAAATTTCTTTTCCATGATTTTGCGGTCGTGCCACCTTTTCATTTTTCCTTGTACAGCTTTGAGTTTTTGTAAACTTGCAGTCTGAACTTATCTAGCTCATTGAATTGGAGAAGACGCTTCTCCCCTACAACTTTCAAGTCAAAGTTCAGCTTTTTATGGCCTAGTAGGCCTTGTGCACAAGTTCCATGGGAAGGTGGCAGGCCTTCCCATATACTAGCTGATACGGCGACATACCCAATGGTGTATTGTACGCAGTCCTGTATGCCCAAACTGCATCATCGAGCTTAAGGGACCAATCTTTTCTTGTACGATTAACAATTTTCTCTAATATCCTTTTCACCTCATGATTGGACACCTCAGCTTGGCCGTTCATTTGGGGATGGTATGCTGTGGAGACACGGTGATTCACCCCATACTTGGCCAATAGTGCAATAAACTGTGGATTGCAAAAATGGGTGCCCTCATCACTTATGATAGCCCGAGGAGTCCCGAATCTTGTGAATATACTCTTTTGAAGAAATCGCAAGACCACCCTAGCATCATTAGTCAGCAAGGCTGCTACTTCTACCTACTTGGACACGTAATCCACTGCCAGCAAGATATATAAATCTCCACACGACGAAACAAAACGCCCCATGAAGTCTATCCCCCAGACGTCAAATATCTCAACCTTTAGGATCATATTCAAAGGCATCTCATTTCGTTTGGATATATTACCCACTCGTTGACACCGGTCACACTTCTGTACGAAGTTGTAAGCATCTTTAAACAGAGATGGCCAATAAAATCCTGTCTGAAGCACTTTGGCTGCTATCCTCTTACCCCCGTAGTTTCCTCCATAGATTGTTGAATGCTAATCCAGAAGTATGTTGTCCGTCTCACTTTCTGGGATGCACCGTGTAATGACCGTGAAATTTTAAACTTCATTATTAACTTAATATGTGATTTAAATTTTTTTTGAGTTAGTTTTATGAGTTTATTCAAACCTTATGTGGTTATGTGATTATGTGAGTTGAGCCTATGCGAATAAATGCTAGGAATATTAAAGGGAATCACTAATGGTTTATTAAATTAGTGAACTAGCTCTAAGTTTTATATCAAAAGAATTGATAGTAATTAGATATTTAATTACTTGAATATAGTGTAGATGTTTAAACGTGATTGATTAAGTGATATTTTGGGTAATTAATCGATAATGTATGAAATTTTTGGTTGTTGAGAATAATAAAACTATAAGCGTGAAAATGATTAATAAATATAATGAGATTATATTTAACCGATTAATTATTTTATACAAGTATGCGATATATTAAACCTTGTAATATATGGTGGTTACCTTCATATTATATAAAGTGAAATGTGGCACATTAATGTGGTTATATATTATATATATAGACTATATAGTAAGATTTATTTCATTGTGTAAGTTACATAATAATGTGACATTATGTGTGTGGATAAAAATTAATGTATAACCTATTGACATATAGTAATAAAATATTGTTATTTGATAATGATTTTAATAAGTTATTATAATTGCAATAATAACAGTAATGATAATACCCAATTGAATTATAATTGGTATTAAGGAAAATGTACATGGATTATATGTTGGTATATATGTACCTATTTGATACATTGTGTTATTAATGACTAATTGCAATAACATTGTAACACCCATTTAATTATATAACTTAAGTATATACTATAGGCATATACATATAGAACATTAGTATGTTGAAATGCAAGTTGCTGAGTTCTTATTACTTTGCCTCACATTGAGTGCCCAACTCTTCTTCACGTGAACTCCCTAGCTATACTACTCTACTCCTTCTCTCAATTTCAGCAATATAGAGCTAATGAGAATGGGGGGAGTGGGTTTCATAATTGTATTCACCAACTTCTTGTTAACTACCATATTCTTGCTATTTCCATTGTTTTGATTTGGTGAGCAAAGCTATAAACCGTATAATGGAATTGCCTATAAATATCAACTCTTCTCCTCTCATTTTCTTTTGCTGAGTTATTGGTAAGTAGAGCTTACATTCTAAGTTTCTATTGAATTGAGAGAGTGAGAGATAGCAGCAAGTTCATTTAACAGAGGTATATTTCCCATTCTTGTTCTTCAATGTCAATTCCTTGATTATGCTATTTAGATGTTAATTAAATTATGAAGTATGATTGTTAAGTGTTAATTAAATTAGTAACCGTGTTGGAACTATTTTATGGCTGGAACATGAAGGATTTCGTAATTAATTTGTGAGTTGGGTTTGTAACTGCCGAGCAGGAAGCAGCTCCTGGACTGGCCGGAGACCTGCGCAGCTGCGCCAGTTTTGTACTGGCCAGCAGCGCAGCTGCGCCAGTCCCTGGATGTGGTTTCCTATTTTTTGCTACAACCTGCTATGTTATAACTTGTTGGTACCCTTTGATCAAGCATGGAAACTGGTATTAACCCATATTATAAGCTTCCTGGTACTAACCCATATATATCATGCCCATGATAGTATGTGTTATGAAAAGAAAGCGTATGACTTAAAAGAAAACTTATAATTTTGAATATAAACTTGGACATGTACGTAACATATGTATATTCTGATTTTTAGAGCATGATCGTATGGTGTGACACCCCCAAATCCGGGTACTTCGTTTCCTCATGATTTGGTGTTCACTTTCTAATATAACATACATCTACCCAATGAATAATGCAAAGTAACTACAACTTAAATTAAAATAAATAAATCTCCCTTACAACAAGGGTTACAACCTTTGTAAAATAATCCCAGGTTACTCTAACCCTGTCATGAATATAATAAAGTACCGAAATAAAATCATAACATTCAAGTCTTATTACAATCATTCTCAATTAAATAAAACAAGTCTTCACTTGCTTTGCTTTCCCTTGCCCTTACTTGTAGACGGAGCATCAGCGTTATCAACCTTAACTGAAATTGTTATTTAATGCAAGAGTGAGCAAACCATAGCTCATTGGAGTTTAACAATAATAAATACATGAAAGGATATCTTTCAAAGAATCTGAATAATATGATTCGCTTCAATAATAAAGAATTGAATAATAATTCTTTCATCACAATTACAATTCAATATAGAATTTATCTGAGGGTCATAAGACCTTTGAACTCTTGTCCTAGGTTATAAATATTTCTATTTAAACCTTTAACAGTCAATAAGACTATGGACCTTAACTCGTACTTAGGGGGATCAGCCCTTTGTACTATGTATTGTGCACAAACATCTTAACGTTATGCGTAGTAACCTCCCCTAATAATTAGGGTTGTTCAACTCAGTAATTTGAATTCAAGTCCGCACCAAAGAAAGTTTGGTTTGGATAAGCTTACAAGGGTAATTTAAAATTCACGTTCATCAACTAAGGATTAGTTGAATCGACTTTCAATAATTCATAAATAAAAGAATTATGAATTAATATATGCTTTAGAAGTAAACTTAAAGCATTTAAAATAATAAACTGGATCTTACATTAACAATAAGTCAAGATCTCTTCTGTTAAGTAAATAATTATCCAGTACATAAATGAAAAGGACATTCTCAACAATGAATATATGAACTCAAAGAAACTTGCGTAGAAATAGCGAGTTTAGGGTTTAGAAGACTTGCCTTAAGCGCAAGCTACTTAACTCAACCACATCCTTAAACACTTCCTATACACATACATATTTAATCACAATAACCTAAATTAGTTAACACGTAACTAATTTACATAAATGGTTAACCCTTATGGTTAACTCACTCTAATAAATAAATAATAATTAATCATCACATAGGTATACTCACATAATTAAATTAGTTATGTATTTAACTAAATTATAATCAAACAATTATAATTTAAACACTTAATCAAATTATAATAACTTAAATTATAATTACCTTTAAATTATAAACAAATTATAATTTTTAATCAATTAAACTATATCATGCATTATAATTACACAATTTATAATTAACCATGCAATTATCAATTTATAATCCATAATTAAACATGCATTTATTAAATTATAATTACATAAATTATAATTTAAATTATCATCAAATTGATTAAAATAAATCAACTAATATTCATTATAATTACAAAATTATAATTTAGATACAACTTTTACTCTGAATATATCTATTATAATCACATAACACATTAATCAATTCACAATAATCCACATAATATTTTAAGGTTTTCAAAATCTCTTTCTTTCCCAAATATGAAATTGTCCAATTCATGTTGATGATATGGAGTTGTAACTAGATACATAAATAATAACATTGCAGCAACTCACTAAGACTAAAAACCAAACTGCACAAAATGAGTCAAGTTCACTGCCTCTGCACAACCAGCGGCACAGTTGCGTAGCCACAAGCCTTGGCACCGGCGCAGCTGCGCAGGTGCTTAATCTGTGAAAGGCAGCCGGCGCAGCTACGCTGCTTCTGGATGTGTTACCGGCGCAGCTGTGCAGGAACACGGACAGAGGCAGACATCAACGGCAACCTGTTTCACCGATTAACCCATACAAGCCAACAAACGAAAAAATATAGCAACACAGACACTATAAATCATACCTATGCCTTAATACTCATGCTATATATACTACCAAACACTGAATTTGTCCAAATAATGAAAATCAAAGGTTTTAAAAACTCAATTTTGACATTTTCACAAAAACTCATATATTTTCCAAAACCATTCACTGTAACTCAATTTCTCAAGCAATTCCACTTTATATACATACATTATTTCTGTTATAGCAGCTAGTAACATGAACAACTACCAATTTGCACATTTCACACATATAACTCATAAATTTCTACTCTAAAATCAACTAAATACATGAAATTTCATAAGAACACTATTTTCACATAAAAACTTATTTTTACAGTACTTTGATTTTGAAAACAAATCATTGATAGCATACATGTAATGGATTACAACATCCCTCAATTCATATAACATGTAATTAACAAATTCATCAATTACAATCCCAATTATTTACCAAAAACTCAAGAATACAAGAAACTAAAAGCAAGAGGTGAATTATTACCTTAATCCTTGATTAAGCTTTACTAGAGGGTAAAAATAGCTCTGATAATCTTCCTTTGGTTTTCAGAGTTCCAACTCCTCTCAACCTTCTTTGTTAAGAAAAATCACAGAGTGTCTCTTCTCTATACTTTCTTCTTCTCCTTTCTTAGTTTTAGACTAACTTTTCTAACGTAATATAACTTAGCGTAATATACATATAATCTTATAACAGTTATATTACTTAATACGTATTAATTAGTAATTTAAAATTTGTCAGTTACAAGAATTCAAAAGCCATAAGGCTCTGTTTGGGTAAAACCCTTTTATTTAAAAACAGATTTTAGTCGCTAAGGCCATGTTTGGTAGAAATAGGTTTAAAACCAATACAAGGGCCTTGTTTGGCAAAATAATTTAAAAATCCTTTTCTTTATTTTAACAACTTATTTAACACATACTTTAATGCCACATTTTAATTAATTAAATATTAATCATCTAATTTAATTAATTAAAATCTAACATCAATTAATCACATAAAATTGCCACATAATTATAATTACTCGCTAATTATAATCCATGTAACACTTCATCACATATCTCATCTAATTTAATTATCTCAGTTAAATTAGAACTATAATATAAAATTAATATACATTAATTAAATTAAATATTATACATTCATTTAATTAATGTATACACTTAATTAAATCACTTCATAAATCACATAATTTATTTATTTAACTCAATAAATAATTCACATAAATATTTATTTAATTTAATAAATATTTAAAATTAAATATAAAATCTCAATCGTTACATATGGTCTATAGTTGACATGAGAACTAAGTATAAAGTGTTGAACACACTAGCATACTTGAATGAAAGTTAAGACAATTTCAAAAATGAGAAACTTAAGACTTTTCAAAGTGAACTTGACCAAAACTTTTATCTTGTAGATTCTGTCCATTTAAATATGTTTATATGGCATTGATATGTGTTTCAAATGCATATAAACTATATGTCGAGATGCCTTGTATATACTAAGTTGACTTAGTGTACTTTTCAATGAAAACTTAGAGTATAAAAGCTAATAGCATCGATTACCATGTGAATTATGTTATGATCACGCAAGCATGTATATTAAGATTTCATTATGCCTATAAACATGTTGACATGAGCATCATACATGGATTTCACATATGCACACATATTCAGAGAAAATGAATTTCTAAGGCATGAGCTATGTGGATTAAAGTATACATATGTATTATACGCACGAGCATGCATATTAAGTCTCGTTATGTGGCAATATGATTTTAGTAGCTAACCCTTGTTGCATGGAATTGATTAGCTTAAGGTATGTGAATTACCGGCATAAAACTATATAACTTTGAAGTGGCCATAGAATGAATATGCTAGGTCTCGAACTTGAGTTAATAACCTGATAAGCATATGTATTTGTTTAATGTCAGTAGTTTGCATGCTAGAGAGTTGGCACGGATTGGTGCAGCCTGCTAGTTTCCTGACTATGCTAGTCGACTTATATGATGTTTAAATAGCAAACTAGAATCTGACCCTACTGATATGTGTTTACTTGAGATGACTACATACTATGACAATATGGAATGATAATTAGATGCTTGTTAAGTATAAACTCTTACCGGTTTACACATACTAATTGAGAGACCGACTTATTAATGTTAGGTCATTTCAACGCTATTTAATTAAAGCTAGACTATTTTGTAGCTGAGCAAACAGGCAAGTTCCCGAACTTCACTCTTTGGTTGTGCAAGTTCTCTGACTTACACTTTTTATTTGTGCAAGTCTTCTGAAACTCATTCTTTATTGTGCAAGTTTCTCATCCTTCTCATATTATATTGAGCAGGTTATTATTGTATTGCAAGTTATTATTTAAGCTTGAACTTTATTTCCAAGCATACTTTAGGTGGTTTAATTACTTTACAATTATTCCACATCAATTTTATTGACACTCGCACTTAGTGCATTTGAGTTCGTATAGTCTTGGACTTGTACATTATTTAAAGTTCTATAATTCTTGAACTGCGTCAGATAGAGTCTGAACCTTTGTTTGCTTAGACAATTATATGAAATTTTATAAAAGCTATCCAAACTAATTGAAGGTATGGATTCTTAGATTGAAGAGAACACCCATTATATATAGGGGAAGTACCCCAGGTATCTAATATAAGATAGAAACAGCAGAGTTGAATGTTATGCATATACATGGCGTACGCGAGGCTGATCCCCTCCAGTACTATTCTATATTCAGTAACCAAAGGGTCAATTAGCTATTGATTTCATTGGAGTTTTATAGTTCGAAGTCTACTTGACTATCAGTTATTCTAAAAGTAATCATTATTCTTGCTTCCGATATTCATATTATTTAATTCATTGTCAGATATTTTCTATTCATCATGATATATCATTTATTGTTGTATTTAAACTTGCTGAGCAAACTTGTTGCTCATTCTTGCTATATCATGACTTCTATTGCAGTTAAGCCCGAGACTTCAGGGAAGGACAATGGTAAAGGAAAGATGTAGGAATAGTTTACAAGGAGCAGACTTTGCTTTATGATTAGTTTAATTACTATTATGTAATATGAACCCTAATGATTATTCTAGGGTATGTTTGTATGTTGTATTAAGGTTATCGAATCTTGGGACTAGTAACACCTTTTGAATGAACGACATACGTTTATTATATTTCGCATTTAGTTATTATATGTTGTTTAGAGGTGGATATTTGTATTATATCATGACGACCGAATCGGGGTTAGAGAACCCAGATTTGGGGGTGTCACACACCGTCTGATCATCCTATCGGTACACTGCTTAAATAGATAAGGCTCATCCCAAATATACCATTTAACATCATGTAAAAACTTCTTCTTCTGGGCTCTAGTCAATTCAGAAGGGATAATGTTGCTCACTAAAAAGTTTGCAAAGTCCGCAAACCATGGCATTTCGCCTTACACCACAAATAACTGTTTGTCCGGGAAGGACTCATTAATCATCACTTTATCATTCGTGTCCTTTCCCGGGTTCTCCAATGGGGATAAGTGATCAGCCACTTGGTTTTCGGTCCCTTTTTTCTGTCTTTGATTTCCAAATTAGACTCTTGTAGAAGAAGTATCCACCGAATAAGACGGGGCTTAGCATCTTTCTTACTAATCAGGTATCGGATTGCAGCATGATCAGTGTATACGACTACTCTTGTGCCAATCAGATAAGAACAAAATTTGTCAAATGCATATACCACCGCTAAAAGCTCCTTCTCTGTGGTAGTGTAATTCAGTTGGGAATCCGTCAGGGTTTTACTGGCATAGTAGATGACATGAAAAACTTTGTCCCTGCGTTGCCCCAAGATGACTCCCACAGCAAAATCACTCGCATCACACATCAGTTCAAATGGAAAAGACCAGTCAGGAGCTGTGATAATGGGTGTCGTAGTCAATCTTTTCTTCAAGTGCTAGAAAGCGGCTAAGAATTCATTATCGAATCTGAACGGGACATCTTTCTCAAGCAAACTACATAATGGCTTAGTGATCTTTTAGAAGTCCTTTATGAATCGGCGATAGAACCCCGCGTGACCAAGGAAGCTACAAACCCCTTTCACAGAATTTGGTGGAGGCAAGCTCTCAATAGTCTCTAGCTTTGCTCGGTCCACCTCTAATCCTTTCCCTGAAACTTTATGTCCTAGAATAATGCCTTCCTGTACCATAAAATGGCACTTTTCCCAATTCAGCACTAGATTGGTTTCAACACACCTCTTTAATACCAGAACCAGATTCTTCAAGCATAAGTCGAAAGAGTCTCCGAAGACTAAGAAGTCGTCCATGAAAACTTCCACATTTTGCTCGACCATATCGGAGAATATTGCCATCATACATCTCTGGAATGTGGTTGGAGCGTTGCATAATCCAAAAGACATCCTCCTGAATGCAAAAGTACCATATGGGCACGTGAAGGTAGCCTTCTCCTGGTCTTCTAGAGCTATAGCAATCTTGTTATACCCCAAATAACCATCCAAGAGGCAGTAGTAGTCATGTCCCGCTAACCTATCCAACATTTAGTCAATGAACGGGAGAGGAAAATGGTCCTTTCTTGTCGCCATGTTCAATCTGCGATAATCCAGGCAGACCCTCCACCCTATGACTGTTCTGGTAGGTATTAGTTCATTATTTTCATTGGACACTACTGTCATACCCCCTTCTTCGGAACGCATTGCACAAGGCTCACCCATGAGCTGTCAGAGATTGGATAAATGATTTCGGCATCTAACCACTTTAGGATCTCCTTCTTGACGACCTCTTTTATAATAGGATTTAATCTCCTCTGTTGCCTCTACCATTGGCTTACTGTCATCCTCCAGGAGTATCTTATGCATGCAGAATGAGGGGCTGATCCCCTTGATATCCGCTATGGTCCACCCAATAGCTGACTTAAATTCTTGTAGCACACATAACAATTTACTCTCCTGACAAGATGTTAGTGCAACAGCAATTATAACAGGCAACTTTGAAGATTCACCTAGAAATGCGTACCTTAGATGATTCGAAAGAGGTTTAAGGTCAAGATTGGGGGGCATCTCAAGAGAAGTCTTAAGTCGCTCTGATGTCTCCCCAATATTGTAATACCCGAGAATTTTTGAATATTATTAAATGAATATATTAATGGAAGTGAATATTTATTCATATATAAATGATTTTGTGTTATGAGATGAATTAATTCAATTTAATAAAATTGAATAATTATAATAATTGAGGAAAATGTGGAGTTTATAATAAACTCGGGAAGCCTTGTGTGGCACCGAGATGAGATATGTTAATAATGATAAGTGAACAATTAATCTATATTAATTGTTAATTGTTATCATAGAATATTAATTAATTGTTATAAAATATTAATGATAATTAATGATGTGTGGATTATTATTATTACAAATAATATAATAATAATAAACAACGTGTTCATAAATATAATAAGATCTATATTCAAGTGATAATTAATCCTATGACTATTAATTAAGTGTTATTAATAATTACGATGAATGGATTAATTAATATTATTGTTAATTCATTGTTAAGGTGGATAATTTATTTATTTGACATTATGAATAATGAAACAAATAGGTAAAGTTATTAATATAATAAGATTATATTAATTATTATGTGCAAGTATAATTAAAATATACTATATGATTGTACATATTAAAGCTATGTGTTATGAATACATCATGTGTAGATATATATTGTAAACAATTATTGAATCAATAGAATTTAATAATGAATGAGATAATGTAATGTGGTAATATTTGATTTAAATTATATCCGGTAAAACAAATGTACAAATTACATTTACTACATTGCAATGTTACCTATTCATTGAATTATATTGGTACATTTCATGATGACTTAAAGTACATATAATATAAGTATATGATATGTATATATGTGTGTTAAGTGTATAATATATGGTAGTTCCTTATTGCTAGAATGCTGAGTTTCCTTGTCCCACTTTGATTGCCCAAATTGCTCCTCAGTTCTCATTCACGTGTAACACATAAAGGCTAGAAGCTATTCCTTCTTCTTCTCCCCAAACTCAGCAACTGGCATTTCATAGCTTCATAGCAAATAATGAGCAAGGATGAGGGAATCATGATTGATTTCAACAACCAATTACCTACTCTCTATTAACCATTATGCAAATCTACATTCTCGTTAGTTTAAAATGAAGAACAATAGCAATGTCTGGAAATTAGTTGTCCTATAAATGCAAGCTCTTCTCCTCTCTTTTCATTTGCTGAGAGTTTGCATAAGTGTTGAGTTAAGAGTTATATATATATATATATATATATATATATATATATATATATCAGTGTTCTTGAGATAGCAGCAAGCCCAATTACATTGCAGAGGTATACTATCAAGTTCTTCATTTTGTTTCTGTCAAATTCTCATTTCTTAATTTTGGTTGCAAAGCATGTTAATTGGATTATAGAATGCTTGATTAAGTGTTATATAGACATATAAGTATGTTGGTATTGCAATGTAGTTATGTAGAATCGAAATTTGTAACGTAATTTTGTGATTTGGGCTTGATATCTGCCGAGGATGGAACTCTCTGGACAGAAACGGGAGCCGCGCGGCCTCGCGTCTCCCTAGTACAATTTGAGCGCGGTCGCGCGCCACTGCAGAAATTGTTGGTGATTTCTTTTATATCTTCTGGTGTATTGAGCATGTTGTATTGTTAGGATATGCATATAACTCACAATAACATATGGAATAAGGGTACTAGGTTATAGTAATCCATGCTAGTCATTTTAGTTGAGTATTTCAAAGAAAACTGAAAGTTATGAAAACAGGAACTTTAATATGTTAGCTTTATATTGACATTCTGACTTTTGAAACATATTTGTATGACCTAGAAACACATGATATGAATGTTAACTTGCGTATCTAAGCTTCATAATGTAATTTGAGCATATGAACCTCAATAGTGAACCTTTCCAACGAAAACTCAAGCGTTGAACATGGACTCTAACATGTTATATTAGGATTCTAGGTTCTGATTTTTTGAGCATGTTATATGACCTTGAAATGCGTGTCAAATATGTTAACATATCAATCTAGATAACATGAGCATGTTAGGCCTTATTAGCAAGCTTTACTAATGACAACATAAGCTTTAAATGTGGACTTTGACATGTTATATTAGGACTCTACATTCTGATATTTTCAACATGATTGAATGTGCTTTGAAGGCATCATACATGTACGTACTTGTTAGATGTAATGCAAGTTAATCAAGCATGAGTTCGATTAAGTCACGAACTAGTAACAGTGCTAGAATCACACATCCATGACATAGAAACATATGAACATGCGTATCAAAAAAATATATGACTACTTTATATGTCTAAATGATAAGCATGACAACTTATGTAAATTCATGACATTGTATAACCCTAAGTCGTTAGGGATCGTGAATAAAAACTAAATCATATATGATTGGAATTAGAAAGGTTGAGCAAGCATGAAAGTATCCTATAAATATGTATACATACTTTTTGATATCATATGTTATATGTTACTTAAACCCGATTTTATCGGTTAACTTATGAGAATGCCATAACTTGCTAAAATGAAATATATTTTAGTATTGCTTGTAGTCTTATGTGATATTAATAAAATGCGAGTATGTTTGCTAATTGTGATAGTCTCACATGATAGTAATGATGTAAGAATATGATCAACTTGAAGAAAAGAGGAACGTTAAGGATAGAAATTATATTCTATATAACTGTATAGCTAGGTTAAAACTTAGCTTATGTGTTGATCGTATATTCGAAGATAAAATGTAAAGTTAAATTATATGACTAATGAATGTCATATATATACATAACTATATTACGATAGGATTCAAAAAGTGTTGATTAAATTACGGGGATAAACTACGCTTATGGCAAGTTTCCTAACTTACACTCTTTTACGGTGCAAGTATTATATCCTTGTATATTACGAACTAGTTTTTTTACTTAATCGTTTGAATTGAATTAGCATACTTGAACTCTTATTTCATTAAAGCTATTATTCATGTGGAACTTAGTATTGTTCTTGAATATTGTGAAAGTGTCTATGCCATTTGATTCGGCTAGACTTATATTATTGAAAAGCGACCCAAACCAATTGATTGGTGAGGGATCTTGTATTTGACTGAGAAGAACAACCTTCTTTGAAGGAAATATATAATTGTCGGAGAACCGACGTGCACACTTGAGTATGATTGATTGTTATGCATAATGATGGTACTTTAGGCTGATCACCTGTTGTGCCTGTTTTTGTTGGATTTTCAGTTTATTACTGTTAATTCTAGTAGAAGTTCATAGTCCTTAGTTACTGCTCAGTATTCAATTATCTTGAAATCTTGAATTGATTTATTATTGAATCACACTGATATTATTCTGTCCTTAGCGACTGTATTTGAAAATTGATGATATTCTTGTTGTCCTTGAACTATCAAACCTTGTTATACCCTTTCGAGAATTGAGAATTATATCACTTACCCTTATTGTATATTACTTGCTGAGCAATTTGTGCTCATTCTTGCTTTCCCTAAAACATTTCAGTTAAGGCAGAGCATGGTGAACCTTCAGGCGTTGATAAGGGCAAGGGCAAGGCTACCAACTAGCTTTTCTCTTTTATGCTTTTAAATATTTTAATGTTATATTAAGATGATGTAGTAAGACTGGATTTGTTTATGTTTAAGCTTAAGTTAGATTATGTAATGAGTCGTTAATTGATATTATTATGTAATCTATTAAGTACTGTAGGTTGCGAGACTTGGGAGAATAATTATAATAAATCATTGAATATTATTCTAAATTAAATATTCCGCTGTGAATGTGTGATTTTAGTTATCATTGTAGAACCATGAGCACGTGACAAACCAAATTCGAGAGACCAAGTGGCGGTCCCGGATTTGGGGGCGTCACAGGTTGGTATCAGAGCCGTAGTTATAAACCTTAGGAACGAGTGTCCTTAGACTATAACTTAGGCGAACTTAGAAGTTAGGAAGGAGATAAAACTCATGTAGAGTTTTCCTTGAGAGACTTAGTCTGTTATGGAATGTAACTTCATTTTATACAATGAACTTATGTTTTGTTTAACATTCTAATGGAGTTGCTGTTTCTTGTCTTGTGTTTGTGATTGTAGGATGGCAGATGTGACACTCCCAAATCCGAGTACTTCGTTTCCACATGATTTGGTGTTCACTTTCTAATATAACATACATCTACCCAATGAATAATGTAAAATAAACTACAACTTAAATTAGAATAGATAAATCTCCCTTAAAACAAGGGTTACAACCTTTTCAAGATAATCCCGGTTTACTCTAACCCTGACATGAATATAATAAAGTGCGGAACAACAACATAACATTCAAGTCTTATTACAATCATTCTCAATAAAAAAAAACAAGTCTTCACTTGCTTTGCTTTCCCTTGCCCTTACTCGTAGACGGAGCATCAGCGTTATCAACCTTGACTGAAATTGTTATTTAATGCAAGAGTGAGCAAACCACAGCTCACTGGAGTTTAACAATAACATAGACATGAAAGGATATATTTAAAAGAATCTGAACAACTTAGCTTGCTTCAATAATAAAGAATTGAATAATAATTCTCTATCAACATTAAAATTCAAATATAAAATTTATCTGAGGGTCATAAGACCTTTGAACTCTTATCCTAGGTTATAAATATTTCTATTTAAACCTTTAACAGTCAATAAGACTATGGACCTTAACTCGTACTTAGGGGGATCAGCCCTTCGTACCATGTATTGTGCACAAACATCTTAACGCTATGCGTAGTAACCTCCCCTAGTAAATAGGGTTGTTCAACTTAGTAATTTGAATTCAAGTCCGTACCAAAGAAAGTTTAGTTTGGATAAGCTTACAAGGGTAATTTAGAATTCACGTTCATCAACTAAGGATTAGTTGAATCGACTTTCAATAATTCATAAATAAAAGAATTATGAATTAACATATGCTTTAGAATCAACTTCAAGCGTTTAAAATAATAACTGGATCGTACTTGAACAATAAGTTCAGATCATTTCAATTAAATAAACAATTGTCCAATACAAAAATAGAAAAGGACATTCTTAACAAGAATATATGAACTTAAGAAATTATACAAGATTAGGGTTTAGAAAACTTGCATAAAATCAACGAGTTTAGGGTTTAGAAGACTTGCCTCAAGCGCAAGCTACTTAATTCAATTCACGTACTTTAATACTTCCTATACACATTCAATTATAATAATCTAAATCAGTTAACACATAACTAATTCACATAAGTGGTTAACCCTCATGGTTAACTTACTCTAATTAAATAAACAATAATAATTAACTATCACATAGTTAATCACATCACACATATACTCACATAATTAACTTAATTATGTATTTAACTAAATTATAATTAAACAATTATAATTCAAACACTTAATCAAATTATAATTACCATTTAAATTAAAAATAATTATAATTTAAAATCAATTAAACTACATTCATACATTTATAATTACACAAGTTATAATTAATTATGTAATTATCAATTTAAAATCCACAATTAAACATGTATTTATTAAATTATAAATACATAAATTATAATTTAAAAACATCTAATAAATTAACCTTTATTCATTATAATTTAATTATAATTTAAAATAAGCATTTACTTTTGATTATAATTATTTAAATTATAATCATATATCACATTTAAATAATAATTCAAATCATACGTTAAGGTTTTCAAACCTCTTTTCTTTTCTAAATATAAATTTGTCAAATTTATGTTAACAACATGTTGTAGCAACTAGATACATGCTCACTATCATAGCATAATTAAACTAGGTTCAAAATCAACACTGCACAATTAGCTAACCTTCACTGCCTAAGCACTATGCCCGGCGCAGCTGCGCAGCCAGCTGCCCTATAACCGGCGCAACTGCGCAGGGAAGGATTCTGGGAAAGGCAACCGGCGCAGCTGCGCTGCTTCTGGCTGTGTTACCGGCGCTGCTGCGCAGGAACACGGATAGAGGCAGACAGCAACGGCACCCTGCTTCACTGATTAACCCATACAAGCCAACAATCGGCAATTCACAGTAACTTAAACATTGTAAATCATACCTATGCAATAATACATATATATAACATGTTTCTAAAACACAAAACCATCTAAACAATGATAATCACAAATTTTAAAATCTAATTTGGCCATTTTCATGAAAACTCATATTTTTCATAAAATAATTTACTGTAACTATTTTTCTCCATCAATTCGAACTTATATACATGCATTACATACGAAGTTGAAGATAGCATCCAGAAATTACTTAATAAGCATATTAACACATACCAATTGCATGAATTTCTCAATTAACATTAACCACACTCATGAAATTCCATATGAACTCATATAAACATGAATTTTCTGTTAAAAATATATTTCTACAGTAATTTGATTTTTGAAAATCCTCTTATGTCATACAATTACCACAATCAACACATGGATACAATATATATATATATATATATATATATAATTCATGATTACATAATTTCATGAAATTCATAGAAAACTAAATTTACAGAAACTCAAAACAATGAAGAACAACTGATCACAATTCTTTAAAACTATAAGATATTAATTACCTTTTTGATGATTGGAGAAGAATACAATGACTAATTCTAGCATTCACAAGTTTCTTCTTCCTTCTCTTCTCTAACTTCTCTGCTCTTCTTTTCTCTTTTTGTTCTTAGCTTTACAAACTAACTTCTAATCTAACGTAGTACAGATATATTATAACTGATATAATATACGTATACTAATGATATATATGTAACTGCTAATTACTTAATATATATATTAAATACATTTATTATATAAGTTACAAAATTCAAAAATCACAATGCCTTGTTTGGCAAAACAATGTTATTTTCAAAAATTAATTATTAATGCTAAGGCCATGTTTGGTAAACAATTTATTTAAAAATAGCTTTTTGATAGTTAGGGCCCTGTTTGGTAGAAATAGGTTTAAAACAAATACACGGGCCTTGTTTGGTAAAAATTATTTAAAAATTCTTTTCCTTTTATTTTAATAAATCATTTTGACACATACTTTAATGTCATATTTTAATCAATTAAATATTAATCATCTAATTTAATCAATTAAAATCTAACATCCATTAATCACATAAAATTTGCCACATAATTATAATTATTCGCTAATTATAATTCATGTAATACTTCATCACATAATTCATCTAATTCAATTATCTCAATTAAATTAGAACTATAATATAACATTAATATATATACATATCAATTAAATAACATTCATTAAATTAATATGTAACACTCAATTAAATCATTACCATAAATTACTTAATCTATAATTCACATAAATATTTATTTAATTCAATAAATATTTAAAATTAAATATAAAATCTCAATCGTTACAATCTTCCCTCCTTAAAATGATTCTGTCCCCAGAATCACACATAAAAAAAAAATCTCGTCTATTACATTCTTTCCTCCTTAAAAGGATTCTGTCCCCAGAATCAGTATATAAGGGGTTACACACAACTAAGCAAATTAATGCGGATAAGATTTCATCATAACATCTTCGAGTTCCCGCGTAGCTTCTTCAGCACTGTGGTTTCTCCAGATTACCTTAACAGAAGGTATCACTTTATTCCTAAGTACTTGTTCCTTTCTATCAATTATTTGAACAGGCACTTCTTCATATGTTAAGTATTTATCAAACTGTAAAGGTTCATATTCTATTATATGTTTATAATCATGCTTGTAAGGTCTTAACACAGAAATATGGAAGACATTATGTATATTCTCTAGCTCCGGAGGTAATGCAATCTCGTAAGCAACCTCGCCCACCTTTCGTAGTACCTCAAAAGGTCCAATGAATAGGGGACTCAGCTTCCCCTTCTTACCGAATCGAATTTTCCCCTTCCAAGGAGATACTTTCAGGAACACAAAACTTCCTGGTAAGAATTCTCGGTTCTGTCGATGTAAATCGGCATACTTCTTCTGTCTGTCTTGAGCAGCAACTAATCTAGTTCTGATCAGCTTTACAATTTCGGTAGTTTGTTGTACCAATTCTAGTCCCAACATTGACGTTCACCGACTTCATCCCAGCACAAAGGAGTTCTGCATTTTCTACCGTATAACGCTTCGTAAGGCAGCATGCCAATACTCGCATGATGACTATTGTTGTAGGCGAACTCTACCAATGGTAGATGATCCTCCCAGCTTCCTTTGAAGTCCATCACACAAGCTCTCAGCATATCCTCAAGCGTCTGAATCATTCTTTCGCTCTGGCCATCGGTCTGAGGATGATACGCTGTACTCATTCGCAATTGTGTTCCCATACATTCTTGCAATCGCTTCCAGAAATTAGACGTGAAACGTGGATCTCTGTCGAACACAATCGACACCGGAACACCATGTCGAGACATAATTTCCTTCACGTAGAGCTTCGCTAGTTTATCCAGGTTGTACTTGACCCTGATCGGCAGAAAGTGGGCTGACTTCGTCAGTCGATCCACTATAACCCATATCGTATCATATCCCTTCTGAGTCGTTGGAAGTCCTACCACAAAATCCATCGTGATGTGCTCCCACTTCCACTCTGGAATTTCTAACGTTTGTAGCAAACCACTCAGTCTCTGGTGTTCTGCTTTGACTTTCTGGCACGTTAAGCATTTTGCAACGCATTCAGCCACGTCCCTCTTCATATTCTGCCACCAGAAATGATGCCTGAGATCCTGGTACATCTTCCTACTCCCAGGGTGAATAGAATATCTAGAACTATGAGCTTCGCTCAAAATCTCCTCTTTGACCTCTGGTACTGGCGGTACCCAGATTCTACCTTCAAATCGTAACAGTCCTTCATTATCGACCTTGAACTTGAACTCTTCGCCATCAGTTAACCTCGTCCGAATCTTTTCACATTCTTTATCATGAAGTTGTGCTTCTTTCACTTTGTCTATTAAAGTAGAACCAGTGGTTACTTGAAACAACATCTCATCCGATTCTTTCGGAAACTTCACTTCCAACTCCAATCTAGCCATTTGTTCTATTAACCGACCCTGATTAGTTAACACGTTCAGCTTCTCCCAACCTTTTCTGCTTAAAGCGTCGGCAACAACGTTAGCTTTACCCGGATGATAAAGTATCTCGCAATCATAGTCTTTAATTAGTTCCAACCATCTTCTTTGGCGCATGTTCAAATCCTTCTGGGTAAATATATACTTCAGACTCTTGTGATCTGTGTATATTTCACACTTCTCTCCATATAAGTAGTGCCTCAAAATCTTTAGGGCAAACACTACTGCCGCCAATTCTAGATCATGGGTCGGATACCCCTTCTCGTAATCCTTCAGCTGACGTGACGCATAGGCAATGACTTTGCCGATCTGCATCCATACACAGCCTAATCCTTTTTGTGAGGCATCGCTATGTACTACAAAATTCCCCGAACTATCCGGTAAAGACAATACAGGCGCAGTACTCAACCTCTTCTTTAGCTCCTCTCCTCACACTTCTCCGTCCAAACAAACTTAACTATTTTACTAGTCAAATTAGTCAACGGAGTTGCGATTCTAGAAAAGTCTTGAATAAATCTTAGGTAATAACCAGCCAATCCTAAGAAACTTCTCACTTTAGACGGCGTCTTCGGCTGTTCCCAACTAATTACGGCCTCAACTTTCGACGGATCTATCGAAATACCATCCTTGTCGATAACGTGGCCAAGAAATTGCACACGTTCCAACCAGAATTCGCATTTTGAGAATTTAGCGTAAAGCTTTTCTCGTCTCAGGGCTTCTAAGGTTAGTCGTAAGTGTTCAGCATGCTCCTCCTCGGTCTTGGAATAAACCAGGATGTCATCTATGAACACTACCACAAACTTGTCCAGAAATGGCTTGAACACCCTGTTCATTAAGTCTATAAATGTAGCTGGGGCATTCGTGAGACCAAATGACATCACCAAGAACTCGTAATGACCATACCGAGTTCTAAAAGCCGTTTTCAGTATATCTTCCTTCCTCACCTTCAATTAATGATACCCGCTTCTCAAATTGATTTTCGAGAAGTATTTCGCACCCTTCAGTTGATCAAATAAGTCATCGATCCTAGGTAAAGGATACCTATTCTTGATCGTAACTTTATTCAACTCTCTATAATCAATGCAAAGACACATCGACCCATCCTTTTTCTTCATGAATAAGATAGGCGCTCCCCACGGCGAAACGCTCGGTTGAATATACTTCTTGCCTAGCAGTTCTTGCAGTTGAACCATCAGTTCCTTCATCTCGACTGGAGCCATTCGGTACGGAGCCTTCGAAATCAGAGCAGTTCCCTGCCCTAGATCGATCACGAACTCTGTCTCCCTATCTGGCGGAAGTCCTGGCAAATCGCTTGGAAAAACGTCCACAAACTCCTTAACTACTGATATCTCCTCCACCTTCGGGCTTTCCTTACGCGAATCTACTATGTAGGCTAGATATCCTACACAGCCTTGCGTCAGAAGTTTCTTGGCTTGCATAACCGTCAGACAACTCGCTTGCCTAGGCGATTTGCTACCATAGAACACCAACTTCGATGGAGTTGTAAGGTTTACCGACTTCTTCTGACAGTCGATTATCGCCCCATGGTTGAACAACCAATCCGTACATAGTATGACGTCGAATTCCCCAAGTTTTATCGAAATCAAATCTACTCTAAGCTCCTGACCCTTAATGTCCAATCTACAGTTCTTATAAACGCTCCTAACAGGAATAACCTCCCTATTCGTAATCTCTACGTTCAAAGGGTAAATTAACTCCTCTACAGGTAAGTCTAGGGTTCTAGCAAAATCATCAGATATGAATGAACAAGTAGCACCCGAATCAAATAATACATATGCATTTATACTATTGACCAAAATAATACCTGACACCACATCTTTTGATTGCACAGCATCCTGCACCGTCATATTGAATGTCCGTGCAGTGGGTCGAACAGCTTGCAATAGTGCAGCGATAGTAACAGTACTGCCGCTTCCATTCCCTCCGCTCCCTGTTGACCCTGCTGTCAGCTTCTTCGGGCAGTTGCGGGCCATGTGATCTTTGGATCCACATGTAAAGCAAGCTCCCTTCTTCAGTTTTGGGCAATTAGGCGCGATGTGGCCTTCCTGACCACAGTTGAAGCACACCCTCTTCCCCTTCATGCACACGCCAGTGTGATTCTTATCGCATGTAGCACATGCTTCGAACTTCCTCTTCTGCTGGCTTCCTTGCTGACTCCCAGCAGAGGTATTATCGGACCACTTCCTCTTCTGGTTCACAGTGCTGGTACCCCCAGACTTGGTTTCTACCTCATTCTTCTTCTTCTTCTTATCTTGGTTAAACTTCGTCACCGCTTCGCTTCCTCCCTCAGCAAGTATGGCCTTCTCCAGCACCGCTGCAAAGGTATTCAGCTGGAACATGGAAACCTTGCTGTAGAGCCAGGCTTTAGTCCCCGCTTAAACTTTCTCGCTTTCCTAGCGTCAGTGCTGACCTGGTATGTAGCGAACCTGGCCAACTCGTTAAACTTAGCGGCATAATCAGACACCGTCATCCCTCCTTGCTTAAGTTCTAGGAACTGGACCTCCATCTGGTCCTGTGAACTCACTGGAAAATACATCTCGTAGAACATTTCCTTGAAACGTTCCCACGTGATGACTCCCTCTCCCTCTCGAGTCTTGTTAGCCTGCCACCAAAAGCTAGCATCCGACTTTAACATGAAAGCCGTGAACATTGTCTTTTGGTCTTCTCCTACCCTAGCCACGTCAAATACCTTCTCCATTTCCATAACCCATGTCTGAGCTTCGATAGGGTTAGTCGATCCTTTGAACTCAGGCGGTCCTACTGCCTTGAATTCCTTGAAAGTAGTATCTTACTCCTGCGGATGATTCGCAAGAGCTCCTGTCAACAGATTCACCAACTGCTGAACCGAATTGGGATTTGTTCCCTTGTTATTGTTGTTGTTCGTCGAACCCTCGGGGTTTTGACGTGTTACTCTTCTTCTAGGAGGCATTTTCTGATAAAAAAAATATTATTATTAGACCCTTTATTCAATTATTAAGTATCCAAGTTCATACTTAAACGTTCTAGACAATTCAGTGCACATAGAACACATAGCACGTCAATAAACTTCTTTTATTCATTAGTCGTAGTTTAAATACATGAACCAGATAGCATTTCTGCCATTTACATCACCCTTTTTGAACTGGAAAAGTTGCAGGATTATATTATTAACTCATCCCATTCTTATCTCAAATTATGGAATTTACTTTATTTATTACAAAAAGCAATACATAAATAAAAGCTCTACTACTATTGCTACTGCTACTACTACTATTACTGCTATTGCTGCTACTGCCTAGGCATATTAATACGTCGCACAGCCTCTCTACGTTCCTCTTCCATTACCCGAAATGCCGTTCTTCGGTCCACCACATACCACGGTAAACCTTGGAACTGAGCTAGGTAGTAGAAAATACGGTCCTGAGCTCTCTCTATCGCTGTATGAAATGCATATTCTGTTTCCCTCAGCTTGGCCCTCTTGGCTTCAGCTTCATCTTCAGCTCGATCAGCTCGTTGATTAGCCCTCAAGCTTGACTCTTCAGCTCTGGCACGCTTCTTTGACTCCTCCTGGATGTCTTGCTTCAGCTTCGCCAGTTCAAATCGAGCAGCATCTCTTTCAACCTCCATATGTATCAGGTTCCACTGTGCATCTCCCAGGACATTTGCCATTTCCTCGATCGTTTCATCTCGTTGCTGGATAGTCTCCTCGAGATCTCCTACTTGTCTATGAAGCTCCACATTGCTATCATAGACTGCCTCGTATATCTCAACACTAGTAGAGTGAGGTGGGAATTCCTCTTCGGGATCCTCTTCCTCCTCTTCCTCCTCTTCAGACTCGTCCTCGTCCTCATCCTCTAGAATAGGTGTCAGCTCACGCTCCCAACCAGCTACGGTGATCACTGGAGATGGCTCTCTCCTAACCAGCTGCTCCTAGATAATATGTATGTCACGGGGATCTTCCTCTCTAGGCACCTGAGGACATCCTCTCTATCCTGACTAGGTTCTCCCACGTTCGACATCCTGACAAAAGAATTTTAAAGTTCATTATTACGTGATAACGAATCGTCACTCTTTGAATACTATAATGTAAACACGTAGCACATAAGGTAGTTTATTATCTTTACCTATCACACCTATCTTTTCGATCTTACCTATAAGGCTACTAACCTAAGGTTTTTCCCCACCTAAGGTTTCATAATCTATGGCTTTGATTCCAACCTGTGACACCCCCAATTCCGGGTACTTCGTTTCCACATGATTTGGTGTTCACTTTCTAATATAACATACATCTACCCAATGAATAATGTAAAATAAACTACAACTTAAATTAGAATAGATAAATCTCCCTTAAAACAAGGGTTACAACCTTTTCAAGATAATCCCGATTTACTCTAACCCTGACATGAATATAATAAAGTGCGAAAACAACATAACATTCAAGTCTTATTACAATCATTCTCAATAAAAAAAAACAAGTCTTCACTTGCTTTGCTTTCCCTTGCCCTTACTCGTAGACGGAGCATCAGCGTTATCAACCTTAACTGAAATTGTTATTTAATGCAAGAGTGAGCAAACCACAGCTCACTGGAGTTTAACAATAACATAGACATGAAAGGATATATTTAAAAGAATCTGAACAACTTAGCTTGCTTCAATAATAAAGAATTGAATAATAATTCTCTATCAACATTAAAATTCGAATATAGAATTTATCTGAGGGTCATAAGACCTTTGAACTCTTATCCTAGGTTATAAATATTTCTATTTAAACCTTTAACAGTCAATAAGATTATGGACCTTAACTCGTACTTAGGGGGATCAGCCCTTCGTACCAATTATTGTGCACAAACATCTTAACGCTATACGTAGTAACCTCCCCTAGTAAATAGGGTTGTTCAACTCAGTAATTTGAATTCAAGTCCGCACCAAAGAAAGTTTGGTTTGGATAAGCTTACAAGGGTAATTTAGAATTCACGTTCATCAACTAAGGATTAGTTGAATCGACTTCTAATAATTCATAAATAAAAGAATTATGAATTAACATATGCTTTAGAATCAACTTAAAGCATTTAAAATAATAACTGGATCTTACTTGAACAATAAGTTCAGATCATTTCAATTAAATAAACAATTGTCCAATACAAAAATAGAAAAGGACATTCTTAACAAGAATATATGAACTCGAGAAATTATACAAGATTAGGGTTTAGAAAACTTGCATAAAATCAACGAGTTTAGGGTTTAGAAGACTTGCCTCAAGCGCAAGCTACTTAATTCAATTCACGTACTTTAATACTTCCTATACACATTCAATTATAATAATCTAAATCTGTTAACACATAACTAATTCACATAAGTGGTTAACCCTCATGGTTAACTTACTCTAATTAAATAAATAATAATAATTAACTATCACATAGTTAATCACATCACACATATACTCACATAATTAACTTAATTATGTATTTAACTAAATTATAATTAAACAATTATAATTCAAACACTTAATCAAATTATAATTACCATTTAAATTATAAATAATTATAATTTAAAATCAATTAAACTACATTCATACATTTATAATTACACAATTTATAATTAATTATGTAATTATCAATTTAAAATCCACAATTAAACATGCATTTATTAAATTATAATTACATAAATTATAATTTAAATTAACATCTAATAAATTAACCTTTATTCATTATAATTTAATTATAATTTAAAATAAGCATTTACTTTTGATTATAATTATTTAAATTATAATCATATATCACATTTAAATAATAATTCAAATCATAAGGTTTTCAAACCTCTTTTCTTTTCTAAATATAAATTTGTCAAATTTATGTTAACAACATGTTGTAGCAACTAGATACATGCTCACTATCATAGCATAATTAAACTAGGTTCAAAATCAACACTGCACAATTAGCTAACATTCACTGCCTAAGCACTGTGCTCGGCGCAGCTGCGCAGCCAGCTGCCCTATAACCGGCGCAGCTACGCAGGGAAGGATTCTGGGAAAGGCAGCCGGCGCAGCTGCGCTGCTTCTGGCTGTGTTACCGGCGCTGCTGCGCAGGAACACGGATAGAGGCAGACAGCAATGGCACCCTGCTTCACTGATTAACCCATACAAGCCAACAATCGGTAATTCACAGTAACTTAAACATTGTAAATCATACCTATACAATAATACATATATATAACATGCTTCTAAAACACAAAACCATCTAAACAATGATAATCACAAATTTTAAAATCTAATTTGGCCATTTTCATGAAAACTCATATTTTTCATAAAATAATTTACTGTAACTATTTTTCTCCATCAATTCGAACTTATATACATGCATTACATACGAAGTTGAAGATAGCATCCAGAAATTACTTAATAAGCATATTAACACATACCAATTGCGTGAATTTCTCAATTAACATTAACCACACTCATAAAATTCCATATGAACTCATATAAACATGAATTTTCTGTTAAAAATATATTTCTACAGTAATTTGATTTTTGAAAATCCTCTTATGTCATACAATTACCACAATCAACACATGGATACAATATATATATATATATAATTCATGATTACATAATTTCATGAAATTCACAGAAAATTAAATTTACAGAAACTCAAAACAATGAAGAACAACTGATCACAATTCTTTAAAACTATAAGATATTAATTACCTTTTTGATGATTGGAGAAGAATACAATGACTAATTCTAGCATTCACAAGTTTCTTCTTCCTTCTCTTCTCTAACTTCTCTGCTCTTCTTTTCTCTTTTTGTTCTTAGCTTTACAAACTAACTTCTAATCTAACGTAGTATAGATATATTATAACTGATATAATATACGTATACTAATGATATATATGTAACTGCTAATTACTTAATATATATAATAAATACATTTATTATATAAGTTACAAAATTCAAAAATCACAATGCCTTGTTTGGCAAAACAATGTTATTTTCAAAAATTGATTATTAATGCTAAGGCCATGTTTGGTAAACAATTTATTTAAAAATAGCTTTTTGATAGTTAGGGCCCTGTTTGGTAGAAATAGGTTTAAAACAAGTACAAGGGCCTTGTTTGGTAAAAATCATTTAAAAATTCTTTTCCTTTTATTTTAATAAATCATTTTGACACATACTTTAATGTTATATTTTAATCAATTAAATATTAATCATCTAATTTAATCAATTAAAATCTAACATCCATTAATCACATAAAATTTGCCACATAATTATTGTAACGATTGTGATTTTATATTTAATTTTAAATATTTATTGAATTAAATAAATATTTATATGAATTATTTATTGAGTTAAATAAATAAATTATGTGATTGATGGAGTGATTTAATTAAGTGTATATATTAATTAAATGAGTGTGCAATATTTAATTTAATTAATGTATATTAATTTTATATTATAGTTCTAATTTAATTGAGATAATTAAATTAGATGAGATATGTGATGAAGTGTTACATGGATTATAATTAGCGAGTAATTATAATTAGGTGACAATTTTATGTGATTTATTGATGTTAGATTTTAATTGATTAAATTATTATTGATATTTAATTAATTAAAATGTGACATTAAAGTATGTGTTAAATAATTTATTAAAATAAAGAAAAGGATTTTTAAATTTACTTTAACCAAAGAAGGCCCTTATAATTGTTTTAAACCTATTTCAACCAAACGGGGCCCTAACTATCAAAAAGCTATTTAAATAAACTGTTTACCAAACATGGCCTTAGCATTAATAATCTGTTTTTAAAAATAACCTTGTTTTGCCAAACAAGGCATTGTGGCTTTTTGAAATTTGTAACTGACATTATACTTAATATATTTGTCAGTTATATTATATAATTAAGCCTATATCTATTACTACGTATTATATTATACGTTAGTCTAAACTACGTTAGAAAGAATATCAGTGTAAGAGAGAAAAGAAAGAACAGAGGAAGAGTTAGAGAAGAGAGAAGAAGAAGAAAAGGAAGAGCTTAAGCATCATCATCTTCTTCATTAACGATTAGCAAAAAGGTTATAATCTATAATTTTACTCTTACAATTATAGAACTCAATTCATATGTTTCATGTATTTTATTCTCTGTCAAAAGTTGAGTTTTCATGGAAGTTATGAAATCATGAATTTTATATGTATGTATTGTATCCATGTGTTGATTGTGGTAATTGTATGTCATAAGAGGATTTTCAGGAATTAAATTACTGTTAAAACAAGTTTCATGGAAAAAGTTTTGTTCATATTGTTTTATGTATATTGATTGGTTTTAGAATGGAAAATTTAGGAATTTGTATGTGTTAGTATGTCTAATTAGAATTGGTTATGATGTTATATTCAATTATGAAGAGATTTCATGTGTTATAAGTTGAATTACTTGAGAAATTCTATTACAGTAGATTATTTTATGGAAAAATATGAGTTTTCATGAAAATGGCCAAATTGAATTTTTAAAACTATTGATTCTCGTTGTTTAAATGAGTTTATGTTTTGAGTGCATGTTAGATATATGTATTACAGCGTATATATGATTTACAGTGTCTATGTTACTGTATTTTTGGCTTGTATAGGTTGTCCGGTAAAGCAGGGAGCCGTGGCTGTCTGCGTCTGGCCGAGCTGCTGCGCAAGGCCAGGAGCAGCGCAGCTGCGCCGCTTGTTTTTTCCAGAGCCTTTACATGCGCAGCTGCGCCGGGTTCGGTGCAGTGGCAGTGTGTTTTAAACAATTGTGCAGATTATTTTCATGCCTAAGTTAAATTATTGCTAAGATAATGAGCATATATCTAGCTTCTATAACATGTGTTAACACGAAGTTGGTAATTTCATAATTTGAGAAAAAATGAAAGTTTTGAAAACCTAATATAATATTTAAATTATAAGCTATAATTGTTTAATTGTAAAATAAGTTACTTAATTATAATTTGATTAATTATAATTAAGAGTAAATGTTTAATTTAAATTATAATTCTGTGAAATTATAATGTATAGAAGTTGATTTATTTTAATCAATTAGATGTTAATTTAAATTATAATTTAATAAATGCATGTTTAATTGTGAATTTTAAATTGATAATTACATGATTTATTATAAATTGTGTAATTGTAATACATGTTATAGTTTAATTAATTATTGATTATAATTGATAAATACATGATTAATTATAAATTGTGTAATTATAAATGCATGAATGTGGTTTAATTGATTTTAAATTATAAATTGTTTATAATTTAAAAGGTAATGATAATTTAAGTAATTATAATTTGATTAAGTGTTTGAATTATAATTGTTTAATTATAATTGAGTTAAATACATAGTTAATTTAACTATGTGAATATGTAGGTGATGTAATTAACTATGTGATGATTGATTATTATTACTATTTAGTCAAAATGTGAGTTAACTATGAGGGTTAACCACTTATGTGAATTAGTTACGTGTTAACTAATTTAGGTTATTGTGATTGAATATATATGTGTAGGAAGTATTAAAGTACGTGAATTGTGTTAAGTAGCTTGCGCTTGAGGCAAGTCTTCTAAACCCTAAACTCGTTAATTTTACGCAAGTTTTCTAAACCCTAATCTTGTATTGATTTTATATGATCTCTTGAATTCATATAATGTCCTTTCCATTTCAATATTGGACAATTGTTTATTTAATTGAAATGGTCTTAACTTATTGTTCAAGTAAGATCCAATTATTATCTTAAATGCTTTAGGTTTACTTCTAAAGCATATGTTAATTCATAATTCTTTTATTTTGAATTATTGGAAGTCGATTCAACTAATTCTTAGTTGATGAACGTGAATTCTAAATTACCCTTGTAAGCTTATCCAAACCAAACTTTCTTTGGTGCGGATTTGAATTCAAATTACTGAGTTGAACAACCCTATTTACTAGGGGAGGTTACTACGCATAGCGTTAAGATGGTTGTGCACAATACATGGTACGAAGGGCTGATCCCCCTAAGTACGAGTTAAGGTCCATAGTCTTATTGACTGTTAAAGGTTTAAATTTAAATATTTATAACCTAGGACAAGAGTTCAAAGGTCTTATGACCCTCAGATAAATTCTATATCCAAATTTTAATATTGATAGAGAATTATTATTCAATTCTTTATTATTGAAGCAAGCTAAGTTGTTCAGATTTTCTTAAAGATATTCTTTCATGTCTATATTATTGTTAAACTCCAGTGAGCTGTGGTTTGCTCACTCTTGCATTAAATAACAATTTCAGTTAAGGTTGATAACGCTGATGCTCCGTCTACAAGTAAGGGCAAGGGAAAGCAAAGCAAGTGAAGACTTGTTTTTTTTTATTTGAGAATGATTGTAATAATTGAATGTTATGTTTTATATCCGCACTTTATTATATTCATGTCAAGGTTAGAGTAACCCTGGGATTGATTTTGAGAAGGTTGTAACCTTTGTTTTAAGGGAGATTTAGTTATTTTAATTTAAGTTGTAGTTTATTTTGCATTATTCATTGGGTAGATATATGTTATATTAGAAAGTGAACACCAAATCATGTGAAAACGAAGTACCCGAATTTGGGGGTGTCACAATTATAATTACTCGCTAATTATAATTCATGTAATACTTCATCACATAATTCATCTAATTCAATTATCTCAATTAAATTAGAACTATAATATAACATTAATATATATACATATCAATTAAATAACATTCATTAAATTAATATGTAACACTCAATTAAATCATTACCATAAATTACTTAATCTATTTATTTACTCAATAAATAATACACATAAATATTTATTTAATTCAATAAATATTTAAAATTAAATATAAAATCTCAATCGTTACAATCTTCCCTCCTTAAAAGGATTCTGTCCCCAGAATCACACATAAAAAAAAAATCTCGTCTATTACAGCAGACACAAGAGTACCTAGTAGAGTGGCTGAGGAGGAGCCTAGAGATATACATGTAGTATACGAGGCACCTCTAGAGGCTACACCAGTGCAGGCTGTTGCACCATTCTAGTCTGACGACGAGGACGAGATTGAGATAGAGTCTGATCCAGAGGAGGAGCCGATGGAGGACGAGCAGGTGGGGGATGAGCCAGTAGAGGACTCTGATGAGGCTACTATAGAGGAACAGATGCAAGGCGAGTATGAAGAGCGGATCCTAGAGTTAGACTGCACAGTACAAGAGCTAGAGGAAGAGGCCAAAGAGAGAGAGTCCGAGTTCCAAAAACTGAGGGACAAGGACCACCAGAGGAAGCTGGCCATGTAGGAGTTAGAGGTGGAGATTGCCTACCGTAGGGAGGCAAGGATCCAGATGGGGACTCTGTTTCACAGGTCAGTGGCTAGGAATGTGGATATAGCAGGAAAGCTGGAAGAAGTAAAACAGAGAGAATTGAGTGAGAAGACTAAGGAAGAGGCACTCCGTACTCAGCTAGAGTTGGAGGTGATGGATAAGATACACTTCAAGGAGAAGTGGAAAGCGGCCAATGAGAGAGCTGACGACCTAGAGGACGAGGTCAGGTGCAAGAAGAGGAAGATGAAAAAGATGGAGTATGTGTTCTGTTCAGCTTTTGAGAGGGTGATTGATGGTGTGTACCACTACCCGGCAGAGCAGGGACAGACTCTGCATGCCTTGAGTCGAGAGCTTGTTGCGTATATAGCGGAGATGGAGTACAAGAGCGCAGTGGAGCGCGGGATGATGTGATGAGATTTCCTTAAAAGGTCTAGTAGTAGTTAGTAGCATTTATCTTTATGTGTTGTACATTCTATGTTGTAATCCCTATCTTTTGTGTAAGATGTGGGATAGTGATGTAAACCCCGTGTAAGTTTTTGTTAGAGGGGTAGTATGGTAGTAGGTTGCTATATTCCCTATCTTTTGTGATATTAAGGGGTATATGTGATAACATTTATAGCAGTATGCTAGGGAAATCATGTAATGAAACGATTTGGCATATGAATATAAATGAAGTTTATTTCTGAAGTGTGTTATAAATTTATTCTTTTAGTATTAAAAGAAATAATTAAGTAATATACTTGAATAATAATAAAATGAAAACTTGTGATGCAGATAATGCCGCCCAGACGTAGATTGATTGCACCTGAGGAGTCAGTGAATAATGAGAGGGAACAAGTAGACCCGATCCAGAAACTGGTAGACTTGTTAGGAGAAGCCTTAAGGGGAAGGAACAATGAACCCGTTCCCCCAAACCCTCAGGCTGTGCCAGTAACAACCTTTAAAGACTTTAAGAGTGTAGGACCCCCGGAGTTCGAGGGAACTACCGAACCAATCGTCGCACAAACGTGGATCAAGGAGATCGAAAAAGCTTTCACTATAGCTCGCGTAGGCGAAGATTAGAAGACAGTATTTGCCACATACATGATGAGGGGAGAAGCGAACTACTGGTGGGAGGCTAATCAACAAAGAGCTGGAGAAG
Source organism: Panax stipuleanatus (assembly GCA_020205555.1). Taxonomy (NCBI): domain Eukaryota; kingdom Viridiplantae; phylum Streptophyta; class Magnoliopsida; order Apiales; family Araliaceae; genus Panax; species Panax stipuleanatus. Next base: position 114,662,032 of record CM035121.1, on the reverse strand, counting down.
GGATAATAGCTTGGGATAAGTTTAAGACGTTGTTTTTCAAGAATTACTTCCCGAAAATGATGAAGAATAGGATGGAGGTGAAATTCCTAGAGTTAAAATAAGGTGAGATGACGGTGGCGCAATACGCGGCTAGGTTTAACTAACTAGCGCGATTTGCAGAGCACCAAGTTGGTGATGAAGATAGAAAGGCTAGACGTTTCGAACAAGGGTTGAAGCCGTGGCTGTTCAATAAGGTATCAGTTCTTCAAATTGATTCCTTTGCAACATTACTGGAAAAGGCAATCATTGCGGAAGGTGGCAGTGAGGCCTTAAGTCTATATAACAAGGAAAAGAAGGGAAGGAATACTGGAGGAGAGAACCGTACGGGAGGAAGCAGTAGCAGAGGAAGCAATTTGGGAAAGAGAAAATGGGAGAATAACAACAACAACAACAAAAATAACAATAATCAATCAGGGAATTTTCATGGAGGTTTCAAGAAGAGGGATGAAGGATGCCCAAAGTGTGGGAAGAATCACCAGGGCGAGTGCTGGAAGGGACGTGGCACTTGCTACAACTGCGGACAGGAAGGGCACATCTCGTCCAACTGCCCGAAGCCAAAGAAGATCCAAGAGTGTTTTGCTTGCGGCTCAACTGATCACCGTATTAAGGATTACCCAAAGAAGGGAAGTGGCAGGGGTAGCAATCAGCAAGGAGGCAACAAGCTGATGATCAGCGGGCCGGCACAATCCAATCTCCCAACCGCCAGAACCTTTAACATGACCGTCCAAGACGTCGTGGCTGCAAAGGACGTGGTATCAGGTATAATCCCAATCAATGATATAAATGCTTATGTATTATTTGATTCGGGTGCCACCTATTCTTTTATATCTGAAGAATTTGCTAGTAAACTTAGTACACCCCGAGAACGATTAGAAAATCCTTTGATCATAGAAGTTGCTAATAAGGAAGTGATCCCTGTAGAATACATTTATCGAGATTGTCGCGCAAACATTAGAGAACATGAACTGAGCGTAGACTTGATTCCTATTAGACTGGGAGAATTTGACGTAATATTGGGGATGGATTGGTTGTATAACCATGCTGCGATAATTGATTGTCAGAATAAATGTGTGAACCTTCAGACTCCGAGTAAGTCTAAGGTATTGTTTTATGGTAGCTCATCAGTTAAGCAATAGTGTTGCGTTACGATGATGCAGGCCAAGAAATTGTTAAGGAAAGGATGTGTAGGTTATTTAGCCTAAATCGTTGATACTCGGAAAAAGGGAGTAGAAATTAAGGATATATCCGTAGTGAATGAATTTTAAGATGTGTTTCCGAACGATCTGCCTGGTCTTCCGCCAGACAGAGAAATTGAATTCGTAATAGACTTAGCACAAGGAACGGCACCGATTTCGAAAGCTCCATATCGTATGGCGCCAGTAGAAATGAAGGAATTGATGATACAATTGTAAGAATTGTTGGATAAGGGTTACATTCGACCGAGTGTTTCTCCTTGGGGAGCACCAGTACTATTTGTTAAGAAGAAGGACGGATCGATGAGGCTCTATTTCGATTATCAAGAATTGAACAGAGTAACGATCAAGAATCGATATCCGCTACCAAGGATAGACGACCTGTTTGATCAACTGAAGGGAGTAAAGTGTTTCTCGAAAATTGACCTACGAACAGGATATCATCAACTGAAAGTGAGGGATGAGGACATACCAAAGACTGCGTTTCGAACCCGTTATGGACACTACGAGTTTTTGTTAATGTCATTTGGATTGACTAATGCTCCAGCAGCATTTATGGACTTGATGAACCGAGTTTTCAAGCCATACTTGGATAAGTTTGTGGTAGTTTTTATCGACGACATTTTGATCTACTCGAAGACAGAGGAAGAAAACGCTGAACATTTGAAGATTGTTTTGGAGGCACTAAGGAAGGAGAAGATGTATGCGAAGTTTTTCAAGTGCGAATTTTGGATGGAGAAGGTTCAATTCTTAGGCCACGTGGTGGATAAGAATGGAATCTTAGTAGACCCTGCAAAGGTCGAAGCAGTAAGTAATTGGGAACAACCGAGAACACCGACGGAGGTGAGAAGCTTTTTAGGGTTAGCTGGGTACTATCGAAGATTTTTCTAAGATAGCAACCCCGCTGACCAATTTGACTAGAAAAACGGTGAAATTTGTATGGACCGACAAATGTGAAGATAGTTTTCAGGAGTTAAAGAAGAAATTGAGCGAAGCACCTGTATTATCATTACCAGATGATGCGGGAAATTTTGTGGTGTATAGTTGTGCATCGCACAAGGGACTTGGCTGTGTGCTTATGCAGCACGACAAAGTCATTCCGTATGCATCACGATAATTGAAGGATTACGAAAAACGATACCTTACTCACGACTTAGAGTTAGCGGCAGTAGTTTTTGCGTTAAAGATATGGAGGCATTATTTGTACGGGGAAAAATGTGAGATATACACGGACCACAAAAGTCTGAAATATATCTTCACACAGAAGGAGTTGAACATGCGGCAGAGAAGGTGGTTAATCAAAGACTATGACTGCAACATTCTTTATCACCCGGGGAAGGCAAATGTGGTTGCCGACGCTCTGAGCAGGAAAGGAAGGGAGAAATTATTTAATTTGACGACTCATGAAGCATTGATAAAAGAGATGGAGAAATTGGAGATAGAAGTGAAAGAACCAGAGAAGCCTGGAGAGAAGTTAATTGTAATGGAAGCTCGTCCGACGTTGTTGGATAGAGTGAAGGAAGCCCAGGAAAAGTATGAAGAGTGTGAGAAAATCCGAAAGAGGATCACAGAAAATGAGGAAGAGAAATTTCGAATGGATAAAGATGGTACCTTGAGATTTGAAGAAAGAGTGTGGGTACCAGCGATAACCGAGTTGAGGGAAGAGATTTTACATGAGGCACACAATACGACGTATTTCGTTCATCCAGGAGGCACTAAGATGTACCGAGATCTAAGGCAACATTTTTGGTGGCCCAATTTGAAACGGGAAGTCGCAGAGTGCGTCAGTAGATGTTTGACTTGCCAACGCGTTAAAGCAGAGCATCAACGGCCGAGTGGTTTACTACAACCGTTAGAAATACCAGAGTGGAAATGGGAGCATATTACCATGGACTTCGTGGTAGGACTTCCAGTTACACAGAAAGGTTATGATGCTATTTGGGTTATCGTGGATTGACTAACGAAGACCGTACATTTTCTACCAATCAAGATCCGCTACAGTTTGAATCAGTTAGCGAGCCTATACGTAAAAGAAATTATCTCACGACATGGAGTGCCAGTGTCAATTGTCTCTGATCGAGATCCGCGCTTCACGTCCAATTTTTGGAAGAGTTTGCAAGAAAGAATGGGAACATAGTTGAGGTTGAGTATGGCTTACCATCCTCAGACAGACGGACAGAGTGAGCGAACAATACAAATGCTAGAGGATATGCTTAGAAATTACGTTATGGATTTCAAAGGAAATTGGGACGACCACCTACCGTTAGTAGAATTCGCATATAATAATAGCTACCATGCGAGTATCGGCATGCCACCATATGAAGCTCTTTATGGAAGAAAGTGCAGAACGCCATTATGTTGGGACGAAGTCGGAGAACGACGAATACTAGGACCAGAGCTAGTACAACAAACCGCAGACGTGGTGATAGTGATAAGAGCCAGATTAGTAGCAGCTCAAGATCGCCAGAAGAAATACGCAGATTTGCATCGGTAGGACCGAGACTTCAAAGTCGGCAGTTTCGTATTCTTGAAGGTATCTCCATGGAAGGGAAAAATCCGTTTCGGCAAGAAAGGAAAATTGAGTCCAAGATTCATAGGACCATTCGAGATACTGAAGCAAGTGAGGGAAGTTGCATACAAAGTTGCGTTACCACCCGAGTTGGAGCACATCCACAACGTGTTCCACATTTCCGTGTTGCGACCGTACAAGGCCGACTACAAGCACGTGATTTCTTACTAGCCCATTCAAGTGGAGAAGAACTTGGCGTATGACGAAATTCCTGTCTAAATACTAGATAGGAAAGAGCAAGCCTTGAGAAATAAAATTATATATTCTGTAAAAGTACTTTGGCGTAACCAGGAAGTCGAGGAGGCTACGTGGGAGTTAGAAGATAGGATGATGAGAGATTATCCCTATCTATTCGTGTAACCATGTAGCAATTCCGGATAAAATTTTTATAAGGGGGGAAGGATGTAATACCCGAGAATTTTCGAATATTATTAAATGAATATATTAATAGAAGTGAATATTTATTCATATATAAATGATTTTGTGTTATGAGATGAATTAATTCAATTATATAAAATTGAATAATTATAATAATTGAAAAAAATACGGAGTTTATAATAAACTCGGGAAGCCTTGTGTGGCACCGCGATGAGATATGTTAATAATGATAAGTGAACAATTAATCTATATTAATTGTTAATTGTTGTTAATTGTTATCTTAGAATATTAATTAATTGTTATAAAATATTAATGATAATTAATGATGTGTGGATTATTATTATTGCAAATAATATAATAATAATAAGCAACGTGTTCATAAATATAATAAGATCTATATTCATGTGCTAATTAATCCTATGACTATTAATTAAGTGTTATTAATAATTACGATGAATGGATTAATTAATATTATTGTTAATTAATTGTTAAGCTGGATAATTTATTTATTTGACATTATGAATAATGAAACAAATAAGTAAAGTTATTAATATAATAAGATTATATTAATTGTTATGTGCAAGTATAATTAAAATATACTATATGATTGTACATATTAAAGCTATGTGTTATGAATACATCATGTGTAGATATATATTGTAAACAATTATTGAATCAATAGAATTTAATAATGTAATGTGGTAATATTTGATTTAAATTATATCCGGTAAAACAAATGTACAAATTACATTTACTACATTGCAATGTTACCTATTCATTGAATTATATTGGTACATTTCATGATGACTTAAAGTACATATAATATAAGTATATGATATGTATATATGTGTGTTAAGTGTATAATATATGGTAGTTCCTTATTGCTAGAATGCTGAGTTTCCTTGTCCCACTTTGATTGCCCAAATTGCTCCTCAGTTCTCATTCACGTGTAACACATAAAGGCTAGAAGCTATTCCTTCTTCTTCTCCCCAAATTCAGCAACTGGCATTTCATAGCTTCATAGCAAATAATGAGCAAGGATGAAGGAATCATGATTGATTTCAACAACCAATTACCTACTCTCTATTAACCATTATGCAAATCTACATTCTCGTTGGTTTAAAATGAAGAACAATAGCAATGTCTGGAAATTAGTTGTCCTATAAATGCAAGCTCTTCTCCTCTCTTTTCATTTGCTGAGAGTTTGCATAAGTATTGAGTTAAGAGTTATATATATATATATATATATATATATATATATATATATATATATATCAGTGTTCTTGAGATAGCAGCAAGCCCAATTACATTGCAGAGGTATACTCTCAAGTTCTTCATTTTGTTTCTGTCAAATTCTCATTTCTTGATTGTGGTTGCAAAGCATGTTAATTGGATTATAGAATGCTTGATTAAGTGTTATATAGACATATAAGTATGTTGGTATTGCAATGTAGTTATGTCGAAACAAAATTTGTAAAGTAATTTTGTGATTTGGGCTTGATATCTGCCGAGGCTAGAACTCTCTGGACTGGAACAGGAGCCGCGCGGCCGTGCGTCTCCCTAGTACAATTTGGGCGCGGTCGCGCGCCACTGCAGAAATTGTTGGTGATTTCTTTTATATCTTCTGATGTATTGAGCATGTTGTACTATTAGGATATGCATATAACTCACAATAACATATGGAATAAGGGTACTAGGTTATAGTAATCCATGCTAGTCGTTTTAGTTGAGTATTTCAAAGAAAACTGAAAGTTATGAAAATAGGAACTTTAATATGTTAGCTTTATATTGACATTCTGACTTTTAAAACATATTTGTATGACCTAGAAACACATGATATGAATGTTAACTTGCGTATCTAAGCTTCATAATGTAATTCAAGCATATAAACCTCAATAGTCAACCTTTCCAATGAAAACTCAAGCGTTGAACATGGACTCTAACATGTTATATTAGGATTCTAGGTTCTGATTTTTTGAGCATGTTATATGACCTTAAAATGCGTGTCAAATATGTTAACATATGAATCTAGATAACATGAGCATGTTAGGCCTTATTTGCAAGCTTTGCTAATGACAACATAAACTTTAAATGTGGACTTTGACGTGTTATATTAGGACTCTACATTATGATATTTTCAACATGATTGAATGTGCTTTGAAGGAATCATACATGTACGTACTTGTTAGATGTAATGCAAGTTAATTAAGCATGAGTTTGATTAAGTCACGAACTAGTAACAGTGCTAGAATCGCACATCCATGACATAGAAACATATGAACATGCGTATCAAAAAAATATATGACTACTTTATATGTCTAAATGATAAGCATGACAACTTATGTAAATTCATGGCATTGTATAACCCTAAGTCGTTAGGGATCGTGAATTAAAACTAAATCATATATGATTGGAATTAGAAAGGTTGAGCAAGCATGAAAGTATCCTATAAATATGTATACATACTTTTTGATATCATATGTTATGTGTTACTTGAACCCGATTTTGACGATTAACTTATGAGAATGCCATAACTTGCTAAAATGAAATATATTTTGGTATTACTTGTAGTCTTATGTGATATTAATAAAATGCGAGTATGTTTGCTAATTGTGATAGTCTCACATGATAGTAATGATGTAAGACTATGATCAACTTGAAGAAAAGAGGAACGTTAAGGATAGAAATTATATTCTATATAACTGTATAGCTAGGTTAAAACTTAGCTTCTGTGTTGATCGTATATTCGAAGACAAAATGTGAAGTTAAATTATATGACTAATGAATGTCATATATATACATAACTATATTACGATAGGATTCGAAAAGTGTTGATTAAATTACGGGGATAAACTACGCTTAAGGCAAGTTTCCTAACTTACACTCTTTTACGGTGCAAGTATTCTATCCTTGTATATTGCAAACTAGTTTCTTTACTTAATCGTTTGAATTGAATTAGCATACTTGAACTCTTATTTCATTAAAGCTATTATTCATGTGGAACTTAGTATTGTTCTTGAATATTGTGAAAGTGTCTATGCCATTTGATTCGGCTAGACTTATATTATTGAAAAGCGACCCAAACCAATTGATTGGTGAGGGATCTTGTATTTGACTGAGAAGAACAACCGTCTTTGAAGGAAATATATAATTATCGGAGAACCGACGTGCACACTTGAGTATAATTGATTGTTATGCATAACGATGGTACTTTAGGCTGATCACCTATTGTACCTATTTTTGTTATATTTTCAGTTTATTACTGTTAATTCTAGTAGAAGTTCATAGTCCTTAGTGACTGCTCAGTATTCAGTTATCTTGAAATCTTGAATTGATTTATTATTGAATCGCATTGATGTTATTCTGTCCTTAGCGACTGTATTTGAAAACTGATGATATTCTTGTTATCCTTGAACTATCAAACCTTGTTATACCCTTTCGAGAATTGAGAATTATATCACTTACCCTTATTGTATATTACTTGCTGGGCAATTTGTGCTCATTCTTGCTTTCCCTAAAACATTTCAGTTAAGGCAGAGCATAGTGAACTTTCAGGCGTTGATAAGGGCAAGGGCAAGGCTACCGACTAACTTGTCTCTTTTATGTTTTTAAATATTTTAATGTTATATTAAGATGATGTAGTAAGACTGTATTTGTTTATGTTTAAGCTTAAGTTATATTATGTAATGAGTAGTTAATTGATATTATTATGTAATCTATTAAGTACTGTAGGTTGCGAGACTTGGGAGAATAATTATAATAAATCATTGTATATTATTCTAAATTAGATATTCTGCTGTGAATGTGTGATTTTAGTTATCATTGTAGAACCATGAGCACGTGACGAACCGAATTCGAGAGACCAAGTGGCGGTCTCGGATTTGGGGGCATCACAAATATGTCCGAGTGGTTCAATGGGAATCTTGAATTTTCTCATCTGTGGCACTGTGTTCAAAATTTGTACATACTCCACAACATCTGTATCCTCCATATCGGAGTCTCCCAGTAGAGAACTCTCTAATGGATCCATGTTCATCACTTGCTCAGCCTCTTCATGTAGTACCTTGTCGACTACATCAACTCGGAAACACTCTTCTTTGTCAGTAGGGAACTTCATAGCTTTGAAAACATTAAATGTGACCTCTTGGTCCTGAATTCTCATTGTCAGTTCTCCCTTCTGTACGTCTATGAGTGTTCACCCAGTAGCTAGAAAAGGTCTCCCAAGAATGATCGATATGTCTCTGTCCTCTTCGTAGTCCAGAATAATAAAGTCAGCAGAGAAGATAAACTTATCCACATTCACCAAGACATCTTCTACAATACCCCTTAGGTATGTGATGGACCTATCAACAAGCTGCAATGATATGTTTGTTGGCTTAGGAGCCGGCAATCCCAACTGTGTGAATACCGATAAAGGCATCAGATTAATACTCGCCCCCAAGTCACATAAGTGATAAGTGGTTTTATAACCACTTATTTAGATATCAACTAACTTTAATTGTTGCTTAATCTCAGGTGATATAGTAGCTTTCCATAAATATTTGCTTACTTTTGTAGATTTCATATTGGAAACTTTCTTGGTGGTATGTAAAGGGAAGGAAATACATTACGGACATCGTTTGGGCTTTCATGTTCATTTTTTGTTCTTGGATTAGAACTTGGGTCTTATTGTAGAGCTTCTTCTAAGATTTTCGGAACATCTTGATTCATCCTAATCAAAGTTCGGAGGCGGGAGTTATGACCCTTGTACCAACGAACGTTGAACTTCACGGTTTTGGGTTTTTATTGCACAGTTGTCACTTGGAGCTCAATTTCGACCTTCATCCGTCCATTATTTCTCAATGCTCAAATAATGAAAGTTGTAGATCTCATCTATAGCTTCAATTTGACAGGTGGCAGGCCCCGTAACTCATCCCGAATCAAAAGTTATGGCTGTTCTACCAGGGTCACTGCATCAGAATTTTTGCGGAGCTGCCGCACCAGTTTGTAGTGTATTTCCAGCGCGGGAGCACCCTCCCCCAGGCCAAAAATCTGATATTTGCTACTAGCACGCCTGCGCCCAATTCCAAGCCATTTCCAGCGCGACCGCACCACTTCTGAAGCTAACCAGACTTGACTTTTTTATTAAAGAGTGCGATTGAAGCTTAACTTGAGGGGGGAGGCACATTAGGGCTTATAAAAGGGAGACATTTTAGTATACAATAGGATATTCAACCCCTTGGGAATCAAGTAGCTGACTATTACTTTTCTCTTCTCTTTCTTTTGCATCTTTAGATTAGGGTAGATTCAAGTAGCTAGATTCTAAAGTAGATTAGGTTTGAAGATTGAAGCAATTAGAAGACATTAAAGACAAACTTGGAGCAAGAGAACAGATTTTCAATTCTTATTCATAGTTTATCTTTGATTCATATTTGTATTCTTCTAATGTTTATTCAAATTGCGGATGATGGATTTGATTCAGTTATGAGTTAGATTCTATTTTGAGATTGCAATGGAATCTATTAGTATTTTATGTTGATACACTTCATTGTTAGTCTTATTGATTGTTATGGGATTGTCTATTATGATTTGTACTTAATTGGTTACTTGATTGGCCATCAAATACTGTGATAATACATATGAACTTGAAAGACGAAGTATGAATTTAGATCTGATTGTAATAGCTGGTGTTTGTATGTTCTACATGGTGATGGAATGTATGATTTGTGCTTCGGATAGACATATACCGAAGCACCGCTTATAGTCAATTGAGGACTTGCACTTAAACCCTTGTTATTGATAAATCATATAGAAATATAGTATTTTATATAATTAGGGTGTTCATGTGTACTCTATCATCTGTGGATTATATGTGATATGGACTTGGTGCATCGAAAGATGGTCTCGTCTTACTTTCGTGTTCTCGGCTAACAATCTGTGATAATTGATTTGACTTAACAGGAAGTGTGTTGATTTAGATGAATCAATAGGAGAAATTATAATCTCATATCTTCATTATCTAGTTTTATTCTAGGGTTATTCAATATTAGTTTAATTACACAGTTTTAGTTACTTCATTGAATCATTCTTTTAAATAAGATTGAAATAGTTATGGGTTAGTGCTTGGTGAATTTTATTAGTTTATTCTCCATGGGAACGATACTTTACTTACTCTTTATTACTTGTTGACCGTGTATACTTGCACGCATATATTGATCGGGAATACGACCAACAATAAGCACTTATTGAAAGATAATTTTCCAATAGAGCAAGGTATCGTAAAACTACCTGGATCTTTGAGCTTTGGAGGTAGTTATCGTTGCAATACTGGACTGCATTCCTCTAACAAGGAAACTGTTTCATAATCCTCTAGCTTCTTCTTCCTCGACAGTATGCATTTTATAAACTTCGCATAGCTTGGCATTTGTTCCAAAGCTTCTGCAAAAGGAATGTTAATCTGCAATTTCTTAAACACCTCCAAAAACTTAGCGAACTGTTTGTCTAATTTCTATTTCTGAAGTCTCTGAGGATATGGTGCAGGAGGGTAGATAACTTGTGGTGTAGCATTAGTTTTCTCAGCTTTTTCATGCTTCTTTGACTCCACTATAGGCTCCCCATCATTTTCATCATTCAAAACTGCCTCTGGTTTTTCTGCTGAAGGGCGCGCCCGTGCCAGGTTCTATTCATCCTAGGGCCCGACTGTGGCAGGCTCCAGTCCTGCAGTTTACTTCCCAGACCTTAATGTAATAGCTTGACACTGTTCCTTTCCATCCCTTTTTCCTGGATTTCCCTCTGTATTACTTGGTAGAGTCCCTTGCGGTCTGTTAGTCAACATATTGGCCATCTGGCCCATTTAATTCTCCAATGTTTTGATAGCCATCGCTTGGCTCTTTAGCATCAACATGTGCTCTTCCATTTTAGTTTTCTTCTCTGTTTGTGGAGTAGGAGATGGATGGTGTTGATGTTGTTGTTGATGAAATCCGGGAGGATGTGATGGTCTAGGGGCATACTATTGTTGAGACTGTTGTGGTTGGTATTGTTGAGCACTTTGATTATTACTCCAGCTGAAGTTTGGATGATTTTTGTTGCTTGGATGGTACGAGTTCTGAAATTAATTTTATGGCTTTTGGTAGTTGCTTACGAATTGAACCAACTCTGTAGTGATAGCATATTATTCTGTCGGGTGTGATCCCGCACATAACTCACAGACGAAGGTAACTTGCTGAACTTTGTTTTCAGCCATAAAGTCAATTTTGTTCGACATCGCCGCCATTTAAGCTGATAATGTCGTGATGGCATCCACATCTAATACCCTGACAACCTTTTGTTGAGGCATTCTAGATGTTAGATTCTGAAAGTCATTTTCCGCCATGGTCTCAATCAATGCATAAGCTTCCGCAAAGCTTTTTGCCCATAAAGCACCTCCTGCGGCGGCATCAATACACGGCCTCGACTTCCATCCCAAACCATTGTAAAAAGTATTGATTACCATCCAATCTGGCATCCCATGGTGAGGACACTTCCTTAGCATCTCTTTATACCTTTCCCAAGCCTCATACAGTTATTCTCCTTATTGTTTCTCAAAATAAGATAGAGCACTCCTCATCTTCGCTGTTTTAGCCATCAGAAAGAATTTTGCTAGAAACTTTTATGCGCAGTCCTCCCACGTAGTAATTAAACCTGATGGTAGCGAATGGGAAGAGCCTAAGCTTCACCGCATCATCCGACACATTATTGTACTTGAATGTGTCACAAATTTTAATAAAGCTCAGAAGGTGTTCGTTCGGATCATTGTTAGGCGAACCCCCAAACTGGACTGTGTTTTGAACCATTTGAATCGTCCTTGGTTTGATTTCAAAGGTGTTTGCTGCTATCGCTGGCCGGATAATACTCGACTGAAGCTCATTGATTTTTGACATAAAGTAGTCTCTCAACACTCTATGTTCCTCGGCTGCCATTTGTACCGGTATTTCAGTGTCTTCTTGAGTGTTAGTAGTACGTGTATCCGCTCTCCAAGCTTTCCCATTGATATTATCATGTCTAGGTACCAACGCAAAATTTGTAGATCGGGTGTGTATATACTAACCACAAGTACCTGAAACACAAATAAAAATAAAATAGAAATGAGATAAGGTGTGAATTGTTCAAGTCAGACAAATTTAACTTAAATTGATGTCAATAGTAATAAAAATAACAACTTATCCTAGGCAACGGCGCCAAAAACTTGTTGGCTTGTTTCGGTGTTAACAAAATAGACATAAACACGTGCAAGTATACACGGTTAACAAGTAATATATGATAAGTAAAGATCATTCCCACGGAGAAAAGCAATTACTTCTAATCTATCATGCAACAACTTTATAGCTATTTCTAGCTGCTTAAACGAGTAAATAAGATGTGAATTAATGACTAAAATGATTATCAACTAAAATTAACTAATTAACAAACGATTGATTCAAACTGGGAAGATATGGTATCCTAATTTCACTTAATGCATCATTCAGATCATACACCACTTGTTAAGCCTAATTAATTATTTCGGATTGCTAGTTGAGAGCACGAAGGTGAGAAATGGCTATCTTTCGATATACCAAGTCCATATCACATAAAATTCATAAAAGAGATAGAATTCATGTGAACATCAATATTACCTAACTCACTATATGTCTATGTGACTTACAAGTAATGTTAATTTAAGCACAAGCTCTCAATTGACTACACATGGTAAGCCGGTATATGTCTATCTGGATTACAAATCACAAAATCTATCACATGCAATTTCATGAACATATGCTAGCATGGCCAAATCTGAATTAGCGCTTCCGCTTTCAATTCCATACTAATTTAATAAGGTAGATGGTGATCAAGCATCTAAACAATAAACACAACTATGCTAGGCAATTCATACATAATTAATCACACATAACAAAGAGATATATAGATCTAAACTAAACAATAAGCTCCATTAGAATCCCATAATGGTGATTAGTTCTTCTCTGAATCAATAACCATTATGGGATTTTGGCCAAGCATTGAAAGCAAAGAGAATTAAAAGAGTAAACAATTACACATCTGATAACTCAGCCTTCAAGTTAAACCTTCAGATCTAAGTTCAAAATCATAATCAAATCCAATTCAAAACCCTAAGTAATTGAAATCTACTAAGAGTAAAGAGAGAAGCCAAAAATGATAAACTATAGCTAAGAACTTTCTCTAGCTCTTCAAAAACCCTAGAATGGAAAATAAAACGATTAAAACTTCATCTCGTAACTTGCAAATACGCCCTTATATGGAAAATACGCTACAGCATATTGTTAAGTGAAAAGTCAAAATTAATCAGTCTTGACTGGCACGGCCCCGCGGCCCCATAAGCCATTTGGGGCGTGGGTACGCTGATCTCCAGAACAAGCTCCTCCTGGCGCGAGCGCGCCGAGTTTAGCCTTCATGCTGGCGTAGTCGCGCTTGCCTAATTTTTTGCATTCTGTTGCACTTGTTGTACTGGTGTATTCTGCTAGCCCCTTTGCTTGCTGCCTTAGTTCTTTCACGTTCACTTAACACAACAATTCCACATGCCATGCTCCATCATCACATGCCAGCTCCACCTTCAATCCACCATCTTGCCATCATGCCATTTCCAAGCCCTTTTCATGCCATTGCTTACCATTTGGGTTTCCTTAATGCAACCTATATAATAAAGATAAAAAGCATAAAAAGACACTAAAACACTAGAGATTAAGTCATAATTCTAGCAAGTAGACAGCCAATAAGTAGGTATAAAACCTACTTATCAATTAACATATTGCACTTAATTAATTTACTCCACAACAATCACATCAATTATTTATTGCACTCAATAAACAAATCAACTAAAATATCTATTTAATTGAATAAATATATAAAATTAAAATACAAAACTCTCGTTTGTTACAGGTATTCTGTAATAACCATGAGTTTCAAGTCACCTTATATGTATGTACATTATTGATATTTAAAACTTTGTGCTGTGTAGTGATTTAATATGTGATAACATATGTGAAGTGGTGCATGGCTCAATAAACATATATACTATAGTTATGGATATATACAATTATAGATTTCATTAAAAATGAAAGCTTCATAACCTAATTATACATTAGGTGAGATAATTAAATAACCTAAGGGTTATGGTAATAAGGAATGGTTAGTATTTAGTATGTATACTAACTTAAGTGGATAATTTTGTGACTAATAATTTTAAACCTATTTCTAGTAAACCTAATTAGGTTATGAGCTAAAGTCACATATATAAGTAATTAAATTCTATAAGTTGGGAATGGAAACCTTAAATAAACAATTAGGGTAACACATATTAAAATTGTTAGACTATGTTTATTACATAGCCCAAAATAATTAAAAGAGAAGCCCAAAATAAATAAAAATGCAAAACCAATACTTAGCCCATTTGATTAAGGACATTTTAGACCATTGATTAATCAAAAATTGGTCATGAAAAATAAATCAAAAAGGGGGGAAAGGAGAAGTATATGGGCGGTTTTGAGGTGCCTTTTATGGCTATGAAACTTGCTAATCAACTTTCTTTTTATGGCAAATCTAATCTCTTTCTTACAATAGTACAATGTTGTCACCTTCTCATTGGTTAGAAATCTAGATTAAGGTTAATTGTAATCCTAAGATATAAGGTGAAGCCTTTTAACCAAGGAGTAATAAAAGTATAGGGGATATTAGGAGGAATGAGTAATCTAAATCTTGCAAGTATTCCTTAGTTTACTTTCATTTCAAAGCACTTCATTTTCTCTCATCCTTTCATTTTCTCCCAAGCCTAGTAACACCAAAGAGAGCAAAGAGAGAGGGAGGGCCAAAATTTAGAGAGGAAAAAAGAAGAGAGCTTAGCTTAGTTCATTCATCCCAAGACTTACCTTGGAAGAACAAGAAATGTTGCTATCAAGACTAGGTAAGGATTCTTTCTAGTTTTCCTTCTCCTTCTATTTTTATTTCAAAATTATGAGGGGTTATGTTCTAAGACCCAAGATTCCTTAGATCTACAGGTCTCATGTATGGATCTAAGCATATTAAGTGTTAGAATGATGATTTAATGGAGAAAAGTGAAACTATGTAACTAAAGGGGTGAAACCCTATCTTTTTTTCCCCTTAAATCTTGTGTAAATCAAGTTTTACAACTCCGAATTATGATCCGTCAAAGGGGGGTGCTCGATGCATGAGTTATCTAGTAAACCCAAGTAGTAGAACACAAATCTAGCAAGTATTGATGCCATGGGGGCTGTTTTCCCCAAAATAGTCCACATAGAACATTGAAGCTTTAAAACCCTAAAAAAGGCTACTGATCTATTTTTCTTTAGACTATTTTGAATAGTTTCAAGTCTTTAAAAAATATGGGAAACATCATAGAGGTACCTTAAGAAGTTAATTACATGTAGGAAAAAGAACGGACACGTTTCGATGTGTAGTTTGTGAGTAATGGCTTTTACCGTAAAGGACTCCTAAATATTTGTACTTAGATTCCTCACTGTGTATACACTGGAAAACTCCGAAACTTTTACAGTATGTTCATTTATGTTATGAGAGTGTTCCCTGAAAGTTTTCGAATTTTCTGAGCAAAACTCGATTTACGAAAAATATAACAAGATTCAGAGATTTTGAGTACTTTAAAAATAGTAAATCACTTTCTAAAATTCCAAAAAAAATTAGGAATCATTGTTGGGACATATACTATCTAGATACAGAAGATAAGAATTTTCAAAATCAGTTTGCTATTTTTCATAAAAATGTGATAGTTATGACTAATAGAGAATAAATGGTTAAATGATGTCATAAATAAGGAAAATGAGATTTTAATGCTTGAATACACCTAATATAGTATATTTTGACTATAGAAAGGTATTTTCGTAATTGTTGATAAGAAGTACTATTTATGATCTTTTATGGGTATTAAATAAGTGGTTTAATAAAGGGTAAACAATTAAAATAAATTGTTTATTGGTCTAATAAATTATTAAAATGTTATGATGATATTAATAATGTAAGAATCTGATATTTTTTAATAAATAAAAAAATTGAGATTAAAATTTAATTTAAAATATTATTAGATGACTAATAATATTTAGATTATAACAATAATAAATATTACTAATGACTAATAATATTAGTTTAAAATATTATTAATATAATTAATAATATTAGTTTAAAATATTATTAAAAGGTTAATAATATTAGATTAAAGTATTATTAAATGATTAAAATATTATTAAATAATTAACTAAATAAAATATTATTAAAATATAATAACATTAGTAAAGGAATAAAATACTAATTAATAATATTAATAAATGAATAAAATATTATTAAGAGGGTAATAATATTAGTAAGTAAATAGAGTATTATTAGTTGATTAATAATACTAAGGAGTAAGTAAAGTATTATTAAAGGATGAGTGAAGATAATGTTTACGTAATAGTAATATTATCAAGAGATAATAATGTTACTAAGAAATTAATGTAATAACTAATATTTAACAATGTGACAAAATATTAGGCAATTTAATATAGAATAATGATATTATGAACAAGTATATGATTTGCTAATCGAGAGGTCAATTATAGGTCTTTCGAAGGAAGGTAGATAGACTGCTAATCGGATATATTTATTTTCATAGCAGTAGGCTACAGACAAGGCAAGTTCCCTAACTCAAACTCGAGTTATTATTTTCGAAGCATGTTAGTGAATAATTATTATTGATTATTCACATCTATACTGATTATTGAGATTCGCACTTTGTGCAATTGAATTCATGTTCTATTATTATTGAACTGTGAATTAAATTAAAGTTCTTTCATTCATGAACTGTTTATGAGATAGATCTATGCTAATTGTATCAGCTAGATCAAGCATGTCTAAATTTGTTAAATCAAATGTATTTTAAAAGCTGTTCTTATTAAATTGATATGGTAAGAACTCTTGGCTGAGAAAAGGACGAATTTGATTAAGGCATGATATCAATGTCGGATTATTAAGTGTTTATGCATAAATCACGGGGTATGAAAGGCTGATCCCGTTAAATACCAAAACTTATTAAGAGGTCCAGTTTAAATGACTGAGAACCTTGGCAAATGTTCATGGTTATTTCAAACCACTCAGTACATGTTATTCAATTATTCGAATATTCAACTGTTGATTATTAATTCATGTTCCTTCACAATCTTATACTATTGTTGAACATTAAAAGCAAAATTTCTTTCTAATCATGATATATCTCCCTTGTATATAAACTTCCTAAGCAAATCAGTTGCTTACCCTTGCTATATCATGACATTTATTTCAGTTAAGCCTGAAGGATCGAATACGAAAGACAAAGGCAAGGGCAAGACCCAAGAATAGTTTAGAATGAATGTTAATTATTATTATCTGATGGAATTACTTATGTAAATCTTTTGTAATATGAATGGTGTGTTTAAGTTAAGGTTAAGAAGACCTTGGGATTATGTTATGAAATTTTATTATAATGAACAATGTATGTTTATTATTCCGCAATAGTTTATAGAATGTTTATGATGATAATGGATCGTGAGCATTGAATAAGAGATCAGAGAACCTGGATTTGGGGGCGTCACAGGTTGGTATCAAAGCTGTAGATTATGAACATTAGGAATGCGAAACCAAGGTCATAACCTTAGTAGAAAACTCTTATAGAGTATGTTAGGAGATGGATTGCGAAAATTCATCGAGTATTTGTTGTACCTAATAAAATATTGTTTCATTTCATCAATGAATTTATTTTATTGTAGTACTGATGTTGTATCCTTATTTTATTATAGGATGCCTGGAGATAGTCAGGGGAGCCATTCCATAGACCAGGAGGAGGCTGTGCCGGAGGAGGTAATGGATACCTCACAAGATGAGATGATCGGCGACCTGCTAGCAAAGAACTATGCACTGGATCAGAGGATCGTAGATTTGGAGGCACAAAACATGACTCATCAGTACGTGGAGCAGCAGTATAAAGATGCTGCTAGTCAGGCACTGATTGAGTTAGCAGAGGCGCGAGTGTAGCTGGAGCATGAGAAGGCAAAGTTTGGAGCACTGAGTGTAGAGCATCTGGCGAATGCAGGGTGAGTTTGACTTAGAGATTGCAGATAAGATACGAGTGGATGAGGCATTTTATGAGTCAGCCAAGCTGGTGGACTAGTTAGAGACAGTACTGCAGACCATGGAGGTTAAGGTTTGAGACCTTGGGACTGGCGCTAGACGCAGCATATGAGGGCCAGCGCAGTGGGTCTAGGAGGGCACATATCGAGATATGGGAGTCGAGTAGATTAGTTCAACGTAGAGTTATGGAGGGGTTGTTTCCCAAGGAGCCTGTTCAGGTCACCCAGCAGGGCCACAAGTGATGTTATGATATGGACCAGTTGTAGATAGATGCATTAGTATCCCTTTTTGTGTAATAGGGTATTATGTTAATGTAAACCTGAGCAGGTGTGAGGTAGTAGGCAGGAGGTAGTATCCCTATTTGTGTATGTAGGGGAGTATCATTTTGCATAAATCCCATCTTTTGTGTTTAACATGGGATAGTAGCATTTATAGTAATATACCTGTAGTGAACGTGTGAGACACCGAAGATTGGTATATGAATATAAATGCATTCGCCCGAGAGCACACGTTGGATCATCTGATTCGGGCACTGGCTTAGATGATGCGCTCTTCCAGAGGGTTATAGCGGTTGTATCAGAGAGGTTTCAGACAGATCCGACTTTTCGATGTAAGCACTTACCTACCCATACGCGCCTTCACCAGCTGGCTCAGGATATTGCAGCAGGGGCCACTATAGAGAGTACTAGATTACCACCGGAGCAGTTCACCGCGTTAAGCGGTGAGGTGCTTCGGATGGTGGTTACTTTACTAGAGGAGGCTTTTGGTGAGCAGTCCGAGAGTTATCAGGTATTCTACATGTTATTTTATTTTCATTTAGCAGTCTTTTAATTATCACATATTATATAGACTAATGACTTATATTTTTAATCCTATCTACAGGGTGGAGATGGCGATCGGAGGGTCAATGTCACTGATTCTCATACACCACCGCAGCCCGAGAGTCGGGTATTAATTCTGCATACTATTTTATTTTCTTTTAGCAATCTTTTAATTCTCACATATTATATAGACTAATGACTTGTATTTTTATCTTATCTGCAAGGTGGCGATGGCGATGAGCATCAGCGTCGCCCACCCTCGTCTGATGATCCTCCTCCTACTAGCTAGCTAGTTTTACGTTTACTTTATATAGTTGTACATTTAGTTGTTTTCATTATATTGTAGAACATTTGTACATGTTATAAGTTAAGTTTATTTTGTACGAGTTTTGTAAATCAAACAGGTTTGTGATTAGTTTGTTGTTAGCGTATTATTTGTTATAATTCTTTATGGGATACTTGTTATCTTAGTTAACATTAGCGTATATTTTTAATCGATATAGGACTGAACGTTATAGCGTGTATTTATAATCGTTATGGAACGTTATAGCGTACGTTGTTGGTATTAGCGTATGTGATTGGATATAACAGGTATTAGCGTGTACACGTTGTTGGTATTAACGTTGTATACGTTGTTGGTATTAGCATACGTTGATGGTATATTAGTGTATGTGATTTGGAATTGGGAATATATTATTGTATGTATGATTGAGCTGGAACAGGTTACAAGTACACACTATTGGGGTTTAAAACCCTGGATATGAAAATTACAAAAAGAACCAAAAAAACCCTTGTTATTCTCGACGGAATAGCCTAATTCCGAGGGAACTTCTGTCGGAGTTAACAACCAGTATTTAATTTATTTTCTCCTACATTCTTTATTCTCGAGGAATTAGTCCGTCGGCAATAGGCAAGGTCCGTCGATATTAAGCATTTTAATTAAAATCTAATTAATTTCTAAATAGTTATTTTCGAGGCACTTTTTCGTCGGCAATAAGGTAGTTTTGTCGGAAGTACTATAAGTTCGACGGATCAATCCGTTGGGGTTAGTTCGTCGAGCGTATGCATTTTTGACTGAGTTAACGACGAAATTAATGCCGAGGGGCTTAATAATGAAGGACGGGCCGACGAAATATTCCGTCGGAGATAAAGCTAAGTTCTACGGAAAGGGCTTAACTTCGACGAATAATTCCATCGGAAATAAGCTTTTTTGTTGTAGTGAAACTTAACCCACTAATTGGGGAGAAAGACTTACAAATTTTGGTAATCTAAACTCTCACCTGATGATCATGTGATTGTTCGAATATCGTAGTGTATTATATGCTAAGTACTCATATGATAATAAAACCCGAGTAAGAATTTTGTTTAACCAGATAATGTCGCCCATATGAGTAACACGGAACCAAGAGATCGAAGAGTCGGTTAATAATGCAAAGGGAGGTCAACCAAACCCAATGCAAGACTTTATCAACATAATGGCTGAAGCTATGCGGAATCAAGCTCAACCTTCAGGAAATCAGGCGGGAAACCAATTAGCCAACTTTAAAGACTTCAAGGCAGTAGGAGCGCTGGAGTTTAGAGGAACAACAGATCCGATATAGGCCCAGACATGGATAAAGGAGATTGAGAAGGCCTTCATTATTGCTAGAGTAGCAGAAGAGCAGAAGATAATTTTTGCTATTTACTTGATGAAATGTGAGGCTAATTACTAGTGGGAGTCGAACCAAGCTAGAGCCGGAACGAAAGTAGTAGCCTGGACAAGGTTTAAGGAGTTGTTCTTTGAGAACTATTTCTCAGAGTGTACGCAAGCCAGAATGGAAGTGCAGTTTCTTGAATTGAAGCAAGAAAACATGACAGTTACCGAATATGCAGCAAAATTCAATGAGCTAGCCAGATTTGCACCTCATCAAGTGGATACAGAAGTATGGAAGGCGCGTAGGTTTGAGAATGGGCTGAAGTCGTGGATTCACAGCAAAGTTGCAGTGCTACAAATTGCTACATTTTCAGCACTGTTAGAAAAAGTTATCATTGCAGAAGGTAGTAGAGGGTAAAAGGTGGAAACCGGAATGTTAGCAGTGGTGGCAGCAAAAACAAGAAACGTAAGTGGAGCAGCGGTGGCAGTAATTTGGAGATTCAGCAAGGAAGTGTGCAACCGAAAAAGCAGGTATGTGGGAATTGTGGAAAGGGTCACTCGGGAGAGTGCATGAAAGGAAAAATGGTATGTTATACCTGCGGAAAAGAAGGGCATATCTCACCCAATTTTCCTAAGGCGAAGAAGGGAGGATGTTTTAACTGTGGTGAAGCGGGACACCAGATCAAGGATTGTCCAAGGAAGAAAAGCACGGATGGAGGAAGCGGCAATAGAGGCAACAACACTAGAACAACCAGTGGAGGACTAGCCCAGCCAAAGAAGCCAACAGCGAGGACTTTCAATATGACAATGCAAGATGTCGTGGCATCCAGGGAGGTGGTGTCAGGTATAATTTCGATCAACGATATAAATGCCTGTGTGTTATTCGATTCGGGAGCTTCATGTTCTTTTGTATCTGATGAATTTGCGCAAAGATTAAATTTACGTCGTGAACTATTAGAACACCCAAGGAATATAGAAGTAAAAAATAAAGAAATTATCCATGTAGACCACATTCATAGGAATTGTTGTGCTGATTTGAGAGGGTCTAAACTTAACGTGGATTTGATACCGATTCAGTCTTGGAGAGTTTGATGTAATCCTCGGGATGGATTAGTTATCGAGTCACGGAGCTGTCATTGACTGTAAGAAAAAGTGCTTACACCTGAAGACTCCGAATAAGTCGAAGGTGGTATTTCATCGTAGTAAATCGCCGAGACAATCTTGTTGTCTGACGATGATGCAAGCAAAGAAGTTGCTTAGGAAGGGTTGCATAGGTTATTTGGCACATGCTGTGGATACTCGCAGAGTCGAGGGTGAACTGGGTCAGATACCTATTGTAAGGGAATTCGTTGATGTCTTCCCATATGAGATTCTGGGATTGCCACCAGATAGAGAGGTAGAGTTTGTTATTGATTTGGCACCAGGGACAGCACCAATATACAAGGCGCCATATCGTATGGCTCTGGTAGAAATGAAAGAACTGATGGTTCAACTACAAGAGTTGTTAGATAAGGGATACATTCGACCGAGAGTATTGTTGCGCCGTTTCGGTGTTAACAAAATGGGCACAAACGCGTGCAAGCATACACGGTCAACAAGTAATAATTGTGATAAATAAAGATCGTTCCCACGGAGAAAAGAAATTAGATTTAAATTATCATGCAACAATTCTATAGTTATCTTCAGCTGCTCAAACAAGTATCAAAGTGTGAATTAATAACTAGACTGATTTTAAAGCTAAATTAACTAATTAACAGAAGAGGAATTCAAATTGGAGAAATATGGGATCCTAGCTTCACCTATTGCATCGTCCAGATTACACACCTCATGTCAAGTATAATTGATTAATTAGGAATGCTAGTCGAGAGCACGGATGTGAGAAATGGCTATCTTTCAATAAACCAAGTCCATATCATATCAAATCCACAAAAGAGATAGAATTCACATGAACATCAATAAAACCTAAATCACTATATGTCTATGTGATTTACAAGCAATATCGATTAAGTGCAAGCTCCCTATTGGCTATATATGGTAAGCTGGTATATTTTTATCCGGATAACGAATCATAAAATTCATCCAATGCAAATTTCACGAACATATGCTAGCATGGCAAAATCTAAGTTTATACTTCTTCTTTCAATTTCATATAGACTATTATAGTAGATGGTGATCAAGCATCTATATATTCAATACAACCATGCTAGGCAAACCATACAAAATCAAGCATACATATCAATGAGGCACATAAAGCTAGACTAAGCAATAAAATTCATTAGAATCCCATAATGGTAGTTAGTTCATCTCTGAACCAATAACCATTATGGGATTTGAACAAAGCATGAGAAGCAAATATGGAAGTAAGAGATTAAGAGAGATAGAAAATGCAAATCTGAGTATCCCCTTTCAATAGAAGCATTCAATGCCAAGTTTAGATCACAAACAAACCCAAAGTGAAACCCTAGAATGGAAATCTACTAGAACTAGAAGAGGAGAAGAGTTAGTCTCTTAAGTTCTCTAGCTCTCTAACCCTAAAAAATAGGAAAAACTTCAATGCTTGTAATAAATGATAAATCTGAATGATAAGTACTTTTCGTCCATTACAACTACACCAATATATAGAATATACACTCAAAAGAAAACAATAAGTAAAAAGGTCAATTTCTTGAACGGCGCGGCCTCGCGGCCTCCCTTTATTCTCCCGGCTCGGGCGCGTGCTTATCTAGAGCAGCCTCAGGCCCTGCCACTCGGCGCGGGCGCGCTGCTCTTCCTTTTAATCCGGGCGTGGCCGTGCGGGCTGCTGAATCTTGCTGGTGCAATCTGGTGCAATGCAGTTTCCTTGTGCTTCCTTGCTGCTTTCTTCATTGCTTCTTTTTCCTTCACCTTGCTGCCTTTAGACCATCATCACATCATACCAACTCCACCTTTTGATCATCATAGGCTCTCTATGAAGTTTTTAGCCATCTCCATGCCAGTTCCAAGCCTTCTCTTGCCAAGCCATCTTGCCTTTGTCAATTCCATGTCAAATTATGCCAATTTCTACTATTTTCATACCATTCCATGCCAGTTGAGCTTCCTGCCTGAAAGATACAAAACAAAGATAAAATATATCAAAAGACACTAAAATGCTTGAGTTTAAGCCATAATCAGAGAAAGTTGATATTCAATAAGTAGGTATAAAACCTACTTATCAGATACCCCCAAACTTGAACTATTGCTTGCCCTCAAGCAATAGACACAAATGCAAACTACATGCTATGCAACTAAACTACATGAAAATGAATCCCATAGTATCAGCTATGTTATGAATTCCAATAAGAAGCGCCTCAGAGAAATAACAAGACTATGAACAGAGTGACAACTCAAGCTACAGTTATAAAGACATACAATCCATGAATCACAACATGTTGCTAAGATGTGGTGTGTGTGTGCTATGTCACAAATAAGCTTGAACGTGGTAAAGATTCCGCATGATATACTTCTATGGAAGGAAAATTGAGGCTTTAAGTTAATAATTTTTCATATATACAAAACAATGACCAAACTAACACATAGATACAAGCTAAGATGCAACAAAGGCTTATTATGCTTTTATTCACACATGAGGGCGATATTCGCATATTCCGTGGTTACACCCGACTGTGCAATGTTAAGCCCTCTTAGGCTTTTCAATGATACCCATTTATCGAGCTTCCCACCAATGACTCCCAAACCATAAAGGCCTTAGGGTGCTGGGTGTAGAGACAATCCCCTCGGGCTTAGTTACTCGTGTATTAAAGGCCACAAAACTTAGCTAGCCAAGGTGTTTATTCTATTTTTTTCTTTTTCTCAATTTATTTTCTTTTCTTTTGCTTTTTTTTTTCTTTATATTAGCATGCATACCCAAAATTCCCCTAAAACTTGCATCTTTGTGTCCTTAAGGTCATTATTGATTTATTATACAATTCTAGCAATTAAAAACAAAATTTTCCACCTCAGAAGACAAACATGTGCTAATCTAGCCAACAAGCAAATAAAGACAATCTGTGCTATCCGGTAACATCAAAGAAACATGTATAGATTACATCATGTATAAAAGTATACCTGAGCTTAAGCTAACCACTTAGTTCAAAAATCTATCATATCTCAATTTCATCATTGGCCAGACTGGAATTCAACAGGCTAAACACATGGGATTATGCTATGCAATGCAATTAAACAATTAAACACAAACTAAATAAGCAAAACAAAATAAAACTGAAAAAAAAAAATTATGCAAAATTTAACTAACGTATACTAGAATGCAACTACTATATGCAACCTAACATGCAATTAAAACTATATGCAATTAACTACTAACTACCACTAATACCCCCAAACTTAAAATATTCAATGTCCGCATTGAAGGTAAAGGGTCAAGAAAACTCCCATATGGGTCAGCATGGCCACCCTCCTCGGGTGGTGAATCTGGTGGCGGGTATGGCATGGCAGAGCCGAAAACAGGCCACTCCAGCATCGTTCCTTGCTGCGCAAAGGTCTCGGCTAAGGAATGTGATAAACCATCGGCAAACGCTACAAAGTTGGTGTGCAATGTGTCCATCCTCGTCTCCAATTGCCTAATCCTGTGATCCTGATGTATGTCACCGGCTGGAGGAGGGGCAACGACCTCGACTAGCTGTGGCTGCAGTGGAGGAACTGCTAGAGGAGGTGGCAGGATGAATCATTTTCCCCGCGGGTGGGCTGTGCCTCCTGGCCAATCCTCAAAATACTTAATCGTGGCATGAGTAATATCTCTGCTCTGCATCTAGACCTGTTCATCATCCCATTCAATCTCTGCCTCAGAGCATAGGTAAGCTACCACGGATGTGTGTGGAATCAACCCGGTCGTACTGCCTCTCATAAAGCGCAGCATATTCTAATTTATCAAATGCTCGATGTCAATATATTTCCCCGTGATGATCCCCCACAGTATGATAGCCCACTCGGCTGTAATCTCGTGCTTTGTCGTGGATGGCATCAGGTTGGCACATAAAAATGGGTTCCATGCCTTGGCGTGTCTGTTTAGGCTGGAGGCTGTGAAAATGGTATGCTCATCGGTACCCGCCCTATATTTCCACTTTGTGCCTGGCGCACATAAATCAATGATTAATTGATCCAAATCAGTTTCGAACCTCTCTTCTTCGACCCAATTCACTTGTCCAGCCGGGGGTGGAGGCAAACTTAACACTTCTCGAATCGCCGCCGGACTATAGTCAATAGTTTTGCCCTGGACAAATGACAAGCCACTCTGTGTGTCCTTGGCGTTGGCATAAAACTCACGAACAATGGCCAACGGCACAGGTGGCAGTGTTGTATATACCCCTTGCAAGTCATCTCTCGGATCATAGCAAGTAATTGGACGTCCTCCTTCGCCGACTTCAAACCCTGTTCCTTTAACACTGTCTTGGCTGCGATCCGATAGTACTCTAATTGGGCCTCAATACTAATAAACTTAGTCTTATCCACCGTGACGTCGCCCTGATCACTGCTAGCGGGCGATGCGGGAGCGGAATATCGTGTACATTTTGGTCCCATTCATGATTTTCAGAAAATTTGATGAGCACCCTTGATGATGATTAGAAACGATAAACCCCCAAACTTGAACTCTAAATATCTCTGCAACCCTTGTTTCAAACACCCTAACTCTGAAGTGAATTGAATAGGTGGAATGGAAGAGGAGGCTAGGTCTTGGATTTATAGATGGTAAATTCTGATATGGAAAGGAGAAGTGAGATATGTGCAATTTATTAGGGCTTGGTGTGTATAGAATATGATTTGGAGAACGAGAGTTCGAAGGAGTAGAGAGGGCTTTGTATGTTTGAGAGTGGAGGCCGATCACATTAGATATAGGAATAGGGCTGGAACGGTTTTGTTAACTTTTAAAACTGCCGTTTTCTGGGGTCGGGCGCGCTGGCTTGAACTCTCAATGGGGCGCGGTCGCGCGGGTCAAGGACGTTCTCTGGACATTCTAAACATTGGCACGGGCGTGCTGCTGAGTGCCTTAAGGTTGGCACGGCCGCGCCGCCCAAAGCCTGGCAAAATAAAATAAAAAATAAAAAATAAAAAATAAAAAACAATTTCTGATTCTGCAGCAATGATGTGAAGGCTTAAGCAGCAACTTGAAACACTTTTCTTTCCTGCACACATAGCAATCAAAAATAAGATGTAACTTTATTTCATAATCACAGTTTGCCTATATAAGATGTATTTACGCTTAATTCCTTAGCAATGCTATGTCCGTGAGTTATATGTATGTGAATTCCCAAAAATTTCTATCTGTGCTTATATTCAATATGCTATTACTTCATAAATATGTTCAATAAGCTCCTAAACCCAATAATATATGCAAAAATGACTAATATTCAGAAATGTAGGCAATGAGCTTCTAATCCCCAAAAATTTAAGAAATCATGCCTAAGTCCAAAAATGTAGGCTATGAGCTTCTAATACCACACTGTCCAAAAAATGTTCACAAGTTTCATAATGCTTAGAATTAAACAAGGGGAGAGGGGAAATATAGAGTCATGCAATCAGAATTAAACATGAGGGAGAAATAGAAATGTGATGCAAAAATTATATGAGAGAGAGAAGAGAGTTGATGGGGTGCCTCCCATCGAGCGCTTGTTTACAGACCATAAGCTAGACTCTGTCGGAATTGGTCAAGTGGTGGACAAATTGAGGCGACCTTCTCTCGATTTACCTCTCCACTATAATAATGCTTTAATCTATGTCCATTCACTTTGAAGGGCCTGTCTAGGTGTTGATCATAAATTTCCACTGTGCCATGCGGGAATACGATTTTTACCATGAAGGGGCCCGACCACCGTGATTTTATCTTTTCGGGAAAGAGTCTGAGACGAGAGTTATATAGCAACATTGCTTGCCCCGGCTCAAATGTTCTCTCCATAATCTTCCGGTCATGCCACCTTTTGACCTTCTCCTTATACAGCTTGGAGTTCTCATAGGCTTGCAATCTGAACTCGTCAAGCTCATTAAGTTGGAGAAGTCTTTTCTCCCCCACAGCCTTCAAATCAAAATTCAGCTTCTTTATGGCCTAGTAGGCCTTATGTTCAAGCTCCATGGGGAGGTGGAAGGCCTTCCCGTACACAAGCTGATATGGGGACATACCTAGTGGCATCTTGTAGGCAGTCCTATAGGCCCACACCGCATCGTCGAGCTTGAGGGACCAATCCTTTCTCGTGGGATTCACAATCTTTTCTAATATCCTCTTCACCTCACGATTAGATACCTCAGCCTGGCCGTTTGTTTGGGGATGGTATGCAGTAGCAATATGGTGATTTACCCCATATTTAGGCCAAAAGTGCAGAAAACTACCAATTATAGAAGTGTGTTCCTTCATCACTTATGATGGCTCTAGGGGTCCCGAAGCGCGTGAATATGCTCTTCTAAAGAAAATGCAAGACCACCCTAGCATCATTGGTTGGTAAGGCTGCTACCTCTACCCACTTGGACACATAATCGACCGCTAACAAGATGTATAAATTTCCACAAGATGTGACAAAAGGCCCCATGAAGTTTATCCCCCAGACGTCAAAGATTTTGACCTCTAGGATCATATTCAGAGGCATCTCATTTCTCTTGGATATATTACCCACGCGCTGACAATGATCACAGTTCTGGATAAAGTTATGACCATCTTTAAACAGTGTTGGCCAATAAAAGCCTGCCTGAAGTACTTTGGCGACTGTCCTCTCACCCCCGTAATGACCTCCATAAACTGATGAGTGGAAATCATGCAGTATGCTATCCATCTCACTTTCTGGGATGCACCGTCTGATCATTCTATCAGCGCACTGCCTAAATAAATACAGCTCATCCCAACTATACTATCTAACATTGTGTAGAAACTTCTTCTTTTGGGCTCTAGTGAAGTCAGAAGGGATAATATTGTTCACCAAGAAGTTTGCAAAATCCGTAAACCAGGGCATCTCGCCTTGCACCACGAAAAACTGTTCGTCCGCAAAGGACTCCTTGATCATCACTTTGTCATTTTTGTCCATCCCCGGGTTCTCCAGTCGAGATAAGTGGTCAGCCACTTGGTTTTCGGTCCCTTTTTTAACTTTAATTTATAAGTCAAATTCCTGAAGAAGAAGTATCCACCGAATAAGACGAGGCTTAGCATCTTTCTTACTAATCAGGTACCTGACCGCAGTATGATCTTTGTAGACAACTACTTTTGTGCCAATCAGATAAGACCTGAATTTATCAAACGCATATACCACTGCAAGAAGCTCCTTCTCTGTGATGGTGTAGTTCAACTGGGTGTCTGTCAGGGTTTTGCTTGCATAGTATATCACATGAAAAACCTTATCTTTGTGCTATCCCAATACAACCCCCACGGCGAAGTCACTTGCGTCGCACATCAATTCAAATGGGAGAGACCAATCAGGAGATGTAATGATATGAGCCGTAGTCAATTTCTTCTTTAAATGTTCAAAGGCTACCAGGCATTCCTCATTGAATTTGAATGGTACGTCCTTCTCAAGTAAATTGCATAGAGGCTTAGTTATCTTTGAGAAGTCTTTAATAAAGCGACAATAGAAGCCTGCGTGCCCGAGGAAACTACGGACAGCCTTTACTGAGGATGGTGGCGATAAACTTTCTATGGTCTCCAACTTCACTCTATTCAGCTCTAGACCTTTCCCAGAGACTTTGTGGCCCAAAATAATGCCTTCCTTTACCATAAAATGGCATTTTTCCCAGTTCAGAATGAGGTTAGTCTCCACACATCTCTTTAACACTAACACCAAATTCTCTAAGCAGATGTCAAAAGAGTCTCCAAAGACAGAGAAATCGTCTATGAAAACTTCTACATTGTGTTCAACCACATCAGAGAATATTGCCATCATGCATCTTTAGAAAGTGGCGGGAGTGTTGCATAGCCCGAAAAAAGTCCTCTTAAATGCAAATGTACTGTATGAGCATGTGAAGGTGGTCTTCTCTTGGTCCTCAGGGGCTATAACAATCTGGTTATACCCTGAGTAACCGTACAGGAGGCAATAGTAGTCGTGGCCTGCTAACCTATCCAGCATTTGGTTAATAAACGGGAGAAGGAAGTGATCCTTCCTTGTAGCTTTGTTCAGTCTACGATATCCGTGCAGACTCTCCATCCCGTAATTGTCCTGGTAGGTATAAGCTCATTCTTCTCATTTATCACGATTGTCATGTAGCCCTTCTTCTAGACGCACTGCACCGGGCTCACCAAAGAGCTATCTGAGATCGAATAAATTATTCCAGCATCTAACCACTTGAGGATCTCCTTTTTTACAACCTCTTTCATAATCGAATTCAATCTCCGTTGTTACTCTATCGATGGCTTGCTGTCATCCTCCAAAAGTATCTTATGCATGTAGTATGAAGGGCTGATCCCCTTGATGTCAGCTATGGTCCACCCGATAACTGATTTAAACTCTCTTAAATCCCACAGCAACTTGCTCTCCTGATCGGATGATAGAGCAGAGGCAATAATAACCGACAACGTAGAAGATTCTCCCAGATAAGCATATCTCAAATGATTGGGAAGAGGTTTAAGGTCGAGTGTAGGAGCCACTTTAAGAGAAGGCTTGAGTTGCACTGATGACTCCCCAATATGTCCAAGTGGTTCGATGGGAATCTTAAACTTACACATCTGAGGCACCGTATTTAAAATTTGAATGCACTCCACCACATCTGTATCTTCCAATTCAGAATCTCCCTGTAGAGCACTTTCTAATGGATCCATACTCATTAATTGTTCATTTTCCTCCTACAGTATTCTGTCAACAGTATCAATTCTGAAACATTCTTCTTCATCCATGGGAAACTTCATAGCCTTGAAGACATTGAATGTGACCTCTTGGTCCTGAACCCTCATAGTCAATTCCCTTTTTTGTACATCTATGAGTGTTCGCCCCGTAGCTAGAAACGGTCTCCCCAGAATGATTGGTATATTTTTATCCTCTTTAAAGTCCAGGATGATAAAGTCCACAGGGAATATAAATTTGTTCACCTTTACCAACACATCTTCTGCGATACCTCTGGGGTAGGTGATGGATCTATCGGCTAGTTACAATGAAATGCTTGTCGGCTTAGGAGCCGGCAATCCCAACTGAGTGAACA
The DNA here is from genome assembly GCA_020205555.1 of Panax stipuleanatus. NCBI lineage: Eukaryota > Viridiplantae > Streptophyta > Magnoliopsida > Apiales > Araliaceae > Panax > Panax stipuleanatus. Next base: position 114,631,123 of record CM035121.1, on the reverse strand, counting down.
CCGATAGTGGCATCAAATTTATACTTGCCCCCAAGTCGCATAGGCACTTGCTGAAGGACAACTCTCCAATAGAACATGGTATTGTAAAGCTCCCTGGATCTTTGAACATTGGAGGTAGTTTTATCTGTAAGACGACACTGCATCCCTCTGTCAAGGCCACTGTTTCATAGTCCTCTAGCCTCTTTTTCCTTGACAGTATCCCCTTCATAAACTTTACGTAGCTCGGCATTTGTTCCAAAGCTTCGGCAAAGGGAATGTTGATTTGCAGTTTCTTAAATACCTCCAGAAACATTGCAAATTGTTTGTCCAATCTTTGCTTCTGAATCCTCTGTGGGTATGGTGCAGGAGGGTAGACTATTTGTGGTGGAACATTGGTTTTCTCAGTAGATACCTCCTTTTCTGGCTCAATTACATTGCCCCCATCTTTTCCATCTTCCAAAACTGCCTCAGGATTTTCTGTACTTGGACGCGCTCGCACCAGGTTTTGCTCTTCCTGGGGCGCGACCGCGCCAACCTCTGGTTCAGCAGTCTACTTCCCAGACCTTAGTGTGATTGCTTGGCATTGCTCCTTGCCATCTCTTCTCCCCGGATTTGCTTCCGTACTGCTTGGAAGAGTCCCTTGCGGTCTGTTGAGGACTGCATTGGCAATTTGGCCTATTTGAGTCTCCAATATTTTTAGAGACACCGCTTGGCTCTTAACCAACAACTTAAGTTATTCTATCTCAGCTCTCTCCTCTGATTGTTGACTGGGAACTGGATTGTGTTGATGTTGTGGTTGATGAAATCTGGGTGGGTGTGACAGTCTTAGGGCATACTGCTGTTGAGACTGCTGTGGCTGAGCTTTGTGTTGTTGGTATGGTTGATATTGGGACTGTTGAGCACCTTGGTGTGGTTGTTGTTGAAGAGGTTGGTATTGAGTCTGTTGAGACGGCTGGGCATTTTGGTTGTTACTCCAACTAAAATTCGGATGGTTTCTATTGTTTGGATGGTAGGAGTTCGAGAATTGATTCTGAGGCTTCTGATAGTTGCTGACGAACTGAACCGACTCTGTAGTGATGGCACATTGATCTGTCGGATGTGCTCCGGCACATAACTCACATACAAAAGCAACTTGTTGAACTTTATTTTCAGCCATAGAGTCTATCTTCTTTGACATTGCAGCCATCTGAGCTGAAAGGGCTGTGACGGCATCCACATCCAAGACTCCAGCCACTTTTCATTGCAGCATTCTGGATGTCAGATTTTGATATTCATTGGCCGCCATAGTCTCTATTAAGTCATATGCTATCATATAGTCCTTAGCCCAGAGAGCTCCTCCTGATGCGGCATCGATGTTCGGCCTCGACTGCCATCCCAAACCATTATAAAATGAACTTATCACCATACAGTCCGGCATTCTGTGATGCGGGCATTTCCTAAGAATTTCTTTGTAACGTTCCCAGGCCTCATATAAAGATTCCCCCTATTTTGTGCAAACTGAGACAGGGCACTCCTCATCTGAGCTATCTTGGCCATAGGAAAGAATTTGGCGAGGAACTTCTGTGCTAAGTCCTCCCATATAGTAATTGATCCTAATGGTAGTGAATGCAACCAACTCTTCGCTTTATCCCTCAAGGTGAAGGGAAATAGGCGAAGCTTCACAGCATCATCAGACACATTATTGAATTTGAATGTGTCGCATATCTCAATAAAGCTCAAGATATGCTCATTTGGATCTTCTGTAGCTGCACCCCCAAACTGGACTGTATTCTGAACCATTTGAAGTGTCCCTGGTTTGATCTCAAAAGTATTTACAGCTATCGCTGGCCTGACTGTGCTGGACTGAAGATCAGTGATATTCGGTATTGAATAGTCCTTCAATGCTCTATTTTTGGCTCTCTATTCTTCGGCTGCCACTTGCTCTGGTTGTTCAGGTTCTCCTTGTGTATTAGTATTTGTTGTGTTCGCTCTCCAAGCTCTGCTGTTAATGTTATTTTGTAGAGGTACCAATGCAGGATTGGTTGCTCGAGTGTGCATATACTAAACACAAGCACCTGAAACACAAATAAAAATAAGTTAGAAATGAGATAAGAAGTGAATTATTCAAGTCAAACAAATCTAACAAAAATTGATGTCAATAGTAATAAAACTAAAAACTAGTCCCCGGCAACGGTGCCAAAAACTTGTTGCGCCATTTCGGTGTTAACAAAACGGGCATAAACGCGTGCAAGCATACACGGTCAACAAGTAATAATTATGATAAGTATAGATCGTTCCCACGGAGAAAAGAAATTAGATTTAAACTATCATGTAGCAATTCTATAGTTATCTTCAGCTACTCAAACGAGTATCAAAGTGTGAATTAATAACTAGACTGATTTTAAAGCTAAATTAACTAATTAACAGACGAGGGATTCAAATTAGAGAAATATGGGATCCTAACTTCACCTATTGTATTGTCCAGATTACACACCTCATGTCAAGTATAATTGATTAATTAGGAATGCTAGTCGAGAGCACGAATGTGAGAAATGACTATCTTTCAAAAAACCAAGTTCATATCATATAAAATCCACAAAAGAGATAGAATTCACATGAACATCAATAAAACCTAAATCACTATATGTCTATGTGACTAACAAGCAATATCGATTTAAGTGCAAGCCCCCTATTGGCTACATATGGTCAGCCGGTATATTTCTATCCAGATAACGAATCATAAAATTCATCCAATGCAAATTTCACGAACATATGCTAGCATGGAAAAATCTAAGTTTATACTTCCTCTTTCAATTTCATATAAACTATTAAAGTAGATGGTGATTAAGCATCTATATATTCAATACAACCATGCTAGGCAAACCATACAAAATCAAGCATACATATCAATGAGGCACATAAAGCTAGACTAAGCAATAAGATTCATTAGAATCTCATAATGGTAGTTAGTTCATCTCTGAACCAATAACCATTATGGGATTTGAACAAAGCATGAGAAGCAAATATGGAAGTAAGAGATTAAGAGAGATAGAAAATGCAAATCTGAGTATCCCCTTTCAATAGAAGCATTCAATGTCAAGTTCAGATCACAAACAAACCTAAAGTGAAACTCTAGAATGGAAATCTACTAGAACTAAAAGAGGAGAAGAGGTAGTCTCTCAAGTTCTCTAGCTTTCTAACCCTAAAAAATAGGAAAAACTTCAATGCTTGTAATAAATGATAATGCTGAATGATAAGTCCTTTCGTTCATTGCAACTACACCAATATATAGAATATACACTCAGCAGAAAATAATAAGTAAAAAGATCAATTTCTTGACCCTCCTGGCCGCGCAGCCTCCCTTTGCGCGCTTGTCCAGAGCAGCCTCTGGCCCTGCCACTCGGTGCGGGCGAGCTTCTCTTCCTTTTAATCTTGGCGAGGCCGTGTGGGCTGCTGAATCTTGCTAGTGCAATCTGGTGCAATGCAGTTTCTTTCTGCTTCCTTGCTGCTTTCTTCATTGCTTCTTTTTCCTTCACCTTGCTGCCTTTAGACCATTATCACATCATACCAACTCCACCTTTTGATCATCATAGGCTCTCTATAAAGTTTTTAGCCATCTCCATGCCAGTTCCAAGCCTTCTCTTGCCAAGCCATCTTGCCTTTGTTAATTCCATGCCAAACCATGCTAATTTTTACCATTATCATGCCATTCCATGCCAGTTGAGCTTCCTTCCTGAAAGATACAAATTAAAGATAAAACATATCAAAAGACACTAAAATGCTTGAGTTTAAGCCATAATCAGAGCAAGTTGATATTCAATAAGTAGGTATAAAACCTACTTATCACGTATCATCGTGGGGAGCACCAGTCTTATTCGTAAAGAAGAAAGATGGGTCATTAAGGCTTTGTGTCGACTACCGAGAGTTGAACAAGGTCACCACTAAGAACAATACCCGTTGCCCAGGATCGACGATTTGTTTGATCAGTTGAAGGGGGCGAAATAATTTTTAAAAATCGACTTGAGGACCGGTTATCACCAACTGAAGGTGAGGCAGGAGGACATTCCGAAGATAGCATTCAGAACTCGGTATAGACACTTTGAGTTTTTGGTAATGTCATTTGGGCTGACGAATGCGCCATCAACATTCATGGACTTGATGAACAGAGTGTTCAAGCAGTATTTGGATAAGTTCGTTGTCGTGTTCATCGATGACATTCTGGTGTATTCAGAGACGGAGGAAGAGCACGCTGAGCATCTAAGGATAGTGTTGGAGACGTTGAGGAGGGAGAAGCTGTATGTAAAATTCTCCAAATGTGAGTTTTGGTTGCAGAGAGTGCAGTTTTTGGGGCACGTTATCGACAAGGATGGTGTTTCGGTGGATCCGGCAAAAGTAGAAGCTGTTATCAACTGGGAGCAGCCAAAGACCCCGACAAAAATCAGGAGTTTTTTGGAATTAGCAGGATACTATCGGAGATTCATCTAGGATTTTTTGAAGATAGCATCGCCGTTGACCAATCTTACTAGGAAGATGGTGAAGTTCTTTTGGACAAAGAAATGTGAGGAGAGTTTCCTAGAATTAAAGAAGAGGCTTAGTCAAGCACCTGTGCTGGCTTTACCAGACAACACTGGAGGATTTGTAGTGTATAGTGATGTGTCACACAAGGCTCTTGGCTATGTACTGATGTAGCAAGACAAGGTCATTGCATACGCTTCACGTCAGTTGAAAGACTATGAGCAGGGCTATTCAACTCATGACCTGGAGTTAGCAACGGTAGTTTTTGCCTTGAAGATTTGGAGGCACTATTTGTATGGCGAGAAGTGTGAGATATATACGGATCACAAGAGTCTGAAGTATATCTTCACGCAGAAGGAGCTAAACGTGAGGCAGCGCCGATGGTTAGAATTGATCAAAGATTATGATTGTGAGAATCTATACCATCCAAGCAAAGAAAATGTAGTGGCAGATGCCCTGAGCAGAAAAGGCAGAGAGAAGTTATTGAAGTTGACTGTTCAAGAGGAATTGGTGAAAGATTTTGAACGACTGGACTTGGAGGTTAAGTATCCGATGGAGATAAACGAAAAATTATTTATAGTGGCAGCGAGCCCGACCTTATTAGAAAAGGTTAAAGAGGCACAAGAGAAGGACGAAGATTACGACAACGTCAAGAAGTGGTTAGCTGAAGGCGACGAGTTGAAATACAAGATTGATGGCACCAGACTGCTGAGATTCTAAGGACGAGTTTGGGTACCATTAGTACCAGAATTAAGAGAGGAGATTTTGTAAGAAGCGCACAGTACGAGGTACTCGATACACCCAGGAAACATAAAGATGTATAAAGATTTGCGTCAACACTTCTGGTGGCCAAACATGAAGAGAGAGGTTACGAAATGCATTAGCAGATGTCTAACTTGTCAGAGGGTCAAGGCAAAGCATCAGCGATCGAGTGGATTATTACAGCCTTTAGAGATCCCTGAATGGAAATGGGAGCACATCACGATGGATTTTGTGGTGGGACTTCCAGCAACGCAAAAAGGGCATGATGCCATATGGGTGATTGTAGATCGTCTTACGAAGTCAGCTCACTTTTTGCCAATCAAGATCAGGTATAGTTTGGACCAGCTAGCCAAATTATATATCAAAGAAATTATCTCGAGACATGGAGTATCGGTGTCTATTGTATCGGATAGAGATCCGCGATTCATGTCAAACTTTTGGAAGAGTCTTCAAGAAAGAATGGGGACGCAGCTACGGATGAGCACCACGTTTCATCCGTAGACCAATGGGCCAAGTGAAAGAACTATTCAAACGCTTGAAGACATGCTCAGAGCTTGTGTGATGGACTTCAAGGGTAGCTGGGAGGATCATCTTCCATTAGTAAAGTTCATATACAACAATAGTTATCACGCCAGCATTGGAATGCTGCCATACGAAGCACTGTATGGGAGGAAATGCAAGATGTTATTATGCTGGGATGAAGTGGGTGAACGTCTACTGTTGGGACCAGAACTGGTGCAACAGACAGTAGAGATCATTAAAGTGATAAGAGCCCGTCTGGTAGCAGCTCAAGATCGCCAGAAGAAGTACGCGGACTTACATCGCAAGAAGAGAGATTTTAAAGTGGGAAGCTATGCGTTTTTGAAAGTATCTCCCTAGAAAGGGAAGATAAGATTTGGAAAGAAAGATAAGTTGAGTCCGAGATTTGTTAGACCATTTGAGATCTTGAGGAAGATAGGCGAAGTAGCGTACGAGGTAGCTCTACCTCCTGAACTGAAATATATTCATAATGTATTTCATGTGTCAGTGCTACGACCATATAAGCCTGATTACAAGCATGTGATATCGTACGAACCAATTCAGGTCGAAAAGGATTTATCGTACGAGGAAATTTTGATAGAAATTTTAGATAGAAAAGAGCAGAAATTGTGAAATAAGGTTATACATTCTGTAAAAGTTCATTGGAGGAACCACAATGCTGAAGAAGCTATGTGGGAACTCAAGGAAAATATGAAGGAAAATTATCCACATCTTTTTGAGTAACCTTATTTGTAATTCCGGGGACGGAATTCTTATAAGGGGGGAGGATGTAATAACCATGAATTTCAAGTCACCTTATATGTATGTACATTGTTGATATTTAAAACTTTGTGTTATGTAGTGATTTAATATGTGATAACATATGTGAAGTGGTGCATGGCTCAATAAATATATATACTATAGTTATGGATATATACAATTATAGATTTCATTAAAAATGAAAGCTTCATAACTTAATTGTACATTAGGTGAGACAATTAAATAACCTAAGGGTTATGGTAATAAGGAATGGTTAGTATTTAGTATGTATACTAACTTAAGTGGATAATTTTGTGACTAATAATTTTAAACCTATTTCTAGTAAACCGAATTAGATTATGAGCTAAAGTCACATGTATAAGTAATTAAATTCCATAAGTTGGGAATGGAAACCTTAAATAAACAATTAGGATAACACATATTAAAATTGTTAGACTATGTTTATTATATAGCCCAAAATAATTAAAGGAGAAGCCCAAAGTAAATAAAAATGCAAGACCAATACTTAGCCCATTTGATTAAGGACATTTTAGACCATTGATTAATCAAAAATTGGTCATGAAAAATAAATCAAAAAGGGGGAAAAGGAGGAGTATATGGGCGGTTTTGAGGTACCTTTTATGGCCATGAAACTTGCTAATCAACTTTCCTTTTATTGCAAATCTAATCCCTTTCTTACAATAGTACAATGTTGTCACCTTCTCATTGGTTAGAAATCTAGATTAAGGTGACAACATTGTATTCCTTAGTTTACTTTCATTTCAAAGCACTTCCTTTTCTCTCATCCTTTCATTTTCTCCCAAGCCTAGCAACACCAAAGAGAGCAAAGAGAGAGGGAGGGCCAAAATTTAGAGAGGAAAAAAGAGGAGAGCTTAGCTTAGTTCATTCATCCCAAGACTTACCTTGGAAGAACAAGAAAGGTTGCTATCAAAACTAGGTAAGGATTCTTTCTAGTTTTCCTTCTCCTTCTATTTTTATTTCAAAATTATGAGAGGTTATGTTCTAAGACTCAAGATTCCTTAGATCTACATGTCTCATGTATGGATCTAAGCATCTTAAGTGTTAGAATGATGATTTTAATGGAGAAAAGTGAAACTATGTAACTAAAGGGGTGAAACCCTAACTTTTTCTTCCTTTAAATCTTGTGTAAATCAAGTTTTACAACTCCGAATTGTGATCCGTCAATGGGGGGGTGCTAGATACATGAGTTGTCTAGTAAACCCAAGTGGTATAACACAAATCTAGCAAGTATTGAAGCCATGGGGGCTGTTTTGCCCAAAACAATTCACATAGAACATTGAAGCTTTAAAACTCTAAACAAAGGCTACTGATCCGTTTTTCTTTAGACTATTTCGGATAGTTTCAAGTCTTTTAAAAATCTGGGAAAAATCACAGAGGTACCTTATAAGTTATCTACATGTAGGAAAAAGAACGGAAACGTTTCGATGTGTAGTTTGTGAGTAATGGGTTTTACCGTAAAGGACTCCTAAATATTTGTACTCAGATTCCTCATTATGTATACACTAGAAAAATCCAAAAGTTTACAGTATGTTCATATATGTTATGAGAGTGTACCCTAAAAGTTTCAGAATTGTTTGAGCAAAACTCGATTTATGAAAAATATAACAAGATTCGGAGGTTTTGAGTACTTTAAATATAGTAAATCACTTTCTAAAATTCCAAGAAAATTTGGGGATCATTGTTGGGACATATAATGTCCAGATACAGAAGATAAAGATTTTCAGAATCAGTTTGCTATTTTTCATAAAAATGTGATAGTTATGACTAATAGAGAATAAATGGTTAGATAATGTCATAAATAAGAAAAATAAGATTTTAATGCTTGAATACTCCTAATATAGTATATTCTGACTATGAAAAGGTATTTTGGTCATTGTTGATGAAAAGTACTATTTATGACCTTTTATGGGTATTAAATAAGTGGTTTAATAAAGGGTAAACAATTAAAATAAATTATTTATTGGTCTAATAAATTATTAAAATATTATGATGATATTAATAATGTAAGAATCTGATATTTTTTAATAAATAAAAATATTGAGATTAAAATTTAATTTAAAATATTATTAGATGGCTAATAATATTAAATTATAACATTAATAAATATTACTAATGACTAATAATATTAGATTAAAATATTAATAATATAATTAATAATATTATTAAAAAATTAATAATATTAAATTAAAGTACTATTAAATAATTAACTAAATAAAATGTTATTGAAATATAATAACATTAGTAAAGGAATAAAATGCTAATTAATGATATTAGTAAATGAATAAAATATTATTAAGAGGATAATAATATTAGTAAGTAAATAGAGTATTATTAGTTGATTAATAATAATAAGGAGTAAGTAAAGTATTATTAAAGGATGAGTGAAAATAATGTTTACGTAATAGTAATATTATCAAAAGATAATAATGTTACTAAAAAATTAATGTAATAACTAATATTTAACCATGTGACTAAATATTAGGCAATTTAATATAGAATAATGATATTATGAACAAGTATATGATTTGCTAATCGAGAGGTCAATTATAGGTCTTTCGAAGGAAGGTAAATAGACTGCTAACCGGATATATTTATTTTCATACCAGTAGGCTACAGACGAGTCAAGTTCCCTAACTCAAACTCGAGTTATTATTTTCGAATCATGTTAGTGAATAATTATTATTGATTATTCACATCTATACTGATTATTGAGATTCACACTAAGATTCGCACTTTGTGCAATTGAATTCCTGTTCTATTATTATTGAATTGTGAATTAAATTAAAGTTCTTTCATTCATGAACTGTTTATGAGATAGATCTATGCTAATTGTATCAGCTAGATCAAGCATGTCTAAATTTGTTAAATAAAATATATTTTAAAAGCTGTTCTTATTAAATTGATATGGTAAGAACTCTTGGCTGAGAAAAGGACGAATTTGATTAAGGCATGATATCAATATCGAATTATTAAGTGTTTATGCATAAATCACGGGGTATGAAAGGTTGATCCCCTTGAATACCAAAACTTATTAAGAGGTCCAGTTTAAATGACTGAGAATCTTGGCAAATGTTCATGGTTATTTCAAACCATTCAGTACACGTTATTCAATTATTTGAATATTCAACTGTTGATTATTAATTCATGTTCCTTCACAATCTTATACTATTGTTGAATATTGAAAGCGAAACTTCTTTCTAATCATGATATATCTCCCTTGTATATAAATTTGCTAAACAAATCAGTTGCTTACTCTTGCTATATCATGACATTTATTTCTGTTAAGCCTGAAGGATCGAATACGAAAGACAAAGGCAAGGGCAAGACCCAAGAATAGTTTAGAATGAATGTTAATTATTATTATCTGATGGAATTACTTATGTAAACCTTTTGTAATATGAATGGTGTGTTTAAGTTAAGGTTAGGAAGACCTTGAGATTATGATATGAAATTTTATTATAATGAACAATGTATGTTTATTATTCTGCAATAGTTTATAGAATGTTTATGATGATGATAGATCGTGAGCACTGAATCTGAGGTCAGAGAACCTGGATTTGGAGGCGTCACATATTCACTATCTAAGTAAAACATAACTAACTCCCCCATAAATAAGGAATGCAAAATAAATTACATCCTTAATAATTAAAATCTTCTTCAAAAGGATTACAACCTTGTCAAAACGTTCCCAGATTTCTAACCTTAAACATCGTCAATGCGGAAAATAAAACATCATAAACAATTAAAGTCTTATTAAGCATCACATAATAAATATGAACAAGTCTTCACTTGTTCATCTTGCCTTTGCCCTTGTTGGTTGACGGCTCGTCAACCTTCTCAACTTTGGCTGCAATGGTTATATATGCAAAAGTGAGCAAACAAAAGCTCACTTGAATAACAAACAATAATGATGACATATCACTGAATAAATTCAAGTGAATTGAATAACATTTCTATCATCGATAATCAAGAATTGAATATAGAATTTAGAAATCATTTGAGGGTCACAAGTCCTTGAACTATGTCCTATGTTATAAACATTTCTATTTAAACCTTTAACAATCGTTAGACTATATGGACCATTAACTCATACTTAGGGGGATCAGCCCTTCGGCATGTATTGTGCACAAGCATCTTAACACTTTTGCATGGTAATCCCCTATTAATAGGGTTGTTCATCTCAGTTTAATTAACAAGTCTGCACCAAAGAAAGTTTGGTTTGGATAAGCTCAAAGGGTAATTTAAAGTTTAACTATCATCAACTAAGGAGTAGTTGAATCAATTTACAATAATTTAAGAGTTCGATAACAAAAGAATTATGAAATAACTATGAGTCAGAACAATAGACATCATATTTAACAGTCATGCCTTAGAAATAAACTTAAAGCATTTGAAAGATACAATAAAACCTTGCTTGAACAATTAAGTCAAGGTTACATTATTTTCAATAATGAACTTCAATAAGATACTTATCCAATGCAGAATAAAAGAACTTGCTCAATGAAAATTAAGGAATTAGGAAACTTGCGTAAACATAATCAAGTTAGGGTAATAAAACTTGCCTCGTGCGTAAGCTAGCAATTATTAACTTGTTCCACAATTTATCTTACGTACACATAATTAACAATAGTAACATAAATTAGTTACCATATAGCTACATCACATCATTAGTTAACCTACTAAGTTAACTCATCATTCTTTAGTTATTAGGTTTAATCACTAATTATCATATAATATGATCAAACCACACATTCATATCAAACTTTATAATTAATCAAATTATAATTTAAAATCATACATTTCATATTAAAAATATGATTTAATACTGTCAAATTAGCATATAATTTTATTAACATGCTTTTATATTTATTACATTAACATTGTCACAAAATTATACATTTAAATATAATTTTCTGGCTAAACTGCATAGCTAGCGCTGCAGCGCCACATAATGAATTGCAGCAGGCGCTGCAGCGCCGTGCCACGTCATCAAGGCTTTGGGCCTAACGCTGCAGCACTCCAGTTAAAAGTATTATGCATATCCATTTACTAAAGCTATCCAATAGCAGGATGATCGTCACTTAGAGAAGAAGGGTATGAGATACCATGACGATTGGCTTTAGTGCAAGTGGGAGATTGAAAGTAGTATGCATACAAGCCAATCATGTTTGATGATAAAGCATATACTTTGTAGCAATCTTATTTATTTATTAATAAAAATATTATTTAATTAAAAACATTTATTTATCTACATGGTGCTGTTTTTATAATATGTGATAAACCCATAGTTTTAAGCAATGTTTTCAGAATCATGATGATGATCATGCTAATGAGATCTAAATTCTTAGATAGCTTAAAAACTAAAATTGTTCCCAATCATTGGATTACTAAAAAGGGAATTAGTGAATCCGGATAGATTGGTACATATGTTGCTTGCTCATTGGATGAGGATGATTGATCTCATGATTATTTGTGTGGAGACACTAAAGCAAGTATGTAGGTGCTTATTGGAGAATAAGTACACTAAACGTGACTCGCTAAGGAATACCTAATGGAGTTTTATTCGCATGTCAATAGAATTCCTAATGTGATACTAGTATAAGTGATCCTCGGACTTGAGATCATTATAGTATCTTGTGTATAATGAATTATAGTTTAGCTTATTCCTTAAGACCCTAAGGGTATATCAAAGGGTATGCTTGGGTGTAATAAGTTATATATGGAGATAATGAATGGTCAATAAAGAATCTACCACTTCTAGTAAAAAAAATATGTCTTATGTGATTCAATAAATGACAACCTAGGAATCCTTGGCCAATGTGGAATGAAATTAGAAAGGAATTTTTAATTTGCATTATTTGGAGTTGTGCATTTTGGAATTGAAATACATATAATTAAATAAAATAAGACTTGACTGTAATTTCATATCTTATATTTAGGACATTGTATGGTAGAAGAATTGAATTGTACAATAACTATTAACTCACAGGTTCTTTTAAGATTAATATTGAAATCTGTATTATCTGGAAAGTCATTGACCGCTAAGGATGCTTATTCTTATTGTAGAATAAATGTTATTTATTTAAATAAATTATTAGTTTAATTTATTTATTTAAATAAGATTATAATTATTTTAATTAATTTATTCACAACCAGTTTAATATAGAGAACCTAAATGGTCACACCATAAAAAGAAAAATAATTATTAAAGAAGCAAATGGCATATAATCGTAATAATAAGTTAAGTATATTTGATTTAATCATAGAATAAATTAAATAACTTAATATTTATTATTTAATATTTTAGAAATATTAAATATAAATTAATAATAAGAGTCTTATTATTATTATTACTATTATTATTATTATTATTATTATTATTATTATTATTATTATTATTATTATTATTATTATTATTTAATTCCTAAAGGAGTTTGGGAATTAATTAATAAGATACTCTTTCTCTCTCTCATATATATTCCTAATAAGATTAGGAGGCTAATTAATTAAAAGAGTTTAATTATTCTTAATAGGATTGAGAAGCCTAATTAATTAAAGGAGTTTAATTAATTAATATAAAACCCTAATCCTAAATTATTTAGGAGGGTTGCCTACATCTATAAATAAGAAGGTCTTATTATGGGACAAAGTTAAACATTTTTAATTCTAAGAGTTGGGAGAGCACTCCTTTTCTAGAGAGAAGAAAATTAGGGTTTAGCCAAACACCCTTCTTCTTGAATTCTTATTCTTTCTTGGTGTATCACCTCTAGAGACCAAACACTTGGGTGGCTAACGTTGATCAAATGAAGAAATCAACAAGATGGATTCAAGTAGAACGCGAAAAGGATTTGGAGTTGAACTGTACCTGAGAAAGTTAGAATCTTCAAGGGTATGAATACTAATCTCCATCTTTTTGTTTAATTAATAATTGTGCATAAAAGATGATCTGGGTATATGGTTTGTAAAATTTTAAAACTCTGATTTACCATGCTTTCGCTTATTTTATGCAATTTGATTGTATCCATGAATCTTACAAACCTAACAGTGGCATCAGAGTCAAACCATTATACAAGTTATTAATTGTTCATATTTGATATGTATATTGATATGTGTTTAGAATAATTTAATTAGGCATAACTGTTTGTGTAAAATTTATTTTTTTATGCTAATTTTTTTTGAAACAGCAATTTTTTTTTTAAAAAGTCAAAGTCCACTACCAAACGTTGACTGGTCAACTGCTGACGTGGCGCTGACTGCTGACGTTGCAGGACTGGTCAACTGCTAACGTGGCGCTGACTGCTGACATGGCGAAGACTGATCAACTGTTGACTAGTCAACTGCTGATGTAGCGTAGACTGGTCAACTGTTGACTGGTCAACTGCTGATGTGGCACTGACTGGTCATCTGTTGACTGCTAACGTGGCACTGATTGGTCATCTGTTGACTGCTGACGTGACACTGACATCATCTTCCTTTAAAAAGAGAAATATTAATTTGTAATTAAAGTGTTTTGAACCCTTAACCTCTTGGTCACTTTCTACAAGCCTTACCATTGCACCAGAATTAATTTTGATTAAGAATCAGCATGTTTAATATGTAAACTATACAATTCTGGTTTTGAAGTTTGACTTGAAGGCTTGTTTGATTTTAACGATTTTTTGATCAAACGTTGTTTTTCTAGTAATTCTAAATTTAAATAAAGTAGTTTATTTTTATTTGGAATTGGATTAAAATAAAGATGTTTATTTTAATTAGAATTTAATTTCATGCTAACTAATTAGAGTTGAAATTGGATTCCATTATAACTAATTGGAGATGAAATTGAATTTCTTGTTTCTTAAAATAAAGGAGTTTATTTGTGATTAGGAAAGGGATTCCATGTTTCCTTAAATAAAGGAGTTTATTTAGATATGAAATAAGATTTCATATTAATCAAAATAAAGGAGTTTATTTTGATAAGGAATTGGATTTCACATATTTTGTTCCTCCCAAAAATGTTTTTTAAAAGTTAAAATAAAGGATGTTATTTTGACTTGGAATTGGATTCCATATTAATTAAAATAAAGGAGTTTATTTTGATTAGACAATTTGATTACAAATAAAGGAGTTTATTTTTATTCAACAATGGATAAATTAAAATAAAAGGTTTATTTTGATTTAAATTTGGATTAAAATAAAAGAGTTTATTTTAATTCAGAATTAAATTTTATGCTTACTAAAATTGCCCATTAAATTGATATCAATGAATATATTAAATGATTATTATTCATGAGATGAATGTTTTATTTATTGATGCATATGTTGATGTGTATGATAATAAATGGGGTTGATTATGGACTATTTACCAATGTGATTGGATTTTATTTTAGTTGGATGCTTGAATGTATGAATTTTATAAATGGGGTCTGCATACCTCATCTTCTCTAATTTTTCTTAATGTAAATTTTATCTCCCTCCTATGTACTTCCCCTTGACTGCTGATCAAGGTTTCTATTTATTGTAAATAATTTTTGTAATACGAATAGTTAGAATTAAAATTTAAAGAATTGAAGACCAATGAGCGCGTAAAGACCCGTTTGTAATGGAGCCCGGGATTTAAATGTAATAGTTATATTTAAATTTAATTCTTGCCCCCTAGTTTTGACCTTTTGGTTCACTTGGTGGCTTTAGTGAATCAAACAAAAATAAAAGTTCATAATCAATCCGGGTAGAATATAGTATTCTATATGTGCATACTTATTATATATATATTATATATTATAAAATATGCTTCGCAGTTAATTAATATGATGTGTATTATATATATATATATATATATATATATATATATGTATATGTGTGTGTGTGCATGCGCTCCAAACAAGATTAGACTAATAATAACAAACCCCTCAAAGAAATTATACTAAGTCTCAAGCGTTCAAAGATATTTGGAATATCGAACGTCACCTTCTAGAATGATAAAATCAATAGAGTATTAAATATTTAATATGAGTTTGTTGTGCTATCCACAAGGCAAGTATTGAGTATTTAAGAAATTAATTTAATCACATATGATGCTTATAAAGAAAATTGAACAATATTGTTTTGTTGTGCTATCCACAAGGATAATATTTTTTTTTTTGAATATATGGAAGTGCTAGGTTGGACTTAACTTAAATCATTTTAGTTCGGATGTGCACACACTTAACCATTATGATCTAAGAGGCAAAATAAAAAGTAGTTACATGTTGATATAATTAACAAAGAGTTGTCTACCTATTTATTTATATATAGTTTGTTGTGCTATCCACAAGGCTATATACATTTGAAATAGGATCCTTATTCTCACTAACAAATATTTAATTAAATTTGTCGAACTATATATTGTGAGGGTAATATAGTTTGAAGAAAATAGTGGGAGATACCAATTTAAAATAAGACCTAATTTATCTTGATAATTAATAAAAGAATGTATGCTATAATATTGTTAATTATAAATTTATTTACAGAATTTTACAATGTCTAAATTACTATCACTACGTAGCATATTAGATGCTAATTAACCGAACCGAACTAAACGGATTGGTTAAGAAATTTGAGAATAGTTCTCAAGGCTGAAAAGCTATCTTATTTCCTTAATACGCCTATCCCTGCAATGGTTGTAGACAATGCCTCTGAGGAAGAGATTGCTACTTTTAAAAAGTAGCAAGATGATGCATTGTTGGCTCAATACATCATGCTCGCATCCATGAGTAACGAGCTTCAGCGTCAGCATGAAACTATGGATGCTCCTACTATATTCCTATAATTCAAAGAGTTGAATGGTTTAGGACTAATAGATATCAGATATCTAAGGAGTTCTACTGATTTAGAAGAAGAACAATTCAAAGAAGGAATAAGAAAAGACAAAATACAAAAGATAATAAGAACAAAACTGATACGGATAGCAAAGGAGTTTGCTTCAACTACAATAAGCCTGGACACTAGAATAGAAACTACAAGAAATATCTTGTAGAGGCTAACAAGAAGAAGCTTAGTGAAGCTTCGGTTACAAATACAGGTTTGTTTATAATTGAAATAAATCTTTTAATAAGTAAAATTTCTATTTGGGTATTGGATACCAGATATGGTTCTGATAAATACAGATTTATAAAGGGACCAAACAAAAGTAGAAAGCTAAATAAGGAGAAGTCTTCCTACGTATGGGACTGGAGCAAAGGTTGGTCCATTAACTGTAGGAACTTATTGTTTAGCGCCGCCTATGGGCAAGTCCAATAGTTTAAATAATTAACAATTTACTGAATGGACTTTACATACTTGACTTACATGAAAAATAATTTTAAATTGAACAAACTAGTAAAAGAAAAAGGAGATGATCATTCAAAGAGATGAATATTTGTGTTTGGTGAAATACAAGTCTGAATCAGTTGAAAGGTTCAAAGAATTCAGAAGTAAAACTAATTAGCAAGGTATTATGATTCTTCGATTGGATCGAGGAATAAATACTTTTGCAATAAGTTTTAAGATCATCTTAAATGGTTTTCTCACAATGGACGCTTCCTGATACACAATAATTGATTGGTGTATCTAATAGGAAAAATAGTTCCTTGTTGGACATGGTACGGTCTATAATGATTTTACCGACATTCCAGTATCCTTCTAGGGTAATGCCCTGAAAACGGCTGCATATCTACAAAGTAAGGTAACCTCAAAATCCGTCCCCAAAACTTCATAAGAGTTATGGACAAGGAGGATTTCTAATCTTAAGTATGTTAAGATAAAGGGTTGTCCAGCTTATGTGAAAAGGTTTCAAAAGAATAAGTTTGGGATAAGATTTGACAAATACAGATTTGTGGGACATCCGAAAGTAAGTTCAGGGTCAATCTTCTATACTCATACTTAGCAAAAGATGTTTGTTGAGAAACACGTTGCCTTCTAAGATAAAGATGTTTATCATTGATGGGCTAGTGGGAGGATAATAGATTTTGAAGGAGTTCAAGAACCACAAATCACTATTAATCAAAAGGAGAAACCTGTAGATAGACCTATTGTACCACAATCGAATCCTAAATATAGAATAGTATCGAAGATGCATGGGAGGTATGGATTCATCATAGATGATGATGATGAGGTACGCATCATAGAGGATGATGATGATCCAGTTATATACGATAAGACTAGGAGTTGTAGACACTCAGAGAAATGGTAGATGACCATAAAATCCAAAATGGATCTTTGAAGCAATGCTCAAGACCATTCTGATTTTACTTGCGATTGCAGCTGATTACTAAATTTGGAAAATAGACGTGGAGACGCCCTTCCTCAAATATAAATTATTAAAGGAGAGTGTATATATGATACAGCCAAATGAATTTGTTTAAATGGTTAAAACAAACCATGTATATGAGCTACAACAATTCATTTATGGATTGAAGCAAGCTTCTCAAAGATGAAACATTCATTTTGATAAGACAATCAAAAGAGTTTGATTTTATCAGAAATGAGAATGATTCTAGTGTGTACAAAAGGGTCAGTGGGAGCGTTGTGACATTCCTAGTATTATATGTTGATATACTACTGATAAGGAATGACATACCAGTGTTATAATCAGTAAAGATAAAATTGTCTAAACATTCCTCCATGAATTATTTGGGTAGAACATCTTAAATTGAGGATATAAATCTATATAGATAGATTTAAAAGGATGCTCGGCTTAACCCAATGAACGTATATTCATTTGATGCTAAAGGTGTTTATCATGGCAAACTCCAAGAGATGTCTCATGATGATTAGCCATGGAGTGTATCTCTCTAAAATTATCCTCAATAAAAGAGAGATCGCATGAGTTACTATCATATATGCAATGAAATATACGAGACTTGATGTTGATCAGTCATATTCTAGAGAAGTTTACTATGAGACAGTGAAAAATATCTTAAAGTACTTAACCAGCACTAAAGATGTGAGCATAATTCATGGTGGGTCTGAATAAAACTAGAGGATTAAAAGACTCAAGTTTTTCGGACTGACCAAGACGACAACAAATCCACTTTAGGGTGAAGCGTTACCTTGAACTGGTGGTGCAGTGAATTGAAAAGGTTCCAAACAGCAAAGAGTTACTGGTTTAGTGACAAAGACAAAGTAAATAGCTGTAAATGAAGCTGCAAGTTGATGTTTCGAATGAAAAGTTCATTACAGAACTAGGAATATTTCCTAAGTCTCATCTTGGATCCAAACATATGTTGCGGCACTTTCATTTGATTAAAGAAATCATTGAAAGATGAGAAGTCACTATAGAGATAGTGAACTCTCAAAAAGACATTGCATATCCATTATTGAAGCTATCCAACAGCAGGATGATCGTCACTTAGAGAAGAAGGGTATGAGATGCCATGGTGATTGGCTTTAGTGCAAGTGGGAGATTGAAAGTAGTATGCATACAAGACAATCATGTTTGATGATAAAGCATATACTTTGTAACAATCTTATTCATTTATTAATAAAAGTATTATTTAATTAAAGATATTTATTTATCTACGTGGTGCTGTTTTTATAATATGTGATAAACCCATAGTTTTAAGCAATATTTTTAGAATCATGTTGATAATCATGCTAATAGGATCTAAATTCTTAGATAGCTTAAAAACTAAAATTGTTCCAAATTGTTGAATTACTAAAAAGGGGATTAGTGAATCCGGATAGATTGGTACATATGTTGCTTGCTTATTGGATGGCGATGATTGATCTCATGATCATTTGTGTGGAGACACTAAAGCAAGTATGTAGGTGCTTATTGGAGCATAAGTTGTGGCGCCCCCAAAATAGATTCAATACTCAACCCATTCTGAGTCACCAAATACATGGTACAGAATCTAAATACAATCTTTTTATAACATACGGTCGTGTAAAATACGACCACACAAACTATGAGCTTCAATACAAATCGTATATAATAAGAAATATAAACACTCAAATTTATTCTTTATTCATTACAATTATTGTCCCGCTATTTTATAGAATAGTGAGGACTTCTATAGATCTAACTCTGATCATCACACTGTTCCCCGACTAGTCCCCGCGATATTCTCATTTCCTGAAGAGAACAATAGAAGAAAAGGGTGAGCTAAACTAGCTCAGTAAAGAATATTATGACTAAGATAATGGAAAATAAATTATCGTTAGTCTTCAACAAATCAGATAAAATATTATGGACAACAAGTTTTAGATCAACAACTGCAGTGGAAATAACAATTCATTAGAAGAGTTAAGTAGAGAATGAAGTCTACTATCTTCTATGATTTAAAAGTCCATCATCAATATTTTATCCCTATAACATCAATCAATATACATCTCAAACCAAATATTCATCTTTGCACTACGGGCCAAAGATATTCATTTGTATCACCAGTTGATCATGTTCATCTCAACACCTGTCCATCTTTGCACTACGGGTCAAAGATATTCATCAGGTAATCATTCATCTTTGCACTACAGGCCAAAGATATTCATCAAGTAATCATTCATCTTTGCACAACAGGCCAAAGATATTCAGTTATATCACCATTTAGGACTGAGGATAACGAAAAATAATATAAATAACGAATCCAGTGAGATAAATGACAAAAATTAGGGATTCATAATTTAGTTTATCCAAATTCAATAATACTCCGTAATAATTAATTGTGGAGCAAAATTCAAGAATGCAGATCAAAACTTGGATCCAATCAAAGATTAAAAAAAATATTTTTTACCGTGAATAGTAACTTATGAATAGTAACTCGTAAATTGTAACATGGATCGTAACTCGTGAATAGTAACTCGACATGAAAAGATAAAAATTTCACGAGAAAGTTCGGAAAATTATTCCGGTGAAATGATACTAGATGAAACGCAAAACTTAAAGAATTTCTGATCATTTCAGGAATTATAGAAGCAATACTTACCGTAGTAAGTTTAAATATAGGAATATGAAAAGAAATATTATAACTTTCATAATATGGAATATGAAAGAAAATAATATTCTATATGATTATTGAAAGAAAATAACATCATTTACGAGAAAAATAACATCCTATACCTTAACAGGAGAGTAGTTTTGACAAGAATATCAGATATTATGTGGACGAAAACTTGCACTGCTATCAACACTCAAAGTATCTAAATACTCACAAGAAATACGCTCGATATTATAAAGAGAAAATTTTCTCATTCTGGTTTGATTTTTATTTCTAACTAAGCACCCTATTTATAGGAAAATGCTAGAACACCAAAGCTGACAAATTAACCAACGGATGCATTATTCAAGCCCATCACTTTAGAAAATTTCTCTCCGCACACCACTTTCGAATTCTAATATTCCACATGTTTATATATATATATATATATATATTAAAATATTTATTTTTGAAACTTCAATAATTCATAATAAATAGCCCTTTTATCAGAAAAATACGAACTTTATGTCCTTTTCATATGAAATTTGATTCTCTACAACTTTGTAGAAGAAAGTTTTTTCAAATTCCAAACGAAAAAAATGACCCAAATTCACATACGGATGATTTTTCCACACTCATCACTCTTGAAAATCTTCAACACACTCAAAATTTTAAAGCCTCCACTTTTGAAATAATGAATTCCACCACATGTTTATATATATATATATATATATATATATATATATATATATATATATATATATATATATACACCTACATATATATATTAAAATATTTATAATTATTAAAAGAATTCCAAATTTTATTTTCTCTCTTCCATCTCATTTTATTCATATATCGTGAATTTGTTGTAAAAAAATATCATCACTATTATATTATTATATTATCACATTATACACTTATAATGTAATATTATAATAATATATTTGAATGAATTATTTTATCAGAACAGATAAAATATCCATTCTCAATAATTATCACTTTTGCTAAAAATTCCTCCGTTTAAATCCACATTGAATAAATATTTATTTATCATTTTTATCAATAATTATTATTTACAAATAATGTTACAGAACCATAATAATGACAACCAGGTCGTTCCTAGGAAAGAGGGGGCCTTTCGATAAGGATTTCTCCTTACTGGCGCGCAATTAACTAACTCCTTTCCTAAACAGAACTTCCTTAGACATTGCCAATAATGCTATCTAATAATATTATTCAAATATAATGAATTATTGATTTGATAATGTGAAATACTGTGCAGTGATAATTATTGAATCAATAATATAAAATATTAATGTAGCAACAATTCAATCAATAAAATATTATGCAATTATCAATATAACAATTATTGAGTAAGTGACTTCTTACGTAAGAACCAATAATTTAAAATACTGTGTAATACCGTGTGCTACTGTGAAACAACGCATATTACTGTATTTTTATCACCGGGTATTTCAACAGTTTAACGGTAACAATTTTACTGTTATTTTTATAAAAAGATTATTTCTGTCGCTTTCTATATCCGACATTCATTTCGTTGTGGGGTCCACCAATGACTATGTCGTCGTACGAATATTCTCCGACAAAAAGAATATTCCTCGACCAAACGAATATTTCCCGACACAACGAATATTTCATAACCACTTGCTTACTTTGTAAACTTTGCACATCTGACCCATAACTTATCACATTTATCAAATCAACACCTTACTATTTCAAATTAATATATAAAGAAAATTAAATCTTTATTCATAAAAGTTGGGGTCTTACAACCTCCCCTCCTTATGAAATTTCATCCTCGAAATTGACGTACGTACCTGGTATGTCGAAAAGGTGAGGATACCTAGCTTTTATTTCTGATTCTAACTCCCAGGTCATTTTCTCGATATCATGGTTCCTCCACAAAACTTTAACTTGAGGTATAATCTTCAAGCATAAGACATGTTCCTTCTTATCCAAGATCTTGACAGGTACCTCCTCGTACGTTAAATCTTCAGCTATTTTGTCTGGTTCTAACTCAATAATGTGGTTTGGGTCTTTCACATTTTCACGAAGAATGGATATGTGAAAAATGTTATAAACACGAGACATGCTTGGGGTAAGGCGAGTCTATAGGCCACATTTCCTACCCGGCCAAGGATTTCAAATGGACCAATAAATTGTGAATCGGTGCCCGTAGCTTTCTGCAAGCTTACCCTTTGGCACTTGATGCTCCGCCTTGACACGTTTACACGTTAAACACCTCGAGATAAACTCCGCGATCTCTCTCTTCATATTGCTCCACCAAAATGTATGTTGAAGATCACGATACATTTTGGTACTTCCAGGATGAATTGCAAACGGTGTGTTGTGTGCCTCCATCATGATTCTATACTTCAAATTAGAATCATTAGGAACACAAAGTCTGGAGTTGACTCGAAGTATTCATTCTTCATCAATTCTTACTTCTGGAATAGCACCTTCTTGCACTTTCTTCTTCATCTTCATCAGCTCCGAGTCTATAGCTTGAGCAGCTTTAACTTTATCAATTAAAGTTGGTTCTAAGCGTATACTTGACATCATTATGTGGGTCCCCGGAGTCTTGAACTCTATCTCCATCATTTATAAATCATACAAAATGGGCCTTTGTGTTGACAACATCGCACTCATTCCCGCATATGATTTTCTACTTAACCCATCTGCTACCACGTTCACTTTTCCAGGATAGTATTGGATGGCATGGTCGTAATTTTTCAACAGCTCGAGCCAACGTCGTTGTCGCATGTTGAGTTTGTTCTGGGTGAAGAAATATTTGAGGTTTCAAGAGTATATTAGGATGTCATCAATAATGACAACCACGAAATGATCCAAATATTTCTTAAATATTCGGTTCATCATGTCTATGAACGCAACATGGATATTAGTCAATCCAAAAGATATAACTAAAAATTTGTAATGCGTGTATCGAGTTCTAAAGGCAGTCTTCGAAATGTCATCAGTTCTAATCTCTCCAGAATGGAGATCGACCTTTGAGAAGAATTGTGCACCTTGCAACTGGTCGAACAGGTCATCAATGCGAGGTAACGAATACCTATTTTTGATGGTGACATGGTTCAACTCCCGATAGTCAATACAAAGTCACATACTCTCGTCTTTCTTCTTTACGAATAAAACAAGAGCACCCCAATTAAGGAGATGTACTAGGACGTATAAAACCGATGTCCAACAACTCTTGTAGTTGGACCTTTAACTCCTGAAGTTCAATAGGAGTCATTCGATATGGGTTTTAGAAATGGGTTTTTTACCGGGTTCAAGGTCAATAAAGAATTCAACTTCACGTTCTGGGGTAGACCGGGAAGTTCTTCGGGAAATACATCAGAAAACTCATTAACAACAAAAATATCATTCAAATATGATGTATTCTGATTTAAATCAGTGACATGGGCTAAGAAAGCTTGACATCCATTTTTCAATAAACGAATAGCTTTATGACTTGAAATGACATTGATTGATTTTAGTGGTTTGGTTGTTTGAATGAAAGCTAACAACCTTACGAAACAATCAATTTTGACATGATGAGTGGTTAACCAGTCGATTCAAAAACCACATTAAATGCAAGTATTTTCAAAGATATAAAATCCAAAGGTAGGGTGAGGGTGCCAACTTGAATCAAACAAGATTTGTAAACTGTGGGTGTAACGAAGGTTTCTCCCAACGGAGTTTCAACAGATAAGTCAAAGTCTAATTTCTCAGGAGTCAAGTTCAAACATTGAGCATAAGCAGGTGAAATAAAAGAATGGATAGCACCGGTATCTAATAAGGCATAGACTTCGCAAGAGTTTATGATTATACACGTGATCACCTCGTTCGGGTTCCTCGCGTTTTGGGCAGTCATGACAAACGCTCTTCCAGGAACCACCGACTTTGACTTGTCTGAAATAGCCTTTGGAGTCACTATCCCCACTGGACTTGGTTTTGCTACTGGACACTCTCTAGCTATGTGTCCTTTCTTTCCACAGTTATAATATACCTTGAATTATTGTGGGCAGTTTGGACTAATGTGTCCCTTTTGCCCGCATTTATAGCATACGACCGGCGGTCGTTCTCCTCCCCTAAAAACAGTTGATGCTGGTGCTGCTGCCGACGTTTTCACGTTCTCATTGTTGTAACTTCTCTTCTTGAAATCTCCCCCCGACTCACTTCTTCTATTATCATGGCTACGATTACCACCGGAGTGGTTACCGCTTCTGGCCTGATAATTTTCTCCATGCTAATTTTCATTATTCCGATGGCTGTTGCCACCGGTACGACCTTGGTTGTTGTCCCTTGGTTGAACATAATCAGTACCTCGTTCTAACAATTAGGCTTTGTTCACCACATCTGAATATAAATAAAGTTTTTGAGAAATGAGGTACTGACAAATTTCGGGTTTCAAACCTCTTAGAAATATTCGCGTCATACGTTCCTCATTATCAACCAAATGAGATGCGAACTGGGATAACTCTGCGAACTGAGCCTCATACTGGGACACAATCATGTTGTTCTATTCCAGTTTGATAAACTCTACCTCCTTCATATGACGAATACTTTCTGGAAAGTACTTGTCATTGAACAATTTCTAGAACTCTTCCCAAGATATCTTGAGTGCGGCAGCTGGGTACGCTTCACAGATTTCCACCAGTAATCTGCCTCTCCACGGAACATAAATGTGGCGAATGGAACCTTTTGCTCCTCCGTGCATCCCAAGACATCAAATATCTTGGTAATTTGCTTAACCCACGTTTTTGCCTTGATTGGATCTGGCTTTCCCAAAAACTCTGGTGGTCCCAACTCTTTGAACTGCTTGGCAGTGACAAGCCGCGAGTTGTTATTTCCACCTATATTATGAACACGAGTCTCCCTCGTCTAGTTTTGCATGAACTACAAAAAGCTTTTAAACATCCCATCATTCATTGTCTGATCGGTGGTGTTGTTTACAGGAGGAATATAGCCATCCTATTGCACGTTCTCCTAGTTGGTGATTAAAGGTGTCTCAACGGTATCATTCATTCCATTGTTTAGATTTTCAGCTGCCATTCTCAAATACTGCCATAAAATAAGGGTTAATCAAACAAATTAACATATCATATAATAACCCTATGTTCCAACCGACCAATTAAATACCAAATAAGTTTAGGTTGGACACACACTAGCGAAGGATTTACTCGTCTCTTCCCTCCTAGTTCTATTCCCAGATCTCCGTCAAAGATCGTATCCCTAAGCTCTGATACCAACTATGACGTCCCCAAAATAGGTTCAATACTCAACCCATTCTTAGTCGCCAAATACATGATATAGAATCCAAATATAATCTTTTATAACATACGTTCGTGTAAAATACATCCACACAAATTATGAGCTTCAATATAAATCGTATATAATACGCAATATAAATACTCAAATTCATTCCTTTTTCATTACAATTATTATCCCACTATTTTATAGAATAGTGAGGACTTCTACAGATCTAACTCTGATCATCATACTGTTCCCCGACTAGTCCCCGCAATATTCTCATTTCCTGAAGAGAACAATGGAAGAAAAGGGTGAGCTCAACTAGCCCAGTAAAGAATATTATGACTAAGATAATGGAAAATAAATTATCGTTAGTATTTAACAAATCAGATAAAATATTATGGACAACAAGTTTTAGATCAACAACTGCAGCGAAAATAACAATTCATTAGAAGAGTTAAGTAGAGAATGAAGTCTACTATCTTCTATGATTTAAAAGTCCATCATCAATATTTTATCCCTATAACATCAATCAATATACATCTCGAACCAAATATTCATCTTTGCACTACGGGCCAAAGATATTCATTTGTATCACTAGTTGATCATGTTCATCACAACACCTGTCCATCTTTGCACTACGGGCCAAAGATATTCATTAGGTAATCATTCATCTTTTCACTACAGGCCAAATATATTCTGTTATATCACCATTTAGGACTGAGGATGATGAAAAATAATATAAATAACGAATTCAGTGAGATAAATGACTAAAATTAGGGATTCATAATTTAGTTTATCCAAATTCAATAATACTCCGTAATAATCAATTGTGGAGCAAAATTCAAGAATGAAGATCAAAACATGAATCCGATCAAAGATTAAAAAAATATTTTTTTATCGCGAATAGTAACTCGTGAATAGCAACTCGTGAATAGTAACTCGACATGAAAAGATAAAAATTTCACAAGAAAGTTCGAAAAATTATTCCGGTGAAATGATACTAGATGAAACGCAAAACTCAAAGAATTTCTAATCATTTCAGGAATTATAGAAGCAATACTTACCGTAGTAAGTTTAAATATAGGAATATGAAATGAAATATTATAACTTTCAGAATATGGAATATGAAAGAAAATAATATTCTATATGAATATTGAAAGGAAATAACATCATTTACGAGAAAAATAACATCCTTTACCTTAACAGGAGAGTAGTTTTGACTAGAATATCGAATATTATGTGGACGAAAATTTGCACTGCTATCAACACTCAAAGTATCTAAATACTCACAAGAAATACGCTCGATATTATAAATAGAAAATTTTCTCATTCTGGTTTGATTTTTATTTCTAACTAAGCACCCTATTTATAGGAAAATACTAGAACACCAAAGCTGACAAATTAACCAACGGATGCATTATTCAAGCCCATCACTTTAGAAAATTTCTCTCCGCACACCACTTTGGAATTCTAATATTCCACATATTTATATATATAAATATATATATATATATATATATTAAAACATTTATTTTTGAAACTTTAATAATTCATAATAAATAGCCCTTTTATCAGAAAAATACGAATCTTATATCCATTCCGTGTGAAATTTGATTCTCTACAACTTTGTAGAAGAAAGTTTTTTCAAATTCCAAATGAAAAAAATGACCCAAATTCACATACGGATGATTTTTCCACACTCATCACTCTTGAAAATCTTCAACCCACTCAAAAACTCAAAGCCTCTACTTTTGAAATAATGAATTCCACCACATGTTTATATAAATATATATGTGTATGTATATATATATATATATATATATATTTAAATATTTATAATTATTAAAAGAATTCCAAATTTTATTTTCTCTCTTCCATCTCATTTTATTCATATATCGCGAATATGTTGTAAAAAAATATCATCACTATTATATTATTATATTATCATATTATACACTTATAATATAATATTATAATAATATATTTGAATGACTTATTTTATCAAAACAGATAAAATATCCATTCTCAATAATTATCACTTTTGCTAAAAATTCCTCCATTTAAATTCACATTGAGGAAATATTTACTTATCATTTTTATCAATAATTATTATTCACAAATAATGTTACAGAACCACAATAATGACAACCAGGTCGTTCCCAGGAAAGAGCGGGCCTTCTGATAAGGATTTCTCCTTACTGGCGCGCAATTAACTAACTCCTTTCCTAGACAGAACTTCCTTAGATATTGCCAATAATGCTATCTAATAATATTATTCAAATAATATGAATTATTGATTTGATAATGTGAAATACTGTGCAGTGATAATTATTGAATCAATAATACAAAATATCAGCGTATCAACTATTCAATCAATAAAATATTATGCAATTATCAATGTAGCAATTATTGAGTAAGTGACTTCTTATGTAAGAACCAATAATTTGAAATATTGTGCAATACCGTGTGCTACTGTGCAACAACGCATATTACTGTATTTTTATCACCGGGTATTTCAACAGTTTAACGGTAATAGTTTTACTGTTATTTTTATAAAAAGGTTATTTTGTCGCTTTTTATATCCGACATTCATTCCGTTGTGGGGTCCACCAATGACTATGCCGTCGTACAAATATTCTCCGACAAAAAGAATATTCCTTGACTAAATGAATATTCTCCTACACAACGAATATTTTATAACCATTTGCTTACTTTGTAAACTTTGCACATCTCACCCATAACTTATCACATTTATCAAATCAACACCTTACTATTTCAAAATAATATATAAAAAAAATTAAATCTTTATTCATAAAAGTTGGAGTCTTACATAAGTACATTGAACGTGACTCGCTAAAGAATACCTAATGGAGTTTTACTCTCCTGTTAATAGGAATTCCTAATGTGATAGTAGTACAAGTGATCCTCAGACTTGAGATCATTATAGTATCTTGTGTATAATGAATTATACTTTGACTTATTCCTTACCCTTAAGGTATATCAAAGGGTATGCTTGGGTGTAATAAGTTATATATGTAGATAATGAATGGTCAATAAAAAATCTATCACTTATAGTAAAAGAAGATATATGTCCTATGTGATTCGATAAATGACAACCCAATAATCCTTGGCCAAGGTAGAATGAAATTAGAAAGGAGTTTCTAATTTGCATTATTTGGAGTTGTGCATTTTGGAATCGAAATACATATAATTAAATAAAATAAGACTTGATAGTAATTCCATATCTTATATTTAATTAGAATATTGTATAGTGGAAAGATTGAATTATACGGTAACTATTAACTCAGGTTCTTTTATGATTAATGTTGAAATCTATATTATTTGGAAAGTCGTTGATCGCTAAAGAGGCTTATCCTTATTGTAAAATAAAAGTTAATTATTTAAATGAATTATTAGTTTTATTTATTTATTTAAATAAGATTAGAATTGTTCTAATTGATTTATTTACAACCGGTTTAATATGGAGAATCTAAAGGGTTACACCATAAAATGAAGAATATTTATTAAAGAAGCAAATGTCATAATCGTAATAATAAGTTAAGTATATTTAATTTAATATATGGTGATAGAACAAATTAAATAGCTTAATATTTATTATTTAATATTTTAGAAATATTAAATATAAATTAATAAGAGGAGTCTTATTATTATTATTATTACTATTATTATTATTATTATTATTATTATTATTATTATTATTCTTTAATTTCTAAAGGAGTTTGGGAATTAATTAATAAGATACCCTCTCTCTCTCATATATATATTCCTAATAAGATTAGGAGGCTAATTAATTAAAAGAGTTTAATTATTCCCAATAGGATTGGGAAGCCTAATTAATTAAAGGAGTTTAATTAATTAATATAAAACCTTAATCCTAAATTATTTAGGAGAGTTGCCTACATCTATAAATAAAAAATTCTTATTATGGAACAAGATTAGACATTTTTAATTCTAAGAGTTGGGAGATCACTCCTTTTCTAGAGATAAAGAAACTAAGGTTTAGCCAAACACCCTTCTTCTTGAATTCTTATTCTTTCTTGGTGGATCACCTCTAGAGGCCAAACACTTGGGTGGCTAACATTGATCAAAAGAAGGAATCAACCTGGGGAATTCAAGTAGAACGCGGAAAGAATTTGGAGTTGAACTCGTACCTGAGGAAGCTAGAATCTTCAAGGGTATGAATACTAATCTCCATCTTTTTGTTTAATTAATAATTGTGCATAAAGGATGTGTGACACCCCCAAATCCGGGTACTTCAATTTCCACGAAATTTGGTGTTCACTGTACAAATATCATCTATCTATCTACCCATAATAAATGCAAACCATGCAATAGATAGAAATAAATCCATCATCTCCCGTTATAGGGTTACAACATCTGAATAATAATACATAATCAATCCCAGGTCATATCTGTTGCAGAAACGTAAACAAATAATAAGTCTTAAACATTACACATAAGTCTTAAACAAATATTATCAATTAAACAACAAGTCTTCATCATTTGTTGATTTTTCCCTTGCCTTTTGCTAGTGGAAGGCTCGTCAGATCTTTTGTTTTTAACTGCAATATTATTATTACGCAAGAGTGAGCACGATTCCACAAGTATACAAATATAACAATATAATAACATGCGAGTGAATCAAAGACTTCTGAATAAAGGAAACTTGGCTTTTGAATCAAGAATGAATAACAAGAATTAAAAGAACATCTGAGGGTCATAAGACCTTGAACTATGTCCGAGGTTGTCAAGTGTTTTTACTTAAACCTTTAACAGTCGTTAGACTATGGACCTTACTTCTCGTATTAGGGGGATCAGCCCTTAGTACCATACTGTGCACAGTATCTCAAAGCTAAAGCATCATCAATCCCCTATAGTAGGGTTGTTCATCTCAGTTTGACATCAGAGTCTGCACCAAAGGAAGTTTAGTTTGGATAAGCTCACAAACAGTTCTAGAATTTAGAACGTTCATCAACTATGGACTAGTCGAATCGATATGGGTTCGCTAGTCTTACAAGGTTCAACGATAAACAATATTCAAATTGAATAATAACTTCTCAAGAGTATATAATCGAATAAGTATTGTATAACTGGAATCCTGCTTTAAAGGTATTATAATATCTCATATAGAATCTCAATTTGATTAACAAGTATAAGAACTTGCATCAAGATAGTATTTCAAGAATATAAACTTGCTCAATAAAAGTAAAGTTTGAGTTTTAGAAACTTGCTTAATATAAGAATAAGGAATAGAACACTTATTTAACTTCAAGAGTATAGATAAGAAAACTTGCTTAACAATAATAAGTTAGGGATAGAATACTTGCCTCGTACGCAAGCTACAAATATAGTTTAATTCAATTCCTCAACGTCCTACACATTACATTATAAATATAATGTCGATTAGTTTCATAACTTTTATGTTCAACTGTTGAACTTTTCATTTAAGTTCAACTTACAACTCGGTTCCTAGTGTTAACTTATTAACTAACCACATAACATGAGTATGAATTCACAATATGCGTATCACATAGGTATAATCTTTTTAACAATCATAATCAAGTTTTACAATCACAATATTCAAGTTCGCAATTAGTTTGTTAACTTGAACCTTCGAATTATCTTATACATGTTAACAACTTAGTTTATTAACATGAACTTCAAATCATATAATATGTGTTAATAACATCTTATAGCATAGTATTACATGTTCATCAAGTCCTCAAGTATGTTATAGAATAGTATTACACTTGGCACGATGTTTCGACGTTCATTCGTTGCACGCCCGATTCGTCCCTCTTGCGTACGCTTAACATGCTCATACAACTTGTCTAAAACATCATTGATTAATGTTAAATATCATTATATTTCATAATATTCATGTTTTATAACTTAGAATAATATCTTTTATTGTCGAGAGCACTACACTTGCGTACGTGCATGTCCGACGCCCTTCGATTACATCTGAATACCCATTAGTCACAAAAATGGCTATTTAGACCCCTGAAAATGACTTTAAATTGAAAACTTAAAGAATAAAAATTGTAGGTTTGCTCGTTATCTTTCTGAATCATCCTGAATCGCCTTAATCGGAGTTCGTATGAAGAAGTTATGCTTATTTTACTACAAGAGGTCAAAACAGTCTCGCCTTACACTATTTACACTATTCCTAACAGCAGGTTTACCAGCTGGGGAGGATAAATACCCACTGGGGAGGGTCTAGGGGCTGCATAGGGCTCGCTGGGGCTGGTGTGCCTTGGCGGTTCAGCCCTAGTTAGCGATTTTTGACAGTTTTAGGCCAATTAAATGCAAATTAAACTAGTACCGTGATTTCTATGAAGTATAAACTTCATAGAAATATCATATAATGATTCTAACATGCTTTTAACACTTTATATCATGTAATTACTCAAATAAAATTAAATAATTTCACCGTTCTTGGTATTTTTGAAAGTTTTGAAGAAAAACATGAAAATCATTGTCACGGATTCGTTATAACTCCGAATCCGTCCGTTCAAAGTTTGTTTTCTTTGTTTTAACATGTACAATTATAATCTATTGTAAAATCTAAGTTAAATAATCAATTCAAATCATACAATTTGTTTATAAGGGTCATATATATAACTTTCATACTCTGTAACTTCACAAAACCCAATTAAAACATAATTACATGGTGTTGATCACTGTAATTTATGTATGCATGATATAAAATATGTTATTAGCATATAATAGCATACATATGATCATATCTTAAGTTAATCATAATAATCGTTCTTCATAGAGAACTTTAAAGCACGTTAATGGAAACTCTGAAAACTCAAGAGAAGAGATTACCCTTGCTAGTTTGTTATGATAATTCTAGGATGATAATACAATCTCTTCAATTCTTCTTCAATCTTTCTTCCATAAACTTTCAATCTCTCTCAATTTTTCTCTTTGAACTTACAAACTAATACGATATAAACTGATATATGATATAAGTTTATATATGATATACGTATATAATATACTCCCTCTGTGACACCCCCAAATCTGGTATCTTAATTTCCATAGGATTTAGTGTTCACTGTTCAAATATCATATGACTATCTACCCATAAATAATGAAATTCATTTAATAGATAAATAATCCAACATCTCCCTATAATAGGGTTACAACATCTGAAATAGTAAATACATAATCAATCCCAAGTTATACTTAACTTTAAATCTCTGTTGCGAAAACGTAAACCAATAAGTCTTAACCATTACACATAAGTCTTGAACTTTAACATTTTTAATAACACCACAAGTCTTCAACACTTGTTAACTTTTTCTTTTCCCTTGCTACCGGAAGGCTCACCAGATTGTTCATTCTTAGCCGCAATGTTATTATGCAAGAGTGAGCACGAGTGCCCGCAAGTATAACAATATGATAATAATAACATGCGGGTGAATCAAAGAAATCTGAATAATAGAAAGCTTAACTTTTGAATCAAGAATAAATAATCGAGAATCAAATTACATCTGAGAGTTATAAGACCTTGAACTATGTCCTAGGTTGTCAAGTATATTAACTTTTAAACCTTTAATAGTCATAAGACTATGGACTTTACCTCTCGTACTCATGGGGATCAGCCATTTGTACCAATACTATTACACATAAGTCTTGAACTTTAACATTTTTAATAACACCACAAGTCTTCAACACTTGTTAACTTTTTCTTTGCACTTGCTGCCGGAAGGCTCACCAGATTGTTCATTCTTAGCTACAATGTTATTATGCAAGAGTGAGCACGAATGCCCACAAGTATAACAATATGACAATAATAACATTCGAGTGAATCAAAGAAATCTGAATAACAGAAATCTTAACTTTTGAATCAAGAATAAATAATCGAGAATCAAATTACATCTGAGGGTCATAAGACCTTGAACTATATCCTAGGTTGTCAAGTATATTAACCTTTAAACCTTTAACAGTCATAAGACTATAGACTTTACTTCTCGTACTCATGGGGATCAGCCCTTTGTACCAATACTGTGCACAATACCTCAACGTTTGAAGCATCATCAATCCCCTATATTAGGGTTGTTCATCTTAGTTTGACATCAGAGTCCGCACCAAAGAAAGTTTAGCTTGGATAAACTCAATAACAGTTCTAGAATTTAGAACGTTTATCAACAATGGACTAGTCGAATCCATAAGGGTTCGCCAGTCTTAAAGGATTCAACAATAAATGATTTTTAAATTGAATAATAACTTCTCAAGGGTATACAATCGAATAAGTATTGTATAAATGAAGTGATACTTTTAAAAGAATCATAACATCTTATATGAAATCTTGAATTTGAATAATCAAGATTAAGTACTTGCTCGATATAGAATTTAAGTCTATAACTTGCTCAATGTAAAGATTTGAGTTTAGGAAACTTGCCTCTTGCGCAAGGTACATTTATAACTCACGTTCTTTAATTAATCCTACATGTCAACATATTCATAATATCCATTAATCACAAGTTCGATATAATTATCGAATCACAACAATGTTCTTCAAACTTATTATTAACCTTTTCAAATAATAGTTTAAGTCGTGTAATTAACTTATTAATTAATTATGTAACATAAGTTATTAAACTTGTATTTAACATCTCATCATATGCATAACGTGTCATTCATGTTCATAAAACACATTACTCAATATTTGACAATTAGAAAAATTTTAGAAATTTCCATGACAATGCGGTCGCGCTCCATTTACACCTTGGAGCGGCCCGGGCACGCTGCACAGTGCGGGCGCGCTCCAATTGCTCTTTGGAACGGCGCGGGCGCGCTGCGTCACAGTGCCAAAATCTGCTGTTTGCGAAGAACACAGAGACTCGCCCAATTAACTCCAATTTACACTAATACACTGATTTTTAATGTTACCCATGAAGTATATACTTCACAGGAACTTCATAAATCATTTCTAGCATATTTCTAACATTTTAATCATGTAATTGCACAAATTAAGACATTTAATTTCACTATTCTTCAATTTTTTTTGTAAAGTTTGATGAAAAATATGAAATTCCTCATCACGGATTCGTTATAACTCCGAATCCGTTCATTCCAATTCTGTTTTATTTGTTTTAACATATATAATCATAATCAAGTATCAATTTTATGTTTTACATACGATTAAAGTATTTAATTTACCCATATGGGTTATTCATACAACATTCATACTCTAAAATTCGTGAAACCCAATTTAATCCAAAATTTCATGGTGTGAACACTGTAAATCATGTATACATGATACAACACATGATATTAACATATACGGATACATATATAATCATATCTTGATTTAATTACCAAAATAGTTCTTAACAGAGAATTTTAAAAAACACGTAAAAGAAAACTCTGTAACTTTTCCAAAAACCCAATTAAGGTTTATTTGCACAAATTCAATCATTTTAAATCATGCATACCAAACATAAAACATGATATAATTACACACACACACACACACACACACACACACACATATATATATATATATATAGTCATATCATGCCTTAATTACAAAAACTAGTTTTTTTTACAGAAAACTTTAAAGTACGTAATGAAAACTTTGAGAAATCTTAATTTGAAAACTTAAGAAGAGTGATTACCCTTTAGTAGTGAAGATGATACAAGGTTAGAATATTATTGATTTCTCAAATTCCTCTCCCTCAATTCCTCTTCTTAATTTCTCTATCTTTTTCTCTCTGAACTTCTCTTTCTCTGATCAATATAAACAAACTGACATCTGATATATGATATTACATATAAGTATATATAATACGTAAATAATTTATCCGTTAACTTAACCAACACAACTTCTTATAGGACCTTGTTTGATTTTCTTCTTTTCCTCCTTTTCCTTTATTTTAATTAACTAGTTTACTATATAGTTAATTGTCACACTTTAATTAAATCAATTAATTTTATTTAAATTAATTAAATAAAATATGATAAACTCACATTAAATCACATTGTCACATAATTAATATTCTCCTTTATTAATTATGTCAATTCGTTATATTTCCAATTAATTATTAAATTAATTAGAATAACATTATCATTAATTAAATAAATCATTTAATTAAATAAGCTCCATTAATATATGCTTTGAACTTATAAAATTACCACCCATTAATTTAATTAATATAACAAATATAATTAAGTTAATCTACCACCAATTGATGAATTAATTATTTAACTCATTAATTAAATCATCAAAAATATTTATTTAATTCAATAAATATTTAAATAATTTTATAAAATTCTCGTTCGTCACATCTTTTTCCCCTTAAAAGGATTATGTCCTCAGAATCACGGTTCGATTAATAATTTCGTCCCGTCACATTCTTCCCCCTTACAAAGATTCTGTCCCCTAAATCACTTATACATATTTAAGAAAATAAGTGTGGATAAGTCTTCATCATATTTTCTTCGAGTTCCTACGTAGCTTCTTCAGCGTTGTGGTTTCTCCAAATTACCTTTATAGAAGGTATTACTTTATTTTTGAGAACTTGCTCTTTCTTGTCAACAATCTGAACCGGAACTTTCTCGTAAGATAAGTCCTTGTCGAATTTTAGGGGTTCATACTCAATCATATGTTTGTAATCAGGTTTATAAGGTCGTAACATTGACACATGGAAG
This sequence comes from Panax stipuleanatus, assembly GCA_020205555.1. Taxonomy (NCBI): domain Eukaryota; kingdom Viridiplantae; phylum Streptophyta; class Magnoliopsida; order Apiales; family Araliaceae; genus Panax; species Panax stipuleanatus. The sequence continues at coordinate 114,594,686 of CM035121.1, read as the reverse complement.
ACGTTGCGGACATGCTCTAGTGCGGTAGGTAAAGCTACCTCATAGGTGACTTCTCCAATTCTTCGTAGCACCTCAAAGGGTCCAATAAATCTCGGGCTTAATTTCCCCTTTTTATCGAATCTGATCTTTCCCTTCCAGGGAAAGACCTTCAAAAATACAAAGCTACCTGATTCAAACTCAACATTCTTGCGGTGTGGATCGACATATTTCTTCTTCCTATTCTGAGCTGCTACTAATCTTCTTCGTATTACTTTGACTATCTCCGCTGTTTGCTATACCAACTCTAGACCTAAAAATTATCTCTCGCCAACTTCATCCCAGTATAGTGGGGTTCTGTACTTTCTACCATACAACGCTTCGTAAGGCGGCATACCAATACTAGCGTGGTAACTATTATTATAACCGAATTCTACAAGCGGTAGATGATCATCCCAATTTTCTTTAAAATCTATGACGCATGCTCTGAGCATATCCTCTAAGGTCTGGATCGTCCTTTCGCTTTGCCCGTCAGTCTAAAGGTGATAAGCTGTACTCATTCTTAACTGTGTTCCCATGCATTCCTATAGTCGTTTCTAGAAATTCGATGTGAAGCGCGGATCTCGGTCAGAAACCATTGACACTGGTACTCCATGCCTCGAAACAATCTCGTTCACATATAACTTCGCCAATTAATGTAAGTTAAATCTGATTCTGATCGGAAGGAAGTGTGCGGATTTCGTTAATCGGTCAACGATAACCCATACTGCGTCGTAGCCTTTCTGGGTCGTCGGAAAGCCAACCACAAAATCCATTGTAATATGTTTCCATTTCTATTCTTGGATCTCTAGAGGTTGTAGCAAACCACTAGGTCTCTAATGTTCTGCCTTGACCCTTTGACAAGTCAGACACCTGGCAACACAATCAGCAACGTCCCTCTTCATATTTGGCCACCAAAAATGTTGTCGTAAATCCTGATACATCTTGGTACTTCCGGGATGAATGGAATACCTTGAACTATGAGCCTCGCTTAGAATGTCCTCCGTGATCTCTGTTACTGGCGGTACCCAAACTCTACTCTCAAATCAACAATCCCTCGCTATCCATCTTGAATTTAAGTTCAGTTTCTTCTGATATCTTTTTCTTTACATCCTCACATTCCTTATCTAGGATTTGAGCTTTCTTAACCTTATCTAATAGAGTTGTACCAGCTTGCATCTGGAACAGTTTCTCATCAGTCATTGGATATCCTACTTCCAATTCCAGCTTTTCCATTGCTGAAATCAACTCTTCCTGTGCTGTCAGTATCATCAACTTCTCCTGACCCTTTCTGCTTAAGGCGTCGGCCACTACATTCGCTTTACCCAGGTGGTATAAGATATCACAATCGTGGTCCTTAATTAGTTCCAACCATCTTCTCTGACGCATATTCAAGTCATTCTGGGTAAAAATATATTTCAGACTTTTGTGGTCTGTATATATTTCACACTTTTCTCCATAGAGATAGTGTCTCCAAATCTTCAAAGCGAATACCACCGCATCCAATTCTAGATCGTGGGTTGGATACCCCTTCTCATAATCCTACAACTGTCGTGACGCATATGCAATGCCCCTGCTGTTTTGCATAAGCACACAGCCTAGCCCTTTATGCGACGCGTCACTATATACCACAAAGTTTTCTGTGTCATCCAGAAGGGACAACACATGTGATGTACTCAACCTCTTCTTAAGTTCTTGAAAACTTTCCTCGCACTTCTCCGTCCACATGAATTTCACCGATTTCCTAGTCAAATTTGTTAGCGGAGTTGCAATCTTGGAAATTTTTTGAATAAATCTTCTGTAATAACCTGCTAATCCAAGAAAACTTCGTACTTCCGACGGTGTTTTTGGCTGATCCCAATTCATCACAGCTTCGACTTTAGATGGATCTACCGAAATTCTATCCTTATCAATTACATGACCAAGAAATTGTACCCTTTCAATCCAGAACTCACATTTTGAGAATTTGGCGTACAACTTCTCTCTTCTCAATGCCTCTAATGTCACTTTCAGGTGTTCTACATGTTCCTCCTTGGTCTTCGATTATACTAAAATGTCGTCGATAAAGACCACCATGAATTTGTCTAAAAATGGCTTGAACACTCCATTCATTAAGCCCATAAATGCTGCAGGCACATTCATTAGACCAAATGACATAACCAAAAACTCGTAGTGACCATACCGAGTCCTAAACACTATCTTCGGAACATCTTCTGGCCTCACCTTCAGCTGATGATAACCACTTCTCAGATCTATCTTTGAGAAATATATCGCTCCCTTTAATTGATCAAACAGATCGTCAATCCTTGGCAACAGATACCTGTTCTTAATGGTAACCTTGTTCAACTCTCTATAATCGATGCAGAGCCGCATCGTCCCATCCTTCTTCTTAACAAATAACACCGGCGCTCCCCATGGTGAAACGCTCGGTTGAATATATTTCTTGTCCAGTAGCTCTTGTAGCTGAACCATCAATTCTTTTATTTCTACAGGAGCCATCCGGTACAGTGCCTTCGATATTAGAGCCGTTCCTAGCCCCAAATTGATCACGAATTCTACTTTCCTATCAAGCGGAAGTCCTGGAAGATCGTCTGGAAACACATCCATGAAGTCCCTTACGACTGGTATTTCCTCTAACTTAGGATTCTCTTTGCGACTATTGACTATGTAGGCTAAATATCCCACACAACCTTGTCTTAATAACTTCCTGGCTTGCATCATCGTCAGATAACTCGCTTGTCTAGGCGATTTGCTACCATAAAATACAACCTTTGACGGAGTCATAAGGTTGATACATTTCTTCTGATAATTAATTATCGCCCCATAATTGAATAGCCAATCCATTCCCAGAATAACGTTAAATTCCCCAAGTTTAATCGGGATAAGACCTACATTCATAACGTTACCATTAATATCCACCCTACAGTTCTTGTGTATATACTTAACAGGAATCACTTTCATGTTCGCAATCTCTATGTTCATAGGGATTTCTAACTCGTCCTTATGCAATTCTAAGTTCTTTGTAAAGTCATCGGATATAAATGAACAAGTAGCACCCACATCAAATAATACATAAGCATTGACTTTATTGATCGAAATGATACCAGACACCACATCACGAGACTGCACAGCATCCTGTACGGTCATGTTGAATGTCCTCGCAGTTGGTCGATTTGTCAAAGTCAGTCCTGTAATTGTGAAAGGGTTTCCACCGCTATTACCCTTATTTCCTCCTGACCCTGCCCCTCCCGATTTATTCTTGGGACAGTCCCTAGACAAGTGATCCTTTGACCCACACGTGTAGCAGGCACCCTTCTTAGGGTTAGGGCAATTAGGTGCTATGTGGCCTTCCTGACCACAATTGTAGCAAACTCTTTTCCCCTTCATGCAGACTCCCAAGTGAGCCATTCCACAAGTTGGGCATGCTTCTATCTTCTTCTTCTGACTCCCTTGCTGATTTACGGTCGATGGGTTGTCATTCCACCTTCGTTTATGATTATTGCTTCCTCCCGTGTTGCTGCCACTAGCTTTGTTATTTCCCTCATTTGTATTCTTCTTCTTCTTCTAATCCTGGTTGTACTTGGTCATCGCTTCACTTCCACCTTCAGCGAGGATGGCCTTCTCCAGAACTCCAGCAAAAGTGTTTAATTGAAACATTGACACTTTGCTATACAACTAGGGTTTCAGTCCCTGCTCAAATCTCCTAGACTTTCTCTCGTCAGTATGCACTTGATATTGGGCGAACCTAGCCAATTCGTTAAACCTTGCCGCATAATCTGGCATGAACATACTTCCCTGCTTCAACTCCAAAAACTGCACCTCCAATTGATTCTAAGTGCTGGTCGGGAAGTACATCCCGAAAAACATTTCCTTAAACCTTTCCCAGGTTATTATGCCCTCTCCTCCCCTGACCTTATTTGCCTACCACCAGTAGCTGGCTTCTGATTTTAAAATGAATGTTGCGTAGGCGGTCTTCTGGTCCTCCCTAACTCGGGCGACATCAAAAACTTTCTCTATCTCCACAACCCAAGTCTGAGCTTCTGTCGGGTTCGTGGAGCCTTTAAACTCTGGCGGTCCCATCGTTTTAAAGTCTTTAAACGATGTGTTTGGTGGAGCTTAAGGCTGATTATTCATCGCTCCAGCTAACAGATTTACCAACTGCTGAACGGGGTTCGCATTGGCATCATTGTTGTTATTGTTATTCGTTGACCTTTCTTGGGCTTGTCGACGGTTTTTTCTTCTTCTTGGCGGCATATTTCTGTTAAGATATACGCTCATTAGATCTTTATTCAATCTCTTAAATACTTAAGACTTAACTCAAATATTTAACATAACCACTTTAACTCATATCATCTCAAATAAACTTTTATATTTTATTTAAATCAAACGTTTTAAACATAGTACTATAGCATCTCTGTCATTTACATCAACTATCCCGAGATAAAGAATCTTCAGGATTTAAATCATCAAAATATTCTGTTGTTTATAATCAAATCAGAATTTATATTATTAACTTCCAATTAAGCATTCACATAATCATACTGTCCTATCACGGCCTACTAAGACGTCGGACAGCTTCGCTACACTCTTCCTCTATAATGCGGGACATAGTCCTGTGATCAAGCATATACCTAGGCAGTCCCTCGAACTGAATTGGATAGCTCATAACCCGGTCCTGGGCCTCATCAATTGCCCTCAGAAACATGTAGCCCGTCTCTTCAACCTTAGCCTTCTTTGCACGCGCATCATCCTCTGCAAGATCTGCACGTTGTGAATTGCTCGCCCAAGCCTCTTCTGCTATGGCAAGTTTTTCTGATTTCTCTTTTATCTCATTCTTCAACCTTTCTATCTCCTCTGACTTATGCTCACTTTGGCCCTTATCATGAACCAAATCACACTCCACATTTCCAAGACGGGTGTGGAGTGTCTCAACCTCACCATCCTTCTGCTCGATGGTAGTCCGTTGAGTGACTGTCTGCTCCCTCAACTCTCGAATTGTATCTCGTAACTCTATGATGCGTCATACAATTCATCGTACATCTCAGCACTGATAGATTTTGGTGGGAACTCCTCAGGGTCTTCCTCCTCCTCCTCCTCGAACGCCTCGGCCGGGATCTCAAACTCCTCAGGGTCCTCCTCTGAGTCAACCTCTGGCTCATGCTCCTGGCCAATGACTGTGATCCAAGGAGATGGCTCTGGCTGTACTAACTGCTCCCAGATTATATGTATGTCTCAGGGCTCCTCATCTCTAGTCTCTCGAGGTATATCGTCCCTAGGCTGACTAGCTGCTCCAGTATCTGACATCTTGGCAAAATAAGTTTTAAGTCTTAGTTATTAAGTGATGCTAATCAATACTCTAGCAAGTATATAATTACAAACACATAGCACATAAGGTAATTTATTATCTTTCTTAGAACTCAACAAGAGTTATCATTACTATGTTCTCGAAGGCTACTATCCTAAGGTTTTCCCCCACCCAAGGTTCATAACCTACGGCTCTGATACCAACTTATGACACCCCTAAATCCAAGATCTTAATTTCCACAGGATTTAGTGTTCACTGTTCAAACATCATATGACTATCTACCCATAAATAATGAAATTCATTTAATAGATAAATAATCCATCATCTCCATATAATAGGGTTACAACATCTGAAATAGTAAATACATAATCAATCCCAGGTTATACTTAATCTTAAATCTCTGTTGCAGAAATGTAACAAATAAGTCTTAACTATTACACATAAGTCTTGAACTTTAACATTTTTAATAACACCACAAGTCTTCAACACTTGTTAACTTTTCCTTTGCACTTGCTACCGGAAGGCTCACCAGATTGATCATTCTTAGCTGCAATGTTATTATGCAAGAGTGAGCACGAATGCCCGCAAGTATAATAATATGACAATAATAACATGCGAGTGAATCAAAGAAATCTGAATAACAGAAAGCTTAACTTTTGAATCAAGAATAAATAATCGAGAATCAAATTACATCTGAGGGTCATAAAACCTTGAACTATGTACTAGGTTGTCAAGTATATTAACCTTTAAATCTTTAACAGTCATAAGACTATAGACTTTACTTCTCGTACTCAGGGGGATCAGCCCTTTGTACCAATACTGTGCACAATACCTCAACGCTTAAAACATCATCAATCCCCTATATTAGGGTTGTTCATCTTAGTTTGACATCAGAGTCCGCACCAAAAAAAGTTTGGCTTGGATAAACTCAATAACAGTTCTAGAATTTAGAACGTTCATCAACTATGGACTAGTCGAATCCATAAAGGTTCGCTAGTCTTAAAGGATTCAATAATAAATGATTTTCAAATTGAATAATAACTTCTCAAGGGTATACAATCGAATAAGTATTGTATAATTGAAGTGATACTTTTAAAAGAATCATAACATCTTATATGAAATCTTGAATTTGAATAATCAAGATTAAGTACTTGCTCGATATAGAATTTAAGTCTATAACTTGCTCAATGTAAAGATTTGAGTTTAGGAAACTTGCCTCTTGCACAAGGTACAATTATAACTCACATTCTTTAATTAATCCTACATGTTAATATATTCATAATATCAATTAATCACAAGTTCGATATAATTATCGAATCACAACAATGTTCTTCGAACTTATTATTAGCCTTTTCAAATAATAGTTTAAGTCGTGTAATTAACTTATTAATTAATTACGTAACATAAGTTATTAAACATGTATTTAACATCTCATCATATGCATAACGTGTCATTCATGTTCATTAGGTCTAAAACACATTACTCAATATTTGACACTTAGAAAAATTTTAGAAATTTCCATGACGGCGCGGCCGTGAACCATTTACACCTTAGAGTGGCGCGGGCGCGCTCCAATTGCTCTTTGGAACGGTGCGGGTGCGCTGCGTCACAGTGCCAGAATCTGCAGTTCGCGAAGATCACTGAGACTCGCCCAATTAACTCCAATTTATACTAATACACTGATTTGTAATGTTACCCATGAAATATATACTTCACAAGAACATCATAAATCAATTCTAGCATGTTTCTAACATTTTAATCATGTAATTGCACAAATTAAGATATTTAATTTCACTGTTCTTCATTTTTTTTGTAAAGTTTGATGAAAAATATGAAATTCCTCATCACGAATTCGTTATAACTCCGAATCTGTTCATTCCAATTCTATTTTCTTTGTTTTAACATGTATAATCATAATCAAGTGTCAATTTTAAGTTATACATACGATTAAAGTATTTAATTTACCCATATGGGTTATTCATACAACATTCATACTCTGAAATTCGTGAAACCCAATTTAATCCAAAATTTCATGGTGTGAACACTATAATCAGGTATACATGATACAACACATGATATTAACATATACGGATACATATATAATCATATCTTGATTTAATTACCAAAATAGTTCTTAACAGAGAATTTTAAAAAACACGTAAAAGAAAACTCTGTAACTTTTCCAAAAACTCAATTAAGGCCTATTTGAACGAATTCAATCATTTTAAATCATGCATACCAAACATAAAATACGATATAATCACACACACACACACACACACACACACATATATATATATATATAACCATATCATGCCTTAATTACAAAAACTAGTTTTGTTTTGTTTTTTTTTACAGAAAACTTTAAAGTACATAATGAAAACTTTGAGAAATCTTAATTTGAAAACTTAAGAAAAGTGATTACCCTTTAGTAGTGAAGATGATACAAGGTTATAATATTATAGATTTCTCAAATTCCACTTCCTCAATTCCTCTTTTCAATTCCTCTATCTTTTTCTCTCTGAACTTTTCTTTCTCTGATCAATATAAACAAACTGACATCTGATATATGATAATAAGTATAAGTATATATAATACGTAAATAATTTATCCGTTAACTTAACCAACACAACTTCTTATAGGGTCGTGTTTGGTTTTCTTCTTTTCCTCCTTTCCCTTTATTTTAATTAACTAGTTTACTATATAGTTAATTGTCGCACTTCAATTAAATCAATTAATTTTATTTAAATCAATTAAATAAAATATGACAAACTCACATTAAATCACATTGTCATATAATTAATATTCTCCTTTATTAATTATGTCAATTCGTTAGATTTCCAATTAATTATTAAATTAATTAGAATAACATTATCATTAATTAAATAAATCATTTAATTAAATAAGCTCCATTAATTTATGCTTTGAACTTATAAAATTACCACCCATTAATTTAATTAATATAACACATATAATTAAATTAATCTACCACCAATTGATGAATTAATTATTTAACTCAATAATTAAATCATCAAAAATATTTATTTAATTCAATAAATATTTAAATAACTTTACAAAATTCTCGTTCATCACACCCTCCGTCCCATAGTAATAGGCTAATTTTCCATTTTGGGATATCCCTATATATACGCTACCATATGCACTGTACAATATATAGGCTACCATATTTGGTTACCTTATTATGCATGTTTAGTTACCAACTGTACTGTACAATGAAATTATGTTAAAATAATTTTTTGTGTACGGTAAATATCTACACAAAAGATTACAGATTAATAACATTCTGGACACCATATGCACCGTATTGGAAACATTAATATGATAATTAGTTGGATACCATTAACCATATAAATGGTTACCCTCTACTACAAGTTTGGATACTGTCTGGTACTTGTAATTATAATGGTATTGCAGAAATTTCATACCAGGTTCCGTCACAGCCCTGGAGTTGAAAACAAATGGTCGTTTCAAGTATTTATTCTTTGCCATTGGAGCATCCATTCAAGTATGGCACCATTGCTTTCCAATCATTGTAATCGATGGCACGTTCATACAATCAACCTACGGGGGGACACTCCTGATAGCAAGCACAGAGATACAAACAAAAACATTGTTCTGATTGCTTTTGTAGTGGTTGACAGCGAAAATGAATTATCATGGAGATGGTTTCTCGTAAATTTGAGAATTTCTTGTGGAGTTAGGGAAGGCCAATGCATTATTTCAGATAGATATGAAGCCATTATACAGGGATTGAATTTTGTGTTTCCGGATGTCATGCATGGTTCGTGTACATACCATGTATTGAAAAATATAAAAAAACAGATTCAAAAAGAGAGGAGAAGAACTCAAACAGGCATACAACAGGGCTTACACTATTGAAAAATTCAACAAACATATGGGTGAACTTGATGCGATTGATGCTCGAATAAGGACATATTTGGAGGAAGAGGTCAAGTTGGAGAAGTGCACAAGGCTCCATGGGACTATAAGCAGGTACTCGACAATAACGTCAAACACAGCAGAATCTATCAACAATGCAATCAAGGGGATCAGGGAACTTCCAGTTACAACAATGATTGAATGCATCCGTTGTATGATTTAAAGATGGTATTTCACAAACAAACAAGCAGCCATATCAACATTCACTACACTTTCCACAACAGCTAAGGGGAGGTTGCAATCTAATATCATTAAATCAAAGAAACTTAAGGTAACTAATACAAATTTTAAATTATTACATCATAAGTTACATTTGCATTTTATGGAAACCTATTTGTTCACTATTGGTTACCTGTATATGCTGATAATGTTACCAACATTACATATAACTGCCATTATTTTGATGTAAAAAAACTAAATATTTATGCATACTAACAACACACTTAATTTGTGTTATAGGTTGAGACATCAAACCTAGTGATTTTCACTATTTACGATGTCACCAAACAATATATTATGGACATCGAACAAAGGACATGCACATGCCGTAAATTTCAGTACCATGAGATGCCTTGTCCGCACGCTGCTGCTGTTATCAGTAAGCGGAATTTGAGCTATTATGACTTTTGCTAAAAAAATTACTCAAAAACAACTTTGGTAGATACATATTCAGCTTCTATCCTGCCGTTAGATGACAAAGAGAACTGGGATGTGCCAGAAGAAGTAAGGAACATATGTGTAAAACCACCGAACACAAGAAGACCAGCGGGAAGACCAAAGATAGGGAGGTACAAGTACGGATCTGAAAACAAAATTCAAAACAAATGCAGTAGGTGCCAAGAAAAAGGACACAACAGAAAAACATGCAATAATCCACCGGTTTTAAGACCAAAAAAGGTCTGATATAGTACATAAACAAAAAGAATGTAAATATAGGAATATATAATTGTTTACTGTAAGTAACCATTAACCATATGGTTGGTAACATTTTTGATGGTGTACAGTAACCAAAATTGTTATTGATTAATATTTTTATTTTTGATTCCATCATGCGTTATCAATATAAAGCAAACATATACATTGAACAATTGGTAACTGTTCTGAAACATTGTTATGTAAATTTGGTTACTCATCCAAAATAAAATGGTTACCTTTATATTCATATTTAGTTACCAATTGGACCATTTCCAAATAACTTTTATAACTATGTATTTTAAAAGTATCCATCAGCTAGATAAATGGGAACCCTCACATGTACATTAAGCACTTGATAACTATTTTGATATAAATTTTTAATTATTTGGTTACTAACAAAAACTAAAATGGTTACCCTTATATGCAGGTTTGGATACCAACTGCACTCTCAAACTATTTTTATTTTAATATGTGATCTATAAGTGACCATCATATATATAAATGGGCACTCTTAATTGGAGTTTCTTATTCAATCATGATGACAGGGTATAAATAAAACATATACATTTAACACTTTATAACAGTCTTGATACAAACTTATAATTATCTGGTTACTAACAAAAACAAAAATGGTTACCATATATGTAGGTTTGGATACCAACCTAACATTTCAACTGAAATAGCTGATGGATACTGTTCTGAAATAATTTTATGTAAATTTGGTTACTCACAAAAAATAAAATGGTTACCTCTATATACAAATTTAAATACCAACTGTACAATTTCCAAATAATTTTTATGAGTATGTAATTTATAAGTATCCATCAGCTAGATAAATAGGACACTCTCACATGTACATTTAACACTTAATGTTTGTCTTGATACAAGCTTGTAACTATCTGGTTACTAATAACAGTAACCATAATGTAACATAATAAAACAGTAACCACAAAATTATATGATAGTAACCAGAACAGGTTTTAATGGTAACCAAAATAGAAACATCACGTAATGAAACCCAGTTTAGGCAATCCATGTATACTAAATAATTACATATTAACCAGAATAAAAAATAAAAGTAACTAAAATCCCACATTGAGGGCACAATAATAGTAGCGAAACCATAAGATAACAGTAACCAAAACATAATAAAGAAGTAACCAAATAGTTATATGAAAGTAACTAAAATAGGTTTTAATGGTAACCAAAACAGAAACAACCTGTATATCCAACCCAGTTTAGGCAACCCATGTATACTCTCACATGTACATTTAACACTTGATATATGTCCTGATACAAGCTTGTAACTATCTAGTTACTACCAAAAAATAAAATGGTTACCCTTCTATGCATGTTTGGTTACCAACTGCACCTTTCAAACAATGTACCAGACACAACTTATAAGTAACAAATACAAACCAACAAACAATGTCAAATCACTGGGAATATAATCAAATATGTAATTCCATTTACATAAGCTCCAATAAACATTACAGACTCACCAACCATAACAAATGGTTATGGATATCCAACAAAAACCAAAGTACGAAACACAATTCAGAAGGACAAGACAACGATAACCGAACTAATCAAAATCTAGTACAAATCTTCCTGGAAATTCTCTATCAGTCTCATATCCCTCTAATTGTCTGTTCCTAGCATGCATGTAGAGGTTTGTACATAATTTCTTTTGATACTGCGGAATGGGGAATGGACTAGGAATTTCAGCAAACTTCTAGTGAATAACATGCTCAACAAAACAAATCGTGAACATCCCACAATCACTGCATAAACAGAAAAAAGAAAACTAAAATCAACCTAGATGTAATAATTAAAGAAATGTAAACAATGTAAACCTTACCCTTCAGCTTGTTAGGTACCCCCTCTGTAAATTCTAATTCAATTATATCATCTTCATCCTTGTTACGAAACGGTTCACTACTAAAGTCAATATCAGACCTATCCCTCTAAAAACCATTCTTACGCAGTATTGTGGGTAGCATGAAGATATAGGGCTCACAAACATCCATAATTTTTGTCTGCATTGTTCTCATGTTTGGCTGCAGAGAATTGTAAACTATTAAACGTCTGTTATGCACATCAAATGTCAGCAAAAACCAGTGATCCGGTGATGATATGTGAGTGGGGAATAATATGTAATCAACATTGACCCATGGTGTGTTCACATCCATAAACAACCCACGGATGTATTTAGCAACATCACCCTCCCTAGACAGGATACTCTTATCTGCATTTTTACTTGTGTATTCCTCAAAAAGAGCAGTCATCTTGCCATGAAACCAAGAGTCTGTGGTCGTTGCTCTTATTTGAACACTGTTGGAGTGTCTGGCCAATTTACGGAAGTAGTATAATGCAATATTGATGTGCTGAACCAAAAAAAAACAAAATCCATAAGATATTAACAGTTGCTGAAAAATATAAATCTGTAATGAAGGTAACCAGCACTGTTAACACTAGTTACTAAACCAGCTAAATAAGGTAACCATAACTATCACAACATAATTTGAAAAAAGAACTCACATCGTCATCTAACCACTGTCCAGGAGTCTTCAATTTGTAGAACCACATTTTGGATGATATTGGGACAACCCTAAATATAAATGCAGCTTCAATTTAGTCTTTGTTTCCCAGGAATTTGTCAGTCCTTCAATATAAAAACATATTAGTATACACGCTAACATTAACAATTACCATATTAGTATACACACTACCCAAATCAGACTTGAACAGTCAATAATTAACAATCTAATCAACAACTGAATTGTAAACAGTTACCTGGTAACCAACAAATAATAAGATAGTAACCATAATCAAATAGTAGCCAACACATAACAAAACAGTAACCAAAACATAAAATAATAGTAACCAAACCATAATTTAATAGTAATCAAAACAGAAACATCATGTAATCAACCTGAATGTACTAAACAAATACCTAGTAATCAAATATAATATAATAGTAACAAACACTTTACTTTGATGGAACATTAACAAAAACCAAATATAGCATAATAGTAACCATAATATACTATAGTAGTAACCAAAACCTAATATGACAGTAACCAGAATATAACATGATAGTAAATCAAACAGAAACATCATGTAATCAAAACCAATTTAAACAACTTGTGTATACCAAACAATTACATAGTAACCAAAAATATAATATGATAGTAACCAAAATCCCATTTTGAGTGCACGATAATGGTATCCAAATCATAATATAACAGTAACCAGAACATGATAAAGCAGTAACCAGAACACAACATAATAGTAACCAGAACATTTATTTAATATTAACCATTTATTTCTACAGGAAAACAAATTTATTTATTTTATAAAAAACTATACCATTGTTAAACAACAAAAAACAAACCTTTTTCTGTTGTTTAGTCCAATTTTAAACCATTAATCAAACAACGCCTCTTCATATTTTGACGGCATGGCCATACATACTTTTGGGAATGCAGAAAGACCTGCAAGTATTTGACTAGCACCCACGGCGGTAGACGATGAACCAGCCGATCCAAACTTTGTCATATATGGAGTCTGCAAAACGGCACTCTTTGCAGGTTCACGGACCGGTCTACCACCGGGTTTATGGGCACTTTTCTCCATCTCATCACACTGATCTATGTCCTGAGTGGTCAGAACCATCTGATCAAGTGCAGACATATTTTCTGCCTCGCATTTATCCCCCTTTATCAATTAACAGAAAAGGTAACAGATACAATTAGATTTTCAACCCAAACACATGCAGTTAACTAATATATGTAATAACAAATTGACTGAACAATAGCCGACTGACTATAATGAACATATTATAATAGTAACCAACACAAAATATAATAATAACCAAATCATAATATAATAGTAACCAACACACAATGTAATAGTACCCAAACCACAGTATAATAGTAACCATAACATAAATAATAGTAACCAAACCACAATATAATGGTAACCAAAACCTAAACAGTATGTAATAAAAAGATGGCATGTCATTGTAACACTAACCTCAGCAGCAACATACACAACAAGCTCTTTCCCAGTATATTGGATTAATATATCAAAAGATGGCATGTCATTGTTCTTGCCAATCTGTGAAAAATAAAAAATAACTAATTAATCATTAAAACAAAACATATATAACATATAACAAAACAAACAAATATGTCTAACCTTGACATTTTCTTCATCATCGTTATTTTTTATTTCATGGGGTTCTTCCACCGTAACATCACGTTCGACCTCATTAACAGTTTCAGTTTCATTCTCATCCTTTTTCTCAACGACTTTCGACCCATCGTCACCATCATCATTCTCGTTCAATTTTGAACCATCATCATCATCGTCATTCTCCTTTCCTTTATTACCATCATCATCCTCATCAGCGTGGGGCTCTTCCATCATAACATCATGTTCAACCTCTTTAACAGCTTCAGTTTCATACTCATCCTTCTTCTCATCAACTTTCGACCCATCGTCACCATCCTCATCATCATCGTTCTCCTTTCCTTTAAAACCATCACCATCCTCATCAGCATCATCACCACCAGCATCATCAGAATCAAAATCATCATCAGAATCACCATCATCTTGTTTGTCATCGTCGTCCCCAACGCTTTTGTTCCGCGTAACTCCTCTCTAATAATGAACCTAAAGTCCCTGCATATCTGAACGTGTAAAATCTGCATTTCATACCTAATATCAGCCAGTAATTTTCCCATGTCTTTCTAAATTTCAAACACTTTCTTTTCCAACGGCCTAAACCGTGCATCAATTGCATCTTTAACGTCAGATATAGAAAATCCAACGTCTTCAACCTTCACATTTTTTTCCACCTTCTTATCAGCATCGTTCCCATTGAAAAAGTGAACGCCGCCCAAATCCAGCCGATCCTTCTCCTCAGTCGTGGGAATCAAGCTTTTTATCCACAGCTGAAAAACATTAAGTACACTTTAATATAGCATCTAACAAACATTGTACAATTAAAATAAAAAATCAGTACATAAAGAATCATAAAATATAATCTGTAACCAACTACATATGTAAAGGTAACCAACTGTACAGTTATTAGTAACCTCTATAAAATATTATCAGTAACCTACTATATATGTAAAGGTAACCAACTACATTGTTCTTAGTAAACTGCATAAAATATAATCAGTACCAACTGTGTATATTCAGGTAACCAACTACATTGTTATTAGTAACATGCATATAATATAATCAGTAACCAAATGTGTATATAAAGGTAACCAACTACATTGTTATTAGCAACCTGCACAAAATATAATTAGTAACCAACTGTATAATTAAAGGTAACCAACAATATTCTTATTAGTAACCTGCATACCTGTCCAGAACCAAATACTAGATCGTTCAGCTTGTCATTTGTGGGGGGCTTCACTAGTTCCTTCCATCTAAATAATCGAACATTCGACGGATGCTCGTCATTACATATACCCCGAGCTTTGAATGTCGGAATGGTTTCAAACAAGAAAACATAGAAGACATAAGGAAGTCCATTCAACTTGTAAGATTTAGTATAATGTTGCTTATAAAAATTATATATCCAACCACCATTCGTTCCCTTCTTCAAACGCTCCTTCAAAGCATTCGACAAAGAGTTCTTTGTCTTCTCAAATGCCACTTTCCCCCAAGGATAACTACTAACATCGCAAAAATATAAAAAGTTAATCATTGCCCCATCCACATAGTTATCAGAAACGGTGGATAGTATGAAATTAAACACTAACAGAATCATCGACATCCTCACAGCCTCATAAACATCGTCAAAAATTGCCTCCCGATATACCCTCCCTATGCTACTACGCGTCACAGCCTCGTCCCCAAAAAACTTTTCCACTAGCAGATTTTCCATACCTTTGTATGCAGATATGTCATCCTCACCTTGCCATCTCAAACCAGAAATCAAACAGAACTCTGGCAAACCAAACCTGTTCCTTTTCTCCCAGAACAGAAACCACATTTCACCGTCGTCCCTTTGGTGAACCTCCCTCACAAGAGCATGGTGAAGAATCTGGGAATACATTTGGTGTTCACCAAAATCAAGAAAATTCCCAAAATATGATGTCTTAAACTTGTCCAAGTGACTTTGGTTCAGTTTCTTCATAATAATACCGGGGACTTCCATGTCACACCAATATATTATTTTTCCAGTGAAATTTCTGTTGCGTTCCTGATAATAAAGATCCCATATCTGTAAATAAATAAAATCAGATTTAAACAGTCATTGGTAACCAATCTAAATAATATTTATACCCTAAACAGTTACCTAGTAACCACCAAATAATATCATAGTAACCAAAACATAAAAGTAATCAACATCCCACATTGAGGGCACAATAATAGTAACCAAATCATAATATAACAGTAAGCATAACATAATAAAGCAGTAACCAAACAGTTATATTATAGTAACCATCACAGAATTTAATGGTAACCAAAACAAAAATAACATGTAGTCAAGCCCAGTTTAGGCAAGCCACGCATACCAAATAATTACATAGTAACCATAACAAAATATAAAATAACCATAATCCCACATTGATGGCTCACTAATAGTAGCCAAATCATAATATAACAGTAACCATAACATAATAAAACAGTAACCAAACATTTATATGATAGTAACCAGAACAGAATTTAATGGTAACCAAAACAAAAACAACATGCAGTCAAACCCATTTTAGGCAAGCCATATATACTACACAATTACATAGAAACCATAACAAAATATAAAAGTAACCAAAATCCCACATTAAGGGCACAATAATAGTAGCCAAATCATACGATAACAGTAACCAAAACATACTAAAGAAGTAACCGAACAGTAATATGATAGTAACCAAAATATATTTTAATGGTAACCAAGACATAAATAACATGTAGACCAAACCCAGTTTAGGCAACCCATGTATACTAAACAAATACATAGTAACCAGAACAATATATAAAAGTAACCAAAATCCCAAATTAAGGGAACAATAATGGTAGTCAAATCATAAGCTAACAGTAACCAACACACAATAAAGAAGTAACCAAACTATAATATGATACTAACAATAACAGAATTTAAATTAGCATACCTTTAGAATTTTTTGTGTGGGGATTATTTTCTGGCTATGAACTTCACCTTCAGTTTTAATTACAGGGACATCAAAATCAGACTCCAACTGCACTTCAGCAGGCTTTATATCACCATATATCACCAACCTATTATCCTTCTTATTGGATTTGTCACCTACATTCTTCCCCTTCCTCGCCATAGAAAACTTCTTCAAATCCTTAACAGAATCACCCTCCGTGATTCTTTTCCTCTTTCCATCCTTCTTACTTGTATCAACCATTCTATACAAAACATAAATACAACACAAACCCAAACAATCAAAACTCCATTCTGTAGTAAACTACTTTAATAAATAATACATTAAACTATTGAGCCATTACTCACCTGTAACGATCAATCGATAACAACTATATTAGATTTCAAAAACTCCTTCACTGCAACCAGAAACGAGAATAAACAGAAGAAAATAAACCACTGTGCAGCAGCGATACCAAGTAAGTACGAAAATGACGAATAACTGAACCAATAACGATCACGAAAATGAAAAACAAATCACCAGTAACGATCAATGGAGAAGAAGAAAGCACGGACAGAAGAAAGTAATACGGGTTTCCAATAGGCAGAATAAGGGTTTATAATTGAAGAGTTCTATAGTAAACAACCCAGACAAATGATAAGGGCGATTATCACGCGTTTAAAAAAAAAAACCACCCGACCAACCAAGAATACGGGAACTGCTTTTTAAGTGGGACACTGATTTGCCATGTCAGCCCACCAATACTAATCTCCTAAATTAAGGAATCGTAATTGCACTAATATTGTAAATTAATATGGGAAAGTGTATTACTTTTGTAATTATGTTATGGATGAACTATTATTGTAATTATTTCTAAAAATGTACTAAAATATGTAATTAATCCTTTTAGAAATCCAATTCGATTTCAACATGCAGCAAGATGTTCATCAATTGGGCCAGCAAATATCCATGCAATTTACGATTTTGGGAGTTTCAATTGGAGAAAATAATTACTAGCTTGGAAAGGATTGTTATTCCAAGAGGGGGCCACGAATTGAGTAGCTTGCAAAAGGAAATTAGCATCTATATAAACAATTCATGTGGGTCACGAATTCTAAAGCAACATGGCAAGTAAATTGAATGCAAATGTGGGCTTTAATTTATACATGGACTCATGGTTTCATGCATTACATTAAAGGGCCACGAAATAAGCAATTAAAAGGCTTGGCCCACGGTTGAGGAGCTTAGGAAAGGAATGAAGCAGCTCACATACAACTCACGTGCCAAGCATAGCAAATAAAGGAATGCTACATTAAGCACCTCACGAATTGAACATGCAAGTGGGCCAGGGAATTAAATTCCAGGAGCATACGAATTCAGCAAGCAGAAGTATGTCACGTGGGGTCTTTGCAATCAATAAATTAAGTAAGAAATATGCGAATGAGAACTTCAAGAAGGTCCGGACAGTGGGTTATTCCGCCCCAGCGGGGCATTTAGCAAGGAACCTGCCGCCCCAGCGGGGAGGTAGAAATCTGCTGCCAATCTCCTTTTGCGAATTGGACGAGGAAGCATAATTAGGGCGTAATTAGAGCTAGTATATGCTATATAAAAAGGGAGCTAAGCAAGCATTGAAAAAAAAAAGATATCTCAAATCTGATCTATTCAATAAAATACTTCTCTCTATAATTCTTTGGTGTTTTTCTATGGCTATGGATAGCTAATTTATTGTTCTTGGATTAAGGAGACGGAAGCCTTGGAATATTACACTGTGAGATCTAATTGATTTTAATTGATCAATTATTATTGTGAGTATTGATTATTCTTCTGTGCTTGAATTACATGATTGCTTTGTTTAATTGTTAGGATGCATACTAGTTTATTATTCATTAAAATCTATTGCTAAATTAGATATCGAATCCGTAATTATTTGGTATCTCTAATTTGCGAAGCAACTAAGATTAATAATTGAATGTAGATCACTAGATTATTATATCTTAGGGAGAATATTCAACTAAATTAAATGCAACCGCTTGTGCTTGTGTTGTTTAGCTTCATCGGTTTTTTTAATTCTTAAAGCTTCTGCTAGATTAAACTTTTAGCGATTGTCTGAAGTTGTTTAGTAGTTAGAGTTATTTAGATCGCTTCTTTCTATCTAACTAAAAATAAGGAAAGACACGAAATAATTCTGATTGGTGAATTAATTCTAACGATGAATATTCAAGATATTAATTGTGTATGCTTGAGTCAATGATCAGTGTATGTTTTAATGTGGAAGTTGACTTAACCCAAGGTTTGTTCTCTTTATTTAATTCATTACAATATTTTACACATTAGTTTATTTTAATTAATAACAATCAAAAACCCCCTTCTTGGAATACAAAGTATAAAAACTAGATTAATCAGTCTCTGTGGAATCGACTCTTACTTGCGCTACTACATTATTATCGTTCGCAGTAAGGTTTATTTTTGGTTGTCTGCGACAGCACACCAAATTTTGACGCCGTTGTCAGGGACTGATTTTAGTTTATTTTTATATTTTTGTAATCCTTGTTTTATTTTTATTTTATTTAGATAATTTGAATTTCCTTGATTGTTTATGCCCGAAACTCGATCTACTAATCAAGGTAATTTAAAGTGTGATCTAGAGATAGAGAGAACTTTTCGCAGATTAAGGAAGGGAGCTCGAGAAATTCGTGAAGAAAAGGAAGCCATGGCAGCAAATCGAACCCTGAAAGAGCTTTTGGCTCCTGATTTGAACCAACAACCCTTATGCATAACTTTCCCTAATCTTGATCCTAACACTCATTTTGAATTGAAATCTAGATTAATACATCTTCTACCTTTTTTTCATTGTTTAGCAGGTGAAGATCCCCACAAACACTTGAAGGAATTCTATGTGGTATGCACGAGTAAGAAACCTACCGGAGTAATCGAAGAACAGATCAAGTTAAGATCTTTCTCGTTTTCTCTGAAAGATTCAGCTAAGGATTGGCTTTACTATCTACCCTCCGGAAGTATCACCACATGGGAAGAGATTAAAAGACTCTTCTTAGAGAAATATTTCCCAGCTTCAAGGGCGGCCACCATTAGGAAGTCAATTTGTGGTGTAAGGCAGAACAACGGAGAATCCCTACATGAGTATTGGGAACGCTTCAAGAGACTATGTGCTAGTTGCCCTCATCACCAGATCAGTGATCAGCTTCTCATCCAATATTTCTATGAAGGTCTTAGTTGTACCGATAGAAGCATAATTGACGCTGCTAGTGGCGGAGCATTGGTGGATAAGACCCCCGAGGCCGCAAGAAATCTAATTGCAAATATGGTAGCCAACTCTCAACAATTTGGCACTAGACTTGATTCTGCACCTAGAAATACTAGTGACGTACAAATTTCTGCTATTGAACAACAAATTGCGAGTTTAATTTCTCTTGTTCGTCAACTAGGTGCAGGTAACACACAGCTGGTAAAAGCTTGCGAAATTTGTGCGGTAGTAGGACATCCGACAGATGCATGCCCCACTCTTCAAGAGGAATTTGTTGAACATGCAAATTCAGCAGGAGAATTTCCTGGGCAACCACAAAGGATACGTATATTCCTGGATGGAGGGATCATCCTAACTTTAGCTACGGGAATCCACAAGCAAGTCAACCTGCACCTCAAACTTTTCCAAATCAGCAGTAGTACAAACTATCATATCCAAACAGACAACAACAGGGCCAATCTTCTCACCCTAGTATGTCTTTAGAATATATTGTTAAAACACTTGCCACTAACACTTTAAATTTTCAATAGGAAACGAGGGCAAGTATTCATAATTTGGGTACGCAAGTGGGACAAATGGCAACTGCAATCAGTCGATTGGAGGCACAAAGCTCTGGAAAATTACCTTCTCAAACAGTGGTGAATCCAAAAGAAAACGTAAGTGCAATCACTTTGAGGAATGGTAAAGAGATAGCAACTCCAGAAAAGAAAGTGCCTACACCACAAGAGCAAGACAATGCAGATGAGAAAAGTAAAGAAGCAGACATCAATGTTCTGAATGACAAGGATGCACCTAAGCGTAAATTTCCTCCTCTCTTTGAATATAAATCGGTACCTCCTTTCCCTCTTTCTTGAACAGAAAACAAAAAATACAAGAAAAATTCAGACTTGTACGAAACTTTTCGTAAATACGAGGTAAATATTCCATTGTTAGATGCTATTAAACAAGTACCTCGTTATGCTAAATTTTTAAAAGAACTGTGTACACACAAGAGGAAACAGGAAATGAAAAAATATGAAAAGATAAGGGAAGGGGAAAATGTTTCAGCAGTCATTCAAAGAAAACTCCCTACTAAGTGCCAAGATCCAGGTATGTTCACGATTTCGTGCACGATAGGTAGCACTAGAATTGAAAAGGCCATGTTAGACTTAGGAGCTGTAATATTCGAGATCGTTATGTAACTTCATAATTATCAATAAACGAAATTATGTGAAACTCCTATGTGTTTTCTATTACTTTATGGATATATGCTAAAAACATATATTTTATTTTAAGTTATGTGATGAGATGTATTTAAATGGTTGGTTTAGTTTAATTTAACTATTTGAATTAATTAAGTACTTATTAATTTGATTACTTTCGTGGGATGGTATTAAAACTCGAGTTGGAGTTCGGAGTGAAATTTAGAGACGCGGACTGCATATTTGAGTCCGAAACGTCGAAATTAGCCAAGATAGACTGTAACCAAAAAATGTGTCGCGGTTGACTTTTTTGGGTAAAAAGTCAACCACGAATTTCGGAGGCTAGTTTGATGAAACAGATAGTCCCACGACGTCCGGAAAGTCGACTTTAGTAGGAATCGACACTAGGATCGAAAAGTTTGGCTACGGAGGGCAAAATAGTCAAATAGCTTATTAATTGATTTAATTGATTAAAATAATATTTTATTTATGGCAAAGAAATTTGGTGGGTCACGTGTGACAACCACATTGGGACAAGAGGGAGGGAGTATACGTATTATAGGAATAATGGGGAGGAAAGGAGTTACAATCCTTTAGAACCAAAATCTCTTCATTTTCTCAAACTTCCACTTTCTTCTTATTAATTAACTAAACTAATGAATGGATATGATGGCTGCAAATAATGTTATTGAATTGGAGGGGGTGGTAGACTCAAGTTATATCAATTCATATATATATGTTGTCCTTCCAAAATACTTCTCTCTTTTGTTAACAATTTCCAACCGTGAGAGTAAAAATGGAGAGAGTGAGAGCTTGAAGTGCTTTGGCGATTCTGGAGAATTTTGGAAGCAAGGAAGGGTGGTTATCAAGCTTCAATCTAGAGGAATTGATCAAGGAGGTAAGCCATGAACCCATTTTCTATGTTCTTGAGATAATACAAGAGAATATGCATAGTTGTCATTAGTATATGGGTGGTGATTTTGGGTGATGCTATGTTATGGTTGGTTACTAATATCAGAACGTAAGGAACAACAATTCTAGTCTAATCATGCTGCAATTACATATAGAAATCAAAGAGATATAATATGCATGCCTTATGTTCGATAAAATGCTTCTTAGATGCTAATTTGTTCAAAACATAGAAAGTTAGTGAATTTGAATGTTGTAACATGTGTAAGTATTTTAGTATATATGATCTGGACAGTAGGAACCAAGTCCTTGCATGCTAGAATCAGAATCATGAATTTTTGTCAAAGTGGGTTAACTTGAGATCTGTGGCTTTTTGGCTTTTTCGGAGCCCTGAAATCACAGCTTCAGTGACCCGATTATTGCATGTGTTAATTTTGTAAAATACTATGTAGTATGATGTATAACCTGACCAATTTTCAAAAGAATTGGAGTTAAAACGAGCAAGTTATGATTTTCGAGAGCAAGCATGAAATTAAGAAAATCTGCAGATTCTGGGGAAAACCCAAAATTTTTCTAAGTTTGGAAGGCAGTCTGGCATGCTTATCTAGGCTGCTGGATCGAGGTATTAACGTGTCATTTTCATGTATGTTATATTTTTGTAAAATACAATGCTGTATGAAGATTGTTGTGTCCAAATCTCAGAGTCATATCATCAGTACGTTGTTAGGAATTAAATCGTGAAGTGGGCTAATCGGAATGAAAAACTTTCTGGGCAGGAAGAGTAGCGCAGCTGCTAACGCTGCGCAGATGCGCCATTCAAAGATGGTGTTTGGGTTTGTTAAGCAGCGCAGCTGCGCCGGTAACATGGCTTGGGGCTGCGTAGCTGCACCGGGCCGGGTCGGGTCGGGTCAAGGTAAAATGTGACACCCCCAAATCCGGGTACTTCAATTTCCACGGGACTTGGTGTTCACTGTACAAATATCATCTATCTATCTACCCATAATAAATGCAAACCATGAAATAAATAGAAATAATCCTCCCCTTATGGGGTTACAACATCTAAAAATAAATACATCAATCCCAGGTCGTACTTAACCTTAAATCTCAAATGCGGAAACATAAACAATTAAATAAGTCTTACACAACTTTAATATAAGTCTGAAACATAAACACATAAGATAAACAACAAGTCTTCATCACTTGTTGACCTTGCCCTTGCCTTTGCTAGTAAAAGGCTCGTCGGACCTTTCGTTCTTAACTGTAATATTATTATTACGCAAGAGTGAGCAAGATTGCCCACAAGTATAATAATATGACAACAATATAATAACATGCGAGTGAATCAAAGACATCTGAATAAAGAAACTCAACTTTTGACTTGAGGATAAATAACAGGAATCAAAATAACATCTGAGGGTTATAAGACCTTGAACTATGTCCCAGGTTGTAAAGTGTTTATACTTTAAACCTTTAACAGTCATAAGACTATGGACTCTACTTCTCGTACTTAGGGGGATCAGCCCTTAGTACCATACTGTGCACAATATCTCAACGCTAAAGCGTAAATAATCCCCTATTAAAGGGTTGTTCATCTCAGTTTGACATCAGAGTCCGCACCAAAGGAAGTTTGGTTTGGATAAGCTCAATAAAAATTTTAGAATTTAGAACGTTCATTAACTATAGACTAGTCGAATCAATAAGGGTTCGCTAGTCTTATAAGGTTTAACAATAACAACGATATTCAACTTGAATAATAAATATCAAGAGTATACAATCGAATAAGTATTGTATAACTGAAGTAATACTTATAGGAATAGTTATATCTCATATGAAAATCTCAACTTGAATAAACAAGGATAAGAACTTGCTCAATGTAAAAGTAAGATTTGAGTTTAGGAAACTTGCAAAATATTAAACAAGTTTAAGGATAGGAAACTTGCCTCTTGCACAAGCTACAATTTATGATTCACGTTCTTTATTAAATCCTACATATCAATATGTTCACAATACACATTAATCAATAACGTAACTAGCATCACCAGTTCATTCTCTTTTTTCTAAACTCTGATTATGATTATATTAATCAAATCACAACACTTGTCTTCACAAAATATTAGATTTCACGAACGACTAGCTAACTATACGTTCAACAGTTCAATTAAACATGTAAGTACCTCATTGACATGTTAAGAATCTATTTTAACATTCCATTATATGTCTAACACATTTTTATGTTCATTAGATTAGGTTACTATTACATTCCCTGGACTTGAACAATTAAAATCTCATTTCTGGGCAAAATTGCCAAGTAGCGCTGCAGCTTCACCATTTGAACTAAAAATGGCGCTGCAGCTACACTAGCGCTGCAGCTCGGACTTTAAACTTAAGTCTGGCGCTGCAGCCCCAATCTTAGGCTTAAAGCTGGCGCTGCAGCTCCACTGGTGCTGCAGCCCCACTCTTAGGCTTAAAGTTGGCGCTGTAGCTCCACACGCCAGTTTCAGAATCTGCAGTTCACGGATAACAGAGAACCAGGCCCAGAATTCACCATTTAATGCTACCACAACAATTTAATTGCTACCCATGAAGTATGGACTTCACAGAAACACTATACAACATTTCTAGCATGATCTTAGCATTCTAAATCACGTAATTACACAAGTTATAGCAATTAAATTCACTGTTTTTCATACTTTATAAAGTTTTGAAAGAAAAACAAGAAATTCAACGTTACGGATTCGTTATAACACCGAATCCGTTCATTTAACTTCTATTTTGTTCGTTTAAACGTGTATAATTATATTACATCATCAATTTAAGTTAAATAAACGTGTAAGGTATGTAAATTTGGTACATAAGGGCCATATGGGCCATTCTTATGTTCTGAAACTTTGAAAACCTCAATTACCACATAATTACATGAAATTAACCACTGTAATTTATGCATATATGATATACAACATGTTATGAACATACTTTAATTGGTAGAAACATGTTATGATCCTATATTAACATGTATATACACATAATTCACCAATTCAAGCTTTAAATCACAAATTTCACACAACTTGTAAATATACAGTGATGGAGAAATATAATACGTGAATAAGAATTAGGATGTAGGGATTACCCTTGCAGTCTCTGTTTGATAACAATTGCTTTAATTCTCCAACTTTCTCTCTAACTTTTCTCTCTGTGTTTTCTTCTTTGAGTTTTTCTCTCTAAAGTTTTTCTCTGATGAAATATAAAGTTTTATATGTTATATGTGTGTATAAGCCTATATAATTATACGCATATTCAAACTGATGGAGTCGTGGTCGGTTAATGCCCTTAGTAGGTTAACTGGCCAAATCCTCATAGGGTCTCGTTTGGCTAACTCGTTTATTCTCCTTTTCCATTTATTTTAATAAAACTCTTATTATATAGTTAATTAATGTCACACCCAATTTAATCAAATAATGTTATTTACATCAATTAAATAACATAGCATAATTTCACATTAAATCACATAGTAACATAATTAAAATTCTTATTTATTAATTATGTCAAATTATTAAATCTCTAATTAATTATTAAATTAATTAAAATAACATTATGCTTATTAATTAATATATTAATCAAATAAGCTCAATTAAATACATATTTTGAATATAAAAATTCACCACAATAATTTAATCAATGTAACACATATAATTAAATTAAACTACCACAAATTCATTAATTAATTATTTAACTCAATAATTAAATCATCGAAAAATATTTATTTAATTCAATAAATATTCAAATTAAATTACAAAAATCTTGTTCGTCACATCTTTCCCCCTTAAAAGGATTCTGTCCCCAGAATCATGGTTCAATTAAATTTCGTCCCGTTACCTTCTCCCCCGCTTATAAAGATTCTGTCCCCAGAATCGCATACACATAAATTAAGTAAATAAATCTGGGTAATTCTTCATCATATGCTCTTCGAGTTCCCACGTAGCTTCTTCAACATTGTGGTTCCTCCAAATTACCTTAACAGAAGGTATAACTTTATTTCTGAGAACTTGCTCTTTCCTGTCAACAATTTGAATAGGAATTTCTTCATAGGATAAGTCTTTCTCAAAATACAGGGGTTCATACTCAATCACATGCTTGTAATCGGGTTTGTAGAGTAGCAAAACTGAAACATGGAAGACGTTGTGGACCTTCACGAGCGCCGGAGGTAAGGCTACCTCATACGCAACTTCTCCAATCCTTCGTAGTACCTCAAAGGGTCCAATGAACCTCAGGCTCAATTTCCCTTTCTTTTCGAATCTGATCTTCCCTTTCCAGGGAGAGACTTTTAAAAACACATAGCTACCCGATTCAAACTCAACATTCTTACGGTGTGGATCGGCGTATTTCTTCTGCCTATCCTGAGTTGCTACCAGTCTTGTTCTGATCACTTTGACTATCTCTGCTGTCTGCTGTACCAGTTCTAGACCTAGTAGTTGTCTCTCGCCAACTTCATCCCAGTATAGCGGAGTTCTGCATTTTCTTCCGTACAACGCTTTGTAAGGAGGTATGCCAATACTAGCGTGGTAACTGTTGTTGTAATCGAATTTCACAAGCGGTAGGTGATCATCCCTTTCCTTTAAAATCCATGATGCATGCTCTCAACATATCTTCCAATGTCTGGATCGTTGTTTCACTCTGCCCATCTGTCTGAGGGTGATAAGCCGTACTCATTCTCAACTGTGTCCCCATGCATTCCTGTAGTCGCTTCCAGAAGTTCGATGTGAAGCGCGGATCTCTGTCGGAAATAATTGATACTGGAACTCCGTGCCTCGAAACAATCTCTTTCACATATAACCTTACCAACTGGTCTAAGTTGAATCTGATTTTAATCGGAAGGAAATGTGCGGATTTTGTTAGTCGGTCAACGATAACCCATACTGCGTCGTAGCCTTTCTGAGTCGTCGGAAGGTCAACCACGAAATCCATCGTAATGTGTTCCCATTTCCATTATGGGATTTCCAGGGGTTGTAGTAAACCACTCGGTCTCTGATGTTCTGCTTTCACTTTCATACAGGTCAGACACTTTGCAACACACTCAGCAACATCTCGTTTCAAATTCGGCCACCAGAAGTGCTGTCGAAGATCCTGGTACATCTTGGTACTACCGGGGTGAATCGAATACCGTGAGCTATGAGCCTCGCTCAAAATGTCATCCTTAATCTCTGGCACTGACGGTACCCACACTCTGTTCTCAAATCTCAGTAGTCCCTCATTGTCTATCTTGAATCTCGGTTCGGTTCCTTCAGATATCTTTTTCTTTACCTTCTCACATTCTTCGTTCTAAAGTTGGGCTTCCTTAACTTTATCCAATAGGGTTGTACCAACTTGCATCTGAAATAACTTCTCGTCAATCTCCATCGGATACTTCACTTCCAATTCCAGCTTTTCCATTGCTGAAATTAGCTCTTCCTGAGTAGTCAACATCATCAATTTCTCCCAACCCTTCCGGCTTAAGGCGTTGGCAACCACATTAGCCTTATCCGGATGGTATAAAATTTCATAGTCATAGTCTTTAATTAACTACAGCCACCTTCTCTGGCACATATTCAAGTCCTTCTATGTAAAAATATATTTCAGACTCTTGTGGTCTGTATATATTTCACACTTCTCCCCATAGAGATAGTGTCTCCAAATTTTCAAAGCAAATACCACTGCAGCTAACTCCAAGTCATGGGGATACCCCTTCTCAAAGTCCTTCAGTTGTCGTGACGCATACGCAATGACCCTACCATTTTGTATAAGCACGCAACCGAGTCCTTTTAATTGTCGTGACACATACGCAATGACCCTGTCGTTTTGCATGAGCACACAGCCAAGTCCTTTGTGCGACACATCACTATAAACCACAAAATTTCCTGTGTCGTCCGGAAGGGATAACACAGGTGCTGAACTCAACCTCCTTTTAAGCTCTTGGAAGCTTTCCTCACACTTCTCCATCCAAATGAATTTCACCGATTTTCTAGTCAAATTTGTCAGCGGAGTTGCGATCTTGGAAAAATCCTGAATGAATCTTCTATAATAACCCGCCAATCCAAGAAAACTCCTCACTTCCGACGGTGTTTTCGGCTGATCCCAGTTCATCACAGCTTCGACTTTAGAGGGATCTACCAAAATTCCATCCTTGTCGATCACATGTCTAAGAAATTGCACACTTTCAATCCAGAATTCACATTTTGAAAATTTGGCGTACAACTTCTCTCTTCTCAACGCCTCTAAGGTTAACTTCAGATGTTTTACATGTTCTTCCTTGGTCTTCGAGTATACCAAAATGTCGTCGATAAAGACCACCACGAATTTGTCCAAAAACAGCTTGAACACTCCATTCATTTAGCCCATGAATGTTGCAGGAGCATTCGTTAGACCAAATGACATCACCAGAAATTCGTAGTGACCATATCGAGTCCTAAATGCTATCTTCGGGACATCCTCTGGTGTCATGTTTATTCCATTACATTGCATAAACATGACAAAGAAGGGCATCTGTAGACACTCGAAATTTCACTTTCTTTATACTAACCTTGCAGAAGGACAAAAACGTGATTTTACTTCAGAGACAACTCCGATATAGGAGAAAAGCATCCGATCACCCCGGAGATAACTCTGTGAATGATTCAAAGGGCCAATGACGTCCGTACAAGATGTGAACTAAATAAGAATCGCAAAGCTAAGAAAGTGTTCACCAGAAGTCATCTAAGCAAACCTCGAACTACGTGACATCAAAGAAAAGCCAGATAACTATAGTCTGGAACTGGAAGATACCTCTCAGCTACTAGCATCATCTTCTCGGGCCCCAATTCAGTCAGACTCAACCTTATTTCGCAGCCTTCCGCAAAGACTTTCTGAGAGTTTGGCCAGTGAAGCTCAACTTTCTCCAAATCGAGATCGAAAAAACGAGCTTCGATACGACAGGACCCATGGGACCTAGCTGCAGGTATACTTGCGGCTAGCTGCATATATGTATACGGCTGGCTCTGATGGTTTAAGTCAGCAATATCAACTCATTTAGAAAAGAAAAAGAGTTTTAGAGAGAGAAACAATTTTTAGATAGAGAAACCCTCGAGTTTGATCATTCTACACACATTTTGAGTTGTTTAATCTTGTTTAACACATACTTTGAGTATCGAGAGTGTTCTTAGTTGATCCCGGGTGATAAAACACTTGTTCACGCGTCCCCAAGGTGAAAAACGCTAATTTTAGCCACTTTCTTTGGAACTAGTGTTTAATATACTAGATTTATGTGATATATTGTGTAAACATTGTTAGACTTGTTGTTTTATAGGTATATTGTTGTGTAGGTGGTATATCTATAGATCCCATCGGTTATTTTTTGCATATTTAGTTGTAAATTAAGTTCGGAGGCTAGATATACCTAGATCTAAGTCGGATCTAGCCTTTTGAGTGGTTATTAAGCATGAAGCTTTAACCCGTATGCTAGATTGGCTTAGATCCATTGTAGATCTACGTATTTACTACTTTTAATTGGTCTCGATTATCTTGTATAGCCCTAGATCTATATCTAGAGGCGGAAGTGGTTCGAAATGGCTTGAAAGGGTGATTTCAACCGATGAAATCATCTAATATCAAAGTCTAGAATATTGTATATATATATATTTGAGCATAATAATGTAAGCCTAGGAATCCCGGTGTCGATATCCCATGATGGGATCCCAACTTGATTCCCACGATGGACCGGTTTTGTGATGTAATGTTTAAATAATGCAAAAATCATTGTATATGTAATGTTTGGATCTGGAAGACAAACTCGAGGGGTTAGTCCCGAGAAGTCGTATTCAACATCTCGTGATAATGAAAGCTTTGATTGTGGGTGCTTGAATTCATCGAGATGGCTTACATGCCCGATGATGATCCGACCCTTTTTGGCGCTTTTAGCATGCATTTTCACCAAAACAATTTCCAAATCAAAATAGCAAAGAGCTTTCATAATAACAATAAAGAGGTTTGGGGATAGACATCAGATCATAAATGGAAGTATCAAAAGACCTCGATTCCTATTTAACGAAGGATTTGAAAACATTATTTTCAAAACATCATTGATATATATTGTGTTCTAAAAAATGAACTTTTATATAAATCAAATCCTTTGTGCATATGGTTAAAGAGGTACAACACTACTTTCGTAATAATTACATAGACTTAAGAATTAATAATGGAAGTATCAAAAGTTCTTGATTACTATTCGGGCGAAGGATTTGAAAACCTTGTGTTTTTCCCAAAATATCATATGAAATGTATATTTTGTCTAAAAATGAACTTTTGCTAAATCAAACCCTTCGTGCATAGGTGCAAAAGAGGAACGACACTACTTCCAAATAACTCATAATGAGGCTTAGAATAAACTTTCAAACACACTCTCACACACACACACAAACACTTTTATGCATAGGAAATAAATAAGATGTGGTATCGTATTTTCACGGGAGTCGGGGGTGCCTAACACCTTTCCCCAACTTAACCTAACCCCCGAATTCGACGAATCTCTAGTTTCAGACCAATCTTATGGAGTCACATATTGGACCATATTACGAAAATCTTCAAAACTCGGATGAGTTGGTACATCCATTTAAACCATACCAACTGGCGGCTCTGTCTCATTCGATCTAATCATCAAAATTAAATAATAAAATCAATCTTTTCAAAGTCGTCGACACTTATGTCGGTATCACTTTACTAAAACCTCACCCTTAATAGAATCCATAGACATAGCAAATCATGGAAGGGTAGAACAAACAACACAAACTTAAGAAAGACGGACACACAACACCAAAATATTTTTTCCCAGCGTCGACATCTGTTGAAAATGTGCTCTATCTGTTGGGTCTGTACGAAACATAAGCATGAAATCAAATTACATAAACGCAGCGGAAGGGATGAAAAATCAGATTCTAAAAATTTCTTACAAACCCTTAGCCATGATCTTTCTTGTGCATCAATTATCAGTCAATACATAGAAGGAAAGGATGGAATTATACCTTTGAAGATCCAAGCTTTCTCAGGTACAAGTTCTACTCCTTTGATTCCTTTGATTCCTCTGTAATGGCTCCTTCCCTTGATCAATGTCAGCCACCCAAATGTTTGGCCTCTAACGGTGATCCACCAAGGAAGATGAAGAACTCAAGAAGATGGGTTATTGGCTTAACCCTTGTTTCTATCTCTATAGAATATGTGTACTCCCAACTCTTGGAAAAATTCACATCCCTTATTTCTGATATAAGACTCTCTTATATAGATATTAGGTTAACCCTCCTAATCCAATTAGAATAGGGTTTTATTTAATTAATTAATTAAACACTTTTAATTAATTTATATCCTAATCTTATTAGGATTGAGAGAGAGAGTACTGATATTATATTAATTCCTAAACTCCTTTAGAATTAAAATAATAATAATAATAATAATATTAATAAGACTCCTCTTATTAATTTATATTTAATATTTCTAAAATATTAAATAATAAACATTAAGCTATTTAATTTATTCTATCACCATAGATTAAATTAATTATACTTAATGCATTATTACTATCATGCCATTTTCTTCTTAAATAATTCTTCTTCCTTTTATGGTGTGACCCTTTAGGTTCTCCATATTAAATCGGTTGTGAATAAATCAATTAGAACAATTCTAATTTTATTTACATAAATAAATTAAACTAATAATTTATTTAAATAAATAACATTTATTCTACAATAGGGATAAGCCTCCCTAGCGCTCAACGACTTTCCAGATAATATAGATTTCAACATTAATCATAAAAGAACCTATGAGTTAATAGTTACCGTATAATTCAATCCTTCTACCATACAATGTCCCAATTAAATATAAGACATGGATTTACTATCAAGTCTTAATTTATTTAATCATATGTATTTCGATTAGAAAATGCACAACTCCAAATAATGCAAATTAGAAACCTCTTTCTAATTTCATTCTACCTTGGCCAAGGATTCCTAGGTTGTCATTTAACGAATCACATAGGACATATCTCCTCTTTTACTAGAGGTGGTAGATTCTTTATTGACCATACATTATCTCTATATGCAACTCATTATACCCAAGCATACCCTATATATGCCTTAAAAGGCCTTAAGGAATAAATCAAAGTATAATTTGTTACATACAAGATACTATGATGATCTCAAGTCCAAGGATCACTTGTACTACTATCACATTAGAAATTCCTATTGACAAACGAGTAAAACTCCATTAGGTATTTCATAGCGAGTTACGTTCAGTGAACTTATTCTTCAATAAGCACCTACATACTTGCTTTAATGTCTCCACACAAATGACCATGAGATCAGTCATTCTCATCTAATGAGCAAGCAACATATGTACCAGTCTATCCGGATTTACTAATCCCCATTTTAGTAATCCCACAATTGGGAACTATTTTATTTTTTAAGCTTTCTAAGAATTTAGATCTCATTAGCATGATCTCATCATGATTCTAAAAGTATTGCTTAAAACTATGGGTTATTTACATATTATAAAAACAGCACCATGTAGATAATTAAATGCCTTAAATTAATATTTTATTAATAAATAAATAAATTTTTTTACAAAGTATGTGCTTTATCATCATACATGATTGGCATGTATGCACACTACTATCAATCTCCCACTTGCACTAAAGTCAATCGCCATGGTATCTCATACCCATCTTCTCTAAGTGACGATCAAACTGCTGTTGTGTTAGAGCTTTAGTAAATGGATCTGCAATATTTTCTTGAGAGTCAACACGCTCCAAGGTGACGTCTCCTCTTTCAATGATCTCCCTGATCAAGTGAAATCGCCGCAACACGTGTTTGGATTTCTGATGAGACCTGGGGTCCTTAGCCTGTGCAACCGCTCCGGTGTTGTCACAGTATACGGGAACTGCTTCTCCAATGCTAGGAACCACACCAAGTTCAGTTATGAACTTCTTCATCCAAACAGCTTCCTTTGCAGCTTCACTTGCAGCTATATACTCTGCCTCTTTCACTGAATCAGTAACTGTTTGCTGCTTAGAACTCTTCGAACTCACTGCGCCTCCATTCAAGGTAAACACATACCCTAAAATAGATTTACTGTCATCTTGGTCTGTTTGAAAACTTGAGTCCGTGAATCTCTTGAGTTTTAATTCAGATCCACCGTAGACAAGAAAAATATCTTTCGTCCTTCTCAAGTACTTTAGGATATTTTTCACTGCCTTCCAGTGCTCTTTTCTTGGATTCGACTGGTATCTGCTCATTACACTAAGTGCGTGAGCAACATCCGGTCTAGTACGTATCATACCGTACATGATAGATACTATTGCAGAAGCATAAGGGATCTTACTCATACGGTCTCTCTCCTCAGGTGTCTTTGGGGCCTGTTTCTTGGAGAGATTTATTCCATGGCTCATCGGTATGAGACTTCTTTTGGAATCTTCCATGCTAAACCTCTTTAGCATCGTATCAATGTACGCTTCTTGGGATAAGTCGAGTATCCTTTTAGATCTATCTCTATAGATCTTTATCCCCAAAATATAGGATGCTTCACCTAAGTCCTTCATGGAGAAGTTTTTAGATAACCAGATTTTAATTGATTGTAACATAGGAATGTCATTCCCTATCAGTAATATATCATCAACATATAATACAATGAATGATACTGCGCTCCCACTAACCTTCTTGTATACACATGGTTCATCCTCGTTTTTGATAAAATCAAACTCTTTGATTGTCTCATTAAAACGAATGTTCCATCTACGAGAAGCTTGCTTTAACCCATAAATGGATCGTTGTAGCTTACAGACTTGATTTGTTCCAACTTTTGAAATAAATCCCTCTGGCTGTGTCATATACACATCCTCCTTCAGTTTCCCATTGAGGAAGGCCATTTTCACGTCCATCTGCCAGATCTCATAGTCGTTGTAAGCTGCAATCGCAAGCAAAATCTGAATGGACTTGAGCATAGCTACTGGTGAGAAGGTTTCATCATAGTCAACTCCTTGTCTTTGTTTGAAACCTTTTGCAACCAGTCGGGCCTTATAGGTCTCTACCTTGCCGTCCGCTCCTGTCTTTCTTTTAAAGACCCATTTACACCCAATAGGCTTAATGTCTTTAGGTGGTGAAACCAAAGTCCATACTTTGTTCTCATACATGGAGTCCATTTCGGATTTTATGGCTTCAAGCCATTTCCTAGAGTCTTTATTACTCATAGGCTATTCGTAATTTAATGGATCATCATCATTCATAATGTGTACCTCATCGTCATCCTCTATAACGAATCCATACCTCTCAGGCATCTTTGGTACTCTTCCAGATTTACGAATAGGGTGTGGTACAGTAGGTTCTTCTATTTGGTCAGGTACCTGACTTTGATCCGTGATAACTTGTGGTTCTTGAACTTCTTCAAGATATATCTTACTCCCACTGACCCCTACATGGATAAACTCTTTCTCCAAGAAGGTAGCATGTTTCGCAACAAACACCTTTTGATCAGTTGGATGATAGAAATAATACCCTACGGTTTCTTTAGGGCATCCCACAAATCTACACTTATCGAATTTAGTCTGTAGCTTATCATTTTCAAATATTTTGACATAAGCTGGACACCCCAAGTCTTAACATGCTTAAGATTTGGTTTCCTCCCTTTCCACATCTCATATGGAGTCTTTGGGGCGGATTTGGTAGGTACCTTGTTAAGTAGGTATGCAGTCGTTTCTAGGGCATAGCCCCAGAAGGAAATTGGAAGGTCGATAAAACTCATCATGGATCGAACCATGTCCAACAGTGTTCGATTTTTCCTTTCAGATACTCCATTTAACTGTGGTGTACCTGGAGGAGTCCATTGTGAGATTATACCATTTTCTTTGAGACAATTGAGAAACTCACCGCTTAAGTATTCTCCACCTCGATCTGATCGAAGTATCTTAATACTCTTGCCCGTTTGTTTCTCTACTTCACTTCTGAACTCTTTAAACTTTTCAAATGATTCTGATTTGTATTTCATTAAATACACATATCCAAATCTTGAGTGATCATCAGTGAAAGTAATAAAATAAGAATACCCACCCCGTGCATTTGTTGTCATCGATCCACAAAAGTCTGTGTGAATCAATGCCAACAACTCTGTAACTCTTTCTCCTTTTCCACTAAAAGGAGATTTAGTCATTTTACCCATGAGACAAGATTCACAAGTTGGATATGATTCATAATCGGATAGCTCGATGAGCCCATCTTTATGCAACTTGGATAATCTTGTTTCATTGATATGACCGAGTCTATAGTGCCACATGTAGGTATAATTAATATCATCTCTTTTCCTTTTCTTAGTTTGTTCAATTTGAAATATATTTTCTTGTAAGTTAAGTATATAAAGTCCATTTCGCAAATTTTCAATACCATATAAAACATCGTCTTTATAAATAGAACAACCATTGTTCTTTATAATAACGTCAAAACCTTCCATATCCAATACAGAAATTGAAATAATGTTTTTAAAAATATTCGGAACATAATAACAGTTATTAAGATAAATGGACTTGCCCGAAGGCATTGCTAAACAATAAGTTCCTACAGCTAATGCCGCAACCTTTGTTCCATTCCCCACTCGTAGGATCACCTCTTCATTGTTCAGCTTTCTACTTTTGACCAGTCCCTGCACAGTGTTACATATGTGAGACCCACAGCAGCTATCCAATACCCAAGTAGAATTATGACTTTCAAAAAAATTAATTTCAATCAGAAACAAACCTTGATTGAAAGTCGAAGCTTCTTCAAGCTTCTTCTCTGCTAGAAACTTCTTGCAGTTCCTCTTCCAATGTCCCGGCTCGTTGCAATGAAAGCACATTCTTTTAGCTGGTTCAAGTTTCTTTTGTTCCTTTTCTTTCCCCTTTCCCTTAGCCTTCTTGGATTTCTTCTTTTCAGAAGACACCTTGGGCCTCTTCCTTTTATTGGAAGAATCCACCATCAAGACATGGTTCTTCTTGGATGAGAAGTGACCTTCTGCAGTTTTCAGCATGTTAAGCAACTCAGGCAAGCTGACATCTAGCTTATTCATGTGAAAATTAACCACAAACTGTGAGAAGGTCTCAGGGAGTGACTGCAAGACCAAGTCTTGACTCAACTCCCCATCCATGACTAACCCAAGCTGTCCAAGGCGTTCAATCAAATTGATTACCTTCAGAACATGAGTCTTGACGGCAGTGCCCTCGGTTATTCGAGATCGGAAGAGCTCCTTAGATATCTCATATCTAGCAGTCCTACTCTGTTCACCATACAACTCCTTGAGGTGAAGCAGCATAGCAGGAGCATCCATTTTTTCGTGCTGACGCTGAAGCTCGTTATTCATGGATGCGAGCACGATGCATTGAGCCACAGATGCATCATCTTGCCACTTATTGAAAGTGGCAATCTCTTCCTCAGAGGCTGTTTCTGAAATAGATTCAGGGATAGTTGAATTTAGGACATAAGAAATCTTTTCAGCAGTGAGAACAATTCTCAGATTTCTTAGCCAGTCCTCATATTTCGGGCCGGTAAGCTTATTTGCATCAAGTATGCTTCGTAGTGAGATTAGTGATTTTGACATTTTTAAAATTCTGCATGTGAAAAGATAACATTTTTAGCAAACATTCATTTTATTAACTTTGCATACCAAAATAAATTTAGGTCTCTATTTTAAATTGGTATCTCCCACTATTTTCATCAAACTATATTACCCTCACTTATATAGTTCGGCAACATCTAATTAAAGATTTGCTAGTGAGATTAAGGATCCCATTTTAAATGTATATAACATTGTGGATAGCACAACAAGCGATATACAAATAAATAGGTAGACAACTCTTGTCAATTACATCACCATGTAACTCATTTTATTTTGCCTCTTAAATCATAATGGTCATGTGTGTGCACATCCGAACTAAAATGATTTAAGTTAAGTCCAGCCTAGCACTTCCATAAATTCAAAAAAGAAAAATTTCCGTCCTTGTGGATAGCACAACAAGACTAGATCGTTCAATTTTCTTGATAAGCATCAAATGTGATTAATTAACATCTTAAATATTCAATACTCGCCTTGAGGATAGCACAACAAACTCATATTAAATATTTAATACTCTATTAATTAACCATGTTAGAAGGCGACGTTCGATATTCCAAATATCATTTGAACGCTTCAGATTTAATATTATTTCTTTGAGGGTTTGTTATTATTTGTCTCATCTTGTTAAGCTCGCATGCACATATATATATAAAATACGCGTCATTTTATTAAACATGCGAAGCATGTTTGCATAAAATATAATATATATAATATTTAGCATGCAATATAGAATATTATATTCTACCCGGATTGATTATGGACTTTTATTCTAGTTTGGTTCACTAGAGCCACCAAGTGAACCAAAAGGTCAAAACTAGGAGTGCAAGAATTTAAATTTAAATATAACTATTACATTTAAACCCGGGCTTCATACAAATGGGTCTTCACGCATTCCTTACTCCTTGGTCTCCAATTTCTTCAAGATAATTCTAACTATTTCTATTACATAAACTATAATTAAATAGAAACCTTGATCAGCAGTCAAGGGAAAGTACATAGGAACGAGATAGAATTTACACCGAGAATAAATAAAACCATAAAAGGCGAGGTACGCAGACCCCATTTATTAAAACCCATACATTCAAGCATTCATCCAAAATAAAATCCAATCACATTAGTCATAGTCCATAATCAATCCCTTTTATTATCATACATATCATCATACGTATCAATAAAATATCTATTCATCTCATGAAAATAAAATCATTCTATATATGTATTAATATCAGTTAATGGGCAAAAATTTGCTAAACTTTGTTTTTGGAAAAATAAACTCCTTTATTTCATTCAAAAACAATTCCAAATTAAACTCTTTAATTTTAGCAATTCTGAATCTCATTTCATATAAAATAAACATATTTATTTTAAACCTTTATTAATTAAATAAACCATTCATTTAATTAAATAAAAAAAATTCAGTTCATGTCCAGTGGCGCAGCTGCGCCAGGAATATAAAGGGAGCCGGCGCAGCTGCGCAGCATGAAAACCAGAAGCAGACACCGGCGTAGCTGTGCAGCAAGAAAGCTTTGCACCGGCGCAGTTTCACAGAATCAGAAAAAAAAAATTGTTGCCCAAGAACTCGATCCAATCGCATATCATACATATATGGAATCACATAAACTGATAATTAGCACAAGATTGGCTCTGATACCACTGTTGGGTTTGTACGAAACATAAGCATGCAATCAAATTACATAAACGCAGCGGAGGGGATGAAAAATCAGATTTTAAAAATTTCTTACAAACCCTTAGCCATGATCTTTCTTGTGCATCAATTATCAGTCAATACATAGAAGGAGAGGATGGAATTATACCTTTGAAGATCCAAGCTTCCTCAGGTACAAGTTCTACTCCTTTGATTCCTTTGATTCCTCTGTAATGGCTCCTTCCTTTGATCAATGTCAGCTACCCAAATGTTTGGCCTCTAACGGTGATCCACCAAGGAAGATGAAGAACTCAGGAAGATGGGTTATTGGCTTAACCCTTGTTTCTATCTCTATAGAATATGTGTACTCCTAACTCTTGGAAAAAATCACGTCCCTTATTTCTGATATAAGACTCTCTTATATAGATATTAGGTTAACCCTCCTAATCCAATTAGAATAGGGTTTTATTTAATTAATTAATTAAACATTTTTAATTAATTTATATCCTAATCTTATTAGGATTGAGAGAGAGAGTACTGATATTATATTAATTCCTAAACTCCTTTAGAATTAAAATAATAATAATAATATTAATATTAATAAGACTCCTCTTATTAATTTATATTTAATATTTCTAAAATATTAAATAATAAATATTAAGCTATTTAATTTATTCTATCACCATAGATTAAATTAATTATACTTAATGCATTATTACTATCATGCCATTTTCTTCTTAAATAATTCTTCTTCCTTTTATGGTGTGACCCTTTAGGTTCTCCATATTAAATCGGTTGTGAATAAATCAATTAGAACAATTCTAATCTTATTTAAATAAATAAATTAAACTAATAATCTATTTAAATAAATAACATTTATTCTACAATAGGGATAAGCCTCCCTAGCGCTCAACGACTTTCCAGATAATATAGATTTCAACATTAATCATAAAAGAACATGTGAGTTAATAGTTACCGTACAATTCAATCCTTCCACCATACAATGTCCCAATTAAATATAAGACATGAATTTACTATCAAGTCTTAATTTATTTAATCATATGTATTTCGATTAGAAAATGCACAACTCCAAATAATGCAAATTAAAAACCTCTTTCTAATTTCATTCTACCTTGGTCAAGGATTCCTAGGTTGTCATTTAACGAATCACAGAGGACATATCTCCTCTTTTACTAGAGGTGGTAGATTCTTTATTGACCATACATTATCTCCATATACAACTCTATATACCCAAGCATACCCTATATATGCCTTAAAAGACCTTAAGGAATAAGTCAAAGTATAATTTGTTACATACAAGATACTATGATGATCTCAAGTCCAAGGATCACTTGTACTACTATCACATTAGGAATTCCTATTGACAGGCGAGTAAAACTCCATTAGATATTCCATAGCGAATAACGTTCAGTGAACTTATTCTCCAATAAGCACCTACATACTTGCTTTAGTGTCTCCACACAAATGACCATGAGATCAGTCATCCTCATCTAATGAGCAAGCAACATATGTACCAATCTATCCGGATTTACTAATCCTCATTTTTGTAATCCCACAATTGGGAACTATTTTAGTTTTTAAGCTTTCTAAGAATTTAGATCTCATTAGCATGATCTCATTATGATTCTAAAAACATTGCTTAAAACTATGGGTTATTTACATATTATAAAAATAGCACCATGCAGATAATTAAATGCCTTAAATTAATATTTTATTAATAAATAAATAAATTTGTTTATAAAGTATGTGCTTTATCATCATACATGATTGGCTTGAATGCACACTACTATCACTATCAAGTGACAAAATTTTTCCTATGTCAACTGCCTTAGGCAGATGCGATTCTTCCAGCACTTATATTAAGATTTTACGATGATCTTCCGAAGATAAAACCAAATACAGAATGGATATCTTTCGGGGTGCCTCTTTTAATCTTTGCACCACCTTGGCTTCATTATGCCCCATTTTGCTGAGCAAGTCCTCAATCTTTTCCTCGAGCACTCTACCCTTGGTTTTGATGACCGACTTTATCACTCGCTGAGGTAGATACATCGAGTTTTCTTTTGATATAGAAGAAATGTGATTTGATGTTGATCCCTCATTCTACCCATAATTCCATGGGACTCTTTTCAAGCCGGTCAAGGGATACTACGGTCTGAATGGCAACATCTGTGATAACCCGAGAAGCTATAAGATTTTAAATGATTAAAATAAAGATTAAAGAATAAAACCTAGATGAGAATTTGAGGATTTATTTAAAATTGTTAAATAAAACCTACATGGTTTATTATTCGAATGAGAATAGAGAAAATATGGGTTATAAAATTCCAAACCCTAGAAATGAATGTTAAGGTCAAGGTATTACAATACCTAGAAAATTGATGTGAATTGAATAGTATAAGAAATGTTATATTGATACATGTGGATATGTTATTAAGGAAATAGAATTTCACAGGAAGAGATACTATGAGGTTAAACGAAGATGAGTATATGTAACGACCCCAAAATTCATACAATAATATTCTCCTTCTCGATCGTTAATAATACAACTTTAATCTCTCATTACATCATTATTCGATATTAAAAATCACTAAAAATGCGGAATATTTAAAACTTTTATAAACTTTCTTTCTATATTGCCCTGAATCGCAACCTTTACATTACATCTCTTTGATTCAAATCTATATCATGAATCATTACAACAAAATGACTATACAAAGTCTTACATAATAAAACAATATCCATCTATATTGGATAACTCTACTTATAACTCAGCGGCATATTTCATTCAAAACATTAACTACAATTTGAAATTGAACATAACTAATATTCTTGAACATTGATCTCTATAAATCACTTAACAGGTATCATTAGCTTGCGTCCTTAACCTGCAAAAATGGTTATTTGCAAGAGTGAGCTCGACAACTCAGCAAGTTCTAACAGTTTTCATACATCACGTATCACATAATAAACATGCTCAACATAAATCTCATAATAATTAAAGTAACATGGCATACATGCTTTAATTCATATAACAAATATAAAGATTGAGTTCCATACTCAATCAACATTATTTAACCAAACAGTGTAGTCATAAATTGACTTTGACATTTCATAATTACAACATGTATAACATATCATGCTCGCTTGCAATTTATATATCATATCATGCAATTTAAAACAGTTCATCAAATTCACGTAGACAAGTAGTAACCGAAAGACTTGCCTGGTTCGTGGATTACCAATTACCGAAAAACTGCTTAATATAATCTTCTTCATGATCCTACATAACGTATCACCATATGCATCAATTATTAGTCACTTAGCAACGCTTATCAAACATCTAAGTAAATTCTAATTTACACTTTCTAATTTACACTTCGTAACTCTCTTCCATTCACTCGTTTGACACTCGCTGTCAAATCATATGTATAATTATTACATATCTAATCTTCATTGTTAGTTAACCAATTAAGATTAACTCATTCTTCATTAACTAATAAGTTAATAATTAATCACCACGTAATTTAATCACCTCACATAATCATATTACATTTCACATAATTAACCAATTATAATTATATCTTTCGTCAATCAAATTACATTTCAAGTTAAACATAATTATATTTTTACTAACATTTATGTCTTATAACTTATAACAACATCTAATATCGTCGACAGCACTATACTTGTGTATGCGCATGACCGACGCTCTCCGATTGCCTCAGAATACGCATTAGTCCCAAAAATGACCATTTTGACCCTAGATAACGACCTCAAATCAAAAATTCAAAAACCCAAAAGTTGTAGGTCTACTCGTGCGCGTTCCGAATCATCTTGAATCACCTCAATCGGAGTTCGTATGAAAACGTTATGGCCATTTTAGTAACAGAGGTCAAAACAGTTTTGCATTACGACAACTAAACTACCCCGGGCAGCAAGTATACCCGCTGGGGCGGGTCCCCCAAGGCATAAACACCCGCTGGGGCGGGTCCAGGGGCTGGTGGAGGTGCTGGGTCGCGAACTGGTGGAGAAATAAGCTAATTTGGCTTATTCCGTCACACCGAATTCGAATTTTCCCAACATAATAAACATGAAACATGTGACAAACAATTTTTTAAGCTTATTAACATGCTCATAACATAAAATTTTCATATAAACACATAATCACAACCAAGATTTCATGGAATTCGAAGAAAAACATAACTTTAAGCGTTCTTGACGGAAATTGCTACTACGAACTCGTTTTTCAATCAATTCAAGTGATTCCAACTGTAATCACTTCTATTCTTAACATACTAACATAATACTTAATCAATTTTAACAATAACTCATAATCAACATCAATTTTGATAGTTTCAAAAGTTATTTTTCAGAAATTACTTCACCGAGAATCACTATGAACACACTTCCTATTGTTTATCAAAAATTCATGGATTGAATTGCTAGAACAACCATATAACTCATATATAATCATGTTATATCACATATTACACATAATTCATGCTCACATCAAGGATTTAAAAAATTTTCAACATAATTCCATAATCTAACACTATGAACATGAATTTCATGGTGTTCATCATATACTTGTGAATTGAAATTCTTAAACAACTATGAAACTCTCATGTAAATATATATATATATATATATATATATATATATATACATACATATCCCATTCTCATAATAAAATTATGAAGTTTCACAAAGAGACTTCCACATAGAATTCTAAAACCATGAAAACATAGAAGAATATGCTTTGAAAACATGTTTTTACAACAATTGATTTTGAAAACCCTTTCATGGCATACAATTACATATGAAAACATATGAACACCATATATACATATAATTTTATGATTGTAAAAACCTAATTTGATAAAGAAGAAAACACAACACATATGAATTAATTCTAGGGTTAAAATTATAACCTTACTAGTTTTAACTTAAGAGAGAGATGATGAAGATGATGATCCTCTCTTGCCTTCTCAAGCTTTTCTTCCTCTTCTCTCTTCTTCTTCTCTGACAATTCTCTCTAACCCTCTTCTTCTTCTTTCTTTGTTTTGTTTAGACTTAGGCTTTTAGAAAACTAACGTATCTTTTAACTTAGCATATATTATACAATATACAATATACATATACAATATATGTAACTTATATTATTAATATAGCTAATAAATAATATACTAATTGCTATACTAACTACCACTTATGACATAGGTTACAAAATTTGAAAAGCCCAAGGCCATGTTTGGCAAAACCACATTATTTTTAAAAACTAACTTCTTGAGTTTAAGGCATTGTTTGGAAGAAATAAGATTAAACAAGTACAAAGGCCTTGTCTGGTAAAACCCATCATTTTAAAAACAGGTTTTAATAGTTAAGGCCCCGTTTGGCAAAAGGAATTTAAAAACGGTGCTAGGGCCTTGTTTGGGAAAATAGTTTTGAAAACTCTTTTAATAAATCATTTTAACACATACTTTTTAATGTTATCCTTTAACTAATTAAAACTCAACATTAATTTAATTAATTAAAAGTTTAACATCAATTAATCACATAAAGTTATCACATAATTATAATTACTCACTAATTATAATTTCATGTTACTCTCACCACATAACTCATCTAATTTAATTATCTCAATTAAATTAGAACTATAACATAAAATCATTATGTCAATTAAATTAAATACCAAATATTCATTTAATTAACATATAACACTTAATTAAATTACTCCATAATAATCACATAATTATTTATTTAACTTAATAAATAATTCAATTAATATATTTATTTAATTCAATAAATATATAAATTCTCTTCACAACAACACATATTTTATAATATATAACACATACACACATACTCGTACTTAAACATCTTAAAATAAGAATTTTATTTATTAAATTCTTAAAAA
The DNA here is from genome assembly GCA_020205555.1 of Panax stipuleanatus. Taxonomy (NCBI): domain Eukaryota; kingdom Viridiplantae; phylum Streptophyta; class Magnoliopsida; order Apiales; family Araliaceae; genus Panax; species Panax stipuleanatus. The sequence continues at coordinate 114,549,795 of CM035121.1, read as the reverse complement.
TCCGAGATGTCACAGTATATATGTATAGAAATATATATATACTTAGTAAGGTGCTATATATTTTAGCAGGAGGAATAATGGATTAAGCTAAAGATATGAGAATCAAGATAAAACTGTGTTAGTAATTAACATAGTTTGAATGTTGGCCTTAATTGGCAAATAATGTGACAACCCGAAAATTTATAAGATCTTAAATGATTAAAATAAAGGTTAAAATGATAAAACCTAAAATGAAAATACAGAAATAATTTAAATTTTTTAAAGAATAACCTCTGTGGTTTATTATTCGAATGAGAATATAGAATATATGGGTTAAAATATTTTTAAACCCTAGAATTAAATTGTACTTGAAGGAATATTAAGAATAAAGAAATATAACCTAATATATATATTAGGTAGAGTAATTAAATACTCTAAGAGATTTATTTTATACATCTCAAATAATTGATTTTATAACCTAAGTAAAGCAAGTCTAATTGGGTTATGAAATTAAAGATATTTGAGTAAGGATTTAAATTACAAAGGAGGGGAATGGAAAGCCTAACTAAATAATTAGGGTGATATAAAATTAAAAGTATGGGACTAAGATGATTTTATGGTCCAAGTAATTTAAATAAGCCCAACTATTTTATTTAAGCATTGGACTTGTAGATAAAGTGATTTAAGGGCAATTAAATAATTAAGCTAGCCAATATATTACGTATGGGACAAGTATTGTAATGGCCCAATTTAATTTATAGTGAAGGCCCAAGTTCATTTTGTTAGTAAGTATAAAAATTAAAAAGTATAAACTATGTTGTTTTGCAAGTACAAGGAATGAAAATTTCAAGCCCAAAGATATATTTGAGTAGCCCAATTGGTGGCCCAATGGAGTGAGGACCTATTGGACATTAAGTAAGCAATATGTGCGTTAAAAATAAAACAAATTTGAGCCCAAGAAAGCCTTGTGGCCGAAATTTGCACAAGGAGGAGAAAGGGGGATGGATGAAGTGATTGTATTTGCTTTAGTTGGTGAAATAGTTGGTAGGTGTCACTTTTGTAAAGGAGCCAACATCTTTTACCAAATCTACAAGTTAGCTAAGACTTGCAAGCAACATGTCAACGATTAAAGAGAAAGGAAAAGTAAGAGCTTGGTGGATTAGGATAGATATACACTTTGTATCTATTCATCTTTACTAACTAACAAATCAAATATATCATTTACTTTTCATTTCATTTCATTCTTTTCTCTTTCATCTCATAAGCTAGCAAAGCAAGAGGGAGAGAGAGAAAGGCTCATGTTCGGCCAAGAGAGGGAGAGGAAAGAAGTTGAGTTTTGGTATTCCATAGCTTCCTAATCAAGTATTAGGAAGAAGGAGAAGAAGGAACAAACTAAGGCAGAACAAAAAAAAATTCTTATATATGTAGTTTAATTTCTCTTTGTTGGTTTAAGTTTTGATTTTTATAAAGTTATGATTTTGAGGCTTAAAAACCTTAGATCTATATGTTTTATAGTGTTTCAAGTTTATATGTAACCCTTTTATGGGTCAAAAGTGAGATCTAAACTAAGAAATGGAAACTAAGTTTTTCAAAAGTAGAAAACCTAATATTTCTTAACTTTACTTGTGTTTTGTTTGGATTTTGTGATAGATTGTTGAAACAGATCATGGATCATGATATATCCATGAATATATTTGGTATTAGCGTGTGTTATGATGTTTGATGATGGATTATGTTGGTTATTAGGTGGGAATATGAAAGTTTTCTTAGAAATCATCAAGTCTGAAAAATTAGATTTTTGTAAAAACAAAGTATGAAATTCAAACGACCATATCTCCTAGTATATTTTGAATTTTTGAGTGTGGTCAATTTCTGGAGATAGATATATAAGTCTTCTAACTTTTTCAAGTGGAATCACTGAAAAAGGAGTTACAGATTTTCATGTGGACAAAAATTAGGAAAGGACGTCAAAACTAAAAATAGACAAAAAGTAGGATGTCCAGAAATTTCAATGACTGTTTCGGCCACTTAATTTGTGTAATAAATTCTAATCTTTTGGCACATTAAAATAAATGAGATAAAGTAGCTTGTGTCCAAAAATGAGCTCATTCTGACTTAAATTGAGCAAGTTATGACTATTTCAATATTTGCATTTTGCTGACGAAAATTGCTATAATCGGAGTTGTATAACTTCGATGGCCATGAAATTTAAACTGAAAGTCCACGTTAACATGTATAAGATTCCGCCAAGAGTTGAGAATTTCTGGAGGTAAGCGTGATGTAGCTATTTTCTTAAGGAATTAACTAGAAATGGATTTTTGAAAAATATTTAAGGGAGTTGAAAAATTTTAGAAAAATTATTTTTGTGTATGGATTATATGTATATATGATTGGCCAAAGGATAAGAAAATAATAAGATGATTTGATATTTTCGTGAATAGTGTATTTTAGCTTCCTGAAATGAACATTTCGGGTTGCTGAAATGGAAACTGAAAATGTTAGGAAGACAGTTTGGTTTCAGCTTGCTGAAATGGAAACTGAAAAGGTTAGGAAGGGAAGACAGTTTGGTTTCAGTTTCCTGAAATGAAATATTAAGTCTCCTGAATTCATAAATAGTTTACCGAGTTATAATAATAACTTATAAATGAACTAGTAAGTGTTAAGTCTAAGGTAGTGCAATCGTACCCTTTAATGATTGATGTATAGTAGCTGGGCTAAATGACTCCTTCATATGGGGAAGGTATCTATGAATTAGTAACCGATCTAACTCACTGTGAAAATAGTGTAGACGAGATGAAAACTAATTTGTTAGTTGTTTGTGGGAAACCACTCAGTACACTATATTGAATACTATTAAAGACTCGATGTGTGCTAGGTTTAGACTTGTAAATAGGTATGGTGTTAAGGTTATCTAATATTTGACTATTTGGTTAAGTGTTAGATGGTTTACTTTTAAAGTAATAGTATTATGAGATAAGTATGTTATACTAATTGAAAGATCAATCTTATAACTGATAGGTCTTTACAATAAAGCGATTAAATTATATTGCGTAGCAGTAATCGACGGTACAGGCAAGTTTTTCTCTAACTCAACTTTGAGTTATATTTCAAAGCATGTTCGTGAATAATTATTGTTAATTATTTACATCTATACTGATTATTGATTCGCACTTAGTGCATGTTGCATATGTTCATCAGGTATGAAAGGCTTATCACCATCATTACCATTTGGTTCAGTTAAATTTGTCCATGTTCATTGTTGGCTATTCAGCATTATTGATTCATGTTCTTTCATAATTATTTATATTGTTGAAAGTTTGTCAACTTATTATTCTTTTCAATCATGATATATTTTCATTTGAACTTAAACTTGCTGGGCAAACTTGTTGCTCACCCTTGCTATTTCATGATAACCATTTCAGATTAAGACGAAACTTCGGACACAGTCAAAGGCAAAAACAAGTTCCAGGATGGAATTATTATACGATTAAAATGGTAATAGTATTGGATACAAATGACATTGTATGTCGTATAGGATATTGAATGTAGGTAATCAGTTAAGGTTAACAGACCTTGGGAATTATGTTGTAAAAGTTATTATATAAATAATTTATGTTTATATTTTCCGCAATAGTTATAGAAATGATGTATCATGATGTACCAGGTCCGGAGTTCTGGGGACCCGGATTTGGGGACGTCACAGTTGGTATCAGAGCTATAGGTTATAAACCTTAGGTCGGGGTACCTTAGGCTATAACCACAGGGATGAGGATAAGGAATAAACTCAAATAGAGTTTAAGTTTTAAGCGATGAATTTGGGCAAGGTATTAATAAGTCAATAAGATTCAAAGAAGAATCCTGACAAGTAATAAAGATTCAGAATTACATAACTCTGATAATAAAGACGAACAGTAGTAAAGAATAGATAGAGTCTAAAAGACTAAAAGTATAAAGGGAAAGAAGATCATAAAACAAAATTATCATAACATAGGAAAGAATCGTAATATTATACGATTATAATATTAGATTATAACGTGATCTGATGAGGTCATAAGAGGACAGATGATCAATCAAATGATTGAAAACTTTATAGCAGGATTGCTGTATGACAGTGGTACTATAAAATTGTACTATTAAAACTCAAGAAAGAGTTGTGAATTGTAGATACGGAATAAATAAAATTCGTATCGAGTATTAAAGGAGCTAGGATTATGTGGGATTTTAATTGAGGACTCATGTGATTGCTAAGGTGTACAAACCTTTGTATGGGCGAGGGTTTTGTGCTTGGTCTAACGACTACTTAGTGTATCACATTGATAATCATTGAAATGTCGGTGTCGTGCTATTCGCTATATGTATGTTGAGAAGGTGATTCTTTTTTCATGTGTATAACGGATAGGTAGAGAATATAAGATTAGGTGCGAGTTCTTTAAACTCATACGTATGGTAAGTTCGTGACTCATAATCGTATGGTGGAACCCCTCAGTGAATGGACGACTTTGGTCTGACTAGGATAAGTTCCTAAACCCATATGATTGTGGTAAGTTCCTGAACTCATAACGTGTGGTATGTTTGATGAACTATACTGGGATATAGAATAGTGTGAATGGGAAATTGAGGATCATAGGAATAGATAGATTTATTAAGAAATGGATCAGCATAGAAAGTGAAGTTGTTGGTGGAAGCATAGGTATTCCAAATCTTCTAGCTGTGCTAGACTTTAAATTTTTGACATCAAGCTAAATTCGCACTAATGTGCCTTTAAAAATATAAATGAATTGTTATTATCAACAACACATGGTTACAATTGTATAGAAGTGGTCTTCGTACCACTAACACATCGTTACCAGTTGCGACATGATAACATCAAAAATGATTTTCAATGGTTTTGAGCTGTTTAAAGAAGAGTCTACGCTAATTGTTTCAGCTAGACAAAGATTATTTAAAATATCAAAATGTATTTTTATATCATCAATGAATCATGTAACCTGGCGCAAAGATGATAAAAAGGATGGAGTTATCAATGCAGAATTACTTAGTGTTCGATGTGATCTAAAGATCGTCAACCCACTATAGTATGATGTAGTATGACAAAGTCATAGAATGACGGAATCCTCAAACGGACTGTAAATACGGTGCGATATCATGACGTCATAAAATAATTTCAGAATTTTAAAGATAATTTGTTGCCAATTAATTTGGCTAGACATATATTTCGATTAATGTTCAAATTATTGGTACATATCTAAGCTATTTGATTTAGCTAGACAAAGGTTTATGAAAATTCAAGTATATCTTTGAGAATTATCCAGAACCATATTATTTTGATTCGAAATGCAGGCTGAGTATGAACATCCCTAAATTGGGAAATATTTTTGCTCCAAAGGCGGATATGATGAACGCAAATGTCGTTCCAACATGTAGCATCTGATCAATGCAGTGTATAATGGGCTGATCACCCATGCCCGTAAGTATGACGGTTTACAGATGAATTTCTGTTCAAACCTTTTCGAAATTGAAAAATGAAATTTCATGATCTATATGACCCCTCAGCATAATATGAATTTTTTTAACTCTTTAGAGTGATGTTGTAGTAATATGTGATGATGGGTATGAAATAGTATGAACTCATTGTGTACGGGTAGAATCTGATATAATCAGATAAAGGTTAAGTTAAAAACCTAGTTTTGGTGAATAGAAGGAGTAGGGATTAGTAGGCTGTAATTTCGAGGACAAAATTCTTAGAAGAAGGGGTGAATGTGACAACCCAAAATTTTATAATATCTTAAATGATTAAAATAAAGGTTAGAAGGATAAAACCTATAATGAAAATAGAGGAATAATTTAAAATTTTTAATGAATAACCTCTGTGGTTTATTATTCGAATGAGAATATAGAATATATGGGTTATAAAATTTTTAAACCCTAGAATTAAATTGTACTTGAAGGAATATTAAGAATAAAGAAATATAACCTAATATATATATATATATATTAGGTAGAGTAATTAAATACTCTAAACGATTTATTTTATACATCTCAAATAATTAATTTTATAACCTAAGTAAAGCAAGTCTAATTGGGTTATGAAATTAAAGATATTTGAGTAAGGATTTAAATTACAAAGGAGGGGAATGGAAAGCATAACTAAATGATTAGGGTGATATAAAATTAAAAGTATGGGACTAAGATGATTTTATGGCCCAAGTAATTTAAATAAGCCCAACTATTTTATTTAAGCATTGGACTTGTAGATAAAGTGCTTTAAGGGCAATTAAATAATTAAGCTAGCCAATATATTATGTATGGGACAAGTATTATAATGGCCCAATTCAATTTATAGTGAAGGCCCAAGTTCATTTTGTTAGTAAGTATAAAAATTAAAAAGTATAAACTATGTTGTTTTGCAAGAACAAGGAATGAAAATTTCAAGCCCAAAGATATATTTGAGTAGCCCAATTGGTGGCCCAATGGAGTGAGGACCTATTGGACATTAAGTAAGCAATATGTGCGTTAAAAATAAAACAAATTTGAGCCCAAGAAAGCCTTGTGGCCGAAATTTGCACAAGGAGGAGAAAGGGGGATGGATGAAATGATTGTATTTGCTTTAGTTGGTGAAATAATTGGTAGGTGTCACTTTTGTAAAGGAACCAACATCTTTTACGAAGTCCACAAGTTAGCTAAGGCTTGCAAGCAACATGTCAATGATTAAAGAGAGAGGAAGAGTAAGAGCTTGGTAGATTAGGATAGATATACACTTTGTATCTATTAATCTTTACTAACTAACAAATCAAGTATATCATTTACTTTTCATTTCATTTCATTCTTTTCTCTTTCATCTCATAAGCTAGCAAAGCAAGAGGGAGAGAGAGAAAGGCTCATGTTCGGCCAAGAGAGGGAGAGAAAAGAAGTTGGGTTTTGGTATTCCATAGCTTCCTAATTAAGTATTAGGAAGAAGGAGAAGAAGGAACAAACTAAGGTAGAACAAAAAAAAAATATTATTTATGTAGTTTAATTTCTCTTTGTTGGTTTAAGTTTTGATTTTTATAAAGTTATGATTTTGAGGCTTAAAAACCTTAGATCTATATGTTTTATAGTGTTTCAAGTTTATATCTAACCCTTTTATGGGTCAAAAGTTGGATCTAAACTAAGAAATGAAAACTAAGTTTTTCAAAAGTAGAAAACCTAATATTTCTTAACTTTACTTGTGTTTTGTTTGGATTTTGTGATAGATTGTTGAAACAGATCATGGATCATGATAGATCCATGAATATATTTTGTATTAGCTTGTGTTATGATGTTTGATGATGGATTATGTTGGTTATTAGGTGGGAATATGAAAGTTTTCTTAGAAATCATCAAGTCTGAAAAATTAGTTTTTTGTAAAAACAAAGTATGAAATTCAAACGACCATATCTCCTAGTATATTTTGAATTTTTGAGTGTGGTCAATTTTTGGATATATATATATAAGTCTTCTAACTTTTTCAAGTGGAATCACTGAAAAAGGAGTTACAAATTTCCGTGTGGACTAAAATTAGCAAAGTACGACAAAACTAAAAATAGCCAAAAAATAGGCTGTCCGGAAATTTCAATGACTGTTTTGGCTACTTAATTTGTGTAATAAATTCCAATCTTTTGGGACATTAAAATATATGAGATAAAGTAGCTTGTGTCCAAAAATGAACTCATTCTGACTTAAATTGAGCAAGTTATGACCATTTCAATATTTGTATTTTTTGACAAAAATCGCTATAATCGGAGTTGTATAACTCCGATGGCCATGAAATTTAAACTGGAAGTCCACGTTAACATGTATAAGATCCAGCCAAGAGTTGGGAATTTCTGGAGTTAAGCGTGAGGTAGCTATTTTCTTAAGGATTTAACTAGAAATGGATTTTTGAAAAATATTTAAGGGAGTTGAAAATTTTTAGAAAAATTGTTTTTGTGCATGGATTATATGTATATATTATTGGCCAAAGGATAAGAAAATAATAAGATGATTTGATATTTTCATGAATAGTATATTTCAGCTTCCTGAAATGAACATTTCGGGTTGCAGAAATGGAAACTGAAAATGTTAGGAAGACAGTTTGGTTTCAACTCGCTGAAATGGAAACTGAAAAGGTTAGGAAGGGAAGACAGTTTGGTTTCAGTTTCCTAAAATAAAATATTAAGTCTCCTGAATTCATAAATAGTTTACCGAGTTATAATAATAACTTATAAATGAACTGGTAAGTGTTAAGTCTAAGGTAGTACAATCGTACCCTTTAATGGTTGATGTATAGTAACTGGGCTAAACGACTCCTTCATATGGGGAAGGAATCTACGAATTAGGAACCGATCTAACTCACTGTGAAAATAGTGTATACGAGACGAAAACTAATGTATTAGTTGTTTGAGAGAAACCACTCAGTACACTATATTGAATACTATTAAAGACTCGATGTGTGCTAGGTTTAGACTTGTAAATAGGTATGGTGTTAAGGTTATCTAATATTTGACTATTTGGTTATGTGTTAGATGGTTTAATTTTAAAGTAATAGTATTATGAGATAAGTATGTTATACTAATTGAAAGATCAATCTTATAACTGATAGGTCTTTACAATAAAGCGATTAAATTATATTGCGGAATAGTAATCGATGGTACATGCAAGTTTTTCTCTAACTCAACTTTGAGTTATATTTCAAAGCATGTTCGTGAATAATTATTTTTAATTATTCACATTTATACTGATTATTGATTCGCACTTAGTGCATGTTGCATATGTTTATCAGGTATGAAAGGCTGATCACCTTCATTACCATTTGGTTCAGTTAAATTTGTTCATGTTCATTGTTGGCTATTCAGCATTATTGATTCATGTTCTTTCACAATTATTTATATTGTTGAAAGTTTGTCAACTTATTATTCTTTTCAATCATGATATATCTTCATTTGAACTTAAACTTGCTGGGCAAACTTGTTGCTCACCCTTGCTATATCATGATAACCATTTCAGATTAAGACGAAATTTCGGACACAGTCAAAGGCAAAGACAAGTTCCAGGATGGAATTATTATACGGTTAAAATGGTAGTAATATTGGATACAAATGACATTGTATGTCGTATAGGATATTTTGAATTTAGGTAATCAGTTAAGGTTAACAGACCTTGGGAATTATTTTGTAAAAGTTATTGTATAAATAATTTATGTTTATATCTTCCACAATAGTTATAGAAATACTGTATCGTGATGTACCAGGTCCGGGGTTCTGGGGACCCAGATTTGGGGACGTCACAAATAAGAAGATGAATAAGCATAGAGCTAATAGCTAATATGATTAGCAATAAAAATAGAGTAAGTTAAAACTCAAAATTTGAGTTAGAGATAGAATTTTGAAGTACGGACTGCTCGGTTGTATCCGGAACGTCAAGTTTAGTCAGAAAGGACAATAAACACAAAATGTGTAAGGGTTGACTTTTTGGTCAAAGTCAACAGTTGACTTTTGTGGAGAAAAGTTAAAATTGGAGTTAGAAGTGAAATATGTGATGACTTATGTGAATATTGAAACTGATTGAATAAATATACATTATATAATGTGGATACATTTATTTTGTATATAAAGAGAATGAAGAATAAAGTTATGCGACCTAATGTGTATATATTAGGTATAGTAACTAAATAATCCAAGGGGTTATAATATAGGAGAATTTTAGTATATAAAATTATATAGTAACCCTAAGAGATTTATTTTATATGTCTCAAATAATTAATTTCAAAGCCTAATTATAGCAAGTCTAATTGGGTTAAGTACTTAAATGTACATGAGTAATGATTTGATTTACAAATTGAGTGAATAGAAACCCTAATTAAATGATTACGGTAAAATAGAATTAAAAGTTTTGAACCTAATCTATTTTATTGTCCAATTATTTTATTATTAAGCCCAAAGGTAATGAATATTAGTGGCCCAAACATTTTTATAGAATGCCAAAAAGAAAGTTAATTAAAAGTATTGGACTATGTAAAGTTCATGGCCCAAGAAATTAAATTAGAAGCCCAAGAGATTAAATGAGTAGCCCAATTTTTAGCCCAACTGGAGAGGGACATTTTGGGCATGTGATAAGCTAATTAAAGTATTAAAAATAAAACAAGAAATTGGGGAGGAAAGGGCCAAGGGGCCCGGCCACATAGAGGAGAAATAGAAGGGGGTGAATGTAATGATTATATTGCTTTAGTTGTTCACCAACCCACTTAGTTGTCATCTTATCATTTTGCCAACTTCTTTGTCCAACTTTACAAGCAACAAGGAGATAAGAGAGAGAGAGAAGGAGCAAGCATGTGAGAAATGATTGTAGATATATCAAATATATCTACACACATATTACATACACCAAACTCTTTTCTCTCTTATCTTTTAATTTATTTCATCTCATCTCACTTCCAAGCTTAAGAAAACAAAACAAGGAAGAGAGAGAGAGGGAGAGGAGAGGGATGGTGGGGAAAGAAAGAGAAAAGAAAGGGGATTTGATCTTCAAATTAACCCAGATCAATATTTAGTTTGGAAGAACAATGAAGGCTAGCAAGAAATCAAAGGGATAAACAACTTTTATCAAAGTTATTTTTAATTATTTTCAATCAAAACTTGGATCTAAGATTTTAAAACTCCAAAATCTTATATCTATATGTTTATAAGTGTTATATGTTTAGATCTATCATTTTTGATGATCAAAAGTTAGATCAAAAGCAAGAAAAAGGAAAATATGTTTTAAAAGTTAGAAAACCTTGATTTTCCTAGCTTAAATTATGTTTTGCTTGGATTTGGTGTATGTTTGGTGTAATAGATCATGGATCATGGTAGATCTTTGATCTGAAGGTATATTATTATGTATTATGATGTTTTATAATGTTTAATGTTGGGTTAATCAAGAAATCTAGGAAGATTTCTTAAAGAACACAAAAGTTTTAAAATCAAATTTTTGAGAAAACAGAACATGATATTAAAATGACCATATCTCTCATTGTGTTTTAAATTTTTAAGTGTGGTCAATTTTTGGAGTTAGATATAGAAGTCTTCTAACATTTTCAAGTGGAATCACTGAAAAATTCCATCTAGATTTCCGTGTGGACTGTTTTGATCAAAGGACGCCAAATCTGAAAAACCAAAAAGTAAACAGTCTGGATTTTTGAAGGGCAATTTCGTACACTTATTTTATGAAATAAATTCAGGCCTTTGGGACATGAAAATATAAGGGATAAAGTAGCTTGTGTCCAAAAATAAGCTCATTCCGACTTAAATTGAGAAAGTTATGACTATTTCAATATTTGTATTTTTCTGACAAAAATCACTATAACCGGAGTTATATAACACGAAATTTAAATTGGAGACTCACGATAACATGTGTAAGATCCCACCAAGAGTTGGAAATTTCTGGAGTTAAGCGTGATGTAGCAAATTTCTTAAGGAATTAACTAGAAATGGATTTTTGAAAAATACTAAAGGAAATTGAAAAATTCCTGAAAAATTATTCTTGTGTATGAAATATATATATTTATGTATGGACAAAAGATAAAAAAAATAATAAGATTATTTGGTTAAAAAGGGGAATCCAGCTTGCTGGATTGCAATCTAGTCTATTGGTTGGCCATTGGGTTGCTGGATTGAAAGATAAATGAATCCAGACTTGCTGGATGAGATGTTTGTATAATCCAGGATGCTGGATTAGTCTATTTAGATAATCTAGGTTGCTGGATTGAAGGATTGATGAATTCAGGCTTGCTGGATTTGAGGTTAGTTGAATCCAGACTTGCTGGATTGGATGTCAGTTTGAATCCAGGCTTGCTAGATTGGAGGTCAGTTGTATCCAGTCTGCTGGATTGAGAATTAGTTACTAAATTGAAGTTCAATCTGAATCCAAGTTGCTGGATTAGGTATTCGGCTTACTAATTTATAAATGGACTTATAAAATAAAAGACTAAGTGTTGATTCACAAGTTATATGATACAATAGTGTTAAGTCTAAGGTAGTACAATCGTACTCTTTAATGGTTGATGTATAGTAGCTAGGCTAAATAACTCCTTCATATGGGGAAGGGATCTACGAATTAGTAACCGATCTAACTCACTGTGAAAATAGTGTAGACTAGACGAAAACTAATTTGTTAGTTGTTTGTGGGAAACCACTCAGTATACTATATTGAATATTATTAAAGACTTGATGTGTGCTAGGTTTAGACTTGTGTATATGTATAATGTTAAGGTTATCTAATATTTGACTATGTGTTTAAATGTTAGATAGTTTACTTATAAGGTATGTTATGCTAATTGAAAGATCAATCTTATAACTGATAGGTCTTTATAATAAAGCGATTAAATTATATTGCGTAGCAGTAATCGACGGTACAGGCAAGTTTTCTCTAACTCAACTTTGAGTTATATTTCAAAGCATGTTCGTGAATAATTATTGTTAATTATTCACATCTATATTGATTATTGATTCGCACTTAGTGCATGTTGCATATGTTCATCAGGTATGAAAGGCTGATCACCTTCATTACCATAAGGTTCAGTTGAATTTATTTATGTTCATTGTTTGCTATTCAGCATTATTGATTCATGTTCTTTAACAATTCTTATATTGTTGAAAGTTTGTCAGCTTATTATTCTTTTCAATCATGATATATCTTCATTTGAACTTAAACTTGCTGGGCAAACTTGTTGCTCACCCTTTCTATATCATGATAAACATTTCAGGTTAAAGAAGGAACTTTGGACACAGTCAAAGGCAAAGACAAGTTCTAGGATGAAATTATTATACGGTTAAAATGGTAATAGTATAGGATACAAATGACATTGTATGTCGTGTAGGATATTGAATGCAGGTTTTAAGATAAGGTTGCAGACTTTGGGAATTATGTTGTAAAAGTTATTGTATAAATAATTTATGTTTATATCTTCCGCAATAGTTATATAAATGATGTATCGTAATGTACCAGGTCCGAGGTTCTGGGAACTCGAATTTGGGGGCGCTACAGTTGGTATCAGAGATGTAGGTTATAAACCTTAGGTAGGATTACCTTAGGCTATAACTGCAGAGATAAGGATGATGAATAAACTCAAATAAAGTTTAAGTGATAAGAGATGAATTTAGGAAATTCATCATTAAAGATATGAAGAAGATAAATAAGATTTAAAGAAGAATCTTGAAGAGTTATAAAGATAAGAATCCGGAGTTACCTGACTCCAATAATAAAGATGAGAAGTGATAAGATGAAAAGTCTAAAATCATAATATGGTATGATTAAAGGGAAAGAAGATCGTAAAATAAAACGATCAGAAGACAGAAAAGAATCGTAATTTAACACGATTATAAGAAAAGATCACAATGTGATCTGATGAGGTCATAGGAGGACAGATATTCAATCTATTGATTGAAGACTTTATAGAAAAATTGCTATACAAATATGGTACTATAAAATAGTAAGAGTTAAACTCAAAAAGAGTTGAAAATGATGATATACGGATTAAATTAAATTCGTATCGAGTAAAGAGGTAGCTAGGATTATGTGGGATTTTAATTGAGGACTCATGTGATAGCTAAGTTGTACAAACCTTTGTATGGGCGGGGGTTTTGTGCTTGGTCTAATGACTACTTAATTTATCACATTGATAATCATTGAAATGTTGTGTCGCGCTATTCGCTATATGTATGTTAAGAAGGTGATTCTTTTCTCATGTGTATGACGGATAGGTAGAGAATATAAGATTAGGTGCAAGTTCTTTACACTCATACGTATGGTAAGTTCGTGACTCATAATCGTATGGTGGAACCCCTCAGCGAATGGACGACTTTGGTCTGACTAGGATAAGTTCCTAAACCCATATAATTGTGGTAAGTTCCTGAACTCATAACGTGTGGTGTGTTTGATGAACTATTTTGGGGTATAGAAAAGTTATGGATGAATAATTGAGAATTTTTAATAGATAGAATTATTAAGCAATTGATCATTAGAGCAATTGAAGGTGATGATGGAAGCATAGGTATTCCAAATCTTCTAGCTGGCTAGACTTCAAATTTTTGACATCAAGCTAAATTCGCACTGATGTACCTTTCGAAATTAAATGAATTTTTGTTTTCAGCAACACATGGTTACAATTGTATAGAAGTGGGCTTCATACCACTAACTCATCGTTACCTATTGCGGTATGATAACACTAGAAACGATTTTTCAATGGTTTTAAAATGTTTAAAAAATAGTCTACGCTAATTGTTTCGGCTAGATAAAAATAATTTGAGATATCAAATGTATTTTATATATCATCGATGCATCATGGAACCTGGTGCAGAAATGATAAAAAAATGGAGTTATTAATGCAGAATTCCCTAGTGTTAGATGTGATCTAAGGATCGTCAGCCCACTATGGTACGATGTAGTATGACAAAGTCATAAAATGACGAAATCCTCAAACGGACTGTAAATACAGTGCGATATCATGACGTCATAAAATGATTTTTCAAAATTTTAAAATAAAGTTAAGTTCCAATTAAATTTGGTTAGACACATGTTTCGATTGATATTCGAATTATTTGTATATGTCTAAGCTAATTGATTCAGCTAGACAAATGTTTATAAAAATTCAAGTATCTCTTTGAGAAATTATCCCGAACCAAATTATTTTGGTGCGAATTCTTATGCTAAGTCTGAGGTAAACAACCCCGAATATGTGGGATATGTCGATTTGATAAAATAATCCAATCTAGTAGCGCAAATAGTCGCTAAACAAGATTGATACGTTATACATGACGTAAGCGTACGATAGGCTAATTATCTAAAGTATTAGCATCGGTAGTTTACCTTCTTTGTGATTGTAAACATACCTAGTAATTTATCATTTTTCGGTGTGAATACCGTTAAAACTATGTGTTCATGGTCTATATGACCCCTCAGCATAATTTGAAAAGTTTTAACTCCTTAGAGAGAAGTCATGAAAGAATGTGATGATAAAAAAGCTCTTCATAGAAGGAAGCAAGATGTACTCATTAAATTGAGCATGAAATTAGGTAAAGGTTAACTTGAAAACCTAGTTTTGTTGAATAAAAGGAGTAGAGATTAGTAGACTATAATTTCGAGGACGAAATTCTTAGAAGAAGAGGTGAATGTGCCAACCCGAGAATCTATAAGATTTTAAATGATTAAAATAAAGGTTAAAAAATAAAACCTAGATGAGAATTTGAGAATTTATTTAAAATTTTTAAATAAAACCTATATGGTTATTATTCGAGTGAGAATAGAGAAAATATGGGTTACAAAATTTCAAACCCTAGAAATGAATGTTAAGGTCAAGGTATTACAATACCTAGAAAATTGATGTGAATTGAATAGTATAAGGAATGTTATATTGATACATGTGGATATGTTATTAAGGAAATAGAATTTCACAGGAAGAGATACTATGAGGTTAAACGAAGATGAGTATATGTATAGAAATATATATATATACTTAGTAAGGTGCTATATATTTTAGTAAGAGGAATAATGGATTAAGCTAAAGATATGAGCATCAAGATAAAATTGTGTTACTTATTAGCATAGCTTGAATGTTGGTCTTAACTAGCAAATAAGAAGATGAATAAGCATAGAGCTAATAGCTAATATGATTTGCAATAAAAATAGAGTAAGTTAAAACTCAAAATTTGAGTTAGAGATAGAATTTTGAAGTACGGACTGCTCGGTTGCATCCGGAACGCCAAGTTTAGTCAAAAAGGACAATAAACACAAAATGTGTAAGGGTTGACTTTTTGGTCAAAGTCAACAGTTGACTTTTGTGGAGAAAAGTCAAAATTGGAGCTAGAAGTGAAATATGTGATGACTTATGTGAATAATGAAACTGATTGAATAAATATACATTATATAAGGTGGATACATTTATTTTGTATATAAAGAGAATGAAGAATAAAGTTATGTAACCTAATGTATATATATTAGGTATAGTAACTAAACAATCCAAGGGGTTATAATATAGGAGAATTTTAGTATATAAAATTATATACTAACACTAAGAGATTTATTTTATGTCTCAAATAATTAATTTCAAAGCCTAATTATAGCAAGTCTAATTGGGTTAAGTACTTAAATGTACATGAGTAAGGATTTGATTTACAAATTGAGTGAATAGAAACCCCAATTAAATGATTAGGGTAGAATAGAATTAAAAGTATTGAACCTAATCTATTTAATGGCCCAATTATTTTATTATTAAGCCCAAAGGTAATGAATATTAGTGGCCCAAACATTTTTATAGGAAGCCCAAAAGAAAGTTAATTAAAAGTATTGGACTATGTAAATTTCATAGCCCAAGAAATTAAATTAGAAGCCCAAGGGATTAAATGAGTAGTCCAACTTTTAGCCCAATTGGAGAGGGACATTTTGGGCATGTGATAAGCTAATTAAAGCATTAAAAATAAAACAAGAAATTGGGGAGTAAAGGGCCAAGGGGCCCGGCCACATAGATGAGAAATAAAATGGGGTGAATGTAATGATTATATTGCTTTAGTTGTTCACCGACCCACTTAGTTGTCATCTTATCATTTTGCCAACTTCTTTGTCCAACTTTACAAGCAACAAGGAGATAAGAGAGAGAGAGAGAAGGAGCAAGCATGTGGGAAATGATTGTAAATATATCAAATATATCTACACACATATTACATACACCAAACTCTTTTCTCTCTCATCTTTTAATTTATTTCATCTCATCTCACTTCCAACCTTAAGAAAACAAAACAAGAAAGAGAGAGAGAGAGAGGGGAGAGGGACGGTGGGGAGAGGAAGAGAAAAGAAAGGGGATTTGATCTTCAAATTAACCAAGATCAACATTTAGTTTGGAAGAACAATGAAGGCTAGCAAGAAATCAAAGGTATAAACAACTGTTATCAAAGTTATTTTCAATTATTTTCAATCAAAACTTGGATCTAAGATTTTAAAACTCCAAAACCTTAGATCTATATGTTTATAATTGCTATATGTTTTGATCTATCACTTTTGATGATCAAAAGCAAGAAAAAGAAAAATATGTTTTAAAAGTTAGAAAACTTTGATTTTCCTAGCTTAAATTATGTTTTTCTTAGATTTGGTGTAATAGATCATGGATCATGGTAGATCCTTGATCTGAAGGTATATTAGTATGTATTATGATGATTTATAATGTTTAATATTGGGTTAATCAAGAGATCTAGGAAGATTTCTTAGAAAACACAAAAGTTTTAAAATTAGATTTTTGAGAAAATAGAACATGATATTAAAATGACCATATCTCTCATTGTGTTTCAAATTTTTAAGTGTGGTCAATTTCTAAAGTTATATCTAGAAGTATTCTAACCTTTCCAAGTGGAATCACTAAAAAATTCCATGTAGATTTTCGTGTGGACTGTTTTGAACAAAGGACGCCAAATCTTAAAAAACCCAAAAAGTAGGCTGTCCGGATTTTTGAAGGGCAGTTTCATCCACTTATTTTATGCATAAATTCCGGCCTTTTGAAACATGAAAATATATGGGATAAAGTAGCTTGTGTCCAAAAATGAGCTCATTCTGACTTAAATTGAGCAAGTTATGACTATTTCAATATTTACGTTTTTCTGACAAAAATCGCTATAATTGGAGTTGTATAACTCCGATGGCCATGAAATTTAAATTGGAGGCTCACGATAACATGTGTAAGATCCCGCCAAGAGTTGAGAATTTCTGGAGTTAAGCGTGATGTAGCAAATTTCTTAAGAAATTAACTAGAAATGGATTTTTGAAGAATACTAAAGGAAATTGAAAAATTCTTGAAAAATTATTCTTGTGTATGAAATACATGTATTTATGTATGGACAAAAGGTAAAAAATAATAATAAGATTATTTGGTTAAAAAGGGGAATCCAGCTTGCTGGATTGCAATCTAGTTTATTGGTTGGCCATCGGGTTGCTGGATTGAAGGATAAATGAAGATTGAAGGATAAATGAATCCAGACTTGCTGGATGAGATGTTTGTATAATCCAGGATGCTGGATTAGTCTATTTAGATAATCTAGTTTGCTGGATTGAAGGATTGATGAATTCAGGCTTGCTGGATTTGAGGTTAGTTGAATCCAGACTTGCTGGATTGGATGTCAGTTTGAATCCAGGCTTACTGGATTGGAGGTCAGTTGTATCCAGTCTGCTAAATTGAGAATTAGTTATTAAATTAAAGTTCAATCTGAATCCAGGTTGCTGAATTAGGTATTCGGCTTACTAATTTATAAATGGACTTATAAAATGAAAGACTAAGTGTTAATTCTCAAGTTATATGATACAGTAGTGTTAAGTCTAAGCTAGTACAATCGTACTTTTTAATGGTTGATGTATAGTAGCTGGGCTAAATGACTCCTTCATATGGGGAAGGGATCTATGAATTAGTTACCGATCTAACTCACTGTAAAAATAGTGTAAACTAGACAGAAATTAATTTGTTAGTTGTTTGTGGAAAATCACTCAGTATACTATATTGAATATTAATAAAGACTCGATGTGTGCTAGGTTTAGACTTGTGCATATATATAGTGTTAAGGTTATGTAATATTTGACTATGTGTTTAAATGTTAGATAGTTTACTTATAAGGTATGTTATGCTAATTAAAAGATCAATCTTATAACTGATAGGTCTTTATAATAAAGCGATTAAATTATATTGCATAGCAGTAATCGACGGTACAGGCAAGTTTTCTCTAACTCAACTTTGAGTTATATTTTAAAGCATGTTCGTGAATAATTATTGTTAATTATTCACATCTATACTGATTATTGATTTGTACTTAGTGCATGTTGCATATGTTTATTATGTATGAAAGGCTGATCACCTTTATTACCATAAGGTTCAGTTGAATTATTCATGTTCATTGTTAGCTATTCAGCATTATTGATTCATGTTCTTCAACAATTCTTATATTGTTGAAAGTTTGTCAGCTTATTATTCTTTTCAATCATGATATATCTTCATCTGAACTTAAACTTGCTGGGCAAACTTGTTGCTCACCCTTGGTATATTATGATAAACATTTCAGATTAAAGAAGAAACTTTGGACATAGTCAAAGGCAAAGACAAGTTCCAGGATGGAATTATTATACGGTTAAAATGGTAATAGTATAGGATACAAATGACATTGTATGTCGTGTAGGATATTAAATGCAGGTATTAAGTTAGGGTTGCAGACCTTGGGTATTATGTTGTAAAAGTTATTGTATAAATAATTTATGTTTATATCTTCCGCAATAGTTATAGATATGATGTATCGTAATGTACCAAGTCCGAGGTTCTGGGGACTCAAATTTGGGGGCGCTACAACATCAGTGGTTCTGGTGCAGCCACTTTCAAAGGATTCATTTCTCCCTTATCCCCTTTCCCTTGAATTGTTAGAGGTATGACAGTTGTGTCCTTCTTAGAGGAAATGACTGCTACAACTACCTTTAGACTCCATGCTAGAGGAGGAAATATCGCCTCTTCTCCAGGAAAGCCATTGTCTGGACTTATTTTTAGCAGTCCGTCGCTTTCAATCAGGTTCTGCATTAGGTGTCAAAGTCCTTAACATTTTTTTGTATCGTGACCAGGAGTGTTGGAATGATAGTGACATATTTTGAAAGGATTAAACTTCCTTGATCGAGGGTCCACTAGGGGCAATAGATGTGTGACTTTTTCCTCATTGATCAACAATTGGAGAATTTCTTCTATAGGATGATCTAAAAGTGTGAAGTTTCTCTTGAAAGCAAACTCTCTATGAGCTCAGACTCTTTCTTCCCTGACAACTTTGTCTGCCCAAGTTTCGTGTTCATGGAATCTATAGTGATCCTTCCTTGCAATTGGAAGAATTGTGGGCGTGGGAGGATTTGTTCTCCTTTGATTGATTTGAGTTATCAACTGTCAAGTTATTTGGTGTTATATACCGTCAGTTCTGCCAGTTAACCAATCTGTTCCTTGATAGACTTCATTTCTCGTTCTATCAGAAAGTGGTATTCTGAATATTCCCATTTGTCAGAGTTATCTTTGCTTTTTTGGGAAGGATCACCTTTGTATTTGAGGAATTTAGAACTTTCTCCATTCCCCATACTGATCATGTTGACTCCCTCCTCATTGTGTTGAGGCAAAGGGTTATCTAGAACGTGTGGCTACTCTGGTTTTGTGACCACAATCTCACCACTGTCTATCAGGTCTTAGATCTTGTGCTTTAGAGACCAACATTCTTGGGTATCATGGCCTAGAGCTCCAGATTGATAAGCACATTTCTTGCTTAGGTTAAAATTCTTCCCACTTGGATTGGCTGGTGGAAGGAGCTGAGCAATTTTCTTCTGTGTTGTCAAAAGCTTGAGTATATTCTCAAGTGAGTCCCCTAAGGGTGTAAATGTTCTCCGATGTTTAGCCTCTTTAGCTCTTTGGAACTTAGGATTTGAAGGTTGCACAGATATCTGGAAAGGTGAATAATTTTTCCTTTGAATGGGCAGGTTTTGGTTGCCTTTCTGAGTTTGACCTTGGAGTACCGAGGATACATCCTCTTCTTTCCTTTTATAAACTCTCCGAGTATTATTCCCATAATATCCAGCCTGAATGTTTTCAGCCACGGCTTTTAAAGCAGTAAGGTCTTTTCTATTTCCAAACTTCAGCCCCATCTCAACCATTTCTCCATGTTTGATTATCTTTGAGAATTATTTTCCTATGCCTGCTAGGACCCTTTAATATAATGGAGCTTCTTGTATATCGATGTCTGTCATTACCATCTCAGTTTCTATTATTGATGGGATGACTTGAGCAGCCAGACATCTCCATCTTTGGGCATATTCACGAAAAGATTCAATGTTCTGCTTTTTAACCTTGGTAATTTGATACCTGTCCAGAGCCATTTGTGACTAGAAGCTGTATTGATTTAGGAAGGCATAAGCTAGCTCTTCCCAGCTATGAATTTTGGAATTGTCTAGTAGAGCATACCAGGCTTTGGCCTCTACGGTAAGACTTTTCTGAAACAACTGCATTCTCAGCTTTGCGTCCTCTATATAGGATCCAAGTTCTCCAATGAATACTTTCAAATGGGTGTAAGGATCTCCCAATCCGTCATATTTTTCAAAATTTGGGATCTAGAATTTTTCTGGATAACGAGCCCAGGGAAAAATGCAAAGGTCTGAGTAGTTGACACTTCCGTAGGATCCAGTCCCTTTGATTGACCGAATAGTTTCTTCCATTAGTTGGACTTTCTTTCGGATATCCTCAGTCTCTCGATCCTCTTTGAGATTGATGACTTAAGGGGATTTGTTTGTTTTTTCATTATTTCGAGGTTCAAGTACATAAGTTTCCTTTTACTTGTCAGTACTCTTACCGCCACCTTGTTCGGAGGACTCTGTGTGGGTGGGTATCTGTTAACCCTGAGTACTTTTGCTCTATTATTTCAAGTAAATAGTTAATTCTGCTATCTGATTCCTTAGTCCCTCGAATTCTTCTCGAGACACGAAGCATGTCCCCTATTGGGTACTATCTTCAATGTTTTTGGGTAGGCTTTTTGCCTTCTTAGATTTGGATCTGGTAGTGGGACCAATCTTGCCTACAATAAAAGTAGGTAGTTTAGTCTTGATAGACCCGAACAATATGCATGATATGCAATGTGTCAGGTTTAGGGTTTTTTTAATATTTTCCTGCAAAATAGAGGCAGTTGTTTTGATGATAGAATATCATGATAGGAATTGATATTTGACAATAAATTTGAAAGAATTTACACTTTACAATATTTAATATCTAGTAGGAATTGATATTTACAACATTTGATATCTGACATAGAATTGAAAGGGAAAGGTACGAAGAGCCTTCCCTTCGCGTTTGGTTTATCAGAGGCTGATCTATCTTAGGTTCACTCTCACGGGCTATTTGGCATGGAGGTTCCCAGATCATCGCAATCTACTAGATGGGAAGCTAATCTGATCTTTCAATTGGAGCGAATCTGAATGGTACCTTTCCTGAGCCTCATTAGGACTTAATCGCCACTGGAGTCCAGTAATCAGTGACCGACAGGTTCGCCTCCTGGTGGAGGAATCACACAATATACATTCATCGCATCTCACCGTATGCAAAATGATTACATTGTGCGAAGCACTAATATAAAGCGTTGTAAAGAGACATTCACACCCATTCAATGTAAAGATGTCATTTCACACACATGCACAAATAAGGTAATTGAAAAGTTTGAAAATGCGGCTTAAGCCCTCTACTGTCACCAGCGGAGTCGCCACCTGTCAACGCCGGGAAAGATCTTAATCCATCTTCCTAGGTGTTTCTTACCCTTTACGTTTTCTATGTTGATTTATCTTGCTTTAAGGGTGAGATTTTAGAAAGAGACCGACATAAAATGTCGACGATCTGAAAAGATTGATTTTATTTTTCCGAATTAGACAGAGCCGCCAGTTGGTATGAGTTAAAATGGTTGTACTAACTCAACCAAGTTTTGAAAAGTTTTGCAATATGGCCTAATATTGGACACTATTTAATTGGTCTTGGAAACCGAGATTCATAGAGTTCGGGGGCTTGCTTAAGCGAGGGAAAGGTGTTAGGCACCCCCCAACTTCTGTGAAACACGGTTACCGCACTTTTCATTCCCTAATCATTGTGTTTGTGTGTGTGTTGTAGTTCATTGGGTTTAAGTGCTTTATTTGAAAGTAGTGATGTGCTTCATTAGACCTATATACGAAGGGTTTGATTTATTAAAAAGTTCATTTTTAGACAAGAATGTAAAAATGATGTTTTTAAAAGTAGTTTTCAAACCCTTTCGCTCGCATAGGAATTGAAGCCCTTTGATACTTTCATTTTATTCCATATTCTGCTCGTTTTGATTTTATTCTCGAGATACGAAGCATCTTCGACAAGATAATATATATATATATATATATATAAGTGTCTGGCTCCTTATAGGCATGAAAGCCATCAAAGTATGCCCTGACACCATACATATGATTTTCATTATTTCGGGACCTTAAATCCGGATAATCATTTTAAGGTCATATATTTACAATTACAAAATTTGCAAGCTGGCTGTACAACTCAACCAAGTCCATCATGGGAACCAGATCTAGATCCATTGGTTGAATCGTAGATCCTGTAGCTCTTAGGGTCACATAATATAAAATAAACAGCCTGCATAATGAATATAATGAAATAAAACATAAAACTATACTAGATATCGCTAAACGAAAGATTCATTAGTCAAATCTCCGTACGCGAGTAGCTCATAGCTTTCAGTTCCCTATAGATACAAATCTAAGGTCACATGGTTGCTAAATATTTACAAAACTAGAAAGAAAACTAGATCTGTATAGATATTAGCCATTCTAGCTTTCAGGTTCTAGTTTGACAACTTTTGAACCAGTTAAAAGCAAGATCTGGCTAGATCTAGTACAGATCTAGTCAATACAGCTCAAATATTGACTATTTACAATATATTAATGGTTAAAACTTCAAATCTGACAAATATAAGCTACTAAATATATGTATATAGCACTTATATACGTATCAGAGTAAGCGAAGAAGACAGATCTGACGAAATCTTATAGTATATCGCGAGAACGGCTCTCGAACGGCTTTTGGCGCCCCAATACTCATTTTTCACCTATTAAAATTTGATATGTTGTATTATATATGTATATGAATGTTTACAAATAAGTTGTACAAGAATCAAAGTACGTTAGAGCCTCCATTTGGCTATCCTAGCATCTATTTCTCTCGTTGCGACCTTTTCTTTCTCTCTCTTTTTTTCTATAAGCTAAGGGGGAGGCCATATATAAAGACTTGATCAGCCATGGATCTACCTACGATAGCAGCAAGTTTGCCTGCGGCTGGGCCTGGTGGGCCTCGCTGTCTCAAAGTACGTGCACTACGACCAACGCGATGTTCACTTGAAGCTTTATAACTTACAATCCGGGGATCCGATGGAGGCGTGCTATACCTTTCTGGAAATCCCTTTCAGAGAGCTACACATTGACATTATGCTTGACCTTTTTTGAGTCAAGAAAGATGGGTCCATGATCATATCTTTGAGTATTCATAGTCAGTTCGTTGAGCTGTCTGGCGCAGTTTTCATTCGGGATTGCTGTGATGGTTCTGTGTGACTTTCCTTACAGTAATTTGATCTGATTTGATGTTGAGTTTGTAAAATTACTCTTTTTCCCTTCTGGGTTGGTTCCAGACTTGACGTGGCTGCAACTATCTTTCTCAGGGTTATCTCTGGGATTGGACTGATGTTGACTTTCGTCTATCTTCAGAGCTATCTCTGAAGTTGATTTGATGATTCCTAGGGCTATCTATGGGGAGCTTGAATTGATGATTTCCCAGGGCTGTCTTCGGGGGTCTGATTTGATGATTTTTTGATGCTGTCTCCGGGGGTCTGGTTTGATGATTTAGACTTCCAAGGTTTTCTTTGGAAGGTAAAAGACGATTCTTTCCTCCTGCATGGTTAGTAACAGGAATGCAAAATTTTGAGTGTCTATAGAAACTATGTTCTAATTCGAAAAGGAAGATACTAAAAGCTGGATTGTAGAAGTTGACAAGGATTAAAAAACTACCATATTTGCATATTGAAGATTTTTGAATTAGAATAGGATTAGAGTTTGTCTAAGGTTTCAAAGTTGTATAAATACCTTTTGCTTGTAATCAGTTCAGGACATCCTTCATTGTACGTACCCATCTTATCACATCCTAGTTTATAGTTTTATCAGTATACTAGCTTAGTTTCTTTTATTCAGTTCTAAGGGATGTGGAACCATATTTACAGTTTATGGTTAATTGAGTTACATTATTGATTCCTTTGTGCATGAAATTTATTCTAATAATCTGTTTAAACTTCTTATATGTTATTTAGTTTACTAACTTGGTTTCTGCAGGATTAAGTTGGTTAACTGATATCATCTGCTAGATTATGGTATAATATTAAGCGAACGATGTTATATCTAATCCTAGGTAGTACTTAATAATACTTGATTGTAAACAAGCTTTTGGGTATTATTAAGATTGTTAAAAGGCAAGTTAAATAATCCCTGATAGTGTGATTGTTACTTGGAACAACCAAATTCTCTAAATCTTAATGCTTCTATTTTATTAAATCTTGACTGATAGGTCAAAGTTGTATAACAGTTAGGGTTTGTAATGACCGTGAAATTTTAAACTTCGTTATTAGTTAAATATGTGATTTAATTTTAATGAGTTAGCTTTGTGAGTTTATTTAAACCTTATGTGGTTATGTGAGATAGAGCCTATGCAAATAAATGCTAGGAATATTAAAGGGAATCACTAATGGTTTATTTAAATTAGTGGACTAGCCCTGAGACATTTATATCAAAAATTGAAGGAATTGTTATTAATTAAATATTTAATTTGCTTGAATATAGTGAAAGGATTAATTGTGATTACAAAGGATAATCGATTAACGAATAATTAATTGATAGTATGTCGATTAACTATTATTGTGAATAAATAATATACTAATAAGCAAAGGATTAATAAATATAATGAGATTATATTTACTTGATTAATTAAATTGTGCAAGCATGAGACATATTAAACCTTTAATATATGGTAGTTAACTATATATTATATAGTACAAGGTGACAGATTAATATGTCTATATATTATATATATAGACTATATAGTAAGATTAATTGCATTATAATAATGTTTATGTGATAATGAATGTGTGGGCAAACATTCATGTATACCTTATTAACATGTAGTAACATCAATAATCAATTGTGATTTGATAATGATTTCATTAAGTTATTATGATTATAATAATAACAGTTATGGTAATGAGTAATGATAATACCCAATTAAATTATAGTTGGAAAATGTACATGGAGTATATGTATGTACCCTACTTGGTACATTGTAATTAGAAATTACATGTGTAATTCATTATAACCTAAGTTATATGATATGTAATATGTATACTTGTTGTGGCCTTAGTGAGCATGGTAGAATATACATATATAACATTAGTAAGTTATATTGCAAGTTGTTGAGTTATATGCACATTGTCCCAATATTAGAGTCACCCTTCCTCAATTTCCTCTTCACGTGTATACCCACATGGCTACACTACTCAATATCTTCCTCAATTTCAACAAAGCTAGCTAATGATTTCAAGAGGTGTGGAATTCATAATGAATTCACCAACTATTCACCTACCATTCCTTATCCATTATGCATTCTTGAAATCCTATGATTTAATTTGAAAGAGAATTGCATTGACTGGTTATTGAATTATCTATATAACGAGCTTCCTTCTTCTAATTTACACTTGCTGAGATTTTCATATAAGTATAGAAATAATAGCAATTATATTGAGAAAGTTATCAGTGAGGGAAAATTTTTATAGCTGCAGAGGTATATCATTTCCCATTCTTGTTCTTCAAATTTTATAAATTGCTGAATTCGTGATTCTTTGATTAAGCATGATATGTATGATAAGTTGATTGGAAAATGCTTATTAGTTGCTATGTTAGCTTGCAAGTATATTAGAACTGTATTACATTGTGGCTGGAATGAATTTCGTAAGTAAATTTCGAGATGGGTTGTTAAATTGCCGAAGCAATACAGTTCCTGGCATTGCCGCACACCTGCACAGCTGCGCCAGTTTTGTACTGGCCAACGGCGCAGCTGCGCCAGGCCTGAACCAGAGTTTCCTGTTTTCTGCTGCAACCTGCTATGTGATAACTTGTTGATATTGTTTAAGGCAAGCATGAAAACTGGTATAACTCCTTTAAACATTTTCCTTGATACAACATGCATGTTTATGGCCATGATAGCATACACTATTGATAAAAAGCTTTCTAGTTTAGAAGTGAACTTAGAATGGTTAAAGTGAACTTCGTCGCGAACATATCATATGAGCATTCTGATTTTTTTGAACATGATCGTATGGTCTATATTGACATGAAATGTATGTTTAAAGTGTTGAACAAACTAGCATGCATGATTTAAAGATTCAAACAATTTCAAAGAAAGCTTAGACTGTGAAAGCTAATATCATCAAGTACTAAGTGAATTACGTTATTATCATGCAAGTATGTATAATAGGATTTCTTTATGCCTATAGACATGTTGACATGAGCATCATATATAGATTTCACATATATATGCATATTCATAGAAAATGAATTTCTAAGGCATGAACTATGAGATTAAAGTATACATGTGTAGTATACGCACGAGCATGCATATTAAGTCTCGTTATGTGGCAATATAATTTCTGTAGCTAACCCTTGTAGCATGGAATTGATTAGCTTAAGGTATGTGAATTACCGGCATAAAACTATATAACTTTGAAGTGGCCATAGAATGAACATGCTAGGTCTCGAACTTGAGTCAATAACCTGATAAGCATGTGTATTTGTTTAATGTCAGTAGTTTGCATGCTAGAGAGTTGGCACGGATTGGTGCAGCTTGCTAGTTTCCTGACTGTGCTAGTTGACTTATATGATGTTTAAACTGCAAACTAGAATATAACCCTACTGATATGTGATTATCTGAGATAACTACATACTATGACAATGTGGCATGATAATTAGATGTTTGTTAAGTATAAACTCTTACCGGTTTACACAATACTAATTGAAAGACCGACTTGTTAATTTTAGGTCATTTCAGCGCTATTTAATTAAAGCTAGAACTTATTTGTAGCTGATCAATCAGGAAAGTATCCGAACCCTAACTTTATGGTGTTGCAAGTATCCTATCCTTGTATTTACTTTATTCAAGGAACATTGTAAGCAAGTTCCCGAACTTCACTCTTTAGTTGTGCAAGTTCTCTGACTTACACTCTTTATTGTGCAAGTTTCTTATCCTTCTCATATTGTATTGACCAGGTTATTATTGTGTTGCAAGTTATTTTATTTAAGCTTGAATCTTATTTTCAAGAATGCTATTAGGTGGTTTAATTACTTTACAATTATTCCACATCGATCTTATTGATATTCGCACTTGGTGCATTTAAGTTCGTACAGTCTTGGACTTGTACATTATTTAAAGTTCTATAATTCTTGAACTGCGTCAGATAGAGTCTGAACCCTTGTTCGGTCAGACAATTGTATGAAGTTTTATAAAAGCTATCCAGACCAATTGATGGTATGGATTCTTAGACTGAAGAGAACACCCCTTATATATAGAGGAGTACCCCAGGTATCTAATATAAAGATACAAACAGCAGAGTTGAATGTTATGCATATACATGGCGTACGCGAGGCTGATCCCCTCAAGTACTTATTCTGTAGCCAGTAACCAAAGGGTCAATCAGCTATTGATTCCATTGGAGTTTTATAGTTCGAAGTCTACTTGACTATCAGTTATTGTAAAAGCAATCATTATTCTTGCTTCCGATATTCATATTATTGAATTCATTGTCAGATATTTTCTATTCATCATAATATATCCTTTATTGTTGTATTTAAACTTGCTGAGCAAACTTGTTGCTCATTCTTGCTATATCATGACTTCTATTGCAGTTAAGCCCGAGACTTCAGGGAAGGACAAGGGTAAAGGAAAGATGTAGGAATAGTTTGCAAGGAGCAGACTTTGCTTTATGATTAGTTTAATTACTATTATGTAATATGAACCCTAATGATTATTCTAGGGTATGTTTGTATGTTGTATTAAGGTTATCAAATCTTGGGAGTAGTAACACCTTTTGAATGAACGACATACGTTTATTATATTCCGCATTTAGTTATTGTATGTTATTTAGAGGTGGATATTTATATTGTATCGTGACGTCCGAATCGAGGTTAGAGAACCCAGATTTGGGAGTGTCACAGGCTGGTATCAGAGCTGTAGGTTATAAACATTAGGAATGTGAAACCTAGGTTATAACATTAGTAGAAAACTCAAGTAGAGTATGTAGGTGATGGGTTGAGGAGATCCATCGAGTTTTATTGTGATACTGAAGTTGTTTATTTGAATCAAATCTGATTGATAGACGTCTTAAACTTCTTAATGCTAACATTAATAGCATATCACATAAAACCTAAAGTTTTCTTCCTTTCCTCAGATCATGCCGCCTAGGAGACTACCACGAAACCAGAGGGAGGAAGGATCCATTAACAACGGAGACGGGAATACTGACCCAATGCAGAACTTCATTGACTTGTTAACAGAAGCAATGCAAAACAGACCCCAGCCAGCAGCAGGGCAGCCAGGACATCACTTGGCTAGCTTCAGGGATTTTAAATTATTAGGACCACTGGAGTTCCGGGGAACTTTAGACCCAATCGAAGCCCAAACCTGGATAAAAGAGATGGAGAAAGTGTTTGAGGTCGCACGAGTGGCTGAAGCACAGAAGACGAGTTTTGCCACTTTCATGATGAAGGGCGAAGCTAATTATTGGTGGAAAGCCAATAAGGGACGAGCAGGGAAGGAGTTATTCCTTGGGACAATTTAAGGAGCTATTCCTCGAGAATTACTTCTCAGAGAATACGCAACAGGATATGGAGGTTAAGTTTCTGGAATTAAAATAAGGTAGTATGTCTGTCGCAGAGTACGCGGCAAAATTTAACGAGTTGGCCCGATTCGCTTCACATCAGGTTAACACGGAGGCCAGGAAGGCAAGAAGGTTCGAATTAGGACTAAAACCATGGGTGCAGAAAGTGTAGAGATTTCAGCACATAAACGCAGCGAAAATTAAAATTTTTTGAAACCCTAAAACAGGATCCATGTGAAAAACATATTAATTCAGAGGTTTAGATTTGTTTTACAGATTATTCAAGCCTGAACGGAGATGATGGAAATTCTGAAACTGCTTCGAATCTTCAACGCAATCCAAAGGAACTGCGTCTCTACGGTATTCACACGAACGTCCCGCGAATCATCACACAATCTGCAGCAAGCAAAGGTGCGGTACGCTGCCAAGGATCTGGACTTTCTTATTTTTTTCTCTCTAGTCTCTCTCTAAGAGCGGCTAGGGTTTTTGATAATAATGAATACCCTAAAAACGGCTGATATATCATATATATAGCAGTTAAAGGAATTAATCAAAACCTAATCTAATTAGAAAAATAAAATCCAAATTTATATATATATTATATCTTAATTAAGTCTTACTTAATTAATATACATATATATACAAATTATCCTATTAATTTAAATTCGTAATTTAAACACTATCAATCATATTGATATATTTAAATCCTTACGATTTAAATTAATTCTCTTTTAATTACGTTCTAAGTGTGTGACCCTATAGGTTATTATTATGTTGGCAATAATTTTAAAATCATATTATAAAATTATAAATAGTGAGCGGCATCTAGTAATGCATCACTGCTATCCAAACAGTAATAAGATCGGTGATTCGATACAACCTTTTCGTGACCAATGTTTCAATGTAATTTAATCCTTTTAACCTTGACATCCTAGATTAAACTTGAGGCATGGAATGTGTCATCCTCTTCATAATTTAATCTGAGTTTTCTTGATCGATGAGTAAACTATATGAAACAAATCACTATTGGAGCATGGCCATGCATTTCATAGTCCTACTCAGTCAAGAGGGCTATGGATACCACACCTAATATATAGGATGGTTAAATTCCATCTAGATCACTCATATTCCTCACACGATTCATGATGTACCCAATAATCACCTTTATTGTCCACCCTATTAAAGGTGACCTTTGATGATATCGAAGTACATAAATTCCCGTGTAGAAATATAGTGATTTCAGGTCGGAGGATCGTTACATCATTGTCACTATGAGAATTGCTTATGACACTTTGCATAATGCTCCACGTAGAATTCTCATGGTGGGTCTGTCCAGTACATTGTTCTCCAATATGTACCTATGCATTGACTCAATATCTCATATATTTATGACCAATGAGATTTGGCCATCAGTCAATCCACATACTAGTCTCAATGTATCATTGTTGTCCCATTAACAATGACACTCGACTAGGGACATTTAAGAGTAATGATACTAATTGTAATTATATGATCACATGTTCAAGTCACATACTTGAAGCCATATAATTTGTATCACTATTCGAAGGACTTTTATTATGTTAACATTTATATAACGCAGTAAATAAAACCATAATAAAATAATTCATTTATTCAATCAAATATAATATCAAAAATGTTAAGCAATTACATCAAAGAATTGGCCTTTAGGGCATAAACTCTAACAGTCTCCCACTTGCACTAGAGCCAATCACTCATATATCTAATACCCATGGAACTAGTGTGACCTTCGTGCTTATGCTGCGACAAAGCTTTGGTCAGTGGATCTGCAACATTATCATCTGTTGGCACTCTGCTTATATGTACATCTCCTCTATCAATGATTTCACGGATGAAATTCTATCGCCTAAGTATATGCTTGGATCATTGGTGAGATTTGGGTTCCTTTGCCTGTGCAATGGCTCCATTATTATCACAGTATAGCTCAATCGGATCAACAATGGTTGGAACAACACCAAGTTCAGTGACGAACTTTTTAATCCATACAGCCTCCTTGGCCGCACTAGAAGCAACAATATACTCAGCCTCTGTCATAGAATCGGATACTGTCTCTTGCTTCTAACTTTTCCAGCTAACAGCACCACCATTAAGGCAAAACATAAAACCTGACTGAGACTTATAGTCATCTGTGTCAGTCTGGAAACTAGCATCTGTGTAACCCTTTACTGCCAGTTCATCTTCACCTCCATATACCAAGAATGAATCCTTAGTCCTTTTCAGGTACTTGAGGATATTCTTGACTGCTGTCCAGTGACCTTCACCTGGATTCGACTGGTATCTGCTCGTCATTCTCAAAGCATACGAGACATCCGGACGAGTACATATCATTGCATACATGATAGATCTAATTGCCGAAGCATAAGGGATCTTTCTCATACGCTCCTCATCATCATGTGATTTAGGACATTGGGCCTTAGAGATCTTAATACCATGAGACATGGGTAAGTGTCCTCTTTTTGCCTCTTGCATGCTGAACCGTTTCAGCACTTTATCAATATATTTACTTTGACTTAGGCCGAGCATTTTTCTCTATCTATCTCGATAGATCTTGATACCTAAAATGTAGGTTGCATCGCCCAAATCTTTCATGGAGAAACATTTTCCTAACCATATTTTTACAGCCTGTAAAGAAGGAATGTCATTCCCAATAATTAATATGTCGTCAACATATAATACCAGGAACACAATGTGACTCCCACTAACCTTCTTATATACACAAGGTTCATCTTCATTTTTTATAAAGCCAAACTCTTTGACTGCTTCATCAAATCGAAGATTCCAACTCCGAGAGGCTTGCTTCAATCCATAAATGGATCGCTGCATCTTACATACCTTTTCAGCATCCTTTGGATTGGCAAAACCCTCAGGTTGTGTCATATACACATCCTCAAGGAGATTTCTGTTAAGGAAAGCAGTTTTGACATCCATCTGCCAGATTTCATAATCATAAAAGGCTGCAATAGCAAGTAAGATCCTGATGGATTTAACCATTGCCACTAGAGAGAAGGTTTCATTATAGTCAACACCTTGAACTTGTTTGAAACCTTTTGCTATCAGTCGGCCTTTATAGGTTTGTACATTACCATCGATGTCGGTTTTCTTCTTGAAAACCCACTTGCACCCGATCGATTTTACCCCTTCGGGTGGATCAACCAAAGTTCATACTTGGTTAGTATACATGGAGTCCATCTCAGATTTCATAGCTTCAAGCCATCTCTCAGAATCTGGTCCATTCATAGCTTCCTGGTAGGAAGCAGGCTCATCATGATCTATGAGCATCACATTGCCGTTTTGAGTCACAAGAAATCCATAATATCTCTCGGGCTCTTGGCGTGTCCTACTAGATCTACGAATGCCTCTTGTAATTTGAGCGGGTTCACTTTCCACAATATCTTGTGATCCTGCTCATGTTCTAACTCAGATTCAATGATATTTTGTGGTTCTCAAACTTCTTCGAGTTCTACTTTCCTCCCACTGTTTCCTTTAGAGACAAATTCTCTTTCTAGAAAAATTCCAGTTCGAGCTACAAATACTTTGTTCTCAGAAGGTTCGTAGAAATAATTCCCTTTTGTTTCCTTTGGGTATCCCACAAAATTATATTTGTTAGATTTGGGTCCGAGCTTATCAGAAGCCAGACGTTTTACAAATGCCTCGCAACCCCAAATCTTCATGAACGACATACTAGGACGTTTCCCAGTCCACATCTCATTTGGTGTTTTCTGAACCGTCTTTGTAGGAACACGATTAAGTGTGAATGCAGATGTCTCTAGGGCATGACCCTAGAAGCTTATTGGAAGATCTGCATGACTCATCATCGATCGTACCATGTCCAACAAGGTGCGATTCCTCCTCTCAGACACACCATTCTATTGTGGTGTTCCAGGTGGAGTGAGCTGTGATATAATACCACACTCCTTTACAAGGTCATCAAAGTCTTGGCTTAAGTATTCACCTCCTCGATCGGATTGAAGGGCTTTTATGCTTTTGCCAAATTGGTTTTGAACTTCATTCTTGAATTCCTTGAACTTTTCGAAGGATTCGAATTTGTGTCTCATAAGATACACATATCCATATCTACTGAAGTAGTCAGTAAATGTAATGAAGTAATAAAATCCACCTCTTGCTAACGAACTCAATGGTCCGCATACATCACTATGTATAAGTCCCAATACATCACTAGCCCGTTCACTGTGTCCAGTGAAAGGGGCTTTAGTCATCTTGCCTAATAAACAAGACTCGCATTTCTCATATGATTCAAAATCAAATGAATCCAAAAACCCATCTTTATGGAGTTTGGATATGCGTTTCTCATTTATATGGCCTAAACGACAGTGCCAAAGATATGTCAGATTTGAATCAGTTGATTTAAATCATTTTATATTTATGTTATAGATAGGCATTTCTAAATTAAGAATATAAAGACCATTAAACAATTGTGCAACACCATAACATATTTCATTTAAGTAAAATAAACAACTGTTGTTCTTTATTAAAAATGAAAAACCTTTCTTGTCCAAACAAGAAACAGAAATAATGTTTTTGCTCATAGCAAGCACATAATAACAATCCTCTAATTCTAATACTAGCCTAGTGGGCAAAAATAAATGATAAGTTCCTACGACTAGTGCAGCAACTTTTGCTCCATTCCCAACTCGTAGGTCAACCTCGCCTTTCGCCAAAGTCTTACTCCTTCGGAGTTCCTGCACATTAACACAAATGTGAGAACCACATCCAGTATTCAATACCCATGATGTAGAAGTGGATAAATTGACTTCTATAACATATATACCTGAATCAGAAGTCATACTTCCTTTTTTTTCTTCAGTTCTTCCATATAAGCATGACAATTCCTCTTCTAGTGTCCAGGTTTTCCACAGAAGTGATAATCACCTTCTTTAGCCATCGCACCTTTAGGTTTTAAAGCCTGTTTGGTTTTGGGATTGGGTTTGGCAGATTTAGATCCTATCTTCTTCTTGCCTTTCCCCATTCCCTTAACATTCCCCTTTTGCACCATCATTATGGGAGCGGGTCCTGCCTTTTTCATGTTGTTCTCAGCAGTTCTTAACATGCTCAACAACTCAGTAAGTGGTTTCGCAATTTCATTCATGAGGTAATTCATAACAATTGAGAGTAGCTGCTATTCAAAGATTGCAAAACAAGATCAGTTTGGGCTTCCGGAGTAATCGGAAAACCCAACCTACCAAGGTACTCAATATACCCAATCATTTTCAGCACATGTGGACCAACTGGATCACGTTCACCCATCTTACAGTAATACAACACCTTGCTTGTATCATACCTCTCCTGTCGAGCATGCCCTTCGAACAATTTCTTGAGATGCTCGATCATCTCATAAGCATCAATTAACTCATGTTGCTTCTGAAGCTTAGAGTTCATAGTTGCTAGCATGAGACAACTCACGTCCAGAGCATCATCTTGATGCTTCTTGTAAGCATTATGCTCTACACGTGGTGCAGTGTTAGCTGGTACTGCAGGAATGGGCCCATCAAGGACATATATCTTGCGCTCCTATTTGAGGACAATCCTCAAGTTCCTATGCCAGTCTAGGAAATTAATTCCACTCAGTTTTTCCTTCTCAAGGACTGATCGTAGTGAAAGACTATTTGTGTTAGTGTTTGCCATTGATATCTACAATATATAAGTGCAAAAATAATGAGTCAAATTGCAGAGTTTTGATATTATGTAATTGATAATAGTACATTCAAAATATACCTCCCACTATTTTATTCAAATTAATAGCCCTCACCATTAATTCGGAAAGCATTTTCTATTAAATCTTTCTAGTAAGCCAAGATCCATATTTCATTATGCCTTAAGTTAGCTTTGGCTATTCTCTTGAAAAATAATTATTTAGGTAGACAACCCTTTGTCAATTATATCATATATAACTATTAGATAGTTTGGTGAACAACATTTGTTTCTAGTCCATCTAATGGTACCTACCAAACTCTATGCCTCTAAGTCCACAATCCTATTGAGATAACTTAGTTAAGTCTGGCCCAATGATTTTAACAGTTTGGATATCACAATTATCCTATCGCATCTTACCAAGATAAATGGGGTACTTTGCTTTGGCAAACCTACATCCATCGGTCAAGGTCTTGATGAGTGTTATTCATTCGAAGGCATCTGATTTAGACTTAATAATTTTATGAGGGATTTTATTAATTAATTTAGATCTCACAAATTTTAATCTTATTAAACATGCACATTATTTATCATATCATATCGTATACAAGCATATATAAAGTGCAAAATTAAATGTGTCACAGTTATAGCCCAACCCTATGTCAATCTTTTCAAGCTAATGAAAAGATTGAAGGTCGGTCTAAGGTGGTAAAAGATCTTCAAAATAGTAACTTCCTTGGACCTTCCTCATGCATGTGTCTCCTCTCCATCATCTTGTTATCTTGATAGGATACAATTGTACATTACATGACATAAAGAAACCTCGAGATACATTCGAGGGGTTTTAGGTGAGAAGAGAATATTACATCAGAATTTATAGAAAGGCACGACATGCAAGCCGTATTTCAAAACCAAAAACCACTAACCTATAGGTCAAAAAGGCCATAACTGTGCACTATGCATATCACAATAAGCACATGACATAAATTATATAATTAAAGAAAACTATATATAAAATATTAGGGTCACAACCATCGTGCGCTACGACGGGGGGGTCCAAGGGGGGGTCTCCCCCCTGGCGGTGGTCCGACTGATCGATCAGCAGGCGGGTGGTCTCGGATATGATTATCAGAACATTATATACATGCATATATATTACAGATTACCAGAATACGCATACATGCAGAATATCATATATTCAATTTCAGATCGGCAAACATGCATCATCATATATCATATATATCAAATACAATTAAAACACGTAATCTGAATTAATCATTTTGCAACTAGCTCTGATACCACTGTAGGGATTTTGACACATAAACGCAGCGAAAATTAAAATTTATTGAAACCCTAAAACAGAATCCATGCGAAAATATATTAATTTAGAGGTTTAGATTTATTTTACTGATTATTCAAGCCTGAACGGAGATGATGGAGATTTTGGAACAGCTTCGAATCTTAAACGCAATCCAAAAGAACTGCGTCTCTACGGTATTCACACGAACGTCCCGCGAATCTTTACACGATCTGCAGCAAAGAAAGTTGTGGTACTAGCCGCCAAGGATCTAGACTTTCGAAATTTTTCTCTCTAGTCTCTCTCTAAGAGCGGCTAGGGTTTTTAATGAATACCCTAAAAATGACAGATATATTATATATATAGTAGTTAAAGGTATTAACCAAAACCTAATCCAATTAAAAAAATAAAATTCGAATTTATATATATTATATCTTAATTAAGTCTTACTTAATTAATATACATATATATACAAATTATCCTATTAATTTAAATTCATAATTTAAATACTATCAATCATATTGATATATTTAAATCCTTATAATTTAAATTAATTCTCTTTTAATTACGTTCTAAGTGTGTGACCCTATAGGTTATTATTATGTTGGCAATAATTTTAAAATCATATTATAAAATTATAAATAGTGAGCGGCATCTAGTAATGCATCACTGCTATCCAAACAGTAATAAGATCGGTGATTCGATACAACCTTTTCGTGACCAATGTTTCAATGTAATTTAATCCTTTTAACCTTGACATCTTAGATTAAACTTGAGGCATGGAATGTGTCATCCACTTCATAATTTAATCTGAGTTTTCTTGATCGATGAGTAAACTATATGAAACAAATCACTATTGGAGCATGGCCATGCATTTCATAGTCCTACTCAATCAAGAGGCCTATGGATACCACACCTAATATATAGGATGGTTAAATTCCATCTAGATCACTCATATTCCTCACACGATTCATGATGTACCCAATAATTACCTTTATTGTCCACCCTATTAAAGGTGACCTTTGATGATATCAAAGTACATAAATTCCCATGTAGAAATATAGTGATTTCAGGTCGGAGGATCATTACATCATTGTCACTATGAGAATTGCTTATGACACTTTGCATAATGCTCCACGTAGAATTCTCATGGTGGGTCTGTCCAGTACATTGTTCTCTAACATGTACCTATGCATTGACTCAATATCTCATATATTTATGACCAATGAGATTTGGCCATCAGTCAATCCACATACTAGTCTCAATGTATCATTGTTGTCCCATTAACAATGACACTCGACTAGGGACATTTAAGAGTAATGATACTAATTGTAATTATATGATCTCATGTTCAAGTCACATACTTGAAGCCATATAATTTGTATCACTATTCGAAGGACTTTTATTATGTTAACATTTATAAAACGCAGTAAATAAAACAATAATAAAATAATTCATTTATTCAATCAAATATAATATCAATAATATTAAGCAATTCACATCAAAGAATTGGCATCTAGCGTATAAACTCTAACATATATGACACAACCAGAGAGATTTGTTTCAAAGGTTGGAACAAATCAAGTCTGTAAGCTGCAACGATCCATTTATGGATTGAAGCAAACTTCTCGTAAATGGAACATCCGTTTTGATGAGACAATCAAAGAGTTTAATTTTATCAAAAATGAGGATGAACCATGTGTGTACAAGAAGGTTAGTGGGAGCGCTGTTTCATTCCTTGTATTATATGTTAATAATATATTACTGATAGGGAATGACATTCCTATCCTACAATCGATTAAAATCTGGTTATCTAAACACTTCTCCATAAAGGACTTGGGAGAAGCATCCTATATTTTGAGAATAAAGATCTATAGAGATAGATCTAAAAGGATGCTTGGCTTATCCCAAGGAACGTACATTGACTCGATGCTAAAGAGGTTTAGCATGGAAGATTCCAAAAGAGATCTCATACAGATGAGCCATGGAATATGTGACGCCCCCAAATTCTAGGACCGTCACGGGGTCGCTCGAATTCAGTTCGTCACGTGCTCATGGTAATACATCACAATAATAATATGACTAAATGTCGCATTGCACACCAGAATAATACACAACTAATACCGAATAGATTACATTTAAAGAATATAATTTATTCACGTCCCAAGGTCTCGTAACTTAAACAGTGATTACATAGCTTAGACATATCTTAAGCAATAATAACCTTAACTAGTACATAATATCATAAGTTCTTTATTACAATCATAAAGTCCTACATAAACAAAGTTACTCAGTAGCCTTTCCCTTGCCCTTGTCTGTACTCGAGGGTCCGCACTGCTCGGCCTTAACTGAAATGTTTTTAGGGAAAGCAAGAATGAGCACAAATTGCCCAGCAAGTAATATACAATAAGGGTTTGTAATATAATTCTCAATTCTCGAAAAGGTATAGCAAGGTTTGATAGTTCAAGGATAACAAGAATATCAACAGTTTTCAATAACAGTCGCTAAGGACAGAATAATATCAATGTGATTCAATAATAAATCAATTCAAGATTTCAAGATAACCGAATACTGAGCAGTCACTAAGGACTATGAACTTCCACAGGAATTGACAGTAATAAACTGAAAATCCAACAAAAATGAGTACAACAGGTGATCAGCCTAAAGTACCCTATGTTATGCATAACACTCAATCATACTAATGTGCGTGCGTCGGTTCTCCGACAGTTATATTTTGTTCTTCTCAGTCAAATACAAGATCCCGCACTAATTAATTAGTTTGGGTCGCCTTTCAACAATATAAGTCTAGCCGAATCAAATGGCATAGATCAGAACAATTATAAGTTCAATCTCAAGATTTAAAGTTCGAAGAATATAAATTGAATTTTATCTTATTCATGAAGTATATGATTCATAATATCTGAATTTCAATATCAAAAGCTTACTTGTACGACAAAAATAGCACAAGCTTAATAACGCTCAATAAAAGTAAGGTTAGGAACTTACTTACAACGTTCCTCGAATAAAATAAACACAAGGATAGGATACTTGTACAATAAAAGTAGGGTTCAGATACTTGCACTTTAAAAGAGTGTAAGTTAGAGAACTTGCCTTTAGCGTAGTTTATCCACGAAAAGTAAATCAACACTTTTGAATTCCTATCGTAATACAGTTACGTATATATATGATATTCATTAGTCATATAATTTAACTTCACATTATATCTTCGAATATACGATCAACACACAAGCTAAGTTTTAACCTAGCTACACAATTATTTAGTATCTAATTTCTATTCTTAACTTCCTCTTTTCTCAAGTTGATTATATTCATACATCGTTACTATCATGTGAGACTACCACAATTAGCAAACATACTCGCATATTATTAATATCACATAATACCACAATCAATACTAAATATATTTTATTTTAGCAAGTTGTAGTCTTGTTATAAGTTAACCGTTAAAATCGGGTTCAAGTAACATCATATAATATCACGTAGCATGTATACATGTTAAAGGATACTTTTATGTTTGTATAACCTTCCCTCGTTCCAAACATATGTGATATAGCTTCTAAGTTAACCCTTTCAATAATTTATGGTCATTCAAGGTTATGGAATTCACAAAGCCTATCATGCTTTGTTATACGAGGTGATCACATAAGGTATTCATATACTTTGCATTAGGCATACTTATGAGTATTCACATTTCATACATGTAACTATTACAGTTATTAGTTGAAAACATGCTTCGTTTACGCTAAATTTTAATCATGACATCTAGCATGGTATGTATACATGCATGACATTAATGAAGTCAATAGTATTATCCAACACGTTCATAAACTTCAGAATTTAAACTTCATGTTAACATGTCAAGGTGCACGTTTAAAACTTATATTCTCATTAGCAAAGCTCACTAATAAGGCCTAACATGCTCATGCTATCTAGATTCATATGTTAACATGTTTGACACGCATTTGAAGGCCATATAACATGCTCAAAAAATCAGAACCTAGAATCCTAATATAACATGTTAGAGTCCATGTTCAACGCTTGTGTTTTCGTTGGAAAGGTTCACTATTGAGGTTCACATGCTCAAGTTACATTATGGAGCTTAGATACGCAAGTCGGCATTCATATCATGTGTTCCTAGGTCATACAAACATATCTCAAAGTCAAACATCAATATAGGGCCAACATAACAAAGTTTCTCTTTTCATATCTTTAAGTTTTCTTTGAAATACTTAACTACAACGACTAGCATGGATTACTATAACCTAGTAGCCTTATTCTATATGTTAATGTGAGTTATAAGCATACTCTACTAGTATAACATGTTCAATACATCAGAAGATATAATAGAAATTAGCAACAATTTCTGCAGTGGCGCGCGGGCCGTGCCCAAATTGTACTAGGGAGACGCGCGGCCGCGCAGCTCCCGTTCCAGTCCAGAGAGCAGCTAGCCTCGGCAAACATTATCCCAAATCACAAAATTACTTCACGAAAACTTTTCTAAACAGCCACATTGTGGTTACATGTTTGTAAGTCTATATATCAACTAACTAAGCAATTCATACTTCAATTGTCATCAATTTCCACAATATCAAGAATTCAAGAATTTGCAGAAATAGAAATGGAGAATGAAGAACAAGGAATGTATATTATACCTCTGTAAGTGATTGAGCTTGCTGCTATTCAATTCTTACAAATCTAGACTAATATTATATATGCTCTCAATTTATCAAACTCAAGAAATTCTCAGCAATTAGAAATATGAAGGAGACGAGTTCCTATTTATAGAGAAATCCTTACACAGGCAATGAGATTATACCACAAATCAAACCAACGTAAATTTGAATTGTATAAAGGATAATGGAGAGTTGGTAAGGGTTGTTGAATCAAATCATTGTGCCCACTCCCCATATAATTATGAGCTAGGATTGAGCTTGGGATAAGAATGAGGAAGTAGACTAGCCTTTGAGGTTTTCATGTGAAGAGCAAAATGAGTCTATCATGTAGGAACAAGCAAGGCTCAGCAATATGAAACAATACAGTAAAATAAAATAACCCAATATATACACATTTTATATACACTTAGGCATATATGTATACTTAAGTTATCATATATATATATATATATATATATATATATATATACATACTATATATTTAGATTACAATTAGAATTACAATGTAATCCCAATAATCATGTTATTCACATAATGTAGTAAGGATAATTCACACACATATAATCCATGTACATTTTTATCTTACCTATATAATTTAATCGGATGTTATCACATTACATTATCTCATGTATTATTAAATTATCTACCACATACTCATGATGTCTCACTTTAATGTATATTCACATTGTTACATAGGCATTTCATGTAACTCTGATAATTTAATAACTTTACTATATAGTTTATGTACATAAAATAATCACCTTATGCTTCATATAATATATGGTTTCTATGTGTAGTATAATCACATTGCACTATAGTTTATATATACATGTATGGTCACACTTAAGTGTCTCACTACACTATATAATATAGTTGTATTCCATATACTTTATATATTCAAGTATTGCACATATCAATTAATATAATCTTATTATATTAATAACATACTTATTTATTTCATTATTCATAATGTCAAATAAATAAATTATTCATCTCATTGATTAATTAACGATAATATTAATTAATCTATTCCTCATTGATTATTAATTTTCATAATAATCGATTAACACTTATATGATTAAATATCACATTAAATGAATATAAATCTTATTATATTTATAAACACATTGCTTATTATTATTATATTTCTTGCAATAATAATAATTACGTATTATTAATCAATCACAGTTAATATTCCATAACCATTAATTAATATTCTACAATTAACAATTAATATAGATTAATCGTTCACTTTAATAATTCATTCGTTAATTACTATAATCATTAATAATCCTCAACACTGTGCCTCACAAGGCTTTCAACGAGTTTATCACAAACTCCATCAATTTCTCAATTATTATAATTATGCAATTTTATATAATTGAATTAATTCATCTCATAACACAAAATTATTTATATTCGAATAAATTCTCATTTTCACTAATATATTTATTTATTAATACTAGAAAATTTCTCGGGTATTACAGAATACATCTCTCCAAGAAACAGGCTCCAAAGACACCTGAGGAGAGAGACCCTATGAGTAAGATTTCTTATGCTTCAGCAATAGGATCTATCATGTACGGTATGGTATGTACTAGACCAGATGTCGCTCATGCACTTAATGTAACAAGCAGATATCAGTTGAATCCAGGAGAAGAGCACTGGAAGGCAATGAAAAATATCATAAAGTACTTACGAAGGACTAAGGACGTATTTCTTGTCTACGCTGGGTCTGAATTAAAACTCGAGGGCTTCACAGACTCCAGTTTTCAAACAGACCAAGATGACAGTAAATTCATTTCGGAGTATGTATTTATCTTGAACGGAGGCACAGTGAGTTAGAAGAGTTCCAAGCAGCAAACAATTGTTGATTCAGTGACAAAGGCAGAGTACATAGCTGCAAGTGAAGCTGCAAAGGAAGCTGTTTGGATGAAGAAGTTCATAACCGAACTTGGTGTGGTTCCTAGCATTGAAGTAGCATTCCCTTTATATTGTGACTGTAAGGTTTTAAGCCCAGAAAAACCCAATGTTGATATTTATTTTATTATTTTAATAATAAAGTTTAATTTCATTTTGCATAATTAAATATGTCATAAATTTTGTCTATAATTATACATTTTATAATTTATGTATATGAAGGAGTGTAATATACAGAAGACATAAATTATATGTTATATATAATTAAAGAAATATATTGTTCTCAATCTTAGATGGAAATGGACAAACCATTCTAGTAGATTGTAATACACTTGATTGGATGATTTGTCTTAGTCATGTAAAGTGAAGACTTTAATCTAGTGTATTGGTGTATTTTTGAAATACATAGAACTGGATCGTTACGAAAAATTATTTGTTAAATACTGTTATTATTAATAATTTTTCAATTACTCTTAATTCTGAGAGAATAATGAACTTAATTTTATAATGTATGTCATTTTAATATATTAAAGAGTGAGCTTTTAAATACAATCAATACCTCAATATGTTGGGTGATATATGTTATGAAATTAGGAACATGTATTTTTCAAGATGGAATTCTACAATTAAATTATAATATCCCCTTGATATAATTTATTGGTTGATCACCAGAATCTTGGCCAAGTATTTTAGTAATTCAAATTACTAAATTAAATTAATGTGTGATCAAAAGTTTATAAATTATGTAGTCAAGGATATAAG
The DNA here is from genome assembly GCA_020205555.1 of Panax stipuleanatus. Lineage (NCBI taxonomy): Eukaryota > Viridiplantae > Streptophyta > Magnoliopsida > Apiales > Araliaceae > Panax > Panax stipuleanatus. The sequence continues at coordinate 114,505,963 of CM035121.1, read as the reverse complement.
CAGTAAACATAGTGGGTTAACAGTTTTATTCCTATACGCGTTTATGGATATTATTGTAGAGGAGTATTTTGCAAGATACTAAGAGTGAAAGGGTTTAATTAATTAATTTTAATTATATTTAATTCTAGAGTGCAATTATAACTATTTAGTGGAATTAGTTATAATTAATATAATTCTAATTGATTAAAAAGTTAATCAGAAATAAATATTATATTGGAGCTAGAATTGTAGAATCCTACTTGATCCCCACTCTAGCTTATTAAGATATAACAAAATAGCAGGATAAAATATATAAGAAAAGTTTTTAAATTATCCTGATAAATATCAGAGAGTTGAGGACTCTGTATACTATATCACTTTGCAGTATTTTGAGCCCACATTTAGAAAAAGTACGTGATATCAAAATAATGGTCATAGAGAGAAAGATCAGGAGGAGAAAATTTATCATCAAAAATTCTCTATTATGCTACAACCAAGCACGTATGTAATATAATTTTTAATTATGTTATATTATGAGAAAGATCTTGGGATAATAATTTTTAAAAGTAAAAATTATTAATTTATTTAGAAATCATTTCCTACAATTGCTATTAAAACTAACTCATAATTTTCATAAATTATGTTTATATTATTTTGTTTGAATTATATTTGAACTACAGTAATATAGTACGGTTTCAGTTTTTTTTTTGTTCCCGAAGTTGTATTTGGGTAAAAGTGGTTTGCAGTGATATTGGGCTATTAGTAATGACAATCCATCGTGTCCATCATGACGAGATTCAAGTTGGCGTCTAAACTGTTAGCCATCATTGTCGAAATTATGTGGGCTTTTTTTTTTAAAATAAAAAGGGAAGTTTGTATCTTCTTAGTTTTAAATAATAATAATAAAAAATTTGACTTGAGGTTGTGATATATAGAAATGGCGTCAGGTGTTTTTGAAAAGGAATGGGCTAGTGCTTAGAGGCCTACTTTATATGATTATTGGGTGGGAGCCTATTATATGAAGAGAAGATATGATCTGTCTAATTTTTTTCTCCTGCTACTTCACAAGTCATTACATTTTATTATCATTATTAAATGAAAAAAGCCGCTGTAATAGAGTAGATGATGCGTTGTCATGTGATACATTAATTATTAATGTTAGCTGCAACATTAATTTTTTTGAAGAAAAAAATATTTTGTCCAGGTTGTTTACCCAGGGCCACAGGCCCAAACCGTCCAACATTTTAAAATTAAAATGTAAATTGATGATGCAAGGAAATTGTTCTTTAGTCCTCCATGTTGGAACAATAACACTCTACCAACTGCACCGACAACTTTTTTATTCATATTTGTAGATTAATATATTTGAAATAGATAATTAGTTATCATATTCACATTTTTTAAATAGTGGGCCTATTTTCATTTATATTAATATGAATTGGTAGTTAACAATTATAATATTTAATTGTTGAATTTTCATAATGTTGTAATTGTAAAATGTGAATATGTATTACTATGAGATATTAAAATAATTATATATTTTTAAATTAATAAAAAATCCTCAGTTTTATATAAATAAAAAAATCAAGTGGGAGAAAGAATTATATTTTTTACGGCCTCCATCATTGGTCCATTATATTGATACATGTATCTAATCTCAAAATCCCGTGAGTTCCCTTCGGAAGATACATGAATCTAGTTATATTAGATATAGATTTCTTTGTGATAAATTTATTTAAAATTGTATTATGAATTATTTTTCATCGAAATATTTGTATTAAAATTTTAAAGAAAATTTAAATGGATGGTATACACTTGACAAAACATAAATAATAATTCTCCCCATCGGAGTGATACTTATTATTATTGTTTTGGGCTAAATTAAATGGTGAATTATTTTTATTTCATGAGATGTCAAGATATAAAAATAATAGTAATTTTAAATTATTCTTATTTTTCCTTCGAAAAGAGAATTATTTGAAATTAAGTTGCCATGTTTATTTTATGTTTGTGTTTGAGGATTACACTTTCATATTATATGCAAAAGTTTATTTAAATTGAATGACCATTTAATTTATGCATATTTTATTATACAGATTACCATGTCGTCGTTTAATCCCCTTACTGTTATCCTTAAAGAAAATAAGTTAATTGGACCAAATTATGTGGACTGGAAAAGAAATCTTGACATTGTGTTGACTGCTGAGGACTACAAGTTTGTGCTGACTGAACCTTGCCCAGTTCTTCCAGAAAATGTTGTTGTTGCACAAAAGAATACCCATAAGAAGAGGCAAAAGGCGTATGATATGGCTCGTTGCTATATATTGGCATCTTTGTCAAATATATTGCAACACAAATATCAGTCTACTACCACTGCTAAAGAGATCTTGGATAGCCTTCATGAAATGTTTGCTAACTAGAGTCGTGTTGCACGACAGACTGTGATGAAAACACTCATGAATTCCAAGATGTCCGAGGGATCTTCAGTTCGAGATCATTGTTTAAAAATCATTTCTTACTTAAACGAACTGGAAATCCTGGGAGTAACAGTTGATGGGGAAACCCAGGTTGACATGTTGCTAAAGACCTTGCCTGGTTCCTTCAATCAGTTCAAACTTAATTACACTATGAACAAAATGTCTATCTTTACCTGAACTAATGAAGGAAATCCAAGCAGCAGAGGGTATTCTTTGTGTAAAAGGAAGCATTCATATAGCAGAAATTGGTAATTCTAAGGAAAAGCCTAAGGGCAAGAACTGGAAAAAGAATAACGGTAAGAAAGCTGCAAATGGAAACCTACCTCCATCTGGAGGGGTTGGGAAGAAAGGGGCAAAAGCAAAACCTAAAGGAAAATGTTTCCACTATGGGGAGAAAGGTCACTGGAAAAGGAATTGTCCTACTTACCTAGCCAAGATCAAAAATCAAGGTATGATTGATTGTCTAATTGATCAGTTTGGCAGAATAGGTAAATATCAATCTTTCGTTCGTGAAACATATTTTGTGGGCCATTCTACTGAATCCTGGTGTGTAGATTCGGAAACCACTAATAATGTCTGCAATTCTTTGCAGGGTTTTTAGGAAACCAAAAAATTGAATGAAGGCCAGATTTATCTACACCTTAGTTCTAGCACAAAAGTAGCAGCTATTGCAGTGGGAGTTGTGCATCTCAATTTTAATAATGCTAGGACTTTAGAATGAGTAGATTGTCTTTATGTTCCAGACATTCATAGAAATTTAATTTCAGTTTCTTATTTGTTTAAACATGGATATTCAGTTAATTTTGATTCCAAGATTGTTATTCGCAAGAATAGAAATTTCATTTGTTCTGGTTCATTGGTAGATAATTTATATATTCTTACTCTAAATTATTATTCATTAATGCAAACTGAATGTAGTCAACATATACTATTAAAAAGAAAAGGTTCTTTAGTTAATCAAACTTATCTTTGGCATTTACGATTAGGTCATATTAATCTAAATAGGATCCAAAGACTGGTTAAAGATGGTCCTCTAAGTTCTTTAGAAGTTGAAAATCTTCCAATTTGTGAATCCTGGATAGAAGGAAAAATGACCAAAGGGCTTTTCAAGGCAAAGAAACATAGAGCCAGTGATAAGTTAGAATTAATTCATACAGATGTATGTGGTCCTATGAATATCCAAGCACGAGGAGGGTTTGAGTATTTCATCACCTTTATCGATGATTACTCATTTGGTTATGTGTACCTAATGCATCGAAAGTCTGAAGCATTTGAAAAATTCAAAGTATTTCAGGCAGAAGTAGAAAGACAATCTGGTAAACACATAAAGGCCCTTCGATCGGATCGAGGAGGCGAATACCTCCTTGGGGAATTCAAAGACTACTTATCTGATATAGGAATTATATCTGAATTGACTGCACCGGGTACACCCCAGCAAAATGGTGTGGCTGAAAGAAGAAACAAGACTCTTTTGGATATGGTAAGGTCTATGATGAGTTTTTCTACTCTTCCTATTTCCTTTTGGGGTTATGCACTAGAAACGGCAATGTACTTATTGAATCTTGTACCATCAAAGTCTGTTCATTTAACACCTAGAGAATTGTGGAGAGGGCGAAAGTCAGTATTGCACCATATTCATATATGGGGCACGCCTGCACATGTACGAAAAGGAAAGACAGACTTAGATAAATTAGGCTCAAGAACAGAAGTATGTTTGTTTGTAGGATATCCAAAAAGAACTAGTGGTGGTCTATTTTATAGTCCTTTAGACCAGAAAGTATTTGTTAGCGCAAATGCAGTTTTTTCTGGAAAATGACTATATAATGGATCACAAGTCGAGTAGTAAAATTGTTTTAGAAGAAATGTCAAGTACATCAATTACTCAATCAATTAATCCACCACAAGACTTGGATGAATTTCCACAAGCTAACCAACCAGATTCTTCTAATGCACCGGAGCTTCGTCGCAGTGGGAGGAGTATCAGGCCTCCTAAGAGACTTTCACTTCTTGGAGAACTTATGATGTTATTCTGGAAGAAGTAAAATCAGATCCCTCTAACTTCCATGAAGCTATTAATGATGTAGATGCATCCAACTAGCACATAGCTATGAAACAAGAAATGGATTCCATGTACTCAAACAAAGTATGGGAACTTGTAGAATGTAATACCCGAATAATAATAATAATAAATAAATGGCTTTTTAAAGATTTTGTTTTAAATATTTTAATTGGGTTTTTCTTGTGTTTGGGTCAAATGATATTTAATTATGCGGGCTACATTAATTGGGCCTTAAAAATTTATTGGATCAAACTTATATTTGTGTAATATTAAAATCCTATTAAAACTTGGAGAGTTAATAAGATATATAAATAATAAGTAAAACCTAATCTTCCTCACATATATTTTGTAACGAATTGGTGGAAAGAAAAGAAGTGAGAAGGCGGTTGAAGCCTGAAGGAACAGGAAGAATTGTTAGTCAGGTAAGTTGTTATTTATTTGTTTATTGCCGATGTGATCATATGGCAATTAGAGAGTATTGAATTCAATAACAATAAAAGAGTTCATCAATGAAAAGAGTAAAAACCTTATTTTAATTTAACCTTCTTTCGTGAGTATCATATGGAGAAAAGAGTTGACTTAAATAATGAACTTCCATGTGGGATTCTAAATGCATATTTTATAATACTAAAGGCCATTTGTAGAGATTGTCAGATTGCCTTGGTTGGAGCGGAGGCACTATGTATATATTTATATTTTTGATCTAACAAAGCTGATGATTGTTGTGGTGGACGAAGGCCACTGTCAATAATTAATAATAATAATAATAATAATAATAATAATAATAAAATAAGTTTATTAACGGGTTAAAGATGGAAGAAATATTTGGCAAACATACTTATATTTATTTATTTATTATGTTTAGTTCGGACGGAAGAAGTTTAACGAATAAATTTTAGAATATAATTTTGGGTATTACATTGCTTACTTCAGGTACGGATTCCGTACTTTTTCAGCGATACTCTTGTTAAATTTGATTTGTTCGTTCTGTTTCTTGTTTCGAATTTTGTTATTATTTCACATAATTATTCTTGTGAAATTCATATAATAGTTTCGTTTTGGAGTTGATTCATATGATTCGAAATTGTACTCTTTGAATTAAGTTATCATGTTTAGTATTTATTTTGATAATTGTAGAGCGGTACATGTTGTTACTTTCTTTTTGAGACTTTGAGATTATGATTTGATTTGGTTCAACATGTACCTATAGAACCCTTTTGTTGATATTATGCCGCATGTGTTGTGACATGATATTTTTGTTAGAATATATCGTAGGGTATACCTGAGCTATAACCACCTGTGGGGGTACCACAGGCATGTCGTCTTGGCACGAGAGACATGACACCTTTCGTGGCAGTGTGATTAGTCCACGGCGTCTCCGTTTTGTGCTCCGGTGGGAGTTGGCCATTGGTGTTTTGTTGTGGGAGGCGTATGGGTCGACCCTAGTTTCTGTTCTGTTCTGCGGATTGGTGATGTTTGTGCCAAACACGCCTTCCGATTTGCATGCATCTGGATCCGGCCGGTCCGATGTATGTTATGCCTGTGTGGCACTATTTTGATTGCCTATGTGGCATTATTTGACTTGCCTATGTGGCAAGGTATATTTTTGCTTTATTTTAAGCTCGGTATGAAATAACACCCAGCCATTTGATTCAGCCTATTATTTCGTTGTATTAGTTTGTTCATTACAGTTCAGTTCATTTATCGGAGTTGGTTATTTCGTTTCATTATACTTGTATTCTATATCCGTACTGGGCATTTGGCTCATGCTGTGTTTTTCTTCCGGCAGGTAATCAGGGGTGTCAAGGGCAAGTGTGATGAGAGCTCCATTCATTCCAATGATTTAGAAGTATTGTGTTTAGGCTTGATAGATTGATTTATTTTGAGTTGTAATAAATACTCTAAGTTGTGGTTTGAGCCAGTTGGCATTTATTATGGTTTACCTTTTGGTATTTATTGGTTTTGAGACTATTCTTTTGTGGTTTGGAGCTTTCGTTCAGTTTTGTGGTGTTTTAAGTAGCCTCTCTTTCTATTTTGGAAAGGGGGTGTTACATAGAAGCACCTAATGGGGTCAAACCTATAGTGGGTCTACAAAAGAAAAAAGGGGTAGATGGAAAGGTGGAAACCTTTACAGCATGGTTGGTAGCAAAATGTTTTACTCAAAAAGAAGGTACCGATTATGAGGAAACTTTTTCACTAGTAGCTTTGCTTAAATCTATCAGAATACTTTTATCTATTGCAGCTCATCTCGATTATGAGATAAGGCAAATGGATGTCAAGACTGCTTTTCATAATGGATATCTTGATGAAGAAATCTATATGAAGCAGCCTGATGGTTTCATAGTTAAAGGCCAAGAAAATATGGTATGCAAGTTGCAAAAGTCCATTTATGAACTTAAGCAAGCATCAAGGTCTTGGAATATAAGGTTTGATCAAGCAATCAAATCTTATGGGTTTGAATAAAATCCAAAAGAATCTTGTGTGTACAAGAAGAATAAAGATGGGGTGGTGGTATTCTTAGTTCTTTATGTGGATGATATATTGCTTATGGGTAATGATGTGGTAGTATTATCTAGCGTCAAAATTTGGTTGTCTAGTAATTTTGAGATGAAGGACCTAGGAGAGGCTAATTACATTCTAGGGATCAAGCTTTGGCGTGATCGCAAGAATAGAATGTTGGGCATATCCCAAGCTACATACATAGATACAATTTTGGCTAGGTTCAACATTCAGAATTCCAAGAAAGGACTACTTCCTATTAGACATGGAATTCCTCTTACTAAGGAGTAGTTTCCTAAGACACCTCAAGAGCAAGAGCGCATGAAGACAATCCCTTATGTTTTGGCGGTGGCAAGTCTTATGTATGCAATGTTGTGCACTAGACCAGATATTTATTTTGCAGTAGGCCTGGTCAGCAGATATCAGTCTAACCTTGAGGGGATGGTTATTAGAATACATATGGTAGATTGGGTTTAGGGCTAGTAGGAGATTGTAAGGTTTTAAGCCCAGAAAAACCCAATGTTGATATTTATTTTATTATTTTAATAATAAAGTTTAATTTCATTTTGCATAATTATGTGTCATAAATTTTGTCCATAATTATACATTTTATAATTTGTGTATATGAAGGAGTGTAATATACAAAAGACATAAATTATATGTTATGTATAATTAAAGAAATATATTATTTACAATCTTAGATAGAAATGGACAAACCATTCTAGTAGATTGTAATACACTTGATTGGATGATTTTTCGTAGTCATGTAAAGTGAAGACTTTAATCTAGTGTATTGGTGTATTTTTAAAATACATAGAATTGGATCGTTACGAAAAATTATTTGTTAAATACTGTTATTATAAATAATTTTTCAATTACTATTAATGAGCAATTAATATTAATCCTGAGAGAATAATGAACTTGATTTTATAATGTACGTCACTTTAATATATTAAAGAGTGAGATTTTAAATACAATCAATACCTCAATATGTTGGGTGATAAATGTTATGAAATTAGGAACATGTATTTTTCAAGATGGAATTCTACAATTAAATTATAATATCCTCTTGATATAATTTATTGGTTGATCACCAGAATCTTGGCCAAGTATTTTAGTAATTCAAATTACTAAAGTATTAATTTAATTTATTAAATTAATGTGTGATCAAAAGTTTATAAATTATGTAGTCAAGGATATAAGCAGTAAACATAGTGGGTTAACAGTTTTATTCCTACACTCGTTTATGAATATTATTGTAGAGAAGTATTTTGTAAGATACTAATAGTGGAAGGATTTAATTAATTAATTTTCATTTTATTTAATTCTAGAGTGCAATTATAACTATTTAGTGGAATTAGTTATAATTAATATAATTCTAATTGATTAAAGAGTTAATCAGAAATTAATTTTATATTGGAGCTAGAATTGTAGAATCCTACCTGATCCCCACTCTAGCCCTTATTAAGATATAACAAAATAGCAGGATAAAATATATGAGAAAAGTTTTCAAATTATCCTGATAATTATCAGGCGGTTGAGGACTCTATATACTATATCACTTTACAGTATTTTGAGCCCACACTCAGAAAAAGTAGGTGATATCAAAATAGGGGCCATAGAGAGGAAGATCAGGAGGAAGAAAATCCATCATAAAAAATAAGCAAAAATTCTCTATTGTGCCATAACCAAGAACGAGGTATGTAATATAATTTTTTATTATGCTATATTATGAGAAGACAACACTTGAGCTGTTGCATAGACTAAGGAACCCAGATCTCATCAGAAATCCAAACACGTGTTGTGGCGATTTCACTTGATCAAGGAGATCATTGAAAAAAGAGACGTCACCTTAGAGCGTGTAAACTCTCAAGACAACATTGCAGATCTATTTACTAAAGCTTTAACACAGCAACAGTTTAATCGTCACTTAGAGAAGATGGGTATGAGATACCATGACGATTGACTTTAGTGCAAGTGGGAGATTAAAAGTAGTATGCATACAAGCCCATAATGTATGATGATAAAGCATATACTTTATAAACAATCTTATTTATTTATTAATAAAAGTATTCATTTGTTAAAGACATTTAATTATCTACATGATGCTGTTTTTATAATATGTAAATAACCTATAGTTTGAAGCAATGCTTTTAGAATCATGATGTTGATCATGCTAATGAGATCTGAATTCTTAGAAAGCTTAAAACTAAAATAGTTCCCAATCGTTGGATTACTAAAAAGGAGATTAGTGAATCCGAATAGATTGGTACATATGTTGCTTGCTCATTGAATGAGGATGATTGATCTCATGATCATTTGTGTGGAGACACTAAAGCAAGTATGTAGGTTCTTATTAGAGAATAAGTACACTGAACGTGACTCACTAAGGAATACCTAATGGAGTTTTACTTGCTTGTCAATAGGAATTCCTAATGTAATAGTAGTACAAGTGATCCTCGGACATGAGATCATCATAGTATCTTGTGTGTAATGAATTATACTTTGACTTATTCCTTAAGACCCTTTGGGTATATAAGAGGATATGCTTGGGTGTAATAAGTTACATATGGAGATAATGAATGATCAATAAAGAATCTATCACTTTTAGTAAAAGAAGAGATATGTCCTATGTGATTCGTTAAATGACAACCCAGTAGTCCATGGCCAAGGCATAATGAAATTAGAAAGGAGTTTCTAATTTGCATTATTTGGAGTTTTGCATTTTTTGATCGAAATTCATATAATTAAATAAAATAAGACTTGACAGTAATTTCATGTCTTATATTTAATTGGGACATTGTATGGTGGAAGGATTGAATTGCACGGTAACTATTTACTCACAAGTTCTTTTATGATTAATGTTGAAATTTATATTATCTGAAAAGTCGTTGAACGCTAGGGAGGTTTATCCTTATTGTAGAATAAATATTATTTATTTAAATAAATTATTAGTTTTATTTATTTATTTAAATAAGATTAGAATTGTTCTAATTTATTTATTCACAACCGGTTTAATATGGATAACCTAAAGGGTCACACCATAAAAGGAAGAATAATTATTTAAGAAGGTAATGGCATAATCGTAATAATATGTTAAGTGTAATTAATTTAATCTTTAGTGATAGAATAAATTAAATAGCTTAATATTTATTATTTAATATTTTAAAAATATTAAATATAAATTAATAAGAGAAGTCTTATTAATATTATTACAATTATTATTATTTTAATTTCTAAAGGAGTTTAGGAATTAATTTAATATTAGTACTCTTATTTATTCCTAAAGAAATTAGGAGGTAAATTAATTAAAAGAGTTTAATTAATTAATTCCAATTTGTTGGGAAACCTAATTAATTAAAGGAGTTTAATTAATTAAATGAAACCCTGTGTCTAATAGGATTAGAAGGGTTGACCAATATCTATATAAGAGGAGTCTTACGTTAGATATCAGTTGATGCAACTCCAATTGTTGGAGAGTACTCCTTTTCTATAGAGAATAGAAAACTAGGGTTTAGCCAACCACCCTCCTTCTTGAACAATTCATCTTTCTTGGTAGATCACCTCTAGAGGCCAAACACTTGGGTGGTTAACTTTGATCAAACGAAGGAATCAATCCCATAGATTCAAGGAGATCGCGAAGAACAAGGAGTTGAACTCGTACATGTGGAAGCTTAGTTCTACAAGGGTATGATTCCATAATTTCTTATTTATCGTTTTAAATTAATAATTTGCATAAAGGATGATCCGGGTAATTGGTTTGTAGAAAATTTTAAACTCTGATTTTACCATGCTTCCGCTAATTTTGTAATTTAATTACACCATGATTTCTTACAAACCTAACATTTTCTTCCTGATATCTCCAGTTTCTCTGTCTTCTCGGAGGTCTACTATTTCCTGTGTCATCCTTTGGACCGGAGCCTCCTTGGCTACTTCGACATCAAAGGGAGAGATAGGTGTGGACATCTGGGTATCACTGACTTTTTCTGGTATTTTTATATCTCCTTGCACAGAGGGTTCAGTCTGACTCGTATGCTTAGGTTCTTGAGATACTTTACACTGTTCTCTCAACAGGGTAGTCATCTCGACAATCTATTTCTTAAACTCCTCTAATTCCTCTCGAGATACAGGGATGGGTTCTGATGAACTTCCTTCAGCTATTTTGACTGGTGGTGAACGGGCCTTTTTGGCTCGGAATTGAGTTCTAGGACCAATCTGCACAAAATCGATATCTAGTTTAGACTGGATATTGGTGGACAGAGATACATGATATGCTATGCATCAGTTTAATGGTTTTTTAATCTTTTCCTGCGAAACTAAGGGTTAGTCGACTTGATGACAAGATAAGAAGGACGTACAAATGATAGTTCAAGATGATTGCCATTTACATATGCGAAAGAGTAAATAGGACTTGAAGAGACACAACGCGTGTTTGGTTTATCATAGGCTAACCTATCTTAGGGTTACTCTCACGAGCTTTTTGAAATTGGTTCCCAGATCTTCGCAATTTACATGATGAAAACATCCATCTTTCAATTAGAGCAGATCTTAGTGGTGCCTTTCCAGAGCCTCACAATGGAATTATTCATAGGAGTCCAGTAATAAACAACTAACGGGATTGCCTCCTAACAGAGGGACCACATAGCATACATTCACATACATTCACGTCCTTACCGTATGCAAAATGATGACATTGTGCGAAGCTCTAATATATTGTGCGAGGCACTAATACAAAATGCTTAAAATTTTGAAACATTAATCACACACAAAGATCATTCACAAAAAATGCACATGCAGAATGAAAATCAAAAAGATTGAACGCGGCTTAAGCCCTCTATCTCTCCCCAACAGAGTCGCCACCTGTCGATGCCGGGAAAAAGATTTTGGTGTTCTGTGTCCGTCTTTCCTAAGTTTGTGTTTTTTGTTTTACCCTTCCATGATTTTCTGTGTCTATGGATTCTATTAAAGGGTGAGGTTTTAGGAAAGCGATACGGACATATGTGTCGACGACTTTGAAAAGATTGATTTTATTATTTAATTTTGATGATTGGACTGAATGAGACAGAGCTTCCAGTTGGTATGGTTTAAATGGATGTATTAACTCATCCGAGTTTTGAAGATTTTTGGAATATGGTCCAATATGTGACTCCGTAAGATTGGTCTGAAACCCAAGATTCGTGGAATTCGGGGGCTAGGTTAAGCGGGGGGGGGGGGGGGGGGAAGGTGTTAGGCACCCCCTGACTGCCATGAAAACACGATACCGTATCTTATTGATTTCCTATGCATAAAAGTGTGTGTATGTGTGTGAGTTTGAAAGTTTATTTTAAGCCTCCATGTGAGTTATTTGGAAGTAGTGCCGTTCCACTTTTGCACCTATGTACGAAGGTTTGATTTAGCAAAAGTTCATTTTTAGACAAAATATACATTTCATATAATTTTTTGGGAAAAAACACAAAGTTTTCAAATCCTTCACCCGAATAGTAATCGAGGACATTTGATACTTCCATTATTAATTCTTAAGTCTATGTAATTATTACCAAAGTAGTGTTGTACCTCTTTAACCCTACGCACAAAGGAATTGATTTATATAAAAGTTCATTTTTTAGAACACAATATATATCAATGATGTTTTGAAAACAAAGTTTTCAAATCCTTCGTCAAATAGGAATCAAGGTCATTTGATACTTCCATTTATGATCTAATGTCTATCCCCAAACCGCTTTATTGTTATTATGAAAGCTCTTTGCTATTTTGATTTGGAAATCATTTTGGGGAAAATGTATGCTAAACGCGCCAAAAAGGGTCGGATCATCGGGCATATAAGCCATGTCGATGAATCCGAGCACCCACAATCAAAGTTTCACTATCACGGGATCTTGAATCCGACTTCTTGGGACTAACCCCTCGAGTTCGTCTTCAAGATACAAACATTACATATAAAATAATTTTTACGTTATTGAAATATTACATCACAAAATCGGTCCATCGTGGGAATCAAGTCAGGATCCCATCATGGGATCTCGACACCAGGACTCCTAGGCTCACATTATTATGCTCAAATATATATGTACAATGTCCTATACTTTGATATTAGATGATTTGATCGGTTGAAATTACCCTTTCAAGCCATTTCGGACCCCTTCCGCCTCTAGATATAGATCTAGGGCTATACGAGGAAACCAGTGAAAATAGTATACACAAAACCCAATAATGTTTGATGATAAAACATATACTTTGTAACAATCTTATTCATTTATTAATAAAATTATTATTTAATTAAAGATATTTATTTATCTACATGGTGCTGTTTTTATAATATGTGATAAACTCATAGTTTTAAGCAATGCTTTTAAAATCATAATGATGATTATGCTAATGTGATCTAAATTCTTAGATAGCTTAAAGACTAAAATAGTTCCCAATCGATGGATTACTAAAATGAAGATTAGTAAATCCGGATAGATTGGTACATATGTTGCTTGCTCATTGAATGAGGATGATTGATCTCACGATCATTTGTGTGGAGACACTAAAGCAAGTATGTAGGTGCTTATTGGAGAATAAGTACACTGAACGTGACTCGCTAAGGAATACCTAATGGAGTTTTACTCGCCTGTCAATAGGAATTCCTAATGTGATAGTAGTACAAGTGATTCTCAGACTCGAGATCATCATAGTATCTTGTGTATAATGAATTATACTTTGACTTATTTCTTAAAACCCTTAGGGTATATCAAAGGATATGCTTGGGTGTAATAAATTATATATGGAGATAATGAATGATCAATAAAGATTTTACTGCTTCTAGTAAAAGAAGAGATATGTCCTATGTGATTCGTTAAATGACAACCTAGAAATCCTTGGCCAAGGTGGAATGAAATTAGAAAGGAGTTTCTAATTTGCATTATTTGGAGTTATGCATTTTGGAATCGAAATACATATAATTAAATAAAATAAGACTTGACAGTAATTTCATGTCTTATATTTAATTGGGACATTGTATGGTGGAAGGATTGAATTGTATGATAACTATTAACTCACAAGTTCTTTCATGATTAATGTTGATATCTATATTATCTGAAAAGTCGTTGATCGCTAAGGAGGCTTATCCTTATTGTAGAATAAATATTATTTATTTAAATGAATTATTAGTTTAATTTATTTATTTAAATAAGATTAGAATTGTTCTAATTGATTTATTCACAACCCGTTTAATATGGAGAACCTAGAGGGTCACACCATAAAAGGAAGACTATTTATTAAAGAAGAAAATTGCATAATCGTAATAATAAGTTAAGTATATTTAATTTAATCTATGGTGATAGAATAAATTAAATAGCTTAATAGTTATTATTTAATATTTTGGAAATATTAAATATAAATTAATAAGAGGAGTCTTATTATTATCATTATTATTATTATTATTATGATTACTATTATTATTATTTAATTCCTAAAGGAGTTTGAGAATTAATTAATAAGATACTCTCTCTCTCTCATATATATTCCTAATAAGATTAGGAGGCTAATTAATTAAAAGAGTTTAATTATTCCCAATAGGATTAGGAAGCCTAATTAATTAAAGGAGTTTAATTAATTAATATAAAATCCTAATCCTAAATTATTTAGGAGGGTTGCCTACATTTATAAATAAGAAAGTCTTATTATGGAACAAGGTTAGACATTTTTCTTCCAATAGTTGGGAGAGCACACCTTTTCTAGAGAGAAGAAAACTAGGGTTTAGCCAACCGCCCTCCTTCTTGAACAATTCCTCTTCCTTGGTGGAATACCTCTAGAGGCCAAACACTTGGGTGGCTAACGTTGATCAAAGGAAGAAATCAATCCCGGAGATTCAAGGAGATCGCGAAGAATAAGGAGTTGAACTCGTACCTGTGGAAGCTTAGTTCTACAAGGGTATGAATCTAATCTTCTTCTATTTCATTTTAATTAATAACTGTGCATAAAGTATGATCTGGGTAATTGGTTTGTAGAAAATTTTAAACTCTGATTTTACCATGGTTCTGCTAATTTTTGAAATTTGATTTCACCATGATGTCTTACAAACCTAACAACCGGGACCGATTAAAAGCAGTAAATACGCAGATCTACCACGGATCTAAGCCGATCTAGCATACGGGTTAAGGCTTCATGCTTAATAACCACTCAAAAGGCTAGATCCGACTTAGATCTAGGTAGATCTAGCCTCCGGACTTGATTTACAACCAAATATGCGATAAATAACCGATGAGATCTATAGATCTACCACCTACACAACAATATACGTATAAAACAATAAGTTTAACAATGTTTACACAATATATCACATAAATCTAGTATATTAAACACTAGTTACAAAGAAAGAGGCTAAAATGAGCATTTTTCACCTTGGGGGACGCGTGAACAAGCGTTTTATCACCCGGGATCAGCTAAAAACACTCTCGAGACTCAAAGTATGTGTTAAACAAGATTAAACAACTCAAAATGTGTGTAGAATGATCAAATCCGAGGGTTTCTCTCTCTAAAAACTTTTTCTCATTCTAAAAATCTTCTCTTTTTTTCTTCTAAATGAGCTGATATTGTAGACTTAAACCATCAGAGCCAGCCGCATACATACATGCGGCTAGTCGCATGTATACCTACGGCTGGGCCCCATGGGTCCCGCCGTCTCAAAGTTCGTTCATTCGGTCTCGGTTTGGAGAAAGTTTAGCTTCACAGGCCAAACTCTCAGAAAGTCTTTGCAGAAGGCTACGGAATAAGGTTGAGTCTGAATGGATTGGGGCTCGGGAAGATGATGCTGGTAGCTGAGAGGTATCTTTCGGTTCTAGACTGTAGTTAACTAGTTTATCTTTGATGGCACGCAGTTCGAGGTTTGTTGAGGTGGCTTCTGGCGAACACTTTCTTAGCTTTGCGATCCTCCTTGAGTTCGCCTCTTGTTCGGACGTCATTAGCTCTTTGAATCATTCACAGAGTTGTCTCCGGGGTGATCGGATGCTTTTCCCCTATCTTGGGGTTGCCTCCGAAGTAAAATTATAATTTTTCCCTTCTGCAAGGTTAGTATAAAGAGAAAGTAAAATTTCGAGTGTCTATAACAACAATGTGATATCTTTCATTGATGATGACATACCAGGGGAAGGGACTGGTCATTGCAAGTCATTGCATATAGCAGTGATGTCCTCTGGATATGTGATAGGGGGCGTGTTAATCGATGGGGGATCTTCCTTGAACATATGTCCCTATGACACCTTGGAAAGAATGAAGATCAGTCCAAGTCAAATTCGGAGCAACCATATAGTCATAAGAGCCTTCGATGGGTCTCGGCGTAATGCTGTAGGAGAAATCAAACTCCCCGTAGAGATTGGCCCACATACTTTCTACGTATCCTTCCAAGTGCTGAACATCACCACGAGATATAATTTACTATTAGGAAGACCGTGGATCCATATGGCAGGAGCAGTCCTGTCCACCCTTCATCAGCAGGTTAAGTACATCATCAATGGAAATCTGGTCACTGTTAATGCCAAACTAGAATATCCTGTCTATGTACAAGGTGATATGCCTATGATCAACCTCAATGAAGGAGTTGAGCCAACCATTTTTCAAGCCTTCGAAGTGAGCAACACTCACTATCGACCCATTGGGTCTCCAGTATTGAAGCCAAGAATTTCTTCTGAAGTGATGTCTGTCGGTAAAGAAATGATATCTTTGGATTTCTGTCCCGACAAAGGGCTAAGGAAAAATCAACAAGGGATCAAACATTCTATTTAGATATCTAGCCAGACAGGGAAGGCTGGATTAGGCTATTTCTATGGATCAAATCACAAGAACCCGCACAAGCATCAGCCGGTTCATGCATCGACCGTTCCGCTACTAAATCTCACGGATGCCGGATTCTCGAAGCCAACAAGGAAAATTCCTGCTTCTATGTCAGGTATAGCATAAGGTTAAACCGGCCAGTGAGAAAGAAATTTAGATTCCTGTTAAGGAAAGTAAGGAAAGGAATGAAAGGTTCCTACAAGAAGTGCAGGATCGATTTGCAAAGATGTATTTTCTGGCACATACTGAGGGTATGAACGATGATATCCCAGATGATGACTATTCAAAATATCAAATCCTAATCCCTCGCGTCAACAGGGATAAGGAGAACAGTTTAAAGGAAAGTGTTGACCCTGATGTGAATTCAGTCATGGTCATCATCAAAGAATAGGAGGATAGCAACAACCCCTTCATCCTCTCAATCAACAAGGACCTAACCCTGGACAACTGGAGCGGCACTCCTTGCATCAGTCGTAAAGAGTAAAAGGGAAGAGAATCCATCTGCCCTTAAGTGTTGATATTATTTACTGCTTATTTTATTGCATAGTACTAGCAGTTACTTTTGTCATGATTTTATTAATGCTTTGTATTATTAAGCAGTTTCGTATAATAAGTGAAAGCATTTTGTTTTCAGGACTCCAAACTTGAATTTGTTTAGCCTTGCTGATGAATTGCCAAGTCTCAACAGTGACTACAACTTTGATGTAGAACTGGACTTTCACTTAACGGGGATTGATCAACAGGCGATAGATGACTATGAGGTGCCTGAGGGGATCAAGGAATGGGTCGAAGACAAACCCAAACCAAACCTCGATCAAACCACCACTGTCAATATCGAAACCTCAAAAAATCCTAAAGAAATCCAAATAGGCAATGACCTTTCCCCAAGCCAAATGACAGACCTGATTAAACTCCTAACTTAGTTCCAGGATGTGTTTGCATGGACACATAAGGACATGGTCGGCTTGTCTACTGACATTATCATTCACTGATTGCCCATTAAAGAGGGATCAAGCCTGTCAAACAGAAACTCAGGAGACTAAAGCCTGAGTGGAGTTTGAAGGTCAAAGAAGAAGTTGTTAAGCAATTCAAAGCAGGCATTATCATGGTCTCAACCTATCCAGAATGGTTGTCCAATATAGTTCCTGTACCTAAGCTCGGAGGGAAGGTACCAGTATGCATGGATTACCAGGATTTGAACAAATCTTGTCTCAAAGATGATCTCCCTCAACCTCGGGAGTACGTAGGCAGCCATCTATGGTGCGGTCTAACCTTCAAATGAAAAGCCAATCACTTTACCTATACACTCAAATATCCAATTAAATACCAGTCTTAGCGATAGAAGCATCTCTGGTAGCTCGTGCCTCATCCCTCTCAACAAAAGCAGCATCCCGGTCGAAAATGGTCATCAGCACTAAGGCTCTAGCCTTGTCCCTCTCAAGGGTCAAAAGTTGTATCATCTGGTCCAAAGACTCGACAGAAAGTGGAGCAGCAGCAACTGAAGAACTAAGAACATCACTGACCAGGGTTGCGTTCAAACTAGCAAGCAGCTCATCCTCGATGGGAGAAACAGGATCCTCTATAGGCTCCTCCTCATCAGAATCAGTACTAGGCCTTGAATAAGCAACCATAGATGATGCAATATCTGCCTCTAGCCATGCAGAATACTCCGAGGAATGACCCGGATGACTCGAGGAAAAATCACTCGATGAATCAAATAATCATAAACTCTAGATAAATCATCCTCTGACAAAGACGAGGCTGGAAACCGCTGATTAAAAGCTCCATCAAAAGAATGAACATCCCGATACTGAAAATCCATGCTCATTTGTCCTCAAATAGGATGAATAAACTAGCCAAAAAGGGTGCAAATTGACTGTCCCGAAAGTGAAAAATTTTCACACCGGAATGTTCAGCATGGTAAAATACACGTATTTACTAGGTCTGTTCATTTTTATTAAGTCATCTATGCATACATATTTGATACATTGCGTTTAAACTCATACTGCATGAAAACTAACGTTCTAACGGTCAAAACTTGAAAAGAAAGGATGTAAACATTACTAGAATTGTGCAGAACGTTTGTACAGTGACAGATTTTGCTAAAAACATCCCGAACTAAGTAGATATGAGAGAGAATTTTGGATTTTTTAGTTTCTTTCAAGTTAAAAATGATTTTTCAAGAGGCCAGGGGGTATAAATCCACTCGTGGTCTGCCGCGAGTCTACTTATGGCAGCCGCAGGTAGACCTGCGATAACCTAGGGTGGGTCCCACCCAGTCTGGCTAGATCAAATTTGAGTTACAATGGGGTCCCCTAAGGCCAAAAAGTCAAATTTGCAAAAAAAAGGTTGTACGCGATTGAGCAGAAAGGGCTTGAAACCCTGAAACGAGACGTCAAACTTGAAAGTCTAAAAATCTTATATAAACCGTTGATAACAGCTCCAGCGTAGCATTGGAAAGGGATCTGGTGATTCAACCCGTTGGTAAAAGCTCCAGCGTAGCATCGTTGAAAGGTCCGGTGATGAAAGCTGCTAAAAACTACCTCGACGAAGATCTGAGTACCTGATAGTGTGAACCGTTGGCGAAAACTCCAGCGTAGCATCGGGAAGGGTCCGGTGGTGTAAGCCATTGATAATTACTTCAGCGAAGATCAGAGTATCTGATATTGCAAACCGTTGGTGATAACCCTAGTGTAACATTGGGAAAGGGCCGATGTTGTAAACTGTTGAAAGCTACTTTCGCCAAGATTCAGTGGATTTGACATTACAGGTCACCGACATCAACCCAGCATGATCCCTGGAAAACCTGGCAAGAACGACCATGGAAGACTATCCTCATCGGGAAGGACCGATGATGGAATCTGTTATAAAAGAAGTCTCCAACTGAGACATCAAATCAGTTCAATCGACCATTGGAAACTACCGTTCGAGTAGGCATCGAGGAGGTTCGGTGATGGTCAACCCTGTAAACTACTATTCGAGTAGGCATCAAATTAGTTCAATCGACTGTTGTAAACTACCGTTTGAGTAGGCATCGAGGAGATTCAGTGATGGTCAACCCTATAAACTACTGTTCGAGTAGGCATCAAAATAGTTCAATCGACCGTTGTAAACTACCGTTCGAGTAGGCATCGAGGAGGTTCGGTGATGGTCAACCCTGCAAACTACCGTTCGAGTAGGCATCAAATCAGTTCAATCGATCGTTCTAAACTACAGTTCAAGTAGGCATCAAGGAGGTTCGGTGATGGTCAAACCCCTGTAAACTACCGTTTGAGTAGGCATCGAGAGAATTCTGTGATAGTGATTATTGAAAGCTATATCCTCAACAGGAATGTCGGCATCAACCAGATAAAAATCTAAACCATTGGTGACAGCCCCAGCGTAGCATTGGGAAGGATCCGATGATATAAACTTGTGACGCCCCCAGAATTGGTCCAATCAACCCAACCCATTCTAAGTCGCCAAATACACTCAACAAAATCCAAATACAATCTTTTATATCAAACTGTTGTGCAAAATACGACCACGCAACTGTGATTGTCAATACAGACATGTAGAAAATATAAACATTCAAACTAAGTCCTCATTACATTTATTATCACACTATTTTACAAAAAAAATAGTGAGGACTTCTACAACTCTAACTCGGACCATCACTCCATTCTCCGACTAGTACCCGCGATATTCTAATTTCCTGAAGAGAACAATGGAAGAAAAGGGTGAGCTTAACTAGCCCAGTAAAGAATATTATGACTAAGATAATGAAGAATAAATTATCGTTAGTCTTCAACAAATCAGATAAAATATTATGGATAACAAGTTTTAGATCAACAACTACAGCGAAAATAACAATTCATTAGAAGAGTTAAGTAGAAAATGATGTCTACTATCTTCTTTGATTTAAAAGTCCATCATCAATATTTATCCCCGTAACATCAATCAATATACATCTCGAATCAACTATTCATCTTTGCACTATGGGCCAAAGATATTCATTTGTATCACCAGTTGGTCATGTTCATCTCAACCCCTGTCCATCTTTGCACTACGGGCCAAAGATATTCATCAGGTAATCATCTTTGCACTACAGGCCAAAGATATTCATCAAATAATCATTCATCTTTGCACTACATGCTAAAGATATTCAGTTATATCACCATTTAGGACTGAGGATGATGAAAAATAATACGAATAACGGATCTAGTGAGATAAAGGACAAATATTAGAGAATTTATCCAGAGTTCAAGAATGAAGATCAAAACCTAGATCCAATCAAAGATGATTTGGAAGAAAAAAAATACTTTTTTTACCGTGAATAGTACCCTATGAATAGTAACTTCGTGAATAGTAACTCGACATGAAAAGATAAAAATTTCACAAGAAAATTCAGACCAATATTCTAGTGAAATGATATTAGATGAAGCGCAAAACTCAAGGAATTTCTGATCATTTCAAGAATTATAGAAGCAATACTTACCGTAGTAAGTTTAGAGATAGGAATCTGAAATAAAACAATATACGAAACTGCAATTGGATTTTCACCCGTCAGGCGGTAGTCTGCTCAGACAGATTATTTTCATAATTTAATAACAACTGAATACGAAGGGATATTCACTAGGCATGCGGTAGTCCACGTAGACAAGTTATTCCCACAGAATAATAAAAAAATAGAATAACAACAGGATTTCACCATGCATGCGGTAGTCCGCGTAGACAGATTATTCTAACAGAATAATAAAGAATGGAATAACAACCCTTACGAGTATTGAAAGAAAATAACTCTCTTCATGAATATGAAAGAAATAATACCCCTTACCTTAATAAAAATTTGGAGACTGCACTAGTGTAATAGCAGAATACTCTTCTTCTTTCTCTCTTATTCTCTCTATACTTTCTCTCTCTATAGTTTTAGTGAATTGGTAAGAAATAATGAAGAAATGAGCTTTATTTATAGGCTTGGCAGAGTAAGGGTAAAATAGTATTTTCGCCATAATTTATGACATCATTGCTTACTTCATCGTTCCGATGACATCATTGCTTACATCATAAGAATTCAAATTCAATTTGTTCTCTTCTACCTCATTTTACTTTTATACCATGAATTTACTATAATACTATTACCATTCAAATTATAAAAATCATACTATTATATAATCACATCATACTACTATAATGTAATATTATAATAATATATTTGAATGAATTATTTTATCGAAAAAGATAAAATACCAACTTTCAACAAATGTCACATGCTAAAAATTCCTCCGTTTAAATCCACATTGAATAAATATTTCCTTATCATAGATATCAAAAATTAATTATTTACAAATAATATTATAGAACTACAATATTGACAACCAGGTCGTTCCCAGGAAAAAGGGGGCTTTTCGATAAGAATTTCTCCTCATTGGCGCGCAATTATATAACCTAACCCCTTTTCTCGACAGAACTTTCTAGACATTATCAATAATGCTATCTAATAATATTATTCAAATAATATGAATTATTGATTTGATAATTTGAAATACTGTGCAATGACAATTACTAATATAAAATATCAATGTAGCAATTATTGGATCAATAATATAAAATATTGAACCGTAATTACTGTAACAATTATTGAATGAGTGACTTCTTACGTAAGAACCAATAATTTGAAATATTGTGCAATACCATGTGCTACTATGCAACACCGCGTATTACTGTATTTTAACCACCGGGTATTTCAACAGTTTAATGGTAAAAGTTTTACCGTTATTTTTATAAAAAGGTTACTTCTGTCGCTTTCTATATCCGACATTCATTCTGTTGTGGGGTCCACCAATGATTGTGTCGTCGTACAAATATTATCCGATAAAAAGAATATTCCTCGACCAAACGAATATTCCCCGACACAACGAATATTTTATAACCACTTGCTTAATTTGTAAACTTTGCACATCTCACCCATAACTTATCACATTTATCAAATCAACACCTTACTATTTCAAAATAATATATAAAGAAAATTAAATCTTATTCATAAAATTTGGGGTCTTACAACCTCCCCTCCTTATAAAATTTCGTCCTTGAAATTGACGTACGTACCTTGTATGTCGAAAAGGTGAGGATACCTCGCTTTCATTTTTGATTCTAACTCCCAGGTCATTTCTTCGATATCATGGTTCCTCCACAAAACTTTAACTTGAGATATAACCTCTGAGCATAGGACATGTTCCTTCCTATCCAAGATCTTGACAAGTACCTCCTCGTATGTTAAATCTTCGGCTATCTCTTCTGGTTCTAACTCAATAATGTGGTTCGGGTCTTTCACATATTTACGAAGCACGAATATGTGAAAAACGTTATGAACACGAGACATATTTGGAGGTAAGGCGAGTCTATAGGACACATTTCCTACTCGGTCAAGGATTTTAAATGGACCAATGAATCGTGGGTTGAGCTTTCCTCTCTTTCTAAATCTCGTAACTTCTTTCCATGGAGCAACACGTAACAATACATGATATCCGACATTAAACTCCACGTCCCTTCGATGAAGATCAGCATAACTCTTTTGTCGATCCTGTGCAGTTTGTATACGTTGCCGGATCATTTGAATCTTTTTTGTAGTCATACGTACTAACTCCGATCCCAACAATGTTGCTTCACCCACCTCGTCCCAGCATACTAGAGAACGACATTTTCGTCCATACAACGCCTCGAATGGAGCCATGCCTATACTTGCCTGATAACTATTGTTGTAGGAGAATTCCACCAATGGTAAATACTTGTCCCCACTCCCTTTGAAATATAGAACATAGAGTCTCAATAGATCTTCAAGAGTTTGAATAATCCTTTCTGACTGTCCGTGATAAGTGGTTTTAGGACCACTTATTCAGATACTTTCTAACTCATTCGGTTGCTTAAACTCAAGTAATCCTATGAGTTTAATGTGTTTTCCCTTATTTTATGTTTTTCAGGTTGAGGAACTCTCTTGGCAATTATTGAGCGTTAAAGGGTCAAAGATCGCTTCAATGTGGCAAAGCGCTGAAAAGAGCTTAAGGATAGATGATGGCATGGAATGATGATGAAATAGAACGAGGCTACGAAGCTAAAAGATATGCAAGGAGGCAAGAAGTGCATGTAGAGTAAGAAAGAAAGCCAATGCAGATGCCAGCCTTAAACCATCAGCCATGTCCAACAAACTGCAGCAGTAAAAGCAAAGTTCAAAAAATTCTCCAGAGCCGCGCGGCCGCGCCTGTTCTTAGCAGAAAATTGTTTGACTTTTTGTTTGACTGATCGGGAGAGGCTTTAAATGGGGGAGTTGAGCAGCATTCAAGAGATCCTCCCTTTTTGGAGTTCATGCCCTAACCTTCATTTTCCATTTTCCTTTTCTTCATTTTCTTATCTAGCTTAGGAGTAGGGATTAGAGTAGTTTATAATAGTTAATATTCTAGGGTTTCATTAGACTTGATGGTTGAAATAAGTGGGTTGTATTGAAGATTTAATACGGGATGCTTGGAGATACAGATTTGCATTTCTTATCCTTGAACTCTCTCTTTGCTTTCTATGTTGTATTCTTATGATGTGTATGCTACTTGTGGATGATAACTTGTGTTTCACTATGGTATCTTAAATCTATTTTGGGATTCTAATGGAACCCAACACATAGTTTGTCTTGAATTCTCTCTCTTTGCTTTTATTATGAATTGGTTAGCATAACTTGTGCTTATATCTTAATTGCTTGACGCGTAATTACCTTGGGTACCTATATGAACTTGACAAACGGATTATAGGTTAAGACCTAGTTATAATATCATGCAAAAATTAGAGATTCTTGTGGGTAGTTTATGAGATTATGTGACGTGTATCTCATTCATTATCCTCGAGAATAGATAATTTGATAGCATTTAGGATAGAAATATACCTAAATGTCGTATGCAACCAAATTGAGAATCTAATCTTAATAACTTCCTATGCGAAAGTTGGCAATTGAAAGAGTAGTTAACGAGATTTTCCTGTGACATGTGTCTTGTTAATTGTTCTTGATATTGGTTACTTGATAGTGTGTAGAATAGACATATACCTACATGCCGCATTAGGGAGATTCATAGTTGTCCGTTGAAAGAGGCTTTTATGTAATTATAATTTCTCGATTGTCAATTCTATGTGCTAATTGTTTCATATGAGAGAGTTAAGAGAGTCGAATGAAGTGTTGGGGGAAATTGGAATCTCATGCCATCATTATCTAATTCGACTCTAGGATTAATTAGTTTAATTTCAATTCTTGCCAAATTTAAAGTAGTTTTAATTCCTCCTTTTTACCACCCGTTTAAATAAGACTGAGATGATTATATGCTAGTGCTTTGGTGACCTTTTATCCATTAATTCCTCGTGGGAACGATATCTTACTTTCACTTTATTACTCGTTGGCCGCGTATACTTGCGCGTTAATTGTGTCATCTTATCAGACCAACAAGTTTTTGGCGCCGTTGCCGGGGAATTATTTGGATAACTGTTTGCCAACATTAGTTTCAATCAAATTAGTCTTAATTTAAACTTTTTATTTTTGTTTTAATTCTTCCTATATTCTCTTCTCAGGTACAATGGACTTAAATTTCTATCCATGGAACTGTACAAGACAAGAGCAACCAAGGGAAGCAAGCACTGATGGACTCGATCCAATTGCCACACTCTCAGCACAGTTAGAGGAGCTCTCGAGAAAGTTGGATACTATTTTAGCCCAACAGAGTCGAGAGCCAGTGACTTCATATGACTATGGTGCTGGAGCTTATATGAGCCATCAGGAGCCTATCAGTTATGGACAGGAGCAGTATGGGGGTGAGTACTTCCACCATGAGCCGTACACTAATTATCAACAAGATTAGGGGTATCACCCGAGCCCGTCAGCTAATTACTATCAATACCATACTGTGAGCTATCAAGAATAATATGAGCCAAGTCCAAATTACGCACCAGAACCCCCATTTCAACCTTTTTGTTTACAAGGGGAACAGTCTACCATGGACATCCTAGATAGAGCCTTAGCGAACCAAGAGGAGATGATTAGGAGCCAAAAAGAATCGAACCAAAACTTTTTAAAATAGATGGCCTTAATCAACAATCCTTCAACCAATGAGACTCATTACATGGAACCCGTAGTGGAAACAGAAAAGGAAGGATTGGACAATGTGTGGGAAAATTCCATAGCATCAACACAGGAGACCTTAGTTGAGCAATTATAGCCAATCAAGAATCTTCAGAATTGGGCAAATCAGATTAACATGGCCTTGATGAAAGAGGAGCTGAATGAGCAAGGGATACAGACTCAGAATCTTCAGAATTAGCTTTCTCAAGTAGTGGAAGCCGTGAGCAAAGAACCTCAGAAGTCCAGTAAGATTCAGTGCATGGATTCTAAGAACGAAGTGGACGAGGAGATCTTAATTGACTAAGAGTATTCAAATGAGGATCTTCAGACCTAGGCAGAGCAGATTAGCACGGCATTAAGTAAGGAGGAGGTATTTGAACAAGAGACAACAATGCAAGATCCTGTGCCTCCAATGACTGAAGCCGTAAGTTACGATCCCCAGGATACATGGTGCTATGACATGGGTGCAGAAACTGATAGAGTATCTGAAGTGCACTTGGAGCTGGACGAGCGAAAGGCAATGGATATTAAGGAGCCAATTGGGGATGTGGAGTATGAATGTGAACCAACAGTGACAATCCCCCAAGAGCCTCCTCTGCCTAAGTGGAACAAGCCAGTGAAGTTTGCACACCCTTACCCCCTTGGTAGCCACATTTCAGAGTCGGATCTCGATGACAAGAGAGACTCCGCGAGCTTAAAACCATGGTGGTTAGAAGAGAAGAGAATAGAGGAAGAAGCCGTTGTGCAGTGTGAATCTCAATGCCCCTATCATGTCACCTACACAACGGAACCCTTGCCTAGCACCCCAATCTTTAGGACGGGGAATTCTTTTACTTATCCAATGCTAGGTAGCTTAAATCTGCATCCGTTCTTACTGGGAAGCCGCCAAAGTCACACAGCTATTCTGATGGATGGAGGGGTTCTCCAGTATCATCGGGGGGTAGGATAGCGGTGTCCAGATACAGTCGAACTAGAGGACTATAAATCAAGTGCTAGATGGGAGGCACCCCACCATTTCTCTCTCCCTATTTGTTTAATTCTCCATTACCTATTTTCTATCACATTTCCCTCCCCCTTGTTTAATTCTTATTAGTTTAAATTTTTGCATACTTTAGGATTTAGGAGCTCATGCCTATATTTTTGGAGCTTAGGCATTAGTGTATATCTTTTGGGACTTAAATGCTATTAAGCACAATTTTGATGCACGAGCACATTGCATATGTGCTCTTAGAGAATTTTTGGGAAGCAAATGCATATATCTTTCCATGTTCATTCTCTTGATGTAAATAGTAAGTTATATATACTTTTGATAGCGTAGAGGGCTTAGTAAAGATTTTATGTTTTCACTCAGGTCAACGAAAGCTTCTTGGAAGACCAAGTTTATTGTCTGCGTTTTTAGTTTTAAGCATTGATGCATGCATTTTTGGGACTACGAAACTTATTGAACAGACGTTTTCATGAGCATTGCATTTATGCACTTATAGGAGTTTTTGGGAATTCATTCATACTTATAGTATCCTATTATGCCATTCTCCTAGTTGTCAATAGCTAATAGTAAGTTTGGTAGTTTTAAAGGGCTTAATAAGTCTTATACCCATGTTTCAGGTGGAAAGCCATGCTAAATGAATCAAGAATGCCATAGCTGTTGCATGAATCCAAGTCAATTGCCCCAGCAGCTCCCTGAAGCAAAAGCTATAGAATTTGAACACAGCAGGGCGCGTGGTGGCGTCCGGATTGGCTTGCAGCGCGGCCGCGAGACGAACAGAAAGGGGCCAGTTTTAAACATTGTTCGTCAGATTTTGGGACATTTCATTTCATTCCAATCGTACTCTAAGCCTTCTCCCTCAAAAATTCAAAAGTTCCTCATTCTCATCCCTGCATACATCAAGTCTAAATCTCCAAGCCCTAATTTCAATCACTATCCATATCTTCCATCTCCTTCATTCTCTATCACAATCTATCTACCTCATCTCCTTCACAACCCTCACCGTATCCAAGCCCTAGTTCTAAGTAAGAAGCAAAACACCCTGCCTCCTCATTCAAAATTAACCTACCAATCCACCCTCATCCTCTCAATTTGATCAACTGAGATTGCGATTTGGGGTCCAAGTATAGCAAGATTTCTGTATTAGTTAGGTTCATTGACACAGTGTTGAAGTACATCTTCAATTCTCAATTCTCATGGCATCCAAACGCAGCAGGAGGGAGTCTACATCAAGGGGCAGTGATTTCGAGCAAGAGGGCGGTGGCACCGACTATCCGAGGGAGGGGCTGGAACCTATTCTGTGATGAGCCTTTGGCTACCCCAATCTCGGTAGTTCAAGAATTTTATGCCAACGAGAAATACACGACGTCCCATAAGGTCTTTGTGCGGGGATGTGAGGTGTCCTATGCAAAGGAGCGTATCAATGAGCTATTTGATTTACCAAATATTCCATTGGATGCACCAGATTCTTTATATGCTAGGGGGTGGGAGTCGGAGCTGGATGCTATATGTGATTATCTGTGCAAGCCAGGCACCACTTGGAAGCTGAAGTAGGGGACCGATCAAAAGCTGCACTTCCCCTAGTCCGCCTTGAGTAGGTACGGGAAGGCGTGGTACAGTTTTATCTGCGTGAATCTGATGCCTACACAGCATCAGAACGAGGTCACTAAGGACCAGGCTATGTTGCTTTATGGGATCGTCAAAGGCAAGAGGATCGACTTGGGGTACGTGATTCACAGTTCTATCTGCAGATTTTTGAGAGGCAGAAATTCAGCAAGTATCCCGCACGCATCGGTGATCGCCAGGCTATGTATTACAAATGGGGTGATGTGGTCAGATACAGAGCCGATGCAGATGCCTATAAACACCCTTGACCACCCTGCCATCGAGTCATTCAAGGTTTGGAAAGGGGGTAGATCTCATTCTTTGGGAGCAGGATTCGTACTGCCAGATCAGACAAAGGCTGAGGAGACTACAGAGAGAGTGCCACCACTAGAGCAGTCTGAGTCCTCTCACTCAGTGAATGAGCGTATAGACAGGATGGAGAAAAGACTGCAGCGCAGGATGGATGCGATGAGCACAAACTTCTAGGCCTTCACCACAGGTCCGCCGCTGTTTATCCACCTCCAGACACACCGCCTGAGGAGGACGATGAGGACGACGGCGACGGCGATGAATAGGGGAGTTCCTTTCTTTTTACCTTTACCTTCAATGAGGACATTGAATAGTTTAAGTTTGGGGGTATTGGATTTATTTTGCATATAGGGTTGTTGCATTCATATTGTATATTGTGTTTGTTTATTTAGTGCATGTAGGTTGTAAATAGTTAAAATTTGTGTATTTTGCATATAGGGTAGTTGCATTCATATTGCATATTGTGTTTGTTTATTTAGTGCATGTAGGTTGTAAATAGTTAAAATTTGTGTATTTTGCATATAGGGTAGTTGCATTCATATTGCATATTGTGTTTGTTTATTTAGTGCATGTAGGTTATAAATAGTTAAAATTTGTGAAAATTTTAAAATTTTTCTTTTGTTTTTGCATTCTGTGTGAAAGCATACTGCATGAATCCAGTTTTTAGTTGGTTAGTTATGTATGTTGCCTGTGAAGAAACTGAAATCACTTGATTGTTGAACTGATTTGAGACTTAAGTCTGATTTCATGGTCATATATGTAAATCCTTACCTGTTAGATACTGTGTAACCAGTAAGCACGATAAAGTAAACACCATGATATGCTAAGTTTAAATGTTTACATACTTGTCTTCTGGTGGAAAAACTATGTTTTAATAAAAGAGTTTCAGTTCGCATATAATAATAACTAGACTGTTAAAAGCTTAAGTTTGGGGGAAACAGGGGACATGCATGCTAAGTGGGGAGATGGAGTGTAAGACGCACTCCCTTGCAGAAAAAGAAAGAGAAAAAGAAAACAAAACATAAGAAAAGATTCAGAAAAAGAAAAAAATAGAATAAACACTTCGGCTACGTCGAGTTCTGTGGCCTTTGATTTTCGAGCAAGTAAGCCCTCTGGGTGTCTTTACACCCAGCACCCTAAGGCCGTCTGGTCTGGGATTCGTTGGTTGAAAGCTCGCTATAAGGGTATCATTGAAAAGCCTAAGAGAACTAGGTATTGCAAAGTCAAATGTGTACACGAAAAAGTGCGAATACGCCCCCGTGAGAGAATAAGAGCTTAATGAAAACTCCTTGTTGACCCTTGACTCTAGTAATACATGGTCTTAGTTAGAAATTATATGATTTACTATTTTTCTTAAGTTAAAGCTTGTTTTTCCCCTAAGAAGCATAGTATGTGAATTATTTATCTAAATGTATGTCTAATGGTTGCTAGGCACACAACGCACAACACATCAGGGCTGACAGTTTTGGATTTGCAGAATATGCCTTATGATCTTGTCTTGGGTAGCTTTTCTATTTAATCATCTTGTGGTTTTTTGAGGCATGTTTTTATGAGTTCAATACCGACTGGAGTCTGGATTTGCATTCATAGTAGTGTAGTTTGCATACATTGTATATAGTGCATTGCTTATGTCGTTTAGCTTTGTTTTGATTGCTTGAGGGCAAGCAACGTTTAAGTTTGGGGGTATTTGATAAGTGGTTTTAGGACCACTTATTCAGATACTTTCCAACTCATTTGGTTGCTTAAACTCAAGTAATCCTGTCAGTTTAATGTGTTTTTCCCTTGTTTTATATTTTTCAGGTTGAGGAACTCTTTTGGCAATTATTAAGCGTTAAAGGGTCAAAGATCGCTTCATTGTGGCAAAGCGCTGAAAAGCGCTTCAGGCTAGATGATGGCATTGAATGATGGTGAAATAGAACGAGGATACGAGGTTAAAAGCTATGCAAGGAGGCAAGAAGTGCATATAGAGTAAGCAAGAAAGTCTATGCAGATGCCAGCCTTAAACCATCAGCCATGTCCAACAAACTGCAGCAGTAAAAGCAAAGTTCAGAAAATTCTCTAGAGCCGCGTGGCCGCGCCTGGAATAGGCTTGGGGCGCGCGCGGCCGCGCCTGTCCCCAGCAGAAAATTGTTTGAATTTTTGTTTGACTGATCAGGAGAGGCTTTAAATGGGGGAGTTGAGCAGCATTCAAGAGATCCTCCCTTTTGGGAGTTCATACCCTAACCTTCATTTTCCATTTTCCTTTTCTTCATTTTATTGTCTAGCTTAGGAGTAGGGATTAGAGTAGTTTATAATAGTTAATATTCTAGGGTTTCATTAGACTTGATGGTTGAAACAAGTGGGTTGTATTGAAGATTTAATATGGGATGCTTGGAGATACAGATTTGCATTTCTTATCCTTGAACTCTCTCTTTGCTTTCTATGTTGTATTCTTATGATGTTTATGCTACTTGTGGATGATAACTTGTGCTTCACTATGATCTCTTAAATCTATTTTGGGATTCTAATGGAACCCAACACATAGTTTGTCTTGAATTCTCTCTCTTTACTTTTATTATGAATTGGTTAGCATAACTTGTGCTTATATCTTAATTGCTTGACGCGTAATTACCTTGGGTACCTATATGAACTTGACAAACGGATTATAGGTTAAGACCTAGTTATGATATCATGCAAAAATTAGAGATTCTTGTGGGTAGTTTATGAGATTATGTGACGTGTATCTCATTCATTATCCTCGAGAATAGATAATTTGATAGCATTTAGGATAGAAATATACCTAAATGTCGTATGCAACCAAATTGAGAATCTAATCTTAATGACTTCCTATGCGAAAGTTGGTGATTGAAAGAGTAGTTAACGAGATTTTCCTGTGACATGTGTCTTCTTAATTGTTCTTGATATTGGTTGCTTGATAGTGTGTAGGGTAGACATATACCTACATGCCGCATTAGGGAGATTCATAGTTGTCCGTCGAAAGAGGCTTTTATGTAATCATGATTTCTCGATTGTTAATTCTATGTGCTAATTGTTTCATATGAGAGAGTTAAGAGAGTCGAATGAAGTGTTGGGGGAAATTGGAATCTCATGCCATCATTATCTAATTCGACTCTAGGATTAATTAGTTTAACTTCAATTCTTGCCTAATTTAAAGTAGTTTTAATTCCTCCTTTTTACCACCCGTTTAAATAAGAATGAGATGATTATGTGCTAGTGCTTTGGTGACCTTTTATCCATTAATTCCTCGTGGAAACAATATCTTACTTTCAGTTTATTACTCGTTGGCCGCGTATACTTGCGCGTTAATTGTGTCATCTTATCGGACCAACAGTCCGTTCGTTTGAGGATGATATGCCAAACTGAATCGTAAATCCGTACCCATTACTTTCTGCAAATTGACCCAAAATCGTGAAGGGAATCTTGGGTCACGATCCAAAATTATAGATACTGGCATGCCATACAATCTCACAATCTCATTTATGTATATACGAGCAAGGAGTTCCAGTGAATAAGTCTCTCGTATAGGCAAGAAATGGGCAGACTTGGTTAATCTATCGACAATAACCCAAATTGCATCTATGCCTTGAGAAACCTTTGGAAGACCCGTAACGAAATCTATGGTAATGTGTTCCCACTTCCATTTTGGAATCTCAAGTGGTTGCAATGGACCCTTTAGCACTTGATGCTCCGCCTTGACACGTTGACACGTTAAACACCTCGAGATAAACTCCGCGATCTCTCTCTTCATATTGTTCCACCAAAATGTATGTCGAAGATCACGATACATTTTGGTACTTCCAGGATGGATTGCAAACGGTGTGTTGTGTGCCTCTATCATGATTCTATACTTCAAATCAGAATCGTTAGGAACACAAAGTCTGGAGTTGACTCGAAGTATTCCTTCTTCATCTATTCTTGCTTCTGGAATAACACCTTTTTGCACTTTCTTCTTCATCTTTATCAGGTCCTGGTCTGTAGCTTGAGCAGCTTTAACTTTATCAATCAAAGCTAGTTCTACGCGTATACTTGACATCATTACGTGGGTCCCCGGAGTCTTGAACTCTATATCCATCCTTTGTAAGTCACACAAAATGGGTCTTTGTGTTAACAGCATCGCACTCATTCCCGCATATGATCTTCTACTTAACGCGTCTGTTAATACGTTCGCTTTTCCAGGATGGTATTGGATGGTATGGTCGTAATCTTTCAACAGCTCAAGCCAACGTCGTTGCCGTATGTTGAGTTCCTTCTGGGTGAAGAAATATTTGAGGATCTTATAATCCGTATAGATCTCCACTTTCTCCCCATACAGGTAGTGTCTCCAGATCTTCAACCCAAAAATGACAACTGCCAACTCTAGATCATGAGTAGGATAATTCCTCTCATATTCTTTGAGTTGTCGCGAGGCATAGGCTATGACTTTCCCATGTTACATGAGAACACATCCTAACCCTTTACCTGAAGCATCGTTGTAGATAACAAATCCATCCGAACCAGATGGTATTGTCAGAACAGGTGCTGAGATGAGTCTCCTCTTGAGCTCTTGAAAGGTCTTCTCACATTCCTCGTTCCATACAAATTTTGTATCTTTTCGAGTCAGCTGAGTTAATGGAGTAGCGATTCGAGAAAATTCTTCCACAAATCTCTGATAATAACCAGCTAAGCCCAGAAAGCTACGTACTTTGGTCACCGACTTCGGTTGCTCCCAACTTTGTATTGCTTCAATCTTTGCCGGGTCAACAGATACTCCATGTTTTGATACCACGTGTCCAAGGAATGCTACCTCCTCAAGCCAGAACTCACATTTCTTCAGGTTGGCATATAGCTTGTTTTCACGAAGCCTTTGAAGTACCAGCTTTAAGTGGTGCTCATGATCTTCACGACTTTTGGAATAGATGAGGATGTCATCAATAAAGACAACCACGAACTGATCCAAATATTCCTTGAATACACGGTTCATCATCTCTATGAATGCAGCAGGAACATTAGTCAATCCAAAAGACATGACTAAGAATTCATAATGCCCGTATTGAGTTCTGAAGGCAGTCTTTGGAATATCCTCAGTTTTAATCTTTAACTGATGATATCTAGAACGAAGATCGATTTTTGAGAAGAATTATGCTCCTTGCAACTGGTTGAACAGGTCATCAATGCGAGGCAACGGATACCTATTCTTGATTGTGACATGGTTCAACTCTCTATAGTCAATACAAAGTCACATACTTCTGTCTTTCTTCTTTACGAAATAAAACAGGAGCACCCCAAGGAGATGTACTAGGATGAATGATACTGATGTCTAATAACTCCTATAGTTGGACCTTTAACTCTTGAAGTTCAATAGGATCCATTCGATATGGGGTTTTAGAAATGGGTTTTGTACCAAGTTCAAGGTCAATAAAGAATTCAACTTCACGTTCTGGGGGTAGACCGGGAAGTTCTTCGGGAAATACATCAGGAAACTCATTAACAACAGAAATATCATCCAAACCTAACGTACTCTGGTTTAGATCAGTGACATGGGCTAAGAAAGCTTGACATCCGTTTTTCAATAAACGAATAGCTTTATGACTTGAAATGACATTGACTGATTTTAGTGGTTTGGTGGTTTGAATTCGCACAACAGGTTGGTTAGGAATATGAAAACTAACAACCTTACGAAAACAATCAATTTTGGCATGATAGTGGTTAACCAGTCAATTCCTAAAATCACATCAAATGCAAGTATTTTGAAATATATAAGATCAATAGGTAGGGTGAAGGTGCTAATTTGAATCAAGCAAGATTTGTAAACTGTAGATGTAACGAAGGTTTCTCCCAACAGAGTTTCAACAGATAAGTCAAAGTCTAATTTATCAGGAGTCAAGTTTAAACGTTGAGCACAAGCAGGTGAAGTAAAAGAATGGGTAGCACCGGTATCTAATAAGGTATAGACTTCTCAAGAGTTTATGATTAGCTTACCCGTAATAACCTCATTAGGGTTCCTCGCTTGTTGGGCAGTTACAACAAAAGCTCTTCCAGGAACCACTGACTTTGACTTGTCAGGAATAGCCTTTGGAGTCACCATCCCTGCTGGACTTGGTTTTGCTACAGGACACACTCGAGCTATGTGCCCTTCCTTTCCACAGTTATAACACACCTTGGATTGTTGTGTGCAGTTGGAACTGATGTGTCCCTCTTTCCCGCATTTATAGCATACAACCGGCGGTCGTTCTCCTCCCCTAGAAACAGTTGATGCTGGTGCTGCTGTCGATGTTTTCACATTCTCATTGTTGTACCTTCTCTTCTTGAAATCTCCCCCCGACTCACTTCTTCTATTATCATGGCCAAGATTACCACCGGAGTGGTTACCGCTTCTGTCATGATATTTTCCTCCCTGCTGGTTGTCATTGTTTCGATGATTGCTGCCACCGGTACGACCTTGGTTGTTGTCCCATGGTTGAACATAATCATTATCTCGTTCTAACAATTGGGCCCTGTTCACCACATCTGAATATAAATAAAGTTTGTGAGAAATGAGGTACTAACGAATTTCGGGTTTCAAACCTCTTAGAAACATCCGCGTCATACGTTCCTCATTATCAACCAAATGACATGCGAACCGGGATAACTCCGCGAACTTAGCCTCATACTGGGACACAGTCATGTTGTTCTATTCCAATTTGATAAACTCTACCTCCTTCATATGACGAATACTTTCTGGAAAGTACTTGTCATTGAACAGTTTCTGGAACTCTTCCCAAGACATGTTGAGTGCGGCAGGCAGGGTACGCTTCACAGATTTCCACCAATAATCTGCCTCTCCACGGAACATAAACGTGACAAATGGAACCTTTTGTTCCTCCGTGCATCCCAAGACATCAAATATCTTGGTAATTTGCTTAATCCAATTTTCTTCCTTGATTGGATCTGGCTTTCCTTGAAACTCTGGTGGTCCCAACTCTTTAAACTGCTTGGCAGTGACAAGTCGCGAGTTATTATTTCCACCTATATTATGAACACGAGTCTCCCTTGTCTGGTTTTGCATGAACTGAAAAAAGATTCTAAACATCCCATCGTTCATCGTTTGATCGGTGGTGTCGTTTCCAGAAGGAATATTGCCTTCTTGTTGCACGTTCTCCTGGTTGGTGATTAAAGGTGTCTCAACGGTATCATTCACTCCATTGTTTAGATTTTCAGCTGCCATTCTCAAATACTGCCACAAAATAAGAGTTAATCAAACAAATTAACATATCACATATTAATTCGATGTTCCAAACGACCAATTAAATACCAAATAAGCTTAGGTAGGACACACACTAGCGAAGGATTTACTCGTCTCTTCCCTCCTAGTTCTATTCCCAGATCTCCGCCAGAGATCATATTCCTAAGCTCTGATACCAACTGTGACACCCCAGAATTGGTCCAATAAACCCAAACCATTCTGAGTCGCCAAATACACTCAACAAAATCCAAATGCAATCTTTTATATCAAACGGTCGTGCAAAATACGACCACACAACTGTGAGTATCAATACAGACATGTAAAAAATATAAACATTCAAACTAAGTCCTCATTACATTTATTATCACACTATTTTACAAAAAAATAGTGAGGACTTCTACAACTCTAACTCGGACCATCATTCCATTCCCCGACTAGTACCCGCGATATTCTAATTTCCTGAAGAGAACAATGGAAGAAAAGGGTGAGCTTAACTAGCCCAGTAAAGAATATTATGACTAAGATAATGAAGAATAAATTATCGTTAGTCTTCAACAAATCAGATAAAATATTATGGATAACAAGTTTTAGATCAACAACTACAGCGAAAATAACAATTCATTAGAAGAGTTAAGTAGAAAATGATGTCTACTATCTTCTTTGATTTAAAAGTCCATCATCAATATTTATCCCCGTAACATCAATCAATATACATCTCGAATCAACTATTCATCTTTGCACTATGGGCCAAAGATATTCATTTGTATCACCAGTTGGTCATGTTCATCTCAACACCTGTCCATCTTTGCACTACGGGCCAAAGATATTCATCAGGTAATCATCTTTGCACTACAGGCCAAAGATATTCATCAAATAATCATTCATCTTTGCACTACATGCTAAAGATATTCAGTTATATCACCATTTAGGACTAAGGATGATGAAAAATAATACGAATAACGGATTTAGTGAGATAAAGGACAAATATTAGAGAATTTATCCAGAGTTCAAGAATGAAGATCAAAACCTAGATCCAATCAAAGATGATTTGGAAGAAAAAAAATATTTTTTTACTGTGAATAGTATTCCTGTGAATAGTAACTCGACATAAAAAGATAAAAATTTCACAAAAAAGTTCAGACCAATATTCCAGTGAAATGATATTAGATGAATCGCAAAACTCAAGGAATTTCTGATCATTTCAGGAATTATAGAAGCAATACTTACCGTAGTAAATTTAGAGTTAGGAATTTGAAATGAAACAATATACGAAACTGCAATTGGATTTTTATCCGTCAGGCGGTAGTCCGCTCAGACAGATTATTTCCATAATTTAATAACAACGGAATACGAAGGGTTATTCACCAGGCATGCGGTAGTCCTCGTAGACAGGTTATTCCCATAGAATAATAAAAAATGGAATAACAACAGGATTTCACCATGCATGCGGTAGTCCGCGTAGACAGGTTATTCTAACAGAATAATAAAGAATGGAATAACAACCCTTACTAGTATTGAAAGAAAATAACTCTCTTCATAAATACGAAAGAAATAATACCCCTTACCTTAATAAAAATTTGGAGACTGCACTAGTGTAATAGCAAAATACTCTTCTTCTTTCTCTCTTATTCTCTCTATACTTTCTCTCTCTATAGCTTTAGTGAATTGGTAAGAAATAATGAAGAAATGAGCTTCTATTTATAGGCTTGGCAGAGTAAGGGTAAAATAGTCTTTTTGCCATAATTTATGACATCATCACTTACTTCATCATTCCGATGACATCATTGTTTACATCATAAGAATTCAAATTTAATTTGTTCTCTTCTACCTAATTTTACTTTTATACCATGAATTTACTATAATAATGTTATCATTCAAATTATAAAAATCATACTATTATATAATCACATTATACTACTATAATGTAATATTATAATAATATATTTGAATGAATTATTTTTATCTGAAAAGATAAAATACCAACTTTCAACAAATGTCACATGCTAAAAATTCCTCCGTTTAAATCCACATTGAATAAATATTTTCTTATCATATATATCAAAAATTAATTATTCACAAATAATATTATAGAACTACAATATTGACAACCAGGTCGTTCCCAGGAAAGATGGAGCTTTTCGATAAGGATTTCTCCTCATTGGCGCGCAATTATATAACCTAACCCTTTTTCTCGACAGAACTTTCTAGACATTGTCAATAATGTTATCTAATAATATTATTCAAATAATATAAATTATTGATTTGATAATTTGAAATAATGTACAATGATAATTACTAATATAAAATATCAATGTAGCAATTATTGGATCAATAATATAAAATATTGAACCGTAATTACTGTAACAATTATTGAATGAGTGACTTCTTACGTAAAAACCAATAATTCAAAATACTGTGCAATACCATGTGTTACTGTACAACACCGCGTATTACTGTATTTTAACCACCGGGTATTTCAACAGTTTAACGGTAAAAGTTTTGCCGTTATTTCTGTAAAAAGGTTTAATAAGGATGTAATATGTTATATTTTATTCCCTTAATACTTAATATTTTATATCTCTTTTGTACTTAAATGTATTCATTGTGTTTATATTTTTATTTTAGGTTCAATTGAACCAAGGAAACAAAATGAGTATAAAAGGAGCAAGAAAAGATGAATTTCCAACCAAACTAATTAAGCAGCTCACAAATTAATGAAGTCCAATTAGCTCACGTGTTAAGCTACTTGGGAAGGAAATTGGAGTAACAAATATTCATAGGAGCTCACGGTTTGGAAGTGGGCTAGAGAGTTAGTTGATTAAGTATCACGAATTAAAGCCTTATAAGCAAAGTAGCAGCTTGAGAATTGTAGCAACTTGAGGAATGAAGCAGCTCATGTCTAAGTGCTAGCAAGTAATCACATATCAGCTTAATAAAAGTCCAAGCACGTGAAGAGGTGGGCCACGAAAATCAGCAACTTGAGTTCATGCAATTCAATTCAATTATCACATATTAGAAGCTCACGTGCCTAGTTGCTAAAGGAATGTATCTTGGGCCCACAAAAGCATGCCAATTTTAGCAGCTTGCAAGGGAATTTCATTGAAGCCTCACATGCAAAGCAATTAGCAGCTTGGAGATGTGGGCCACGAAAGCTAAGCAAGAGACAAAAGAAGAAGCGAGCATGCATGCTGGGCAGTTTGTTATCCCACCCCAGCGGGGTATTTACAAAGGAAGACCCTCCCCAGCGGGGAGGCGATACCTGGCCAGTGAATTCCTTTTGCGAAACGGATTGGGGAGCATAGCTAGGGCATATGCAGGGCTAGGTTTTTAATGTTATAAATAGAGACATAAGAAAATATATAGAGGAATCTCATTTATTAAATAAAATAATCTTCTCTCTATAATTCTTTATTTCTTCAATAGCCATGTGCGGCTAATTATTGTTCTTGGATTAAGGAGACGGAAGCCTTGGATTAAATACACTGTGAGATCTATTTAATTATAATTGTTCAATTAATATTGTGAGTATTGTTTATTCTTCTGTGCTTCAATTATATGATTGATTTGTTTAATTACTAAGTGCACACTAGTTTATTATTCATTGAAATCTACTGCTAAATTAGATATCGAATCCGTAATTGTTTGGTCACTCTAATTTGCGAAGCAACTAAGATTAATAATTGACTGCTGATCACGATATTCTTATATCTTAGGAAGAATATTCAACTAAATTAAATGCAACCGCTTGTGCTTGTGTTGTTTAGCTTCATCGATTTTTCTGATTCTTAAAGCTTCTACTAGATTAAACTTTTAGCGTTTGTCTGAAGTTGTTTTGTAGTTAGGGTTATTTAGATCGCTTGTTTCTATCTAACTAAAATTAAGGAAAGACATGGAAGAAATTCTAACGATGAATATTTAAAGTATCAATTGTGTATGTTTGAGTCAATGATCAGTGTATGTTTCTAAGGTGGAAGTTGACTTAACCCAAGGTTTGTTCTCTTGATTTAATTCATTACAGTATTTTACTCATTAGATTATTTTATTTAACAACACTTAAAAACCCCCTCTATTGGAATACAAAGTATATAAAAATAGATTAATCAGTCTCTGTGGGATCGACTCTTACTTGCACTACTACATTATTATCGTTCGCAGTAAGGTTTTATTTTTGGTTGTCTGCGATAGCACACCAAATTTTGGCACCGTTGCCGGGGATTGATTTTAGTTTATTTTTATAATTTTTAAATCCTTATTTTATTCTAGTTTTTTTATTTGTATTAATTTTTTAGTAATTTTAATTCCCTTGATTGTTTATGCCTGAAACTCGATATACTAATCAAGGTGATTTAACGTGTGATCCAGAGATAGAGAGAACTAGTCGCGGATTAAAGAAGAAAGCTCAGGAAATTCGTACAGAACAGGAAGCCATGGCAGCAAATCGAACACTGAAAGAGCTTTCAGCTCCTGATTTGAACCAACAACCCTTATGCATAACTTTCCCTAATCTTGATACTAATACTCACTTTGAATTGAAATCTGGACTAATACATATTCTACCTTCTTTTCATGGTTTAGCAGGTGAAGATCCCCACAAACACTTGAAGGAATTCCATGTGGTATGCACGAGTATGAAACCTACCGGAGTAACCGAAGAATAGATCAAGTTAACAGCCTTCCCATTTTCTCTGAAAGATTCAGCTAAGGATTGGCTTTACTATCTACCCTCCGGAAGTATCACCACATGGGAAGAGATTAAAAGACTCTTTTTAGAGAAATATTTTCCAGCTTCAAGGGCATCCAATATTCGAAAGTCAATTTGTGGTGTAAGGCAGAACAACGGGGAATCCCTACATTAGTATTGGGAACGTTTCAAAAGATTGTGTGCTAGTTGTCCTCATCACCAAATCAGTGATCAGCTTCTCATCCAATATTTCTATGAAGGTCTCAGTTGTACAGATAGAAGCATGATTGACGCTGCTAGTGGCGGAGCGTTAGTGGATAAGACTCCCGAGGCTGCAAGAAATTTAATTGCAAATATGGCAGCCAACTCTCAACAATTTGGCACTAGACTGGATTCTGCACCTAGAAATACTAGTGAGGTACAAATTTATGCTATTGAACAACAAGAGTTTAAATTCTCTTGTTCGTCAAATGGGTGCAGGTAACACACAGCAGGTAAAAGCTTGCGGGATTTGTGCGGTAGTAGGACATCCGATAGATGCATGCCCAACTCTTCAAGAGGAATCTGTTGAACATGCAAATGCAGCAGGAGGATTTCCTGGGCAACCACAAAGGAAATATGATCCCTATTCGAATACGTATAATCTTGGATGGAGGGATCATCCTAACTTTAGCTACGGGAATCCACAAGCAAGTCAACCAGCACCTCAAACTTTTCCAAATCAGCAGCATTACCAATTATCGTATCCAAATAGACAACAACAGGGCCAATCTTCTCACCCTAGTATATCTTTAGAAGATATTGTTAAAACACTTGCCACTAACACTTTAAATTTTCAACAGGAAACGAGGGCAAGTATTCACAATTTGGGTACACAAGTGGGACAAATGGCAACTGCAATCAGTCGTTTGGAGGCGCAAAGCTCTGGAAAATTACCTTCTCAAATAGTGGTGAATCCAAAAGAAAATGTAAGTGCAATCACTTTGAGGAATGATAAGGAGATAACAACTCCAGAAAAGACAATGCCTACACCTCAAGAGCAAAACAATGCAGATGAAAAAAGTAAAGAAGCAGACAACAGTGTTCTGAATGACAAGGATGCACCTAAGCGTAAATTTCCACCTCTCTCTGAATATAAACTGGTACCTCCTTTCCCTCTTACTTTAACAGAAAACAGAAAGTACGAAAAATTTTTAGATTTGTATGAAACTTTTCGTAAATGCGAGGTAAATATTCCAATGTTAGATGCTATTAAACAAGTACCTCGTTATGCTAAATTTCTGAAGATTGTGAACACATAAGAGGAAACAGGAAATGAAAAAATATGAAAAGGTAACGGTAGGGGAAAATGTTTCAGCAGTCATTCAAAGAAAGCTACCTACTAAGTGCCAAGATCCGGGTATGTTCACTATTCCATGCACGATAGGTAGCACGAGAATTGAAAAGGCCATGTTAGATTTAGGGGCCTCCATAAATGTCATGCCATATTCTATATATGCTAATCTATCACTGGAACCTTTGAGTAAAACTGGTATTGTAATACCGTTGGTTGACAGATCTAATGTTTATCCCAAAGGTGTAGTTGAGGATGTCCTTGTGCAAGTCAATAATTTGATCTTTCCTACTGATTTTTATGTGCTTGATATGGAAAACGGTGACCAAAATGCTCCTATATTTTAGGAAGACCATTTTTAAAGACATCAAAGACTAAAATAGATGTTCATAGTGGTACACTTTCAATGGAATTTGATGGCGAAAGTGTTAAATTTAATATTTATGATGCCATTCAATACCCCACTGATGATAAATCTGTTTATTCAGTTGATGTGATTGACCCTTTAGCACATAAAATCGATGAACTTGATAGTAAGAATGTTGATGAAGAAAGTGCGAATTTAACCTTGAGCACCGAGTTGCAAGCAACTAGAACAGCTTTGCCTGACGATCCAAAATCAGGTAACAGATTTTATGCTAAAGTGCCGATTTCTAACGAGAAGTCTTTACCCTCTGTTTTGCAAGCACCAATTTCGGATTTGAAGCCTCTTCCTAGTCGACTGCATATCTCTATGAGGGTTTCCACGAGAAAAAAAAAACGAAGAATGTGGACCTTGAA
Organism: Panax stipuleanatus; assembly: GCA_020205555.1. Lineage (NCBI taxonomy): Eukaryota > Viridiplantae > Streptophyta > Magnoliopsida > Apiales > Araliaceae > Panax > Panax stipuleanatus. The sequence goes on along the minus strand of CM035121.1, from coordinate 114,463,115 downwards.
GGATCCGGTCTACACGAATTCACTCAAAGGAAATGTGGGATAGAGCCAAAGACCTTAAACAAAGGCGCTGCATGGGAGGCAACCCATAGGGGAGTATCGCTCTACTTTTCTTTGCATTTTAGTGTACATTGGGGACAATGTAAGTTTTAAGTGTGGGGGGGGGAAGAATTTAGATATTTTCTAAATTTTTTATTTTTTATTTTTTTTATTTTTAATTTTGTGGGTATATTCACTGCAAACCCTCACGAGATAAAACTCGTCCACTTGGGGTAACCTTGGGGTTTAAAGGCTTGTTGCACATGCTAAGTGCAATCGTGTTTCCTACTAAAATGGAGTAGTTTTAGGATGTCTCTCTTGAGCAATAAGTTGATTTTGATTTTGATTTTTGACCAATGATAAAAAAAAAAAAAAAAAACTTTGCGATAACTTCTGGGAGGACTGATAGACACTGGGTAATCTAAATTTGATTTTCTTTATTGATCACTACTTTATTTAAGACCCCTCACTATTAAGCACATATCCATTTGTTTGACCTAGTTTTGACTTGGAAGAAATTTATTTGATTGAATGTCTAGGGAAGAAATTTTGAACTCTCTCAATTATTTGATCACCGCTTGAAGTTGATATGAGGTATTGTTTGAGAAAAGGGAAATGATTTAGGAAATTTTTGCAATATTGAAAGGAAAAAAAATTAATTAAAAGAGAAAAGAAATTATTCATGTGGTGGGATGAGATGGAGCGTAAAACGCACTCACTCATAAACACATGACATGCAAGATGGAGCGTAAAACGCACTCGCTGGTAAGATGGAGCATAAAATGCACTTACCAAAGAAAAAAATTAATAAGAAAGAAAGAAAAGCCTTTTGATCCTTTGATGTTATCTGTTGGTGTTAACTGAAATTTATGGGAAAATAAGTGGTTGAGATTATCTTTCTCCTTAAAGGCTTCTATTTTATAAATTTTTCTGTAGTCTGATTGATTTGATACATGTGGATTCACACACGCACAAGGGGTCGAGATTAAAGTAAGATTGATAGAGGAATTTGGGTTTCAGATGATACATTATTTTGAAGTTTCCCAGAATTATTGTTTTGAATCTTTGAGGTCAATGTTGGAGTTCATATTAATTCGTGGCTCAAGTTTGGCATATTTGTTTGGTTGAATTTTGTGTTATAGTTTATTTTTATTTTACCCGAGGACGAGCAAAAGATAAGCGTGGGGGAATTTGATAAGGATGTAATATGTTATATTTTATTCCCTTAATACTTAATCTTTTATATCTCTTTTGTACTTAAATGTATTCATTTTGTTTATATTTTTATTTTAGGTACAATTGAACCAAGGAAGCAAAATGAGTATAAAAGGAGCAAGAAAAGATGAATTTCCAACCAAACTAATTAAGCAGCTCACAAATTAATGAAGTCCAATTAGCTCACGTGTTAAGCTACTTGGGAAGGAAATTGGAGCAACAAATATTCATAGGAGCTCACGGTTTGGAAGTGGGCTAGAGAGTTAGTTGATTAAGTATCACGAATTGAAGCCTTATAAGCAAAGTAGCAGCTTGAGAATTGTAGCAACTTGAGGAATGAAGCAGCTCACGTCTAAGTGCTAGCAAGTAATCACGTGTCAGCTTAATAAAAGTCCAAGCACGTGAAGAGGTGGGCCACAGAAATCAGAAGCTTGAGTCCATGCAATTCAATTCAATTATCACATATTAGAAGCTCATGTGCCTAGTTGTTAAAGGAATGTATCTTGGGCCCACGAAATTATGCCAATTTCAGCAGCTTGCAAGGGAATTTCATTGAAGCCTCACATGCAAAGCAATTAGCAGCTTGGAGATGTGGGCCACGAAAGCTAAGCAAGAGACAAAAGAAGAAGCGAGCATGCATGCTGGGCAGTATGTTATCCCACCCCAGCGGGGTATTTACAAAGGAAGACCCGCCTCAGTGGGGAGGTAGCATATGGCCAGTGAATTCCTTTTGCGAAACGGATTGGGGAGCATAGCTAGGGCATATGCAGGGCTAGGTTTTTAATGTTATAAATAGAGACTTAAGAAAACATATAGAGGAATCTCATTTATTAAATAAAATAATCTTCTCTCTATAATTCTTTATTTCTTCAATAGCCATGTGCAGGCTAATTATTATTCTTGGATTAAGGAGACGGAAGCCTTGGATTAAATACACTGTGAGATCTATTTAATTATAATTGTTCAATTAATATTGTGAGTATTGTTTACTCTTCTGTGCTTATATTATATGATTAATTTGTTTAATTACTAGGTGCACATTAGTTTATTATTCATTGAAATCTACTGCTAAATTAGATATCGAATCCGTAATTGTTTGGTCACTCTAATTTGCGAAGCAACTAAGAATAATAATTGACTGCTGATCACGAGATTCTTATATCTTAGGAAGAATATTCAACTAAATTAAATGCAACCGCTTGTGCTTGTGTTGTTTAGCTTCATCGATTTTTTCTGATTCTTAAAGCTTCTACTAGATTAAACTTTTAGCGTTTGTCTGAAGTTGTTTTGTAGTTAGGGTTATTTAGATCGCTTGTTTCTATCTAACTAAAATTAAGGAAAGACATGGAAGAAATTCTAACGATGAATATTTAAAGTATCAATTTTGTATGTTTGAGTCAATGATCAGTGTATGTTTCTAAGGTGGAAGTTGACTTAACCCAAGGTTTGTTCTCTTGATTTAATTCATTACAGTATTTTACTCATTAGATTATTTTATTTAACAACACTTAAAACCCCCCTCTATTGGAATACAAAGTATATAAAAATAGATTAATCAGTCTCTGTGGGATCGACTCTTACTTGCACTACTACATTATTATCGTTCGCAGTAAGGTTTTATTTTTGGTTGTCTGCGACAGCACACCAAGGTTACTTTTGTCGCTTTTTATATCCGACATTCATTTCGTTATGGGGTCCACCAATGACTGCGCCGTCGTACGAATATTTTTCGACAAAAAGAATATTCCTCGACTAAACGAATATTCCCCGACACAACGAATATTTTATAACCACTTGCTTACTTTATAAACTTTGCACATCTCACCCATAACTTATCACATTTATCAAATCAACGCCTTACTATTTCAAAATAATATATAAAAAAAATTAAATCTAATTCATAAAATTTGGGGTCTTACAAAACTGGTGCAAGTTATCATCGGGATAAGCATCAGGAATCCCCACTGAGGTCACTCGTAAAAAGTGGAATATCCCCAGCTGAGGTAAAACCAGAAAGCGTATCTGGAAAAGAAAGCGTTGATGACAACCCTAACATTAATTTTTGAAAGGTACAATGGTATCAGCCATGAAAGTCATCCCTAACAGAAAATAGGGAATGGATGTTGGTACAACTTGTGGCAGATAACCCCACAGAGGCATATAGCATTCATGACATATCATACCATGCATTGCATTACATTTGCATTTGTCATATTTCTAGTGTCTAGCAATCTTTATCCTATTCATTCCATTGCATTGCATAAACATGCTAAAGAGGGGCATCTGTAGACACTCAAAATTTCGCATTCCTGTTACTAACCATGTAGGAGGGCAGAATCATTTTCTACCATCCAGAGACAACCCTAGTAGTCTAATTCATCAAACCAGACCCCCGAAGACAGCACTGGAAAATCATCAAACCAGAACCACAGACACAGCACCGGGAAATCACCAAAACTAACCCCCGGAGATAGCACCGGGAAATCATCAAACCAGACACCCAGAGACTGTGAAATCCCAAAGCCCTAATAAGACTCGGTTATGTAAGATCTTTGTTTATAAATAAAATCTCTCCATTCTTAATGTGTATTGTGTTATTATATACTCTATTGAAGACTTCGGTCAAAATTATTTTTCTCCGAAAAAACTTTGTGCTTAAATTTTTATTCCGTATTTAGACTTTTCGGTATATTATTTTATCAAGCTGATTTGTCGTGCTTACACTGACAAAACGCTTTGTCGTGCTTCACCTAGATTATGTGACAAATCCTAAATTAGGAAACTCTGATGCTAAACTAGGAAACCCAAACCCTAATTTCAAAACCCTAACCTTAAATTCAAACCTTAATCCTAATTAAGAAGTACTAACCCTAATTAAGTTATTCTAAACCCTAATTATGTTAACTAAACTTACATTAGGTGTTAATAACTTTATTAAGTTATCCTAAACACAAAAATCAAAATACTAAATCACAAGCATGTGCCACCACCACAACATGAAATCCTATCTCATCTGGCCACTAAACAACTTGTTATACCAGCACAAGTTCACAAGCAAAGATATTTTTGGAGGCAATAATGGAAAAATGACTTAAAACCCCTAACTTACTAATTCTATAAATAGCAGCTTCATTGCTGGCCAAACTAATGAATTCTCTCAACCTAAACACTTCTACTACCTGCCATAAGAAGCCCTAGCAATAGCAAGATCAGAATCAAAGCTTAGATATCAAATTTTTCTCAAGAAAGGTAGAAACCCTAAATCTACATTAGATCTTTGATGCTTTGTTAGATTTGTTATTTTGTTGTTTAATTATGTGGAATAACAATGGTAGTAACTGTTCTGGGTTGATAGATTACGCTTTCATAACATCTAGATGCATCAAAAAGGTGTTTTAAGCAATCTGAAAATTTTGTTAAAACAAGCCTGACAGCCTAATGTCAGAGCTCGTAGATCTTCATGTGTTAATGTTTAGGTCTGTTAATTGTATGCTGGTTGTAGTATTACATGAGCTTAGTAAGCTAGAATAAGAATCAGGTTCATTGGATTAACAGAATGAAAGATATAAGTGCTCAAAGGTCGTTGACCGATCACGAAGTTCTGATTTCTAGGTTACCCAGAAATATCAAGAATAGTTGAGCAATGCACTTTGACCGGCTTGTATTTTTCTCTCTTTATGTTGTTAAGGTAGCTAAGTGTTATGTTATTATACCCTTACATGTATACTACAAGTATAATACATTTTAACACATGATAAATACATAGGATGACTAGAATTAATAGTCAAAACCCGTTGACCGTTCACGGTTTCATTTTCTGGGAAACCCAAAAAATGAAGAACACGAAGAACAACTTTTGACAATACTTTGACCGGCTTAGATCCTTACTTTAGGATGTTACTCGGACCAAGACAGTGCTATCTCGTTGTACTATTACATATAGACTACACACTGCAACAATCAAAACACACATCTAATACACAAAATTAAAGATATTAGAACCACAAGGTCATTGACCGACGTTGACCACTGTTCTGGGTTACCCAGAAACCCAAGAACAGCTCTGACAGTTACTTTGAGCCTTAATAACTTTCTGATATGTTATGGTTAGAATCCAAACTTAGCATCATGTTGTAGTATTACATAAACACTACACCATTGAAACACTTAGAAACCCAGAATCATAACAAGCTTAAAGAACAAACCTGGTCAAAGTGACTACTCGACCTTGACTAAGGCTGTTTTTCAGGCAGAAGAACAGCTATAGCGATGCTTCCTGTAGCCTTAAGACCTATAGCGACGGAAATAGTTAAAATTAATTAAATAAATAGAAATAATTATAAATTAAGTTTTAAAAATCATTTTAAGTTATAATAATTAATTTTTAATATTTTGACATAAATTCCATAAATATTTTTATAATTAATAAAGTAATTAAATAAATTATTTATAAATAATAAGTAATTATTTAAAAATGATTTAAATGTTCTAAAAATCATATTAAATGATTATAAATTACTTAAAAATAATACTAAGGTTTAAACAATTATACTAAGTAATTAATAATTATTTAAGTATAAAATTAATGATTTAAAAATCATTCTAGTGGAAAATTAAATACTTAAAAATTATTATAAGCTTCGAAAATTATTATAAATAATAAATAAATTATCTAAAATTATAATAAAGCTTATAAGTAAAGTTTAACCGAGATATTAACTTGATAAATATCCGGTAAGATTTTAGGACATCGAAATCATATTAAACATAGACCGAACTTATATAGTTTGAGTAGTTAGGTATTGTTATCAATACTAATGATTTATATAAATATGTTTAACATATTTTATGTGTCATAAACACTTCAAGTAACGTTAGATAGACGTTCTTCGCCCAGGCAAGTATTCTATCCTTAAACTTACTACCTTATGCAAGTTCTTGAACTTTACTTGAATGTTTTTCGATATATTATACCGAACCAAGTTGTTACCCATTTATTGTGAAAGTTATTAATGTTATTGTTTCAGCATAGCTTAATAAATGAATCATTTATTCATATGATATTGAATTATTGCTTATCAAGCATAAACTGTTGAGTAAAACCAAATTATTTTGGTAAAACATTCTATACTGCGTTGAATTTACCCTAAATTGGGTCTTAAATTGTGTTTACAAATTGGCATTAGAGGTAGGATGATATGCATACTCTTAAGAAATTGAATAGGCTGATGCCCTATCTCATATTCGAATACACAGATTTCTAAGTCTTTGTGACTGACAGAAATAGTTGATATCAAAAATTTCATAAATGGTCATCAACACTCAGTGAAGTAAAAATTGTTGACCTATCGTTTATTCAAATCAAACATTGTGTTTATAAATATAAACTTGCTGAGAATGTCATAGCTCATTCTTGCAAATCATTTCCTTTGCAGTTTTAGATGGTAACCGCAGCACTTCTGTAATACGTAGTGGAAAAAGGCTATGCTTAGATTAGCTTTATATTATTGTCTTTCTTAAATAAAAGTCTTATAAAACTTTTTGTTGTAATAAGAAATCAATGTTGAGAACCATGTAACTGAACTTATTATATGAAATATATATTATCATCTTTTGTTTTCCGCATTCGTGTACTTGTACATTCTTAGATGATTTAGTTGTATGGTTGAAGTAATACAACATCCTTAGGGATTATACATCTGAGTGAGGGTATTGGCAATATGGATTGATCATGTTATTGCTGATACTCTGGATTTCAGATGGATAGGAACTATTGATATGAAAGAGATATTCATAAGATACAGTCTATACATCCAAGTGAGGGTATCCAAACACAGCAATAGTTCTGATGAGAATTATTATCTGTTATGGGATACTGTGAACCTTGGATAGATAGGAATTATATCTTGTTGAATATTTATAGATAATCAATTAGAAGTGAACTCCAAATCGAATACCATGTGTGTATAGATTCAGAGGTGTCACCTTAATTGAATAGTCGTGAACACTAGATCGGATACCACAGGTGTATAGATTTGGGGGCATCACAAGTTGGTATCAGAGCTTTAGGCTATAGCTCTAAGGAAGAGGTATCTTAGGATATAGTCTATGAGTCCGTAAAAAAATATTTAATTACACATAAAATAACATTAAAAGATTTATGTTTTGTGTAGAGTTTCTTAATATATAATCAAGTATTGAAAGAATTTTTTTTTGTAGAAATGGCTAACTTCGATGCTGAGGATATGCCAGTAGTCATCAATCCACCCCAGGTAGTGTAGAGCAGGATAGTGATCCTGTGGAAGAGGAACTACTGCATGACCAAGAAATATTAGATGTTGAAGAGGGTGAAGATCCTATAGCAGGGAAGTTAATGAGAATAGAAGAACATAAGGAGGCACTCGCTGCAGTGATTTAGCAGTTTGAAGTCAATATTGTGAATGGTGAATTTAGGGCACATATGGCTGAGGGCAAGCTGGAACATAAGAGGGGAAACTCCACCCGACTGATGATGTTGTTGCATAATGCCCAGAGGGGAAGATATGAAACACATTCAAGGTTAACTAAGTTTGTTCTAGGAACTCGAGGTTCTTTCGACAGTTTGCAGCATCGAGTGATTATCCAGTAGAAGATAGAAAGATTCCCTATCTTATAGATCGATCAGTGGTATGCCACATGATCCAGGACTCTTATGAGGAAACTGGGAATTTCTAGATTTTAGTATAGGAATCTAAGTGCTCAGTTTCTACTATAGAGTAAATTTTGATGTTCTAGCTAGTGGTAGTATATAAACCACTAGTCGAATATGTAACCTACCGTTTATGTGATATACAAGTTATGTTTGAAATATAAGATTCTTAATATGTGTATGATTATATTTGCATTTATACTTGGCTTTATTTTTTATTATAGAATCATGCCACTGATCAGAAGAAGACCACAATTAGAGATTGATAATGACTCTACCCAAAGTTTAGTAGACTTATTATTAGGAGTTGTACAAAGTAGACCGACCAATTAGAATACAATGTTTAAAGACTTTAAATTACTAGGACCACCTGAATTTAAGGGTACCGGAGAACCCGTCGAGTCCCAAGTTTGGATCACCGAAATAGAAATTTTTTTCCTAGTAACTAATGTTAGGGAAGACTAGAAAATAGTTTTTGCAACATTTTTCTTAAAAGGGAAAGCAAACTATTGGTGGGAGTTTATTAAAAATCGTGCAGGAACTGAAGTAGTCTCATGGGAAAAATTCAAAGAATTGTTCTTTGAAAATTATTTTCCTCAGTTGTTAAAAGATCGTATGGAGGTGCGATTTCAGGAACTGAAACAAGAAGATCTTACTGTAGCCGGGTATACAGCTAAGTTTAATGAATTAGCAAGATTTGCTTTGCATCAGGTTGATACGGAGGCTAGGAAAACCCGAAGGTACGAGGAGGGGTTAAAACCCCATATTCGTAGTAAGTTGTATGTGTTCTAGTTAAGGACTTTCTCTGAAATTCTCTAGAAGGCTATTATAGCCGAGAACAAGAATGAGAATCTTATTAAATTCCATAAAGATAAAAAGAGTCAAAATGAAGGGGAAAAATTTATGGGAGAACCCAGTTAAGGAGGGTTTAATAATAAAAGGAAGTGGGATACCACTTTTCTAAACAACTCTGGGAGGAACGTGAATAATTTCAACAACAAAAACAATTTCAATAACAACAGGAACAACAATAAAATTGACCCTTGTGCTAATAGTGGCAAAAGTCATAAGGGTGTGTGTCTGAAGAATAAATGTTTCAACTGTGGCCAAGAGGGACACTATTCTCCTTAGTGTCCTACCCCTAATAGAAATAAATGCTTCAACTGTGGTGCATTAGGTCATATGAGTAGAAATTGTCCAAAAAATAAGAACCAAGGAGGAGGGGGAAACCAGGCACCAAATAATAAACCAACCGTAGCAGTAGCTGGAGATCAGGGTCGTCCAACCGCAAGAACATTTAATATGTCGGTGAAGGATGTTGTTGCTTCACAGGACGTGGTGACAGGTATAATCCCTATCAACACTTTAAATGCATGTGTTATTCGACTATGGAGCTACTTGTTCTTTTGTGTCTAAAAGCTTTTCTAAAAATTTGAATATGCCATGTGAAAATTTAGACAAACCATTCTGCGTAGAAATTGCGAATAATAAGAAAATCCCTGTTGAAACCATTTATAGAAATTGTAGTGTGGACATTAAGGGACACAACTTTCTTGTGAACCTTATCCCTATAGAGTTAGGGGAATTGGTTGTAATCCTAGAGATGGATTGGTTGGTTAATCATAATACAATGATTGATTGCCATCAGAAGCGGATAAACCTATTGACTGCCTCGAAGTCAAAGGTAGTGTTCAACGGTAGTTATTCACCTAGGTAGTCTCAATGTTTGACTATAACTCAGGTAGAAAGACTACTTAGAAATGGTTGTACAGGTTATTTGGCATATATAGTAGATACTCGAAAGGAATTAGTAAAATTAGATCAAATACCTGTAGTTAAAGAATTTCTGGATGTATTTCCAGATGACTAACCAGGTTTTCCTCCTTATAGGGAGATCGAGTTTGTTATCGACTTTGCACCTAGTACGGCGCCAGTTTCTAAAGCACCATACAGGATGGCACCAGTAGAGCTGAAAGAGTTGCTGGTACAGTTACAGGAACTCTTAGACAAGAAATACATACAACCTAGTGTTTCACCTTGGGGAGCACCAGTATTTTTGTAAAGAAGAAGGATGAAACGATGAGATTATGTATCGATTATAGGGAGCTAAATAAACTAACCATAAAGAATAAGTATCCTTTACCTAGAATTGATGATCTATTTGACCAGTTGAAACGAGTCAAACACTTTTCGAAGATCGACTTACAATTAGGTTATCATCAATTAAAAGTATGAAAAGAAGATGTGCCGAAGACAGTGTTTAAGACACGCTACGGACATTATGAGTTTATTGTAATGTCTTTTGGATTAACAAATGCACCGACAACATTTATGGACATGATGAATCGAGTGTTTAAGTCATGCTTATACAAATTTGTCTTCGTGTTTATAAATGATATATTGATATATTCGAAAACACGGGAAGAGCATGCTGAACATTTGAGAAGCGTATTGGAGATATTACGCAAGGAATAACTTTAGGTAAAGTCTTCCAAGTGCGAATTCTGGTAAGAAAGAGTTCAATTTTTAGGTTATGTAATTGACAAAAATGGAATTGCAGTAGATCCAGCAAAGATTGAAACGGTTGTAAATTGGGAGCAACCAACAACTCCAATAGAAGTAAGAAGTTTTCTTGGTTTAGCGGGTTATTATCGACGCTTTATACAAATTTTTTCAAAAATAGCAACCCCGCTAACCAATTTAACTCGAAAGACGGTAAAATATGTCTGGACAGATAAATGTGAAGAAAGCTTCTAAGAGTTGAAGAAACGACTGAGCATGGCTCCAGTACTATCTTTACCAGATGATACATGAGGCCTTTTAATCTATAGTGATGCATCACACAAAGGATTAGGATGTGTGCTGATGCAACATGGGAAAGTGATTGTGTATGTATTACGACAAATCAAAGATTATGAGAAGAGGTATCCTACCCATGGCCTTGAGTTAGCCGCTGTAGTATTTGCCCTGAAAATTTAGAGGCATTACTTGTACGGGAAAAAGTGTGAAATATACACAGATCATAAAAGTCTAAAATATATTTTAACACAAAAAGAATTAAATATGAGACAGAGGAGATGGCTAGAACTGATAAAGGATTTTAACTGTGAAATCTTATATTATCATGAAAAAGCCAACGTAGTCGCAGATGCGTTAAGTAGAAAGAACCAAGAGAAATTAAACTTAATAACAAAAAATGAGGTATTGATAAAAGAATTTGATAAACTCAAAATAGAGGTGAGAGTTCCAACTACCTCTACCCACAAATTATTTGTTCTAGAGGGTGTTTTGACCCTATTGGAAAGAATTAAAGGGATGTAAGAGAAAGACGAGATGTGTTAAAAATGTAAATCTGATATAACTCACATAAAGAATGTTAAATTACGAGTAGATAAGGATGGGGTACTAAGATATGAAGATAGAGTTTGGGTTCCGTCAGATCAAATAATAAAAGATGAAATCTTAAGTGAAGCCCATAATTCTAAGTTTGTCGTTCACCCAGGTAGTACGAAAATGTACAAAGACTTAAGTCGACATTTCTGGTGGTCAAATATAAAAAGAGAAATAGCGGAGTGGGTAAGCAAATGTCTCACGTGTTAAAGGGTTAAGGCTGAACATCAAAAGCCGAGTGGATTACTTCAACCCTTACCAATTCCTAAGTGGAAGTGGGAACATATAACCATGGACTTCGTGGTAGGCCTTCCTGCTACACAGAAAGGCTACAATGTCATTTGATTAATAGTGGACAGACTTACTAAATCAGCTCATTTCCTACCTATCAAAGTTACCCATACCTTAGATCAACTAGCCAAGCTATAAATAAATGAAATTATCTCCAGACATGGGGTTCCTGTTTCTATAGTGTCAGATAGAGATCCAAGATTCACTTCAAACTTTTGGGGAAGTCTTCAAAAATACTTAGGAACTTAGTTGAGATTAAGTACAACATATCACCAACAAACAGATGGGCAGAGTGAGAGAACCATTCAACCTTTAGAGGACATGTTAAGAACCTGTATCATAGACTTCAAAGGGAGTTAGGAAGATCAGTCACCTTTAGTGGAATTTGCCTACAACAACAGTTATCATGCTAGCATGGGTATGCCACCCTAGAAAGCTTTATATGGTAGAAAGTGTAGAACACCTTTATGTTGGGACGAGGTTGAGGAAATACAAATGCTAGGACCCAATATAATTCAACAAACTACCGAGATGATTCGAATTATACGCGAGAGATTACAAGCGTCTCAAGATCGACATCGGAAGGATGCTGATCCACACCGACATGAACGACAAGATAAGTTTTGGCAAGAAAGGAAAGTTAAGTCCAAGATTCATTGGACCATTTGAAATTTTGAGAAGGATAGGAGAGGTAGCTGATGAAGTAGCTCTACTTCCTAAGTTAAACCATATCCGTAATGTGTTTCATGTGTCTGTATTATGACCATATAAACCAGACTACAAACACGTTATACGTTACAAACCTATTCTAATCGAGAAAGATCTATCTTATATAGAAGAACCTGTTTAGATCATCGACCGGAAAGAGCAAGTCTTAAGAAATAAAGTGATAGCATCGGTTAAGGTGATCTGGAGAAATCAGAAAGTTGAAGAGGCTACATGGGAGCTCGAGAATAAAATGCTAGACAACTATCCCCACTTATTTACTTAAACTGTACTGAAATTTCGAGGACGAAATTCTTATTAGAGGGGGTGAATGTGAAATCCCAAAACCCTAATAGGACTCAGTTATGTAAATTCTTCTTTTATAAATAAAATCTCTCCGTTCTGAATGTGTATTGTGTTATTATATACTCTATTGAAGACTTCGGTAAAAATTATTTTTCTCCTAAAAACGTTGTGCTTAATTTTTTTTTCCCGTATTTGGACTTTTCGGTATATTATTTTATCAAGCTGATTTGTCGTGCTTACACTGACAAAACACTTTGTGTGCTTTACCTAGATTATGTGACAAATCCTAAATTAGGAAACCCTGATGCTAAACTAGGAAACCCTAACCCTAATTTCAAAGCCCTAACCTTAAATTCAAACCTTAATCCTAATTAAGAAGTACTAACCCTAATTAAGTTATTCTAAACCCTAATTATGTTAACTAAACTTAAATTAGGTGTTAATAACTTCATTAAGTTATCCTAAACACAAAAATCAAAATACTAAATCACAAGCATGTGCCACCACCACAACTTGAAATCCTATCTCATCTGACCACTAAACAACTTGTTATATCAGCACAAGTTCACAAGCAAAGATATTTTTGGAGGCAAGAATGGAAAAATGACTTAAAAACCATAACTTACTAATTCTAAAAATAACAGCTTCATTGCTGGCTAAACTCATGAATTCTCTCAACCTAAACACTTTTACTACCTGCCATAAGAAGCCCTAGCAATAGCAAGATTTGAATCAAAGCTTAGATATCAAATTTTGCTCAAGAAAGGTATAAACCCTAAATCTACATTAGCTCTTTGATGCTTTGTTAGATTTGTTGTTTTGTTATTTAATTATGTGGAATAACATGTTAGTAACTGTTCTGGGTTATTAGATTACGCTTTAATAACATCTAGATGCATCAAAAAGGTGTTTTAAGCAATCTAAAAATTTTGTCAAAACAAGCCTGACAGCCTAATGTCAGAGCTCGTAGATCTTCATGTGTTAATGTTTATGTAAGAACCTGAAAATTTCTTATATTTCTGTTATAATAATAATATTAAAATAGTGAATAATTTTTTTTTATTTACTATATGTGAATTGTGCATGTTTAATGTAGCATGTAAATGAGATTTAATAATTATATGTTCTGCATATGTATTTAATTATTACCCAATGAAGTGATCATTGCTGTGAGCCATTGTGAAATAAACAAGGAAGAGGTGGTATGTATAATAACTATATACCTTAACCAGAGATATTAAAATAAATTCTTATAGGAAATTATTTTAATCAAGAAAGAGTGCTATGTATATTATAATATCTCAATAAGATAAATAAATTATTGTTTGAATTTATGAGAATGGGAAAAAGGATATTATATATTCCCTTATAATATCTTATGTGAGCAACTAATTCAGATTTGCATTGGTTATTATAGCTGGCATATTTATTTTTGTATTATAAAATAGGTATGTAATAAGAATCTAATATATGTTAGGGTAAATTTTTGGAATATATACTTAATGTGTATTAAGAATGGAATATATATATTTTATATGATTCCAAGTGGGTAATGTATTAAGTTAATAAATTAGTAATTAGTATGTCAAAACCTAGTTACTAATATTGGTAGAATAATTACTCAATAAGGGAATAAAAGGGGGTGATTGGGTAATTAATTAACCAAGCTAATTAAATTAATTTTATTTTTAATTAGTTACTATTCCAAGCTTTGTGGGCAAGTAAATAAAAGTCCAATTCTCCTCCTTGTTGCCGTGTATAGAGAGAAGAGGAAGAAGTGTAAAGGCTACACCATTGCAAGATTTAGAGCCCAAGGAAATTTGACTAGATCAAATTATCAAAAAGTCTTATTCTCCTCTTCCAAAAACCGTGGCCTCTTTCTCTCTCAATATGCTTGAATTTTGATTTTTTTCCAAAAATGATTAAGTAAGAAAAGTGTGTGCATGTGTGAGCTTGGGCAAGTGGAAGACAAAGGATAGGATTAGTAGTAGGATATCAAAGCTTGGATTACTTGAAGATAAGGAGTTTAAGGTATAAATATGTATTTAATTTAATTTTTCTCAAAGTTATGTAATAAAGTAATATTAATTGCTAAATTTCATTTATTGAAGCTAGTAGTGTATGATGTGATTTCTCATGAACTTTCTTTGTAATCCATCTATTTTGATTCATGTAAGTGTACTATGGGGGTTGTATGGATTCTAAATCCAAAGATTGAAACTAAGTTTGTTAATAAACTCTAGTTATTTAAGTCCGTTGATTTTATCGAATTTTGCACATGAATTATTTATGAATTCATGATAATAATAATGTTGGGTGGTGTATTGGTGTTGTGAGAAGGTATAAGGATTGAATATGGGAGAAATCGTTAATAAACGGCTAGAAAATTAAACGAAACTATGAATGCATGCTATATGTTCGTATTAAAGCCATAAAGAACAAATCCGAGCAAGAACACATAATTTTAAGGAGTTGAAACCTTAAACGGGTCAATATATGATTAACTAAGGTTAGTTGTTAAGAAAGTCGGGCTGGTTTGGGTCGAGGCGAGTTTTGAACAAAAATCGCAAAGTTGAAAACTGTTGCGGGCAGCCATTTTGAGCACACTGTTTGGTCAGTCTAACATCCTTAAATTTCATTTCTAATATTTTTTAAAAATACTTTGCCATACCATGTACAACATATCCAAAAATCAGCTTAAACGGAGTTACGGATAGCGTAGGAGAAAATCGCAAAGTGGGCACCTCGCTAAGCCATGCTGCAGAGCAGCAGGCCGCTGCCAGCCGCACGCCGCGCGCGGGCGCGCGCGCACGCCGCACAGCGCCGCGCGGGCGCGCTGCTGTGCAGTTGGCTGCAGGCTATTTTGAGGCAGTTTTTGAGGGGCTTCCACGAACTGTTTTAGCGAGCTAATTTTTGGTAAAAATACTACGCCATGAGGTCTATAACATATCAAAAATTCACTATTATCCGACTTGTGGTTTGAGAATTAAAAATAGGCGAATAGGCATGTCGGATCACAAAATTGAGCGACGACGAACGTCGACGCGTCGAGCGATTTTGACATTCGACGTTCCGATTCGCGTTCCGTCAACATTTTAAGACTTATTAAAGTTAATAAAGCCTTACGAGGCGAGTTTTGACCGAAAGTGAGATTTTATGCCCAGAAACTAACTTTCGGGCATAATTTAAGCAATATAAATATGTAATAAATATAAAATTTCTTATTTTGACAAAATAGAAACTCGCATGGCCTATAAAATTATTTTGTGAGACAAAATAAATCGAGAGACCTTTAAAAATTCCCATAAGTCATAAAAGTGATATTTTGTGGTTTTTGAGGCCCGAAATGACCTTTTTGAGCCGAGCGACTTGTGAAGGAGTAAAATAATATAAAAAAAATTGTTATTATTCTAGAAATAATATAGCAAGTTAAATTTTGCTATAAAAGCTAAATGTAAGCTATTTATGAACCTAACTCGCATAATAAATTGTGAATTATTCATGAAAAAGAATATTTAAAGTTTTAAGTTTAAATATGTAAAATATTTACATATTAATATTGTAAGGGACCATTACACATTAATGAATGGTTAAAATGGAATAAATTCCTAAATGAAACAAGTTGAAATTTATGATTTGTGTAAATAATGTTGGTTTATGAACTAAAAATTATTAATAAATATGCATGCATGTTGATGATATATATTATGATCTAACGTAAGTATGCATGTGAATATAATTATGTAGGGATTGTGAGGGGACTGTAAATTAAAATTGTGTGATAATCTCCTTATAAGGCAAGTTTCTTAACTTTTCTCATACTTAAATTGAGTAAGTTTCTTAAACTTTTGCGGTTATTGTATGCAACAGTTATTATTCATAATTTACTCCTTTGGGGTAATATTTTCAGTTTAATTATATATAAGCAATTAATTCTTCTGGTTTATATATAATGCTATAGAGATGGAATTTTTATTCCAGTCAGCTTCGAAAATTGCATGAGATAACGATGTATACATTGAATAAAACTCAGTATACATGTACAATTAATATACTTCAAATTCTTTCATATTAAGTCTTGAAATATAATTGTTTAATTAAGCTATCCATTTATTTTATTCTTCTAAATGGATTATAATGAACAAGAACTTCCCCAACTTGGGGTTATTTTTATATTGCGTCCTGGGGACGGCAAAGAGGAACTGAAAGAATTTGTTCCACTTAGATAGTATTGATCAATGCAGGGCATAAAGGGCTGATCACCCATCGTGCTCGTAAGACCATGTCGGTTCATAGATAAAATTTCTGATTGAACCCTTTTAAAAAAAGAAGAAGAAGCAAGTTCTTGAGTTATTCAACGACTTAGCATATTTAAATCACTACGTCGTTTCAAAAATTGAGATTTATTGTCACAGTTTTTGTTAATTGCTTTACAGATTTGTTTACTGTGAAAGCGAAATCAGCTGAAAACATTTATTTCTTTTGTATGTTAATTATTGATTATTATACTTGCTGAGCAATTAAATGCTCATTCTTGCTTTATTATAAATGTTTTCAGTTAAGAAAGATGAAGGTGAGAGTTCTGGAAAGGATAAGGGCAAAGGAAAAATGTCAGCATAGCTAGAAGTATCTTATGTAATAGATAGGTTTTTGGGTGACATTACTACATACCTATCATGTTAAGAATTATTTAAGGTTTTCGTACTTGGGATAGAAGCACTTTGATATAATAACTTTAATTTAATAATGCTTTAAGTTTGTTAATATTTAGAATCGTGTAGCACCAAATGCAGGTTTTAAGTACTTATTTTTGGGGGCGTCACAGTTTAGGTCTGTTAATTGTATGCTAGTTTGTAGTATTACATGAGCTTAGTAAGCTAGAATAAGAATCAGGTTCATTGGATTAACAGAATGAAAGATATAAGTGGTCAAAGGTCGTTGACCGATCACGAAGTTCTGATTTCTAGGTGATAAGTGGTTTTATGACCACTTATTCAGATAATAACCAGCTCATTCTGTTGCTTAAACTCAAGTAATCCTGTACGTTTAATATGTTTTTCCTTTGTTTGCATCGTTTATGTTTAGGAACTCTCCGAGAGCAAATTGAGCGTTAAAGGCATGATAGCATGATAGATGAAGATTTTGCGAGGCTAAAAGTGCAGAAGTGCAAGGAAGCGGAGCGGAAGCCAAGTGCAGCAACAAAGAAATGCACCAGCAGAATTTCATGGCACGCGCGGCCGCGCCGTGTTAAGGCAGCCAGCCCGCGCCAACCCCCAGACCAGAGTCCCAGTTTTTGTGCTCGCGCGGCCGTGCCAAGACCAAAGCCGAATGCCGCGCGGCCGCGCCGACTCCCAGCTTGACCAAGTTTGACTTTCGACTTAGCAGATCGGGAGAAGGCTTATATTAGGGCTTTTACCCTCATTTGCTCAGCATCTCCACTAGGGAGTTCATGCCCTAGTTTCCCATTTTCCTTTTCCTTTTCATTTCTTATTTAATCTAGATTAGGAGTAGATTAGAGAGTAGATTAGGTTTAATTAGTTTAGTTAGATTCTGGGGTTTCTTTTGGACTTGAAGATTGAAGTAAGGGATAAACAACAAAGATCCACACTTGGAGAAAGACTCAAGATTTGCAATTTCTATCTCTTAATTCTCCTTGTATTCATGTATATTTGGATGATGTATATTCAACTTGTGGATAATATATTCAAGTATTTATGACTTAGTTTATATTTTGGGATTTCAATGGAACCCAACACATAATTGTATTGATTGCTCTCTCTCTCTTTGCTATTATTGCTAATTGGTTATCATAACTTGTGCGTTTAGATTGATTTATTATGAACCTATATGAAATTGACAAATGGATTTTAGGTTTAGACCTAGTTATGATATCATGCGAAAGTTAGAGATTCTTGCGGGTAATCTATGAGATTATGTGACGTGTGTCTCATTCATTGTCCTAAAGAGTTGATAATTTGTTAGTGTTTAGGATAGAAATATACCTAAATGCCGTATGTAACCATTTGAGAATCTAATCTTAATGACTTCCTATGCGAAAGTTGGTAATTGATGGAGTAGTTAACGAGATTTCCCGTGACATGTGTCTTGTTAATTGTTCTGGATATTAGTTGCTTGATAGTGTGTAGGATAGACATATACCTACACGCCGCATTAGGAAGATTCATAGTTGTCCATCGAAAGAGGCTATTATGTAATCGTGATTTCTCGGTTGTCAATTCTAGGTGCTTATTATTCTAAGTGAGAGAGTTAAGAGATTCGAACGAAGTGTTGGGGGAAATTGTAATCCCATGTCTTCATTATCTGAAATTACCCTAGGATTAGTTATTGCATGTTTTAATTCTTGCCTAGTTTAACTTAGTTTTAATTCATCCTCTTTACCACCCATTTAAATAAGACTGAAATGATTATGTGCTAGTGCTTTGGCGACCCTTTTATCTGTTAATTCCTCGTGGGAACGATATCTTACTTTCACTTTATTACTCGTTGGCCGCGTATACTTGCGCGTTAATTGTGTCATCTAATCGGACCAACACTAGGTTACCAAGAAATATCAACAGTTGAGCAATGCACTTTGACCGGCTTGTATTTTTCTCTCTTTATGTTGTTAAACTAGCTAAGTGTTATGTTATTATACCCTTATATGTATACTACAAGTATAATACACTTTAACACATGATAAATACATAGGATGACTGGAATTAATGGTCAAAACCCGTTGACCGTTCACCGTTCACGGTTTCATTTTCTGGGAAACCCATGAAATGAAGAACACGAAGAACAGCTTCTAACAGTACTTTGACCGGTTTAGATCCTTACTTTAGGATGTTACTCAGACTAAGACAGTGCTATCTCGTTGTACTATTACATATAGACTACACATTGTAACAATCAAAACACACATCTAATACACAAAATTAAAAGATATTAGAACCACAAGGTCATTAACCGACGTTGACCACTGTTCTGGGTTACCCATAAACCCAAGAACAGCTCTGACAGCTACTTTGAGCCTTAATAACTTTCTGATATGTTATGGTTAGAATCCAAACTTAGTATCATGTTGTAGTATTACATAAACACTATACCATTGAAACATTTAGAAACCCAGAATCATAACAAGCTTAAAGAACAAGCCTGGTCAAAGTGACTACTCGACCTTGACTAAGGCTGTTCTTCAGGCAAAAGAACAGCTATAGCAATGCTTCTTGTAGCCTAAGACCTATAGCGACGGACATAGTTAAAATTAACTAAATAAATTATAATAAATAGAAATAATTATTAAATAATTATAAATTAAGTTTTAAAAATCATTTTAAGTTATAATAATTAACTTTTAATATTTTGACATAAATTCCATAAATATTTTTATAATTAATAAATAAAGTAATTAAATAAATCATTTATAAATAATAAGTAATTATTAAAATATGATTCAAATGTTCTAAAAATCATATTAAATGATTATAAATTACTTAAAAAAAATACTAAGGTTTAAACAATTATACTAAGTAATTAATAATTATTTAAATATAAAATTATTGATTTAAATATCATTCTAGTGGATAATTAAATACTTAAAAATTATTATAAGCTTCCGAAAATTATTATAAATGATAAATAAATTATCTAAAATTATAATAAAGCTTATAAGTAAAGTTTAACCGAGATATTTACTTGATAAATATCCGGTAAGATTTTAGGACACCGAAATCATATTAAACATAGATCGAACTTATATAGTTTGAGTAGTTAGGTATTGTAATCAATACTAATGATTTATATAAATATGTTTAACATATTTTATGTGTCATAAACACTTCGAGTAACGATAGATAGACGTTCTTCGCTCAGGAAAGTATTCTATCCTTAAACTTACTACCTTATGCAAGTTCTTGAACCTTACTTGAATTTTTTTGTTATATTATACCGATCTAAGTTGTTACCCATTTATTGTGCAAGTTATTGCTATTGTTTCAGCATAACTTAAGAAATGAATCACTTATTCATATGATATCGAGTTATTGTTTATCAAATATAAACTGTTGAGTCAAACCAAATTATTTTGGTAAGACATCCTATACTGAGTTGAATTTACCCAAAATTGAGTCTTAAATTGTGTCTACAAATTGACACTAAAGGTAGGATGATATGCATACTCATATGATATTGAATAGGCTGATCTCCTATCTCGTATCCGAATACGCAGATTTCTATGTCTTTGTGACTTACAAAAATAGTTGATATCAAAAATTCCATAAATGGTCATTAACACTAGTGAAGTAAAAATTGTTGAACTATCTTTTATTCAAATCAAACATTGTGTTTATAAATATAAACTTGCTGAGCATGTCATAGCTCATTCTTGCAATTCATTTCCTTTGCAGTTTTAGATGGTAACCCCAGCACTTCTGGAACACATAGTGGAAAAAGGTCATGCTTAGATTAGCTTTATATTATTGTCTTTCTTAAATGTAAGTCTTATAAGACTTTTTGTTGTAATAAGAACTCAACGTTGAGAACCATGCAATCGAACTTATTATATGAAATATATATTATCATCTTTTGTTTTCGCATTCGTGTACTTCTACATTCTTAGATTATTTAGTTGTATGGTTAAAGTAATACAGTATCCTTAGGGATTATACATCTGAGTGAGGGTATTGGCAATATGGACTGATCATGTTATTGCTGATACTCTGGATTTCAGATGGATAGGAACTATTGATATGAAAGAGATATTCATAAGATACAGCCTATACATCCAAGTGAGGGTATCCAAACACAGCAATAGTTCTGATGAGAATTATTATCTGTTATGGGATACTATGAACCATGGATAGATAGGAATTATATCTTATTGAATATTTATAGTTAATCAATTAGAAGTGAACTCCAAATTGAATACCATGGGTGCATAGATTTAGAGGTGTCACCTTAAATAAATAGTCATGAACACCAGATCGGATACCAAGGGTGTATAGATTTGGGGGCGTCACAGAGACAGCACCGTGAAATCATCAAACCAGACCCCCAGAGACAGCACCGAGAAATCATCAAACTAGACCCGTGGAGACAGCCCCCGAAAATCATCAAATCAATCTCCCTAGAGACAGCCCTTGGAATCATCAAATTAACTCCAGAGACAGCCCTGAAGATAGACGAAAGTCAACAGCAGTCCAATCCCGGAGATAACCCCGAGAAAGAGAGTTGCAACCACGTCATACCCGAAACTAACCCGAAAGGGAAAACGAGTAATTTTGTCAACTCAACATCAAATTAGATCAAATTACTTAAAAGAAAGTCAAACAAAACCATCACAGCAATCCCGAGTGAAAACTGCGCCAGACAGCTCAACGGACTGACTGTGAAGACTCGGAGATCTGGTTATGGACCCATCTTCTCGGACCCGAAAAAGGTCAAGTCCCATTTCATTGTGTAGCTCTTGGAAAGTTTTCCGAAAAGGTATAGCACGCCTCCATCGGATACCCATATTGCAAGTTATGAAGCTTCAAGCAAACATCGCTTTGGTTTTAGTGCACGTACTGCGACTGATCGGTTCTATATATATGGCCTCCCCCTTAGCTTATAGAAGAAGAGATAGAGAAAGAAAGGGTCGCGACGAGAGAAATAGATGCTAGGATAGCCAAATGGAGTCTCTAACGTACTTCGATTCTTGTAAAACTTTTTTGGAAACGTTTATATACATATATACTACAACATATCAAATTTTAACCAGTGGGAAAAGAGTATTGGGGCGCCAAAAGCCGTTCGGGAGCCGTTCTCGCGATATACTGTAAGATTTCACCAGATCTGTCTTGTTCGCTTACTCTAATACGTATATAAGTGCTATATACATATATTTAATAACTTATATTCGTCAGATCTGAAGTTTTTGAGATACCCCCAAATTTGGGTACTTCATTTACACAGGATTTGGTGTTCACTTTCTAAATAAAACATAACTAACTGCCCATAAATAACGAATGCAAAATAAATTATAACCTTAACAATAAAAATCTTCCTTATAAAAGGATTACAACCTTGTCAAAATGTTTCAAGGATTCTAACCT
This sequence comes from Panax stipuleanatus, assembly GCA_020205555.1. Taxonomy (NCBI): domain Eukaryota; kingdom Viridiplantae; phylum Streptophyta; class Magnoliopsida; order Apiales; family Araliaceae; genus Panax; species Panax stipuleanatus. The sequence continues at coordinate 114,440,393 of CM035121.1, read as the reverse complement.
TAAACATCCTCAAAAAGTGCAAAAATAAAATCACACCAATAAATTAAGTCTTATACAAAACCATATAATCAGATTAAACAAATCTTCACTTATTCATCTTGCCCTTGCCTTTGCTGGTTGAAGGCTCGTCAACTTTCTGAACTTTGGATGTAATGGTTATATATGGAAGAGTGAGCAAACAAAAGCTCACTTGAATAATAATCAATAAAGGTTAACACTGTTACTGAATAAGTTCATCTAATCGAATAACATTTTCTATCATCAATAATGAAGAATTGAATATAAGATTTAGAATTCATCTGAGGGCCACAAGACCTTGAACTATATCCCAAGGTGTAAGTATTTTTACTTAGACCTTTAACAGTCGTTAGACTATGTGGACTCTAACTTGTACTTAGGAGGATTAGCTCTTCGTACCATGTATTGTGCACAAACATCTTAACGCTTTTGTATGGTAATCCCCTATAATAGGGTTGTTCATCTCAGCTTTAATTAACGAGTCCGCACCAAAGAAAGTTTGGTTTGGATAAGCTCAATGGGTAATTTAGAGTTCAACTATCATCAACTAAGGAGTAGTTGAATCAAACTTACAATAATTTAAGAGTTCGATAACAAAAGAGTTATGGAATAACTATGAGTCATAACAATAGACATCATACTTAACAGTTACGCTTCAGAAGTAAATTTAAAGCATTGGAAAGATATAAATAAACCTTGCTTGAACAATTAAGTCAAGGTTACATTATCTTAAATAATGAAACTCAATAAGATACTTTTCCAACATGGAATAAAAGAACTTTCTCAATTAAAAGTAGAGTTAAGAAACTTGCGTAATTGATAAAAAGAAAGAATAGACAACTTGCTCAATCATAGTTGAGTTAGGGTAAGAAGACTTGCTCAATTGTAAACTAGAAAGGATAGAACAACTTGCTCAATATAAAGAGTATAGTTAAAAAACTTGCCTCGTGCGTAAGCTAGCAAATAATAACTCATTCCACAATTTTTCTACGTACACGTTATTAACAAATAGCAACACGGATTAGTTACCATATAGTTAAGTCACATCATTAGTGAAAGTCCAATAATAATCTAAAAGGGGGGGTTGAATAGATTATTACTGTTTAAACATTATCTTTGACCTTTTTGAATTTTTAGTGGATTAATTTATGGAATTAATACTTTAATAAGCAAATTAAAAATTCAATCACACAATGCACAGATCTTTATCTGGTTCACAACATATAACTCGGGTATGTTGCTACGTCCAGTCTCAAGCTCCTCTCCAAGACTTGAGATCCTACTACTCCCTGTAATAAATACTCCTTCAATAGGCGGAGAAGCCTTTACAAAGTTTTAAAGATAAACTTACAACTATCCACAACTAACTATCTTGGACAGCGAACTCCCAGCTCCTTCCTCAAGCTTAGCTGAATCTTCTTTTGAGCTTAGAACTATTCTATAGCTTGGTCTTGAAACAACAATCTCTTTTTCACCTCACAAGTACACTAGAGACCCAACTCCCAGCTGACCTCTCTAAGACTCTGGTCTTGTTCAAAGAATTCTTGTCTTTCTCACAACTATAAAATAAACTAACTCAACCTTTTTCTTTTTACAAAAAGTTTGTTTGAATATTTGCTTCTAATAGTAAGCAGATAAAATTATAGAACAGATACTTCTCAGATAAGCAGATATAGAATTTATGTATTTGATAAAAGTTCAAGACTTTTATGTGGTGTACTTCTGTGAAAGCAGATAGCTGGATTTAAGCACTTTTAATAAAGATTTTCTTTTTCTTTAATAAAGAATGTGTTTCTATGGTTTAAGAAAAATATTTTTCTTTTAGAGTGGGTTTCTATGGTTTTAAACAAATGTGACTTTGAATTTTAAACAACTATGTAAACTCACATATAATGCAACAAATAATTTATGACCAATTATATGAGCAGTATATTTAATGACAGTTTATCAAGTATAATAATATGATCAATTTAGATAATACTTGAATAAACTTGTTCCACCCACTTATATATATTATATTATATTTGATCTACGTTGTGAATAATTTGGCTGCTTAGGATTTCAAAGACCGTCCAGATAATATTCTTTGTTAAGAAATATCTCCGAATATCGGTATCTAATTGTTCGATTCACAACTTGATAATCGTATATAAATATTACACAATATTTATATAGATTATTTATATTAGTAAAAGGCCACTTAGGATTTTAAAGACCGTTCGGAGAATTTTAAAGAAATTACTTTCGAATTATATCGGTATCTAAGTACTAACTTTTTACTTGATATTGATAGATGAAATATAAATATATATAAATATGTATTGTAGTTTATATATATATATATATATATATATATAAGAAAGTATGTGATAATATGAACAATAATAATTTTAACAACTTATCTAAGATACTTTGACCAATTTTTCTCTTCCAATATAGAATTAGAACTTTGATTAGAAGAAGAGAGTGAAAGCTTAATCGGACAGAATGTAGGCAAAGAGAGTAAGCTTTTCAGATATGTAAATTGGTAATTTGAAATGAATGAAAAAGCTTCCTATTAATAGGATTTTTGAGATTAGAGCAAAATCGTAATTTTGGAAATTTATTTTTGAAATAAAAGGTCCGGATTGCATGTTTCAAAAATGAAGGGCTCAGATCACTTTGATTTTGTCGGACTGAGAAATGGTTTGGCCCTAAAGAAAAAGTTTGTAACTTGTGACTCAACACATGCCTAACATTTTGAATTCAGTCCGCCCATATAACAAAGGCATAAGACTTTGTTTAGCAAATATGCCCAACACATATGCATGCCCAAAGTTCCAGCACACACACATGGGCACACACACATGGGCACACACTCACTACACATATATGCGACACACACCAACACATGTACACACACGGTTTGTATATATATATATATATATATATATATATATATATATATATATATATTTAGAAATACTTGTTGCCCATGAAGATTTTAAAATCATTTTAGAATAGAAATAGAAATCTTCTTGCCTTAGGAAATGTTACTATATGAACTCATTTTATTAATACTTGATATTAGATTTATCAATGTCATAAAATAAATTCAAAAGAAGTTTAAGAAAATAAATATTTTTGGTAAAAATATTCAAGGTAATTAAAATCATGTTTTTAATATTTCTAATCCTATAGAGAGGATTCTACCCTTTTGACCTATTTACCTAATTTGTTATCATCAAAATAAAATACCCAAAATTAGAGACCTATCAATCTCCCCATTTTTTGATGACGACAATAAGTAAAAATATTTTGGTTTTCAGAACTCCCCCTTAATTCATGATGCTCCCCCTTGGATCATGAATCGATTTTCAAAAGAAATTTTTAAATTTTTGAAAATCCATCAGACGAACCAACCATCCAAAAACCATCCAGGCAGTTATATAGCAGTTTTATCTGGCATGCAAACCATTCAACTCATCAGATAGTTATGACAGTTATATCACAGTTATATCCAGTATACAGATTATATTCAGCATACAAACCAACCAACCCATCCAGACAGACAGTTATATAGCAGTTATATCCTGTATGCTCATCCCTGTCAATCTCATATGCACACCATTCAGACCATCTAGACAGTTTATAACAATTATAACTAGCAGATTCATTTCTGCTCACTTCTCATATACTACTTAATATATGCTAAGTAATATACTCATATAATCTGATATTTTTCTTCTCCCCCTTTGTCATTAACAAAAATGGAGGGGTAAATAAAAGATACCAAATTATCTGCAGAAACTGTTAGTTACAATATTTACCTCCAAGTTAGAATAATAAGCAAACATATAATAATACTAATTATCAGTATGTTAGTGTGTTATACAGTAATCCAGAAGTTAGTTAAGTATTTAAGGATACATTCATCCTGAATAGTTAGAGTTCATCAAAGTTAAGTGGAGAGAAGTTCAAACCAAGGGTTGTAAGAGGGGGATCAGTGGGAGTTTGATCAGTATGATCAAGCTGTGCAGAACTTGTAGTAGCAGTGAAATTATAGGGAGGAATTGATACCTTCTGGTGATCCATTAACACACTCATCATGTCATGTATATGATGCACAGATAATTGCAAAGCCTCTAATTGTCTCATAATGGCAGATTGATTCTTCAAAGACAGCTGATTCATACTGTTCAGAGAGTCAATTTGTGATAATAGGTTTAAGTGTGACTCAATATGATCAGTGTCATTTGGTTGAAAAATGATCAAAGGCTTAGGGGAAGGTTTAAGTGTGACACAATATTACTATTGTGAACCATTTAAACCTTATAAAAATGAACATGAATGCCCAGATGTATAAAAATTATAGTCAATAAAAGACCATATCCCATGCAGTTGTTAGAGTGGCAGAATTCAAAAGATGTCAAGAGAAAATATGGCAGACTATATGGCATACATTTAGTCAAAACACATTTCATGAGTTCTATGTCAAATGGATGCAACAATTTGTCATTTCTGACAGGCATGAAATTGTGTCTAAGAATTTTTTCCAAAAACTGACATTCAGCAGTGAAGTAATCAAGATGCACTTTGCATGGATATTCAAACAAGTTTGCAGGCACAAGTTGATCAGTGGCGAGTGAGAGATTGTGTTTGAAAGTAAGGCATTCAGTAGTAGAAATTCCTGTAGGACAACTATATTCATTTATCTTTGGAAAATCTAAGAACTCATTTCTGAGACTAAATGCATGCAGAAGAAGAATTTCATCAATCACATAGTCTTGGCCTTGTATGCATGTTTTAATACTGGACAAGAAACCAGTTGAATCATGAACAAAAGTCATATGAGCATAGAATTCTGCAATCAAACTAGGAAATATTTCTCTATTTGTGAAAGAAATAAGATAATCCCATCCTATATTTGTTATTTTTTCTAATAGATTTGGAAAATTGTTGAAAGAAGTCCCTACCCCGGGAAGCAAGTTATGCCTCATATGTTCATATTTAGTCTTGGCAGTAAGAGTAAGAAGCATAGGGGTATAAATATCAGGATGAGACTTAAAAAGCATTTCAAGTTTCTTTCTTTTTGAAGAATAGATAGGAGACATTTTTGAAAGATAGTGAATGCAGAAAAAATAGAAGTTCAAAGACTGCAGAAGAGTATAAGTAGTTTGAAGTAGTTAGTTTTTGAAAAACTATCCTTTTATAGAAAAAGTACATTTCTAAAACTCTCAGTTTAAGTAATATGATATGACTTGAATGTCAAAATAGTTCTCAAGTAGTGACAGTGCACAGTGAGAAGCAAGAAGGTCAGTTATGCTTGTCAATGTAGGGGGTTTAAATTATTTGTCAGTTTTCTCCCTTTTTTTAAAAAAAGCAGATGGGTTGGAGAGATAGATTAGACTAAGTCAGTTCCCTTTTTAAAAAAAATAAACCAGATGTCCGATCAGAAGACACAAAGAACATTTCAGAAATATATAGGTTATTGACATAATAGGTATGGTCCAATATCAATAAAGAGATATGCTATCATTACTTATTGGCCCATATCAGAAGATAGTAACCCAATGTAGGGATTCAATAAGTCAGTGTTACATATAACACACAGATATGTTATTATTACTTCTATGCCCATATCAAACTATTATAAATCAACACAGAGATTCAACAAGTCAGTGTTACATAACACTAACATATCATCATTGCTCGATGCCCATATCAAAAGATAGTAAATCAACACAGAGATTCAACAAGTCAGTGTTACATAACACTGATACAATACACATGATCTCTATCACACATAACAGCATATAACAATGGTATAGATAGCAGCACATAACATGGTAATTATTTTCATCACCTAATGTCCATATTCAGATGATAAACAACAGAATTGCAGAATATAAACATGAGATTCATCACAGTCGCCCAATGATATCATTATCTAATACTCATAATTTATCAGAGAGAAAAGATATTACCTGAGCAAAGCTAATCACAAGCTAAGCACCTTTCAGTTTATCCACAGTATAGCATAGGTGTATCAGTAGAAGATATCACACTCACAGATATATGGTATTAGTCATTACACACATATATATGATATTTCAAATAAATTTATATTATATATATGTAAATATGTAAATTCTGATAAAAGAAAAACATATATATATATATATATATGTATATTTTTTTTAAATTTTTTTTATGGAATTTTAGGGTTTTGAAAAGTATATATATATAAATGAAAAGTAAATCGGTTAAAAAAAATTAGGGTTTAATAGAAATTTAAGGATTTCAGAAAGAAATTAGGGTTTCAAAAATTTCAGAAACAAATTTAGAGAAAAGAATTTAAGGTTTAAAAAATGATCAGAGATTTGTATATTATATAGATAAATAAAGTTGTATCAAAAACAAAAGTTAGGGTTTTAAATATATAAGTTACATAGAAAACCCTTTTTTTAAAACGAAAAATTCTAGGGTTTTATACACACACATATATCTATATATTTTCTGAAAAATATACTTATATATATATATATATATATATATATATAATTTCCAGAGATATGAACTCGTGAAAATATCAGAAACTAGAGAGTTCATCCCTTTTTTTTTGAAAAATTTGTTTGATAGAGAAAATAATCAAAAGGAGAAGAAGAAAACAGAATTTTTTTTTGTTAAAGATCGAACCCTATAAACAAATCGGTAAACAAAAAATATATATATAATTTTTTTTAAATATATATATGATGCATATATGAACTAAAAAAATTATGGATCTAGGGTTTTAAAAACTTTAAAAACACAAAAAAAAAATCAGAAAAAGAGAATCACAGAACCACAGAAACACGAAGAAAGGAAAATAAATCGGTAGAAACGTTAAAACAACAAAGAAGATTTATTGTATTGAAAGAGATACGAAAAGACTCATAGATTGATCGATTTTTGGCTGAGAGAGAGTTAGGTTTGAGAGAGTTGAGAGATAGAGTTTGAGAGATAGATAGAGAGAGAGAAGAAGAAGAGCAGGCAAAGGTGAGAGAAGTGAGAGAGAGAAATGAAATTAAAAATTAATTTAAGGTATTTATATTTAGGTTAATTAGAATGACTGGAAGGATGAGGTTTGATCTGGGAATTGATCGGCGGTTGAGATGAAATCGATTGATTAAAACGATTCAGCTGACTGTTTGACTATGATCGGACGGCTGGGAATGATTTGTGCTTTCTTTTGTTGATCGAACGGTTGATGAGTGCGATTCGTGTGTTCTGGTTAGTTGGCTCCTGATTGGTTGGATCTGATGGACACGGATTGAGCTTGTATTTGACCATTAGATGCTTTCCTTGATCAGCAGCTCAGATTTGATCAGATATATAAATATATAATAAAAGATATAAAATGTAATTTTTGATACTATTAATAATAAAAAATACTAAAACATTTATATTAAAATCTATAAATTAATAATTTTCATTATTATGAATATTGTAAATTAATTTTTTTAAATAAAATATTTATGTTAATATAATTTTTGATATATAATAATAATTAAGAAAGATTATAAATATAAAATCTTAATATATAAAAATATATACTTAAAATAAATAATATAAGTATATAGATATATTAACATATATAAAAGAACAACTATATTATATATATATATATATATATATATATTTATAATTATGTGTATATATGTATATATAAATTAGCATTGTATATTAAATATATGTTAAAATATAATAAAAATAAAATTAGTAATATTAATAATTTTGACTATATAACTCAAGAAAATTATATTTATATATTACTAGAAAAATAATAAAAATAGAATTTAACTAAGAGAAAGATTTAATATTTTATGAGATAATATCTAACATTCCCAAATCTAAACGTAATTTATAAAATCTATCAGAACTTAGTGGTTTAGTAAATATATCAGCAATATTTAATTCTGTGTCAATATGTTCTAGTTTAATAATACCATTGTTTGCATGATCCCGTAAGAAATTATGTCTAACATCAATGTATTTTGATCTAGCATGTAATACGGTATTTTTACTCAAATTAATTGTTCTTGTATTATCACATAAGATTGAGACACAGTTAAATTTTATATTGTAATCGGCAAGAGTGTTTCATCCACAATATCTGTGCACAACATCGTGCAGCAGCTATATATTCGGCTTCAGTGGTTGAAATAGATACCAAGTTTTGTTTCTTAGAGAACCAAGAAACTAAACATCCGCCTACGAACTGACAAGTGCCACTTGTGCTTTTTCGATCAACATGATGACCGACATAGTCAGAGTCAGAAAAACACACAAGGTCAAATGGTTGACCTTTAGGATACCGTAGACCTAAGTCTGTAGTTCCTTTAAGATATCGAAATATTCTTTTTACAGCAACCAAATAAGATTCTTTAGGATTTGTTTGAAATCTGGCACATTTGCAGACACTGAACATGATGTCTGGTCGACTAGCTGTGATGTAAAGGAGACTGAAAATCATTCCTCGATATTTCTTTGTGTCAACACTTTTTCCATTTTCATCAGCAGTTAGTTTATCAGTAGTTGACATAGGAGTATTAAGAGGTTTCACAGATTCTAGACCAAATTTCTTAATCATTTCTTTGCAATATTTGGATTGAGAGATGTGAATACCTTTTTCTCCTTGCTTGGTTTGTAGTCCTAGGAAGAAATTTAATTCTCCCATAATGCTTATTTCAAATTCCTTACTCATGCTTTCAGAGAAATCATTACACATATTCATGTTAGTAGATCCAAAAATGATGTCATCAACATATATTTATAAAATAAGAATATCATCATTTTTATATTTAGTAAAGAGGGTAGTATCTACTGTGCCCCTTTTATAACCATTTTCTAACAGAAATTTACTTAGTCTCTCATACCATGCTCTGGGAGCTTGTTTTAGACCGTATAAAGCTTTGTGCAGTTTATACACATAATCAAGATGATTAAAGTCTTCAAAGCCAGGGGGTTATTTAACATAGAATTCTTCTTCAATAACACCATTCAAAAAAAGTAAATTTCACATCCATTTAAAATAATTTAAAGTCTTTATGGCATGCAAAAGCTAATAACATACGTATAGACTTAATTCTAGCAATAGGAGCATATGTTTCATCATAGTCAATTCCTTCAAGTTGATTATACCCTTGTGCAACTAATCATGCCTTATTACGTATAACAGTTTCATTTTCATCTAATTTGTTACGAAACACCCATCGAGTTCCAATAATGGAGGTTTCTTCGGGAGTTGGAACTAATTCCCAGACTTTGTTTCTTGTGAACTGTTCAAGTTCTTCTTGCATAACTATTATCCAGTCTTCATCAAGCAGTGCATCTTTTATATTTTTAGGCTCAATTTGTGACAGAAAGGATAGATGACTGGCCATATTTTGTGCTTGTGATCTTGTAAGAATTCCTTTATCGATATCACAAATTACATTTTCTATTGGATGATTTCTTATAGCATGTGATTCTTTGGGCAAGTCATTTAACTAGGGATTAGGATTTTTAAGAGGATTAATAGTGACAGGTGGAGATATATCATCTATTTTTAGTTCTTTCATATTTTTGAGAATGTCTTCAATGACTGTATCATTTTCTGCTAGTTCTTTGTATTTTGGAGGAGGTTTTGATTCATCAAATGTTACATTTATTGACTCTTCCATGACTAGAGTTCTTTTATTAAAGACTCTATATGCTTTACTATTTAGTGAATGTCCCAGAAATATTCCTTCATTAGATTTAGGATCGAATTTCACTAGATATTGTTTAGTATTTAGAATAAAGCATTTACTCCCAAAGACACGAAAATAATTTATTTTTGGAGTTCTTTTATAAAAAAGTTCATAGGGAGTTTTGAGTAACATTGGTCATAGCAAGACTCGATTCAAAATATAACAGGATGTTGCAATTGCTTAGGCCCAAAAATATTTAGGAAGTCGATATTCATTAAGAATAGTATTTGCCATTTCTTGTAGAGTACGATTTTTCCTTTCAACAACACCGTTTGATTGAGGTGTATAAGGTGCAGAAAAGTTATGACTTATACCGTGCTCATCACAGAACATTATAAAATTAGAATTGTCAAATTCTCTTCCGTGATCAGACCGAATATAAACAATAGAGCTTCCCTGTTGATTCTGAATTTTCTTACATAGAGCAGAGAAAAAGTTTATCGCTTCATTTTTGAATTTTAGACAATCAACCCAAGTGAATCTTGAATAATCATCAACTAGAACTAAAATGTAGACAGCACCACCCATGCTATGTTTAGGGATAGGTCCTACTAAGTCCATATGCAAGAGTTCTAGTGGTCGAGAGGCTGATACTGTGAGTTTAGGTTTATGAGATGCATGAATTTATTTTCCTAATTCACAAGTTTCACAGATATGGTCTTTAAGGAATTTAAGTTTAGGAAGACCACGAACATATTCATTAGAAGATATGTTGTTAATCAATTTCATGTTAATGTGTCCAAATCTACAATGCCAAAGCCACGGATCGTCATTTGCAGATACAAGACACACATTGTCCAGGTGTGGGTATGCATCTAAATCACAAATGTACACATTTTGACTCCTAGGACAAAGTAGAATTAATTTCCCAGTTTCATCATATATTGAACAGTTATGAAGACTGAGTGTTATTTTAAAACCACTATCACACAGTTGACTAATGGATAGAAGATTGTACCTGAGTCTTGTGACTAATTGAACGTTAGAGATTGTTATGTGTTTATTGTATACATTTTCAATTCCAACAACTTTACCTTTGTTGCTATCTCCAAATGTTACCTCATTACAGTCTGTAGCTTGTAGATTGTTCAATTTTATTTTATCGTCTGTCACGTGTCTTGAACAATCGCTATCAAGGTGCCATTTATTTTTACTAGAGTCAGCTGTGAGACATACCTGCAACATATATTATATTCACAAACTGGTACCCTTTAATGAGAAGGGTCCTTTGGGTAAGTTTTCCATCTTGTATAAGGATCATTCGTGTTTTCCTTTACAAAGTTTGGTACAGGATAATATTCACTGGTAGATACACATGTTCTATTGGTAGCAGATTTATAATATGTTTGATTAACTCTTTTTTTTGAAGGATTTTGACGAGAGTTTCTAGATGGTCTTTCATGAGAAAGAAATTCTCTTTTTGTGATAATAGGTGTAGTGTAACTTCCTTTTGGTACCCAAATTATTTTTCCTTTGAAGTTTCCATTCTTGGCATTACATGAGTAAATCGAATGACTATTTTTGTTACAGTAAGAGCATTTATCAAAAGGAGATGCATGACCTTTTTCTTTACTTTTAACATGATAGAGTTTTTTATCTTTTGTCTTACTGGATTTTTCGATATACCCTAATCCTTCTTTATTAAAACTACATCTTTGTTGACTGAGCATAACGTCAAGATTTTCTTTCCCTTTTATAAATTTAATAACTGTAGAGTTTAAGTCATCACGTTCTAGAGTCAACATTTTAATTTGATTCATTAAAGTAGATTTTTTAATTTGTTTTTCTAATTTCTGAGATGAGTTTTCCTCTTGATTTAGTGTTTGAGAATCTTCTATAATCACAGCAAGAGCTGAATTTTGAATTTCAAGATTTTCAATAGAAATAATAAGTGTTGAATTTTCTATTTCAAGATTTCTTTTTATTTTTCTTAATTTTTCTAGTTCTTCTTTTGCTGCAAGATTTCCTGAAAAATCATTTTCTAGTTTCTCATTTTCTTCTTTTAAGGTTTCATTAACCATAATTAGATTTGAATTTTCTATTTCAAGATTTTTATTTGTTTTAATTAATTTTTCTAATGATATTTTTAATTTAATAAAATCGTCTATAATAATTTCACATTATCTTCATATAGAAAATTATATGCTTCTTGTAATTCATGATGTTCTTCATTTATGTTTTTTAAATTATGTGTGGCAACTGAATTGCTAGGTAATTGATGTTCTGAATTTACCTCAGATCTCGGTGATGAGTCATTGTCAGCCATTAAACATAAATTTGTGGTTTCCTTGGTTGGTTCAGTACGTTCTTCTTCATCACTTAGATCCCAGCCTTCTTCAGCTACTAGAACTTTGTTGTTGACTAGTTTTGGACAATCCTTCTTGAAGTGTCCTGGTTGGTTGAATTCAAAATAGTTGTTTGAGTTTTCATTTGAGCCAGCATTTCTGAAGTTGCTGTTGGTAGCTTTAAAATTTCCTCCTGGTATTTTCGGCTTGAAGGCTTGCTTGTTTCGGAAGTTGTTGAAGTTGTTATTTTTTTCATAAAGCCTTTGCCATATCTCTTTGCTTTGCTTTGGATTACTCTTCTGAGTTGTCTTGATAATAATGCAATTTCGTTATTATCTAGACTCAAGAATTCTTCATTCAATTCATCGTCATCGCTTTCTTGATCAATGAGTAAGGCTTTGAAAGCGATTCCTTTCTTTTTGGGGTATGTGTCTGATCTTGCTTTTTCGACTAGCATGTCGACTTCGTGGGCACGAAGATTTACAATGAGGCTATCAAGAGGATAAGTAGTTAGATCCTGCATTTCCTTGATGGTTGTAACTTTCATTTTCCATACAGATGGAAGGGCTTTGAGAATTCTTTTGTTCTTTTCATTTGTTATGTAAGCTTTTCCTAGTTGTTCTAGCTCATCAATGATTTTGGAAAAATGAGTTTTCATATCAATGATTTTCTCACCTTCTTCTAGCTTGAAGCTTTCATACTTTTGGATTAGAGCATCTTTTTTTGTTTCTTTGATATGACTGGTTCCTTCATAGGTTACAATTAATTTTTCCCAGATTTTTTTAGCATTCTTGCAGTTGCTAACTCTTTTGTATTCTTTTTCTATAAGAGCACTAGTCAGCACTTGTTCAACTTTAGAGGCGATATTCATAATCTCCTCATCCTCGGTGGTGAATTCTCCAACATCTTTTTCGACGATCTTTTCATCTTTGATTTTGGTCGGAATCTTTACACCTCGTTCTATTGCTAGCTATATTTTGATTCCTTGTGATTTGGCGTAGATTTTGAACCTATTTTTTCAGGTGGATAAGTTTGTGCCATCAAATAGTGGAGGTCTTGACATTGATAGTCCTTATCCTCAACCGGTAGCATTTGTGTAGGCCATAGATGGATCTACTCTTAGATATGCCTGCAATTACTTAATAAACAAGTTAAAGAGCACTGCTCTGATACCAATTGAAAGTCCAATAATAATCTAAAAGGGGGGGGGGGGGGTTGAATAGATTATTATTGTTTAAAAATTATCTTTAGCCTTTTTGAATTTTTAGTGGATTAATTTATGGATTTAAGACTTTAATAAGCAAATTAAAAATTCAATCACACAATGCACATATATTTATCTGGTTCACAACATACACCTCGGGTATGTTGCTACGTCCAGTCTCAAGCTCCTCTCCAGGACTTGAGATCCTATTACTCCCTGTAATAAATACTCCTTTAATAGGCGGAGAAGCCTTTACAAAGTTTTAAAGATAAACTTACAACTATCCACAATTAACTATCTTGGACAGCGAACTCCCAGCTCCTTCCTCAAGCTTAGTTGAATCTTCTTTTGAGCTTAGAACTATTCTATAGCTTGGTCTTGAAACAACAATCTCTTTTTCACCTCACAAGTACACTAGAGACCCAACTCCCAGCTGACCTCTTTAAGACTCTGGTTTTGGTCTAAGAATTTTTGTCTTTCTCATAAGTATAAAATAAACTAACTCAACCTTTTTCTTTTTACAAAAAGTTTGTTTGAATATTTGCTTCTAATAGTAAGCAGATAAAATTATAGAACAGATACTTCTAAGATAAGCAGATATAGAATTTAAGTATTTGATAAAAGTTTAAGGCTTTTATGTGGTGTACTTCTGTGAAAGCAGATAGCTGGATTTAAGCACTTTTAATAAAGATTTTCTTTTTCTTTAATAAAGAATGTGTTTCTATTGTTTAAGAAAAAGATTTTTCTTTTAGAGTGAGTTTCTATGGTTTTAAACAAATGTGACTTTGAATTTTAAACAACCATGTAAACTCACATATAATGCAACAAATAATTTATGACCAATATATATGAGCAGTATATTTAATGACAGTTTATCAAGTATAACAATATGATCAATTTAGATAATACTTGAATAAACTTGTTTCACCCACACACACACACACACACACACACACACACACACATATATATATATATATATATATTATATTATATTTGATCTACGTTGTGAATAATTTGGCCGCTTAGGATTTCAAAGACTGTCCAGATAATATGCTTTGTTAAGAAATATCTCCGAGTATCTAAGTACTGACAAAATTGTTCGATTCATAACTTGATAATCGTATATAAATATTATACAATATTTATATAGATTATTTATATCAGTAAAAGGCCACTTAGGATTTTAAAGACCGTTCGAAGAATTTTAAAGAAATTACTTTCGAATTATATCGGTATCTAAGTATTGACTTTTTACTTGATATTGATAGATAAAATATAAATATATATAAATGTGTATTGCAGTTTATATCTGATTATCTATATATATATATATATATATATATATAAGCAAGTATGTGATAATATGAACAATAATAATTTTAACAACTTATCTCAGATACTTTGACCAATTTTTCTCTTCCAATATAGAATTAGAACTTTGATTAGAAGAAGAGAGTGAAAGCTTAATCGGACAGAATGTAGGCAAGGAGAGTAAGCTTTTCAGATATGTAAATTGGTAATTTGAAATGAATAAAAAAGCTTCCTATTTATAGGATTTTTGAGATTAGGGCAAAACCGTAATTTTGAAAATTTATTTTTGAAATAGAAGGTCCAGATTGCATGTTTCAAAAATGAAGGGCTCGGATTATTTTGATTTTGCCGGAATGAGAAATGGTTTGGCCCTAAAGAAAAAGTTTGTAACTTGTGACTCATCACATGCCTAACATTTTGAATTTCGTCCGCCCATATAACGAAGGCATAAACCTTTGTTTAGCAAATATGCCTAACACATATGCATGCCCAAAGTTCCAGTACACACACATGGGCACACACTCACTACACATATATGCAGCACACACCAACACATACATACACAGATGGTTTGTATATATATATATATAGAAATACTTTTTGCCCATGAAGATTTTAAAATCATTTTAAAATAGAAATAGGATTCTCCTTGCCTTGGAAAATGTTACTATATGAACTCATTTCATTAATAATTGATATTAGATTTATCAAGGTAATAAAATAAATTCAAAAGAAGTTTAAGAAAATAAATATTTTTGGTAAAAATATTCAAGGTAATTAAAATCATGTTTTTAATATTTTTAATCCTATGGAGAAGATTCTACCCTTTTGACATATTTACCTAATTTGTTATCATCAAAATAAAATATCCAAAATTAGAGACCTGTTTACTCACATATTTACCTAATTCATGCGGTGTCGTGCCACATCACCAGATGCTACTGTGGCGCTCCAGCACCCTGTTTACTCACATGATTAGCGCTGCGGCGCCACGACACAGTAGGATGAAGACAGCCTCGTGAACTGTGCAGGAAAAGCCAATTTAACTTATTAACTTCGATCAAACATAACTTTTAACTCACATAATTCATATAAAACTTTACAAAAACACAAATTAATGTTTCTAACATGATTTAACACATATAAACATTATAAAAACCAATTTAATACCTTTTAATTTCATAATTTTGAAAAAAACACCATTGTTAAGTGTTCTTGACAAAAATAAACACTATGACTTTGTTTTTAAACCAAATCACTTAATTCAAATCATGTTATTTTCGTTTCTTAACATATTATCACAATCTATAATCAATTTACATAACATAGCATGAATTAGACATCAATTTTAATATCAAAGAAGCAATTATTTTTCAAAATACTTCATTGTAAATTGCTATGAACATGATTTCTTCATGTTCATCATATTTACATGGATTCAATAACTAGAATACACATACAAATCATATACAAATAGTTTATAAACACAAATTACATATATAAACCATATTTACATGATTATCATAAAAAACTTCGAACATAAAGATGTAAAAATATCTTTTTCATGAAGAATAAGGAAGAACATAAATTAGTAATTATAGAGTTAGATTATTACCTTAGATTAACATTAGAAGAAGATGATTGTAAGACCCCAAATTTTATGAATAAGATTTATTTTTTTATATATATTATTTTGAAATAGTAAGGTGTTGATTTGATAAATGTGATAAGTTATGGGTGAGATGTGCAAAGTTTACAAAGTAAGCAAGTGGTTATAAAATATTCATTATGTCGGGGAATATTCGTTTGGTCGAGGAATATTCTTTTTATCGGAGAATATTCGTACGACGGCGCAGTCATTGGTGGACCCCATAACAGAATGAATGTCGGATATAGAAATCGACAGAAGTAACCTTTTTATAAAAATAACGGCAAAATTTTTACCGTTAAACTGTTGAAATATCCGGTGGTTAAAATACAGTAATACGCGGTGTTGCACAGTAGCACATGGTATTGCATAGTATTTCAAATTATTGGTTCTTATGTAAGAAGTCACTCATTCAATAATTGTTACCGTAATTACTGTTCAATATTTTATATTATTGATCCAATAATTGCTACATTGATATTTTATATTAGTGATTCAATAATTGTCATTGCACAGTATTTCAAATTATCAAATCAATAATTCATATTATTTGAATAATATTATTAGATAGCATTATTGACAATGTCTAGAAAGTTATGTCGAGGAAAGGGGTTAGGTTATATAATTACGCGCCAATGAGGAGAAATCCTTATCGAAAAGCCCCCTCTTTCCTGGGAACGACCTGGTTGTCAATATTGTAGTTCTGTAATATTATTTATGAATAATTAATTTTTGATATATATGATAAGGAAATATTTATTCAATGTGGATTTAAACGGAGGAATTTTTAGCATGTGACATTTGTTGAAAGTTGGTATTTTATCTTATTTGATAAAATAATTCATTCAAATATATTATTATAATGTTACATTATAGTAGTATGATGTGATTATATAATAGTATGATTTTTATAATTTGAATGGTAACATTATTATAGTAAATTCATGGTATAAAAGCAAAATGAGGTGAAAGGGAACAAATTAAATTTGAATTCTTATAATGTAAGCAATGATGTCATCGGAACGATGAGGTAAGCAATGATATAATCAAAACAATGAGATAAGCAATGATGTCATAGGATCGATGATGTAAGCGATGATGTCATAAATTATGGCGAAAAGACTATTTTACCTTTACTCTGCCAAGCCTATAAATAGAAGCTCATTTCTTCATTATTTCTCACCAATTCACTAAAGCTATAGAGTGAGAAAGTATAGAGAGAGTAAGAGAGAAAGAAGAAGAGTATTCTGCTATTACAATAGTGTAGTCTCCAAATTTTTATTAAGGTAAGGGGTATTATTTATTTCGTATTCATGAAGAGAGTTATTTTCTTTCAATACTCGTAAGGGTTATTATTCCATTCTTTATTATTCTGTTGGAATAACCTGTCTACGCGGGCTACAGCATGCATGGTGAAATCCTTTTGTTATTCCATTCTTTATTACTCTGTGGGAATAACCTGTCTCCACGGACTACCGCATGCCTGGTGAAGAACCCTTCGTATTCATTTGTTATTAAATTGTGGAAATAATCTGTCTGAGCGGACTACCGCCTGACGGGTGAAAATCCAATTGCAGTTTCGTATATTGTTTTATTTTAGATTCCTAACTCTAAACTTACTACGGTAAATATTGCTTGTATAATTCCTGAAATGATCAGAAATTTCTTGAGTTTTGCGCTTCATCTAATATCATTTCACTGGAATATTGGTCTGAACTTTCTTGTGAAATTTTTATCTTTTCACGTCGAGTTACTATTCACGAGTTACTATTCGTGGGGTAATTCACTAGATTTTTTTTTAATTTTTTTTCTTTCCAAATTATCTTTGATTGGTTCCAAGTTTTGAACTTCATTCTTGAAATTTGCTCCACAATTGATTAATATGGAGTATTTTTGAACTTAGATAAACTAAATTATGAATCCCTAATCTTTGTCCTTTATCTCACTGGATTCGTTCTTTAAAATATTTTTCATCATCCTCAGTCCTAAATGGTGATATAACTGAATATCTTTGGCCTGTAGTGAAAAGTTGAATGATTACTTGATAAATATCTTTGGCCTGTAGCGCAAAGATGAATGATTACTTGATGAATATCTTTGGCCCGTAGTACAAAGATGGACAGGTGTAGAGATGAACATAACCAACTGGTGATACAAATGAATATCTTTGGCCCGTAGTGTAAAGATGAATATTTGGTTTGAGATGTATATTGATTGATGTTACAGGGATAAAATATTGATGGACTTTAAAATCATAGAAGATAGTAGACTTCATTCTCTACTTAACTCTTCTAATGAATTGATATTTTCACTACAGTTGTTGTTCTAAAACTTGTTGTCCATAATATTTTATCTAAATTGTTGAAGGCTAACGATAATTTATTCTTCATTATGTTAATCATAATATTCTTTACAGGGCTAGTTGAGCTCACCCTTTTCTTCCATTGTTCTCTTCAGGAAATGAGAATGTCGCAGGTACTAGTCGGGGATCGGGGTGATGGTCAGAGTTAGAACTGTAATAGTCCTCACTATTTTGCAGAATAGTGTGATAATGATTCTAATTAGTGAGGACTGAATTTGAGTGTTTATATTTCATATTATATACGATTTGTATTGAAACTCACAGTTTGCGTGGTCGTATTTTGCACGACTGTATGTTATAAAAGATTGTATTTGGATTCTGTACCATGTATTTGGCGATTCAGAATGGGTTGGTATTAACCTATTTTGGGGTCGTCACAGTTGGTATCAGAGCTTAGGGATATGATCTCTGGCGGATATCTGAGAATAGAACTAGGTGGGGAGAGAAGAGTAAATCCTTTGCTAGTGTGTCCTACCTAAGCTTATTTGGTATTTAATATGTCGGTTGGAACATAGGGTTGATATGTGATATGATAATTTGTTTAATTAACCCTTGTTTTATGGCAGTATTTGAGAATGGCAGCTGGAAATGTTGACATTGGAGTGAATGAGACCGTTGAGACACCTTTAATCACAAACCAGGAGAACGTGCAACAGGAAGACAATGTTCCTCCTGTAAACAACACTACTGAAGAAACGATGAATGATGGGATGTTTAGGAACTTTTTGCAGTTCATGCAAAGCCAGACGAGGCAGACTCGTGTGCAAAATACAGGTGAAAATAGTAGTAACTCGTGGGTTATCACTGCCAAGCAGTTCAAAGAGTTGGGGCCACCAGAGTTTCAGGGAAAGCCAGATCCAATCAAGGTAGAAAATTGGATTAAGCAAAT
Organism: Panax stipuleanatus; assembly: GCA_020205555.1. Taxonomy (NCBI): domain Eukaryota; kingdom Viridiplantae; phylum Streptophyta; class Magnoliopsida; order Apiales; family Araliaceae; genus Panax; species Panax stipuleanatus. The sequence goes on along the minus strand of CM035121.1, from coordinate 114,420,918 downwards.
TACCAAGATATTTGATGTCTTAGGATGCACGGAGGAACAGAAGGTTCCATTTGCCACCTTTATGTTCCGTGGAGAGGCAGATTATTGGTGGGAATCTGTGAAGCGTACCCAGCCTACCGCACTCAAGATGTCTTGGGAGGCGTTCCAGAAATTATTCAATGACAAGTACTTTCCAGAAAGTATTCATCACATGAAAGAGGTAGAGTTTATCAGACTGGAACAGAAAAACATGACGGTGTCCCAGTACGAGGCTAGGTTCGCATAGTTATCCCGGTTTGCACCTCATTTGGTGTAGAATGAGGAACGTATAACGCGGATGTTTCTGAGAGGGTTGAAACCAGAAATTTGTCAATACCTTATTTCTCACAAATTTTCTCTATATTCGGATGTAGTGAACAGGGCCCAGTTATTAGAACGAGATAATGAGTCGATTCAACTAAGGGACCACAACTAAGGTCATACCGGTGGCAGCAGTCATCGAAGCAATGACAACCAGAGGGGAGGAAAGTATCATGACAGAAGCGGTAACCACTCTGGTGGTAATCGTGGCCATGATAATAAAAGAAGTGAGTCGGGGGGAGATTTCAAGAAGAGAAGGTACAACAATGACAACGTGAAGACGTCGGCACCAACATCAACAACTGTTTCTAGGGTTGTATGTTATAAATGCAGAGAAGAAGGACACATCAGTCCCAACTGCACACAGCAATCCATGGTGTGCTATAACTGTGGAAAGGAAGGACATATAGCTCGAGTGTGTCCTATAGCGAAACCAAGTCCAGCGAGGGTGGTGATTCCTAAGGCTGTTTCGGACAAGTCAAAGTCGGTGGTACTTGGAAGAGCTTTTGTTGTGACTGCCTAACAAGCAAGAAACCTGAACGAGGTTATTACGGGTAAGCTGATAATAAACTCTTGCGAAGTTTACACTTTATTAGATACTGGTGCTACCCATTCTTTTATTTCACTTGCTTGTGCTCAACGTTTGAACTTGACTCCTGATAAATTAGACTTTGACTTATCTGTTGAAACTCCGTTGGGAGAAACCTTCGTTACATCTACAGTTTACAAATCTTGCTAGATTCAAATTGGTACCCTCACTCTACCTGTTGATCTTATATCTTTGAAAATACTTGCATTTAACGTGATTTTAGGAATTGACGGGTTAACCATTTCTCATGCCAAAATTGATTATTTTCTTAAGGTTGTTAGTTTTCATATTCCTAACCAACCTGTTGTGCGAATTTAAACAACCAAACCACTAAAATCAATCATTGTCGTTTGAAGTCATAAAGCTATTCGTTTATTGAAAAACGGATGTCAAGCTTTCTTAGCCCATGTCACTGATTTAAACCAAAATACGTCAGGTTTGAATGATATTTATATTGTTAATGAGTTTTCTGATGTATTTCCCTAAGAACTTCCTGGTCTACCCCCAGAACGTGAAGTTAAATTCTTTATTGACCTTAAACCCGATATAAAACCCATTTCTAAAACCCCATATCGAATGACTCCTATTGAACTTCAGGAGTTAAAGGTCCAACTACAGGAGTTGTTAGACATTGGTTTCATTCGTCCTAGTGCATCTCCTTGGGGTGCTCCTGTTTTATTCGTAAAGAAGAAAGACGGGAGTATGCGACTTTGTATTGACTATCGGTAGTTAAACCATATCACCATCAAGAATAGGTATTCGTTGCCTCGCATTGATGACCTGTTCGACCAGTTGCAAGGAGAATAATTCTTCTCAAAGATCGATCTTCGTTCTTGATATCATCAGCTGAAGATTAAAAATGAGGATATTCCAAAGACTGCTTTCAGAACTCGATACGGGCATTATAAATTCTTAGTCATGTCTTTTGGATTTACTAATGCTCCTGCTGCTTTTATGGATATGATGAATCGTGCATTCAAGGAATATTTGGATCAGTTTGTGGTTGTCTTTATTGATGACGTCCTCATCTATTCCAAAAGCCGTGAAGATCATGAGCACCACTTGAAGCTGGTACTTCAAATGCTTCGTGAAAATAAGCTATATGCCAAGCTGAAGAAATGCAAGTTCTGGCTTGAGGAGGTAGCATTCCTTGGACACGTGGTATCAAAACTTGGAGTATCTATTGACCCGGCTAAGATTGAAGCAATACAAAGTTGGGAGCAACCGAAGTCGGTGACAATAGTACGTAGCTTTCTGGGCTTAGCTGGTTATTATCGGAGATTCGTGGAAGGATTTTCTCTAATCGCTACTCCATTAACTCAGCTGACTCGAAAAGATACAAAATTTGTATGAAACGAGGAATGTGAGAAGAGCTTTCAAGAGCTCAAGAAGAGACTCATCTCGGCACCTATTCTGACAATACCATCTGGTTCAGATGGATTTGTTATCTACAACGATGCTTTAGGCAAAGGGTTAGGATGTGTTCTCATGCAATATGGGAAAGTCATAGCCTATGCCTCACGACAACTCAAAGAATATAAGAGAAATTATCCTACTCATGATCTAGAGTTGGCAGTTGTCGTTTTCACGTTGAAGATCTGGAGACACTACCTGTATGCGGAGAAAGTGGAGATCTATACGGATCATAAGAGCCTCAAATATTTCTTCACCCAGAAGGAACTCAACATGCGGCAATGACGTTGTCTTGAGTTGTTGAAAGATTACGATCATACCATCCAATATCATCCGGGAAAAGCGAATGTGGTAGCTGACGCGTTGAGTAGAAGATCATATGCGGGAACGAGTGCGATGATGTCCACACAAAGGCCTATTCTGTGTGAATTACAAAAGATGGAGATAGAGTTCAAGACTTCTTGGACCCACATGATGATATCAAGCATACGCGTAGAACCAGCTTTGATTGATAAAGTTAAAGCTGCTCAAGCTACGGATCCGGAGCTGATGAAGATGAAGAAGAAGGTGCAAGAAGGTGCGGTTCCAGAAGCAAGAATCGATGAAAAAGGAATACATCAAGTTAACTCCAGACTTTGTGTTCCTAACGATTTTGACTTGAAGTATAGAATCATGATGGGGGCACACAATACATCGTTTGTAATCCATCCTGGAAGTACCAAAATGTATCGTGATCTTCGACGTACATTTTGGTGGAGCAATATGAAGAGAGAGATCGTGGAGTTCATCTCGAGGTGTTTAACGTGTCAACGTGTCAAGGCGGAGCATCAAGTGCCAAATGGTCCATTGCAACCACTTGAGATTCTAAAGTGGAAGTGGGAACACATTACCATGGATTTCGTTACGGGTCTTCCCAAGATTTCTCAAAGCATAAATGCGATTTGGGTTATTGTAGATAGATTAACCAAGTCGGCTCATTTCTTGCCTATACGAGAGACTTATTCACTGGAACGTCTTGGTTGTATGTACGTAAATGAGATTATGAGATGGCATGGCATGCCAGTATCCATAGTTTCGGATCGTGACCCAATATTTACTTCACGATTTTGGGTTAGCTTACAGAAAGCTATAGGCACGGATTTACAATTTAGTTCGACATATCATCCTCAAACGGACGGACAATAGGAAAGGACTATTCAAACTCTTGAAGATCTATTGAGACTTTGTGTTCTAGACTTCAAAAGGAGTTGGGATAAGTACTACCATTGGTGGAATTCTCCTACAACAACAGTTGTCAAGCAAGTATAGGCGTGGCTCCATTCGAAGCGTTGTAAGGGAGAAAGTGTCGTTCTCCAATATACTGGGATGAGGTGGGTGAAGCAACATTGTTGGGACCAAAGTTGGTACGTATGACTACGAAAAAGATCCAAATGATCCGACAACGTATACAAACGGCACAGGATCGACAAAAGAGTTATGCGGATCTTCATCGAAAGGACGTGGAATTTAAGGTCGGAGATCATGTATTGTTACGTGTTGCTCCATGGAAAGGAGTTCGAGATTCGGAAAGAGAGGAAAGTTCAACCCACGATTCATTGGTTGATTTGAAATCCTTGACCGAGTAGGAAATGTGGCCTATAGACTCTCCTTACCTCCAAGCATGTCTCGTGTTCATAACGTTTTTCACATATCCGTGCTTCATAAATATGTGAAATACCCAAACCATATTATTGAGTTAGAACTAGACGAGATAGCAGAAGATTTAACATACGGGGAGGTACATGTCAAGATCTTGGATAGGAAGGAACATGTCCTACGCTCAAAGGTTATACCTCAAGTTAAAGTTTTGTGGAGGAACCATGATATCGAGGAAATGACCTGGGAGTTAGAATCAAAAATGAAAGCGAGATATCCTCACCTTTTCGACATACCAGGTACGTACGTCAATTTCGAGGACAAAATTTCATGAGGGGAGGTTGTAAGACCCCAAATTTTATGAATAAGATTTAATTTTCTTTATATATTATTTTGAAATAGTAAGGTATTGATTTGATAAATGTGATAAGTTATGGGTGAGATGTGCAAAGTTTACAAATTAAGCAAGTGGTTATAAAATATTCGTTGTGTCGGGGAATATTCATTTGGTCGAGGAATATTCTTTTTGTCGGAGAATATTCGTACGACGGCGAAGTCATTGGTGGACCGCACAACGGAATGAATGTCGGATATAGAAAGCGACAGAAGTAACCTTTTTATAAAAATAACGGCAAAACTTTTACCGTTAAACTGTTGAAATACCCGGTGGTTAAAATACAGTAATACGCGGTGTTGCACAGTAGCACATGGTATTGCACAGTATTTTGAATTATTGGTTCTTACGTAAGAAGTCACTCATTCAATAATTGTTACCGTAATTACTGTTCAATATTTTATATTATTGATCCAATAATTGCTACATTGATATTTTATATTAGTGATTCAATAATTGTCATTGCACAGTATTTCAAATTATCAAATCAATAATTCATATTATTTGAATAATATTATTTGATAGCATTATTGACAATGTCTAGAAAGTTCTGTCGAGGAAAGGGGTTAGGTTATATAATTGCGCGCCAATGAGGAGAAATCCTTATCGGAAAGCCCCCTCTTTCCTGGTAACGATCTGGTTGTCAATATTGTAGTTCTGTAATATTATTTGTGAATAATTAATTTTTGATATATATGATAAGAAAATATTTATTCAATGTGGATTTAAACGGAGGAATTTTTAGCATGTGACATTTGTTGAAAGTTGGTATTTTATCTTTTCTGATAAAATAATTCATTCAAATATATTATTATAATATTATATTATAGTAGTATGATGTGATTATATAATAGTACGATTTTTATAATTTGAATGGTAATATTATTATAGTAAATTTATGATATAAAAGTAAAATGAGGTGAAAGAGAACAAATTGAATTTGAATTCTTATGATGTAAGCAATGATGTCATCGGAACGATGAGATAAGCAATGATGTCATCAAAACGATGAGATACGCAATGATGTCATAGGATCGATGATGTAAGCGATGATGTCATAAATTATGGCAAAAAGACTATTTACCCTTACTCTGCCAAGCCTATAAATAGAAGCTCGTTTCTTCATTATTTCTCACCAATTCACTAAAGCTATAGAGAGAGAAAGTATAGAGAGAGTAAGAGAGAAAGAAGAAGAGTATTCTGCTATTACACTAGTGCAGTCTCCAAATTTTTATTAAGGTAAGGGGTATTATTTATTTCATATTCATGAAGAGAGTTATTTTCTTTCAATACTCGTAAGGGTTGTTATTCCATTATTTATTATTCTGTTGGAATAACCTGTCTACGCGGACTACTGCATGCATGGTGAAATCCTTTTGTTATTCCATTCTTTATTACTCTGTGGGAATAACCTGTCTACGCGGACTACCGCATGTCTGGTGATTAACCATTCGTATTCATTTGTTTATTAAATTATGGAAATAATCTGTCAGAGCGGACTACCGCCTGACGGGTGAAAATCCAATTGTAGTTTCGTATATTGTTTCATTTTAGATTCCTAACTCTAAACTTACTACGGTAAATATTGCTTCTATAATTCCTGAAATGATCAGAAATTTCTTGAGTTTTGCTCTTCATCTAATATCATTTCACTGGAATATTGGTCTGAACTTTCTTGTGAAATTTTTATCTTTTCATTGTCGAGTTACTATTCACAGTAAAAAAAAATTATATTTTTTTATTTCCAAATTATCTTTGATTGGTTCCAAGTTTTATACTTCATTCTTGAATTTTGCTCCACAATTGATTAATATAGAGTATTCTTGAACTTGGATAAACTAAATTACGAATTCCTAATCTTTGTCCTTTATCTCACTGGATTCGTTCTTTAAAATATTTTTCATCATCCTCAATGATATAACTGAATATCTTTGGCCTGTAGTGCAAAGATGAATGATTACTTGATGATTATCTTTGGCCTGTAGTGCAAAGATGAATGATTACCTGATGAATAACTTTGGCCAGTAGTGCAAAGATGAATATTTGGTTTGAGATGTATATTGATTGATGTTACATGGATAAAATATTGATGATGCAATTTTAAATCATAGAAGATAGTAGACTTCATTCTCTACTTAACTCTTCTAATGAATTGATATTTTTGCTGCAGTTGTTGATCTAAAACTTGTTGTCCATAATATTTTATCTAAATTGTTGAAGGCTAACGATAATTTACTCTTCATTATCTTAGTCATAATATTCTTTACAGGGCTAGTTGAGCTCACCCTTTTCTTCCATTGGTCTCTTCAGGAAATGAGAATGTCGCAGGGACTAGTCGGGGATCGGGGTGATGGTCAGAGTTAGAGCTGTAACAATTCTCACTATTTTGTAGAATAGTGTGATAATGATTGTAATTAGTGAGGACTGAATTTGAGTGTTTATATTTCATATTATATACGATTTGTATTGAAACTCACAGTTTGCGTGGTCGTATTTTGCACGACTGTATGTGATAAAAGATTGTATTTGGATTCTGTACCATGTATTTGGCGACTCAGAATGGGTTGGTATTGAACCTATTTTGGGGGCATCACAATGATGATGGACTCTTGTTTTGATTTCACAGGACTTTCTTCTTTCTTTTCTCTCTAGCATTCTCTTTTCTTTCTCTGCTCTAACTCTTCTTCTAACTCTAACGTACGTAGTATATAGAAAACCGATATAATAAAAATATAAACTGACAAATACATAATATCCCTTATTAAAGATATATTAGTTATGTATTTTTGAAAATCAAAAGCCACTAAGGCTTGTTTGGCAAAACTGAATTAAAAATACAATTTTAAAAGCAAAGAGCCTTGTTTGGTAAAACTAAATTAGAACCCTTTTAATTTATTTTTATAACCCATTTACTACATAGTTTAAATGTCACACTTAACTCAATTAAATCCCAATACTCCAATTTAATTAAATTAAAGCTAACATCAATTTATTAAATAAAATTACCACATAAATTAAATTGCTACACAATTATAATTTACTTATTTAATCATAATTTCATGTAACAAATTAGTAAATCTCTAATTTAATTATTTAAATTAAATTAGACATTACTATATTTATTTGTCAACTTACTAAATCATTATTACTACACTACCACATAATAATTCTTCTAATTTAATTATCTCAATTACATTAAAACTTCACCACAAAATTATTAAACATCAATGTAATTAATATATTCCACTTAATTAAATTACTCCACCACATAATCACATCAATTATTTAATCGACTCAATAAATAAATCAACTAAAATATTTATTTAATTCAATAAATATTTAAAATTAAAATACACAAATCTCATTTGTTACAATCTTCCCTCCTTAGAAGGATTCTGTCCCCAGAATCACAACTCAATAAACTCATTCGTCACATTATTTCCCCTTAAAAAGATCCTGTCTCCAGAATCTTTATACAAGAAATTAAGCAAATAACTGAGGATAGGTTTTTATCATAACATCTTCGAGTTCCCATGTACCTTCTTCAGCATTGTGGTTCCTCTAGATTACCTTAACAGAAGGTATCACTTTGTTTCTAAGTACTTGCTCTTTTCTGTCAACTATTTGAACATGAATTTCTTCATATGTTAAGTCTGTATCAAATTGTAATGGCTCATACTCTATCACATGCTTGTCATCCTGTTTGTACGGTCGCAATACCGAAATATGGAAAATATTATGAATATGATCTAATTCCGTAGGTAACGCAACCTCGTGAGCTACCTAGCCAACCCTTCGCAATATCTCAAACGGTCCAATAAATCTGGGACTCAGTTTCCCCTTCTTGCCAAATCGAATCTTCCCATTCCAGGGAGACACCTTCAGAAAAATAAAGCTTCCCACTTCAAACTCTCGATTCTGACGATGATAATCAGCATATTTCTTCTTTCTATCCTGAGCAGCTACCAATCTCGTTCTGATCAGCTTCACGATCTCAACAGTTTGTTGTACCAATTCCGGTCCTAGTAGTTGTCGCTCACCAACCTCATCCCAGCATAATGGAGTCCTGTAATTTCTGTCGTACAATGCTTCGTAAGGCGCTAAACCAATATTTGCATGATAACTATTGTTGTAAGCGAACTCCACCAATGGTAGATGATCATCCTAACTTCCCTTGAAGTCCATAACACAAGCTCTTAGCATATCCTCTAAAGTCTTGATTGTTTTCTCGCTCTGCCCATCAGTTTGAGGATGGTACGACATACTTATTCACAATTGCGTTCCCAAGCATTCCTGTAATCGCTTCCAAAAATTCGACGTGAAATGCGGATCTCTGTCTGATACAATTGACACCAGAACACTATGTCTAGAAATAATTTCCTTAACATACAGCTTTGCTAATTGATCCAAGTTGAATCTAATCTTGATTGGTAAGAAGTGCGCTGACTTCGTCAATCGATCCACGATAACCCATACCGCATCAAAACCTTTCTGAGTTGTTGGAAGACCAACCCCGAAATCCATCTTGATATGCTCCCACTTCTATTCTGAAATCTCTAGCGGTTGTAACAATCCACTTGGTCTCTGATGTTCTGCTTTGACTTTCTGGCATGTTAGGTATTTTGCAACATATTTAACAACGTCTCTCTTCATATTCGGCCATCAGAAATGCTATCTAAGATCCTGGTACATCTTTGTACTCCCAGGGTGAATCGAATACCTCGAACTATGAGCTTCACCCAAAATTTCTTCTTTGACTTTTGGTACTGGCGGTACCTAGATTCTCCCTTTAAACCGTAGCAGTCCGTCAGTATCAATCTTTAACTTTATCTCTTCACCATCGGTTATTCTCTTCCGGATCTTCTCACACTCCTCATCATGAAGTTGGGCCTCTTTCACCTTGTCCACCAAGGTTGAACTAGTAGTTACTTGAAATAGTTTATCATCTGATTCCTTCGGATACTTAACTTCCAGCTCCAGCTTAGCCATCTCATCCACCAACTGCTCCTGAGCAGTTAAAAACATTAACTTCTCCCGACCTTTTCTACTTAAGGCATCGATAACGACATTCTCTTTACCCGGATGGTATAAAATCTCGCAATCATAACCCTTGATAAGCTCCAACCATCTTCTTTGGCACATATTCAAATCTTTTTGGGTAAAGATATACTTCAGACTCTTATGATCCGTGTATATCTCACATTTTTCTCCATTTAAATAGTGTCTCCATATCTTTAGAGCAAACACTACTGTCGCCAATTCTAAATCATGGGTCGAATACCCTTTCTTATAGTCCTTCAGCTGACATGATGCATAAGTGATGACTTTGCCATTTTGCATCAACACACAGTCTAATCCTTTATGTGAAACATCAGTGTATATAACGAAATTTCCTGTACTATCAAACAATGACAACACAGGCGCAGTATTCAACCTCTTCTTCAGTTCCTGAAAACTTTCCTCACACTTTTCCGTCCAAACGAACTTCACCGTCTTCCGAGTTAAATTCTTCAACGGAGTTGCGATTTTAGAAGTCTTGTATAAATCTCATGTAGTAACCTGCCAAACCAAAGAAACTCCTAACTTCTGACGGTGTCTTCAGCTGATCCCAATTTATTATAGCTTCAACCTTCGATGGATCTTTTGAAATCCCATCTTTATCAATCACGTGGCTAAGAAATTGCACACGCTCTAACCAGAATTCGTATTTCGAGAATTTTTCATATAACTTCTCCCGTCTTAGCAATTCCAACGTTAGTCTCAAATGCTCAGTGTGTTCCTCCATCGTTTTGGAATACACCAAAATGCTATCAATGAACACCACTACAAACTTGTCCAGAAATGGCTTAAATACCCTATTCATTAAGTTCATAAATGCCGCAAGTGCATTTCTTAGACCAAATGACATCACCAAGAACTCGTAATGTTCATACCGAGTTCTAAATTCCATCTTCGATAAATCCTCTCTCCTTACCTTCAACTGATGATACCCGCTTCTTAAATCTATTTTCGAGAAGTATCTAGCTCCCTTCAGTTGATCAAACAAGTCATCGATCCTTGGAAAAGGATACCTATTCTTGATCGTGACTTTGTTCAACTCCCTGTAATCAATGCAAAGCCGCATTGATCCATCCTTCTTCTTGACGAACAACATCGGAACTCCCTACGGCGATACGCTCGGCTGAATATACTTCTTGTCCCGTAATTCCTGCAGTTGAACCATCAACTCCTTCATCTCTACTGGAGCCATTCTGTACAGGGCTTTCGATATCGAAACAGTTCCCGACGCTAAGTAGATCAGGAACTATATCTCTCTATTCGACCAAAGTCCTGACAAATTTCTTAGAAACACGTCCACAAACTCCTTAACCACTGATATCTCTTCCAACTTTGGACTCTCCTTACGAGTATCCACTTTGTAGGCTAAGTACCCTACACAGCCTTGTTGCAATAACTTCTTGGCTTGCATAAGCGTTAGACAACTTGCTTGTCTAGGCGATTTGCTGCAATAAAACACTACCTTCGATGGAGTTGTAAGGTTTACAGATTTCCTCTGGCAATCAATTACCACCCTATAGTTGAACGACCAATCCATACCCAGTATAACATCGAATTCCCCAAGTTTTATCGGAATTAAGTCTACCATTAACTCATGACCCTTAATGACTAATCTACAGTTCTTGTTTACAAACCTAATAGGAATAACCTCCCTATTCGCAATTTCTATGTTCAAAGGATAAATTAATTCCTCCTTAGGTAAGTCTAAATTCTTAGCAAAGTCATCGAATACAAATGAACAAGTAGCACCCGGATCAAATAATACATAAGCATTAATACTATTGACTAGAATGATACCTGACACCACATCCTTTGACTGCACAGCAACCTTCACGGTCATGTTGAATGTTCTGGCGGTGGGTTGGCTCGTCTGCGGTGGTCCATCGATAGTCAAAGTAATGCCACTATTGGTTCCCCTTCCTCCATTCGACCTCCAGCTGGCTTCTTAGGGCAATCCCGAGCCATGTGATCCTTCGATCCATATGTAAAGCAAGCTCCCTTCTTCGGGTTAGGACAATTCGGTGCTATGTGGCCTTTTTGACCACAATTAAAACATACCTGCTTTCCTCTCAAGCACACTCAAGTGTGATTCTTCCCACATGTAACACAAGCTTCAAACCTTCTCTTCTGCTGACCTCCCTGTTGACTTCCAGCAGATGTGTTGTCGCTCCACTTTCTCTTCTGGTTGTTGGCACCACTTCCACCAGCTTTATTCTCTGTTTCATTCTTCTTTTTCTTCTAATCTTGATTGTATTTGGTCAAGGCATCACTCCCACCTTTCGCGATGATCGCATTTTTCAACACGGCTACAAATGTATTCAACTGGAACATAGAGAATTTACTGTACAACCAAGGCTTTAATCCCTGCTCGAACCTTCTTGCCTTCCTCTCATCAGTGTTGACTTGGTACGTTGCAAACCTTGCGAGCTCATTGAACTTTGCAGCGTACTCTGGCACAAACATCGCTCCCTACTTCAGCTCCAAGAACTGAACCTTCATCTGGTTCTGCGAGCTTACCAGAAAGTACATCTCAAAGAACATTTCTTTGAATATATCCCGTGCTATAACGTCTTCTCCTCCTCGAGCCTTGTTAGATTGCCACCAGTAGCTAGTTTTTAACTTCAGCATAAATGTAGCGAAAGCCGACTTCTGGTCGTCGTTGATTCTGGCCACATCGAAGACCTTTTCTATTTCCAACACCCACTTCTGGGCTACAATCGAATTCACGGATCCCTTGAATTCTGGTGGTCCTACCGCTTTGAACTTCTTAAACGTTGTAGCTTGAACTTGCAACTGATTCTCAAGTGCTCTTATTAGTAAATTCACCAGTTGCTGAACTGGATTGACGTTAGCCTCATCGTTGTTGTTGTTCGTAGAACCCTCTCATTGTTGAAGTACTGGTCTTCTTCTAGGAGGCATCTTTCTGTTAAGACATGCTTATTAGATTCCTACTCATCTCTTAAATATTTAAGTTTAAACTTATACATGTAAAAAAATAAATTCACACTTAAACACATAACTCTTCAATAAACTTCAATATTTTATTCATTCATAGTTTTTAAAACATTGAATAGATAGCATCTCTGCTATTTACATCCTCTTTCCTGAACTGAAATAAGTTGCAGGATTACATCATCATCTTATCCCATTATTATCACAAATTCTGGGACTTATATTTATTTAATACATAACCAACCACATAGTTATTACTCTTCTACCTAGGCATATTAAGACGTCGCACGACCTCTCTACGTTCTTCTTCCATTACTCAAAACACTGTTCTACGATCCGCCATATACCACGATAAATCATTAAACTGACCTGGGTAATAAAAGACTCGATCCTTAGCCCTGTTTATAGCCAAATGAAAAGCATAGTCCGTCTCCTTCATCTTGGCATTCTTCGCTTGAACCTCGTCTTCAGCACGATCTCCTCGTTGAGTAGCTTTCAAACACGTATCCTCCGCTCTGGCACGCTTCGCTGACTCCTCTTTCATATCATTCTTCAGTTTCTCTAGCTCAGCCAGTGCATCATCCCTCTCACTCTCCACGTGAATTAGATCACATTCCACATTTCCAAGACGCTCGTCTAGCTCTTGAATCATCTCATCCTTCTGCTGTATGGTGGTCTGACGTACATCCACCAGCTCCTACAGCTCTCTGACTCTACCCTGCAGCTCAATGTTGGGGTCGTAAACTTCCTCGTACATCACAACGCTGATAGAGTTAGGTGGAAACTCCTCTTCAAGATCCTCCTCGTCTTCTTCTGACTCATCCTCATCATCTCGGTCAAAGACTGACTTATGCTCCTGACCCACTACTGTGATAATGGAGATAGCTCTCTCTGAACCAACTACTCCCAGACAGTCTGGATGTCTCGGGGCTCCTCATCCCTAGGCATCTGAGGTTACTCCTCGCTAGCCTGACTGGACTCTCCAACAATCGTCATCCTGACAATAAAATTTTAAGGTTTAATTATTACGTGGTATCGATCGATACTCTTGAGTACATAAACATAAACACATATCACATAAGGTAGTTTATTATCTTGACTATCATCACTATCTTTTCGATCTCCTATAAGGCTACTACCTAAGGTTTCCCACCAAAGGTTCATAACCTAAGGCTTTGATACCAACTTGTGACACCCCCAAATCTGGGTACTTTATTTTCACAGGATTTGGTGTTCACTATCTAAATAAAACATAACTAACTGCCCATAAATAAGGAATGCAAAATAAATTACAACCTTAACAATAAAAATCTTCCTTATAAAAGGATTACAACCTTGTCAAAACATTCACAGATTTCTAACCTTAAACATCGTCATAAAGTGCGGAAATAAAGTCACATCAATAAATTAAGTCTTATACAAAACCATATAATTAAATAAATCTTCACTTGTTCATCTTGCCCTTGCATTTGCTGGTTGATGACTCCACAACTTTCTCAACTTTGGTTGCAATGGTTATATATGCAAGAGTGAGCAAACAAAAGCTCACTTGAATAATAATCAATAAAGGTAACGTAACACTGTTACTGAATAAGCTCAATTGAATCGAATAACATTTTCTATCATCAATAATGAAGAATTGAATATAAGATTTAGAATTCATCTGAGGGTCACAAGACCTTTAACTATGTTCCAGGTTGTAAGTATTTCTACTTAGACCTTTAACAGTTGTTAGACTATATGGACTCTAACTCGTACTTATGGAATCAACCCTTCGTGCCATGTACTGTACACAAATATTATAACGCTTTTGCATGGTAATCCACTATAATAGGGTTGTTCATCTCAGCTTTAATTAATGAGTCCGCACCAAAGAAAGTTTGGTTTGGATAAGCTCAATGGGTAATTTAGAGTTCAACTATCATCAACTAAGGAGTAGTTGAATCAAACTTATAATAATTTAAAAGTTTGATAGCAAAAGAGTTATGGAATAACTATGCGTTATAACAATAGACATCATACTTAACAGTTATGCTTTAGAAGTAAATTTAAAACATTGGAAAGATATATATAAACCTTGTTTGAACAATTAAGTCAAGGTTACATTATCTTCAATAATGAAACTCAATAAGATACTTGTCCAATATGGAATAAAAGACCTTGCTCAATTAAAAGTAGAGTTAAGAAATTTGCGTAATTGATAACAAGAAAGAGTAAACAACTTGCTCAATCATAATTGAGTTAGGGTAAGAAGACTTGCTCAATTGTAAACTAGAAAGGATAGAATAACTTGCTCAAGTTAAAGAGTATAGTTAGAAAACTTGCCTCATGCGTAAGCTAGCAAATAATAACTTGTTCCACAATTATCCTACGTACACGTTATTAACAAATAGTAACACGAATTAGTTACCATATATTTAAGTCACATCATTAATTAACCAATCCCAGTTAACTCACAATTCTTAGTCATTAAGTTTAATCATTAGTTAGTTTATAACATGATCAAATCATACATTCATATCAAAATTAAACTTATTAATAATCAATCAAATTATAATTTAAAATTATACATCTCATATTAAAAATGTGATTACATACTGTCAAATTAATATATAATTTTATTAGCATGCTTTTATAATAATTACATTAACATTCTCACCGAATTGTACACTTGAATAGAATTTTCTGGCTAAACTACATAGGTGGCGCTGCAGCGCCGTGCCACGTCATCAAGGCTCTGCAAAACCGGACCTGGCGTTGCAGCGCTCAAGTTAACACTTTTAACTGGAGTTGCGGCACCGTGCCACATCACCAGATGCTACTGTGGCGCTGCAGCGCCCTGTTTACTCACAAGACTGGCGATGCGGCACCACGACACAGTGGGACGCAGACAACCTCGTGAACTGTGCAGGAAAAGCTAATTTGGCTTATTAACTTCGATCAAACATAACTTTTAACTCACATAATTCATATAAAACTTTACAAAAACACAAATTAATGTTTCTAACATGATTTAACACATATAAACATCATAAAAACTAATTTAAAACCTTTTAATTTTATGATTTTGAAGAAAACACCATTGTTAAGTGTTCTTGACAAAAATAAACACTATGACTTTGTTTTTAAACCAAATCACTTAATTCAAATCACGTTTTTTTCGTTTCTTAACATATTATCACAATCTATAATCAATTTACATAACATAACATGAATTAGACATCAATTTTAATATCAAGGAAGCCTATTTTTTCAAAATACTTCAATGTAAATTACTATGAACATGATTTATTCATGTTCATCATATTTACATGGATTCAACAACTAGAATACACATACAAATTATATATAAACAGTTTATAAACACAAATTACATATATAAACCATATTTACGTGATTATCAGTAAAAACTTCAAACACAGAGAAGTAAAAATATCTTTTTCATGAAGAAAAAGGAAGAACATAAATTAGTAATTATAGAGTTAGATTATTACCTTAGATTAGCTTTAGAAGAAGATGATGATAGACTCTTGTTTTGATTTCACAGAGCTTTCTTCTTTCTTTTCTCTCTTTTCTCTCTAGCCTTCTCTTTTCTTTCTCTGCTCTAACTCTTATTCTAACTCTAACTTACGTAGTATATAGAAAACTGATATAATAAAAATATAAACTGACAAATACATAATATCCCTTATTAAAGATATATCAGTTATATATTTTTGAAAATCAAAAGCCACTAAGGCTTGTTTGGCAAAACTGAATTAAAAATACAATTTTAAAAGCTAAGGGCCTTGTTTGGTAAAACTAAATTAAAACCATTTTAATTTATTTTAATAACCCAATTACTACATAGTTTAAATGTCATACTTTACTCAATTAAATCCCAATATTCTAATTTAATTAAATTAAAGCTAACATCAATTTATTAAATAAAATTGTCACATAAATTAAATTGCTACACAATTATAATTTACTTTTCTTATCATAATTTTATGTAACAAATTAGTAAATCTCTAATTTAATTATTTAAATTAAATTAGACATTAAAATAATTATTTATCAACTTACTAAATTATTACTACCACACTATCACATAATAATTCGTCTAATTTAATTATCTCAATTACATTAAAACTTCACCACAAAATTATTAAACATCAATGTAATTAATATATTCCACTTAATTAAATTACTCTACCACATAATCACATCAATTATTTATTCAACTCAATAAATAAATCAACTAAAATATTTATTTAATTCAATAAATATTTAAAATTAAAATACACAAATCTCGTTTGTTACAGATTTAACCGTTCATTTCTTGTAAATAATCAATATTTGAGCTGTATTGACTAGATCTAGCTTTTAACCGGTTCAAAAGTTGTCAAACTTGAACCTAGAAGCTAAAATGGCTAAGATCTATACAGATCTAGTTTTATTTCTAGTTTTGTAAATATCTAGCAACCAAGTGACCCTAGATTTGTATCTAGAGGGATCTGGAAGCTATGAGCTACTCGCGTATGGAGATTTGAATGATGAATCTTTCGTTTAACGATGTCTAATATAGTTTTATGTTTTATTGCATTATATTCATTATGTAAGTTTTTTATTTGATATTCTGTGAGCCTAGGAGCTACAGGATCTATGATTCAACCCATGGATCTAGATCTGGTTCCCATGATGGACCTGGTTGAGTTGTACAGCCAGCTTGCAAATTTTGTAATTGTAAATATAGGACCTTAAAACGGTTATTCGGATTTAATGTCCCGAAATAATGAAAATCTTATGTGTGGTGTCAGGGAATACTTTGATGGCTTTCATGCCCATAAGGAGCCCGACACTTATATATATATATATATATATATATTATTTTGTCGAAGATGCTTCGCATCTTGAGAATAAAATCAAAACGAGCCGAATATGGAATAAAATAGAAGTATCAAAGGGCTTCAATTCCTATGCGAGCGAAAGGGTTTGAAAACCGCTTTTCAAAACATCATTGTTACATTCGTGTCTAAAAATGGACTTTTTAATAAGTTAAACCCTTCGTATATAGGTCCAACGAAGCACAACACTACTTTTAAATAAAGCACTTAGGCACAATTAACTGCAACACACATACACAAACACAATGATTAGGGAATGAAAAAGCGTGGTAACTGTGTTTCACAGAAGTCAGGGGGTGCCTAACACCTTCCCCCCGCTTAAGCAAGCCCCTAAACTCTATGAATCTCGGTTTTCAAGACCAATTAAATAGAGTCCAATATTGGGCCATATTGCAAAACCTTTCAAAACTCGGTTGAGTTGGTACAACCATTTTAACTCATACCAATTGACGGCTCTGTCTAATTCGGACCAATAAAATCAATCTTTTCAAATCATCGATATTTTATGTTAGTCTCTTTCTAAAATCTCACCCTTAAAGCTAGATAAATTAATATATAAAACGTAAAGGGTAATAAACACCTAGGAAGACGGATTAAGATATTTTTCAGCGTCGACATTTTCCTTAGCCTCTTCTTTATATTTCTCATTTTCCAATTCCAATCTAGATTATGGCCTATCTTATGTCGAACTTTTGACTTAGATTCTTTATTGGATTCGACTTTCTATAGTCAACTTCAGCTTCCTTTTTGATGTTTAATTCCATTTCCAAATTATGTTAGGAATCGACTTATTAAGCTTCAACGTCACCAATCCATCTTTGACTCGAAATCAAAAAATCAACTTACAAGTCAACCCTTTCAAACGTAGAGCAGAGTCTCTTAGTAGACAAACTTATAGTGAAAAATTGTAGAGTGAACTCTTCTCACGAAATCGTAGGGTATGCCTCGTCTGTCTTAGAGTGACTTGGCTGCTGAACTAAATAATCCCCCTTCAAAACCGGACGTGAAAGTTTCCTTTCATCCGGCTCAAGTAGGTACACCAAATAAAGATAAAGAAAAGAGTTCGAGCTTTAAAATTCTAGAACCCCCCCAGAACATAAATATTGTTAAGAGCCCCCTGGTGCGAAAATAAAAAAGTTTGTGACGCTGAACTGGAATCCCCAACAGAAAAAATTGGAAATACCCCGTATCTTGTCTTGCCAATCGTAGAGCAGGAAGTCTGGTCGTGGAGTAACTCACAACAAATCGTAGAGCTTCACACTACGAACATAGAATAAAACTGGCAATCGTAGAGTGCACTTAGAAATCGTCGAGTGTTCCTGCCCATGCCTTCCTACGATCATAGAGTTTCCAGACTGCTACTCTAACACTACGAATGTAGAGTATTACCCAATGATCGTATAATCTATCTGCAAAATATCATAAAACTCAACTTTAAACACCATTTTTGTAGAGTCGTAACAAATCCTTCCTTAAATCATAAACAACTTAAATCAGTTCATATGACATGTAACAAAACTAAACATAAAGCAATAAAAAATATTAGATATTATGCACTTATCAAATTCTCCCACACTTAGCCTTTTACATGTCCTCATGTATAACACACATATCAAAATTCATCAAAATTTATGTTTAACTAAATTCCAAAGGTTTCAATTTCTCATCTTGAATATCGACACTTACTGACAGACATTTGATTAACACTTTCATCAATCAACTTATAATCATAACCTCATCATTCTCCACTAAATTTCTTCAAATCAAACTACAATCACACAAATAACTCTCCTATGATCTACAAACATACTTAAATCAATCATCATAGAACAACAACTAGGCACACTGCCTCAAAATTCAGAATATGTTCTTTATTTTTTTACTTTTTATCTTCTTGTTAATAGAACCATCAAATTTTAATTTTCTAAGTGAGTGCATTTTATGCTCTATCCCACTTTATTTTCTCTTCTTGACTTGTGCAATGTCTTATTTTCTTAGGCTTTTATTAGAGTTACCCATGTAGCTCACTTTGAACCAATGACTCCCAAACTAGTTGGCTTTAGGGCACTAGTGTAGAGACACCCCTAAGGGCTTACTTACTCAAGTAACAAAGGCCATAAAATTAGACTAATCAAGTTGCTTTTATCCATCACATTTTTCAGCGTGAATATCGATGCTTCCTGAGGCTTGGAAACCCAGTTATTTCATATAATGGACATTGAAGCAGAGTTTCTATATATTTTCCTTCTTTTTCTGTTCTTTTTAATAACTTTTTTTCACTTTTTCTTTCTTCACTTAGTTATACAAACAATATAAGTATAAAATCAATGCACATGGTCTACTCCACAGATAACTCGGCTAAATAAACATGCTTCTCGTACTTAAGTGTTCATGTAATTACAAATTCAATCCAAAGCAGTTACCATGAATCATGACTCAACTATTAATACTCATTAATAAAACAAGCATCAATCCGAGTCCTAAAAATAAGCATCAATTTCCACTAAACGATTTCAACCTTAAAAAATTCAGCAAAACATTACGATCGTAGAGTAACAATAGTAGAGTTTAAAATTTTGAAAAATTTTATGAGTTAAAGCACACTCAACCCATATATCAGTAAAATAAAACCTACTCCTAAAAACCCCGCCCCCACATTTAAACCTTACATTGTCCCCAATGTAAGACAATTATGCAAAGAAGAAAGTAACTATCTAACATGCAACTAAAAAGTACAAAGTAAAGGGATAGAAAAATCAAATATGATTCCTTGGGTTGCCTCCCAAGCAGCCGTCCTTGTTTATTTTCATTGGCTTGACATCCTTCCTCTCTCAATCCTCATAGACTGGATTCATCAGCTCCAACAACTCCACCTGTTCCTCATAGCCTTCATAGAAAGGTTTCAGACTATGACCATTCACTTTGAATGTTTTCCCTGTTCCTTGATTATGGATATCAACTGCACCATATGTGACACCCCCAAATCCGGGTACTTCAATTTCCACGGGATTTGGTGTTCACTGTCCAATCATCAAATATCTAACTACCCATAATAAGTGCAAAAATATAAATAAATAGAAATCCTCCCCTTAAGGGGTTACAACATCTGAATACATAATAAATCCCAAGTTAAACTAACCTTAACATCAAAGCGAAAATGTAAAAAATAAATAAGTCTTAGCAACAACATAGTCTTAACCAATAACATTCTAAAATAAAATAACAAGTCTTCAACACTTGTTAACTTTGTCCTTGCCTTTGCTAGTGGAAGGCTCGTCGGTTCTTTCGTTCTTAACTGCAATGTTATTATGCAAGAGTGAGCACGATTGCCCACAAGTATAACAATGTAATAGTAATAATAACATGTGAGTAAATCAAAGAATTTTGAATAATAAAAAGCTCACATTTTGAATCAAGAATGAATAACAAGAATCAAAGTACATCTGAGGGTCATAAGACCAAGAACTATGTCCCAGGTTATCAATTATTTCTACTTTAAATCTTTAACAGTCATAAGACTAGATGGACTCTACTACTCGTACTTAGGGGGATCAGCCCTTAGTACCATGAATGTGCACATCATCTCAACGCTAATGGGTAAATAATCCCCTATAAAAGGGATGCATATCTTAGTTTGACAATAGAGTCTGCACCAAAGAAAGTTTGGTTTTGATAAGTTCAATAATAGTTCTAGAATTTAGAACGTTCATCAACTATGGACTAGTCGAATCAATAAGGGTTCGCTAGTCTTATAAAGTTCAACAATAACTGATACTCGAATCAAATAACGAATCTCAGAGGTATACAATCGAATAAGTATTGTATAACTGAAGTAATACTTTAAAAGAATTATAATGTTTCATATGAATCTTGACTTGAATAAACAAGAATAAGAACTTGCATCATGATAATAATTCGAGGATAGAAAGCTTGTTCAATAAAAGGTTTAAGTTTAGGATACTTGCTCAATAAAAGTAAAGTTAAAAAAACTTGTTTAATTAAAAGTAAGAATTAGGAAACTTGCCTCGTGCACAAGCTACAAATAAAATTCTCGTTCCTCAATTAACCCTACATATCATTACATTCGCAATAATAATTAATTCTAAGTCTAATCGAATCACAAGCATCAGTCTTGAACGCGTTATTAGACTTTACAAATAACGGGTTTACATAACATATTTAACTTATCAATTAATCACGTAAAATAAGTTAATAATTATTTTAACATCTCAATATACGCTTAACATGTCATCATGTTCATTACATTAAGTTTTAAATAATATTTCTGGACTTGAACACGTAAGTAAAATTTTCTGGGCAAATTGCTCACCTGCGCGATGACACTCCAATTATGCCTTGGAACGGCGCAGCAGGCGCGCTTCACTTATGCCTTGGAGCGGCGCGGTCGCGCCACTGCGCAGGCAGAGTTGCTGCAGTTCGCGAAGAACATATAAAAAAGCCAAATAAATACCAAATTAAACTAACATAGCAATTTACTGTTACCCATGATTTATAATCTTAACAGAAACATCATATAGCATTTCTAGCATGTTTTTAACAATTTAGATCACATAATTACTCCAATTAGAACACTTCAATTTAATGTTTTTGGTGTTTTTCAAAGTCGCAGAATGGTCTGACAGTGTTCGCGAAGAACACAGAAAAAGCCAAATAAATGCCAAATTAAACTAACATAACAATTTTTTGTTACCCATGATTTATAATCTGAACGGAAACATCATATAACGTTTATAGCATGTTTTTAACAATTTAGATCACATAATTACTCCA
The DNA here is from genome assembly GCA_020205555.1 of Panax stipuleanatus. Classification (NCBI taxonomy): domain Eukaryota; kingdom Viridiplantae; phylum Streptophyta; class Magnoliopsida; order Apiales; family Araliaceae; genus Panax; species Panax stipuleanatus. The sequence goes on along the minus strand of CM035121.1, from coordinate 114,398,861 downwards.
ATTAGAACACCTAAATTTAATATTTTTGGTGTTTTTCAAAGTCGCAGAATAGTCTGAGAGTGTTCGCGAAGAACACAGAAAAAGCTAAATAAATACCAAATTAAACTAACATAACAATTTATTGTTACCCGTGATTTATAATCTTAACATAAACATGTAGCAACATACGTAGCATGCTTTTGGCAACTTAAATCACGTAACTAGTCAAATTAGAGCACATAATTTCTCTATTTTTGATATTTTTCAAAATTTTGAGAGAATTCATGAAATTCATTACTACAGATTCGTTATAACACCGAATCTATCCATTTGAATTTTGTTTTGTTCGTTTTGACATGCATAATCATAATCATAATCAACTATCAATTTTAAGTTAGATAAGTTATTAAAGAATGCAAATTTATACATAAGGGCCACATTCATATTTTTCATACTCTATAACTTATGAAACTTTGATTAATGCATAATTACATGAATTTGATTGTTTTAAAACATGAATAAATGATATAAAACATGTTATGAGCATATACTAACATACATATAATCATATAATCAACAATCATCAACAATTTTCATTTATAGAGAACTTAAAATTGGGTTTGTTGGAGAAAATATTATACGTGAAATATAAAATTGGGTTGAAGAGATTATTACCCTTGCACTCTCTGTTAAGATAATGATATAAACTTCTTCAAATCTTCTCTTCAATCGTTAATCTTTCTCTCCCCTTTCTCTCTAAGTTCTCCCTGTATTTGTTAACTGATGGATATATGATATATGAACTAGTACTAGTATAATATAAATATACGTATAGTTATATAATTGGTGAAGAGAGTGGTGTCAGTTAATTCCATAATGGCTTTAACTAACACCCACTATCTTAAGGGCACGTTTGGTTTGTCACTAATACTCATTACCCATTTAATTTAATTAAAGTGTTATTATATAGTTTAATTGTCACACTTTAATTAATCAAACAATCTTATTTAAATAAAATAAAATATAATATAATGTTACATATTAATTTACATCATCACATAATTAAGATTCTCATTTATTAATTATGTCAAATTATTAAATCTCTAATTAATTATTAAATTAATTAAAATAACATTATGCTTATTAAATAATTTATTTAATTAAATAAATTCAATTAAATACATACTTTTAACTATAAAAATTCTCTACATTAATTTAATCAATGTAACACATATAATTAAATTAATCTACCACAATTTCATCAAATATTTATTTAACTCAATAAATAAATCATTAAAAATATTTATTTAATTCAATAAATATTTAAATTAAATTTACAAAATTCTCTACATTAATTTAATCAATATAACACATATAATTAAATTAATCTACCACAATTCTATCAAATAATTGTTTAACTCAATAAATAAATTATTAAAAATATTTATTTAATTCAATAAATATTTAAATTAAATTTACAAAATTCTCGTTTGTCACATCTTTCCCTCTTAAAAGGATTCTGTCCTCAGAATTACGGTTCAATTAAATTCGTCCCGTTACATTCTCCCCCCTTACAAAGATTCTGTCCCCAAAATCGCTTACACAAAGATTAACAAATAGCAGTGGGTAAGTTTTTCATCATATGCTCTTCGAGTTCTCACGTAACTTCTTCAGCGTTGTGGTTCCTCCAAATTACCTTAACAGAAGGTATTACTTTATTTCTGAGAACTTGCTCTTTCCTGTCAACAATCTAAATAGGAACTTCTTCATAGGATAAGTCTTTCTCAAATTACAGGGGTTCATATTCAATCACATGTTTGTAATCGGGTTTGTACGATCGTCAAACTGAAACATGGAAGACGTTGTGGACATGCTCTAGCGCCGGAGGTAAGGCTACCTCATACGCAATGTAAGAACCCACATTTTCAGAAGTTATTAAATAAGAATTTAATAAATAAAATTCTTAAAGCATGAGATAGATTCGAATAAGAATATATATTGTGATATGAGGTATGTAGTATTGTATTACATAGGGTAATATGAGTTATGTAATAAGTAATTTTGTGCTTAATAAATATATATCATTATTATATATTTGTTATAAAATTGTAGAGATGAATTAATAAGAAGATGGATAAGATTTATCTATCGACATTAAATAATTTATAGATTTATTTTATCATAGTAAGTTGGTGACGTTAAATATCTTTGATGAATAATCACTATCTTCTTGAGTATATATACTAGTGACTAGTATGATCGTAATATAGGTTATTATTAGTGCTTAAGCTATCCATAAATGGATTGAGATAGTAAAGCATGAATTAGTTAAAGGAATTAACTAATAAGTGTAAATGTTGGTTAATTTAAATTAAAAGTTATATTATGGAATAATACAATTTGAATATTTAAGCCTAATTAACTATGGTGATATAGTAAGGGGTTTAAGAATCACTTAAGTAAATAATGAGTTAACACATGCGTGGAGTATGTGATTATAGTAAGCGCCTTTATATATATTACTTTGCATGGTGTTATGTGAATGTGCGAACGACGTTAATAAAATACGTTGTTAAATCAATATATCTTTAAATAAATATTGATTAGAGAATTAATTAATATTGAGATATGGTTAAATGTATAGATTAAAGAAATTATTTTGGGGACAATTTATAGAAAGGAAAAAGAAATGAATATTATATATTTCTAATAAAGAATATTAAAATAATTTCTAATATTGAATTATTTTAATAAAAGGGGGAATGTTATTTTAAATAATAATATTACCTTATATGTCTTGGTATGAGGTAATAGATATGATTAATTAATATGATAAATATATTAAAACATATTTGCTATATGTAATAAATTGATGGGAATAATTTATCATAATAAAAAATAAACTTATGGCCTATTTTCTATATAAAAGGTGTACATGTGTCATACATGTAATTATTTTAATAATACTTAGATATTATATTAAAATAATATCTTGAAAAAATGAGTAAGTCATTTTATTATAATTAATGCCTATATTGGGAGAAAAACATGATAAAACCATTTTTATGTCATGTTATGACAAAATACATAATTTCTAATGTATTTTCGAGAGAGTTAATTAATAAAAGAATGCTAAGTTATTTTAATGTATTAAATAACTTAAGTTATTATTTTATCGTAGATTTTATTATTTAAATAATTTATAGAGTAAATATTAATTATTCTAAGCGTAAAGGTTATACTTATTATAAGTATAATTATTTGAGGTAGCTTAGCATTAGAGTGCATGTGTCACACAAACCTTATATTAAAGGAATATTAAAGTGTGGTGGAAGTGATAATGAGCTTAATGTAAGCTCATGAAATGTGCCTAGTGTGGCTAAGTTATAGAAAGAGAAATTCATTAAATAAATTAATGAAGGAATGATTAAACGGAATTAATTTATTGTTATGTGCAAGATGTATGATAAGTAGTCATATAATATATAGTATCTACATTCAATTAAAAGGGAGTGTAGCGTAACCCTTTAATGTGACTATATTATATAAGAACTATATAGTAAGATTGAAGGAATGATGTAAGTTACATAAATAATGTTTATGTGACAATATGTGATGAATGGATACATTAAGGTGTATGTATGGAATAATAAATTACACTAGATAAACAATTGTTATTTAATGATTATTTCAATAATTAAATGTAATTGAAATAATAGAGTTCTAATAATGTGGTGTGACAATACCCAATTAGACTATATTCGGTATTGTCAAATGTACATGTGTAATATAAGTAGAGGGATGCATATATACATATATGTATAGGTATATATGTGTATGAGTGTATAGGGAAGGTATTTAATTACATATGTATGTATAAAGACTTGTATGCTAGCTTTGTGTACAATGTGAGAATTAATTATGTAACATGGTGCAATAGACCACTCCCATGACCCTTAGAATGCTGAAAATTGGAGTTAAATAAGCTTGCATGATAGCCCATGTGATAGCAATGATGGTTAACCAATTGGCTAGGGTACAATGAATAGTAGTAGTTGGTGGGAGTTAGCCACTAACTCTCCTTTGCCCTTTGGGTAATGTCCATAGGAGGGTAATAGCTTGGCTATAATTAGAGACCATGCATTGGTGTGTAGAGCTTGTTAGTTTATTTGCTAAATGCAAGTATATATGTTATGAGAGCATATAAATAAGTAATTTAATTACATTACATCATGAACTTATTATAAGATGTGACATTGAGAGTAATATTATTTTGTGAGCTTGTGGACTATTAATTACTAAGTTCACATAATTATGCCTTGTGTGGCATAAATAGTGAAGTTAAATCAAGGAGATTTAATTGGAATTATTAAAAGAAATGACAAGTTAATAAATAATTGATATTAATTATCATTATAATATTTGGGTGTAATTGAGATAATAATTTTATGAAAAATTATGGGATGAGAATACCCAACTATTTTATATCTAGTCCCATTTAAAATATTTATCCAATGTACATAAAGTACATGATAATATATGTTGGTGTATATTTAAAGTATGGATATACATATGTGGGTGTACATATGTGTTTGTATATATGTACCTATGACTTATATTAATGTAGAATTATTAAGTGAACATAGTGTGATTTATATTGTCCAAAAGAATAAAACCTAGTGTACTAATACCCAAATTGCAAATACTGAAAATAAAAAAAAGGCTAGCTAGATTGGTGATAATGGCTATGAAATGAGTGCAATGATGGTGGGGGGGGGAGTGGCTTGAATAGTGACCCTCCACCAACTTCTCATTGTCCATCATATTCTCCTTCCTTCCCTTGGTTTAAAATGTTGGGCAAAGCTTTGGTATGGGTAATGGTTTCTCTATATATAGAGGCTCTTTCTTCTCAAATTTAGTTGTTTGGATTCTTGATAGTTTATGTAGGAGAGGGTGTTGATGATATAGAAATATGAGATGGAAGCTAGTTGTGTAATTCTACTTCATGAGGTATAACTCCGATATTATGTTCTAAAATTTCTAAGTTTATAAATTCTTAGAACGTTATTAGATTCTTGATAATTGGTTTGGTAATGGACACCAATGTGTTATATAAGTTATATGCATGTTTATGATGTAATGTAGTTGTCTAAAGCATGCTACATTAAAGTATTAGAAGTCAAGTTTCAAAAAAATTCTGCAGAAACAAGCCTTCTGGACCTGAACCGAGGTGGCGCGGCCGCGCCACTTCTTCATATAAAACCAGCGCGGCCGCGCTGGTGGGCTGTTCTTGAGAAGTGAATTTTGTGCTTTCTAAAAATCTGAGCATGAGTGAATAACTTAGATAGATATATTAATAGTCTGACTTGTGGCCTACAGTGGCCTTGCATCCAATAGGTTGCACTAGTTGGTATTAATGACTTTCCAAATGAATACTTAGGGTTTTGAAAATGAAAACTTTGAAGTACCTAGTGTCCTTGAAATCTAACCTTGGAGCATATATACGTAAGTATGAAACGTAGCTTGTTATTAAGCCACCTTGCTTATACTAGAATGGTTATAGTTTGGGTTAAAATGTTTTGAAAAGGGGATTTAAAAGTTTTGAAACTATTTTTGATAAACATTGTATTAATTGCATTATGACCTTATATGCAAGTATGATAATACTCTTTATACCTCTGAGCAAGGTTGATATGTACGTCCAACGAGTTAGATAGGATACAGACTTTTTCAACTTGGATTAAAAGAAAATTTTCAAATAATGACCTATGTTGTGTCTATGTAAATAAGATAGATACATGTGAGCATGCTATTAGAGGCTTGTTAGTAGCATTATATGGTTTATAGACTTATGTCAATGACCCTTTGTTAAAAGAAGATGTTGAGCCTTGTTGATTTAAGTAATTCAACGTAGAGCTATGTAATTCAAAACTAAATGGTTTGAAATATGAACTTGAAGAAATAACAGAACCTACTTGATGTATGTTTATAGTATGCATAGTATGTTAGGACTAGACTGAGCAATGAAAATCTCAAGTCTGGTTCTGGCAGGGAGTAGCGCGGCCGCGCCACTCCCAAGCTTATATGCAGCGTGGTCGCGCCGTGTTGCAGAGCTGCCAAGAGCAGTTTGTTAACTGCCTGGTCTTAAGTTATGTTTATATATTTTCCTTAAGGACCCTAAGGACTGAAACAGTATGGTTTCAATAGAATAAGTATGAGAGTATGATGTGGTAACATCGTGGTTATCCTAAGATGAAGTAAAATGAAACCAAGTTAGAAAATGATATAAAATTTGTTCTTATATTAAGAGCGTATGAAATGTATTACTGATGGATATGAATCCATGATTATATAACTGTGTAGGAATACACGAAGTGCAGATAGCTTTAAGTAGTTAAGTCGTAGTTGATAAACTACGAACCAGGCAAGTCTTTCAGTTTCTATTTGTTATATGAATGCGATAACTGTTAGTTGAATTATATTATTCTATGAGAATGTTGATGAAATGCATATGGAATATGTATGATATTTGAAAGCTGATCTTTAATGATATATTTATGAAGTTAATCTCTATACCTGTTATGTGAGAAGTAACATACATAGTATATTTAAATGATTATGAATGCATGAACTGAGCATGATATTATATGCTATGTGATGTATGAAAACTGTTAGAATTGCTGAGCTGTCGAGCTCACTCTTGCAAATAACCATTTTTGCAGGTTAAGGATCCACGGTAAAGTTATGTGCTAAGTGATTGATAGAGTTCGTTAGCATTGAAAGACGATTACTGTTTAATTAAAGTTATGCTCTTGAACCATGCTTAGGTTCTAGGAGATGTACTTGATAGTTGTTTACACTGTTTAATACTAGTAGTGTTGTAAAGATGTATTAGTTAATACATAGAGGATATCGAATTAAGATGTAGAATCTTATACAGTAATTCGAATAGGATGAATCATAATATATTGATTCAAGGTTATGTAATTGATTCAAGATTATGAAATCAATAAAAGATTTTATTCAAGAGGATTGAAAAAGTTTAAGTTATTCCGCATTTTTGTAACATCGAATTTGATGTTTAGATAGGGATGGTAAATGACCAATATTGTAACTTATAAAAATTTGGGGTCATTATACAAGATCCTAGAAATGAAAAGAATTTATATTCTGAATTGTAATAAAGCAAGTTTTATTCTTTAAGTTATGAATAACAGATGTAAATATTTGACTAATAGTATCGTGACTGCACCGGATCCGAGGTAATAATAGGGACCCGGATTTGGGGGCATCACACGCAACTTCTCCGATTCTTCGCAGCTCCTCAAAGGGTCCAATAAACCTCGAGCTCAATTTTCCCTTCTTGTCGAATCTGATCTTTCCCTTCCAAGGAAAGACTTTCAAGAATACAAAGCTACCCGATTCAAATTCTACGTTCTTGCGGTGTGGATCGACGTATTTCTTCTGCCTATCCTGAGAAGCTACCAATCTTATCCAGATCACCTTGCCGATCTCGGCTGTTTGTTGTACCAGTTCTGGACCTAGCAATTGTCTTTCGCCGATTTCATCCCAGTATAATGGAGTTATGCACTTTCTATCGTACAACGCTTCGTAAGGCGGCATGCCAATACTTGCGTGGTAACTATTGTTGTAACCAAATTCCACGAGTGGTAGGTGATCATCCCAACTTCCTTTGAAATCCACGATGCACGCTCTTAACATATCTTCCAATGTCTGGATCGTTATTTCGCTCTGCCCGTCTGTTTGAGGGTAATATATCGTACTCATTCTCAACTGCATCCCTGTAGACACTTGAAATTTTGTTTCCCTGTTACTAACCCTGTAGGAGGGCAAAACTATGTTATCAAATCTACCCCGGTCTCAATACCGGGCCATCAAATCAACCCCGATCTTAATACCGGGCCATCAAATCAAACCTGGTATCAAATACCGGGCCATTAAATCAACCCCATTCTCAATATCGGGCCATCAAATCAACCCCAGTCTCAATACCGAGCCATCAAATTAACCCCAGTATCAACACTGGGCCATCAAATCAACCCCAGTCTCAACCCGGGAGGTACAAGTCAGCCCCAGTCTCAACCCGGGAGGTACAGATCAATCTCTGTCTCATCCCGAGAGGTACAGGTCAGCCCTGGTTTCAACCCAGGAGGTACAGGTCAGCCCCGGTCTCAGCCCGGGAGGTACAGACCAGCCTCGGTCTCAACCTGGGAGGTACAGATCAGCCTCGGTCTCAACTTGGGAGGTACAGGTCAACCCCGGTCTCAACCCGGGAGGTACAGGTCAGCCCCGGTCTCATCCCGAGAGGTATAGGTCAGCCCCGGTCTCATTCCGAGAGGTATAGGTCAGCCCCGATCTCAACCCAGGAGGTACAGATCAGCCCCGGTCTTAACCTAAGAGGAACAGGTCAGCCCCGGTCTTAACCCGGGAGGTACAGATCAACCTCGGTCTCATCCTGGGAGGTACAAGTCAGCCTCGGTCTCAACCCAAGAGGTACAAGTCAGCTCCGATCTCAACCCGAGAGGTATAGATCAGCCCTGGTCTAAACCCGGGAGGTACAGATTAGCTCCGATCTAAACCCGGGAGGTATAGGTTAGCCCCGGTCTCAGCCCAGGAGGTCAGGTCAACTTTGAAAACAATTCTAAAGCCTTACATCATATTCAAAGACAAACCTAGAAGCACCAAGTCAGCCTCAGAGACAACCATGAGGACAAACAGAATCGGTTGTAATCTAAAACCTCGAAGACAACCCCGGGAAGTCAATCGGAGGCCACGCCAACACTAAAGGCAACCCCTGAAGGGGTAAAATGGTCATTTTGCCAATTTAAAGCTGATTCGATCAAACTCAAACCGAATTGATGCCACTAAGGTCAGAATGAACCATAACAATGATCTCGAGTGCAAACAACGTAAGATAGCTTAACGGATAAACTGCGAGGAATCAAAGACCTGGTTATGAACCCGTCTTTTTGGACTCGGAAAAAGTTTTCTCCCATGTCATTGCGACACTCTCGGCGAGGGCTTTCTGAAAAGGTATATCACGCCTCAAACGGACGCTCTGATGAAAAGTTAGAAAGTTTCAAATCTGACATCGCATTGCTCGGAGTGCACGTACTTCGGTGCAATAGGACCCGCCACGTGGGCCCCTCCATGTGGAGCCGCACCTCTACCTGCTGCTGCCACAGGTAGAGCTGCTTCTCCCGAGTCTATATATATGAGGTGACCCCCAGCTCATTTTATAATCGAAAACGCTCTGAACCCTTGCCCATTTGGTTTTCCAGCCATTTTCTTATCTTCCAAACCCAAATTTTTTCACTCTAACATGTAGATATACCCACATACTACCACATATCAAAAACTGAGTGGTAGAATCGGACGTTTAAAGCCTACGATTTGGCAAAAAGTCCGTGTAGCAATCCATTATGAGTATTTTTACGATCAGAAAGTTATTACTACTTCTTTGCACTTTTATACACTAGCACGTTAAGTTTCACTTTCTAAATATGGCCAGAACTCAGTTCCATGGCTGTTTTTGCTAAATTTTGGTATATTTTAGTACCTAAACGCATTTTCTGGCATTTCTACAACTCGGATTGACGATCCGTCACTTCTAACATCTTTTATATACATATATCTTTGTTTCTAGCAACTTCGTCGAACTGGGTTATCTTCCCAGTCCGTGTTTGGCTTTTTTATATATATTTAACTATATATATACTAACTTTTCAATTTTGTCAAGCCCGGATGTCAAATCTGTGGTAGTTTATTTCTTATATATATATATACATATATGCACCCTTCACCGGACTGGGTTATCTTTTCAGTCTCGGTTTGACTATTTTTTGTATATATTTAACTGTATACACTAATATCTACATTCTAGTTCGGCCTGGATCATTTCGTGGTCTTTTATTGCTTATATATATATATATATATATATATATATGGGCCTAGGATAGAATGTCCATTGCCCTTTTTACATCTTTTATATATATTTATTTCAATTCTGTCGAGCCTAGTTAATTCTGTGGCTCTTTTACGGCTTTTATATATATATGGGCCTAGGATAGAAGGTCCATTGCCCTTTTTACAACTTATATATATATTTCAATTATGTCGAGCCTGGTTAATTCTGTCGCTCTTTTACAGCTTTTATATATATATATTTCCATTTCAGTCTGGGCAAATGATAGAATGTCCGTCGCCCTTTACAGTTTATATATATATATATATATATATATATATATATATATATATATATATATATATATATTTTCATTCTTTTATGCCTGGATTACACCGTGGTTTTTTACAGCTTTTATAAATATATATATATATATATATATATATATATATATATATATATATATATATTTACATTCCAGTCCGGGCACCGGAGTGAAAACCCATAGCCCTTTACAGCTTTCGTGTATATATAATTATATATATTGCTTTGCTCATCTTGATTAAATTGTTGCTTTAAGTATTCATTTGATATTAATCGGCACTGACATTTCTGCGGGCGAACTAGATTTCTTTAAATCTTGCCAACTCTAGCTTTCAAACAGTTCGAAATAGGTTCAGACAGAACCGGGAAGCTAAAATGGATGAGATTTACTTAAATCTAGTATTTTTTTCTAGTTACAGTTCTGAAAGCTACCGAGTGGCCCTTAGATTGCTATCTAGTGGGAACGAGACACTTTAGCCATGTGCGAGCCAGGATTTACTGATGAATCCTTGGTTCTGGCGATATCTGGATGTATATATATTTTTGTACATATTTAAGCTATGCAGGTTTTATTGGCTTTTCTTTGTGAGCCTAGAAATCGTAGGATTCATGATCAAACTAAACAGAATCTGATTCTCACGATGGACAAACTCCACTTTACAGATGTACCCTGCCAGTTTTTCTGTAAAATGTACATCCGAAAGACCTTAAAACAGTTATCCGGGTTTAAGGTCTCAACATAAAAAAAATAATGATTTGTCGTGTCAGAGTCCCTCCGATGGCTATCATGCCCATGAGGAGACCGACACTTGTATATATGTTTATGGTCGAGGATGCTTCGCAGCCCGACAATCACCATTCAAATTGAGCCTTAAAGCTAAAAAGATAAAACAGAAGGGTTGACATACTTCAATTCCTATGTTAGCGTAAGGGTTTGAAAACCTGCTTTCAAAACCTCATTTTAATAATCTTGTCTAAATAAGAGACTTTTGCAAATCAAATCAAACCCTTCGTATATAGGTTCAACGAAGCTTGTCCAATGCTTCCAATCAATTAAACATAGGCCCATTTTCTTCCAGCATTCATACACACATTGCAGATTTAAAAAGGAAATATTGAAAAGATGAGATACCGTGTTTACACGGGAGTTGTGGGGTGCTTAACACCTTCGCCACACTTAACCAAGCCCCCGAACTCAAAACTTCAGTTTCAAAGATCAAGTTTCTACAGTGTCCAGCAATTGGGCCTCTTTTAAACAAAACTCGGCTGAGTTGGTACAATCATTTCAAATCTACCAACTGGCGACTCTGTAAAACGTTCAAATCGTCGACATGATACATGTTGGCCTTTTCCTAAAACACTCTTCAAAACCTTTTTTACAATAAAAAGAATAAAAGTAGACAAAACTTAGGAAAAGAGAGAAAGATCCAGGTTTGACTCGACTCGAATTTTTTTACCGACGTCGACATGTGGCGACTCTGCTGGGGAATAGTAGAGGGCTTAGGCTGCGTTCAAATCTTTTCAAAATTTCCCTTTCATATCTGCCTATGTGTAAATGCTGCGTCTTTACATTAAATTAATGCGTGAATGCTGCGTCTTTACATTGAATGAATGTGAATGAATGCTTTCCTGCTTTATTAATGATTCGCACCCATATTAGTGCTTCGCACCAATGTCATCATATGCATACGGTGAGACGCGATGTATGTGAATGTATGTTGTGTGATTCCTCCACCAGGAGGCAAACCCGTCGGTGACAGAGTAATGTCTTCGAGGACAGCTAAGTCTTCAGGGCTCATGAAAAAGCACCACTCAGATTCGCTCTAGTTAAAAGATCGGATTAATTTCCCCTTTAGTAGATTGCGATGGTCTGGGGACCTTCATGCCAAAAAAGCCGCGAGAATAGCCTAAGATAGGTCAGCCTCTGATTAACCAAATTCGATGGAAAGCCTCTTCATGCCTTCCTCTTTCAATTCAATGTCAAGTTTTTAAATTCCAAATGTAAATAGCACAGTGTAAATAATGTAAATATACATTCCATGTTTTGTAAAGCCTGTCATGTTATCCTGTCATCAAAACAACTGACCTCTATTTTGCAGGATAAGATTAAAAAACCTCAAAAATATATCATGACATGCATCCTATCCATACCTACCTCAAGAAATTGACACGCCTACGTTTTGTTGTAGGTAAAAAATTGGTCATGTCACTAGATCTAAGTCTAAGAAAGCACTAAGTCCATCTTCGGACATGGCTTCCAGTGCTCAGCCAGAATCCACCCCTGTCTCTAGGGATGAATTTGAAGGACTGAAGAACCATATTGTTGAATTGGCCACTTTCTTGAGAGAACAGAGTAAAGCTCTTAAAGAGAAATAGGCTCAGGGTCACACAACATCCGGTACACCCGGTGGCAGTCAAGAGACCAGGAAGAAGGATATTCAAGGTTCTGAGACACAAAACCAGGACACAACCAACAAACCCCTGAAATCACAGTCTTTAACAAAGAGCAGGAAGCTGGTGACATTATGAAGAAAGTCCAACAGATGGAAGAAACTATTCGGTCTATCAAAGGGACTGGGGCATTTGGCAGTTCGGTCTATCAAAGGGACTGGGGCATTTGGCAATGTTAATTATTCAGACTTATGCATTTTCCCTGGGGCTTATTACCCCAAAAATTATAGAGCTCCTGATTTTGAGAAATATGATGGATTGGGAGACCTCCACACTCACTTGAAGGTGTTCATTGGAGAGCTCGGATCCTATGTAGAGGACGAGAAACTCCGAATACAGTTATTCCAGGAAAGTCTAACCGGAGAGGCTAGAGCCTGGTATGCCCGATTGGACAACTCTAAAATCTACAGCCGGGAAAAGCTGGCACATGCCTTTCTCAGTCAATATAGTTTCCAGTCTCAACTGGCTCCCGATGAATATCAAATAACCAAAATCAAGAAACAGAACACTGAGTCATTCAAAGAATATGCTCAACGTTGGAGACGAATGGTAGCACAAGTCACTCGACCTATGAATGAGTCCAAGATAGTCATTACTTTCATCGACATTCAAGATGCCCCGTATTATGATAGGGTCCTAGCAGGCATAGGAAAGCCATTTTCAGAAATGATCAAACACGACAAAATGGCAGAAATGGGGCTCAAATCTGGAAAGATGAAGGATCTGACCGCCTTAGCAGCTGTTGCCGAACATATCCAGTCCGGGAATTAAGGGAGTAATCCCCGAAGAGCATACAAGAAGAAAGATAAAGAAATTTCCTTAGTACTGCAAGGACAGAATCAAAGGAGCGAGTCAAGCAACATGCCCATTCATAGGAGGAACTTTTTCCCTTTCCAAGCTCCTACACAACCTTCAAACCAGCCATTCCAGAAAAATTTGGAGGCCAGACACCAAAGAACGTTCACCCCGTTAGGGGACTCACTTGAGAATGTGTTGAAACTGTTGACGGCACAGAAAAAGATCATTCAACTCCTTCCACCAACCAATACCGGTGGACAAAATTTTGACCCAAGCAAAAAGTGTGCTTACCATTTCTAATCCCCGGGACATGATACTTAGGACTGTTGGTCTCTCAAGCACAAAATTCAAGACTTGATTGACAACAGAGAGATTGTGGTAGCAAAATCAGAGCAACCGTATGTGCAAGATAATCCCCTCCCTCAACACAAAGAGGAGGGTGTCAACATGATCAGCACGCAAAATGGAGAAGGATCCAAATACCTCCGATACGTTGGAGAATCAACTCAATCCAGCCCAAACCGTTGGGAAGTCTCAAAAAGGCAATTCCTGATAGAACAGGAGATCAAGTCTATTAAGGAGCAGATTGGACAGTTAGCAGAACTGGTCGTATACCAACATCAGGTCACCAAAAAACTGATAAACTAGACCAACCAGTCTGATGCAAATCCTTCCGCACCAGAAATTAGTCCCATTCTTTTGAGAGACCATTATCGTTTTCATCAGCATGAACCCTGGGCCGACAAGATGGCCAAGGAAAAAAAGTTCTAGGCTGATAAAGAATTCGCTTTCTAGAGGAATTTTACCAACCTAAACCAACCAATAAAGGAAATCCTCCAGATGTTAATCAATGAGGGAATGGTGTCAGACTTATTATCCCTGGTAAACCAGCGATCCAGGAAATTCAAACCTAACAAAATCTGCCAGTACCACTCCAATGCACCCAGCCATGATACTGAGGATTGTTGGGCACTTCGTCATTTAATTCAGAACATGATTGAAAGTGGTGAATTGATAAAAGGGAATTGGGATTACGGCCTCCCAGATGAAGAAACTCTATTTATTCCCACTGCATGGAGTCAGGATACCGTGGCTGTTATTTCCTATGATAAGGAGCCAACCCTCACACCCCTAATGCTACCAGGGAAAGGGGTCCAAGAAATACAAAATCCTGTAAAGTTGGCGGCGCCTGAACCTTTGATATTACCATTCAGACCCTAGTATGCAGTGATTAGTCTGAAGAAAGTCCCGTGGAACTACGTAAATGATGAAGGTTCCACTTCAAATAATATTGCCATTGTACCAAAGGAGAATCTATTGTACCTGCCTCAGTGGGTGATCCAACCAGTCCTCAAGGCCAAAAAAAAGGTGGCTGAAGGGAAAATAGAAGAGTTCCTTTGTAAAATGGGACACAATGAAATCAAAGTGGTGCAAAGCCTGAAAGACGCACCCAAGCAGATGTCCATTATGGATCTGGTCTTATCCTCGGTGGATCATTGCAACATTATGGTGAAAGTACCGGAAGAAGCCCATCTGCCACATACCGTGGATGCCGAGAAATTCCGTCACGTGGTAGAACACATTTTTAATAGCAATGTGATATCTTTCACTGACGATGATATATCTGCAGAGGGGACGGGTCATCGCAAGTTACTGCACATAGCTGTAATGTCATCCGGATATGTGATCGGAGGCGTGCTGATAGATAGAGGATTGTACCTAAATATCTGTCCCTACGACACCTTGAAGAGAATGAAGATTAACCCTAACCGGATCAAAACTAGTTATGTGGTCATCCGGGCTTTTGATGGATTTTGTAAGACCCCGAATTTTATGAAAAAAAAAGTATTCAATTTTTCTTATAATTATTATTCTATTCAGTAAATGGTTAAATTGATAAAAGGTTAAAGTTAAGGGTTATATGTGCAAATTTTACAAAGTAAGCAATTTGTCATAAAATATTCATTGTGCCGGGGAATATTCGTTTGGTCGGGGAATACTCTTTTTGTTGGTGAATATTCGTACGACGGCGTAATCATTGTGGATCCCATAACGGAATAATTTTTGGATATAGAAAGCGACAGAAGTAACCTTTTTATAAAAAATAACGGCAAAACTTTTACCATTAAACTGTTAAAATATCCGATGGTTAAAATACAATAATACACATTGTTGCACAGTAGCACACTATATTGCACAGTAATTTTAATTATTGATTCTTCATAAGAAGTCACTCATTCAATAATTGTTACAGTAATTACTGTTTAGTATTTTATATTATTGATTCAATAATTGCTACATTGAATGATAATTGCATATTATTTTATATTATTGATTCAATAATTCTCATAGTAACCACTGCACAGTATTTCACATTATTAAACCAATAATTGTCACTCATATTATTGGAATGATATTATTAGATAGCATTATTGACAATATCTAGAAAGTTTTGTCGAGAAAAGTGGTTAGGTTATATAATTGCGCGCCAATGAAGAGAAATTCTTATTGGAAAGCCCCCTCTTTCCTGGGAACAATCTGGTTGTCAATATTGTAATTCTATAATATTAATTATGAATAATAATTGATGAATAAAATAAAAATTATTGATAAATATGATAAGTAAATATTTATTCAATTTTGATATAAATTGAGAAATTTTTAGCATAAGACATTTGTTAAAAATTGGCATTTTATCTTCCCTGATAAAATAATTCATTCAAATATATTATTATAATATTACATTATACATAGTATAATGTGATAATATAATTGTATAATGTTATAATTTATATGGTAACATTATTATAATAAATTTATGGTATAAAATAAAATGAGGTGGAAGATAGAAAATGGAATTAGGAATTCTTTTAATAATTATATATGTTTATAATATATATATATATATATATATATATATATATATATATGTATGTATATATATGCAAACATGTGAGTGGACAAAGGTGCACATTTTCTATAAGGTGTGCTGCACATTTTTGTCAAGACAAGGGTGCTTGAGAAATTCATCCGTAGGTGTAATTGTCAGAGATGGTGTGCTAGCACTTTTCTATAAATAGGGTGCTTAGGTGCTGTTTATTTACATCTGATTGTCTCTTAATGGACTGCCTCTTTTTTGCTAAGA
Source organism: Panax stipuleanatus (assembly GCA_020205555.1). Classification (NCBI taxonomy): domain Eukaryota; kingdom Viridiplantae; phylum Streptophyta; class Magnoliopsida; order Apiales; family Araliaceae; genus Panax; species Panax stipuleanatus. The sequence goes on along the minus strand of CM035121.1, from coordinate 114,382,239 downwards.
GGCATGATATTATTTGTTTTTTTTGTTACCTCTGAATGCCTCTTAATCGGTAAGACAGAAAATAAAATCTTAATAATTAAGAGGTACCTCTTAATGAAATTTTTTTGATAATTTTTTATATAAATATATTCAACAATATTATTCACTCATTTTTATTAAATTGAATATTTAAAATTATAAAATAAAATTTTATCCTTTAAAATGGTAAAATAGTGTCATTAAGAGACAACTTACTTTTTAGTTATCAAACAGTTTTTTAGATTCAGACCTCATAACCATTCAAATGATCTAATTTATTAAGACATCATAATCATTCAGATCTTAATTCCCAGGTTTATCAAACACAACCTTAGTTAAGGAATGAAAATCACACCAGAATCAGGAAAAAAATTCTCGATAATATTGAGCGTATTTCTTGTGAGTATAAGAATAGTTTGAGTGTGGATTACGGTGCAATATTTTTTGCAACATAATATCCGATATTCCAGTCAGATCTAGTATTTGACTAAGGTAAAGGATATTATTTTACTCATAAATAATATTATTTTTCTCGTAAAGGATATTATTTTTCTCATAAAATATGTTGTTTCCATTCAATATTCGTAAGGAATATTATTTTCTTCCATACTCTATAGTATGTAAGTAATAATATTTTATTTCAGATTCCTAAATTTAAACTTACTATGGTAAGTATTTCTTCTATAATTCCAAAAATAATTAGAAATTCCTTGAGTTTTGCGCTTCATCTAATATCATTTCACCGGAATATTGGTCTGAACTTTATTATGAAAGTTTTACCTTTTCATGTCGAGGTAATATTCATTCGAGTACTATTCACGAGTTACTATTCATGAGTTACTATTCATAAGTTACTATTCACTGGTTACTATTCATGAGTTACTATTCATTCAAGTTCTAATCACGAGTTACTATTCATAAGTTACTATTCACGAGTTACTATTCACGATAAAAATTAGTTTATTTTTCTGTCTAAATTATCTTTGATTTATGAATCTTACTCTTGAAATTGGATCAATTTTGATCATATTATTCTTATTATGTCTATTCATCATATATAACATTTTTATAATCATGGTGATGGAAGTTCTCTTTGACTTGAGTGTAAAGATGGGTAGATCATTGTTATGACCATAACTATGGGTTCTTTTTGGTTAGTAGTGCAAAGATGAATTGTTGACTGGTATGATCATGATTATTGATTTTATAATTAAATATCTTTAGCTTAAATGCAAAGGTGAATTGATCAACATGATTATAAAAATTGCTTCTATACATTCTGAAATGATTAGATATTCCTTTGAGATTTGAGTTTCGTCTAATAACATTTTACTTGAATTTTTATTTACCTAAATCTTCTTATTAAATTTTAATCGTTATCTTTCAAATATGAAACTTGAATATATTTGGCCGTAGTGCAAAGATGGACAAGTATTTGGTATGATCATAACCATTGATGTTACTATTGAATATCTTTGGCCGTAGTGCAAAGATGGACAAGTGTTTGGCATGATCATGACTATTGACGTTACTGTTGAATATCTTTGGCCCGTAGTGCAAAGATGAATTAACTAATATGATTATGTCTAAAGGCTGTAGACTAGTATAATCATGATTATTGATGTTACAAATGAATATCTTTGGCCTGAGTGCAAAGATGAATTTATTAGCATGATTATGTAAAGGAACTGTGATTTGGTATAACCATGATCTTTGGTGTTTCAGGTAAAGAAAGGTGATGAAAATTATCTTCGTCCTGGGTGCGAAGAGGGATTTATCAACATGATTATGATCATGAACTATTTTCATAATTGTGGAGAGGAATTGTTAAATAATGTTACAAGGATGAAATATTGTTGGTGCACTTTTAACATGGAGAAGATAATAGACATTATGGTCTATTTGACTGTTCTAATGGATTGCTTATTCCGCTGCAACTATGGTTGAAATCTTTTATCATCTACCATATGTTCTAAAGATCTGATTCATTACTGATAAAAGATATTGATAATTTAATTATCTTTAGTCATAATATTCTTTACTGGGCTATTTGTGCTCACCCATTTACTTCACAATTCCTTTCAGGTAATAAGAGTGTAGCTGGGTCGAGCGGGGATAACAAGGGAATAGAGTAATGGTCGGTGGCCGTTGAAGTTTCTCAATACATTATAAAATAGCATGATAATATATAATTGTATTGAGAACTTTAAATATGTGTGTCGTATTTTATACGTCATTTAACAGTTGATTTTGGTGACCCGACTTAGGTGAGGTGAACCCGACTTTGGAAGGGTGTGTTGCCACTATCATACAAGATGTCTAACCACATACAACTTCATGTTATTATAAGACATGGTTGTGCACATCCAATTGCTGATTATATCTATGAGCACTACCTATATAATCTTGGAGTATGGTTGGAATATAATCCTCAGTTTGAGAAAATTGAGATAATTATATGGCAAGATAATACCCACCATTAGACTGAACAGGATAGTAATCTTCTCGTTCTTCTTTGGGGTCTATTGGGTCAACCAAGGTTAATACTCAAGTCTTATGATATCTATTATAACTTAGATGCATGGCCTCACAATGAACGAAGGTTTTCTTGAGCATTTTCCAAAGATTTTAATTCCTAAAATAGTTATTGACTGTACCTTTATGTAACGTATCATTGATAATAAGTATTAGTATTGTTTCTCACACTTTATGTGTGGTCGTATTGTGTGCGACAATTGGATGTAAAATATTTGTATTTGAATTCTGTACTATGAATTTCTTGGCGACTCAAAATAGGTGAGTTATGTATTGAACTTATTTTGGGGGCGTCACAAATGGTATCAGAGCTTAGGGATATGGTCGCTGGCGGAGATCTGAGATTAGAAGTAGGAGGGGAGAGACGAGTAAATATACTTCGCTAGTGTGTGACTTATCTAAGCTGAATTTGCTTATTTAATAAATTGACAAATTGTGATATGTCAATTAACCTTTGTTTTGAAGCTGTATTCTAGAATGATATCAGAAATCTATGAAATGAGCAATGGAGAAAGCATGATACAGAAAAAATGACCGGGAAGATAGAATCTGAAATGAAAGCAAGGTACCTCACCTCTTTGAATTACCAGGTACGTAAATTTCGAAGACGAAATTTCATAAAGAGGGGAGATTGTAAGAACCCGAATTTTATGAAATAAAAGTATTCAATTTTTTTTATAATTATTATTCTATTTAGTAAATGGTTAAATTGATAAAAGGTTAAAGTTAAGGGTTATATATGCAAATTTAATAAAGTAAGCAAGTTGTCATAAAATATTCGTTGTGCCGGAAAATATTCGTTTGGTCGGAGAATATTCTTTTTGTTGGGGAATATTCGTACGATGGCGCAATCATTGTGGACCCCATAACGGAATAATTATCGGATATAGAAAGCGACAGAAGTAACCTTTTTATAAAAAATAACGGCAAAACTTTTACCGTTAAACTGTTAAAATACCCGGTGGTTAAAATACAATAATTCGCGTTGTTGCACAGTAGCACAAGGTATTCCACAGTAATTTCTAATTATTGATTTTTACGTAAGAAGTCACTCATTCAATAATTGCTATAGTAATTACTGTTCAGTATTTTATATTATTGATTCAATAATTACTACATTGATAATTACATATTATTTTATATTATTGATTCAATAATTGACACAGTAACCACTGTGTGTATTTCACATTATTAAATTAATAATTGTCACTCATATTATTAGAATGATATTATTAGATAGCATTATTGGCAATGTCTAGAAAGTTCTGTCGAGGAAAGTGGTTAGGTTATATAATTGCGCGCCAATGAAGAAAAATTCTTATTGGAAACCCTCTTTTTCCTAGGAACGACCTGGTTATCAATATTGTAATTCTATAATATTAATTATAAATAATAATTGATGAATAAAATAAAAAATTATTGATAAATATGATAAGTAAATATTTATTCAATTTTGATATAAATTGAAGAATTTTTAGCATAAGACATTTGTTAAAAATTAGCATTTTATCTTCTCCGATAAAAAAATTATTCAAATATATTATTATAATATTACATTATAAATAGTATAATGTGATAATATAATTGTATAATTTTATAATTTAAATGGTAACATTATTATAATAAATTTATGGTATAAAATAAAATGAGGTGAAGAGAGAAAATGGAATTAGGAATTCTTTTAATAATTATAAATGTTTTTAATATATATATATATATATATATATAAACATGTGAGTGGACAAAGGTGCACATTTCCTATAAGGTGTGCTGCACATTTTTGTCAAAACAAGGGTGCTTGAGAAATTTATCCATAGGTGTAATTGTCAGATATGGTGTGCTAGCACTTTCCTATAAATAGGGTGCTTAGTTAAGATATAAAAAGTACACCAAAATAAAAAAAATTGTCGACAATATTGAGCGTATTTCTTGTGAGTATAAGGATAGTTTGAGTGTGGATTACGGTGCAAGATTTTTCGCAATAAAATATTCGATATTCCTGTCAGATCTAGTATTTTACTAAGGTAAAGGATATTATTTTTCTCGTAAAGTATATTATTTTTCTCGTAAAGTATATTATTTTTCTCGTAAAAGATGTTTCCATTCAATATTCGTAAGGAATATTATTTTCTTCCATACTCTATAGTATGTAAGTAATAATATTTCATTTCAGATGTAAGAGTCCAAAATTTATGAATAAGATTTAATTTTCTTTATATATTATTTTGAAATAGTAAGGTGTTGATTTGATAAATGTGATAAGTTATGGGTGAAATGTGCAAAGTTTACAAAGTAAGCAAGTGGTTATAAAATATTCGTTATGTCGGGGAATATTCGTTTGGTCAAGGAATATTCTTTTTGTCTGAAAATATTCGTACGACAGCGCAGTCATTGGTGGACTCCACAATATAATGAATGTCGGATATAGAAAGCGACAGAAGTAACCTTTTTATAAAAATAAAGGCAAAACTGTTACCGTTAGTACTGTTAAAATACCCGATGGTTAAAATACAGTAATACGTCGTGTTGGACAGTAGCACACGGTATTGCACAGTATTTCAAATTATTGATTCTTACGTAGGAAGACACTTACTCAATTATTATTACAGTAATTACTGTTCAATATTTTATATTATTGATTCAATAATTGCATAATATTTTATTAGTTCAATATTTGCTACGTTGATATTTTATATCAATAAGTGTTACTTTGCTATTTTATATTATTGATTCAATAATTGTCATTTCACATTATTTCAAATTATCAAATCAATAATTCATATTATTTGAATAATATTATTAGATAGCATTATTGACAATGTCTAAGGAAGTTCTGTCTAGGAAAGGGGTTGATTAATTGTGCGCCAGTAAGGAGAAATCCTTATCGGAAGGCCCCCTCTTTTCTAGAAACGACCTGGTTGTCAATATTGTAGTTCTGTAATATTATTTGTGAATAATTACTTTTTGATATATATGATAAGGAAATATTTATTCAATGTGGATTTAAACGGAGGAATTTGTAACATGTGACATTTGTTGAAAGTTGGTATTTTATCTTGTCCGATAAAATAATTCATTCAAATATATTATTATAATATTACATTATAGTAGTATGATATGATTATATAATAGTATGAGTTTTATAATTTGAATGGTAACATTATTATAGTAAATTCATGGTATAAAAGTTAAACGAGGTGGAAGAGTGCAAATTGAATTTGAATTCTTATGATGCAAACAATGATGTCATCGGAGCGATGAGGTAAGCAAGGATGTCATCGGAGCGATGAGGTTAGCAATGATGTCATAGGATTGATGATGTAAACGATGATATCATAAATTATGGTAAAAAGACTATTTTACCCTTACTCTGCCGAGCCTATAAATAGAAGCTCATTTTTTCATTATTTCTCACTAATTCACTAAAGCTATAGAGAAAGAAAGTATAGAGAGAATAAGAGAAAAAGAAGAAGAGTATTCTGTTATTACACTAGTGCAGTCTCTAAATTTTTAAGGTAAGGGATATTATTCTTTCTTTCGTATTCATGAAGAGAGTTATTTTCTTTCAATATTCGTAAGGGTTGTTATTCCATTCTTTATTATTCTGTTGGAATAACCTGTCTACGCGGACTACCGCATGTATGGTGAAATCTTGTTGTTATTCCGTTCTTTATTATTCTGTGGGAATAACCTGTCTACGCGGACTACCGCATGCTTGGTGAATAACCTTTCTTACTCAATTGTTATTAAATTGTGGAAATAATCTGTCTGAGCGGACTACCGCTTGACGGGTGAAAATCTAATTGCAGTTTTGTATATTGTTTCATTTCAGATTCCTAACTCTAAACTTACTACGGTAAGTATTGCTTCTAGAATTCCTGAAATGATCAGAAATTCCTTGTGTTTTGCGCTTCATCTAATATTATTTCAGTGAAATATTGGTCTGAACTTTCTTGTGAAATTTTTATCTTTTCATGTCGAGTTACTATTCACGAGTTACTATTCATGGGGTACTATTCACGGTAAAAAAATATTTTTTTTCTTTCCAAATCATTTTTGATTGGATCCAGGTTTTGATCTTCATTGTTGAACTCTGGATAAATTCTCTAATATTTGTCCTTTATCTCACTGGATTCGTTATTCGTATTGTTTTCATCATCCTCAGTCCTAAATGGTGATATAACTGAATATCTTTGGCCTGTAGTGCAAAGATGAATGATTACTTGATGAATATATTTGGCCTGTAGTGCAAAGATGAATGATTACCTGATGAATATCTTTGGCCCGTAGTGCAAAGATGAACAGGTGTTGAGATGAACATGACCAACTGGTGATACAAATGAATATCTTTGGCTGTAGTGCAAAAGATGAATATTTGATTCGAGATGAATATTGATTAATTTTACAGGGATAAAATATTGATGATGGACTTTTAAATTATTGAAGATAATAGACATCATTCTCTAATTAACTCTTCTAATGAATTGTCATTTCCGCTGCAGTTGTTGATCTAAAACTGGTTGTCCATAATATTTTATCTGATTTGTTGAAGACTAACGATAATTTATTCTTCTTTATCTTAGTCATAATATTCTTTACTAGGCTAGTTGAGCTCAGCTTTTTCTTCCATTGTTCTCTTCAAGAAATGAGAATATCGCGGGTACTAGTCGGGGAATGGAGTGATGGTTAGAGTTATAGCTGTAGAAGTCCTCACTTAGTTTGAAGGTTAATATTTTCTACATGTCTGTATTATCAACTCACAGTTGTGTGGTCTATTTTGCACGACCGTTTGATATGAAAGATTGTATTTGGATTCTGTACCATGTATTTGGCGACTCAGAATGGGTTGAGTATTGAACCTATTTTGGGGGCGTCACAATTGGTATCAGAGCTTAGGGATATGATCTCTGACGAAGATCTGGGAATAGAACTAGGAGGGGAGAGACGAGTTCGCTAGTGTGTCCTACCTAAGCTTAATTGTTATTTAATTGGTCAGTTGGAATATAGGGTTAATATGTGATATGTTAATTTGTTTTATTAACCCTTGTTTTGTGGCAGTATTTGAGAATGACAGCTGAAAATCTAAACAATGGAGTGAATGAGACCGTAGAGACACCTTTAATCACCAACGAGGAGATCGTGCAACAGGAAGGCTATATTCCTCCTGTAAACAACCCTACCGAAGAAATGATAAATGACGGGATGTTTAGAAGCTTTTTGCAGTTCATGCAAAATCAGACGAGGGAGACTCTTGTTCACAATACAGGTGGAAATAACAACTCGCGGCTTGTCACTGCCAAGCAATTTAAAGAGTTGGGACCACCAGAGTTTCAGGGAAAGCCAGATCCAATCAAGGCAGAAAATTGGATTAAGCAAATTACCAAGATATTTGATGTCTTGGGATGCACGGAGGAACAGAAGGTTCTATTTGCCACCTTTATGTTCCGTGGAGAGGCAGATTACTAGTGGGAATCTGTGAAGCGTACCCAGCCTGCCGCACTCAAGATGTCTTGGGGGGCGTTCCAGAAACTATTCAATGACAAGTACTTTCCAGAAAGTATTCGTCACATGAAAGAGGTAGAGTTTATCAGACTGGAACAGAACAACATGACTGTGTCCCAGTACGAGGCTAAGTTCACGGAGTTATCCCGGTTTGCACCTCATTTGGTGGAGAATGAGGAACGTATAACGCTGATGTTTCTGAGAGGTTTGAAACCTGAGATTCGTCAATACCTCATTTCTCACAAATTTTCTCTATATTCGGATGTAGTGAACAGGGCCCAGTTATTAGAACGAGATAATGATTATGCTCAATCAAGGGACAACAACCAAGGTCGTACTGGTGGCAGCAGTCATCGGAACAATGACAACCAGCAGAGAGGAGAGTATCATGCCAGAAACGATAACCACTCCAGTGGTAAGCGTGGCCATGATAATAGAAGAAGTGAGTTAGGGAGAGATTTCAAGAAAAGAAGGTACAACAATGAGAACGTGAAAGCATCGACAGCAGCACCAACATCAACTATTTCTAGAGAAAGAGAACGACCGCCGGTCGTATGCTATAAATGCGGGCAAGAGGGACACATCAGCCCCAACTTCACACAACAATCCAAGGTGTGCTATAACTGTGGAAAGGAAAGGCACATAGCTCGAGTGTGACCTGTAGCGAAACCAAGTCCAGCAGGGATGGTGACTCCAAAGGCTATTCCTGACAAGTCAAAGACAGTGGTTCCTGGAAGAGCTTTTGTCGTGACTTCCCAACAAGCAAGGAACCCGAACGAGGTTATTACGGGTAAGCTGATAATAAACTCTTGCGAAGTTTACACTTTATTAGATACTGGTGCTACCCATTCTTTTATTTCACCTGCTTGTGCTCAACGTTTGAACTTGACACCTGAGAAATTAGACTTTGACTTATCTATTGAAACTCCATTGGGAGAAACCTTCGTTACATCTACAGTTTACAAATCTTGCTCGATTCAAATTGGTACCCTTACCCTGCCTGTTGATCTTATATCGTTGAAAATACTTGCATTTGATGTGATTTTAAGAATTGACTGGTTGACCACTTATCATGCCAAAATTGATTGTTTTCATAAGGTTTTTAGTTTTCATATTCCTAACCAACATATTGTGCGAATTCAAACAACCAAACCACTAAAATCAATTAATATTATTTTAAGTCATAAAGCTATTCGTTTATTAAAAAATGGATGTCAAGCTTTCTTAGCCCATGTCACTGATCTAAACCAGAATACGTCAGTTTTGAATGATATTTATGTTGTTAATGAGTTTCCTGATGTATTTCCCGAAGAACTTTTCTGTCTACCCCCGGAACGTGAAGTTGAATTCTTTATTGACCTTGAACCCGGTACAAAACCCATTTCTAAAATCCCTTATCGAATGGCTCCTATAGAACTTTAGGAGTTAAAGTTCCAACTACAGGAGTTGTTAGACATCGGTTTTATACGTCCTAGTACATCTTGGGGTGCTCCTGTTTTATTCGTAAAGAAGAAAGACAGGAGTATGCGACTTTGTATTGACTATCGGGAGTTGAACCATGTCACCATCAAGAATAGGTATCCGTTACCTCGTATTGATGACCTGTTCGACAAGTTGCAAGGTGCATAATTCTTTTCAAAGATCGATCTTCGTTCTGGATATCATCAACTGAAGATTAAAATTGAGGATATTCCGAAGACTGCTTTCAGAACTCGATACGGGCATTATGAATTCTTAATCATGTCTTTTGGATTGACTAATTCTCCTGCTACTTTTATGGATATGATAAACCGTGTATTCAAGGAATATTTGGATCAGTTCTTGGTTGTCTTTGAGCACCACTTGAAGCTGGTACTTCAAAGGCTTCGTGAAAACAAGCTATATGCCAAGCTGAAGAAATGCGAGTTCTGGCTTGAGGAGTTAGCATTCTTTAGGCACGTAGTACCAAAACGTGGAGTATCTGTGGACCCGACGAAGATTGAAGCAATACAAAGTTGGGAGCAACCGAAGTCGGTGATCGAAGTACGTAGCTTTCTGGGCTTAGCTGGTTATTATCGGAGATTCATGGAAGGATTTTCTCGAATCGCTACTCCATTAACTCAGCTGACTCGGAAAGATACAAAATTCGTATGGAACGAGGAATGCGAGAAGAGCTTTCAAGAGCTCAAAAGGAGAATCATTTCGGCACCTGTTTTGACGATACCATCTGGTTCGGATGGATTTGTCATTTACAGTGATGCTTTGGGCAAAGGGTTAGGATGTGTTCTATTGCAATATGGGAGAGTCATAGCCTATGCCTCGCGACAACTCAAGGAATATAAGAGGAATTATCCTACTCATGATCTAGAGTTAGCAGCAGTCGTTTTCGCGTTGAAGATCTGGAGACACTACCTGTATGGGGAGAAAGTGGAGATCTATACGGATCATAAGAGCCTCAAGTATTTCTTCACCCAGAAGGAACTTAACATGTGACAACGATGTTGGCTTGAGCTGTTGAAAGATTACGACCATACCATCCAATACCATCCTGGTAAAGCGAACCTGGTAGCTGACGCGTTGAGTAGAAGATCATATGCGGGAACAAATGCGATACTTTCAAAGCCTATTTTGTGTGATTTACAAAAGATGGAGATAGAGTTCAAGACTCCGAGGATGCATGCGATGATGTCAAGTATACGCGTAGAACCAGCTTTGATTGATAAAGTTAAAGCTGCTCAAGCTACAGACCCGGAGCTAATGAATATGAGGAAGAAGGTGTAAGAAGGTACTATTCCAGAAGCATGAATCGATGAAGAAGGAATACTTCGAGTCAGCTTCAGACTTTGTGTTCCCAACGATTCTGATTTGAAGTATAGAATCATAATGGAGGCACACAACACACCGTTTGTAATCCATCCTGGGAGTACCAAAATGTATCGTGATCTTCGACGTACATTTTGGTGGAGCAATATGAAGAGAGAGATCGCGGAGTTCATCTCGAGGTGTTTAACATGTCAACGTGTCAAGGCGGAGCATCAAGTGCCAAAGGGTCCATTGCAACCACTTGAGATTCCGAAGTGGAAGTGGGAACACATTACCATGGATTTTGTTACGGGTCTTCCCAAGGTTTCTCAAGGCATAGATGCGATTTGGGTTATTGTTGATAGATTAACCAAGTTTGCTCATTTCTTGTCGATACGAGAGACTTATTCCCTTGAACGCCTTGCTCGTATGTACGTGAATGAGATTGTGAGATTGCTTGGCATGCCAGTATCCATAGTTTCGGATCGTGACCCAAGATTCACTTCACGATTTTGGGTCTGCTTGCAGAAACCTATGGGCACGGATTTACGATTCAGTTCGGCATATCATCCACAAACGGACGGGCAATAGGAAAGGACTATCCAAACTCTTGAAAATCTATTAAGACTCTGTGTTCTAGACTTCAAAGGGAGTTGGGATAAGTACCTACTATTGGTGGAATTCTCCTACAACAACAGTTATCAGGCAAGTATAGGCATGGCTCCATTCGAGGCATTGTATGGATGAAAATGTCATTCTCCAGTATACTGGGACGAGGTAGGTGAAGCAACATTGTTGGGACCAGAGTTAGTACGTATGACTACGGAAAAGATTCAAATGATCCGGCAACGTATACAAGCTGTACAAGATCGACAAAAGAGTTATGCTGATCTTCATGGAAGGGACGTTGAGTTTAATGTCGGAGATCATGTATTATTATGTGTTGCTCCATGAAAAGGAGTTACGAGATTCAGAAAGAGAGGAAAGCTCAACCCACGATTCATTGGTCCATTTGAAATCCTTGACCGAGTAGGAAATGTGACCTATAGACTCGCCTTACCTCCAAGCATGTCTCGTGTTCATAACGTTTTTCACATATCTGTGCTTCGTAAATATGTGAAAGATCCAAATCACATTATTGAGTTAGAACCAAACGAGATAGCCGAAGATTTAACATACGAGAAGGTACCTGTTAAGATCTTGGATAGGAAGGAACATGTCCTACGTTCAAAGGTTATACCTCAAGTTAAAGTTTGTGGAGGAACAATGATATCGAGGAAATGACTTGGGAGTTAGAATCGGAAATGAAAATGAGGTATCCTCATCTTTTAGACATACCAGGTACGTACGTCAATTTCGGGGACGATGTCATAAATTATGGCGAAAAGATTATTTTACACTTACTCTGCTGAGCCTATAAATAGAAGCTCATTTCTTCATTATTTCTCACCAATTCACTAAAGCTATAGAGAGAGAAAGTATAGAGAGAATAAGAGAGATAGAAAAAGAGTATTCTGCTATTACATTAGTGCAGTCTCCAAATTTTTAAGATAAGGGGTATTATTTCTTTCGTATTCATAAAGAGAGTTATTTTCTTTCAATATTCGTAAGGGTTGTTATTCCATTCTTTATTATTTTGTTGGAATAACCTGTCTACGCGGACTACCTCATGCATGGTGAAATCCTATTGTTATTCCATTCTTTATTATTCTGTGGGAATAACCTGTCTACGCGGGCTACCACATGCCTGGTGAATAACCCTTCGTATTCAGTTGTTATTAAATTGTGGAAATAATCTGTCTGTGCAGACTACCGCCAGACGGGTGAAAATTCAATTGCAGTTTCGTATATTGTTTCATTTCAGATTCCTAACTCTAAACTTCCCATGGTAAGTATTGCTTCTAGAATTCCTGAAATGATCAGAAATTCCTTGAGTTTTGCGCTTCATCTAATATTATTTCAGTGAAATATTGGTCTGAACTTTCTTGTAAAATTTTTATCTTTTCATGTCGAGTTACTATTCACGAGTTACTATTCATGAGTTACTATTCACAGGGTACTATTCACGGTAAAAAAATATTTTTTTTCTTTTCAAATCATCTTTGATTGGATCCAAGTTTTGATCTTCATTCTTGAACTCTGGACAAATTCTCTAATATTTGTCTTTTATCTCACTGGATTCGTTATTCGTATTGTTTTCATCATCCTCAGTCCTAATTGGTGATATAACTGAATATCTTTGGCCTATAGTGCAAAGATGAATGATTACTTGATGAATATCTTTGGCCTGTAGTGCAAAGATGAATGATTACCTAATGAATATCTTTGGCCCGTAGTACAAAGATGGACAGGTGTTGAGATGAACATGACCAACTGGTGATACAAATGAATATCTTTGGACGTAGTGCAAAAGATGAATATTTGATTCGAGATGAATATTGATTGATGTTATAGGGATAAAATATTGATGATGGACTTTTAAATTATAGAAGATAGTAGACATCATTCTCTACTTAACTCTTCTAATGAATTGTCATTTTCGCTGCAGTTGTTGATCTAAAACTGGTTGTCCATAATATTTTATCTGATTTGTTGAAGACTAACAATAATTTATTCTTCATTATCTTAGTCATAATATTCTTTACTAGGCTAGTTGAGCTCACCCTTTTCTTCCATTATTCTCTTCAGGAAATGAGAATATCGCAGGTACTAGTCGGGGAATGGAGTGATAGTCCGAGTTAGAGCTGTAAAAGTCCACACTATTTTTTTTTAAAATAGTGTGATAATAAATATAATGAGGACTTAGTTTGAATATTAATATTTTCTATATGTCTGTATTGACACTCACAGTTGTGTGGTCGTATTTTGCACGACCGTTTGATATAAAAGATTGTATTTAGATTTTGTACCATGTATTTGGCGACTTAGAATGGGTTGAGTATTGAACCTATTTTGGGGGCGTCACATCATATTCCTAAATTTAAACTTACTATGATAAGTATTGCTTCTATAATTCCTGAAATGATTAAAAATTCCTTGAGTTTTGTGCTTTATCTAATATCATTTCACCGGAATATTGGTCTGAACTTTATTATGAAAGTTTTACCTTTTCATGTCGGGATACTATTCATGAGTTACTATTCACAAATTACTATTCATGAGTTACTATTCACGGGTTACTATTCATGAGATACTATTCATTCGAGTTCTAATCATGAGTTACTTTTCACGGGTTACTATTCACAAATTACTATTCATAGGGTACTATTCACGACAAAAATTGGTTTATTTTTCTGTCTAAATTATCTTTGATTTATGAATCTTACTCTTGAAATTGGATCAATGTTTTGATCATATTGTTCTTACTATGTCTATTCATCATATATAACATTTTTATAATCATAGTGATGGAAGTTCTCTTTGACTTGAATGTAAAGATGGGTAGATTATTGGTATGGCCATGACTATGGGTTCTCTTTGGCCAGTGGTGCAAAAAGATGAATTGTTGACTTGTATAATCATGACCATTGATTTTACAATTGAATATCTTTAGCTTAAGCGCAAAGGTGAATTGATCAACATGGTTATAAATATTGCTTCTATAAATTCTGAAATGATTAGATATACCTTTGAGATTTGAGTTTCATCTAATATCATTTCACTTGATTTTTTATTTACCCAAATCTTCTTATTAAATTTTAATCGTTATCTTTGAAATATGAAACTTGAATATCTTTGGCCGTAGTGCAAAGATGGACAAGTGTTTGGCATGATCATGACCATTGATGTTACTGTTGAATATCTTTGGCCCGTAGTGCAAAGATGGACAAGTGTTTGGCATGATCATGACCATTGATGTTACTGTTGAATATCTTTGGCTCGTAGTGCAAAGATGAACTGACTAACATAATTATGTCTAAAGGCTATAGACTAGTATAATCATGATTATTGATGTTACAAATGAATATCTTAGGCCTGAGTGTAAAGATGAATTTATTAACATGATTATGTAAAGGAACTGTGATTTGGTATAACCATGATATTTTATATTTCAGGTAAAGACAGGTGATGAAAATTATCTTTGTCCTGGGTGCGAAGGGGGATTTATCAACATGATTATGATCATGAACTATTTTCATAATTGTGGAGAGGATTGTTAATTGATGTTACAAGGATGAAATATTGTTGGCGGACTTTTAACATGGAGAAGATAATATACATTATGGTCTATTTGACTCTTCTAATGGATTGTTTGTTCCGCTGCAACTATGGTTGAAAACTTTTATCATCTACCATATGTTCTAAAGATCTGATTCATTACTGATGAAGGCTATTGATAATTTAATTATCTTTAGTCATAATATTCTTTACTGAGTTATTTGTGCTCACCCTTTTACTTCACAATTCCTTTCAGGTAATAAGAGTGTAGCTGGGTCGAGTGGGGATAACAAGGGAATAGTGTAATGGTCGGTGGCCGTTGAAGTTTCTCAATACATTATAAAACAGCATGATAATATTTAATTGTATTGAGAACTTTAAATGTGTGTGTCGTATTTTATACGTCATTTAACAGTTGATTTTGGTGACCCGACTTAGGTGAGGTAAACCCGACTTTGGAAGGGTGTGTTGCCACTATCATACAAGATGTCTAACCACATGCAACTTCATGTTATTATAAGATATGGTTGTGCGCATCCAATTGCTGATTATATCTATGAGCACTACCTATATAATCTTGGAGTATGGTTGGAATATAATCCTCAGTTTGAGAAAATTGAGATAATTATATGGCAAGAGAATACCCACCATTGGAATGAACAGGATAGTAATCTTCTCGTCTTTAGGGTCTATTGGGTCAACCAAGGTTAATACTCAAGTCCTATGATATCTATTATAACTTAGATGCATGGCTTCCCATGTACGAAGGTTTTCTTGAGCATTTTCCAAAGATTTTAATTCCTAAAACAGTTATTGACTGTAACTTTTATGTAACGTATCATTGATAATGAGTATGAGTATTGTTACTCACACTTTATGTGTGGTCGTATTGTGTACGACAATTGGATATAAAAGATATGTATTTGGATTCTGTACCATATATTTCTTGGCGACTCAAAATAGGTGAGTTGTGTATTGAACCTATTTTGGGGGCGTCACAGATCTCACCGACAAGCTATGGGAGAAATTGAGCTTCCTCTGGAGATTGGTCCACACACTTTTTATTTGTCCTACCAGGTGCTTAACATAACCACAGGATACAACTTGTTGATGGGAAGGCCATGGATACATATGGCAGGGGCAGTGCCATCCACCCTCCATCAGCAACTCAAATACATTATCAACGACAACCTAATCACGGTGAATGCTGAACTAGAATACCATGTCTGCATATAGGGAGACATGCCAGTGATCAGTCTGGATGCAGGGATTGAACCTGCTAGTTTTTAAGCAATTGAGATAATCGATACTCATTACCTAGCAGTGGGGGCACTAGCTTTGAAGTCTAAAATCTCTCCCGAAGTGAGGCAGTGGGCCAGGAGATGGTATCTTTGGGTTTCCAACCTGGAGAAGGGTTACAAAAGAATCAACAAGGTATTAAAAGTCCAGTACAAATCCTGAGCCTGTCAGGGAGAGCTGGATTGGCTTATTCATCCGGGTCAAGCCACCGGAACCCACATAAGCATCCTAAGGCTCATGCTTCCACTATACTATTACCAAACCTCATTGATGCTGGATTTGTGAAGCCAATGAGGAAGATCTTTGATGTGGTATCAGCCATGTTATTTCCTCCAATCATACCGGTAGGTGAGAGAAGGACCCCAAAGCCTGAGGAGGACATCAAAAAGGGAAAAGAAAAGTTCCTGTACAAAGGATGAGACTTATTTACTAACATGCGTGTTCTTATACACTACGAGGGTATGAATGATGACATCACAGATAGTGATGAAGAGGATCATATCAAAATTCCTCGCATCAAGAAAGAGAAGGGGGCTGTTTAAAGAGAAACCCCGACCATATTTTGAAGGATGTCTTAGTCATAATCCGAGATGAAGCAGACGAGGACAGTTCCATGATCCTCCCTGTTCATGAGGATCTAACCCTGGATAACTGGAGCAGTGTCCCTTGCCTCATTCAAAAAGGGTAAAGGGGCAGAGAGTCCATCTGCCCTATAACATGCTTTTATTTACGGCTTATTTTATTGCACAGCTATAGCAGTAACTTTTGTCATGCTTTGCCAGATGCTTTATATGTTTAAACAGTTGCATATATTAAAGTGAAAGCATTTTTTTTCAGGACTTCGAGGTTGGATTTGTTTGTCACTGCTGATAAGATGCCAACATGTCACAGTGACTACAACTTTGATGTAGAAATAAACTCTGACTAGATGGATATTGATCAAGAGGAGGAAGATGACTATGAGGTGCCAGAGGAGATCAAAGAATGGGTCGAAGACAAACCCAAACTGAACCTCGACCAAACCACCACTGTCAATATCGAAACCTCAGAAAACCTCAAAGAAATCCAGATAGGCATAGACCTCACCCAAGACCAAAAAACTGACCTGATTAAACTCCTAACATAGTCCAGGCTGTGTTTGCATGGTCACATGAAGATATGGTTGGCTTATCCACTGACATTGTCATCCATCGAATGCCCATCAAATATGGATTCAAGCCAGTTAAACAAAAGCTCAGGCAATTGAAACTTGAATAGAGTCTAAAAGTCAAAGAAGAAGTTGTTAAACAATTCAGAGCCGGAATCATCATGGTATCAACATACCCGGAGTGACTGTCAAACATAGTCCCCGTGCCTAAGCCCGGAGGGAAAGTACGAGTATATGTAGATTTCAGGGATTTGAACAAAGCCTGTCTAAAGGATAATTTCCCGGTACCTTTCATCCACGTCTTGATAGACAACACGGAGCAGTACGTCATGTATTCTTTTGTGGATTTCTTTGTTAGTTACCATTAAATCATGGTCGTTGAGGAAGACAGTGAGAAAACAGCTTTCATCACTCCCCGGGGAACCTTCTGCTACAGACAACTATCCTTCGGCCTCATCAATGCCTGAGCCATATATCAGCGATCCATGACGGCCCTATTTCATGACATGATACACAAGGAGATAGAGGTCTTTGTGGATGACATCATCATCAAATCCCGGAAGGAGGACGATCACATCGACTATCTCAGGAAGCTGTTCAACAGGTTGCGTAAGTACAACCTCAAGCTGAATCCAGCCAAATGTGCTTTTGGCTTTAAGTTAGGCAAGTTGTTGGGATTCCTAGTGAGCAATAGAGGCATTGAGATGGATCCTGCCAAAATAAAAGCCATCACTGTGATGCCAGTACCTCGAACAGAGAAGGAGATTTGCGAGTTCTTGGGAAGGATCAATTTCATAAGGTGATATATTTCCCAACTCACAGCAACTTGTGAACCCATTTTCAAGCTACTAAGGAAGAATTCCTCCAACAAATGGAATGAGGATTGTCAGAAAGCCTTTCTTGCCATCAAGAAGCAGCTGATCAAGGCACCAGTCTTGGTACCCCCAAGGGATGGAGTTCCCCTGTTTATGTACTTGTTCATCAATGTCGATGCAATGGGCTTTATGCTAGGACAAAAAGATGATAGTAGCAAGGAAAGAGCTATATACTACATCAGTAAAAGATTCAGCAGCAGTGAACAGAAGTACACCCTGATCGAGAAAACCTGTTGTGCGTTAGCATGGGCTGCCATGAGGTTACAACACAATCTGTATGGGCACACGACCTATCTCATCTCCCGCATAGATCCGCTGAAATACGTATTCAATAAGCCAATATTGAATTATCGACTGTCTAAATGGCAGTTGATCCTACAGCAGTTCAACATTGTCTACGTAACTTAGAAGTCCATCAAAGGTCAAGGCATTGCAGATCAGCTAGCCGAAGCACCGTCAGAAGGGTTTGAGCCCTTGGAAACTTATTTCCCGGATGATGGGATCATGATAATTCAGCAAGGTCTTCAAGAAAATACAGTCAAACCATGGAAAATGTATTTCGATGGAGCAGTAAACTTGGAAGGTGTCGGAGCTGGGGCAGTCCTTATCTCTGGTACAGGAGAACAATCTTGTGGCTACCAAGCTGCAGTTTGTCAACACCAACAATATGGCTAAGTATGAAGGCTGCATAATGAGGTTGAAACTAGCCCGGTCCATGGGTGTTAAACATTTATTAGTCTTTGGAGACTCTGAGTTGGTTATCAGACAAACCACTGGGGCATATCACACCAAAGAATTGCATTTGCTGCCTTATCTTCGGCAGGTCATCAAAATTTCCATGGAGTTTGAAGACATAACTTTCATCCATATTCCTCGGGATAGGAATGACTTTGCTGATGCATTGGCGACGTTGGCTTCCTTGATCCGCACATTCGATAGGAGTGGGATTCTCGACATCAAATTCACAAGCCAGAAGACCCCGACATACGGGAAATACATTGGAGAAGTATCAGATGAAATACCTCCTATCAAACAGCCTTGGTATCAAGACATCAAGGATTATCTCCAAGATGGATCTACACCCGCTGGGGCAAGCCACTCCGAAAGTAAGCGGATTCACAGGATGACTATGAAGTTCTATCTGAGCGGAGATGCACTCTACAAAAGGGATGCTGGAATATGGCTATTAAGATGCCTTGATAAAGAGCAAGCCAAGAGATTGATGGATGAAGTCCACGGCAGAATCTGCGGTCCACACATGAGCGGTCATCTGCTGGCCAAAAAAATATTGAGAACTGGGCATTATTAGATCTCTCTCAAAGCTGACTGCGATGATCACGTCAAGAGATGCTTTCAATGCCACGTACATAGAAATGCCATCCACGCTCCTCCAAATGAGCTACACAATGAGTTCGCCATGGTCTTTCTCCATATGGGGAAAAGATGTGATAGGCTCAGTGGAACCCAAAGCCAGCAATGGTCATCGATTCATCTTCACCATGAACAATTACTTCACCGAGTGGGTTGAAGCTGCCTCTTTTCCCAAAGTCACCAAAGAGGTCATCATTAATTTCATCAGAAACAATGTCGTCTGTCAATATGGACAACCGGAGGTGTTCGTATCAGACAACGCCAAGAACTTAAACATTCAGATGATGAGAGAACTGTGCAGCAAGTTCCACATCAAGCATCTTAATTTTGTCATCTATCGGTCCAAGATAAATGGTGTTGTAGAAGCGGCCAACAAGAACATCAAGAAGATCATGCAGAAAATGTCCGCCAATCACAAAGAATGGCCTGACCAGTTGCCTCTAACCCTGTTAGCATATAGGACTTTAATGCGCACTTCTACTGGGGCTATCCCCTACTCATTGGTCTATGGCATGGAAGCAGTACTTCCCATAGAGGTAGAAAAGGAGTCCCTGAGACTGAAGATAGACTCTCAAATGGAAGAAGACCAGTGGTTGGTAGATCGGTACCACTAACTGTCCCTAATAGATGAAAAGAAGGGCTACAGCCATTTTTCACAGGCAGTTATATCAGCAAAGGATTGCTCGATCCTACAACAAGAAAGTCCGAATCCGGCAATTTAAAGAAAATAACTTGGTGCTAAAGAAAGTCTTGGCCAATCAAGACGAAGCCAAAGGAAAATTCACCCCAAATTGGGAAGGCCCTTTCATTGTCAAGGAAGTGTTGATAGGATGAGCTATCAGATTGCAAGAAATGGACGGGAACAAATTTCCCCAACTCATCAACTCAGACACCATAAAAAGGTACTATGTCTGAAACACATGCACACTAGCATCCTGATCCTGCAAATCAAATCAGTTCGTCTCTCATACAAGACGGAACTATGAATGACCTGATCTCCCTCAACTTGGAAGTACGTAGGCAGCCATTCTTGGTGCTGTCAAACCAAACAAAAAATTCAAAAACTCATCAAACCAAACTCAAAAAAGACACTTCTCGAGCCTTTCTTATACAAAATTGAACTACAAATGACCTGATCTCCCTCAGCCCGGGAGTACGTAGGCAGCCATTCACGGTGCGGTTGACCTTCAAGAAAAACTAAAAACCAATAAAAAATCAGTCCCAAGACACCGAAACCATATAAAGCCTAAATTCTATCAAGTCTCCCTGGTTAACGAGTCCGTCAGAGATATGCTCTAACATCTCACTGTCAATCCATCAAGGAGAAGCTCGTGATACATCAACAACAACAAGTCAAGAAAGAAGTGGTAATCGCTCAGCAATGACAATCCATATCCAAACAGGGAAGTGAATCAAAATATATTTCTCTGATATATAATACTGTTTGATATATACAATGTGTCCTGTATATGATAAAAAATGGCTGATCTAGTACGTGCAGGAAAAATAAAGCTAGTCTATGGACCCAAAGATAAATGGGATAGCAGTGCCAACATAGCATCTCTCTCTAAAGATGGAGGAGCCGCTGCAAGCAAAATACCCTCATCCTCCATCCCGGTCAAAACATCCACTGCCATCTTCATAGTGGCACTGTGATCATCAATGTAAACGCTCATCTCGGCAACTAGACCATGAGTATATAATCGGAGAACAGTACTGTCGGTAATGTGGAAATCCCGAGAAACTATGGCCTCATCCCTTTCTACAAAAGTAACATCTCTGGCCATCAAAACCTCCTCAATCTCCTCAATGGTGGAATTTCTGGCAGAACGGATCTCATCCCTCGCCATAAAAGTTACATCTCTGGCAATCAATGTCTCCTCAATCTCGATAAAAGAAGCATCTCGAGAAGATCGAGCCTCATCTCTCTCAACCAATATCGTATCCCGAGTGGCCCGAGCCTCATCTCTCTCAGGAAAAGCTATATCTCTACCAGACAGGGCAGTCAACATCAACGCCCTAGCCTGATCTCTCTCAAAGGTCATCCTAGCTAGTGAGTCTGCCAAAGATGGATCTGTCCCGGCAGGAATGATAGGCGGGTCACTAATTAAGGCTGCTGTCAGACCCATGAACAACTCATCGTCAGTGGGAGAATCAGGATCCTCCATAGGCTCCTCCTCGTCTGAGTCCACAATCGGAGATGACAGGACAACTGCAGCTGCTGCTATATCGGCCTCCAACCATGCCGAATACTTTGGAGAACGATCCAGATGGCTAGAAGAGAAATCAACCCTCTCCCTATGAGTCCAACACTCATAAACTCTGATCAAGATAGCATGCGATATAGAAGAAGCTGACATCCTCTGATCAATAGCCCCCTCAAACTGGTGCAGGCTCTGGAACTGATCAAATTGGCCCATAACTGCTAGAGGATGATAAGTGGTCACTCCCCTCAATCTCGCTAGGGGCAGGTAATCCATGCCAGATGCATGGGTGATAAAGCTATAGGGGGAGACTAGCCCTGATCAGGGCATAATCGAGAATGAATGATCAATATCAGACAGAAATGCTGACCATGTCTCTGCATCTGAACACTCTGCCAGCTGAAATGAGTAAGACATGGCTATCTCACGGGTGAAGCAATCCCCTTGATGTCAGAAAAATCCAATCGGTCGTAAATAGGATATGAGCCATACGTACAACAATACCAAACTACCTCTAAAAAACCCCTCTAGGTGGGTACTGCAGTAGGTAGCAGCTCTCAGTGTCTCGGCCAATATCATCGGCAAGATGGTGCTACCCTGTCTAAGGGCCCGAACCACAACTATCAATCCGACATCCAAATGGTCCAAGTGTAAAGGCATATATACATAGGCCACGATGCACATCAGCAAAACATCTATCCTGTCCAAATATTACGCCTCTGCCGAGACGTTGAAATCCCTAGCATGACGATCGTAACTGTCCGGTCTACTGAAGCTATTAATCAAAAAGTTGATAGAGATCACACGTCCAGAGATGATCTCATCCATAACTACACTCTGACGTAAACCCGACATCTATAAAAACGGTCTCCTCATGTGGCTGATCACAGTAAGAGCGCAGGGCAAGTCTAAAGCCAAACCGGTAAACCGCTCGTACTCCTCTAGAGTCGGAGTCAGCTCGTGCCGCCCGAAGCGGAGGACCTATCTCTCAGGTATCGAAAAGAATAAAATGCCCTCCAAAAATTTGTATGGGACCTAAAAGTCTACAAGGGCCAATGAATGCCCTAACATCTGATCCACTATCCCTCTGGCTGGGAAGGGCAAGCTGTTATACCACGATCTCAAGGACGATGCCACCACCGATGGTGGTGAATGCTCAATGCGGCTAACTGTCGAGGACGACATCTGTATCACCGTATCCCAATACCATCCAGAGGTCAAATCTAAACTCATCTATCTCAATGCATATCCATGACATAATACATACATAATGACAATAATAAACATAATGCAATAGATAGGAAATATCATGCATATCTACAATAAATTATCTAATGCAAGCATCATCTCTGACTGCTAATAAAATACAAAATAAAAATTATAGGGATATGGGGCACAACCCTCCAACTACTAATAGTGGCCTATCAAAATGGGGCGCAGCCGCCCAATAACAACACAGTGGCTGACCAAAAGATATAGCTACAATAACTATCCAAAAAGATCCAAAATATATACACTCAGGTGGTTAACCTGCTCCATCTCCTCCGTGGACACAAAGTCTCTGCCATCATAGATGTCAGGGCCGTTTAAGGGAGGATCAGCCCCTGTATAACTGCTGGAAAATCGACCTGTGGAAGGGCCCGGTCTGGAGCTGGATGAATCAAAAGAAGATGCCTCTCAGGGATCTCGGCCAAGATGCCTGATAAACAAATGAGCTCTCTCTAACTGCTGGGTCAGTCCTATAATCTGGTCCAAGTGAGTAGGCTCTCTGAGGCAAGCTATCCAGTCTGTCATCATCACAGACCCCAGCACTATATCTGCCATGAACTGGGTGGCACGAGTCTGAGCCTCAATAGTGCAAGGACTCCACCAGCTACTGAATGCCTCCTGGCTGTATGGACCCTTTGACAGGGTGAAGCCATCTATGCTCTCCATTGGAATGTCTGTGAGTGGCTGAACCAGTGGCCAATGGTGCCAAGTAGGAGGAACAATGGGAATGTGGATCTGCCCCGTGATGCTCCTGATAGCACGCTCTCCTAAATATATCTCCTAACCTCCGTCTGTCAAAAATGGGACGCTACGGGTAGATAATGCATACTCCCGGTCAGTGGGGAAGCCTCCCTCAAACCCAACAGTCAAAAAGTCTTAGGTATATGGGATCCACGAGATCGATCCAGCCTTCAAAAGCTCCAGCTGAAGGCGGGAATGGGTGAAACTCTCAGCAACAGGGACCTCCGTCAAAGCGAAATGGTGCCAATGCCGTCCCCGGGGATAAGTCTTCAGGCCTAAACTGATAGCGGGATGAAGGCAAGGAAGCCTCTCATATGCCCAGAACTGGTCATGTAAATATCAAAAGTCCTCAGTGACCAAGACTTACAAATGTAAATGCAGAAATCAAAAAGGTACAAGAAAGATGTACTCACCAGTAGAAATGGGTAGAACCCTAGCCAAGCCTCCGTCAGCCCTTCCGAGCGCATGCGTATGCCTCGAAGAAAATAGGTAAAGGTGTAGGTACCCCAATCAAAGTCACTGAGGTGCTCTACATATCAAGTGGCGCTGACCAGGGCAAAGGACACCTTCGCAGAGTGTCAACAATGTCCCTATAATCCTGGTGCAGAGTGTGGTACAGGGAATGCACATTAAACCAGTTCCCTCGAGGCTGCGTAAAGCTCGGAACCTGCATCAAAATCCAACCCATGTCAAAAGCCTGTGCCGCGAGAATGGCAAAAGGATGAAAGAAAATCCAGAAATTGAAAAAGTTTCAGTCACCTCGTTGGCATGGAGAAACCTCGAGGGATGACAACTCAAATCTCCTAACAGATCCTAGACTGGCACAACAATGCCTGAAATCTCCACACGTGGAGCCTGAGCTAGGGCAGGAGCGACAAATGGAGCATCTTCGTCATCTATATCTACCGGTGGCTCATCCTAGGCCAAACGAATCACCGACTCTGCTAACCTACGAGGTGGCAGGGCTGGACGTGGCTGAGGAACATCAGAAGCTCTACTCCGTCTAACTTCTGAAACGACCCTGCTGGCACTCCCGGGTCTATCTCGGTCCATCGCCAAAATAAAGTCTCCAAATCACCTCAAAAAGGGTGAGGTAAGCCTAAAACCTATGGCTTATTAATTTAAATCAGTACTTTAAGCATTTCTAAGTCCTAAAACATACATGGATCAATCAAAAATTCCTAGTAGAGTTAAAACTGCATGTTTTTCAAAAACTAAATCCTAAAAAATACATGGGTCAGTCTAAAATCCCCAGTAGAGTCAAAACTACATATTTATTAAATGTTCGGGCTTTTGAAAAAATTTCGTCAAAGTCTCCTTTGTAAAATGGATTGTCCACATACACATAGGCATGTCTAGGTGGCCATTCAGTAGCACACCTTCCCAAAAATAGGAACAGTTCATATTTATGCAAAGAATCAAAATTAAACTTCACATGTTAGCCAAATTACCATGGATATTTTTTAGTTAAAAATCCAGGCTCGTTAGGCCTCAAAAAGGATGAGTAAACTGATCAAAAAGAGCTAAAACTGACTGCCTCATAATCTGAATTTTCTTACATCAAAACGTGCATTGCAGTAAAATATGCATACTTATGAAGTCAAAAAAATTTTAGCAGGTCATATAGGCATACATTTTTGATACATTGCGTTTAAAAGCACCCTACGTGGTTTACATACTTCTAACGGTCAAAACTTGAAAAGAAGGGATCTAAATGTTACCTGAGATGTATAGAACGCGTGGCCACTGACGAAATCTGAAAAAAGCTGCCTAAGCTTTGTAGATCTAAAAAAGAAAATTGGATTCCGTTTAAAACTCGAAACTGAAAATGAACATATGAGCTCCCCGCTACCCAATATAAATCTGCAGGAAGGAGCGGGCCCACCTGCGGCTGTTGTACCCCTACCTATGGCTCCCAAGGGTGGGCCCCGCTCCCTCCAGCTCGGTTCATGTCGAGTTGAAACAGAGTTTATATGAGCTGAAAAGTCAAATCTGAGAAAAAATCGCTACGCGATTGAGCGGTTTGTCCTGAAATCTCGCTTTTAAGCAGCGATATACTGATAGAAAGAGGAAATTTCTGAAAGCCATTGGTATGAAGCCCGAAGAAATATTCGGGGACTAATGAAGAACACTACTGAAAAATTATCAAAAAACTGCCGAAAAGTGCCACTTTCGAAGCGTCGGGTACTAAGAGATAACAATTCAGTCATTGGCACAACCCCAGCGAAGCGTCGGGTACTGGCCGATGATAAATTAGTCGTTGGCTCAACCCTAGCGAAGCGTCGGGTACTGACCGATGACAGTTCAGCCGTTGCCTCAACCCCAGCAAAACGTCGGGTACTGACCGATGACAGTTCAGTCATTGGCACAATCCCAGCGAAGCGTCGGGTACTGATCGATGACAGTTCAGTCATTGGCACAACCCTAGCAAAGCATCGGGTACTGACCGATGACAGTTCAGCGGTTGGCACAACCCCAACTAAGCGTCGGGTATTGACCGATGACAGTTCAGCCGTTGGCACAACCCCAGTGAAGCATCGGGTACTGACCAATGACAGTTCAGCCATTGGCTCAACCCCAGCGAAGCATTGGGTACTGACCGATAACAGTTCAGCCGTTGGCTCAACCTTAGCGAAGCGTCGGGAACTGACCGATGACAGTTCAGCCGTTGGCACAAACCCAGCGAAGCTTCGGGTACTGACCGATGACAGTTCAGCCATTGGCACAACCCCAGCGAAGCGTTGGGTATTGACTGATGACAGTTCAGCCGTTGGCACAACCCTAGCGAAGCGTCGGGTACTGACCGATGACAGTTCAGCCGTGGGCGCAACCCCGCAAAGCATCAAAAGTGATCCGGTGACAGAAATAATATAATAATCCATTCCCACAAAGGACAGATGATGGAATTTGTTATACACATCCTCAGAAGGAGCACCACAAAGGATTGGTGATTCAGCCTCCTGTGGTCAGTTACCGGTGAAAATTATTATCAAGATATGCATCAGGAACACCTATTGAAGTAACTTGATGGCAGAGATATCCCCAGCTAAGAAGCCTCTAGAGATGTACAACGGCATCAGCCGAAGGGAAATATGCCTTAGGGAGAGCATTGACAGACGTGGGAGCATCAATAGTGTCATCCCCATCAGAGTCAACAAAGTTGTCACAGATAACGTCATCCCCAGCAGAAAGTGACAAAAACATTCTGTGATAGCTTAAATCTAATATCCTACCAAGAAACCGCCTAACAGTGCTACCCCAAGGGTTATCATGAATGACGGTATCCCCAGCAGAGAGTGACATGAATATTCAATGATAATCATAACCCCTCGCAGGTATCTAACATTCATCACATATCATCCCATGCATTGCCTCGCCTTTGCAATTGCATTTCTAGTGTCTAGCAATATTTATCATGTTCATTCCATTGCATTGCATGAACATGATAAAGAGGGGCTTCTGTAGACACTCAAAATTTTGTTTCCCTGTTACTAATCCTGTAGGAGGGCAAAACTGTCTCATTAAATCAACCCCGGTCTCAATACCGGGCCATCAAATCAACCCTGGTCTCAATACCGGGCCATCAAATTAACCGCAGTATCAATACCGGGCATCAAATCAACCCCGATCTCAATACCGGGCCATCAAATAAACCCCGGTATCAATACCAGGCCATCAAATCAACCCTGGTATCAATATCGGGCCATCAAATCAGCCCCGATCTTAACCCGGGAGGTACATGTCAACCTCGATCTCATCCTGAGAGGTACAAGTCAACCTCGGTCTCAACCTGGGAGGTACAGGTCAACCCTGGTCTCAACCCGGGAGGTACAGGTCAGCCCCGGTCTCAACCCGGGAGATACAGATCAGCCCCGGTCTCAACCCAGGAGGTACAGGTCAGCCCCGGTCTCAACCCGGGAGGTACAGGTCAGCCCCGGTCTCATCCCGAGAGGTACAGGTCAGCCCCGGTCTCAACCCAAAAGGTACAGATCAGCCCCAATCTCAACCCAAGAAGTAAAGGTCAGCCCCAGTCTCAACCCGGGAGGTACAGGTTAGCCCCGGTATCAACCCGGGAGGTATAGATCAGCCCCGGTCTCAACCCAGGAGGTACAGATCAGCTCCGGTCTCAACTCGTGAGGTACAGGTCAGCCTCGATCTCAACCCCGGAGGTCAGGTCAACTTCAAAAACAATCCTGAAGCCTTATAACGTATCCGGAGACAAACCTGGAGCACCAAGTCAGCCTCGGAGACAACCCTGAGGACAAACAGAATCGATTGGAGTCCAAAACCTCAAATACAACCCCGGGAAGTCAGCTATAGGCCAGGCCAACACTAAAGGCAACCCCAGGAGAGAAAAAATGGTCATTTTACCAACTTAAAGCTGATTCGGTCAAACTCTAGCCCAATTGATGCCACTAAGGTCAGAACGAACCATAACAATGATCCTGAGTGGAAACAGCGTAAGACAGCTCAACGGATAAACTGCGAGGAATCAAAAGACCTAGTTATGAATCCATCTTTTTGGACTCAGAAAAGGTTTTCTCCCATATCATTACGACACTCTCGGCGAGGGCTTTTTGGAAAGGTATAGCACGCCTCAAATGGACGCTTCGATCAAAAGTTTGAAAGTTTTGAATCTGACATCGCATTACTTAAAGTGCACGTACTTCGATGCAAAGGGACCAGCCACGCGGGCCACACCACATGGAGCCGCACCTCTACTTGCGGCTGCAGTAGGTAGAGCTGCTTCTCCCGGGTCTATATATATGAGGTGACCCCCAGCTCATTTTATAATCAAAAACACTCTGAACCCCTACCTGTTTGATTTTCCAACCATTTTCTTATCTTCCAAACCAAAAACATTTCACTCTAACAAGTAGATATACCCATATACTACCACATATCAAAAACTGAGAGGTAGAATTGGACGTTTAAAGCCTACAATTTGGCAGAAAGCCCGTGTAGCAGTCCATTATGAGTATTTTTACTATCAGAAAGTTATTACAACTTCCTTGCACTTTTATACACTTGCACGTTAAGTTTCACTTTCTAAATATGCCCGGAACTCAGTTCCGTGGTCGTTTTGCTAACTTTTGGTACATTTTAGTTCCTAAACGCATTTTCTGGCATTTCTACAACTCAGATTGACGACCCGTCACTTCTAACAGCTTTTATATACATATATCTAAGTTTATAGCAACTTCGTCGGACTGAGTTATCTTCTCAGTCCAGGTTTGGCTTTTTTGTATATATTTAACTATATATATACTAACTTTTCAATTCTATCAAGTCCGGATATCAAATATGTGGTAGTTTATTGCTTTTATATATATATACACATATATGCACCCTTCACCGGACTGAGTTATCTTCTCAGTCCCAGTTTGACTATTTTTTGTATATATTTAATTGTATACACTAACATATACATTTCAGCTAGGCCTGGATCATTTCATGGCCTTTTATTGCTTTTATATATATATGGGCCTAGGATATAATGTCCATTGCCCTTTTTATAGCTTTTATATATATATATATATATATATATATATATATTTCAATTCTGTCGAGCCTGGTTAATTCTGTGGCTCTTTTACGACTTTTATATATATATGGACCTAGGATAGAATGTCCATTGCCCTTTTTACAGCTTTTATTTATATATTTCAATTATGTTGAGCCTGGTTAGATCTGTGGCTCTGTTACAGCTTTTATATATATATATATATATATATATATATATATATATATATATATATTCTTTTCAGTCCGGGCAAAGGATAGAATGTCCGTCGCCCTTTACAATTTATATATATATATATATCCATTCTGTTAAGCCTGGATTATACCGTGGCTTTTTACAGCTTTTATATATATATATATATATATATATATATATTTACATTCCAGTCCGGGCACCAGAGTGAAAACACACCGCCCTTTACAGCTTTCGTATATATATAATTATATATATTGCATTGCTCATCTTGATTAAATTGTTGCTTTAAATATTCATTTGATACGAATCGACATTGACATTTCAGCGGGCGAACTAGAGTTCTTTAAATCTAGCCAACTCTAGCTTTCAAATGGTTCAAAATAGGTTCAGACAGAATCGAGAAGCTAGAATGGCTGAGATTTACTTAAATCTAGCATTTTTTCTAGTTACAGTTCTGAAAGCTACCTCGCGGCCCTTAGATCGCTATCTAGTGGGAACGAGACGCTTCGGCCATGTGTGAGCCAGGATTTATTGATGAATCCTTAGTTCTGACGATATCTGGATGTATATATATTTCTGTACATATTTGAGCTGTGCAGGTTTTATTGGCTTTTCTTTATGAGCCTAGAAATTGTGGGATTCATGATCAAACTAATCAGAATCTGATTCCCATGATGGAAAAACTCCACTTTACAGATGTACCCTGCCAGATTTTCTGTAAAATGTACATTCGAAAGACCTTAAAACGATTATCCGGGTTTAAGGTCTTAACATAATGCAAATAATGGTTTGTCATGTCATAGTCCCTCCGATGGCTATCATGCCCATGAGGAGACCGACACTTGTATATATGTTTGTGGTCGAGGATGCTTCGCAGCCAGACAATCACCATTCAAATTGAGCCTTAAAGCTAAAAAGATAAAACAGAAGGGTTGACATACTTCAATTTCTATGTTAGCGTAAAGGTTTGAAAACCTACTTTCAAAACCTCATTTTAATAATCTTGCCTAAATAAGAGACTTTTGCAAATCAAATCAAACCCTTCGTATATAGGTTCAACGAAGCTTGTCCAATGCCTCCAATCAATCAAATATAGGCTCATTTTCTTCCAGCATTCACACACACACATTGCAGATTTAAAAGGGAAATATTAAAAAGATATGGTACTGTGTTTACACGGGAGTTGTGGGGTGCCTAACACCTTCCCCACACTTAACCAAGCCCCCGAACTCAAAACTTCAGTTTCAAAGATCAAGTTTTGATAGTTGTCTAGCAATTGGGCCTCTTTCAAACAAAACTCGGTTGAGTTGTTACAACCATTTCAAATCTACCAACTAGCGACTCTGTAAAACGTTCAAATCGTCGACATGATACATGTTGGCCTTTTCCTAAAAAAACTCTTCAAAACCTTTTTCACAATAAAAAGAATAAGGGCAGACAAAACTTAGGAAAAGAGAGAAAGATCCGGGTTTGACCCAACCCGAATTTTTCCACCGACGTCTACAGTCCCCATGCATTCCTGTAGTCGCTTCCAGATATTTGATATGAAGTGTGGATCTTGATCGGAGACAATCGACACCGGAACTCCGTGCCTTGAAACAATCTCCTTCACATATAGCTTCGCCAACTGCTCTAGGTTGAATCTGATCTTGATCGGTAGGAAGTGTGCTGATTTCGTCAGTCGATCAACAATAACCCATACTGCGTCGTAGCCTTTCTGAGTTGTCGGAAGGCCAACTACGAAATCCATAGTAATATGTTCCCATTTCCATTATGGGATCTCTAGTGGTTGTAGCAACCCATTTGGCCTCTGATGTTCTGCTTTTACTTTCTGACAAGTCAGGCACTTGGCAATATAGATAACAACGTCTCGTCTCATATTCGTCCACCAGAAATGCTGTCGGAGATCCTGGTACATCTTGGTACTCTCGGGGTGAATCGAATATCGAGAACTATGAGCCTCGCTCAAAATTTCCTCTTTAATATCTGGCACTGGCGGTACCCAAACTCTGTTCTCAAATCTTAACAGTCCCTCACTGTCCACTTTGAATTTCAGTTCATTCTCTTCGGATATCTTTTTCTTAATCTTTTCACATTCTTCATCTTGAAGTTGTGCTTCCTTAACCTTATCAAGTAAAGTTATACCAGCTCCCAGCTGGAACAACTTCTCGTCAAATTCCATAGGATATCTCACTTCCAATTTCAGCTTCTCCATTGTTGAAATTAACTCCTCCTGCAAAGTCAACAGCATCAATTTCTCTCGACCCTTTCTACTTAAGGCGTCGGCAACCATATTCGCTTTACCCGGATGGTATAAGATCTCACAGTCGTAGTCCTTTATCAATTCCAACCATCTTCTCTGGCGCATATTCAAATCCTTCTGTGTAAAAATATATTTTAGACTGTTGTGGTCTGTATATATTTCACACTTCTCCCCATAGAGATAGTGTCTCTAGATTTTTAAAGCAAATACCATTGCAGCCATCTCCAAGTCATGGGTCGGATACCCCTTCTCTTAATCCTTCAGTTGTCGTGACGCATACACAATGACCTTGTCGTTTTGCATAAGCACACAACCTAGTCCTTTATGAGATGCATCACTATATACCACAAAGTTTCCTGTGCTATCCGAAAGAGATAACACAGGTGCCGTACTCAACCCCTTCTTAAGCTCTTGGAAGCTTTCCTCACACTTCTCCGTCCAAACGAATTTCACTGATTTCCTAGTCAAATTCATCAGTGGAGTTGCAATATTGGAGAAGTCTTGAATAAATCTTCTATAATATCATGCCAATCCAAGAAAACTTCTAACTTCCGACGGTGTTTTCGGTTGATCCCAGTTCATCACAGCTTCAACCTTAGAGGGATATACTGAAATTCTGTCCTTATCGATTACATGCCCAAGAAATTGCACCCGTTCAATTTTAAATTTGCATTTCAAAAACTTGGCATACAACTTCTCCCTTTTTAACGCCTCTAATGTCACCTTCAGATGCTCTACGTGTTCCTCTTTGGTCTTTGAATACACTAGAATGTTGTCGATTAATACCACTATGAACTTGTCGAAAAATGATTTGAATACTCTGTTCATTAGATCCATAAATGCTGCAGGCGCATTTGTTAGACCAAATGACATTATCAAAAATTTGCAGTGACCATATCGAGTCCTGAATGCTATTTTTGGAACATCCTCTGTCCTCACATTCAACTGATGATAACCACTTCTCAGGTCTATCTTCGAGAAGTATCTTCCACCCTTCAATTGGTCAAACATGTCGTCGATCCTAGGCAACGGATACTTATTCTTTATTGTGACCTTGTTTAACTCTTTGTAGTCGATGCAGAGCAGCATCGTTCCATCCTTCTTCTTAACAAATAGCATCGGCGCTCCCCACGGTGATACGCTCGGCTGTATATACTTCTTGTCCAAAAGCTCTTGCAGCTGCACCATCAATTCTTTCATCTCTACCAGAGCCAAACGACATAGAGCTTTCGATATTGGAGCGATTCCTGACGCCAAATCGATCAACTCTACTTTCCTATCTGGCGAAAGTCCTGGAAAATCATTCGAAAATACGTCCACGAAGTCTCTCACGACTGGTATTTCCTCCAACTTCGGGCTCTCTTTACGACTATCGACTATGTAGGCTAAATATCCTACACAGCCTTGTCTCAACAATTTCCTGGCCTGCATCATCGTCAGACAACTCACTTATCTAGGCAACTTGCTGCCATAAACACAACCTTTGACGGAGTAATAAGGTTAATACATTTCCTTTGGCAATCAATTATCTCCCCATAATTGAATAGTCAATCCATTCCCAAGATAACGTCGAATTCCCCAAGTTTAATCTGGATAAGATCCACATTCATCACATTACCCTTAATATCCACCCTACAGTTCTTGTGCACATACTTAACAGGAATCACTTCCCTATTCGCAATCTCTATGTTCATAGGGTATTCTAACTCGTCCTTAGGCAATTCTAGGTTCTTAGCAAAGTCATCAAATATAAATGAGCAAGTAGCACCAGAATCAAATAATATATAAGCATTAACTTTATTGATTGAAATGATACTAGACACCACATCGCGAGACTGCACAGCTTTCTGCACTGTCATGTTGAATGTCCTGGCAGTAGGTCGGTTGGTTGAAGTCTGTTCTGTAATCGTCAGAGCATTGCCACTGCTGCTTCCCCTGTTCCCACCTGATCCTGCCCCTTCGGATACCCTCTTTGGATAGTTCCTTGCCAGATGGTCTTTCAACCCACATATGAAGCAGGCGGGCTTCTTAGGGTTAGGGCAGTTAGGTGCTATGTGGCCTTCCTGACCACAATTGTAGCAGACTCATTTTCCTTTCATACAGAACCCCAGGTGGTTCTTCCCACAGGTCAGACATGCTTCTACCATCTTTTTCTGGTTTCCCTGCTGATTCTCGATCGATGAGATGTCATTCCACATTCTCTTCTGACTGTTGCTTCCCCCAGTGTTGCTACCACTAGCCTTATTTCCTTCACCTTCACTCTTCTTCTTCTTCAGCTCCTGGTTGTACTTGGTCATAGCATCGCTCCCACCTTCAGCGATGATAGCCTTCTCCAATACTCATACGAAGGTGTTCAACTAGAACATCGACAGTTTGCTATACAGCCAGGGCTTTAGTCCTTGCTCTAATCTCCTAGCGTTCCTCTCATCAGTGTGCACTTGGTATATGGCAAACCTAGCCAACTCATTAAATCTCACCGCATAGTCTGGCACAGGCATGTTGCCCTGCTTTAGTTCCAGAAACTGAACCTCCATTTGGTTCTGTGAGCTCGTTGGGAAGTACATTTCGAAGAACATCTCTTTGAACCTTTCCCAGGTTATCACGCCTTGTCCTACCCGGACCTTGTTTGCCTGCCACCAATAGCTGGCCTCCGTCTTCAGCATGAATGTTGCATAAGCCGTCTTCTGGTCCGCACTCACCCTAGCGACGTCGAAAACCTTTTCCATCTCCATAACCTAAGTTTGTGCTTCAATCGGGTTCATAGATCCCTTGAATTTTGGCGGTCCCACCGCCTTGAAGTCCTTGAATGAAGTGTTCGGTGGAGCTTTCGGCTGATTGTTCAGAGCTCCCGTCAATAGATTCACCAACTGTTGAATGGGGTTAGCGTTGGCATTGGTGTTGTTGCTATCCGTTAACCCTTCCTAGGATGGTTGACAAATTGGGCGTCTTCTTGGCAGCATATTTCTGTTAAAATATACGCTTATTAGATCTTTATTCAATTCTTAAATATTTAGGACTTAACTTAAACATTTTAAGACAATCACTTAACACATATCATCTCAAGTAAACTTTGATATTTTATTTAATCAAATTTTTTTAAACAAAACAAGATAGCATCGCTGCTATTTACATCAACTATCTTGAGATAAAGAATCTTCAGGATTTAAATCATCATCATATTCCATTGTTTATAATCACATCAGAATGTACATTATTAACTACCTAAGAAATATTCACATAATCATGTTGTTCCTATCACAACCTACTAAGATGTCGAACAGATTTTCTGCGCTCTTCTTCCATAATGCGGTGTTGGGTTTGTACGAAATCGTGATGCAATCAAATTGCAAAAATTAGCTGAAGCATGGTATATCAGAGTTTAAAAAATTTCTATAAAACCATTACCCGGATCATCCTTTATGCAAATAATTAATTTAAAATGATAAATAAGAAGTTATGGAATCATACCCTTGTAAAACGAAGCTTCCACAGGTACGAGTTCAACTCCTTCTTCTTCGTGATCTCCTTGAATTTTCGAGTTAGATTCCTTCCTTTGATCAACGTTAGCCACCCAAGTGTTTGGCCTCTAGAGGTGATCCACCAAGGAAGATGAATTATCAAGAAGAAGGGTGGTTGGCTTAGTTTTCTATCCTCTATAGAAAAGGAGTACTCTCCAACAATTGGAATTGCCTCTACTGATATCTATTATAACACTCCTCTTATATAGATATTGGTCAACCCTTCTAATCCTATTAGACATGGGATTTCTTTTAATTAATTAAACTCCTTTAATTAATTTAGGCTTCCCACCACATGGGGAATAATTAATTAAATTCATTTAATTAATTTGTCTCCTAATCTTATTAGGAATAAATGATAGTACTAATATTAAATTAATTACTAAACTCCTTTAGAAATTAAAATAATAATAATTGTAATAATATTAATAAGACTTCTCTTATTAATTTATATTTAATATTTTCAAAATATTAAATAATAAACATTAAGCTATTTAATTTATTCTATCACTATAGATTAAATTAATTACACTTAATGCATTATTACGATTATGCCATTACTTTCTCAAATAATTATTCTTCCTTTTATGGTGTGACCCTTTAGGTTCTCTATATTAAACCAATAAATCAATTAGAACAATTCTAATCTTATTTAAATAAATAAATTAAACTAATAATCTATTTAAATAAATAATATTTATTCTACAATAGGGATAAGCCTCCCTAGCGATCAACGACTTTTCAGATAATATAGATTTCAACATTAATCATAAAAGAACCTGTGAGTAAATAGTTACCATACAATTCAATCCTTCCACCATACAATGTCCCAATTAAATATAAGACATGAATTTACTGTCAAGTCTTATTTTATTTAATTATATGTATTTCGATTAGAAAATGCACAACTCCAAATAATACAAATTAGAAACTCCTTTCTAATTTTATTTTACCTTGGCCAAGGATTCCTGGGTTGTCATTTAACGAATCACATAGGATATATCTCCTCTTTTACTAGAGGTGGTAGATTCTTTATTGATCATTCCATATCTCCATATGTAACTCATTATACCCAAGCATACCCTTTTATATACCCTAAAGGACTTTAAGGTATAAGTTAAAGTATAATTCATTACATACAAGATACTATGATGATCTCAAGTCCAAGGATCACTTGTACTACTATCACATTAGGAATTCCTATTGACAGGCGAGTAAAACTCCATTAGGTATTCCATAGCGAGTCACGTTCAGTGAACTTATTCTCCAATAAGCACCTACATACTTGCTTTAGTGTCTCCATACAAATGATCATGAGATCAATCATCCTCATCCAATGAGCAAGCAACATATGTACCAATCTATCCGGATTTACTAATCCCCTTTTTAGTAATCCCACGATTGGGAACTATTTTAGTTTTAGAGCTTTCTAAGAATTTAGATCTCATTAGCATGATCATCATCATGATTCTAAAAGCATTGCTTAAAACTATGGGTTATTTACATATTATAAAAACAGCACCATGTAGATAATTAAATGCCTTTAATAAATGAATATTTTATTAATAAATAAATAAGATTGTTTACAAAGTACGTGCTTTATCATCATACATGATTGGCTTGTATGCACACTACTATCATGCGGAACATCATCCTACGGTCCAGCATGTACCAAGGTAGATCTTTGAACTGCACTGGATAGCACATAACCCGATCCTGGGCCTTATCAATCGCAGTTTGAAACGTGTAGTCCTTCTCCTCAATTTTAGCCTTCTTTGCTCGATCGTTATCCTCGGCAAGATCTTCACTTCGTGAAGCCCTCATCCAAGCATCCTCTGCTATAGCACGCTTCACTGATTCCTCACGCAAATCATTCTTCAGCTTTTCTATCTCCTCTGACTGATAGTAGTGTGCATACAAGCCAATCATGTATGATGATAAAGCACGTACTTTGTAAACAATCTTATTTATTTATTAATGAAATATTCATTTATTACAGGCATTTAATTATCTACATGTTGCTGTTTTTATAATATGTAAATAACCCATAGTTTTAAGCAATGCTTTTAGAATCATGATGATGATCATGCTAATGAGATCTAAATTCTTAGAAAGTTTTAAAACTTAAATAGTTCCCAATCGTGGGATTACTAAAAAGGGGATTAGTAAATCCGGATAGATTGGTACATATGTTGCTTGCTCATTGGATGAGGATGATTGATCTCATGATCATTTGTGTGGAGACACTAAAGCAAGTATGTAGGTGCTTATTGAAGAATAAGTTCACTGAACGTGATTCGCTATGGAATACCTAATGGAGTTTTACTCGCATGTCAATAGGAATTCCTAATGTGATAGTAGTACAAGTGATCCTTGGACTTGAGATCATCATAGTATCTTGTATGTAACAAATTATACTTTGACTTATTCCTTAAGACCTTTTAAGGCATATATAGGGTATGCTTGGGTATAATGAGTTACATATGGAGATAATGAATGATCAATAAAGAATCTACCACCTCTAGTAAAAGAGGAGATATGTCCCATGTGATTCGTTAAATGACAACCCAGGAATCCTTGGCCAAGGTGAAATGAAATTAGAAAGGAGTTTTTAATTTGCATTATTTGGAGTTGTGCATTTTCTAATCGAAATACATATAATTAAATAAAATAAGACTTGACAGTAAATCCATGTCTTATATTTAATTGGGACATTGTATGGTGGAAGGATTGAATTGTATGGTAACTATTAACTCACAGGTTCTTTTATGATTAATGTTGAAATCTATATTATCTGGAAAGTCGTTGATCGCTAGGGAGGCTTATCCCTATTGTAGAATAAATATTATTTATTTAAATAAATTATTAGTTTAATTTATTTATTTAAATAAGATTAAAATTGTTTTAATTGATTTATTCACAACCGGTTTAATATGGAGAACCTAAAGGGTCACACCATAAAAGGAAGAATAATTATTTAAGAAGGTAATGGCATAATCGTAATAATGCATTAAGTATAATTAATTTAATCTATGGTGATAGAATAAATTAAATAGCTTAATGTTTATTATTTAATATTTTGGAAATATTAAATATAAATTAATAAGAGGAGTCTTATTAATATTATTACAATTATTATTATTTTAATTTCTAAAGGAGTTTAGTAATTAATTTAATATTTAGTACTCTCATTTATTCCTAATAAGATTAGGAGACAAATTAATTAAATGAATTTAATTAATTATTCCCATGTGGTGGGAAGCCTAAATTAATTAAAGGAGTTTAATTAATTAAAAGAAATCCCATGTCTAATAGGATTAGAAGGGTTGACCAATGTCTATATAAGAGAAGTCTTATAATAGATATTAGATTGATGCAATTCCAATTGTTGGAGAGTACTCCTTTTCTATAGAGGATAGAAAACTAAGGTTTAGCCAAACACCCTCCTTCTTGATAATTTCTCTTCTTTGGTGGATCACCTCTAGAGGCCAAACACTTGGGTGGCTAACGTTGATCAAAGAAAGGAATCTAACCCGGAAATTCAAGGAGATCACGAAGAACAAGGAGTTGAACTAGTACCTGTGGAAGCTTCGTTCTTCAAGGGTATGATTCCATAACTTCTTATTTATCGTTTTAAATTAATAATTTGCATAAAGGATGATCCGGGTAATGGTTTTGTAGAAATTTTAAACTCTGATATACCATGCTTCCGCTAATTTTTGCAATTTGATTGCGTCACGATTTCGAACAAACCCAACAGTGGCATCAGAGCCAAATCTTTATGCAATTATTAATTATTTTTATTCCATATATGTATGGGTATGTATTTAAAATAATTTATTGGGCA
Source organism: Panax stipuleanatus (assembly GCA_020205555.1). Lineage (NCBI taxonomy): Eukaryota > Viridiplantae > Streptophyta > Magnoliopsida > Apiales > Araliaceae > Panax > Panax stipuleanatus. The sequence continues at coordinate 114,342,992 of CM035121.1, read as the reverse complement.
TAATTTTATTGTATAAAATTAATTTTTTTTTAGAGACAAAAAAAAAACGGAAAGCATCTTTTTCTTTTTGAAGTCGCGTTATTTCAAAATCGCGAAACATGTTTTTCTGGTGAATCAAGTGATTCAAAAGTTTTTGAAAGCAATAAGGTGACCCATCAGGTTTTAAAAAACTAATATCATATATATATATATATAACGTGGGTAACCACGAATTGCTTCTGCAGGAAGTGAATAATGAAAGTTTTTCAAAAAGTGATCTAATAAGAATTATATATCATAAATATATATATAAACGATATATTATATATTTATATATAATATTTCTAAATAATTTTATAATTAAAATAAAGAGTTTATTTTAATCTTGAAATTGGATTTCATGCAATTTAAAATTGCCCATTAAATGATACTCATATATATATGGAATGTTTTAATTCATGAGATGAATATTTATTTATTAATATATATGTGATATATATGATAATAAATGGGGATTGATTATGGACTATTTGACCAATGTGATTGGATTTTATTTTAGTTGAATGCTTGAATTAATGGGTTTTATTAAATGGGGTCTGCGTACCTCGTCTTCTCTAATTTTTTTTCTTGATGTAAAATTCTATCTCCCTCCTATGTACTTCCCCTTGACTGCTGATCAAGGTTTCTATTTAAATTAAATAGTTTAATGTAATAGAAATATTTAGAATTATCTTGAAGAAATTGGAGACTAAGGAGCAAGGAGCGCGTGAAGACCCATTTGTATGGAGCCCGAGTTTAAATGTAATAGTTATATTTAAATTTAAATTCTTGCACCCCTAGGTTTGACCTTTTGGTTCACTTGGTGGCTCTAGTGAACCAAACTAGAATAAAAGTCCATAATCAATCCGGGTAGAATATAGTATTCTATATTGCATGCTAAATATTATATATATTATATTTTATGCAAACATGCTTCGCATGTTTAATAAAATGACGCGTATTTTATATATATATGTGCATGCGCGCTAAACAAAGATGAGACTAATAATAACAAATCCCTCAAAGAAATAATATTAAGTCCGAAGTGTTCAAATGATATTTGGAATATCGAACGTCGCCTTCTAGCATGATAAATTAATAGAGTATTAGATATTTAATATGAGCTTGTTGTGCTATCCACAAGGCGAGTATTGCGTATTTAAGATGTTAATTAATCACATTTGATGCTTATCAAGAAAATTGAACGATCTAGTCTTGTTGTGCTATCCACAAGGACGAACATTTTTCTTTTTTGAATTTATGAAAGTGCTAGGCTGGACTTAACTTAAATTATTTTAGTTCGGATGTGCACACACTTGACCATTATGATTTAAGAGGCAAAATAAAAGGAATTACATGGTGATGTAATTGACAAGAGTTGTCTACCTATTTATTTATATATCGCTTGTTGTGCTATCCACAAGGTTATATACATTTGAAATGGGATCCTTATTCTCACTAGCAAATTTTTAATTAGATGTTGCCGAACTATATAAGTGAGGGTAATATAGTTTGATAAAAATAGTGGGAGATACCAATTTAAAATAAAGACCTAAATTTATTTTGGTATGCAAAATTAATAAAATGAATGTTTGCTAAAATGTTGTTTTTCACATGCAGAATTTTAAAAATGTCAAAATCACTAATTTCACTGCGAAGCATACTTGATGCTAATAAGCTTACCGGGCCGAATTATACGGACTGGCCAAGAAATCTGAGAATAGTTCTCACTACTGAAAAGATTTCTTATGTCCTAAACTCACATGTCCCTGGAACTGTTCCAGAAACAACCTCTGAGGAAGAGATTGCCACCATTGTAAAGTGGCAAGATGATGCATCTGTAGCTCAATGCATCATGCTCGCATCCATGAATAACGAGCTTCAGCGTCAGCAAGAAAACATGGATGCTCCTACTATGTTGATTCACCTCAAGGAGTTGTATGGTGAACAAAGTAGGACTGCTAGATATGAGATATCTAAGGAGCTCTTCCGATCTCGGATGACCAAGGGCAAGGTGAACATAAAGGAACAAAAGAAATCTGATCCAGCTAGCAAAGGAATGTGCTTCCATTGCAACAAGCCGGGTCATTGGAAGAAAAACTGCAAGAAGTTTCTGGCAGACAAGAAGCTTGGAGAAGCTTCGACTTCCAATCAAGGTTTGTTCATGATTGAAATTAATTTTTCAGAAAGTCAAAATTCTACTTGGGTATTGGATACCGGCTGTGGTTCTCACATATGTAATAATGTGAAGGGACTGGTCAGAAGTAGAAAGCTGAACAATGATGAGGTGATCCTACGAGTAGGGAATGGAGCAAAGGTTGCTGCATTAGCTGTAGGAACTTATTATTTAGCAATGCCTTCGGGCAAGTCCATTTATCTTAATAATTGTTATTATGTTCCGAATATTATTAAAAACATTATTTCAATTTCTGTATTGGATATGGAAGGATTTAACGTTGTTATAAAGAACAATAGTTGTTCTATTTATAAAGACGATGTTTTATATGGTATTGGAAATTTGCGAAATGGACTTTATACACTTGACTTACAAGAAAATATATTTCAAATTGAACAAACTAAGAAAAGGAAAAGAGATGATATTAATTATACCTACATGTGGCACTGTAGACTCGGTCATATCAATGAAACAAGATTATCCAAGTTGCATAAAGATGGGCTCCTCGAGCTATCCGATTATGAATCATATCCAACTTGTGAATCTTGTCTCATGGGTAAAATGACTAAATCTCCTTTTAGTGGAAGAGGAGAAAGAGTTACAGAGTTGTTGACATTGATTCACACAGACGTTTGTGGGCCTATGACAACAAGTGCACGGGGTGGGTATTCTTATTTTATTACTTTCACTGATGATCACTCAAGATTTGGATATGTGTATTTAATGAAATACAAGTCAGAATCATTTGAAAAGTTCAAAGAGTTCAGAAGTGAAGTAGAGAAACAAACGGACAAGAGTATAAAGATACTTCGATCAGATCGAGGCGGAGAATACTTAAGCAGTGAGTTTCTCAATTGTCTCAAAGAAAATGGTATAATCTCACAATGGACTCCTCCAGGTACACCACAGTTAAATGGAGTATCTGAAAGGAGAAATCGAACACTGTTAGACATGGTTCGATCCATGATGAGTTTTACCGACCTTCCAATTTCCTTCTGGGGATATGCCCTAGAAACGGCTGCATACCTACTTAACAAGGTACCTACCAAATCCGCCCCAAAGACTCCATATGAGATGTGGAAGGGAAGGAAACCAAATCTTAAGAATATTAAGACTTGGGGTTGTCCAGCTTATGTCAAAAAGTTTGAACATGATAAGCTACAGACTAAATCCGAAAAGTGTAGATTTGTGGGATACCCTAAAGAAACTGTAGGGTATTATTTCTATCATCCAACTGATCAAAAGGTGTTTGTTGCGAAACATGCTGCCTTCTTGGAAAAGGAGTTTATCCATGAAGGGGTCAGTGGGAGTAAGATATATCTTGAAGAAGCTCAAGAACCACAAATTACCACGGATCAAAGTCAGGTACCTGACCAAGTAGAAGAACCTACTATACCACACCCTGTTCGTAAATCTGGAAGAGTACCGAAGATACCTGAGAGGTATGGATTCGTTGTAGAGGATGACGATGAGGTACGCATCATGAATGATGATGATCCATTGAATTACGAACAGGCCATGAGTAATAAACACTCAGGGAAATGGCTTGAAGCCATGAAATCCGAAATAGACTCCATGTATGAAAACAAAGTATGGACTTTGGTTTCACCACCTGAAGGCATTAAGCCTATTGGGTGTAAATGGGTCTTTAAAAGAAAGACTGGAGCGGACGGCAAGGTGGAGACCTATAAGGCCCGACTGGTTGCAAAAGGTTTCAAACAAAGACAAGGAGTTGATTATGATGAAACCTTTTCACCAGTTGCTATGCTCAAGTCCATTCGGATTTTGCTTGCGATTGCAGCTTATAACGACTATGAGATCTGGCAGATGGACGTGAAAACGGCCTTCCTCAATGGGAAACTTGAGGAGGATGTGTATATGACACAGCCAGAGGGATTTATTTCAAAGGTTGGAATAAATCAAGTCTGTAAGTTGCAACGATCCATTTATGGATTGAAGCAAGCTTCTCATAGATGGAACATTCGTTTTGATGAGACAATCAAAGAGTTTGATTTTATCAAAAATGACGATGAACCATGTGTGTACAAGAAGGTTAGTGGGAGCGCAGTTTCATTCCTTGTATTATATGTTGATGATATATTACTGATAGGGAATGACATTCCTATGCTACAATCAATTAAAATCTGGTTATCTAAACACTTCTCCATGAAGGACTTGGGAGAAGCATCCTATATTTTGGGGATAAAGATCTATAGAGATAGATCTAAAAGGATGCTTGGTTTATCCCAAGGAACGTACATTGATGCAATGCTAAAGAGATTTAACATGGAAGATTCCAAAAGAGGACTCATGCCGATGAGCCATGGAATACATCTCTCCAAGAAACAGGCCCCAAAGACACCTGAGGAGAGAGACCGAATGAGTAAGATCCCTTATGCTTCTGCAATAGGATCTATCATGTAAGGTATGATATGTACTAGACCGGATGTTGCTCATTCACTTAGTGTAATGAGCAGATACCAGTCGAATCCAGGAGAAGAGCACTGGAAGGCAGTGAAGAATATCCTAAAATACTTGAGAAGGACTAAGGATATTTTTCTTGTCTACGGTGGGTCTGAATTAAAACTCGAGGGCTTCACAGACTCAAGTTTTCAAACGGACCAAGATGACAGTAAATCTGTTTCGGGGTATGTTTTTACCTTGAACGGAGGCGCAGTGAGTTGGAAGAGTTCCAAGCAGCAAACAGTTGCTGATTCAGTGACAGAGGCAGAGTATATAGCTGCAAGTGAAGCTGCAAAGGAAGCTGTTTGGATGAAGAAGTTCATAACTGAACTTGGTGTGGTTCCTAGCATTGGAGAAGCAGTTCCCATTTACTGTGACAACACAGGAGCAGTTGCACAGGCTAAGGAACCGAGGTCTCATCAGAAATCTAAACACGTGTTGCGGCGATTTCATTTGATCAGGGAGATCATTGAAAGAGGAGACGTCACCTTGGAGCGTGTAGACTCTCAAGACAACATTGCAGATCTATTTACTAAAGCTTTAACACAACAGCAGTTTGATCGTCACTTAGAGAAGATGGGTATGAGATACCATGGCGATTGGCTTTAGTGCAAGTGGGAGATTGATAGTAGTGTGCATACAAGTCAATCATGTATGATGATAAAGCACGTACTTTGTAAACAATCTTATTTATTTATTAATGAAATATTCATTTATTACAGGCATTTAATTATCTACATGTTGCTGTTTTTATAATATGTAAATAACCCATAGTTTTAAGCAATGCTTTTAGAATCATGATGATGATCATGCTAATGAGATCTAAATTCTTAGAAAGTTTTAAAACTTAAATAGTTCCCAATCGTGGGATTACTAAAAAGGGGATTAGTAAATCCGGATAGATTGGTACATATGTTGCTTGCTCATTGGATGAGGATGATTGATCTCATGATCATTTGTGTGGAGACACTAAAGCAAGTATGTAGGTGCTTATTGAAGAATAAGTTCACTGAACGTGATTCGCTATGGAATACCTAATGGAGTTTTACTCGCATGTCAATAGGAATTCCTAATGTGATAGTAGTACAAGTGATCCTTGGACTTGAGATCATCATAGTATCTTGTATGTAACAAATTATACTTTGACTTATTCCTTAAGACCTTTTAAGGCATATATAGGGTATGCTTGGGTATAATGAGTTACATATGGAGATAATGAATGATCAATAAAGAATCTACCACCTCTAGTAAAAGAGGAGATATGTCCCATGTGATTCGTTAAATGACAACCCAGGAATCCTTGGCCAAGGTGAAATGAAATTAGAAAGGAGTTTTTAATTTGCATTATTTGGAGTTGTGCATTTTCTAATCGAAATACATATAATTAAATAAAATAAGACTTGACAGTAAATCCATGTCTTATATTTAATTGGGACATTGTATGGTGGAAGGATTGAATTGTATGGTAACTATTAACTCACAGGTTCTTTTATGATTAATGTTGAAATCTATATTATCTGGAAAGTCGTTGATCGCTAGGGAGGCTTATCCCTATTGTAGAATAAATATTATTTATTTAAATAAATTATTAGTTTAATTTATTTATTTAAATAAGATTAAAATTGTTTTAATTGATTTATTCACAACCGGTTTAATATGGAGAACCTAAAGGGTCACACCATAAAAGGAAGAATAATTATTTAAGAAGGTAATGGCATAATCGTAATAATGCATTAAGTATAATTAATTTAATCTATGGTGATAGAATAAATTAAATAGCTTAATGTTTATTATTTAATATTTTGGAAATATTAAATATAAATTAATAAGAGGAGTCTTATTAATATTATTACAATTATTATTATTTTAATTTCTAAAGGAGTTTAGTAATTAATTTAATATTTAGTACTCTCATTTATTCCTAATAAGATTAGGAGACAAATTAATTAAATGAATTTAATTAATTATTCCCATGTGGTGGGAAGCCTAAATTAATTAAAGGAGTTTAATTAATTAAAAGAAATCCCATGTCTAATAGGATTAGAAGGGTTGACCAATGTCTATATAAGAGAAGTCTTATAATAGATATTAGATTGATGCAATTCCAATTGTTGGAGAGTACTCCTTTTCTATAGAGGATAGAAAACTAAGGTTTAGCCAAACACCCTCCTTCTTGATAATTTCTCTTCTTTGGTGGATCACCTCTAAAGGCCAAACACTTGGGTGGCTAACGTTGATCAAAGAAAGGAATCTAACCCGGAAATTCAAGGAGATCACGAAGAACAAGGAGTTGAACTAGTACCTGTGGAAGCTTCGTTCTTCAAGGGTATGATTCCATAACTTCTTATTTATCGTTTTAAATTAATAATTTTCATAAAGGATGATCCGGGTAATGGTTTTGTAGAAATTTTAAACTCTGATATACCATGCTTCCGCTAATTTTTGCAATTTGATTGCGTCACGATTTCGAACAAACCCAACACTGACTTCTGCTCACTTTGTCCCTTCTCAAGAACCGACTCCCACTCCACGTCTCCAAGACGTGTATCCAGAGTCTCGATCTCACCATCCTTCTGCTCGATGGTAGTCTGCTGAGTAACTATCTCCTCCTTCAGCTCCCGAACAGTATCTTGTAACTCTATGTTACGGTCATACAGCTCGTCGTGCATCTCAGCACTGATAGAGTTCGGTAGGAACTCATCAGGGTCTTTATCCTCCTCCTCAGCTGCCTCAGCCTCAACCTCAATCTCCTCAGAGTCCTCCTCTGAGTTAAACACTGGCTCATGCTCTTTCCCAACAACAGTGATCAATGGAGATGGCTCTCTACGAACCAACTGCTCCCTGACTGTATGAATGTCTCAGGGCTCCTCCTCAATAGCCACTAGGGGTACAACCTCCCTAGGTTGACTGGATCCTCTAACATCTGACAATCTGACAATAAAAATTTTAAGTCTTAGTTATTACGTGATGCTAATCGATACTCGCGAGTATATAAATATAAACACATAGCACATAAGGTAATTTATTATCTTTCTTAGAACTCGTTAAGAGTTTATCACCACTATGTTATCGATCTCTTAAAAGGCTACTACCCTAAGGTTTTCCCCCACCTAAGGTTCATAACTTACAGCTTTGATACCAACCAGTGACACCCCCAAATTCGGGTACTTCAATTTTCATGGGATTTGGTGTTCACTGTCTAATCATCAAATATATAACTACCAATAATAAGTGCGAAAATATAAATAATTAGAAATCCTCCCCTTAAGGGGTTACAACATCTGAATTTATAATAAATCCCAGGTTAAACTAACCTTAACATCAAAGCAAAAACGTAAACAAATAAATAAGTCTTAGCAACAACATAGTCTTAACCAATAATATTCTCAAATAAAATAACAAGTCTTCAACACTTGTTAACTTTGCCCTTGCCTTTGCTAGTGGAAGGCTCGTCGGTTCTTTCGTTCTTAACTGTAATGTTATTATGCAAGAGTGAGCACGATTGCCCACAAGTATAACTATGTAATAGTAATAATAACATGTGAGTAAATCAAAGAATTTTGAATAATAGAAAGCTCGGCTTTTGAATCAAGAATGAATAACAAGAATCAAAAGTACATCTGAGAGTCATAAGACCAAGAACTATTTCTCAGGTTATCAAGTATTTCTACTTTAAACCTTTAACAGTCATAAGACTATATGGACTCTACTACTCGTACTTAGGGGGATTAGCCCTTAGTACCATGAATGTGCACATTATCTCAACGCTAATGCACAAATAATCCCCTATAAAAGGGTTGTTCATCTTAGTTTGACATTAAAGTCCACACCAAAGAAAGTTTGGTTTGGATAAGCTCAATAGTAATTCTAGAATTTAGAACGTTCATCAACTATGGACTAGTCGAATCAACAAGGGTTCGCTAGTCTTATAAAGTTCAACAATAACTGATACTCGAATCAAATAACGAATCTCAGAGGTATACAATTGAATAAGTATTGTATAACTGAAGTAATACTTTAAAAGAATTATAATATTTCATATGAATCTTGACTTGAATAAACAAGAATAAGAACTTGCATCATGATAACAATTCGAGGATAGAAAGCTTGTTCAATAAAAGGTTTGAGTTTAGGACACTTGATCAATAAAAGTAAAGTTAGAAAACTTGTTTAATTAAAAGTAAGAATTAGGAAACTTGCCTCGTGCACAAGCTACAAATAAAATTCTCGTTCCTCAATTAACCCTACATATCATTACATTCGCAATAATAATTAATTCTAAGTCTAATCGAATCACAAGCATCAGTCTTAAATGTGTTATTAGACTTAACGAATAACGGGTTTACATAACGTATTTAACTTATCAATTAATCACGTAAAATAAGTTAATAATTGTTTTAACATCTCAAAAAACGCTTAACATGTCATCATGTTCATTACATTAAGTTTTAAATTACATTTCTGGACTTTAACTCGTAAGTAAAATTGTCTGGGCAAACTGCTCACCGGCGCGGCGGCGCTCCAATTATGCCTTGGAACGGCTCGACAGCGCCGCATGGCGCGGGCGCGCTTCACTTATGCCTTGGAGCGGTGCGGCCGCACCACTGCGCAGGCAGAGTTGATGCAGTTCGCGAAGAACACATAGAAAACCCAAATAAATACCAAATTAAACTAATATAACAATTTACCGTTACCTATGATTTATAATCTTAATAGAAATATCATATAACGTTTCTAGAATGTTTTTAACAATTTAGATCACATAATTACTCCAATTAGAACACTTCAATTTAATATTTTTGGTGTTTTTCAAAGTCGCAGAATGGTCTGACAGTGTTCGCAAAGAACAAAGAAAAAGAAAAATAAATGCCAAATTAAACTAACATAACAATTTATTGTTACCCATGATTTATAATCTTAACAGAAACCTCATATAACGTTTCTAGCATATTTTTAACAATTTAGATCACATAATTACTCCAATTAGAACACCTAAATTTAATATTTTTGGTGTTTTTCAAAGTCGTAGAATGGTCTGACAGTGTTCGCGAAGAACACAGAAAAAGCCAAATAAATGCCAAATTAAACTAACATAACAATTTATTGTTATCCGTGATTTATAATCTTAACAGAAACATGTAGCAACATACGTAGCATGCTTTTGGCAACTTAAATCATTTAACTAGTCAAATTAGAGCACATAGTTTCTCTATTTTTGGTATTTTTCAAAGTTTCGAGATAATTCATGAAATTCATCACTACAGATTCGTTATAGTACTGAATCTGTCCGTTTGAATTTCGTTTTGTTCGTTTTAACATGCATAATCATAATCAACTATCAATTTCAAGTTAGTTAAACAATTAAAGCATGCAAATTTGTACATAAGGGTCATATTCATACTTTTCATACTCTGTAACTTATGAAACTTTGATTAAAGCATAATTACATGAATTTGATTGTTTTAAAACTTGAATAAATGATATAAAACATGTTATGAACATATATTAACATACATATAACCATATAATCAACAATCATCAACAATTTTCATTTACAGAGAACTTAACATTGGGTTTGTTGGAGAAAATAATATACGTGAAATATAAACTTGGGATGAAGAGATTACCCTTGCAATCTCTGTTAAGATGATGATATAAACTTCTTCAAATTATCTCTTCAATCTTTAATCTTTCTCTCCACTTTCTCTCTAAGTTCTCTCTGTGTTTGTTAACTGATGGATATATTATATATGAACTAGTACTAGTATAATATAAATATATGTATAGTTATATAACTGGTGAAGAGAGTGATGTCAGTTAATTCCATAATGGTTTTAACTAACACCCACTATCTTAAGGGCACGTTTGGTTTGTCACTTATTCACTCATTTTTCATTTAATTTAATTAAAGTGTTATTATATAGTCTAATTGTCACACTTTAATTAATCAAATAAACTTATTTAAATTCAATTAAATAAAATATAATGTTACATATTAATTTACATCATCATATAATTAAGATTCTCATTTATTAATTATGTCAAATCATTAAATCTCTAATTAATTATTAAATTAATTATAATAATATTATGCTTATTAAATAATTCATTTAATTAAATAAACTCAATTAAATACATACTTTTAACTATAAAAATTTTTTACATTAATTTAATTAATGTAGCACATATAATTAAATTAATCTACCATAATTCCATCAAATAATTGTTTAACTCAATAAATAAATTATATAAAATATTTATTTAATTTAATAAATATTTAAATTAAATTTACAAAATTCTCTACATTAATTTAATCAATGTAACACATATAATTAAATTAATACACCACAATTCCATCAAATAATTGTTTAACTCAATAAATAAATTAATAAAAATATTTATTTAATTCAATAAATATTTAAATTAAATTTATAAAATTCTCGTTTGTCACACCATAAGGAAAAACATTAGTAATCACAAAAGGACATTCCCATCTAAAACGTAGCTTTACCTGGAAACAACTTCAACCTTGAATTGAAAAGGAGAACTTTTTGTCCAACAGTGAAAGTCTTCCTCAAGATTGGCTTGTCATGAAAGGCCTTGTGATTAGTAGGTTTCATACCTACGAATCAGGTATTAACTGACTAAAAATGTTGCTTATTCTTATGATTTGTAGTTCCTTTTCATGCACTTTATGTTTTTTTTGTAGATACTATGTTTGGAAACTGTGTTGGCGACATTTTGGATGGGACATCTTGAAAAGGATCAAAAAATTGCAGAACAAGAGCAGCGAGACTGCTCCCAAAATGAGCTAAGGGGCAGCACGATCGCGCCTCACTTCAGACATTAATAATTCTCCTCTGCCATACCAGCGCAGCCGCGCCCAAAGGCTGTACAAAAGTAGCGCGACCGCGCCACTTCGAAGGTTGACCAAGTTTGACTTTTCATTAAAACACTGCAATTGAGTTGTAACGTGAATGGGATTTCATAGTTTGACTAGGAATTATTATAGAAGCTATATATAGCTATTTTATTCAGTTATTAGAGAGAATCTATCTTTAATTCAAAAACTCTAGTCTTAGATTAGCATTTGGCAAATTGAAGCAGTTGATCACGCAAGAAGGATTCAAGGTAAAAGCTGAGAAGAGAAGAAGGATTGCAACCCAATTTTTATTCTCTTTCCCTACTTTTTACTTTTGTATTCTAAATGCTTAATCAATTGTGGATTTTGGATTTTGAATCAATGACAATGAGCTAATTTTTATTTAAGACTGCAATGGATCTTATTGTGTAGCTGTGATTGACATACTTCCTTGCTAACTATTATTAACTGTTATCGAATTATCTATTATGATTTGCGTTTAATTGCTTTATTGTCTGTCTAGTAATTATCGTGATAATTAATTTATATGAAATTGAGAAACGAATTATAGATTTAGATCTGATCATAATAGCATGTGATTGTGTTTTCTGCATGGCAATGGAACTCATAATTTGTGTTTAGGATAGAGATATACCTACGCATTGCATGTAATCTAATAGAGAACTTGGGCTTTAAATCCTCTTTAATTGTAATTCACATAGAGATATACTGGATTAGTTAATTATGGTGTTCATCTTAATTCTATCATCTGTGAATTTAAGTTGATTTGTTTATAATACATTGAGAGATGGTCATAAATATTGATGTGTTCTTGATTAACAATCCAGAATCACTACTAAAAAAATAGTCATTTGTGATGGCCAAAATCCATCACAAAAACTAAAAAAACCATCACGAAAGGTTTACGTGATGGCTTTAAGCATCACAATGGCCGTCTTGTATACGCCCATCATGAAAGGTTTTACGTGATGATTTTGGCAATCACGCAAACGCTTAGTGCTTTTGTGATGATTAATACAATCACATTAACACGTAATCTATTATGATTGTCAAAGTCATCATAAAAAATACGATTTTAGGGATCAAAGGTAAGAACGTGAATTTCTATTTATGGACAATTTATTTCACTATAATAATTGTATCAAATGATATTTGTAGGATTCGAACCCACCACCCATTTGCAAACTAAATAACGAGTATTACCACTACACCAAAGCCCATATCATGATTATAATTTTAAAACAAAATATAAAAGAAAACATATGTGAGTTGACTTACTAAACAAAATTACTTCCTCATAAGATTTGGTGATTGCAATGACAGTCACAAATACGTTATAATGATGATAAAATTAGTCATCACTGAGAGTCATCATATATTTTATTGTTTTGTGATGACTTGAAAAACCCATCACAAAATAGCTTCTTTTTGTAATTGCAAATAAAAGTCGTCACAAAAATCTATCTTTTTAATGATTGTCATGGCCGTCATAAAATATTATTTTGATTATTTCTTACATTAAAATATTAGTGATAGCTTAAATGCAATCACGAAAAGAATATATTTATAAGTGATGTCTTAGTGCGTCACAAAAAAGAAAATTTATTTTACGTGAAAAATTTGGTGATTGACATGACCATCACAATTATAATACAGTGATGGCAAAATTAGTCATCACTAAGAGCCATCATATATACTATTATTTTGTGATTGCTTAAAAAGTCAATCACAAATTACTATCTTTTGTGATTGTTTTTAAAAACTGTCACAAAATTCCGTCACGTATTCTTGTTTTTCTAGTAGTGAATAGTTAGCGTGATTTAACAAGAAGTGTGTTGATCTAAGTGAAGTAATAAGTGAAGCTATAGTTTTAAGTCTCCATTATCTGATTTAAATCTTGTGGTAATTAGTTTTAATTTATTTAATTATTGATTTTCATAAATTTCACAAACTTACTCATTTGTTAAATAAAATATATGATAATATAAAATTGGTATTTGTTAGGATAAATTACAGTTTATTTTCTCTGTTGGACGATACTCTATTTATCGTATTTTACTTATGGACTGCGTATACTTGTGTATTTTTACTGGTATAGATTTAGGCAAACAAGTTTTTGGCGCTGTTGCCGGGAAATTTTTAAACTGTGTTTATTGCTTTCAATATAAGTTTCATTAAATTGGATTTAGTTAAACAATTTTTCTTTCTTTTTGTTTACTTCTTGTTTAAGGTAATTTTGATCAGTGCATGCAGGCATGGTCAAAACAACAGGAACTTGAACTGTACGTGGATGACATTGAAAGGCACTTTCAATGGTTATTGAAATTCTGAAAGGAAACAAGGGACAAAATGGCAAATGAAGCTCAAAAATCATTAAGGGATTATGCCATGTCGAAAATTGATGACATCAAATTTAGCATTATGAGGCCAGCCATTGCTGCTAATTTCTTTGAAATTAGGCGGGGTACCATTCAAATGATTCAAAACTCGGTACAATTTGGGGGAATGGCTAACGACGACTCGAATTTAGAGATTTGTGATACATTCAAGTACAACGGGGTAATGGATGATGCAGTGAGACTTTGGTTATTTCCATTCACTCTATGGGACAAAGTAAAAAGCTGGTTGCATTCGTTACCACCTGGGTCCATTACTACCTAGGATGACTTGGCCTAGAAATTTCTAGCAAAGTTCTTTCCGCCAGCGAAAACTGCAAAAATGTGGAATGATATTACTACTTTTGAACAACAACATGGAGAATCATTGTATGAAGCTTGGGAGAGGTTTAAGGAATTGTTGAGAAGATATCCACATCATAGACACCAAGTGGCTATAAGTTCAAACATTTTACAACGGGTTAGGCGTTAATTTTACATGCGTTAATTTTTATCTACGTGACTCTGAAAAAGAAATACAAAAATAAAAAATATTACTTTTGTGGCAAAAAAATAATAAAAAAGTAGAAAGTGAAAACAAAAAAATCAAAATATTTAGGGTACTCGGATCTCAGATGTTTATCAATAGAAGAAACTTACTCGGGAATGGAAAACAATGTATCAACAACATAAATGAAAGTGCGGTAATTGGCAACAACCACCTATTGCATCTGCTTCTGAATTCTCTTCGGATCCACGTGTAAAAACTCAGGCTCCTATCAAATAATAAAAACAATCCCAACAAAATCAATTTAACCAAATAGTACTACCACATGTGTATATATATAACACACACACACATAGATATAGTGAGAGATTGGAGAAGGGGTGGACCTTGTGGAGGCAATCGAGAGTGAAGGAGATGAGTTCGGAGACATAAGTCGGAGGCGGAGGCGAGAAGGAGGAAAACTACTGCAATACCATTTACTTTATCTGCTGTTCTTGTTAGTAATTCAAACACCATCGTTATATCTAATGTTGAACTTTGAAACTCAATTCAATGTTTTGGGTACTCGGATGTCAAAATTTTCATAGATTTTAGAGAGAGAAAATACGCATATATATTTGATCTGGGAAAAGGGGGAGAAGAGAGATTTGGGAAGAAGGAAGATAAAGAATAAATCAGATTTATTTATTTATTTATTATTTTTTCTTTTTCACGTCCATGTAGGATAAAAACTGAAACGATATAACAGTCATGCGGCAAAGATAACAGAATGACTCAATTTCAACATAATAATTAGTTTGCTGGGATAATTTGAAAAATTAAAAGTTCAATGATGTAATCAGTAAAATGTGTCAACTACACTGAGTAACCCTACATTTCCTAATAAAAATTACGGAAAAGCAAAAAATGAAAATCAAACCTTAGATTTATGAGTTGTATTGTGTAATTTGTGAAGACAAACAATGATATACCTTAATAATAATCAGCTGGGTGTCTTGTGCTAAGCATGGGATTCACAATTATAAGAATAGATACACATACAATCTTTTTTTTTATAAAAGATAAGTTATAAAATAATGTGTGAACTTGTAATTAGTTGAAAAAACATCATATACATGGGTAGATCTAATGGTTATAACTAACCACAAACATACACATTATTTAATAGTTATTTTTAATATTTATTATTTTAGTAAGCAAAGCACTATTGTACTTAATCACCTAAAAAATCCTTAAATTTTTTATTTTTTTAAAATTTAACCCACGAATTTTATTTGTCACAAAAAAAAACCTTTCAACTTTAATAATTAGACAAAAAATACCTTTGAAATCAATAAAATAAATAATAGTTAACATATGTCATATTTAATCAATAAAAACACCATGACAATGCTCTCCTTGTGTAAACTTTAAAGTTTTCAATCTCAGGTCAAGGCTGGGCTAAAAGCTCAATTAAAATATTAAATTCTATATACCTTTTTGTCTAATTATTAAAATTACATTTTTTTTTCTAAAAAAATCTACAAGTTAAATATAAATAAAAAAAATAATATAAACTAGAATAATTTTTTGAGTCATTAAATCTCATTATATACCATGCATGCTCCTAAAAATTGCACTCAGATTCCAAACAAATGCAACACATAATATATGATATATGTCTGCCAAACAACTACCAACAAAGTAACAAATCATTCCGAACACAACAAAAAAGGTCGAGCCGCCCCGCACCCTTTTTCATCTTTTTTTTTTTTTTCATTTCATTTATATATCTTGGTCTGTCTGCACGAAGTTTCCCGCCCGCCCGCCTTTTACACTGCCCCCGCTCGCATTCCGTGGCAACAAAATTAAGATTCTTTCCAATTACGAGAGATGAATATATCGACAACCAGATGGACCACCCAAAACAAACATGTAGAAAATAAAGTGTACATGCAGAATATATACATACATACAATTCACGCTCACAAATGAATTAAATATTCTTCATTATAAAAATGCAGTTCCCAACATGTACAAAATATGACAAATGAATAGAAAGAACCTTTTGACGAATGATTCTTTTAGCCCGAGCCTCAAACTTTTAGGTTCATTCTAGTCCTAGTAATATGACAAATCACGTAATTGTCGTAATCAACACTATTTTCAGGGACGAAGCCATGATTTAATATTGGGGGGCAATAATTTTTTTAACAACATAATATATATTCATCATTAAAAAGTAAAGATGTGTTCAGAGGTTGTTCTTGATGATTTTAGAGAACGTTGATCTTGTTCAGAGATAGACAAAAATGGTTGAATATTAGGCTCAGGGGTAAGCAAAGATGTGTCAACATGCTTTCTCTTAAAAAACGAATCAATAATACGTGATTTTTCCATTATTCTAAAACAAAAAACAAAAAATAAAAACTGAGATAATGGCCAATGGGTTATGCCTTGCATAAAGAGTACCAGGGTAGTCTAAAGTAAAATGACTGCATAGAACAAGTGCAAACAAATTTCAGTAAAAGGCAACCCAAGAAACCTCTCAACTGCTTTACATGTTCATATTTATACAGTACACACTTTAATTCTAAATATTATAGGCCTCACAATCTGCGCCAATTACACCTTTCCCAGACAAAGCTGACAACTAGAAAACATATTTTAATTAAACAAAATCAATAGGGAATCCAACATTCCAACTATTATTATACAGTAAATGTAACAATGTCCACCTACATCTAAAGGAAAATCATAGTCCCTCACGTATATGGATTTCATGAAGTACAAACTGGGCCACGTTTTAAGTATGTAACTGGGAAAAAATATGTGCAATTATGTCCTAACCAACATAATTCTCCAAGATAACTGATAAGAGTCTATACAGTTATCCTTATTAGTAAAGACTCTGGACAGATGGCTTATTCAATAATAATCTTCTAACTAATATTCTAACTGCATCTAACATAAGTTATATATACCAACCAAAAATTAAACCAAAATAAACGAGAAAATGGAATATAAATATTGTATGCAAACCAGTAATTTCATTCGAGCAATTAAATCATTCAACTTTGATGTACCCAAAAATGAAGAAGTAGCAGATTAAGAGTGAAAGTCTGAAAGAGGAAGAAGAATTACCCGGATTCACCAAAAACGAAGACAATCACAGAAGCAATTAAGCAAATTTGAAAAAATTAGGGTACATGATTTGGGGATCTTACCACAAACATAGAATCAAAGATTGAATGTTTATAAACAAAAAAAGTAAAATATAGATTTACTTACTTTCTTGTCGAAGGAATCAATTAATCAAAGATTGAAGCTATTGGATGGAAAAGGCAGTCAAGCAGAGCCGCAGAGAAGTCGAACACAGTGTCTCTCTCTCTCTGTCTGCAGAGGATCTGGTCATCTGATGAAGAAATATGAAATTGTCGAATTGGAAGATGGGGCGGATGTTATGGAATAGGGACTTAGGGCAAGCAAATTGCAAAATAAGACATCAAAACAAGTGGGCTGTCGGCCATAGTACTAAAGAAATTTTAAAATCTTGGGGGGGGGGGGGGGGGCGGGCCCCCCCTCTAGTCTATACAAAGCTTCGTCCCTGACTGTTTTGCAGAACTTTCTTCAAGAAATCCATGTCTAAGGAGTACTCGTGCATGATCCAATGATGTTCTTCACTACCTCCATGATTATCCTTGCTTAACTCAAACGTGAACATTTTTTCCACCCAATCACCTCATCATTAAACTTGATGGGTTTAGGGCTTGTTTGACCATGCCACTTGCTGCACTTGCCACTTCTAATGACATTCTTTCCGTTCTTTTTTAACTTTGTGTATGTGTAAAACTGTGTCTTCTTATTATTCGCCGCCGCCCCCGATTGGTTGTTGAGTTTGGACCAATCTTGATTGTCCGTGAATATATTCCACGGAGCCTCGTCGTATATGTTTTTTTCCTCGATATAACAATTAAAATAACCCCATGATGGTTCCATCACCTTATTCAGAAGGAAGAAGCTGACCAATTCTTCTCTGTCGGTGTAAACCTAAATTCCAGCGGTACTATATCCTCTATTTTATTAACCACTTTCATTGCAGTACTCTCTCTTTTTATCTATCTATATATATATCTCGGTACTCTCTCTTTTTATCTATCTATATATATCTCGGTATATACTCTCTCGTATATTAATTAACTGGAGAAGCTAGCCATGCAAAAGCATATATTTATATTGGAAAGTTAGGGTTTCAACGGTGTGAAAACTACAAAAAGTTCAATTCTAATTCAAATAGGATATGACCTACTTAAGCAACAAATCAGGAGATTCAGTTAGTTGATTAAGTAGCAAGAATATTAATACAAAAAAAGAAAAAGAAAAGAGGTTAAATACAAGGAATAGGTTAGGAAAGTTAGGGTTTTAATACAAGAAGTTAAAGCTAATTAATCATATAGCGGAAATGACCCACGTAAGCCAATCAGTAAATTAATTAAGCAACTAGAAAATAATTAGTGGATTTGTAATTAGGATTTGAAGTTGACTGTGCGACGTGTAACTTGTTAGCTCAAGAGATGTAGAATATCTATAATTCATGTTTATCTTAGATTTGAATATTGTAGAAAACCTAACGTTAATTAATTTAAAAGAGAGAAAAATAATGAAGAATATATTTTTGAGCTTACAAAATAAGCTATCTATGATATATAGCTCAACAATGACCTATTTTACACGCGTGCTTGATAAATTATAACTAACTCTACCCGCTAGCTTTGCTATACTCTTGAGTTGAACTGCTGCTACTGTGAGACTGCTTGCTACATTCTCTGTTGCCCTCTTTTGGTGAATTGTCGATACTTTTCCCAAATATATATCTCTCTCTCCCTCTACATATATATATATCACAAACAATAATTAATTAATGTATCTCAATAATAATAATAATAAATATAAAAAAATTGAGCTATTTTGAAATTTATAATTTATATGAATTATTTTAGTTATAGACAATACAAATACAAATTATAAAGTAATAATACTAAACACAAGTTTTATTATTTTCAAACGTAAATGAATCACATTAATTTTAAATTAAAAAAATATCTCTCAAAATCAAATCTAATCCTTTATTTTGGAGGTTGTATAGTATTATTTTAGTAGCCCGCATTTATTGTGGTTTTTTTAAAAGAGGGTTCTGCATCATCAAAATCTCTTAAATAATTCCAATTTTTATGTTTGGATTAAAGAAAATGTGTAAAACAGTACTTAAATTTTGATGTGATCAATGACTAATTAAGTTTGTGTGTTACAAAGTTCATTTTCATTTATCACATTCTAATTATTATTAACAAAATTATAAGAACAAATAATGGTGTATTGAAAGGAATGTGTAATAGATAATTTAATTTCTCGTTTTATCGCAATATTATTTTGTAACTAATACAATATTTGGAATTATTAAAAATGACATTAGAATTCTTATAAAGGCATAATGTCATATTAAAAAGTAATAATGCTTACAATTTAGCTATTATCCCGTCTAAAAATATGCCACAATTTTACTCTCTTCATTCCACAAAAATAGTTCCATTTACAAAATTTATATATCAAAAATATATTTTCGTTCCATGTTTGTTCATAAAAATATTTTGTTGCTAATTCAAAAGTAATCAAAAAATAAAATTATAGTTTGTTTGTACATACACACACATACATACATACATACATACATACACAGCCTTCAACTAGGGGATGACTTGCAGCCTTTTTACTACCCAAGTGTTAAAACTTGCAATAGTACATAATCATCTTTTAGATGCGCAGAAAAAAGACTGAATTTACATGCATCTCTCATCCACCGTTTATAATGCATTACACAAGTTGTATATATTCAAAACATTAGAATGAATGAATGGTGTGAGTTTTCCTTGCAAAAGATTGCTCTACCATCATCATTCAGTTGCGCAAAAACGATCATTTCTCTCTAGTATTATCAGCAAACTGGATTTCTGAACGCATGTGTTGCACGAGGATTTCCTCAACCGCGTCAACAAAGGTTGATATATTCTGTCGATCTGTTTATCCAATGAGTTTGACACCTCCTGACAACCAAGAAATAGGAGAAATAAGAAAGTGGGAACACAAGGTGAAATGTAAATAGGAAACACAACATTAACTGTAGGGAACTTGAAAAGTTTTGCAAACTTCAATAAATTTCTGTGGACTTCCTAGGAAATAGCAAAAATATAAAACAAATATGTTTAAATCTTAGTAGGGGCAGCTTCCCAACATGCCCCTTGCTAGATATATATATGTTCCTGCCCACTAATCAGTGGCATATGCAGAGTTAGGGTAGTACGTATACACCACTAGATTCAGAAATTGTGATCTGAATCAAAATGGATGTGAAGAACAGTTCGCACTAGAGGGTAGAGTAAGGTAAGAGAAATCATGAAGAAATGGAAAACATTAATGTTGCTTTGGAATTTTGTCAACTCAACATTAAATCAGATCAAATTACTGTAAAGAAAGTCACACAAAGCCATCACAAAAATCTCG
This sequence comes from Panax stipuleanatus, assembly GCA_020205555.1. Classification (NCBI taxonomy): domain Eukaryota; kingdom Viridiplantae; phylum Streptophyta; class Magnoliopsida; order Apiales; family Araliaceae; genus Panax; species Panax stipuleanatus. The sequence continues at coordinate 114,322,032 of CM035121.1, read as the reverse complement.
AGTGAAAAATATGCTAAACAGCTCAACGGACTGACTGCGAAGACTCGAAGATCTGGTCATAGACCCATCTTCCCAGACTCAGAAAAGGTCAAGCCCCATGTCATTGTATAGCTCTCGGAAAGGGCTTTCTGGAAAGGTATAGTACGCCTCCATCTGATACCCAGATTGTAAGTTATGAAGCTTCAAGCAAACATCGCGTTAGTTGGAATACACGTACTTCGAGACAGCGGAACCCACCAGGCCTAGCCGCAGGTAGACCTGCGACTAATCGGTTCTATATATATGGCCTCCCCCTTAGCTTATAGAAAAAGAGAGAGAGAGAAAGAAAGGGCTACGGCGAGAGAAATAGATGCTAGGATAGCCAAACGGAGGCTCTAACGTACTCCGATTCTTGTAAAACTTCTTTGTAAACGTTCATATACATATATACTACAACATATCAAATTTTAACGGGTGAAAAATGAGTATTGGGATGCCAAAAGCCGTTCGAGAGCCGTTTTCGCGATATACTGTAAGATTTCGCCAGATCTGTCTTGTTCGCTTACTCTAATACGTATATAAGTGTTATATACATATATTGAGTAGCTTATACTCGTCAGATCTGAAGTTTTAACCTTTTATTTCTTGTAAATAATCAATATTTGAGCTGTATTGACTAGATCTGTACTAGATCTAGCCAGATCTAGCTTTTAACCGGTTCAAAAGTTATCAAACTTGAACATGGAAGCTAGAATGGCTAAGATCTGTACATCCAGATCTAGTTTTCTTTCTAGTTTTGCAAATATTTAGCAACCATGTGACCCTAGATTTGCATCTAGAGGGAACTGGAAGCTATGAGCTACTCGCGTACTGAGATTTGAATGATGAATCTTTCGTTTAGCAATGTCTAGTATAGTTTTATGTTTAATTGCATTATATTCATTATGCAAACTGTTTATTTGATATCCTCTGAGCCTAGGAGCTACAGGATCTACGATTCAACCTATGTATCTAGATCCGGTTCCCATGATAGACTTGGTTGAGTTGTACAACCAACTTGCAAATTTTGTAATTGTAAATATAGGACCTTAAAACGATTATCTGGATTTAAGGTCCCGAAATAATGAAAATCCTATGTGAGGTGTCAGGGCATACTTTGATGGCTTTCATGCCCAAAAGGAGCCCGACACTTATATATATATATATATTATTTTGTCGAAGATGCTTCACATCTCGAGAATAAAATCAAAACGAGTCGAATATGGAATAAAATAGAAGTATCAAAGGGCTTCAATTCTTATGCGAGCGAAAGGGTTTGAAAACCGCTTTTCAAAACATCATTTTTACATTCTTGTCTAAAAGTGGACTTTTTAATAAATCAAACTCTTCATATATAGGTCCAACGAAGCACAACACTACTTTTAAATAAAAGCACTTAGGCCCAATTAACTGCAACACACACACACACAAACACAATAATTAGGGAATGAAAAGTGTGGTAACTGTGTTTCACGGAAGTTAAGGGGTGCCTAACACCTTTCCCCCGCTTAAGCAAGGCCCCGAACTCTATGAATCTCGATTTTCAAGAACAATTAAACAGATCAATATTGGGCCATATTGCAAAACCTTTCAAAACTCGGTTGAGTTGGTACAACCATTTTAACTCATACCAACTGGCGAATCTGTCTAATTCGGACCAATAAAATCAATCTTTTCAAATCGTCGACATTTTATGTCGATCTCTTTCTAAAATCTCACCCTTAAAGCAAGATAAATCAACATATAAAACGTAAAGGGTAAGAAACACTTAGGAAGAGGGATTAAGATCTTTCCCAGCGTCGACAGTTTCTTAGCCTCGTCTTTATCTTTCTCATTTTCTAATTCCAATCTTGATTCTGATCTATCTTATGTCGAACTTTTGACTTAGATTCTTTATTGGATTCGACTTTCTATAGTCAGCTTCAGCTTCCTCTTTGATGTTTGATTCCATTTCCAAATTATGTTAGGAATCAACTTATTAAGCTTCAAAGTCACCTTCTTCAACCAAATTATGTTAGGAATCCTTCTTTAGCTCAGAATCAGAAAATCAACTTGCACGTCAACCCTTTCAAACGTAGAGCAGAGTCTCTTAATAGACAAACTTAGAGTGAAAAATTGTAGAGAGAACTCTTCTCTCGGAATCATAAAGTGTACCTCGTCAGTCTTAGAGTGACTTAGCTATTGAACTAAAATCGTAGAGTTGTCTTGTCAATCGTAGAGCAGGAAGTCTGGTCGTGGAGTAACTCACAACAAATCGTAGAGCTTCACACTACGAACGTAGAATAAAATTGGCTATCGTAGAGTGCACTTAGAAATCGTCGAGTGTTCCTGCCCATGCCTTCCTACGATCATAGAGTTGCCAGACTGCTACTCTAACATTACGAATGTAGAGTATTACCCAAGGATCGTATGATCTATCTGCAAAACATCATAAAACTCAACTTCAAACACCATTTTTGTAGAGTTATGACAAATCCTTCCTTAAATCATAAACACCTTAAATCAGTTCATATGACAGGTAACATATAACAAAACTAAACATAAAGCAGTAAAAAATATTAGATATTATGCACTTATCAAATTCCTCCACACTTAGCCTTTTATATGTCCTCATGTATAACACACATATCAAAATTCATCAAAATTTATGTTCAACTAAATTCCAATGGTTTCAATTTCTCATCATGAATATCAACACTTACTGACAGACATTTGATTAACACTTTCATCAATCAACTTATAATCATAACATCATCATTCTCCACTAAATTTCTTCAAATCAAACTATAATCACACAAATAACTCTCTTATTATCCACATACATACTTAACTCAATCATCATGGAACAACAACTGTGCACACTGCCTCAAAATTTAGAATATGTTCTCTCTTTTTTTCTTTTTTTCTTCTTATTAATAGAACCATCAAATTTTAATTTTCTAAGTGAGTGCATTTTATGCTCTATCCCACTTTATTTTTTCTTCTTGACTTATGCAATGTCTTATTTTCTTAGGCTTTTTTTAGAGTTATCCATGTAGCTCACTTTGGACCAATGACTCCCAAACTAGTTGGCTTTAGGGCACTAGGTGTAGAGACTGTACGAACCTGAATTTCCAATAATCATTATTAATAAGAATTTAATGAATAAAATTCTTAGAGCATGAGAATGATTCGAATATGTATATATATCTGTGATATGAGGTTTGTAGTATTGAATTACATAGGGTGTTATGAACTATGTAATACGTGATTCTTAGTGTCTAATAAATATATATCATTATTATATTTTTTTAGAGATGATTTAATAGAGGAGATGGATAATATTTATCTATCGTTATTAAATGATTTATAAAATTATTTATCATGGTAAGATGATGACATTAAATATTTTTGATAGTCACCATTTTTCTGGAGTATATGTACGTTGTTAGAGAGAGAAAGAAAATTAATATATCATTAGATATGTATTGGTTAGAGAATTGTTAATTAATTGAATACACAACGAGAAGTGTAGATTAAAGGAATGTATCTATGTGTTATATATATATATATATATATATATATATATATATATATATATATATATATCTTGAGTTATGTGGATAAGTGGAAAAAGAAATAATTATTATATAGTTCTGATAAGATTATTAAAATAATTTCTTATATTATTTTAATAAAAAGGGAGAAAGTTATTTTAAATAATAATAATAATAATAATAATAATACATTGTATGTCTTTGACTGAGGTAATATAAATGAGGGTAAATATATCGAAACATATTTGCTATGTGTAATATACTAATAGGAAATAACTTATGGTCTATTTTTATATAAAGAGTTGTACATGTGTCGTACATGTAACTATTTTAACAATACTAAGATATTATATTTAAATAATATCTTGAAGAAATGAGTAAGTTATTTTAATGATTAATGCCTCTATTGGAGATAATATTATATAATAAACTTATTATATCATGTTATGAAGGAATGATTAAATGAAATTAATTAATATTATTATGAGAATTATTTCTATGTGCAAGTATACATGTTATGTGAGTTAGAGCCTATGCGTATAATTGCTAGGATTAATTAAAAGGGAGTTACTAATGGATTATTAAATTAGTAGACCAACCCTAAGGTTTTATATCAGAGTATTAATAGAAGCATTAGTATTTAAATATTCAATTCACTTGAATATAGTGCAGAGGTTTAAACGTGATTGATTAATTAATATTTTGGATAATTAATCGATAACGTATGAATTTATTGTTGTTGAGAATAATAAATTATAAGCGTGTAAAGGATTAATTGTGATTACAAAGGATGGACGATTTACGAGTAATTAATTGATAATATTCAATTAACTATTATTGTGAATAAATAATATGTTAATGAGCAAAGGATTAATAAATTATAATGAGATTATATTTAATCGATTAATTGTTTTATACAAACATGCGATATTAAACCCTTAATATATGGTAGTTAACTATATAGTACAAGGTGACACATTAATATGTCTATATGTTATATATATAGACTATATAGTAAGATTAATTGCATTATGTGAGTTACATCATATTATTGCTTATATAACATGATGTGTGTGGGTAAAACCTAGTGTATACCCTATCACCTTATATTAATATCAATAAACCATTTTTAATTGATAATGTTTTTAATAAGTTATTATAATTACAATAATAACCGTTATGAGGAGGAATAACAATAATACCCAATATTCGGTATTAAGAAAATGTGCATGGATTATATGTGTGTACACTACTTGATACCTTGTAATTAGGAAATACATTGTATGCCCTTTTAAATAATTATAATCTATGTTATGTGAAATGAATTGTGTATATATATATTATATAATCTAGTGTATTTATTATGTAACCAAGTATGGGACATATATGATATACACTTTGCAAATTGCTGAGCTAAAATGAGAGCCCCTCTCCACTTCTTCTCCTACACGTGAACTACCACATGGCTAGCTACTCTACTCCTTCCCTCAATCTCAGCAATATAGAGCTAATGAATAGATGGGGAGTGGGATTCATGAGTGAAATCACCAACTCTCACCAACTCTCTCTTATCCATTGAACATTCTTGCAATCCTTTGATTTAATATGGAAGGTAATTGAGTTGTCTGGTATTTCAAATGCCTATATAAGAGCTCTTCTCCTTCTCATTTTGAATAGATGAGAGTTTCAATTAAGTTAAGGGAGAGTAGTATAGCAGCATTATATAATTTATTGTAGCAGCAAACCAATTGCAGAATTGCAGAGGTATAACTTTATTTTCATGATTTTCATTTTTTGTAAATTCCTAAGTTATTGATTCTTGAATTGATCATAGATTGATTGATTAAGTGATTGGAATATGTTCGTTAAGTGTTATATAAAGTTATAATCATGTTAGTTATGTAATGTAGCTGCAATAAAATAGAATTCGTATAAAAATTTCTGAGTTGGGCTGAGTTTCTGCCGTTGCAGAACAGTTACTGTCTCTGTCCGACAGCCTGCGCAGCTGCGCCAGTTATGTACTGGCCAGCGGCGCAGCTACCCCAGGACCAATTTATAATTTTCTTCTTCTGATGCAAACCTACTATGTGATAATTGTTGACATTGTTTAAGACAAGCTTGAGGACTAGTTTAACTCATGTATATATATATGTTATTGATACAACGTGCATGTTTTTATTCATGCTAGTATATGTTATGGAAAGAAGCTTGATAGTTTTATAAATCAACGTAGGATTTGTTAAAACGAACTTGTCATGAGCATATGAGTACCATGTGTATTTTGATATTTTGAACATGATAGTATGATTTATATTGACATGAAGAGCATGTTTAAAGTGTTAATCATGCACTAGCATACTTGACTGTAAGTTAAGACGTTTTCAAGATAAGAAACTTAAGACTTTTCAAAGTAGACTTGACTAAGAATTTTGTCTTGAATTTCTGACCGTATGAGAACGTGTATGCGACTTAGTTATGTGTTCAAAGACATGTGAGTTATGATCACGAGACACTTAACATGTACTATGATGCCTTTGTTGACTTAGTGCAATTTTGAAAGAAAATTTAAGATTTGAAAGTTAATAACATCAATTACCATGTGAGTTATGTTATGAGCATGCAAGCATGAAGAATAGGAGTTCACCATGACTATATACGTATTTACATGAACCTCACTTTTTTATATACAGATTTCAAATATGCATGCATATTCATTTCTAAGGCATGAATTATGTGGATTAAATATACATGTGTAGTATAAGCACGAGCATGCCTACTTAGTATTGTTTAGCCTCTTTATGTGGTAATATGACGTTAGTGGTTGACCCTTGAGGCATGAACTTGATTTACTTGAGGTATATGAAAGTCCGGCATGAATACCATATGATTTTTGACTTGGAGTAGAATGAGCATGCTAGGTTTTAAAACTTGAGTTAATGCCCTTATAAACATGTATACATGATGAACATAGTAGCCTTGCATTACTAGTTTAAGTATGACAAGAAATTTAAAAAGGTGAACTTAGAAAGTTTAGATGTAAGGGTTATATAAAACTCGAAAACTATAATTCCGTTAATGTTTGAGAAACGTATGAATAATAAGAATCATATAAGTTCTAAATATATGTCGAATACATTTTAAGTGTAGGATACATGTGTATGAATGATGATAATAAGTATGTATGGTTAAGGTATACCTATATGTACATGGTTATTCTAAGAATACGATGAGATAGTAAAACGAAGGTTCTAAGAACAAAGTTAAACAACAATGTAATCAATTGTTATTATATTGAGAATGTATGGATGCGTATAACTGATATGTATGAATCCATAATTAAATGATTGTGTAGGAATACACGAAGCGCAAATATCTTAAGCAGTTAAGTCGTAGTTGTTAAACTACGCAACAGGCAAGTCTTTCAGTTCTTATTTGATATATGAATTCAATAACTGTTTGATGAATTATATTATGCCATGATAATGTTAATTTATATATGAACTGTATATGAGATATGTATGAGATTTAAAGTTGATCTGTGATAATATGCTTGTTATGTGAGAAGTAACATGCGTAGTAACTATTAATTGTCTATGAATGCATAAACTGAGTATGAAATTATATGCTATATGATGCATGAAAACTGTTAGAATTGCAGAGCTGTCGAGCTCACTCTTGCAAATAACCACTTTTGCAGGTTAAGGACTCATGATAAAAGTTACGTGCTATGTGATAGAGTTCGAAGATTTCAGTTTATTTAAATATATGTTCTTGGACCATGCTTAGGTTCTAGAAGATGTATACGATAGTAGATTACAATGTTTTTATACATGTTAAAATTGTAAAATTGTGTTATATAACAGATAGGGGTTTCGAACTAAGATGTATACATTTATACAGAAATTCGAACATAGTGAATCATACTTTATAATTGGTTCAAGGTTATGTAATTGATTCAAGATTTTGAATTCAAGGAAAGATTATATTCAAGGAGATAGAAAAGTTTTAGTTATTCCGCATTTTTGTAACATCAAATGTGATGTGTAGACAGGGATGGTATATGACCGAGATTTGAAAACTTATAAAAGGTTTAGGGTCATCATACAAGATCTTGGATATGAATAGAAATTATATTTCTATATTGTAATAAGTGAAATTTATTCATTAAGTTTTGAATAAAAGATGAATAATTTCGCGATAGATGTTTCGTGGCGGACCGGATCTGAGGTGTTTGAGAGACCCGAATTTGGGGTCGTCACAGAGACACCCCTAAGGACTTATTTACTCAACTAACAAAGGCCACAAAATTAGACTAATCAAGTTGCTTTTATCCATCACACTTTTTAGCGTGAATATCGATGCTTCCTGAGGCTTGGATACCCAGTTATTTCATATAATGGACATTAAAGCAGAGTTTATTATATATTTTCCTTCTTATTCTTTTCTTTTCAATAACTTTTTTTTTCAATTTTTCTTTCTTCACTTAGTTTTACAAACAAGATAAGTATAAAATCAGTGCACATGGTCTACTCCATAGATAACTCGGCTAAATAAGCAATCTTCTCGTACTCAAGTATTCATGTAATTACAAATTCAATCCAAATCAGTTACCATGAATCATGACTCAACTATTATTACTCATTAATCAAAGAAGCATCAATCAGAGTCCAAAAAATAAGCATTAATTTCCACTATACAATTTCAACCTTCAAAAATTCAGCAGAACACTACGATCGTAGAGTAACAATAGTAGAGTTTAAAGTTTTGAAATTTTTTTTGAGTTAAAGCACACTCATCCCATATATCAGTAAAATAAAATATACTCCTAAAAACCCCTCCCCCACATTCAAACCTTACATTGTCCTCAATGTAAGACAATTACGCAAAGAAGAAAGTAACTATCTAACATGCAACTAAAAAGTAGAAAGTAAAGGGATAGAACAATCAAATATGAGTCCTTGGGTTGCCTCCCAAGCAGTCGTCCTTGTTTATTTTCATTGGCTTGACACCCTTCCTCTCTCAATCCTCATAGACTAGATCCATCAACTCCAACAATTCCACCTATTCCTCTTAGCCTTCAAAGAAAGGTTTCAGTCTATGACCATTCACTTTGAATGTCTTCCCTGTTCCTTGATTATGTATATCAACTGCACTATAAGGAAACACATTAGTAATCACAAAAGGACCTTCCCATCAAAAACGTAGTTTTACCTAGAAACAACTTCAACCTTGAATTGAAAAGGAGAACTTTTTGTCCAATAGTGAAAGTTTTCCTCAAGATTAGCTTGTCATGAAAGGCCTTGTGATTAGTAGGTTTCATACCTACAAATCAGGTATTAACTGACTAGAAATGTTGTTTATTCTTATGATTTATAGTTGCTTTTCATGCATTTTATGTTTTTTTGTAGATACTATGTTTGGAAACTGTGTTGGCAACATTTAGGATGAGACATCTTAAAAAGGATCAGAAAACTGTAGAACAAGGGCAGCACGATCGCGACCAAAATGAGCTAAGGGGCAGCGCAACCGCGCCTCACTTCAGACATTAATAATTCTCCTCTACCTTACCAGCGCAGCCGCGCCCAAAGGCTGTACAAAAGTAGTACGACCGCGCCACTTCGAAGGTTGACCAAGTTTGACTTTTCATTAAAACACTGCAATTGAGTTGTAACGTGAATGGGATTTCATAGTTTGACTAGGAATTATTATAGAAGCTATATATAGCTATTTTATTCAGTTATTTGAGAGAATCTATCTTTAATTCAAAAACCTTAGTATTAGATTAGCTTTTGGAAAATTAAAGCAGTTGATCACGCAAGAAGGATTCAAGGTAAAAGCTGAGAAGAGAAGAAGGATTACAACCCAATTTTTATTCTCTTTCCCTACTTTTTACTTTTGTATTTTGAATGCTTAATCAATTGTGGATTTTGGATTTTGATTCAATGACAATGAACTAATTTTCTATTTAAGACTGTAATGGATCTTATTGTGTAGCTGTGATTGACATACTTCCTTGCTAACTATTATTAATTATTATCAGATTATCTATTATGATTTGCGTTTAATTTCTTAATTGTCTGTCTAGTAATTGCCGTGATAATTAATCTATATGAAAATGAGAAACGGATTGTAGAACTCATGATTTGTGTTTTGGATAGAGATATACCTATGCACTGCATGTAATCAAATAGAAAACTTGGGCTTTAAATACTCTTTAATTGTAATTCATATAGAGATATTGTTAATTAGTTAATTATGGTGTTCATCTTAATTCTATCATCTGTGAATTTAAGTTAATTTGTTTATGATGCATTGAGAAATGGTCATAGATATTGATGTTTTCTTGATTAACAATCCAGAATAGCTAGCGTGATTTAACAAGAAGTGTGTTGATATAAGTGAAGTAATAAGTGAAGTTATAGTCTTAAGTCTCCATTATCTGATTTAGATCTTGTGGTAATTAGTTTTAAAATATTTAATTATTGATTTTCATAAATTTCACAAACTTACTGTAATAGACGAGATTTTTTTTTTGTGTGATTCTGGGGACAGAATCCTTTTATGGAGGGAAGATTGTAACAATTGAGATTTTATATTTAATTTTAAATATTTATTGAATTAAATAAATATTTTTTGTGATTTATTTGTTGAATTAAATAAATAAATTATGTGATTTATGGAGTTATTTAATTAAGGGTATATATTAATTAAATGAATGTGCAATATTTAATTTAATTAATGTATATTAATTTTATTTTTAGTTCTAATTTAATTGAGAGAATTAAAATAGATGTGATGAAGTGTTACATGAATTATAATTAGCGAGTAATTATAATTATGTGGCAAATTTTATGTGATTAATTGATGTTAGATTTTAATTGATTAAATTAGTTGATTAATATTTAATTGATTAAAATATGACATTAAAGTATGTGTTAAATGATTTGTTAAAATAAAAAGGAAAAGAATTTTAAATGATTTTTACCAAACAAGGCCCTTGCTTTTGTTTTAAAAATTATTGCCAAACAGGGCCCTTGCACTAGCTTAAACCTAATTTACCTAAACTATGCCTAAGTAAAACTAGTTTCTAATTTTCTTGTAGCCAAACAAGCCAAGTTGGATTTTGAATTTTATAAATTACATAATAAATGTATTTATTATATATATTAAGTAATTAGCAGTTACATATATATCATTAGTATACGTATATTATATCAGTTATAATATATCTAAACTACGTTAGTTTTTTCTAAGTCTAAACTAAGAACTAAGAAGAAAAGAGAGCAGAGAAAAGGAAGAGCAGAGAAGAGAAAAGAGGAAGAAGAATTGTTAGAATTGAACTCACATCGCTTTCTCTTTCAATCTATTAACAAAAGGTATTATCTATAATCTCTAATTATTATAGAACTTAATTCATATGTTTCATGTATTTTATTCTCTGTCAAAAGTTGAGTTTTCATGAAGTTGTATAATTGTGACTATGTATATATGATGTTCATAGGTTTTCATATGTAATTGTGTGCCATGGAAAGATTTTCAAAATACAATTGTTGTAAAAATCAGTTTTAAAGTTATGATCCTTATATTTTTATTCTCTGTAAAACATGTTTTGGAAGTTGTATAGCATGATGGTTATATATATATATATATATATATATATAATTGTGTTCATATCATGTCTATATGTGATGATATGCTTAATTAGTTGTTTAATTCATGAATATATATATATATATATATATATATATATATATATATATATATATATATATATGATATAATGGAGAATTCATGTTTTTCAAAAGTCACAGTGAAGTGTCTGAAAAAAATAAAGTTTCTCATAGAAATCAAAATATATGTTGATTGTTGATTTTGTATAAATTAATTGTGGAATATGTTATTATGTTTAGAAATTAGTTGATTGGGATTGGAATTGTGAGAATTGGTTTTAAAACAAATTCGCAGTGTTCAATTTCATCTAGAACACTGACATTGGTACTTTTTTTAAAATTTTTGTAAAAATTAAGCGTTGTAATTTTGCTAATTGATGTATTAGTGTGTTCAAAACATGTTAGAAGCTTTGCACTTTGTTTCTGTAAAGTTTTTATATGAAAATTGTTGGCTGAATTGAGAATTCATTGTAGAGAATTAAGCCAAATTGGCTTTTCTCTGCACTATTCGCAAAGCTGCTCTGTTTCTGTCCGCTGCCGGCGCAGCTGCACAGGCAGTAAGGGTAGAAGCGACGCAGCTGCGCCGCTGAGTTTTCGCAGGTTTGGCCCCTGCGCAGCTGCGCCGGTGTCAAGGCTAATGGTGGCGCAGCTGCGCCGTGTCCCGGGCAGTGGCAGTGACTTTAGTTTTTGTGCAGTGTTAATTCTAAGCTTAGTTTAATTATTCTATGACAAGGAGCATGTATCTAGCTGCTATAACATGTGTTATAATTTGAGAAAAAGGAAGTTTTAAAAAACTAATATGGTATTTAAATTATAAACTATAATTGTTTAATTGTACAATAAGTTACTTAATTATAATTTTATTAATTATAATTAAGAGTAAATGTTTAATTTAAATTATAATTTTTGTGAAATTATAATGTATAAAAGTTGATTTATTTAAATCAATTAAATGTTAAATTAAATTATAATTTATGCATGTTTAATTATGGATTATAAATTGATAATTTCATGATTAATTATAATTTGTGTAATTAAATGCATGATGTGGTTTAATTGATTATAATTATTTATAATTTAAATGGTAATTATAATTTAAGTAATTACAATTTGATTAAGTGTTTGAATTATAATTATTTAATTATAATTTAGTTAAATACATAATTGATTTAATTAACTATGTGATAGTTGATTATTATTATTAGAGTGAGTTAACCATGAGGGTTAACCACTTATGTGAATTAGTTACGTGTTAACTAATTTAGGTTATTGTGATTGAATATATATGTGTAGGAAGTATTAAAGTACGTGAATTGTGCTAAGTAGCTTGCGCTTGAGGCAAGTCTTCTAAACCCTAAACTCGTTAATTTTATGCAAGTCTTCTAAACCCTAAACTAGTTAATTTTATGCAAGTTTTCTAAACCCTAACCTTGTATAATTTCTTGAGTTCATATATTCTTGTTAAGAATGTCCTTTTCATTTCTGTATTGGATAATTATTTATTTAATTGAAATGATCTTAGCTTATTGTTCAAGTAAGATCCAGTTATTATTTTAATTGCTTTAAATTTACTTCTAAAGCATATGTTAATTCATAATTCTTTTATTTATGAATTATTGAAAGTCGATTCAACTAATCCTTAGTTGATGAACGTGAATTCTAAATTACCCTTGTAAGCTTATCCAAACCAAACTTCTTTGGTGCGGACTCAAGTTCAAATTACTGAGTTGAACAACCCTATTTACTAGGGGAGGCTACTACGCATAGCGTTAAGATGTTTGTGCACAATACATGGTACAAAGGGCTGATCCCCCTAAGTACGAGTTAAGGTCCATAGTCTTATTGACTGTTAAAGGTTTAAATAGAAATATTTATAACCTAGGATAAGAGTTCAAAGGTCTTATGACCCTCAGATAAATTCTATATTCGAATTTTAATGTTGATAGAGAATTATTATTCAATTCTTTATTATTGAAGCAAGCTAAGTTGGTCAGATTCTTTTAAATATATCCTTTCATGTCTATGTTATTGTTAAACTCCAGTGAGCTGTGGTTTGCTCACTCTTGCATTAAATAACAATTTCAGTTAAGGTTGATAACGCTGATGCTCCGTCTACGAGTAAGGATAAGGGAAAGCAAAGCAAGTGAAGACTTATTTTTTTTTATTATATTGAGAATGATTGTAATAAGACTTGAATGTTATGTTTTTGTTTCCACACTTTATTATATTCATGTCAGAGTTAGAGTAAACCGGGATTATCTTGAAAAGGTTGTAACCCTTGTTTTAAGGGAGATTTATCTATTCTAATTTAAGTTGTAGTTTATTTTACATTATTCATTGGGTAGATGTATGTTATATTAGAAAGTGAACATCAAATCATATGGAAACGAAGTACCCGGATTTGGGGGTGTCACACTTACTTATTTGTTTAATAAAATCGATGATAATATAAAATTGGTAGTTGTTAGGATAAATTACAGTTTATTTTCTCTGTTAGACGATACTCTATTTATTGTATTTTACTTATGAATTGGGTATACTTGCATATTTTTGCTGGTATAGGTTTAGGCAAACAAGTTTTTGGCGACGTTGACGGGGAATTTTTAAACTGTGTTTATTGCTTTCAATATAAGTTTCATTAAATTGGATTTAGTTAAACAATTTTTCTTTCTTTTTGTTTACTTCTTGTTTAAGGTAATTTTGATCAGTGCATGCAAACATGGTCAAAACAACCGGAACTTGAACTGTACGTGGACGACATTGAAAGGCACTTTCAACGGTTATTGAAATTCTGTAAGGAAACATAGGATAAAATGGCAAATGAAGCTCAAAAATCAATAAGGGATTATGACATGTCGAAAATTGATGACATCAAATTGAGCATTATGAGGCCAGTCATTGTTGCTAATTTCTTTGAAATTAGGCCGGGTACCATTCAAATAATTCAAAACTCGGTACAGTTTGGGGGAATGGCTAATGACGACTCGAATTTAGAGATTTGTGATACATTCAAGTACAATGGGGTAACGGATGATGCAGTGAGACTTTGGTTATTTTCATTCACACTATGGGACAAAGTAAAAAGTTGGTTGCATTCGTTACCACCTGGGTCCATTACTACTTGGGATGACTTGACCTAGAAATTTCTAGCAAAGTTCTTTCCGATAGTGAAAACTGCAAAAATGTGGAATGATATTACTACTTTTGAACAACAACATGGAGAATCATTGTATGAAGCTTGGGAGAGGTTTAAGGAATTATTGAGAAGATATCCACATCATGGACACCAAGTGGCTACAAGTTCAAACCTTTTACAACGGGTTAGGCTTTAATTTTACATGCGTTAATTTTTATCTACGTGACTTTGAAAAAGAAATAAAAAAATAAAAAATATTACTTATGTGGCAAAAAAATAATATAAAAGTAGAAAGTGAAAACAAAAAATCAAAATATTTAGGGTACTTGGATCTCAGATGTTTATCAATAGAAGAAACTTACTCGCGAATGGAAAACAATGCATCAAAAGCAGAAATGAAAGTGCGATAATTGGCAACAACCACCTATTGCATCTGCTTCTGAATTCTCTCTGCATCCACGCGTAAAAACTCAGGCTCCTATCAAATCATAAATACGATCCCAACAAAATCAATTTAACCAAATAGTACTACCACATGTGTACATATATACACACACTCACATAGATATAGAGAGAGATTGGAGAAGGGGTAGACCTTGTGGAGGCGATCAAGAGTGAAGAAGATGAGTTCGGAGACATAAGTTGGAGGCGGAGGCGAGAAGGAGGAAAACTACTGCAATACCATTTACTTTATTTGCTGTTATTGTTAGTAATTCAGACCCATTGTTATATCTAATGTTGAAATTTGAAGCTCAATTCAATGTTTTGGATACTCGGATCTCAGAATTTTCATAAGTTTTAGAGAGAGAAAATACGCATACATATTTGATCTGGAAAAAGGGGGAGAAGAGAGATTTGGGAAGAAGGAAGATAAAGAATAAATCAATTTTTTTTCTTTTTTATGTCCATGTAGGATAAAAACTTAAACGATATAACAGTCATGTGACAGATATAACAGATTGACTCAATTTCAAAATATTAATTAGTTTGCTGGGATAATTTAAAAAATTAAAAGTTTAATGATGTAATTAGTAAAATGTGTCAACTATACTGAGTAACCCTACATTTCATAATAAAAATTACGAAAACGCAAAAATGAAAATCGAACCTTAGATTTATGAGTTGTATTGTGTAACTTGTGAAGGCAAACAATGATATACCTTAATAATAATCAGCTCGGTGTCTTGTGCTAAGCATTGGATTCACAATTATAAGAATAGATACAAATACAATTTTTTTTATAAAAGATAAGTTATAAAATAATGTGTCAACTTGTAATTAGTTGAAAAAACATCATATATATATATATGGGTAGATCTAATAGTTATAACTAACCACAAACATACACATTATTTAATAGTTATTTTTAATATTTATTTTTTTAGTAAGCAAAGCACTATTGTATACTTAATCACCCAAAAAATCCTTAAATTTTTATTTTTTTTAAACTTTAACCCACAAATTTTATTTGTCACAAAAAAACCTTTCAACTTTAATAATTAGACAAAAAATACCTTTGAAATCAATAAAATAAATAATAGTTAACATATGTCATATTTAATCAATAAAAACACCATGACAATGCTCTCCTTGTGTAAACTTTTAAGTTTTCAATCTCAGGTCAAGGCTGGGCTACATGCTCAATTAAAATATTAAATTCTATATACCTTTTTGTCTAATTATTAAAACTAATTTTTTTTTTTGTAAACAAAAAATCTACAATTTAAATATAAATTAAAAAAAAAATATAGACTAGAATAATTTTTTGAGTCATTAAATCTCATTCTATACCATGCATCCTCCTAAAATTTGCACTCAGATTCTAAACAAATGCAACACATAATATATGCTAAACAGCTACCAACAAAGTAATAAATCATTCCGAATACAAACCAAAAAGGTCGAGCCGCCCCGCACCCTTCTTCATCTTTTCTTTTCTTTTCATTTCATTTATATATCTTGATCTGTCTGCACGAATTTTCCCGCCCGCCTGCGGTTTACACCGCCCCCGCCCGCATTCCGTGGCAACAAATTTAGATTCATTCCAATTACGAGAGATGAATATATCGACAACCAGATGGACCACCCAAAACAAAAATGTAGAAAATAAAGTGTACATGCATAATATATACATACATACATACAATTCATGCTCACAAACGAATTAAATATTCTTCATTATAAAAATGCAGTTATACAAAATATGACAAATGAATAGCAAGAACCTTTTGACAAATGATTCTTTTAGCCCGAGTCTCAAACTTTTAGGTTCATTCTAGTCCTAATAATATGACAAATCACGTAATTGTCGTAATCAACACTGTTTTGCCGCACTTTCTTCAAGAAATCCATGTCTAAGGAGTACTCGTGTATAATCCAATGATGTTCTTCACTACCTCCACGATTATCCTTGCTTAACTCAAACATGAACATTATTTTCCACACAATCACGTCATCATTAAACTTGATGGGTTTAGGGCTTGTTTGACCATGCCACTTGCCGCACTTGCCACTTCTAATGACATTCTTTCCGTTCTTCTTTAACTTTGTGTATGTGTAAAAGTGTGTCTTCTTATTATTCGCCGCCGCCCCCGATTGGTCGTTGAGTTTGGACCAATCTTGATTATCCGTGAATATATTCGACAGAGCCTCGTCGTATATGTTTTTTTCTCGATATAACAATCAAAATAACCCCATGATGGTTCAATCACCTTATTTAGAAGGAAGAAGCCGACCAATTCTTCTTCCGTCGGTGTAAACTTAAATCCCGGCGGTACTATATCCTCTATTTTATTAACCACTTTCATTGAAGTACTCTATATATATATATATATATATATAGGAAAGTTATGGTTTCAACGGTGTGAAAACTACAAAAAGTTCAATTCTAATTCAAATAGGATATGACCTACTTAAGCAACAAATCAGGAGATTCAGTTAGTTGATTAAGTAGCAAGAAAATTAATACAAAAAAAGAAAAAGAAAAGAGGTTAAATACAAGGAATAGGTTAGGAAAGTTAGGGTTTTAATACAAGAAGTTAAACCTAATTAATCATATAGCGAAAATGACCCACGTAAGCCAAACAATAAATTAATTAAGTAGTAAGAAAATAATTAGTGGATCTGTAATTAGGATTTGAAGTTGACTGCAACGTGTAACTTGTTAGCTCAAGAGATGCAAAATATCTATAATTCATGTTTATCTTAGATTTGAATTTTGTAGAAAACCTAGCTTTAATTAATTTGAAAGAGAGAAAAATAATGAAGAATATATTTCTGAGCTTACAAAATAAGCTATCTATGATATATAGCTCAACAATGACCTATTTTACACACATGCTTGATAAATTATAACTAACTCTACCCACTAGTTTTGCTATACTCTTGAGTTGAACTGCTGCTATTGTGAGACTTGCTTGCTACATTCTTTGTGATGAACGAGAATTTTATAATTTATTTTAAATATTTATTGTATTAAATAATTATTTTTGCGGATTTATTTATTAAGTTAAATAAATATTTGATGGAATTGTGGTAGAATAATTTAATTAAATGTGTTACATTGATGAAATTAATATGGAGAAATTTTATCGTTCAAAGTATGAATTTAATTGAGTTTATTAAATTAAATGAATTATATAATAAGTATAATGTTATTCTAATTACTTTAATAATTAATTAGAGATTTAATGATTTGTCATAATTAATAAATGAGAATTTTAATTATGTGATGATTTGATTTAATGTGTAATATTATCTTTTATTTAATTAAAATTAAATGATATTATTTGATTTATTAAAGTGTGACAAGTAAACTATATAATAAATAAGTTAATTAAAATAAATGGGAAGGAGCCTTTTTGTAACCAAACCAAACAAAACAAAGCCTTAAGTTAGTGGGAGCAGTTAAAACCATTATGGAATTAACTGACAACCCATTAACTATCAATTATATTATATACGTATATTATATATCAGACTTTACATATAATATATCAAACTTTCATATATCATATTAGAGAGAATTTTAGTGAGAAAAAAAAGAGAATTAACTTGAAAGATTGAAGAAGATTTGAAGCAATTTATATCATCTAAACAAGTAGCAAGAGTAATTCCTTACCATAAGCTTTTAATTTCACGTTCTTAGTTTCTCCATTAATGTATGCTTGAGTTCTCTGTATACAATCTTTTGTGATTAATGCATGAAATATTGATTCTATGTGTTAATATATGTTCATAACGTGATTTATATCAATTATAAACTGTTTTAGCATAATCAAATCCTTGTAATCATGCTTTAATTGAAGTTTCTTAAGTTACAGTGTGTTAAAGTACGAGTATGACTTATATGTAAAAAATTTCATTCTTTAATTGTTTATTAAACTTTAAATTGATGATTGATTACGATTATACATGTAAAAACGAAGAGAACAAAATTTAAATGGATAGATTCGGTGTTATAACGAATCTGTAATGAAGGATTTCATGATTTATGACGAAACTATGAAAATATCAAAAATATGAAAATTGGGTGTTCTAATTTGGCTGATTATGTGATTTAAATTGTTAGAAGCATGCAAAGTATGTTGTTAAATGTTTCTGTTAAGTTTATAGCTTATGGGTAACATTAAATTTGATATTTGAGTATGATTTTGGCTTTATTTGGCTTTTTTGTGTGTTCTTCGAGAACTATTAGACTTTACTGTGTCTCGACGACGCAGCGCAGGTTTTGTGAAGAAACCGGGCGCTGCAGCGCCAGGCCAGTAATGGGCTGACGTATTCATGGCGCCGCAGCACCGGTTCTGTGAAGGAACCCAGCGCTGCAGCCCCAGGCCAAAGCCTTAGCTGACGTAGTCATGGCGCCGCAGCGCCGGTTCTGTGAAGGAACCCAGTGCTACAGCGCCAGGCCAAAGCCTTGGCTGACGTAGGCTCAGCGCTGCAGCGCCGGTCCCCAGCACAAACTGGGCGCTGCAGCGCCGTCCAACAGAATGAACCAATAATTTTTATTTAAGTGTTTAAAGTTCAGAAATGTATTTTAAAAATTAATATAATGAACATGATAATGTGTTAAGCATATATTAAGATGTTATTAACTTGTCAATGAAGTTTTACGTGATAAATTGATAAGTTAAATACGAGGTTTAAACTCGTTATTCGTGAAGTATAATAGCATGTTCAAGAATTAATGTTTGTGATTCGATGAGTATAAGTAAACTTAGAATTAATTGGTATTGTGAATGTAATGATATGTAGGGTTAATTGAGGAACATGATGTATAATTGTAGCTTGTGCACGAGGCAAGTTTCTAAACTCAAACTTTTAATTGAGCAAATTTTCTATCCTTGATTTATTATCGTTATACAAGTTTATTAACTCGACTTTAATTGAGCAAGTTATCTATTCTTTCATTAAACAAGTTCTTAGTATTGTTTATTCAAGTTCAAGATTCCGTATGAGATATTATAATCCTTTTAAAGCATTACTTCAGTTATACAATTCTTATTCAATTGTATACATTTGAGCTTCATTGTTTGATTTAAATATCATTTATTATTGATTCTTATAAGACTAGCGAACCCTTATTCATTCGACTAGTCCATAGTTGATGAGCGTTCTAAATTCTAGAACTGTTATTGAGATTATCCAAACCAAACTTCCTTTGTCGCGTACTCTGATGTCAAACAGAGATGAACAACCCTTTATAGGAGATTATTTACGCGTTAGCGTTGAGATGATGTGCACATTCGTGGTACTTAGGGCTGATCTCCCTAAGTACGAGAAGTAGAGTCCATGTAGTCTTACGACTGTTAAAGGTTTAAAGTAGAAATACTTGACAACCTGGGACATAGTTCTTTGTCTTATGACCCTCAGATATACTTTTGATTCTTGTATTCATTTCTTGATTCAAAAGCCGAGCTTTCTATTATTTAGAACTCTTTGATTTTCTTGCATGTTATTATTACTGTTATATTGTTATACTTATGGGCAATCGTTACTCACTCTTGCATAATAACATTGCATCTAAGATTAAAAGGACTGGTGAGCCTTCTACTAGCAAAGGCAAGGGCAAAGCTAACAAGTGTTGAAGACTATTTAATTATTTGTGGATGTTATGTTTTAAGACTTATGTTGTTGTTAAGACTTATTTGTTTATTTATGTTCCGCATTGATGTGTAAGGTTAGATGACCTGGGATGTATTTATTTATTCAGATGTTATAACCCCTTAAAGAAAGGATTTCAATTTATTTCATGAGTTGCATTTATTATGGGTAGATAGATATGTTATATTTGGACAGTGAACACCAAATCCTGTGGAAATAAAGTACCAGGATTTAAGGGTGTCACAAGTTGGTATCAAAGTTGTAGGTTATAAACCTTAGGTAGGGAAAAACCATAGAGTAGTAGCCTTTTTAAGAGATCGATAACATAGTAATGATAAGCTCTTTTCGAGTTCTAGGAAAGATAATAAAAGACTTTATGTGCTTATGTAATTACTTATGTGCTCGCGAGTATCGATTAACATCACGTAGTAACTAAAAACTTAAAATTTTGATTGTCAGGATGTCGGATGTTGGAGGATCCAGTCAGCCAAGGGAGGTTGAGCCCCGAGTGGCTAGAGAGGAGGAGCCCCGAGACATTCATACAGTCTTGAAGATGTGGAGTGGAAATTGGTACATAAAGAGGGCCAAAATGAAGCGAAGTCAGCAGAGATAGAGAAGCTGAAGAATGAGTTACGAGAGGAATCAGCGAAGCGTGCTAAAGCAGAGGACGCTTGGATGAAGGCTTCTCGACGTGCAGATCTTGCCGAGGACGATGATTGGGTGAAGAAGGCTAAGATTGAGAAGACAGACTACACGTTTTAGACATCGATTAATAGGGCCTAGGATTGGGTTATCTACTATCCAGTGCAGTTCGAGGACTTACCCTGGTATATGCTGGACCGGAGGACGATGTTCCTTATTATGGAAGAGGAGTGCAGAGAAGCTATTCGACGCCTTAGTAGGTCGTGATAGGAACAATGTTGATTATGTGAATATTTCTATGGTAGTTAATAATGTAAATTTCGATGTGGTTATAAACAACCGAATATGTTGATGATTTAAATCTTGAAGATTCTTTATCTCGGGATAGTTGATGTAAATAGCAGTGATGCTATCTTTCGCATGTTTAAAACTTTTAAGTGAATAAAATATCAGAGTTTATTTGAGATGATATGTGTTAAGTGATATCTTAAAATATTTAAGTTAAGTCTTAAATATTTAAGGAATTGAGTAAAGATCTAATAAGCGTATATCTTAAATAGAAAGATGCCGCCAAGAAGACGCCCAACTCATCAACCAGTCTAAGAAAAGTTAACCAATAACAACCATGCCAATACCAATGCTAATCCTGTTCAGCAGTTGGTGAACTTGTTAACGGGAGCACTTGCCAATCTGCATCAAGCTCCATCGAACACATCATTCAAGGATTTCAAGGCGGTGGGACCGCCAGAGTTCAAGGGATCCATGAACCCAATCGAAGCTCAGACGTGGGTTATAGAGATGGAGAAGGTATTCGACGTTGCTAGGGTCAACGGTGATCAGAAGACCGTTTATGCAATATTCATGCTGAAGGCAGAGGCTAGCTACTGGTGGCAGGCAAAACAAGGTCCGGGGAGGACAAGGCGTGATAACCTGGGAAAGGTTTAAGGAAATTTTCTTCGAAATGTATTTCCTGACGATTTCACAGAACCAAATGGAGGTTCAGTTTCTAGAGTTAAAGCAAGTTAACATGTCTATGCCTGACTATGCTGCGAGATTTAATGAGTTGGCTAGGTTTTCCACATATAAAGTGAATACCGATGAGAGGAAGGCAAGGAGATTTGAACAGGGACTGAAGCCCTGGTTGTATATCAAAGTGTCAATGTTCTAGTTGAACATTTTTGCGGGAGTGTTGGAGAAGGCAATCATCACAGAGGGTGGAAGCGATGCTCTGACAAAGTATAACCAAGAGCTTAAGAAAAAGAAGAATGAAGGAGAAGGTAACAAGGCTAGTGGCAGTAATATAAGAGGAGGCAATAGTCAGAAAAGAAGATAGAATGATAGCACATCGACTGGGAATCAGTAAGGGAGTCAGAAAAAGAGAGTGGAGGCTTGTCCAACCTGAGGGAAGAATCACCTGGAGGTCTTCATGAAGGGGAAGAGAGTCTGCTACAATTGTGGTCAGGAAGGCCACATAGCACTAAACTGCCCTAACCCTAAGAAGGGCGCCTACTTCACATGTGGGTCAAAGGACCATCAGGAAAGGGATTGCCCCAAGAAGGTATTAGGAGGGGCAGGAGCAAGTGGGAACAGAGGAAGCAGCAGTGGCAACGCTCTGACTATCACGGGACTGACACCAACCTACCGACCTATTGCCAGGACTTTCAACATGACCGTGCAGGATGCTGTGCAGTCACGTGATGTGGTGTCAGGTATCATTCCGATCAAAATTGTTAATGCTTATGTATTATTTGATTCGGGTGCTATTTGCTCATTTATATCCAATGACTTTGCTAAGAACCTAAAATTGCCTAAGGACGAACTAGAATACCATATGAACATAGAGATTGCAAATAGGGAAGTGATTCCTGTTAAGTCTGTACAAAAGAACTGTAGGGTGGATATTAGGGTAACGTGATGAAAGTAGATCTTATCCTGATTAGACTTGAGGAATTCAATGTTATTTTGGGGATGGATTGGTTATTCAATTATGGGGCTATAATTAATTGCCAAAAGAAGTGTATTAACCTTATGATTCTGTCAAAGGTTATGTTTTATAGCAGCAACTCGCCTAGACAAGCGAGTTGTTTGACGATGATGAAGGCCAAGAAGTTGTTGAGACAAGGTTGTGTAGGATATTTAGCCTACATAGTCAATAGTCGCAAAGAGAGCCCGAAATTAAAGGAGATACCAGTCGTGAGAGACTTCGTGGATGTATTTCCGGATGATTTGTCAAGACTTCTGTCAGATAGGGAAGTAGAGTTCGTGATTGATTTGGTGCCAGGAACTGCTCCAATATCGAAGGCCCCGTACCATATGACTCCGATAGAGATGAAAGGATTGATGGTGCAACTACAAGAGCTTTTGGACAAGAAGTATATACAGCCGAGCGTATCGCCGTGGTGAGCATCGGTGTTGTTCGTAAAGAAGAAGGATGGAACGATGCGGGTTTGCATTGACTACAGAGAGTTATACAAGGTCACAATTAAGAATAAGTATCTGTTGTCTAGGATCGACGACTTGTTTGACCAATTGAAGGGAGCGAGATATTTCTCGAAGATAGATCTGAGAAGTGGTTACCATCACTTGAAGGTGAGGAAAGAAGATGTTCCAAAGATAGCGTTTAGGACTCGATATAGTCAATACGAATTTCTGGTGATGTCATTTGGTCTAACGAATGCTCCTGCAGCATTTATAGACCTAATGAACAGAGTATTAAAATCATTTTTGGACAAATTTATGGTGGTATTTATCGACGATATTTTGGTATATTCTAAGACCAAGGAGGAACATGTAGAGCATCTGAAGGTGACATTGGAGGCATTGAGAAGAGCGAAGTTGTATGCCAAGTTTTTAAAATGCGAATTCTAGATAGAGCGGGTGCAATTTCTTGGACATGTGATTGATAAGGACTAAATTTTGGTAGATCCCTCCAAGGTTGAAGCTGTGATGAATTGAGATTAGCCGAAGACACCGTCAGAAGTGAGAATTTTTCTTGGATTAGACGGATATTACAAACGATTCATTCAGGACTTTTCCAAAATCGTGACTCCGCTGACGAATTTGACTAGGAAATCGGTGAAATTTGTTTGGACGGTGAAGTGTGAGGAAAACTTCCAAGAGCTTAAGAAGAGTATGAGTACGGCACCTGTGTTATCTCTTTCGAATAGCACAGGAAATTTTGTGGTATATAGTGATGCGTCGCATAAAGGACTAGGTTGTGTGCTTATGTAAAATGGCAAGGTCATTGCGTATGCGTCACGACAACTAAAGGATTATGAGAAGGGGTATCCAACCCTTGATTTGGAATTGGCTGCGGTAGTATTTTCTTTGAAGATCTGGAGACACTATATCTATGGGGAGAAGTGTGAAATATATACAGACCACAAGAGTCTGAAATATATTTTTACATAGAAGGATCTGAATATGCGCCAGAGGAGATGGTTGGAATTGATGAAGGACTATGACTGTGAGATCTTATACCATCCAGGTAAAGAGAATGTGGTTGCTTACGCCTTAAGCAGAAAGGGTCGAGAGAAATTGATGTTGTTGACTGCCCATGACGAGCTAATTTCAGCAATGGAGAAACTAGAATTAGAGGTGAGATATCCTAAGGAATCTGACGAAGAAGCTGTTCTAGCTAGGAGCTGGTACAACTTTACTGGATAAAGTTAAGGAAGCACAACTTCAAGATGAGGAATGTGAGAAGATTACGAAGAAGATCTCTGAAGGGAATGAACTAAAATTTAAAGTGGACAATGAAGGACTGTTAAGATTCGAAAGCAGAATTTGGGTACCACCAGTGCCAGACATTAAAAATGAAATTTTGAGTGAGGCTCATAGTTCGCGGTATTCGATTCACCCAGAAAGTACAAAGATGTACCAGGATCTCCGACAATATTTCTGGTGGCCGAATATGAAACGAGACATTACTGATTGTGTGGCCAAGTATCTGACTTGTTAGAAAGTGAAAGCAGAACATCAGAGGCCGAGTGGGTTACTACAACCACTAGAGTCCCAGAATAGAAATGACAGCATATTACAATTGTGACAACCCGATAATTTATAAGATTTAAATGATTAAATAAAGGTTAAATAATAGGACCTAGACTGGAAATAGAGTATGGATTTAAAAATTTTGTGAAAGACTTATATGATTTTGTGTATTGTTTATATATTTATTTAACACATAAAGAGAATTAAGAATAAATTCTTGTAACCTAATATATAAATTAGGTATGGTAATTAAATAACTTAAGGGTTATAATATGTAAGGATGTTAGTATTTAGAATTTTTACTAACATAAGAGATTAAGTTTATTATCTCAATTTATTAATTTTATTAAAGCAAGTCTAATTCGGTTAAGTAATTAAAGGTATGAGTAAGGAATTGAATTGCAATTGAGTGAATAAAAATTCTAATTAAATAATTAGGGTAGGATAGAATTAAAATTTGTGGACTATGCTAATTTACATAGCCTAACTATTTTATTAGTAAGCCCAAAATATTAAATGAGTGGCCCAACTTAGTCCAATCTTTTAGTCCAATTATAAAGGACTTGTTAGACATTTAATTAAGTAATAAGGCATTATATAACATTAAAACTACAACAAAAACGTATGGAATAGGCCACAATTTTTGGTCAAGCAAGAAGAGAAGGAAAGAGGGAATGTATACAATGATTACTTTACCTTTAGTTGTTCGACAACTCTCATCATTGTCCCTTAGGTGTCAAGCTCTCAATTTAACACCTTATTTCTCCACCACAACAAGTAATCTCAAACTTGCAAGCAACATAAGAAAGGGTGATGTATTGGGAGATATAGATGAGATATACACAATATATCTATGTATATTTTACTAACAAACAAAATCAATTCTCTTTCTCTTTCTTCTCATTTTCCAACTAGCTAAGTAAGAATACTAGAGAGAGACAAGAGAGAGAGAGGGATATTTCAGATGGAGTAGGGAAAGAAAGGAAGAGACTTTGATCTTTCTTTTACCCAAAATCATCATCCCCTTTGATAGATCAAGGAAAAATATCCACAAAGCAAAGGTATAAACACTTTTATCAAAGTTATTTTTATTTGTTTGAATCCAAACTTGGATCTAAGATTTCAAAACTTCAAAACTCTAAATCTACATGATTTAGAGTATGTGGTGTTTAGATTTAACCATTTTTATGATCAAAAGTTAGAGATGAAAAGCAAGAAAAAGGAAACTATGTTTTAAAAGTTAGAAAACCTTGATTTTCTTAGCATAAATTATGTTTTGCTTGGATTTGGTGTATGTTTGGTATAATATATCATGGATCATGGTAGATCCTTGATCTTAAGGTGTATTAGTATGTATTATGATGGTTTATGATTTTTAATGTTGGGTTAATCAAGAGATCTAGGAAGATTTCTTAGAAGACACAAAAGTTTTAAAATAAGATTTTTGAGAAAACAAAACATAATATTAAAATGACCATATCTCTCATTGTGTTTTGAATTTTTGAGTGTGTTCAATTTTTGGAGTTAGATCTAGAAGTCTTCTAACTTTTTCAAGTGGAGTCACTGAAAAATTCCATGTAGATTTTCGTGTGGACTATTTTGAACAAAGAACGTGAAATCTGTAAAACCCAAAAAGTAGGCTGTCTGGATTTTTGAAGGGATGTTTCATCCACTTATTTTATGAAATAAATTCCAGCCTTTTGAGAAATCAAAATATATGTTATAATGTAGCTTGTTTCCAAAAATGGGCTCATTCCGACCTAAATTGAGTAAGTTATGACTATTTTAATATTTATATTTTTTCGACGAAAATTGCTATAACCGGAGTTGTATAACTCCGATGGCCACAAAATTTAAACTGGAGGCTCACGATAACATGTGTAAGATCCCGCCAAGAGTTGGAAAATTCTGGAGTTAAGCGTGATGTAGTAAATTTCTTAAGAAATTAGCTAGAAATGGATTTTTGGAAAATACTTAAGGAAATTCAAAAATTTCTGAAAAATTATTTTTGTGTATGAAATACATGTATTGATGTATGGACAAAAGATAAAAGAATAATAAGATGATAAGATTAAAAAATGGGAATCCAGCTTACTGGATTGGCTATCAGGTTGCTGGATTGACCATCAAGTTGCTGTAATGATCTGTTTGGATTATCCAGGTTACTGGATTGGATGTCAGTTGAATCTAGGCTTGCTGGATTGGATGTTAGTTTGAATTCAGGTTGCTAGATTGTGGGATTATGTGAATCCAGGTTGCTGGATTATAGTTTAGTTTGAATCCAAGTTGCTGGATTGTGGGATTGTGCGAATCAATGTTGCTGGATTATAGTTCAGTTTGAATTTAGGTTACTGGATTAGGAATTCGGCTTATTAAATTATAAAGGACTTATAAAATGAAAGAATAAGTGTTAATTCACAAGTTATATGATACAGTAGTGTTAAGTCTAAGGTAGTACAGTCGTACTATTTAATGATTGATGTATAGTAGCTGGGCTAAACGACTCCTTCATATGGGGAAGGTATCTACGAATTAGTAACCGATCTAACTCATTGTGAAAATAGTGTAGACGAGACGAAAACTAATTTATTAGTTATTTGTAGAAAACAACTCAGTATACTATATTGAATACTATTAAAGACTCGGTGTGTGCTAGGTTTAGACTTGTGTATATGTATAGTATTAAGGTTTTCTAATATTTGACTATGTGGTTAAGTGTTAGATAGTTTACTTTTAAAGTAAGAGACTGATGAGATAAAGTATGTTATACTAATTGAAAGATCAATCTTATAACTGATAGGTCTTTACAATAAAGCGATTAACTTATATTACGTAGCAGTAATCAACGGTACAGGCAAGTTTTCTTTAACTCAATCTTGAGTTTTATTTTAAAGTATGTTCGTGAATAATTATTGTTAATTTTTAACATTTATACTAATTATTAATTCGCACTTAGTGCATGTTGCATATGTTCATCAGGTATGAAAGGCTGATCACCTTCATTACCATAAGGTTCAGTTAAAATTGTTCATGGTCCTTGTTGACATTAAACATTATTGGTTCAGTCATTCATTTATTGAAACTCTGATTTATGCTCTTTCCCAATTATTATATTGTTGAAAGTTTGTCAGCTTATTATTCTTTTCAATCATGATATATCTTCATTTGAACTTAAACTTGCTGGGCAAACTTGTTTCTCACCCTTGCTATATCATGATAAACATTTCAGATTAAGACGAAATTTCCGATACAGGCAATGGCAAAGGCAAGTTCCGAAATTAAATTATTGTACGGTTAAAATGGTATTTGTATTAGAGGAATATGACATTGTATGTCGTGTAGAATATGAATATGTGTATTAAGTTAAGGTTTCAGACCTTGGGAATTTTGTGTAAAGGTTATTGTATAAACAATTTATGTTTATATCTTCCGCAGTAGTTATAAAAAATGATGTATCGTAACGTACCATGTCCGAGGTATTGGGGACTCGGATTTGGGGGCGTCACAGTTGGTATCAGAACTGTAGGTTATAAAACTTAGGTAGGGTTACCTTAGGCTATAACCGCAGGGATGAGAATAAGGAATAAACTCAAATAGAGTTTGAAATTTAAGCGATGAATTTGGGCAAGGTATTAATAAGTTAATAAGATTCAAAGAAGAATCCTGACAAGTAATAAAGATTCTGAGTTACCTAACTCTGATAATAAAGATGAACAGTAGTAATGAATAGATAGAGTCTAAAAGACTAAAAGTATAAAGGGAAAGAAGATCGTAAAACAAAATGATCATAACATAAAAAAGAATCGTAATATAATACGATTATAATATGAGATCACAACGTGATTTAATAAGGACATAGGAGGACAGATGATCAATCATTTGATTGAAAACATTATAGCAGAATTGCTGTATGACGGTTGTACTATGAAATTGTACTATTAAAACTCAGGAAAGAGTTGTGAATTGTAGATACGGATTAAATAAAATTTGTATCGAGTAAAAAGGGAGCTAGGATTTTGTGGGATTTCAGTTGAGGACTCAGGTGATTGTTAAGTTGTACAAACCTTTGTATGGGCGGGTGTTTTGTGCTTGGTCTAACGACTACTTAATTTATCACATTGATAATCATTGAAATGTTGGTGTCGCACTATTCGCTATATGTATGATGAGAAGGTGATTCTTTTCTCATGTGTATAACGGATAAGTAGAGAATATAAAATTAGGTGCGAGTTCTTTAAACTCATACGTATGGTAAGTTCGTGACTCATAATCGTATGGTAGAACCCCGGACGACTTTGGTCTGACTAGGATAAGTTCCTAAACCCATATGACTGTGGTAAGTTCCTGAACTCATAACGTGTGGTATGTTTGATGAACTATACGGGGGTATAAGGAAAATTATGAATGAAGGATTGAGGATAATAGAAATAGATAGAATTATTAAGTAATCGATCATTAGAAAAATTGAAGTTGATGGTGGAAGCATAGGTATTCCAAATCTTCTAGTTGTGCTAGACTTTAAAATTTTTGACATCAAGCTAAATTCGCACTATTGTGCGTTTAAAGATATAAATAAATTTTTGTTATCAGCAACACATGATTACAATTGTGTAGAAGTGGGCTTCGTACCACTAACACATCATTACCTGTTGTGGCATGATAACACCAAAAATAAATTTTTGGTTATCTTCAAAACATAGTTACAATTGTGTATGTGTGGACTTCGGAACCCTGACACATCGTTACCTGTTGCGACATGATAATTTTAAAAATGATTTTCAATAGTTTTGAACGGTTTAAAGAAGAGTCTACGCTAATTGTTTCGGCTAGACAAAGATTATTTAAAATATCAAAATATATTTTATATATCATCAATGTATCATGGAACCTGATGCAAGGATGATAAAACGATAAAGTCATGAATGCAGTATTGCCTAGTGTTGGATGTGATCTAAAGATCATCAACCCACTATGGTATATTGTTTTATGACAAAATCACACAATGACGGAATCTTCAACGGACTGTAAACACAGTGCGGTATAATGACGTCATAAAAAAATAATTTTCAGAATTTTAAAGAAATTTTAAGTGCCAATTAAATTTGGCCAGACATATGTTTTGGTTGATGTTCGAATTATTGGAATATGTCTAAAGCTATTTGATTCAGCTAGACAATATTTATGAAAATTCAAGTATCTCTTTGAGAACTTATCCCGAACCATATTGTTTTGATTCGGACTCTAGGCTGAGTTTGAACATCCCTAAATTGGGAAATATTTTTGCGCCAAAGGCGGTGATGATGAACGCAAATGTCATTCAAATTGTGTCGAATGGCAGTGATGTGGAACGCGAATGTCGTTCCAGCATGTAGCATCTGATCAATGCAGGGCATACGGGCTGATCACCTAATATGTCCGTAAGACCAGAGCGGTTTATAGATGAATTTCTGTTTAAACCTTTTTGAAATTGAAAAATGAAAGTTCATGGCCACTCAGCATTATTTGAAAAGTTTTTTTAACTCCTTGGGGAGAAGCCTGGGTAGAATGTGATGATAGAATAGTTCCTCATAGAAGGAAGCAAGATATACTCATTAAATTGAGAATGAAATGTTAAGTTGAAAACTTAGTTTTGATGAATAAAAGGAGTAGGAATTAGTAGGCTGTAATTTTGAGGATGAAATTCTTAGAAGAAGGGGTGAATGTGACAACCCGAGAATTTATAAGATTTTAAATGATTAAATAAAGGTTAAATAATAGGACCTAGACTGGAAATAGAGTATGGATTTAAAAATTTTGTGAAAGACTTATATGGTTTTATATATTGTTTATATATTTATTTAACATAAAAAGAATTAAGAATAAAGTCTTGTAACCTAATATATATATTAGGTATGGTAATTAAATAACTTAAGGGTTATAATATGTAAGGATGTTAGTATTTAGAATTTTTACTAACATAAGAGATTAAGTTTATTATCTCAATTTATTAATTTTATTAAAGTAAGTCTAATTGGATTAAGTAATTAAAGGTATATGAGTAAGGAATTGAATTACAATTGAGTGAATAGAAATTCTAATTAAATAATTAGGGTAGGATAGAATTAAAAATTGTGGACTATGCTAATTTACATAGCCAAACTATTTTATTAGCAAGCCTAAAACATTAAATAAGTGGCCCAACTTACTCCAATCTTTTAGCCCAATTGTAAAGGACTTGTTAGACATTTAATTAAGTAATAAGGCATTATATAACATTAAAACTACAACAAAAATGTAAGGAATAGGCCACATTTTCGGTTAAGTAAGAAGAGAAGGAAAGAGGGAATGTATACAATGATTACTTTACCTTTAGTTGTTCAACAACTCTCATCATTGTCCCTTAGGTGTCAAGCTCTCAATTTAACACCTTATTTCTCCACCACAACAAGTAATCTCAAACTTGCAAGCAACATAAGAAATGGTGATATATTGGGAGATATAGATGAGATATACACAATATATCTATGTATATTTTACTAACAAACAAAATCAATTCTCTTTTTTTCTTCTTGTCATTTTCCAACTAGCTAAGTAAGAATACTAGAGAGAGACAAGAGAGAGAGAGAGAGGGATACTTCGGATGGAGTAGGGAAAGAAAAGAACAGACTTTGATCTTTCTTTTACCCAAAATCATCATCCCCTTTGATAGATCAAGGAAAAATATCCACAAAGCAAAGGTATAAACACTTTTTATCAAAGTTATTTTTATTTGTTTGAATCCAAACTTGGATCTAAGATTTCAACACTTCAAAACACTAGATCTACATGATTTAGAGTATGTGGTGCTTAGATTTAATTATTTTTACGATCAAAAGTTAGATCAAAAGAAAGAAAAAGAAAACTATGTTTTAAAAGTTAGAAAACCTTGATTTTCTTAGCATAAATTATGTTTTGCTTGGATTTGGTGTATGTTTGGTGTAATATATCATGAATCATGGTAGATCTTTGATCTTAAGGTGTATTATTATATATTATGATGGTTTATGATTTTTAATGTTGGGTTAATCAAGAGATCTAGAAAGATTTCTTAGAAAATACAAAAGTTTTAAAATTAGATTTTTGAAAAAACGAAACATGATATTAAAACAACCATATCTCTTATTGTGTTTCAAATTTTTGAGTGTGGTTAATTTTTGGAGTTATATCTAGAAGTCTTCTAACTTTTTCAAGTGGAATCACTGAAAAATTTCATGTAGATTTCCGTGTGGACTGTTTTGAACAAAGGATGTCAAATTTGAAAAACCCAAAAAGTAGGCTATCCGGATTTTTGAAGGGCTGTTTCATTCACTTATTTTATGAAATAAATTTCGGCCTTTTGGGAAATTAATATATATATATAATGTAGCTTGTCTCCAAAAATGGGCTCATTCCGACCTAAATTGAGCAAGTTATGACTATTTTAATATTTACATTATTTCGACAAAAATTGCTATAACCGGAGTTGTATAACTCCGATGGCCCCAAAATTTAAACTGGAGGCTCACGATAACATGTGTAAGATGCCGCCAAGAGTTGGGAAATTTCTGGAGTTAAGCGTGATGTAGCAAATTTCTTAAGGAATTAAAAAGAAATGGATTTTTGAAAAATACTTAAGGAAATTGAAAAATTCCTAAAAAATTATTTTTTTGTATGAAATACATGTATTGATGTATAGACAAAAGTTAAAAAATAATAAGATGATTAGATTAAAAAAGGGGAATCCAGCTTGCTGGATTGGCCATCAGGTTGCTGGATTGCAATCTGGTTTGCTGGATTGGTCATCAAGTTGCTGGCATGATCTGTTTGGATAATACAGGTTACTGGATTGGATGTCAGTTGAATCTAGGCTTGCTGGATTGGATGTTAATTTGAATTCAGGTTGCTGGATTGTGGGATTATGTGAATCCAGGTTGCTGGATTATAGTTCAATTTGAATCCAAATTACTGGATTGTGGGATTGTACGAATCAAGGTTGCTGGATTATAGTTCAGTTTGAATTTAGGTTGCTGGATTAGGAATTCGGCTTATTAAATTATAAAGGACTTATAAAATGAAAGAATAAGTGTTAATTCACAAGTTATATGATGCACTAGTGTTAAGTCTAAGGTAGCACAGTCGTACTCTTTAGTAGTTGATGTATAGTAGCTGGGCTAAACAACTCCTTCATATGGGGAAGGTATCTACGAATTAGTAACCGATTTAACTCACTGTGAAAATAGTGTAGAGGAGACGAAAACTAATTTATTAGTTGTTTGTAGAAAATAACTCAGTATACTATATTGAATACTATTAAAGACTCGGTGTGTGCTAGGTTTAGACTTGTGTATATGTATAGTATTAAGGTTTTCTAATATTTGACTATGTGGTTAAGTGTTAGATAGTTTACTTTTAAAGTAAGAGACTGATGAGATAAAGTATGTTATACTAATTGAAAGATCAATCTTATAACTGATAGGTCTTTACAATAAAGCGATTAAATTATATTACGTAGCAGTAATCAATGGTACAGGCAAGTTTTCTTTAACTCAATCTTGAGTTATATTTTAAAGTATGTTCGTGAATAATTATTGTTAATTTTTAACATTTATACTGATTATTGATTCGCACTTAGTGTATGTTGC
This sequence comes from Panax stipuleanatus, assembly GCA_020205555.1. Taxonomy (NCBI): domain Eukaryota; kingdom Viridiplantae; phylum Streptophyta; class Magnoliopsida; order Apiales; family Araliaceae; genus Panax; species Panax stipuleanatus. The sequence continues at coordinate 114,288,296 of CM035121.1, read as the reverse complement.
ATATGTTCATCAGGTATGAAAGGCTGATCACCTTCATTACCATAAGGTTCAGTTAAAATTGTTCATGGTCCTTGTTTACATTAAACATTATTGGTTCAGTCATTCATTTATTGAAACTCTGATTTATGCTCTTTCCTAATTATTATATTGTTGAAAGTTTGTCAGCTTATTATTCTTTTCAATCATGATATATCTTCATTTGAACTTAAACTTGCTGGGCAAACTTGTTGCTCACCCTTTCTATATCATGAAAAACATTTTAGATTAAGACAAAACTTCGGATACAGGCAAAGGCAAAGACAAGTTTCGGAATTGAATTATTGTACGGTTAAAATGGTATTTGTATTAAAGGAATATGACATTGTATGTAGTGTAGAAAATGAATATGTGTATTAAGTTAAGGTTTCAGACCTTGGAAATTATGTGTAAAGGTTATTGTATAAACAATTTATGTTTATATCTTCTGCAGTAGTTATAAAAAATATGTATCGTAACGTACCATGTCCGAGGGATTGGGAACCTGGATTTGGGGGCGTCACAACAATGGATTTCGTAGTAGGTCTTTCGACGTCTCAGAAGGGTTTCGACGCAGTTTGGGTTATCGTGGATCGACTGATAAAATCAGCCCACTTCCTACCAATCAAGATTATATTCACCCTAGATTAATTGGCAAAGCTGTATGTTAAGGAGATTGTTTCAAGGCATGAAGTTCTAGTGTTGATTGTTTCCGATCGAGATCCGCGCTTTACATCAAATTTCTAGAAATGACTATAGGAATGCATGGGGACGCAGTTAAGAATGAGTATGGCATATCACCCTCAGATAGACGGGCAAAGCGAAAGAACGATCCAAGCATTGGAGGATATGCTAAGAGCATGCATCATGGATTTCAAAGGAAATTGGGATGATCTCCTACCGTTAGTGGAATTCTCTTACAACAATAGTTACCACGCAAGTATTGGCATGCCGCCTTACGAAGCGTTGTACAGCAGAAAGTGCAGAACTCCATTATGCTGGGATGAAGTGGGCGAACGACAATTGCTAGGTCCAAAATTGGTACAACAGACAATTGCTTTATTTGGATTTTTTGTGTGTTCTTCGTGAACTGTCAGACTTTATTGTGTCTCGGCGCCGTAATGCCGGTTCTATGAAGAAACCGGGCGTTGTAGCGCTAGGCCAGTAATGGGCTGACGTAGTCAAGGCGCCGCAGCGTCGGTTCTGTGAAGGAACCCAGCGCTGCAGTGCCAGGCCAGAGCCTTAGCTGACGTAATCATGGCGTCGCAACGCCGGTTCTGTGAAGGAACCCAGCGCTGATGCGTCAGGCCAAAGCCTTGGCTGACGTAAGCTCAGCGCTACAACGCCGGTCCCCAGCACAAACTGGGCGCTACAGCGCCGTCCAGCAAAATGAACTAGTAAATTTTATTTAAGTGTTTAAAGTTCATAAACGTATTTTAAAAATTAATATAATGAACAGTATAATGTGTTAAGCATATATTGAGATGTTATTAAATTGTCAATGATGTTTTACGTGATTAATTGATAAGTTAAATACGAGATTTAAACTCGTTATTCTTGAAGTCTAATAACGTATTCAAGAACTGATGTTTGTGATTCGATGAGTATAAGTAGACTTAGAATTAATTGGTATTGTAAATGTAATGATATGTAGGGTTAATTGAGGAACATGATGTATAATTGTAGCTTGTGCACGAGGCAAGTTTCTAAACTCAAACTTTTAATTGAGCAAATTTTCTATCCTTGATTTATGATCGTTATACAAGTTTATTAACTCGACTTTAATTGAGCAAGTTATCTATTCTTTCATTAAACAAGTTCTTAGTCTTGTTTATTCAAGTTCAAGATTTCGTATGAGATATTATAATATTTTTAAAGCATTACTTCAGTTATATAATACTTATTCAATTATATACCATTGAGCTTCATTTTTTGATTTAAATATCATTTATTGTTGAACCTTATAAGACTAACGAATCCTTATTGATTCGACTAGTCCATATTTAATGAGCGTTCTAAATTCTAGAACAGTTATTGAGCTTATCCAAACCAAACTTTCTTTGGTACGGGCTCTGATGTCAAACTGAGATGCACAACCCTTTAAAGGGGATTATTTACGCGTTAGCGTTAAGATGATGTGCACATTCATGGTACTAAGGGCTGATCTCCCTAAGTACGAGAAGTAGAGTCCATATAGTCTTACGACTGTTAAAGGTTTAAAGTAGAAATACTTGACAACCTGGGACATAGTTCTTGGTCTTATGACCCTCAGATATACTTTTGATTCTTGTATTCATTTCTTGATTCAAAAGTCGAGCTTTCTATTATTCATAACTCTTTGATTTTCTCGCATGTTATTATTACTGTTATATTGTTAAACTTGTGGGCAATCGTTGCTCACCCTTGCATAATAACATTGCCGCTAAGATTGAAAGGACTGACGAGCCTTCTACTAGCAAAGGCAAGGGCAAAGTTAATAAGTGTTGAAGACTTGTTAATTATTTATGGATGTTATGTTTTTAGACTTATGATGTTGTTAAGACTTATTTGTTTATTTATGTTCCGCATTGATGTGTAATGTTAGGTGACCTGGGATTTTTTTATTTATTCAGATGTTGTAACCCCTTAAGGAAAGGATTTCTATTTATTTCATGAGTTGCATTTATTATGGGTAGATAGATATGTTATATTTGGACAGTGAACACCAAATCCTGTGGAAATGAAGTACCCGGATTTGGGGGTGTCACATTCTTTGTTGCCCTTTTTTGGTGAACTGTCGATACTTCTCCCATATATATATATATATATATATATCACAAACAATAATTAATTAATGTAACTTAATAATAATAATAATAAATATCAAAAAATTGAGCTATTTTGAAATTTATAATTTATATAAATTATTTTAGTTATAGACAATACAAATACAAATTATCTAAGTAATAATATGAAACACGAGTTTTATTATTTTCAAACGTAAATGAATCACATTAATTTTGAATTAAAAAATTATCTCTCAAAATCAAACCAAATCCTTTATTTTGGAGTTGGTATAATATTATTTTAGTAGCTTGCATTTATTGTTGTTTTTTTTAATGAGGGTTTTGCATCATCAAAATCTCTTAAACAATTCCAATTTTTATGTTTGGATTAAAGAAAATGTGTAAAATAGTACTTAAATTTAGATGTGATCAATGACTAATTAAGTTTGTGTGTTACAAAGTTCATTTTCATTTATCACATTCTAATTATTATTAACAAAATTATAAGAACAAATAATGGTGTATTGAAAGGAATGTGTAATAGAGGAAAACTAAATTCCTAATTTAATTTCTCGTTTTATCGCAGTATTGTTTTGTAACTAATACGATATTTGGAATTATTAAAAATGACATTAGAATTCTTATAATGGCATGATGTCATATTAAAAAGTAATAATGCTTACAATTTAGCTATTATCCCATCTAAAAATATGCCACAATTTTACTCTCTTCATTCCACAAAAATTGTTCCATTTACAAAATCTATATATTAAAAATATATTTTTGTTCTATGTTTGTTCATAAAAATATTTTGTTGCTAATTCAAAAGTAATTAAAAAAATAAAATTATAGTTTGTTTGTACATATATACATACATACATACATACATACATAGCCTTCAACTAGGGGATGACTTGCAGCCTTTTTACTGCCCAAGTGTTAAACCTTGCAATAGTACATAATCATCGTTTATATACGCAGAAAAAAGACTGAATTTACATGCATCTCTCATCCACCATTTATAATGCATTACACAGGCTGTATATATTCAAAACATTAGAATGAATGAATAGTGTGAGTTTTCCTTAAAAAAGATTGCACTACCATCATCATTCAGATGCGCAAAAACGATCGTTTCTCTCTAGTATTATCAACAAACTGGAGTTCTGAACGCATGTGTTGCACGAGGATTTCCTCAACCGCGTCAACAAAGGTTGATATATTCTGCCGTATCTATTTATCTAATGAGTTTGACACCTCCTGACAACCAAAAAATAGGAGAAATAAGAAAGTGGGAACACAAGGTGAAATGTAAATAGGAAACACAACATTAACTATAGGGAACTTGAAAAGTTTTGCATATTTGTACTGCAAACGTCAATATATTTATATGGACTTCCTAAGAAATAGCAAAAATATAAAATAAATATGTTCAAATCTTAGTAGTGGCTGCTTCCCAGCCTGCCCCCTGCTGGATATATATATGCTCCTTCCCACTAACCAGTGGATATGCAGAGTTAGGGTAGTACGTAAACACCACTAGATTCAGAAATTGTGATCAAAATCAAAAAGGATGTGAAGAACAGTTCGCACTAGAGGGTAGAGTAAGGTAAGAAAAATCATGAAGAAATGGCAAACATTAATGTTGCTTTGAAATTTTGTCAACTCAACATCAAATCAGATCAAATTAATGTAAAGAAAGTCGCACAAAACCAAAACAGCAATCCCGAGTGAAAATTGCGCCAGACAGCTCAACGGACTGACTGCGAAAACTCGAAGATCTGGTCATGGACCCATCTTCCCGGACTCGAAAAAGGTCAAGCCCCATGTCATTGTGTAGCTCTGGGAAAGGGCTTTCTGAAAATGTATAGCACGCCTCCATCTGATTCTTGTTGGTCGGAGTGAACGTACTTTGAGATAACGAGGTTCACCAGGCCCAGCCGCAGGTAGACCTGTAGCTGTTGCAGGTAGACCTGCGATTGATCAGTTCTATATATATGGCCTCCCCCTTAGCTTATAGAAGAAGAGTGAGAGAAAGAAAGGCCAGCGGAGAGAGAAATAGATGCTAGGATAGCCAAACGGAGGCTCTAACGTACTCCAATTCTTGTAAAACTTCGTTGTAAATGTTCATATACATATATACTACAACATATCAAATTTTAACGGGTGGGAAACGAGTATTGGGACGCCAAAAGTCGTTCGAGAGCCGTTCTCGCGATATACTATAAGATTTCGTCAGATCTGTCTTGTTCGCTTACTCTAATACGTATATAAGTGCTATATACATATATTCAGTAGCTTATATTCGTCAGATCTGAAGTTTAACCAATTATTTCTTGTAAATAATCAATATTTGAGCTGTATTGACTAGATTTGTACTAGATCTAGCCAGATCTAGCTTTTAACCGGTTAAAAAGTTGTCAAACTTGAACTTGGAAGCTAGAATGGCTAACTATCTGTACATGCAGATCTAGTTTTCTTTCTAGTTTTATAAATATTTAGCAACCATATAACCCTAGATTTGTATCTAGAGGGAACTGAAAGCTATGAGCTACTCGCGTACTGAGATTTGAATAATGAATATTTCGTATAGCGATGTCTAGTATAGTTTTATGTTTTATTGCATTATATTAATTATGCAAGCTGTTTATTTGATATCCTGTGAGTCTAGGAGCTACAGGATCTTCGATTCAACCAATGGATCTAGATTGGTTCCCAAGATGGACCTGGTTGAGTTGTACAGCTAGCTTGCAAATTTTGTAATTGTAAATATAGGACCTTAAAACAGTTATCCGGATTTAAGGTCCCAAAATAATGAAAATCCTTTGTGTGGTGTCAGGGCATACTTTGATAACTTTCATGCCCATAAGAAGCCCGACACTTATATATATATATATATATATATATATATATATATTATTTTGTCGAAGATGCTTCGCATCTCGAGAATAAAATCAAAACGAGCCGAATATGGAATAAAATAGAAGTATCAAAGGGCTTTAATTCCTATGCGAGCTGAAAGTGTTTGAAAACCGCTTTTCAAAACATCATTTTTACATTCTTGTCTAAAAATGGACTTTTTAATAAATCAAACCCTTCGTATATAGGTTCAACGAAGTACAACACTACTTTTAAATAAATCACTTAGTCCCAATTAACTGCAACACACACACACACAAACACAATGATTAGGGAATGAAAAGTGCGATAACTGTGTTTCACGAAAGTCAGGGGGTGCCTAACACCTTCCCTCCGCTTAAGCAAGCCCCCGAACTCTATGAATCTCTGTTTTCAAGACTAATTAAACAGAGTCCAATATTGGGCAATATTGTAAAACCTTTCAAAACTCAGTTGAGTTGGTACAACCATTTTAACTCATACCAACTAGCGGCTCTGTCTAATTCGGACCAATAAAATCAATCTTTTCAAATCGTCGACATTTTATGTCGGTCACTTTCTAAAATCTCACCCTTAAAGTAAGATAAATCAACATATAAAACGTAAAGGGTAAGAAACACCTGGGAAGAGGGATTAAGATCTTTCCCGGCGTCGATAGTTTCCTTAGCCTTGTCTTTATCTTTCTCATTTTCCAATTCTAATGTGGATTCTGACCTATCTTATGTCAAACTCTTGACTTATATTCTTTATTGGATTCAACTTTCTATAGTCAGCTTCAACTTCCTCTTTGATGTTGAATTCCATTTCCAAATTATGTTAGGAATCGACTTATTAAGCTTTAACGTCACCAATTCTTCTTTGACTCGGAATCAGAAAATCAACTTATAAGTCAACGCTTTCAAACGTAGAGTAGAGTCTCTTAGTAGACAATCTTAGAGTGAAAATTGTAGAGTGACCTCTTCTCTCGGAATCGTAGAGTGTACTTCGTCACTCTTAGAGTGACTTGGCTGCTGAACTAAAATCATAGAGTTGTCTTGCCAATCGTAGAGCAGGAAGTCTGGTCGTGGAGTAACTCACAGCAAATCGTAGAGCTTCACACTATGAACTTAGAATAAAACTGGCAATCGTAGAGTGCACTTAGAAATCATCGAGTGTTCTAGCCCATGCCTTTCTACGATCATAAAGTTGCCAGACTACTACTCTAACACTACGAATGTAGAGTATTACCCAATGATCGTATAATCGATCTGCAAAACATCATAAAACTCAACTTTAAACACAATTTTTATTGAGTCATGACAAATCCTTCCTTAAATCATAAACACCTTAAATCAGTTCATATGACAGGTAACATGTAACAAAACTAAACATAAAGCAATAAAAAATATTAGGTATTATGCACTTATCAAATTCCCCCACGTACACTTAGCCTTTTACATGTCCTCATGTATAACACACATATCAAAATTCATGAAAATTTCTGTTAAACTAAATTCCAAAGGTTTTAATTTCTCATCATGAATATCAACACTTACTGACATACATTTGATTAACATTTTCATCAATCAACTTATAATTATAACCTCATCATTTTCCACTAAATTGCTTCAAATCAAATTGCAATAACATAAATAACTCTCCTATGATCCACATACATACTTAACTCAATCATCATGGAACAACAACTATACACACTGCCTCAAAATTCAGAATATGTTCTCTCTTTTTTTTTAACTTTTTATCTTCTTGTTAATAGAACCAACAAATTTTAATTTTCTAAGTGAGTGCATTTTATGCTCTATCCCACTTTATTTTCTCGTTTTGACTTGTGCAATGTCATATTTTCTTCAGCTTTTTTTAGAGTTAACCATATAGCTCACTTTGAACAAATGACTCCCAAACTAGTTGGCTTTAGGGCACTAGGTGTAGAGACACCCCTAAGGGCTTACATACTCAAGTAACAAAGGCAACAAAATTATACTAATCAAGTTGCGTTTATCCATCACACTTTTTAGCGTGAATATCGATGCTTTCTGAGGCTTGGATACCCAGCTATTTCATATAATGGACATTGAAGTAGAGTTTATTATATATTTTCCTTCTTTTCTTTTCTTTTCAATAACTTTTTTTTCAATTTTTCTTTCTTCACTTAGTTCTACAAACAAGATAAGTATAAAATTAGTGCACATGGTTTACTCCATAGATAACTCAGCTAAATAAGCATGCTTCTCGTACCAAGTATTCATGTAATTACAAATTCAATCCAAATCAGTTACCATGAATCATGACTCAGCTATTATTACTCATTAATCAAAGAAGCATCAATCAGAGTCCAAAAAATAAGCATCAATTTCCACTATATGATTTCAACCTTCAAAAATTCAGTAGAACACTACGATCGTAAAGTAACAATAGTAGACTTTAAAATTTTGAAAATTTTTCTGAGTTAAAGCACACTCATCCCATATATCAGTAAAATAAAACCTACTCCTAAAAACCCTTTCCCCACATTCAAACCTTACATTGTCCCCAATGTAAGATAATCATGCAAAGAAGAAAGTAACTATCTAACATGCAACTAAAAAGTAGAAATTAAAAGGAAAAAAAAATCAAATATGAGTCCTTGGGTTGCCTCCCAAGCAGCCGTCCTTGTTTATTGTCATTGGCTTGACATCCTTCCTCTCTCAATCCTCACAAACTGGATCCATCAGCTCCAATAATTCCACCTATTCCTCATAGCCTTCATAGCAAGGGTTCAGCCTATGACCATTCACTTTGAATTTCTTCCATGTTCCTTGATTATGGATATCATCTGCACCGTAAGGAATAACATTAGTAATCACAAAAGGACCTTCCCATCTAAAACGTAGCTTTACCTGGAGAAAACTTCAACCTTGAATTGAAAAGGAGAACTTTTTGTCTAACAGTGAAAGTCTTCCACAAGATTAGCTTGTCATGAAAGGCCCTGTGATTAGTAGGTTTCATACCTACGAATCAGGTATTAACTGCCTAGAAATGTTGCTTATTCTGATGATTTGTAGTTGCTTTTAATGCACTTTATGTTTTTTTTGTAAATACTATATTTGGAAACTGTGTTGGCGACATTTTGGATGGGACATCTTGAAAAGGATCAGAAAACTACACAACAGTGGCAGCGAGGTCGCGCCCAAAATAAGCTAAGGGGCAATACAATCGCACCTCACTTTAGACATTAATAATTCTCTTCTGCCATACCAGCGCAGCCGCGCCCAAAGGCTGTACAAAAGCAGCGCGACCGCGCCACTTTGAAAGTTGACCAAGTTTGACTTTTCATTAAAACACTGCAATTGAGTTGTAACGTGAATGGGATTTCATAATTTGCCTAGGAATTATTATAGAAGCTATATATAGCTATTTTATTCAGTTATTAGAGAGAATCTATCTTTAATTCAAAAACCCTAGTCTTAGATTAACTTTTGGAAAATTAAAGCAGTTGATCACGCAAGAAGGATTCAAGGTAAAAGCTGAGAAGAGAAGAAGGATTACAACCCAATTTTTATGCTCTGTCCCTACTTTTTACTTTTGTATTCTGATTGCTTAATCAATTGTGGATTTTGGATTTTGATTCAATGACAATGAACTAATTTTCTATTTAAGACTGTATTGGATCTAATTGTGTAGCTGTGACTAACATACTTCCTTGCTAACTATTATTAACTGTTATCGAATTATCTATTATGATTTGCGTTTAATTGCTTAATTGTCTGTCTAGTAATTACTGTGATAATTAATCTATATGAAATTGAGAAACGGATTATAAATTTAGATATGATGATAATAACATGTGATTGTGTTTTCTGCACGACATGGAACTCATAATTTGTGTTTAGGATAGAAATATACTTATGCACTGCATGTAATCTAATAGAGAACTTGGGCTTTAAATCCTCTTTAATTGTAATTCACATAGAGATATAGTTGATTAGTTAATTATGGTGTTCATCTTAATTCTATCATATGTGGATTTAAGTTGATTTGTTTATGATGCATTGAGAGATGGTCATAGATATTGATGTGTTTTTGATTAACAATCCAGAATAGTTAGCATGATTTATCAGGAAGTGTGTTGATGTAAGTGAAGTAATAAGTGAAGTTATAGTCTTAAGTCTCCATTATCTGATTTAAATCTTGTGGTAATTAGTTTTAATTTATTTAATTATTGATTTTCATAAATTTCACAAACTTACTCATTTGTTTAATAAAATCGATGATAATAAAAAATTGGTATTTGTTAGAATAAATTATAGTTTATTTTCTCTGTTGGACGATACTCTATTTATCGTATTTTACTTATGGACTGCGTATACTTGCATATTTTTGCTGGTATAGATTTAGGCAAACAAGTTTTTGGCGTCGTTGCCGAGGATTTTTTAAACTGTGTTTATTGCTTTCAATATAAGTTTCATTAAATTGGATTTAGTTAAACAATTTTTCTTTCTTTTTGTTTACTTCTTGTTTAAGGTAATTTTGATCAGTGCATGCAAACATGGTCAAAATAACCGGAACTTGAACTGTACGTGGATGACATTGAAAGGAACTTTCAACGGTTATTGAAATTCTGTAAGAAAACAAGGGACAAAATGGCAAATGAAGCTCAAAAATCATTAAGAGATTATGCCATGTCGAAAATTGATGACATCAAATCGAGCATTATGAGGCCGGTCATTGCTGCTAATTTCTTTAAAATTAGGCGGGTACCATTCAAATGATTCAAAACTAGGTACAGTTTAGGGGAATGGCTAGCGACGACTCAAATTTAGAGATTTGTGATACATTCAAGTACAACGGGGTAACGGATGATGCAGTGAGACTTTGGTTATTTTCATTCACACTATGGGACAAAGTAGAAAGTTGGTTGCATTCGTTACCACCTGGGTCAATTACTACCTGGGATGACTTGGCCTAGAAATTTCTAGCAAAGTTCTTTTCGCTAGCGAAAATTGCAAAAATGAGGAATGATATTACTACTTTTGAATGACAACATGGAAAATCATTGTATGAAACTTGGGAGAGGTTTAACGAATTGTTGAGAAGATATCCACATCATGGACACCAAGTGGCTACAAGTTCAAACAATTTACAACGGGTTAGGAAGTAATACTCGGACAAGCATCGACGCAGCAGCGGGAGGAGCACTTATGGCAAAAATTTTTGATGAGGCATTTGAATTATTAGAGGCCATGGTAGCTTACAATTACCAGTGGCTGACTGCAAGGACAAATCATCCTAAGGTCGAATCGGTGTTTGAAGTGGACGTAGTAACAACTCTCACAGCTTAGATGTCAGCGCTTTCAAAGAAAATGGATGCAATTGCAAGTGCAAACATTCAAAGATTGGCATTCGTTTGTGAGTTATGTGCGAGATCACGTCCAACTAAGCAGTATGCAATTAATCAAGAGGCAGTCAATTTTGTAGGTTGTTATAACCGTCCGCCAAACCCTTATCAGGATAGTTATAATCCGGGGTCAAGGAATCATCCTAATTTCTCATGGAGTAATAATCAGAATCAACAGATGGCTCCACAACCAGTATATCCTCCTTGGTTTCAGAATCAATAGCAACAAACAGTTCCGCAGCCAGAAAAGAAATCAGATTGGAAGAACTATTAATGAAATAGATAACTAGCAATGATGTGGCAATGAAAAGTCAAGAAACAACGATTCGAAACCTTGAAATCCAAATGGGACAAATGGCCAGTATTAACCAACAAACCTCAAGGAGCATTACCAAGTAACACGGAAGTCAATCTAAGAAACGAGGGTAAAGAATAGTGTAATGCTATCACACTTCGGAGTGAAAAAGGGCTAAAGGAGTCTAATGATGAGAATCAAAAGAAGAAGACAATCCATAGGGAGAAAGAATCCGAGAATAAAGCGGAGGAAAAGAAAATAGATGAAGGTCAAGATTTGAGATCTAAAAGGGAAAATCAAATTTTAGTTGTATCTACTGTGCCCTTTCCTCAACGGTTTCAAAGTCAGAAACTGAAGAGTCAGTTCAAAAAATTCATGGATATATTTAAAAGCTACATATTAACATTTCGTTCGTCGAAGCGCTAAAGAAGATGCCGAGCTACGTCAAATTTATGAAAGAAATATTATCCAAAAAATACAGGCTAGGTGATTTTGAAACAGTGGCGTTAACGAAAGAATGCAGTGTAGTTCTTCAGAAAAAGCTCCCTCCTAAGTTGAAAGATCCTGGTAGCTTCATTATCCCTTGCTCGATTGGTAATCAGGATGTCGGAGGAGCACTGTGTGACATGGGAGCAAGTATAAACCTTATGCCACTCTCGATATATAAGAAGTTGAGGTTAGCAAACGCAACACCAACAACTGTCATCTTACAACTTACACACAGATCAGTCACATATTCGTTGGGTATAGTGTAGGATGTGTTGGTAAAGATCGATATGCTTATATGTCCAGCTGAATTTGTGGTTTTGGACTTCAAAGAGGATAAGGACGTTCCGATTATATTTGGAAGGCCATTTCTTGCAACAGGGAGAACACTGATCGATCTACCGAATGGAGAACTAACTAATAGAGTATTCGATCAAGAGATAAAAATCAAAGTGTTTAAGGAAATCCCGAGCCCAAATGACATTTAAGAATTCTATAGTGTGGATAAATCCAAGGATGTAGTTTATAAGGATCCTCGAGAAGATAGTGGCTTACAGACTCTCACTGGTGAGCAAAGTCCAAATAGTCGCCAGACAGTTAATATGAAAGGGCATATGGTGAAATGCTTTTGGTTATGCACAGAGAACATCAACAGTGCCCACAACATCCCAGCTGTTCTAGACTAAAATAGGGAGTAGTCATTCTGAAAGACTTTAAATCAAGCGCTCGATGGGAGGCAACCCATTCATTTATTGCTTTAAATTCAATTCGTAGTAAATTTTTAGAATTTAGTAGTCATTGAAGTAGTTTTAATAGTTTTAATAGGTTATTTTATGTTTCTTAGGTTTAACTCAGTTGCTGTTATAATAAATGGTCAGATAGAAGTCAACAGCCAAAGTTTTTCCAGGGTACAGGGTAGCTCGGCCGCTCCTGTCTCCAAAACCAGAAAAAACAGCTCTTCCACTCAAGCGCGGTCGCGTCGTGATCGAATCCAAGTTTTTCAAAATAAGTCAAGTAGCAGGTCAACCCATCCTATTTCCTTTTTCTCGATTGGTTTAAACAACTCAGTTGCATAATTCTCCTTTTCCTAATACAAACCCACTCCCAAATAACCATTGTTGCCTACCAAATCCACTACTGCATTCACCCTCTCTTTCCTCTACCCACGTTCACAAACACTAATCCCTACTATAGCTCCCTGCCCATACCCAACCTAATTATCATTCCCGAATTTTCTCACCCATTAAACATTCATCCCCCCGATTCAACTACACCTCCCTCACTACCTACTTCAAAGTCCAATTTTACTTCTAATATCCCTAATCACCATCTTCGATTGCAATCAAAAGAGTCCGGGGCAAGCATTGTGTTGGAGCAAAGCATTCAAAGAAAGGTGCAGCTAGAGAATTGGCATTAGACTGAGCATTCTTCCGAGTAAGAGTTACAATTTGGGGGAATTAGGGACATTAACTATTTTAGTTATTTGGCATTATTAGATTTTGTTTTGGCTGGTTATAGTTCAAGTTGTACATTTGCTTGTGCTGGGATTGGGTGCGGGTGGTATACTGCATTGAAACATATCCAGAAGAATAAAATAGAGTGACCAACAGGTGCAGTGTAGGTGTTCGAGAAAAGGACTGAGTGACTCACCTTGGAATACTGAACAAGTTTGGGGGAACATAGCAGGCAAAGATAACTAGGATTTTATCACGGCTTGGTACTACAGTCAAATTGCACGAAAGAGGATTAGGAGTGAGTCATCTCAGTCCTCCAGCAGCAGTGAGTCCAAACAACCAGTTGACAACACGAGATTTGACAGTACAAGATTTATAAGTGTGGAGGCAGAAAAGTATTTTCACGGGTATTATTGGGAAAACCTTTGTGTTGGAGAGAGGCTTAAAGCCTGATCCCCAATTGGATGGACACATGATGTCAATGATCAGAGCTAGGTGTTGGATAGTATTTACTGCGACTTCTTTGGCTATAACAATTTTAGTAATAAAAGAGTTCTATTCTAATGCCAAAATAACAAAAGACGGGACAACTTTTGTTTGGGGTTGTCAGGTGTCATACATCCGACAAATCATCAATGAATTGTTTCACTTGCCAACCATTCCACTCAATGATCCTGATTGGTTATACGGACGTCAGTGGGACACCGAGCTAGATGAGATCTGTGAATACTTATGCCAGCTTGGCATGGTGTGGAAAACTAAACAAAACACTATGCAGAAACTCCACTTTCCCCACACCACCCTTAGCAAATATGGAAAGGCATGATACAGCTCCATTTATGCTAGCTTGATACCAACAAGGCAATAGAACGATGTCACCAAAGATAGAGGCATATTGCTATACGATGTTAGGTTTGTAATATCCATGAACATGTAACAAATTACATACATAGAGCAAAAGCATGAAAAATAAGAATTTTAAAATTTTACAAATCATATACCCGTATCATCCTTTATGCGTAATTATTAATTAAATGAAAGAGACGAAATAATAGAATCATGCCCTTGTATAACAAAGCTTCCATAGATATAAGTTTAGTTCCAAATCCTTTGTGCTCTCCTTGAATTCCCCGGGTTAGATTCATTCATTTGATCAACTTTAGCCACCCAAGTGTTTGGCCTCTAGAGGTGATCCACCAAGGAATAATCTTTACTTAAGAAGATGGATGTTTGGATAAACCCTAGTTTCTATCTCTATAGAATTTGTAAGCACTCTCCAACTATTGGAATTAGCCTCTCTTTTTTAATAATAAGACTTATATTATTAATAGATGTAGGCAACCCTCCAAAATAATTTAAGATTAGGATTTTGTTTTAATTAATTAAACTCCTTTAATTAATTAGGATTCCTAATCTTATTAGAAATAATTAATTAAACTCTTTTAATTAATAAGCCTCTTAATCTTATTAGGAATTTATGAGAGTACTTATATATATTAATTAATTTCCAAACTCCTTTAGGAATTAAAATAATAATAATAGTAATAATAATAGTAATAATAGTAATAATAATAATAATAATAATAATAATAATAATAATAATAATAAGACTCCTCTTATTAATTTATATTTAATATTTCTAAAATATTAAATAATAAATATTAAACTATTTAATTTATTCTATCACCATAGATTAAATTAAACATACTTAACTTATTATTATGATTATGCCATTTACTTCTGTAATAAATATTCTTCCTTTTATAGGAAGAATATAATCACTTCTGTGATTAAACCGGTTATGAATAAATCAATTAGAACAATTCTAATCTTATTTAAATAAATAAATTAACTATTAATTCATTTAAATAAATAATATTTATTCTACAATAAGGGTAAGCCCTCTTAGCGCTTAACGACTTTTTAAATAATATAGATTTTAACATTAATCATAAAAGAACATTTGAGTAAATAGTTACCGTACAATTCATTCATTCCACCATACAATGTCTCAATTAAATATAAGACTTGGAATTACTATCAAGTCTTATTTTATTTAATTATATGTATTTCGATCCTTAAATGCACAACTCTAGATAATGCCAATTAAAAACTACTTTTTAATTTCATTCTGCCTTGGCGAATGACTACTGAGTTATCATCTATCGAATCACATAGGTCATTCTCTTTTTTTAATAGAAGCGGTATATTCTTTATTGATCATTTATTATCTCCATGTATAAATCATTATACCCAAGCATTCCTTTTGATATACCCTTAGGATCTTAGGGGATATGTCAAAGTATAACTCATCATACACAACATACTATGATGATCTCAAGTCTAAGGATTACATGTACTACTATCACTAAAGGAATTCCTATTGATAGGCAAGTAAAACTCCATTAGGTATTCCTTAGCGAACCACGTTCAGTGTACTTATTCTCTAATAAGCACATACATTCTTGCTTTAGTGTCTCCACACAAATGATTTTGAGATCAATCATTCTTTTCCAAAGAGCAAGCAACGTATTTACCAATATATCCGGATTAACTAATCCCATTTTTAGTAATCCAACGATTACAAACTATTTTAGTTTTAGGCTATCTAAAAATTTAGATCTCATTAGCATGATCATCATCATGATTCTAAAAGTATTTCTTAAAACTATGGGTTTATCACATATTATAAAAATAGCACCATGTAGTTAAATTAAAGCTTTTAATAAATAATTCTTTTATTAATAAATGAATAAGATCATTACAAAGTATATGCTTCATCAT
This sequence comes from Panax stipuleanatus, assembly GCA_020205555.1. Taxonomy (NCBI): domain Eukaryota; kingdom Viridiplantae; phylum Streptophyta; class Magnoliopsida; order Apiales; family Araliaceae; genus Panax; species Panax stipuleanatus. The sequence goes on along the minus strand of CM035121.1, from coordinate 114,272,225 downwards.
ATCAAATATGATTGGCTTATATGCATACTACTTTCAATCTCCTACTTGCACTAAATCCAATCACCATGGTATCTCATACCCGTCTTCTCTAAGTGACTATCAAACTACTGTTATGTTATAGCTTTAGTAAATGGATCTACAATATTATCTTGAGAGTCCGTATGCTCCAGGGTGACATCTCCTCTTTCAATGATTTCTCTAATCAAATTAAATTACCGCAATACGTGTTTGGATTTCTGATGAGACCAGGGAACTCATTTACTATAGGAGTTTGATGTAACGCCCCGAAATCCGGCCTATTCATTTTACCGAATCTCGTGCATTACGAGTACTCCTCATTCCATACATGCATCATTATATCCTGAAGATACATGATATATTCACACATTCCCAAGTTCTGTTACCTCAAAACGTTCATTCATTAAAAAAATTGGTAATTACATTATTCTTATCACATTACATCTGTGACTTAACTAGTCACCATATCTATAGAATAGTTCTAATCTAACTATTCTCCAAGTCTCGACTTGATCTTCACGCTTGTTCATAACATGAACAATACTTCCTCTTGTGACGCTAATGGTACTCGCGACCATAGCATATCACCATAGCAGGACATCCATCATCATGATGTTCATCAGGTCCTTTAATATATACTACCGTCGTTCGCTGAAAATATTTTTATTTCAAGCAAGTGTGAGCATTTAATTGTTCAGTAAGTCATAGCAGTTGAATATTAACAACTCAAGAAACAAAATTCTTTTAAGACTTCAATAACCGAACAATGGTTATGAAGCAGCTCGAATAATATGAATACGTTCCGATTCCTATCATTTTAAAACATACATTATACGTGTTCTTGTAAATTAAAGTGTACGCGACCAACTTTCGTTCTTCCATCCTTTCACTACATTCCATACCACATCCGGTCCAAACGACTCGGAACGTTCATTTAAGTTATTACCATTAACTTGGCTCTTCAATGTTATACATTATTCTTCATTCTCTGATTACCGTTTGTTACAGCTTATCATCATTCACATGCCAATATTCGTTAACGTCTAAGTCATACAACCAATGTATACTTAGAACGTTCACTCAATGTCGATACGTTTCACGAGAATCGTTCACGTATCCTGCGTTCACGTTATTCGTCTCTTACTCTCATTCAACCTTTACTTAAGGTTTAAATCACTTGTTTAAGTGTTACATTAAGTGAATTATATATTCACTATCACTCATGTGTCATCAATCGACTCTCATCGATCGTCGTTAGACCCCACGACAAGCGAAACCATAATCGGTATGCTAGGTCGCTCACATTTCCACCAGATTCCGGTTATAGGACTCCGTATAGAAATTGAGTAAGTTTTAACTTCATTTCTTTACATTCTCGCAGGCCACACCTCTATTACATAACATGTAACCTTGAGGCTTGCATCAAACTCACCCACGAACCCCAGTTCATATCTTAGGGTTTCAAGTTTTAGAATTTAAATACGTTTTGACAACGCTTAATTCTTAAAATCGATCTTAAACACATTTTTTAAGTGATTTCTCTTTATGAATATTAATCATATACTTGCCCCCATAATTATCATGTAGAAAGTTAGGACATAACATAACCGTGTCAGAACTGTTTCCCCTGCTGGCGCTGCGGCGCCAGCTTTATACTATACACCGGCATTGCGGCGCTGCACCTGCAGAGAATTTTCTCTCAGGCAAGCGCTGTGGCGCTGTGACGCCCCCAAATTCGGAGCGCCACTTGGTCAATTGAATTCGATTTGTCACGTTCTAACATCTAACACCACAATAAATATTATGACTAAATGTCGCATCGCACAGCGGAATAATACACAACTATTACCGAATAGATTACATTTAATTAATATAATTTATTCACGTCCCAAGGTCTCGAAACTTAAACATTGATTACATAGCTTAGTCATAACTTAAGCATACATAACCATAACTAATACATAATAGAATAAATCTTAATACAATCATAAGTTCTACATAATATTAAGCTACTCAGTAGCACTTCCCTTGCCCTTGTCGGTGCTCGAGGGTCCGCACTGCTCTGCCTTAACTGAAATATTTTAGGGAAAGCAAGAATAAGCAACAAGTTTTCTCAACAAGTAATATAACAACAAGGGTGAGTAATATAGTTCTCAAATCTCAAAAAGGGTATAGCAAGGTATGATAGTTCAAGGATAGCAAAAATATCAACAGTTCTCAATAACAGTCGCTAAGGACAGAATAATATCAATATGATTCAATATTAAATCAATTTAAGATTTCAAGATAATTGAATACTGAGCAGTCACTAAGGACTATGAACTTCTACTAGAATTAACAGTAATATACTGAAAATCCAATAAAACAAGTACAATAGGTGATCAGCCGAAAGTACTATGGTATACATATCGTTCAATCGTACTAAAGTGCGCACGTCGGTCTCCCGACAATATAATTTCCCTTCAACGAAGGTTGTTCATCTCAGTCAAATATAAGATCCTGCACCAATCAATTGGTTTGGGGTCGCCTTTCAACAATATGAGTCTAGCCGAATCAAATGGCATAGATCACAACAATTATAAGTTCAATCTCAAGATTTAAAGTTCGAAGAATATAAATTGACTTTTATATTTTTCGTAAAATATCTGAATTTCAATCTCAAAAGCTTACTTGTACGACAATAGTAGCACAAGATTAATGAATGCTCAATAAAAAGTAAGGTTAGAAACTTGCTTACAATATCCGTTGAATAACGGAAAGCAAGGGTTTAGGATACTTGCCTTATGCGTAGTTTATCCACGAAATTAATCAACACTTTCGAATCCTATCGTAATATAATTACGTATATATATGATATCCATTAGTCATATATTTCAGCATCATATCTTACCTTGGATATACAATCAACACATAAACTAAGTTTTATCCTAGCTACACCGTCATACCATATATAGTATTATATTAATTCACAAGTCCCGACTAATATTCTTTTATCCTTAACGTTCCTCTTTTTGAGTTAAACACTCTCTCATATCATTATTATCACATAAGACCATAATCAATACCAATCATATTTCATTTAGTAAGTTATGGCATTATTATAAGTTAACAGTCAAAATTGGATTCAAGTATCAACATATGATATTTCATAACTCATATACATGTTAAAGGGTTCTTCCATGTTTGTACAACCTTTCTAAGTTCAATTATACATGTTATAATTCTAAGTCACGATTTTTAACGACTTAGGGTCATACAACGCCATGGATTCACATAAATTGTCACGCTTGTCACTTAGGCATATAAGGTGGTCACATATTTTATTGGTAGGCATGCTCACATGTTTCTATGTCATGAATGCGTGATTCTAGCATTGCTACTTGTTTGTAACTTAATCGAACTCATGCTTGATTAACTTGCATTACATTTAATAAGTGTGTTCACATGTATGATATACTAGTGATGTTACACGTACTATTAGACATATTAAAATATCAGCATTTAGAACATGTCAAAGTCCACGTTTTAAAGCTTATATTCTTGTTAGTAACGTTCACTAATGAGTTCAACATGCTCATGCTACATTACGAATCATATAAACATAAGTTAACAGGTTATTCATGCATTTCTAAACCATACTACCATGCTCATAAGATCAGAACACCCACATGGTATATACGTATATCAAAGTCCATTTATAAACTCTAAGTTTGTTCTTTTACTTGAAAACTTATTTTGATTCATGCTTGGATAGTCTAACAATATAACTATCATATTGTCACATGTCAAGGCATATCAGAACGTAATACATTTGCACATAAGGCCAGATCATGTATTACACCTTGTTTATCAATCTAGTTTACAAATCTCTAGGCTTCCTTCGAAATACTCAACTAAAACAACTAACATGGCTTACTATATATATAGCAACCTTATTCCACATGTTAAGGTGAGTTATATGCATATTTTAACTAACATAACATGCTCAATACATTAGAAGACATAACAAAAATCATCAACAGATTCTGCAGAGGGGCGCGGCCGTGCGCCACTTGTACTAGGGAGTGGTGCGGCTGTTGGGTTTGTACAAAATCGTGACGCAATCAAATTGCAAATATTAGCGGAAGCATGGTATATCAGAGTTTAAAAAAATTTCTACAAAACCATTACCCGGATCATCCTTTATGCAAACTATTAATTTAAAACGATAAATAAGAAGTTATGAAATCATACCCTTGTAGAACGAAGCTTCCACAGGTACTAGTTCAACTCCTTGTTCTTCGTGATCTCCTTGAATTTCCGGGTTAGATTCCTTCCTTTGATCAACGTTAGCCACCCAAGTGTTTGGTCTCTAGAGGTGATCCACCAAAGAAGAGAAATTATCTAGAAGGAGGGTGTTTGGCTAAACCTTAGTTTTCTATCCTCTATAAAAAGGAGTACTCTCCAACAATTGGAATTGCATCATCTAATATCTATTATAAGACTCTTCTTATATAGATATTAGTCAACCCTTCTAATCCTATTAGACATGGGATTTCTTTTAATTAATTAAACTCCTTTAATTAATTTAGGCTTCCCACCACATGGGAATAATTAATTAAATTCATTTAATTAATTTGTCTCCTAATCTTATTAGGAATAAATGAGAGTACTAAATATTAAATTAATTACTAAACTCCTTTAGAAATTAAAATAATAATAATTGTAATAATATTAATAAGACTCCTCTTATTAATTTATATTTAATATTTCCAAAATATTAAATAATAAACATTAAGCTATTTAATTTATTCTATCACCATAGATTAAATTAATTATACTTAATGCATTATTACGATTATGCCATTACCTTCTTAAATAATTATTCTTCCTTTTATGGTGTGACCCTTTAGGTTCTCCATATTAAACCGGTTGTGAATAAATCAATTAAAACAATTTTAATCTTATTTAAATAAATAAATTAAACTAATAATCTATTTAAATAAATAATATTTATTCTACAATAGGGATAAGCCTCCCTAGCGATCAACGACTTTCCAGATAATATAGATTTCAACATTAATCATAAAAGAACCTGTGAGTTAATAGTTACCATACAATTCAATCCTTCCACCATACAATGTCCCAATTAAATATAAGACATGGATTTACTGTCAAGTCTTATTTTATTTAATTATATGTATTTCGATTAGAAAATGCACAACTCCAAATAATGCAAATTAAAAACTCCTTTCTAATTTCATTTCACCTTGGCCAAGGATTCCTGGGTTGTCATTTAACGAATCACATAGGACATATCTCATCTTTTACTAGAGGTGGTAGATTCTTTATTAATCATTCATTATCTTCATATGTAACTCATTATACCCAAGCATACCCTATATATGCCTTAAAAGGTCTTAAGGAATAAGTCAAAGTATAATTTGTTACATACAAGATACTATGATGATCTCAAGTCCAAGGATCACTTGTACTACTATCACATTAGGAATTCCTATTGACATGCGAGTAAAACTCCATTAGGTATTCCATAGCGAATCACGTTTAGTGAACTTATTCTCCAATAAGCACCTACATACATGCTTTAGTGTCTCCACACAAATGATCATGAGATCAATCATCCTCATCCAATGAGCAAGCAACATATGTACCAATCTATCCGGATTTACTAATCCCCTTTTTAGTAATCCCACAATTGGGAACTATTTAAGTTTTAAAACTTTCTAAGAATTTAGATCTCATTAGCATGATCATCATCATGATTCTAAAAGCATTGCTTAAAACTATGGGTTATTTACATATTATAAAAACAGCAATCATGTAGATAATTAAATGCCTTTAATAAATGAATATTTCATTAATAAATAAATAAGATTGTTTACAAAGTACGTGCTTTATCATCATACATGATTGGCTTGTATGCACACTACTATCAATCTCCCACTTGCACTAAAGCCAATCGCCATGGTATCTCATACCCATCTTCTCTAAGTGACGATCAAACTGCTGTTGTGTTAAAGCTTTAGTAAATGGATCTGCAATGTTGTCTTGAGAGTCTACACGCTCCAAGGTGACGTCTCCTCTTTCAATGATCTCCCTGATTAAATGAAATCGCCGCAACACGTGTTTAGATTTCTGATGAGACCTCGGTTCCTTAGCCTGTGCAACTGCTCCTGTGTTGTCACAGTAAATGGGAACTGCTTCTCCAATGCTAGGAACCACACCAAGTTCAGTTATGAACTTCTTCAGCCAAACAGCTTCCTTTACAGCTTCACTTGCAGCTATATACTCTGCCTCTGTCACTGAATCAGCAACTGTTTGCTGCTTGGAACTCTTCCAACTCACTGCGCCTCCGTTCAAGGTAAAAACATACCCCGAAACAGATTTACTGTCATCTTGGTCCGTTTGAAAACTTGAGTCTGTGAAGCCCTCGAGTTTTAATTCAGACCCACCGTAGACAAGAAAAATATCCTTAGTTCTTCTCAAGTATTTTAGGATATTCTTCACTGCCTTCCAGTGCTCTTCTCCTGGATTCGACTGGTATCTGCTTGTTACACTAAGTGAATGAGCAACATCCGGTCTAGTACATATCATACCATACATGATAGATCCTATTGCAGAAGCATAAGGGATCTTACTCATACGGTCTCTCTCCTCAGGTGTCTTTGGGGCCTGTTTCTTGGAGAGATGTATTCCATGGCTCATCGGCATGAGACCTCTTTTGGAATCTTCCATGCTAAATCTCTTTAGCATTGCATCAATGTACGTTCCTTGGGATAAACCAAGCATCCTTTTAGATCTATCTCTATAGATCTTTATCCCCAAAATATAGGATGCTTCTCCCAAGTCCTTCATGGAGAAGTGTTTAGATAACCAGATTTTAATCGATTGTAGCATAGGAATGTCATTCCCTATCAGTAATATATCATCAACATATAATACAAAGAATGAAATTGCGCTCCCACTAACCTTCTTGTACACACATGGTTCATCGTCATTTTTGATAAAATCAAACTCTTTGATTGTCTCATCAAAACGAATGTTCCATCTACGAGAAGCTTGCTTCAATCCATAAATGGATCGTTGCAGCTTACAGACTTGATTTTTTCCAACCTTTGAAACAAATCCCTCTGGCTGTGTCATATACACATCCTCCTCAAGTTTCCCATTGAGGAAGGCCGTTTTCACGTCCATCTGCCAGATCTCATAGTCGTTATAAGCTGCAATCGCAAGCAAAATCCGAATGGACTTGAGCATAACTACTGGTGAAAAGGTTTCATCATAATCAACTCCTTGTCTTTGTTTGAAACCTTTTGCAACCAGTCGGGCCTTATAGGTCTCCACCTTGCCGTCCGCTCCAGTCTTTCTTTTAAAGACCCATTTACACCCAATAGGCTTAATGCCTTCAGGTGCTGAAACCAAAGTCCATACTTTGTTTTCATACATGGAGTCCATTTCGGATTTCATGGCTTCAAGCCATTTCCCTGAGCCTTTATTACTCATGGCCTGTTCGTAATTCAATGGATCATCATCATGCATGATGCGTACGTCATCGTCATCCTCTAAAACGAATCCATACCTCTCAGGTATCTTCGGTACTCTTCCAGATTTACGAACAGGGTGTGGTATAGTAGGTTCTTCTACTTGGTCAGGTACCTGACTTTGATCCGTGGCACTTTGTGGTTCTTGAACTTCTTCAAGATATATCTTACTCCCACTGACCCCTTCATGGATAAACTCCTTTTCCAAGAAGGCAGCATGTTTCGCAACAAACACCTTTTGATCAGTTGGATGATAGAAATAATACCCTACAGTTTCTTTAGGGTATCCCACAAATCTACACTTTTCGGATTTAGTTTGTAGCTTATCATGTTCAAACTTTTTGACGTAAGCTGGACAACCCCAAGTCTTAACATGCTTAAGATTTGGTTTCCTCCCTTTCCACATCTCATATGGAGTCTTTGGGACGGATTTGGTAGGTACCTTGTTAAGTAGGTATGCAGCCGTTTCTAGGGCATATCCCCAGAAGGAAATTGGAAGATCGGTAAAACTCATCATGGATCGAACCATGTCTAACAGTGTTCGATTTCTCCTTTCAGATACTCCATTTAACTGTGGTGTACCTGGAGGAGTCCATTGTGAGATTATACCATTTTCTTTGAGACAATTGAGAAACTCACCGCTTAAGTATTCTCCACCTCGATCTGATCGAAGTATCTTTATACTCTTGCCCGTTTGTTTCTCTATTTCACTTCTGAACTCTTTGAACTTTTCAAATGATTCTGACTTGTATTTCATCAAATACACATATCCAAATCTTGAGTGATCATCAGTGAAAGTAATAAAATAATAATACCCACCCCGTGCACTTGTTGTCATAGGCCCACAAACGTCTGTGTAAATCAATGCCAACAACTCTGTAACTCTTTCTCCTTTTCCACTAAAAGGAGATTTAGTCATTTTACCCATGAGACAAGATTCACAAGTTGGATATGATTCATAATCAGATAACTCAAGGAGCCCATCTTTATGCAACTTGGATAATCTTGTTTCATTGATATGACCGAGTCTACAGTGCCACATGTAGGTATAATTAATATCATCTCTTTTCCTTTTCTTAGTTTGTTCAATTTGAAAAATATTTTCTTGTAAGTCAAGTGTATAAAGTCCATTTCGCAAATTTCCAACACCATATAAAACATCGTCTTTATAAATAGAACAACTATTGTTATTTATAACAACGTTAAATCCTTCCATATCCAATACAGAAATTGAAATAATATTTTTAATAATATTCGGAACATAATAACAATTATTAAGATAAATGGACTTGCCCGAAGGTATTGCTAAATAATAAGTTCCTACAGGTAATGCAGCAACCTTTGCTCCATTTCCCACTCGTAGGATCACCTCATCATTGTTCAGCTTTCTACTTCTGACCAGTCCCTTCACATTATTACATATGTGAGAACCACAGCCGGTATCCAATACCCAAGTAGAATTTTGACTTTCTGAAAAATTAATTTCAATCATGAACAAACCTTGACTGGAAGTCGAAGCTTCTCCAAGCTTCTTCTTTGCCAGAAACTTCTTGCAGTTCCTCTTCCAATGACCCGGCTCGTTGCAATGGAAGCACATTCCTTTGCTAGCTGGATCAGATTTCTTTTGTTCCTTTATGTTCACTTTGCCCTTGGTCATCCGAGATCGGAAGAGCTCCTTAGATATCTCATATCTAGCAGTCCTACTTTGTTCACCATACAACTCCTTGAGATGAATCAACATAGTAGGAGCATCCATGTTTTCGTGCTGACGCTGAAGCTCGTTATTCATAGATGCGAGCATGATGCATTGAGCGACAGATGCATCATCTTGCCACTTTACAATGGTGGCAATCTCTTCCTCAGATGCTGTTTCTAGAACAGTTCTAGGGACAGGTGAGTTTAGGACATAAGAAATCTTTTCAGCAGTGAGAACTATTCTCAGATTTCTTAGCCAGTCCGTATAATTCGGCCCGGTAAGCTTATTAGCATCAAGTATGCTTCGCAGTGAAATTAGTGATTTTGACATTTTTAAAATTCTGCATGTGAAAAACAGCATTTTAACAAACATTCATTTTATTAATTTTGCATACCAAAATAAATTTAGGTCTTTATTTTAAATTGGTATCTCCCACTATTTTTATCAAACTATATTACCCTCACTTATATAGTTCGGCAACATCTAATTAAAGATTTGCTAGTGAGAATAAGGATCCCATTTCAAATGTATATAACCTTGTGGATAGCACAACAAGCGATATACAAATAAATAAGTAGACAACTCTTGTCAATTACATCACTATATAACTCCTTTTATTTTGCCTCTTAAATCATAATGGTCAAGTGTGTGCACATCTGAACTAAAATGATTTAAGTTAAGTCCAGCCTAGCACTTCTATAAATTCAAAAAAGAAAAATTTTCGTCCTTGTGGATAGCACAACAAGACTAGATCGTTCAATTTTCTTGATAAGCATCAAATGTGATTAATTAACATCTTAAATACACAATACTCGCCTTGTGGATAGCACAACAAGCTCATATTAAATATTTAATACTCTATTAATTTATCATGCTAGAAGGCGACGTTCGATATTTCAAATATCATTTGAACGCTTCGGACTTAATATTATTTCTTTGAGGGGTTTGTTATTATTTGTCTCGTCTTGTTTAGCGCACATGCACATATATATATAAAATACGCGTCATTTTATTAAACATGCGAAGCATGTTTGCATAAAATATAATATATATAATATTTAGCATGCAATATAGAATATTATATTCTACCCGGATTGATTATGGACATTTATTCTAGTTTGGTTCACTAGAGCCACCAAGTGAACCAAAAGGTCAAACCTAGGAGTGCAAGAATTTAAATTTAAATATAAATATTACATTTAAATCGGGCTCCATATAAACGGGTCTTCACGCGCTCCTTGCTCCTTGGTCTCCAATTTCTTCAAGATAATTCTAACTATTTCTATTACATTAAACTATTTAATTTAAATAGAAACCTTGATCAGCAGTCAAGGGAAAGTACATAGGAGGGAGATAGAATTTTACATCAAGAAAAAAAAAATTAGAGAAGACGAGGTACACAGACCCCATTTAATAAAACCCATTCATTCAAGCATTTAACTAAAATAAAATCCAATCACATTGGTCAAATAGTCCATAATCAATCCCCATTTATTATCATACATATCATCATATATATCAATAAATAAATATTCATCTAATGAATTAAAACATTCCAAATATATATGAGTATCATTTAATGGGCAATTTTAAATTGCATGAAATCCAATTTCAAGATTAAAATAAACTCTTTATTTTAATTATAAAATTATTTAGAATATAATATATAAATATATATATATATATATATATATAATATAAATTCACATTTATTTTTTAAAAAGAAGTCACCTTCTTTTATTAAAAGAGTCCTGCAAGTTTATTAAAAGAGTCCTTTATTGATGGGTCATCTTCTTTTTGGAGTAAGAAAGAGACAACACCTTTTCTTTGCAGAATTCAAGATTTGCACCCAAAAAAAAAAATTCTGATTCGTCCCAAAAAAAAAAGACATTTTAAAAAAAAAAAAAATAATAATTTTATACAATAAAATTATGCCCAATAAATTATTTTAAATATATACCCATATGTATATGAAATCAAAAATAAATTAATAATTGCATAAAGGTTTGGCTCTGATGCCACTGTTGGGTTTGTACGAAATCGTGACGCAATCAAATTGCAAATATTAGCGGAAGCATGTTATATCAGAGTTTAAAAAAAATTTCTACAAAACCATTACCCGGATCATCCTTTATGCAAATTATTAATTTAAAACGATAAATAAGAAGTTATGAAATCATACCCTTGTAGAACGAAGCTTCCACAGGTACTAGTTCAACTCCTTGTTCTTCGTGATCTCCTTGAATTTCCGGGTTAGATTCCTTCCTTTGATCAACGTTAGCCACCCAAGTGTTTGGTCTCTAGAGGTGATCCACCAAAGAAGAGAAATTATCAAGAAGGAGGGTGTTTGGCTAAACCTTAGTTTTCTATCCTCTATAAAAAGGAGTACTCTCCAACAATTGGAATTGCATCATCTAATATCTATTATAAGACTCTTCTTATATAGATATTAGTCAACCCTTCTAATCCTATTAGACATGGGATTTCTTTTAATTAATTAAACTCCTTTAATTAATTTAGGCTTCCCACCACATGGGAATAATTAATTAAATTCATTTAATTAATTTGTCTCCTAATCTTATTAGGAATAAATGAGAGTACTAAATATTAAATTAATTACTAAACTCCTTTAGAAATTAAAATAATAATAATTGTAATAATATTAATAAGACTCCTCTTATTAATTTATATTTAATATTTCCAAAATATTAAATAATAAACATTAAGCTATTTAATTTATTCTATCACCATAGATTAAATTAATTATACTTAATGCATTATTACGATTATGCCATTACCTTCTTAAATAATTATTCTTCCTTTTATGGTGTGACCCTTTAGGTTCTCCATATTAAACCGGTTGTGAATAAATCAATTAAAACAATTTTAATCTTATTTAAATAAATAAATTAAACTAATAATCTATTTAAATAAATAATATTTATTCTACAATAGGGATAAGCCTCCCTAGCGATCAACGACTTTCCAGATAATATAGATTTCAACATTAATCATAAAAGAACCTGTGAGGTAATAGTTACCATACAATTCAATCCTTCCACCATACAATGTCCCAATTAAATATAAGACATGGATTTACTGTCAAGTCTTATTTTATTTAATTATATGTATTTCGATTAGAAAATGCACAACTCCAAATAATGCAAATTAAAAACTCCTTTCTAATTTCATTTCACCTTGGCCAAGGATTCCTGGGTTGTCATTTAACGAATCACATAGGACATATCTCCTCTTTTACTAGAGGTGGTAGATTCTTTATTAATCATTCATTATCTTCATATGTAACTCATTATACCCAAGCATACCCTATATATGCCTTAAAAGGTCTTAAGGAATAAGTCAAAGTATAATTTGTTACATACAAGATACTATGATGATCTCAAGTCCAAGGATCACTTGTACTACTATCACATTAAGAATTCCTATTGACATGCGAGTAAAACTCCATTAGGTATTCCATAGCGAATCACGTTCAGTGAACTTATTCTCCAATAAGCACCTACATACATGCTTTAGTGTCTCCACACAAATGATCATGAGATCAATCATCCTCATCCAATGAGCAAGCAACATATGTACCAATCTATCCGGATTTACTAATCCCCTTTTTAGTAATCCCACGATTGGGAACTATTTAAGTTTTAAAACTTTCTAAGAATTTAGATCTCATTAGCATGATCATCATCATGATTCTAAAAGCATTGCTTAAAACTATGGGTTATTTACATATTATAAAAATAGCAATCATGTAGATAATTAAATGCCTTTAATAAATGAATATTTCATTAATAAATAAATAAGATTGTTTACAAAGTACGTGCTTTATCATCATACATGATTGGCTTGTATGCACACTACTATCAGCGGCCGCGCCACTCCGGTTCCAGGCCAGACAATGTTCTGCTTCAGCAGAACTTCAGCAATTCCTCACAATGTATTTAGCTAGCATGCTTGCATACTACTACTTTGCATTCCTAACATATAGATATACTTAACAACTTATGCTTGCAACTTATGACACATCAATTCCAACAATATCATGCAATTTCTATGAATTGAATTTCAAATGGGTTTAGAGGTTATACCTCTTGAGCTCAAACTTGCACAAGACTTGTTCTGAAATTCAGATTATAAACTCACAATACTCTCTCTATATCAACTTAGCACAAATTTTAGCAATATAGAAAATGAAGAGAGGCTTGGTATTTATAGGAGAATTCAATATTCATACAAAGCAATTGCCCCAAGGTTTGAAACAATGGGGGAAATGAAGAACTAGAGGATTGAGGGGAGTTGATGGAATATTGTCCAACCACCACCTCAACCCACACCCCTTGTCATTATCACCCTCAATGCTAGCTAGGAAGAGAAATGATGAAGGAGTAGCTTAGACCATTGGCTATTCACGTGAGAGAAGAGATGGGGCAATTTGGACACTCAATATGGGACAATGAAACTCAGCATTAGCAAGTTGGGTGAAATACTATATACTATATACTTAGTACACATATATGCTTAGGTCTAAGTTCACTTAGAAGTATACATGGATTTAGGATGTCACAACAACATTACATGGTAGCACATTGGGGTACATGTATATACACATCATATAGTACATTTTAATAATATCACATTATGAGTTAATTGAATGGTGACATACTACATTATCACAAATCTCATTATTATTATTTTAATTATGTACTTATTGAAATAATTATTGTTATTCCTTATTCACATGCTTTAATATACAATATAGTATATATATTACATGGTCTTACTAAAGTGTCACACTACATTTTATATAGTTTGGTCTCATATGATATAATGCACATACAACATGTATTCTTATAAGTCCACCCATGTGGCTCACTTTCTTTTATAATATAGTTTATATATATATATATATTACATAATTATGCCAAAATATCACATTATACATTATATTATATAGTTGCAGTTACTATACAATATACGATTACATAACTTTACACTAAACAATTCATAGAATAAATATTAGCTTCAAACATTAATTACCCATTAATATGCTATCACCCTTAATTAATAATATATTATTAATTAATCATCCACTTATTAATTCTTTCTTTAATGAATTAAATTACATACTTTTCATTACTGTGCCACACAAGGCATTACTCGAGCTTATAATAAACTCCACATTCTCTTCTCAATTATCATCATTTCAATTTGAAGTAATTAAGTTAACTCATCTCATATCACATAAATATTTATATTCAAATAAATATCCAACTTTCATTAATATATTCCTTTAAAAATATTTGAAAATTCTCGGGTATTACAGGCGCCATCTCTTAAGGCATGGGCGGCGCTGCGGCGCTGACCCTGTTCTTTAGAAATTTTTTCTAAGTTTTGAAAATTAATGAGATTCCCGAGCTCGTAACGTGATCGTTACAACTCAGAATTGGTTCATTACAAAGCCAATATTTCACATATACCATGTTCTACGATTCCATCCAGTCGGGATTCATTTCTGAATTCGCTGGAGGAAAATTGACCGTTTCGTCCATTTTTACGCATTCATCGGATGTTTGTGAACGTTCGACGCTCGTTTCTTTGTTTTAACTTCGAATTCGTTCGTTCTTGCTCTCGCAAGTCTTGTTCACTTAATTATACATGACGACGTCAAAAACCATAGTTTTTGAATCAAACGACGACTTTTGACTTTTATTCCGAGAAAATTTACGATTCGACGATTAAAGTCTAATCGCATAACTTTTGCCGAAACTTTGTTTCTCAATATTTTCACTTCAAACCAAATGGAATCAATCCATTTGTTGTTCATTTACGATTCTAACAATATTAAACATTTAAGTTTTCATAGTTTTACTTTATTAAATTACTTAACCATTTCATTATAGTTGTAAACTCACTTTCCATTAACTTCTTAACCATTCCCTTATGGTTTTACTTGTTCTTGATTATTAATGACTTAAGGTCCACTAACATCAATCTTCCTACAATTCATTCTCTATCATTTTCACTTCTCTATCAATTTGAGAATTGAAAGAAGATGAAAATTAAAGGTTTAACACTTATACCTTAAGTGTTCTTGAGTCCTTAGACTTTGTTCTTGACAAAGTCTTAGACTAGCTTCTTCTTGCTTCTTGGTTTTCTCATCAAGCTCTTCTTCTCTCTCTCTAGATATTGGTGGGATTTCAAACAAGGAAAAAATGAAGGGCCAAGCCCTCTATTTATAGAGATTGCAAGAGTTGAGGTAGTTTGGTTATTAGACCAAACCTCCTCAACTCCACCTCCTCTCCACATCACCACCATGTCCTTCCACATGCAACCTATGTCTCCCCATATGCAATCACATACTCATGGGTTGCCCCATGGGTTTTACCCACCCATTTATCCGCTGGTTCGACGCACGGGTTTAATTCTTAGATTTAATTCAAATTAAATCTATTTACTTCGTATTATACATTGTATTACTCTCGTATTCTTCTCGTATTATACTCGTATACATTCCGTATAATAATCATTTATTATTATACGTAAACCATTTTATTCTTCACTTTCACTTTCCCTAACGTTTAGGATTTTAAGTACGCAGGTGAAAACTTCGTGAGCCATAAATGAAATATTATTACATATTCTATCTTGTCTTAGAATCCTATCATTACGAGTTTCTCAAAATTTCAAAATAAATTCTCGAACAGAAATAGATAAATAGTGATTTTCGTGATTTTCTTCCCAAGACAACTTTTCTCGGCTAATTTAACTTTTCACGACATATTTTCGTAAAATCTTTGGACAGAATGTCATTCCGACATTCCAATCTCTCAAAAAGGCTTAGGGTTAAACCCTAACCCTTAGGGTATTATAAATAGTGCCTATTTCGTCCTTTCTCAGAAATATTTTTATTTTCAAAAATCTTTTATTTTTGTCTTGAAAATTCATACTCGTTCTGTCGACGTTGGTTTAAAAAATTAGAGGGTCGGGTAACAACCCGGATCTTTTAATCTCTTTTCCTATGTTCTGTCTACCCTCACTCTTTTTATTTAGAAAAAAGATTTTGAACGATTTTTTAGGAGAAAGCCCAACATGTATCATATCGACGATTTGAACGTTTTACAGAGTCGTCAGTTGGTAGATTTGAAATGATTGTACCAACTCAATTGAGTTTTGTTTGAAAGAGGCCCATTTGCTGGACACTGTCGAAACTTGATCTTTGAAAACAAAGTTTGGAGCTCGGGGGCTTGGTTAAGTGTAGGAAAGGTGTTAGGCACCCCACGACTCCCGTGTAAATACGGTACCACATCTTTTCAATATTTCCTTTTAAAACTGGAATGCGTGAGTGAATGTTGTTTGAAAATTGGGCCTATTGATTTGATTTATTAAAAGTAGTGCTTTGCTTCGTTGAACCTATATACGAAGGGTATGATTTGATTTGAAAATCAGTCTTTGATTTAATTTGCAAAAGCATTTAATTTGATTTTCTTGAAATGCTTATCTTTTGATTGATTTGAAAATGATGTTCTGAAAGCTGGTTTATCAAACCCTTACGCTGCTATAGGAATTAAAACCTGTTGATACTTCCAATTTTATCTTTATAGCCTTAAGGCTGCACATGAATGGTGATTTATCGGGCTGCGAAGTATCCTCGACCACAGAATATACAAGTGTCGGTCTCCTCATGGGTATGAAAACCATCGTAGGGACGTTAACACGACAATCAATATTTTTTCATTATCTGGAGACCTTAAATCCGGATAACCGTTTTAAGGTCTGTTTAAATGTACATTTCTACAGAAAAACTGGCAGGGTATATTTGGAAATCGGAGTTTGTCCATCGTGGGAATCAGATTCTGATCGTTTTGATCTTGAATCCCACGATTCCTAGGCTCACATATAAATAGCCAAAACCTGCACAGTTCAAATTTGTACAGAAACAGATAAATATCTCAAAATTGCCAGAACCGAAGATTCATTCAGTAAATCTTAGTACGCATGGCCAAAGCGTCTCGTTCCCACTAGATAGCGATCTAAAGGACGCGGGGTTGCTTTTGAAGCTGAAACTAGAAAAAAAGCTAGATTTAAGGAAATCTCAGTCATTCTAGCTTTCCGGTTCAGTCTGGAGGTTTTGAACCATTTGAAAACTAGAATTGACGAGATTTAAATAAATCTAGTCCGCCTGCAGATATATCAGTGTCAATTCATATAAGATGAATATTTACAGTAGCAGTTGAATAGAAAGCGAGTAAAGCAATATATATATATATATACAAATATATATAAAAGTTGTAAAGGGCGATGGGTTTTCACGTCAGTGCCCGGACTGGAATTGAAATATATATATATAACAGCGGACAAAAAGTTTAAACAAAACTTTAAACATAAAATAATTTTGAAACTTAAAGAAGATGACCGGTGAATCGGTATAATAATCTCTTTCTTTTAATTTATAAACATTTGGGAGAGGATTACATTAATCTGGAAAGGATTACTAAGGGAGGCCGAAACCATAAGGGCTTCGACCTTCTTCTAACTAGAGAGAAGGTAGAGAGAAGGGGGAGAAAAAGAGGAGAGACCTCTGTGAGGTTTGTCAAAATAAAATCTAATGAACTCTAACACTTGAGTTCATTTAAATATAATCTAAAGTTATCGGTTTATATTTACCGAAGTAACTTTTACATTTACTTAAGTTAAAAGTAAAAACATTTAACTAAAGTAAGAAACATTTAACTTAAGTTAAAAACATTTAACTTAGGTTAAAAGTAAATTACTTTTACATTTACTAAAGGTAAAGTAAAAATATTTAACTAAAGTTAAAGTAATTACATTTACTTTTACTTAAGAAAATTACTTTTACTAAAGTAAAGTTGTCCTTTACTTTTAACTTTGTCGGACGCGTTGATTGCATTTGACGATGACTGGTGTCGGATCCATTGATTGCATCTGATGATGACTGGAGCATCCAATGATCGTGGGACCCTAGGGGGCCAGCATCGTCTGACTGTTGACTGTTGACTGTTGACTGTTGCGTTGGTGCTGTTGATCTTCTTCTCAGAGAGATCACCATCCCCTATACTTCGACCCCAAAAAAAAATCCAGGGATTCAATCCTTTTTCCCCCCAAAAATTATGTTTAATTTTAAGAAAGGAGAAAAAATTTCACCGAAATTTTGGTCACCGAGTGTTGATTTCAAAAAAATTTATGTAAATTTTTTTATAAAAACTGATCAGACTGTGTCTGATACAAGAATCACACTGCCGACTCTTGACTAACTGATGAACTCGATCTAAACAGTCTACTTCATTTTAACTTTGTTCAAACCTAATCTCTAGATCTGTTGACATTCCACTTAAAGATAGACCAAAGTCGCTTAAGTACATACCCTTCTTACCTTAAGCAGACGCATACCCTTGGATCTAGTGATTCCCTTTCGCCTAAACTGCTCACACTCTTGAGACTTACAACGACTCGACGGGACCTATGGCGATCCGGGGTGTTCTACGGTAAGAGCTTAGGTGACTTAAACTAGGTGCTCTAAAGACGGAGCAACAGAAATCTAAAGAAGAAGTAAAAACAAGGTTTTAACTCAGACCTCTGTGTTTGACCAGAGAACAAATAGTGACACCAAGAGACAACACCGCATGGCTCTGTCACCATTTAACAGCGGACGAAAAGTTTAAACAAAACTTTAAACTTAAAACAATTTTGAAACTTAAAGAAGATGACCGGTGTATCGGTAAAGTAATCTCTTTCTTGTATTTATAAACATTTGGGAAAGGATTACATTAATCTGGAAATGTTTACTAAGGGAAACCGAAACCATAAGGGCTTCGACCTTCTTCTAACTAGAGAGAAGGGGGAGAGAATGAGGAGAGACCACTGTGAGGTTTGTCAAAACAAAACCTAATGAACTCTAACACTTGAGTTTATTTAAATATAATCTAAAGTTACCGGTTTATATTTACCGAAGTAACTTTTACATTTACTTAAGTTAAAAGTAAAAACATTTAACTAAAGTAAGAAACATTTAACTTAAGTTAAAAATATTTAACTTAGGTTAAAAGTAAATTACTTTTATATTTACTAAAGGTAAAGTAAAAACATTTAACTAAAGTTAAAAATATTTAACTAAAGTTAAAGTAATTACATTTACTTTTACTAAAGTAATTACTTAATTACTAAAGCAGCATCTGCTTTTGCTTTCGGCAGCTTTTGACTTTGTCGGACGCACTAATTGTATCTGATGATGATTGGAGCATCCGATGACTGTGTGACCCTTGGGGGCCAGCGTCGTCTGACTGTTGACTGTCGAGGTCCGGCTCTTTCCTCGCTGATGGGTGCTGTTGATCTTCTTCTCAGAGAGATCACCATCCCCTATTCCTTCGACCCCAAAAAAAAATCCAGGGATTCAATCTTTTCCCCCCCCCCCAAAAAAGTCAAATTGTTTACCACAATTTGACTTTTACTAAATTGTTTAAATTGTTTAAAGTAATTACATTTACTTTTACTAAAGTAAATTACTTTTACTAAAGTAATTACTTAATTACTAAAGCAGCATCAGCTTTTGCTTTCGGCTGCTTTTGACTTTGTCGGACGCACTGATTGCATCTGATGATGACTGGAGCATCCGATGACTGTGGGATCCTGGGGGCCAGCTTCGTCTGACTGTTGACTATTGAGGTCCGGCTCCTTCCTCTCCGGTGGGTGCTGTTGATCTTCTTCTCAGAGAGATCACCATCCCCTATACTTCGACCCCAAAAAAAATATTTTAACTCAGACCTCTGTGTTTGACCGGAGAATAAATAGTGATACCAAGACACGACACCGCATGGCTCTGATACCATTTAACAGCGGACGAAAAGTTTAAATAAAATTTTAAACTTAAAATAATTTTGAAACTTAAAGAAGATGACCGTTGAATCTGTATAATAATCTCTTTCTTTTAATTTATAAACATTTGGGAGAGGATTACATTAATCTGGAAATGTTTACTAAGGGAGGCCAAAACCATAAGGGCTTCGACCTTCTTCTAACTAGAGAGAAGGGGGAGAGAAGGAGGAGAGGCCTCTGTGAGGTTTGACAAAACAAAACCTAAGGAAACTCTAACACTTGAGTTCCTTTAAATAGAAACTAAAGTTACCAGTTTATATTTATCGAAGTAACTTTTATATTTACTTAAGTTAAAAATATTTAACTTAGGTTAAAAGTAAATTACTTTTACATTTACTAAAGGTAAAGTAAAAATATTTAACTAAAGTTAAAGTAATTACATTTACTTTTACTAAAGTAAATTACTTTTACTAAAGTAATTACTTATATACTAAAGCAGCATCTGCTTTTGCTTTCGGCTGCTTTTGACTTTGTCGGACGCACTGATTGCATCTGATGATGACTGGAGCATCCAATGACTGTGGGACCTTGGGGGGCCAGCGTCGTCTGACTGTTGACTGTTGAGGTCCGGCTCCTTCCTCGTCGATGGGTGCTGCTGATCTTTTTCTCAGAGAGATCACCATCTCCTATTCCTTCGACCCCTAAAAAAAATCCAGGGATTCAATCCTTTTCCCCCCCAAAATTATGTTTAATTTTTAAGAAAGGATAAAAAATTTCACCGAAATTTTGGTCACCGACTGTTTATTTCAAAAAAAATTATGTAAAAATTTTCGGCTACTTCCTCGCCATGTGTTGTTTGTTTACTAAGTGTTGTTCTTAATCTGTTTAATCTAAGTCATTTTTGAAAATCAAAAGTTTTTAATCTTTCTTTGTTCAAGAAGTCACCTAAGCTCTTTCTGTAGAACACCTTGTTCACCCCGGTCTTTTTGCCCTTTGTAAGTCTCAGTGTGGAGCAGTGTCAGGTGTTTGACCTAGGACATAGGTATGCGTTTGCTTAAGGAAAGAAGGGTATGTATGGAAGAACATAGATTTATTAAAAAATTTAACATTTAAAAATGAGTAGGTTATTCAGGTCAAGTTCATCAGTTAGTAATAGATCAGCCCTACCTCCGGTTCCAGACATAGTCAACCAGGAAGAACATAGTTATACAAACATTAATCAGACTCTTAGTAATTGGAACATACCTAGTGTGTCTCCTAAAGAAATTTATCAGTCAACCTTTATTGATAACTTTAAAACTGATTATAATGTTAAAACGGTTGAACGTGTCTATGCGATCAACAAAGAATATGAAAATTATAGTCTTCTTTCTTCTGATGTTATTAACAAACATAGAAAGAAAGGTTATAATTTCATTCATATTGGTTTAGTTCAGGTCGCAGTTAAGCCTTTAACAATTAAAGGTATAAACTCAAGCATCTTCTTATGTCTTAGAGATGCGAGATATCTTAATTATGCTCCAAGCATAATTGGTATCATGGAGTCAAGTCTGCACGATGGACCTATCCATTTTAATTGCTTTTCTGATCTCCCATTGAGTTTAAGTGATGTTAATCTATTAAAAGCATTAACTCTGAATATTAAGACTGCAGGTGAGATAACTCAAATGATTGAGGGTTCTCAACCTATAGTCTTAATTTACAGAATTTATTATAAAATCATGAAAACCAACTTAAATATTCATGCTCTTAATAAAAGTCCAAAAGATCACACTGTTTTAATTCAAAGCAGTACTAGTAACACTAATATCCAAACCCCAAGGACTATTCTTTGGAAAGATATTACGCTACCTAGTCAGTGGATCCTCCCTCAAGAGATTCTACAAAAACCAGTAATAAAAAATTTGTTGAATTTAGATAATATTAAATAATTTTCTGATGGTACTGTCAGAGTTAGTTTTGAATGTACCAGAAGACCCTTGATAATAGAAGAATTTACCAATTCTTCAGTTCCTTCAGTTAATTCCAGAAGAGATACTGAAGTATTAAGTGATTTTTCTATTCCTGATATTAAAATAAAAGGTATTCTTAATCAAGGTCATACCAGTCATCCTTGTTACACTCCTCCTACTCAGGTAGAAGATAAACAAGATGATGTGTCTCATAGAGTTTCTGTAGGACCGACTTCTTCTGATTTCGAAGCCCCTATTAATCATCAGTTAAGAGTCATCACTAAAGCGTTTAAATTAAATTGGGATAGTCTAGTTGTAGATTTTAATTTCGCATCTAATAAAGAAAAACGCCATGCTTTTCGTAATAAATATGATAAGCATGACAGAGATAAAATTGTTAATAAATGGAAAAAATATTTAAAAATTAATCAAGAGAACCTTACATTTTATGACTGGTATGACAAATATCATTCACAGTGTAAAGTTCTTACTAAAAGTCAGTGGACAAAAGAGGATAAGTCTAAAATTTTAGCATCTCATCCTCCTTTAGAAACTGGTCTTTTACATGTTAAAAATATCCCTGTTGTTGCCAACCCATTCAAAGTTGCTGATGGAAAAACTGATGAAAAGAAAATTATTGAACAGAATAATTTTACTAATCAGTATCTGGCTACAATTGGAAAACAGTTAGATAAAATTGAAGAAAAGTTTGATCATTCTCTAGTTAAAAATCCTGAAAAGAAACTAGATCAATCTTTATTGACACTCCCAGAGAAAAGAGAAGGTATGGGATTGCCTAATAAAGATTCTGACCTAGTTAAATCTATTGATAAGTTAATTAAAAAGATTGGTACAAGTTCTGGTGAAGCCAGTGGTACTGTTGCTATCATCGATCAAATTGAAGATTCTGATGATGAAAGTAATAGTCAGTCAGAAGCTATTTTTGAAGTCGCTTCTATCCTAGATCTTGCTGAACAGTTAAACAAGTTAACTTTTAATAACACTAGTATTACAAAAAATTGGTATTCTAGACCCACTCCCCCTGATCTTCAGTATGAGGAGAAAAATCTAGATAATCAATTTTCTGTTTCATCTAATAAAATTTATGAATGGAATATTGATGGGTTTAGTGAACATCAGATTCTTACTAAAATGAATCATTTGTCTATGGTAGCCAATAGTTATATTACAGCGTTCAGCAGTTTAACTCAGCCTGAAATCGTTGAAATATTAACTAATGGTTTCACTGGTGTACTTCGCTCTTGGTGGGAAAAACACCTTGACGAAGATGCAAGAAATTTTATTATCCATGCTCGCCAGTTAGATGACAATGGTCAACCTATCTTCAGAGAAGACATAGATTTTGGTATTCCTGATGGCATTAACACATTAATTTTCACGATAATAAAATATTTTATTGGAACTCCCAGTAATATCACTGAGAGAATTCATGACTAGTTAAGTAATCTCACTTGTCCCACCTTAAGTGATTTTAGGTGGTATAAAGATGTTTTTATTTCTCGCGTTATGATGCGCAGTGATAGTAATAAACCATTTTGGAAAGAAAATTTGTTAATGGACTTCCTAACTTATTTGCTCATAAGGTTAGGGAAGAACTTAGTAAAATGCTTGGATATATTGATTATGATAACCTAACTTATGGTGATATAATCAGTTATATTCAAAAGATTGGATTAAAAATTTGTATTGATTTTAAGATTGCTAAACAAGCCGCTAAGGATAAGAAAAAAGCTAAGTATGAGCTTGGCACGTTTTGTGAACAATATGGTTTGCCTCCTATTGCTCCCTCTAGAAGAAAGCATAGGAAAAAATAGATTGAAAAATGCAAAACGAGAAAGCATCATAAGAAGCGGTCTAGTCAATCTAAAAATCAAGATAATTATTATGAAAAACCCAAGTCACAAAAGAAAACTCATAGTAAAAAATCTTCTAAAAATCAAGAAAAGAGTAAAATTACTTGTTATAATTGCGGTAAAAAAGGTCATTACAAAAGTGAATGCAAAATTAAACAGAAATTGAGTCAGTTAAATATTTCTGCTGAGGACACTGATAAGATTCTAGAGTTAATAAGAATTGAGAATGATGTTGATGATGACAACAATCATTCTGATATTCCTTATTCCTCAAGTAATGACGAAGATAGTCAAACTCCTAGTGACGAAAATGAAGTTACCCTTTGTACTGATAATTGTAGGTCTGATTGTTGTAAGACTATTAACGTACTTAGCAAAGAAGACCAAAAGAGCTCTTTGTTAATTGAGTTAATTAGTAAACTTACTAATGAAGATTTAAAATTACAGTACATGAAACAATTAAAAGATTTGTTTCCTAAAAATAATTCTGGTAAAGGCAAGGTTATTAAGGGTAAAGATAAACCTGTTATCAGCCTTAATAAAACCTTGGAAAGATTTAAAGCCGCTGATAGGGAAATTACTCTCCCAGAGTTAAATCAAGAAGTTAATAAACTTAAGAAAGAAATTTCTGGTCTTAAGACTGAAATTTCTGATTTACGTAAAGAAATGACTACTCTGGCTACTAAAAGTTCAGAACTTCACATTACTGATTCATCAGATAATGAAGAAGAAGCTGAATCTTCAAATGCCAAAGAAGATGAGTCACTTCTTATGGTTCAGGGTAATTCACTAAAAAGGTTAAAAGACATTACCATTCAAAAATGGTATATTATTGTTCGTCTAGTTATTGATGGAACTTTTGCAATTCAACTTCCTGCTCTAGTTGACACTGGTGCAGATCTTAATTGCATTCAGGAAGGATTAATTTCTACCAAGTTCTATAAAAAGACTAGTGAACGACTTAATTCTGCTAATGGTAGTATGATGGAAATAAAATATAAACTGCCTAAAGTTCATATTTGCCAAGACAATATGTGTTTTAAAACTTCCTTTGTTTTAATTCGCAACTTGACAGATAAGATTATTTTAGGACTCCCGTTTATATATTTATTATATCCATTCACTACTAGTAATAATGGTTTAACAACTGAGTACTTAGGCCAAAAAGTTGTGTTTGAATTTATCACTCAACCTAAGGAAAGAGATTTGAAATTCATTCAAGATGAGTCTATTTCAAAATCCTTGAATTTGTTAAACTGTAAAACTTCGCAGTTAAAATTCCTGAAACAGGAAATTAAATATAAACACGTTGAAGATATTCTCCTTCTTGAAAAAATTCAAGACAAGATTGAAGAACTTCGCGTGTTTATGACAAAAAATTTATGTGCTGATTCTCCTAATACCTTTTGGCATAGAAGAAAACATGTGGTTAGGCTTCCTTATGCTAAGGAATTCGAAGAGCATTTGATTCCTACTAAGACAAGACCTATTCAGATGAGTCATCAGCAAATGGAACTTTGCAAACAAGAAATTAATGACTTGCTTGTAAAAGGGTTAATAACACATAGTAAATCTCCTTGGTCTTGTCCAACTTTTTATGTAAATAATGAAGCTGAAAAGGAAAGAGGTGTTCCCCGTCTAGTTATTAATTATAATCCCCTTAATAAGGTTTTAGAATGGATTAGGTATCCACTGCCTAATAAAGAAGACCTTCTTAGTCGGCTTAGTAATGCTACCTTATTTAGTAAATTTGACCTTAAGTCTGGATTTTGACAAGTCAGTATTCATCCTAGTGATAGGTATAAAACTACCTTCACCACCCTCTTTGGTCATTACGAATGGGTAGTGCAAGCATTTGGATTAAAGAATGCTCCTAGTGAATTTCAAAATATTCTTAATGAAATTTTGAATCCTTTTAGTCATTTCATCATTGTTTACATTGATGATATTCTGGTCTTTTCAAAGTCAATTGATGAACACTTCAAACATTTGAATTCGTTCTTCAAAGCTATCAAAGTCAATGGTTTGGTTTTATCTCCTACAAAATGTAGTCTGTTCCAAACTAGAGTCAGATTTCTAGGTCATAATATGTATCGTGGTCTAGTCCGTCCGATTCAACGAGTAATTCAATTCGCAGATAAATTCTCGAATAAAATCATTGATAAAACTCAACTCCAGCGATTCTTAGGATCTCTTAATTACGTGGGTAAGTTTGATCAAAATTTAAGAAAAATCTGTAAACCTTTGTTTCTTTGTTTACAAAAAAATCCTCCTCCTTGGACTGATGAGCATACTGCCATCATCCAACAAGTCAAAAAATATGTTAAGGTTTTGCCTTGCCTTGGCATTTCCAATGAATCTGTTTTTAAAATTGTTGAAACTGACGCCTCCGAAATTGGTTTTGGCGGCATTCTAAAGCAGAAATTAACCCCTGCTTCTTCTGAACAAATTGTTCGATTTCACTCTGGTGCGTGGAATCAGGCTCAATTAAATTATAGTACAATTAAAAAGGAAATTTTAGCTTTAGTTTTATGTATTAGTAAATTTCAAAATGATTTGTTAAATCAAAGATTTTTGATTCGTATTGATTGTAAATCAGCCAAATATATTTTAGAAAAAGATGTTAAAAATATTGCTGCAAAGCACATTTTTGCCCGTTGGCAGTCTATTTTAAGTATTTTTGATTTTGATATTGAATATATTAAAGGCAGTGAAAATTCAGTTCCTAATTTTCTTACAAGAAAATTTATTCATTCAGGTACCCCGGATAAATGAGTGTGAGAGGAAACAAGAATGTTCGGCCTCCTGGCCCTCCAGGCCCAGGCCCTCCTAGTCAAAGGCCTTTGGGAGTCATAATCCCACATCCAGTTAGCCCAGTCACACCTATCGATGTAGCAAATAGGTATACGGTTCTTGGTCCTGTTCCAAAGCCCTACAATACGGTTTTGGGCCAGCCTCCCAAGCCCATTGATCCCTTTGCTTCGTCTTCCTCTAGTAACCCTACTTCTGGTCAATATACACATTCTCAGTATGTCCCCGTCTATTTCGTTAATTTATTTCATATTGAGCATCATATGAAATCCATTGACGATCCAGTCAAATTGGCTACCCAGTTCTTCCCAACTGGTTGGCACTTTCTTCCTCTTGCTCCTTATAAATCCCTTGTGTATTATAAGAACATTCTTCTTCAAACTCAGTCAATTTTACTCAAACCTATTCATGATAGAAATGATTCTTCTAAAATCATTTATCATTCCCTCTATATTAAACAGATTATCTCCATGCCTGACTGGGGTAATCATCCTTCTGATCTGCGTCAGTTAAATGATCATGATAGTCAGTTTTGCTATTATGATTATATGGAAGCTTGGAATAGAGTCTTTCTGTTCCAAACTCCTTCTTTTAGTCATTCGTGGTTCATTCTGTTTAACCACAAATTCAAAAGTCAAATTCTTCATTGGTTTGTATTATGGTGGGAAAGATTTGGTCTCATCCATAGTATACTTCCTATTGAGCTTCAGTTAGTCCTTTCTATTTTGTTGTTGTAGAACTCCTAATAATCCGAAGAATGATTATATTCCAGTTATTCTTAAATTCATCAGTAAATATAAAATTCCATGGATTCTTAAATGGAATTATAGATTTTATTCTCCTGTTGTTGAGATTGATCTTGCTTCAGCTAAAGATAAATCTATTATTACTCGCAGTAACATTAGTCAATTGACTTATGTGACTCATGAGTTTTCCATTAAATGGTGGGATAAATTTGATATTTATCGCATCGTTGGTCAAGTTCAGAAAGAATTTCCTGATAACCCTACTCCCATTAAATCGGTTCCTCCTTCAAATGCATATTCTTCTAGTAAATCCAAAAAATCTTTCCAAACAAAGTTAGATTTTGCGGATATTGATAACTGTTCTAATACTGAGTTGAAACAGTTAGCTCGGCTTATTCAAAAACGAGTAGATAAGCTTAGTGAGGACTCTATTCCCTCAATTTGCTCATCTTCCTCGTTCAAATCCAGTCAAAAAGTATCTAGCCCTAATGATCCGTACGGCAACATTTCTCTCCAAGATGCTCAGGATCCTTTTTCCTAGGATGCCTATAGTTACAGCATATTGCAAGCGGCAGACAAGAGGCTGTTCCTTACACCGAAGTCATCAATGCGTGGCTCTTTTTCAAAAAGCAGCCGAAAGTTAAAGACAAATTAGTTCGTAATTTTGCTGAGTCATGTCCTGTTTGTCGACCATTCGGTCACTTTAGTCAAAAGTTATCCTGATGTATTTGTATTTTAGTCAAAAGTTGTAATAATGCGTCTGTATATAGTCAAAAGGTTCAATAATGCTTATGTCTTTTGTAAAAGCATTACTGTTCTTCAATAGTTAAAAATGTTTTGTAATTATTGAGTTGTAATCACTACGCCTTCTCTCCTTCTATATAAGAGAGGCCAAGTCATTTGTAAGAGGCAGGATTTAGCATAGAAATCCAATAGAGAGTTTAGGAAGATTCAGATTCCTATCTGACTAATCTTCAACCCTCTAGCCTTCTATCTTAGTTATAACATGTTAGGCTTGTATAATCGAGTCTACTTGTAAGTCAAGTCATCTACAGTTATTTACTTGTAATTATTTATCAATCAATAAAAGTATTTTTATATCAAACTCTTGTTAATACATATGAACTGCTGTTATTATTTCTTATAGTTTTACTATAGTTGTGATTCAGATTTGTATGCGCCACTCTTTCTCTTCATCTCTGTCTTTCTCTTCCGCCTTCTTGGCTCTTTAAACTTAAAACAATTTTGAAACTAAAAGAAGATGACCGGTGAATCAGTAAAGTAATCTCTTTCTTATATTTATAAACATTTGGGAAAGGATTACATTAATCTGAAAATGTATAATAAGGAAGGCCGAAACCATAAGGGCTTCGACCTTCTTCTAACTAGAGAGAAGGTAGAGAAAAGGGGGAGAGAAGGAGGAGAGACCTCTGTGAGGTTTGTCAAAACAAAACCTAAGGAAACTCTAACACTTGAGTTCCTTTAAATAGAAACTAAAGTTACCGGTTTATATTTAACGAAGTAACTTTTACATTTACTTAAGTTAAAAGTAAAAACATTTAACTAAAGTAAGAAACATTTAACTTAAGTTAAAAATATTTAACTTAGGTTAAAAGTAAATTACTTTTACATTTACTAAATGTAAAGTAAAAACATTTAACTAAAGTTAAAGTAATTACATTTACTTTTACTAAATTAAATTACTTTTACTAAAGTAATTACTTAAATACTAAAGCAGCATCTGCTTTTGCTTTCGGCTGCTTTTGACTTTGTCGGACGCACTAATTGCATCTGATGATGACTGGAGCATCCGATGACTGTGGGACCCGGGGGGGCCAGCTTCGTCTGACTGTTGACTGTTGAGGTCCGGCTCCTTCCTCGCCGGTAGGTGCTGTTGATCTTCTTCTTAGAGAGATCACCATCCCCTATTCCTTCGACCCCAAAAAAAAAATCCAGGGATTCAATCCTTTTTCCCCCCAAAAATTATATTTAATTTTAAGAAAGGAGAAAAATTTTCACCGAAATTTTGGTCACCGACTGTTGATTTTAAAAAAAAATTTGTAAATTTTTTTATAAAAACTTATCAGACCGTGTCTGATACAAGGATCACACGGCTGACTCTTGACTAACTGATGAACTCGATCTAAACAGTCTACTTCGTTTTAACTTTGTTCAAACCTAATTTCTAGATCTGTTGACATTCCACTTAAAGACAGACCAAAGTCGCTTAAGTGCATACCCTTCTTACCTTTTGCAGACGCATACCCTTGGATCTAGTGATTCCCTTTTTGCCTAACTGCTCACACTCTTGAGACTTACAACGGCTCGACGGGACCTATTGCGATCCGGGGTGTTCTACCGTAAGAGCTTAGGTGACTTAAACTAGGTGCTCTAAGGATGGAGTAACAGAAATCTAAAAAAAAGTAAAAATAAGGTTTAAACTCAGACCTCTGTGTTTGACAGGAGAACAAACAGTGACACCAAGAGACAACACCGCATGGCTCTGATACCATTTAACAGTGGACGAAAAGTTTAAATAAAACTTTAAACTTAAAATAATTTTGAAACTTAAAGAAGATGACCGGTGAATCGATAAAGTAATCTCTTTCTTGTATTTATAAACATTTGGGAAAGGATTACATTAATCTGGAAATGTTTACTAAGGGAGGCCGAAACCATAAGGGCTTCGACCTTCTTCTAACTAAAGAGAAGTTAGAGAGAAGGAGGAGAGACCTCTGTGAGGTTTGTCAAAACAAAACCTAATGAACTCTAACACTTGAGTTCATTTAAATAGAGTCTAAATTAACGGTTTATATTTACCGAAGTAACTTTTACATTTACTTAAGTTAAAAGTAAAAATATTTAACTAAAGTAAGAAACATTTAACTTAAGTTAAAACTATTTAACTTAGGTTAAAAGTAAATTACTTTTACATTTACTAAAGGTAAAGTAAAAATATTCAACTAAAGTTAAAGTAATTACTTAAGTAAATTACTTTTACTTTTACTTAAGTAAATTACTTTTACTAAAGTAAAGTTGTCCTTTACTTTTGACTTTGTCGGACGCGTTGATTGCATCTGACGATGACTGGTGTCGGATGCATTGATTGCATCTGATGATGATTGGAGCATCCGATGATTGTGGGACCCTGGGGGGCCAGCGTCGTCTAACTGTTGACTGTTGAGTGTTGAGGTCCGGCTCCTTCTTCGCCGGTGGGTGCTGTTGATCTTCTTCTCAGAGAGATCACCATCCCCTATAAACATTTAATTTCCAGATCCAAGCGTATGCGTCTGAAAAAGGTAAGAAGGGTATGCACTTAAGCGACTTTGGTCTGTCTTTAAGTGGAATGTCAACAGATCTAGAGATTAGGTTTGAACAAAGTTAAAACGAAGTAGACTGTTTAGATCGAGTTAATCAGTTAGCCAAGGGTCAGCCGTGTGATCCACTATATCAGACACAGTCTGATAAGTTTTTATAAAAAAATTTACATAAATTTTTTTTAAATCAACAGTCGATGACCAAAATTTTTGTGAAATTTTTTCTCCTTTCTTAAAAATTAAACATAATTTTGGGGGAAAAAGGATTGAATCCCTGGATTTTTTTTTGGGTCGAAGGAATAGGGGATGGTGATCTCTCTGAGAAGAAGATCAGCAGCACCCACCGGCGAGGAAGGAGCCGGACCTCAATAGTCAACAGTCAGACGACGCTGGCCCCTCAGGGTCCCACAGTCATCAGATGCTCCAGTCATCATCAGATGCAATCAGTGCGTCCGACAAAGTCAAAAGCAGCCGAAAGGAAGAGCAGATGCTGCTTTAGTAATTAAGTAATTACTTTAGTAAAAGTGATTTACTTTAGTAAAAGTAAATGTAATTACTTTAACTTTAGTTAAATGTTTTTAACTTTAGTTAAATATTTTTACTTTACCTTTAGTAAATGTAAAAGTAATTTACTTTTAACCTAAGTTAAATATTTTTAACTTTAAGTTAAATGTTTCTTACTTTAGTTAAATATTTTTACTTTTAACTTAAGTAAATGTAAAAGTTACTTCGGTAAATATAAACCGGTAACTTTAGTTTCTATTTAAAGGAACTCAAGTGTTAGAGTTTCCTTAGGTTTTGTTTTGACAAACCTCACAGAGGTCTCTCCTCCTTCTCTCCCCCTTCTCTCTACCTTCTCTCTAGTTAGAAGAAGGTCGAAGCTCTTATGGTTTCGGCCTCCCTTAGTAAACATTTCCAGATTAATGTAATCCTCTCCCAAATGTTTATAAATTAAAAGAAAATTAACCCCTTAAATGTTTAGGCGAAATTGCTCACACTCTTGAGACTTACAACTAGGTGCCCTTATAGGGGATGGTGATCTCTTTGAGAAGAAGATCAACAGCACCCACCGGCGAGGAAGGAGCCGGACCTCAACACTCAACAGTCAACAGTCAACAGTCAAACGACGCTGGCCCTCCAGGGTCGCACAGTCATCGAATGCTCTAGTCATCATCAGATGCAATCAATGCATCCGACACCAGTCATCGTCAGATGCAATCAACGCGTCCGACAAAGTCAAAAGTAAAGGACAACTTTACTTTAGTAAAAGTAATTTACTTAAGTAAAAGTAAATGTAATTACTTTAACATTAGTTAAATGTTTTTAACTTTAGTTAAATGTTTTTACTTTTACTTTTACTTAAGTAAATTTCTTTTACTAAAGTAAAGTTGTCCTTTACTTTTGACTTTGTTGGACGCGTTGATTGCATCTAATGATGACTGGAGCATCCGATGACTGTGGGACCCTGGGGGGCCAGCGTCGTCTGACTGTTGACTGTTGACTGTTGACTGTTAACTGTTGAGTGTTAAGGTCCGGCTCCTTCCTCGCCGGTGGGTGCTGTTGATCTTCTTCTCAGAAAGATCACCAACCTCTATAAGGATTTTGCATAGAAATCCAATAGAGAATTTAGGAAGACTCAGATTCTTATCTGACTAATCTTCAACCCTCTAGCCTTGTGACGCCCCCAAATCCGGGACCACCACTTAGTCTCTCGAATTCGGTTCGTCACGTGCTCATGGTTCTGCAATGATAACTAAAATCACACATTCACAGCGGAATATCTAATTTAGAATAATATACAATAATTTATTATAATTATTCTCCCAAGTCTCGCAACCTACAGTACTTAATAGATTACATAATAATATCAATTAACGACTCATTACATAATCTAACTTAAGCTTAAACATAAACAAATCCAGTCTTACTACATCATCTTAATATAACATTAAAATATTTAAAAATATAAAAGAGACAAGCTAGTTGGTAGCCTTGCCCTTGCCCTTATCAACGGCTGAAGGTTCACCATGCTCTGCCTTAACTGAAATATTTTAGGGAAAGCAAGAATGAGCATAAATTGCTGAGCAAGCAATATACAATAAGGGTAAATGATATAATTCTCAATTCTCGAAAGGGTATAACAAGGTTTGATAGTTCAAGGATAACAAGAATATCATCAGTTTTCAAATACAGTCGCTAAGGACAAAATAATATCAATGTGATTCAATAATAAATTAATTCAAGATTTCAAGATAACTGAATACTGAGCAGTCACTAAGGACTATGAACTTCTACTAGAATTAACAGTAATAAACTAAAAATCCAACAAAAACAAGTACAACAGGTGATCAGCCTAAAGTACCATCGTTATGCATAACAATCAATCACACTCACGTGTGCACGTCGGTTCTCCGACAATTATATATTTCCTTTAAAGAAGGTTGTTCTTCTCAGTCAAATACAAGATCCCTCACCAATCAATTGGTTTGGGTCGCTTTTCAATAATATAAGTCTAGCCGAATCAAATGGCTTAGACACTTTCACAATATTCAAGAATAATACTAAGTTCCACATGAATAATAGCTTTAATGAAATAAGAGTTAAAGTATGCTAATTCAATTCAAACGATTAAGTAAAGAAACTAGTTCGCAATATACAAGGATAGAACACTTGCACTGTAAAAGAGTGTAAGTTAGGAAACTTGCACTTTTTTAAAAGAGTGTAAGTTAGAGAACTTGCCTTTAGCGTAGTTTATCCACGAAAAGAAAATCAACACTTTCGAATTCATATCGTAATATAGTTACGTATATATGATATCCATTAGTCATATAGTTTAACATTATACCTCACCTCGTATATACGATTAACACATAAGCTAAGTCTTAACCTAGCTCCACAGTTATATAGAATATAATGTCTATCCTTAACATTCCTCCTTTTGAGTTTAATCACATTCTCATGTCATATAAGATCGCAACAATTAGCAAACATGCTCTCATATTATTAATATCACCTAAGACCACAATTAATACTAAATGTATTTCATTTTAGCAAGTTATGGCATTCTCATAAGTTAACCGTCAAAATCGGGTTCAAGTAACATCATATAATATCACGTAGCATGTATACATGTTTAAAGGATACTTTTATGTGTATACAACCTTTCCTTGTTCCAATCATACATGCAATAGATTCTAAGTTAACACTTTCAATAATTTAAAGTCATTCAAGGTCATGGAGTTCACAAGGCCTATCATGCTCACTCTTTAAACACATAAGGTATTCATATACTTTGCATTAGGCATACTTATGAGTATTCACATTTCATACATGTAACTATTACAGTAATTAGTTGAAAACATGCTTCGTTTACGCTAAATTTTAATCATGACATCTAGTATGGTATGTATACATGCATGACGTTCATGAAGTCAATAGTATTATCCAACACGTCCATAAACTTCAGAATTTAAACTTCAAGTTAACATGTCAAGATGTACGTTTAAAACTTGTATTCTCATTAGTAAAGCTCACTAATAAAGCCTAACATGCTCATGCTATCTAGATTCATATGTTAACATGTTTGACACTCATTTCAAGATCATATAACATGCTCGAAAAATCAGAATGTATATATGGTCTTTACATGTCAATATCAACCTTCAAAACTTGTATTTTTGTTAGGAAGGTGCACTAGTTGGGTTCACATGTTCATATTCTATCACAATACATATATGCTTAAGTCAATATGCATTCCATGTGTTTCTAGGTCATACAAACGTGTCTCAAAAGTCAGAATACTATTATAGTATTTATATATCAAAGTTCCTCTTTTCATAACTTTAAGTTTTCTTTGAAATACTCAACTAAAACAACTAGCATGGATTGCTATAACCTAGTAACCTTATTCTATATGTTAATGTGAGTTATAAGCATCTTCTACTAGTACAACATGTTCAATACATCAGAAGATATCATAGAAATTATCAACAATTTCTGCAGTGGCACGCGGCTGTGCCCAAATTGTACTAGGGAGACGCCCGGCCGCGCGGCTCCCGTTCCAGTCTAGAGAGCAGCTAGCCTCGGCAAACATTATCCCAAATCATAAAATTACTTCATGAAAACTTTTCTAAACAGTTACATTGTGGTTTAAACATGTTTATAAGTCTATATATCAACTAACTAAGCAATTCATACTTCAATTGTCATCAATTTCCACAATATCAAGAATGAAGTTTTGACAGAGAACAAGAATGGCAATGAAGAATATGAAACTTGGAATTATACCTCTGTCAAACGTATGTGAACTTGCTACTATACTGATATATATATATATATATATATATATATATATATATATATATATATATATATATATATATATATAACTCCCAACTCAATTCCAAACTTAAGAAATTCTCACCAAATCAAATTGAAGGGGAAGAGCTTATATATAGAGAGAAATTAATGTCCAGGCCATGCTATTATTTCCGAAACCAAAACAACGGATTGAAGGATTGCATGCTAGATAAGAGGGAGTTGGTAATTAGTTGGTGATCTCCACTATTCTGCCCACTCCCTTCATGATGGCTAGAATGCTGAGTTTGAGAGAAGAGAGTAGGCTAGCTTCATGATGCATTTCACATGTACAAGGTTTGTGACTAATTATATGGGACAAGCTTCTAAGTATCCAGCATTTTGCAACATGAAGTGTATTAACACTAAGGCCATATATACATATATCATACACTTAGGCTATTACATATATATTCATACTATATATTTAGATTACAATTAGAATTACAATGTAATCCCAATAATCATGTTATTCACATAATGTAGTAAGTACAATCCACACACATCTGATCCATGTACATTTATTAATACCGGATATAATTTACTCTGATATAATCACATCACATTATCTCATTTATTAAATTTTATTATTCTATTAAATATATAAATAATCATCAATTATTATTTATATTCATGATACAATATTTTAATGTATACTTACATACATATTGTCACATAGGCTATTTTAATGTCACAACACATCTTGCCTTATCCAATGAATGAAGGAACTTTATTAATTATTTATATACTAGTGTCACACTACCTTTCATATCTAATAAGGAACTTTATTGTATGAATACCCACACATGCTAATGTCACAAAAAGTAGCATTATAATGCATGTTTACACCTCAAGTATCAAAACACATAGTTTTACTATGTACAATCATATAGTATAGTTTAAATATACTTGCACGTAACGATTTATATAATCTTATTACGTTAATAACTTACTTATTTATTTTATTATTCGTAATGTCAAATAAATAAATTATTTATCTCATTGATTAATTAGCAATAATATTAATTAATCTATTCCTCGTTGATTATTAATTACACCAAATTAATAATTATAGAATTAATTATCACATTAACAAATATAAATCTCAGCACAATTATAAACAAGTGGTTTATTATTATTATATTTCGTGCAATAATAATAATCACATATTATTAATCAATCACAGTTAATATTCCACAACAATTAATTAATATTCTACGATTAATATAGATTAATTGTTTGCTTAAATTAATATAATCATTCTTATATTACGTCACTGTGCCACACAAGGCTATCAACGAGTTTATCGCAAACTCCACATATTCTCACTTATTATAATTATTTAATTTTATATAATTGAATTAATTCATCTCATAACACAAAATTATTTATATATGAATAAATATTCACTTCCATTAATATATTTATTTAATAATATATGAAAATTCTCGGGTATTACAAGCCTTCTATCTTAGTTATAACATGTTAGGCTTCTATAATCGAGTCTACTTGTAAGTCAAGTCATCTTCAGTTATTTACTTGTAATTATTTATCAATCAATAAAAGTATTTTTATTTCAAACTCTTGTTAATACATATGAACTGCTATTATCATTTCTTATAGTTTTACTATAGTTGTGATTCAGATTTGTATGCGTCACTCTTTCTCTTCATCTCTGTCTTTCTCTTCCGCCTTCTTGGTATATATATATTGACAGAAACATAGTCAACCAAGACTGGGAAGAGGACCAATGATGGTGAAGGGTGCTTATATATGCATATATATATATATATATATATATAAAAGCAGTTATAAGGCCACAGAATGATCGAGGCCGAACTGGAATGTAAATGTACAGAAAAGTAGTCAACCAGTGATGGGGAGATCACCCAGTATGGTGAAGTGTGCAAAAAAAAGTATAAAGGCCACAAAATAGTCCAGGCTAGACTGGAATGTAAATTGTAGAAAAGTAGTCAACTAGTGACTGGGGAGATCACCCAGTATTGCGAAGTGTGCAAAAACAGTATAAAGGGCGATGGGTTTTCACACCGGTTCCCGGACTGAATTGAAATATATATATATATATATATTGACAGAAATGTAGTCAACCAAGACTGATACGAGGACCAGTGATGGTGAAAATCACTCATATATGCGTAAATATATATAAAAACGGTAAACTACCTCGAATTTGACATCCGAGCTTGACAGAATTGAAATGTTAGTATATATACAGTTAAATATATACAAAAAAGGGCCAAACCTGGACTGGGAAGATAACCCAATCTGGCGAAGTTGCCAGAACGTGTGTGTTAGTGCATTGAAGCTACTGGAGCTGACGGATCATCAATCCCAGTTGTAGAAATGCCAAAAAATTAGTTTATGTACAAAAATATACCAAATTTTAACGAAAACGGCAACGAAATAAGTTCCGGGAATTTTTAGAAAATGAAACTTAACGTGCAAATGTATAAAAGTATAAAGAAGTAATATTCCCTTTCTAATCGTGAAAATACTTATAATGAACTGTTGCACGGGCTTTTTGCCAAATTATAGGCTTTATACGTCCAAATCTACCGATTATTTTCTGATATGTGGTAGTATATGGGTATATCTACGTGTTAGAGTGAAAATATTTGGGTTTGGAAGAGGTGTAAAAGTCAAAAAATTGAACTGCCAGAGTTTCGCTGCGTTTCTGGATTCTTGAAAATGAGGGGGTGGGCTCATATTTATAGACCAGGAAGCCTCCACTCGACCTACTGCTACCATAGGTAGAGGTGCGGCTCCCCTATTGGGGCCCGTGATGTTGGGTTCTATCATCTCGAAGTACGTGCACTCCGGACAACGCGCAGTCGAAGTCAAAACTTTCTAACTTCTGATCGGAGCGTCCGTTTGAGGCGTGCGATACCTTTTCTAAAATCCCTCGCCGAGAGTGTCGCAATAACATGGGATAAAACATTTTTAGGGTCCCAGAAGACGGTTTCATAACCAGGTCTTCGATTCCCCACAGTTTATCCTTTGAGCTGTCTTGCGTCGTTTGCACTCGGGATCGTTGTTATGGTTCATTCTGACTTTAATGGCATCAATTTGGCTTAAGTTTGACCGAATTGACTGAGATTTGATAAAATGACCATTTTCCCCTCCCGGGGTGGTCCTTGGTGGATCTGGCTTCCTTGGGTCATCTCTGGGGCTGAACTATACTTCCCGAACTGACTCCGGGGCTGATTTGTACTTCCCGGGCTGAGACCGGGGATGACTTGACATGTTTTAGGATGATATCAAGGTTGACCTGTACCTCTCAGGTTGATGCCGGATCTAACTTGATGGCCAGATATTGAGATCGGGATTGATCGGTACGTCCTGGGTTGATGCCGGGGTTGACTTATACCTCTCGGATTGCCGCCGAGGTTGATTTGAAGGCCCAATATTGAGATCGGGGTTTGTCCTCCCACAGTGTTCGTATTGGGGTAAGGAAAATTTTGAGTGTCTACAGATGCCCCTCTTTATCATGTCCATGCAATGTAGTGGAATAGACAGGATAAAGATTAGTAGATACTGGAAATAAGACAAATGCCAGAGACGTTACGAAAGCTGGGTGTTAGGTGGAACGGGGCCGCTCTTGGCTGCTTTCGTCATCCATCTACTGGGGATAATAATGTCATGGACAGCCCTTGATGTTATTAATAGGTTACCGCGAACTATTTTTGTCATTTTTTGCTGGGGATGATGTTATTCATGGTAGCCTGTTTAACTCTGATGGGGTTGCTATTATGTTGATGTTACCATAGTTTGAAACTCATGGTTTCCAGCATCTGTCAGCATTATCAGGGGGCAGATTTTCTCTTTTGGCTGATGCCTTTTGTGTGTTTTGGAAAGCTCCTCTGACGGGATTGTCCCTCAGGTATCGAGTCACCTTGCTGGGATCTTCCGATGTTTTATCCGGATGATAGGTTTCATTTGGCAGCTTGCAGTAAGGAACTGAATATCCAATCTTTTACCTCATTCTCTTTTGAGGATGTGTATAACAGATTCCATCATTGGCGAGGGATTACTATAATTACTTTCGTCACCGGGTCACTCCTGAAGCTTTGATAGGGCTGAGCAACTGGTTGAACTATATCGGTCAGTACCCAACACTTTGCTGGGGTTGTGCCAACGAATGAACTGTCATCGCTCAGTACCCGAGGCTTCGTTGGGTTTGTGCCAACGGCTGAATCTGCTTCTGTCAGTACCCGAACTTCGCTGGGGTTATGCCAATGGCTGACTCTACTATTGTCAGTACCCGAACATCGCTGGGGTTGTGCCAATGGCTGAACTATCATCGATCAGTTCTCGACCCTTCGCTAGGGTTGTGCCAACGTCTGAATCTGCTTCGGTCTGTACCCGAACTTTGCTGGGGTGGAACCAACGGTTAAACTAGCTTCGGTCTATACCCGAACTTCGCTGGAATGGAACCAACAGTTGAACTGGCTTTGGTCTGTACTCGAACTTCGCTGGAATGGAACCAATGGTTGAACTGGCTTCGGTCTTTACCTGACGCTCCGAAAGTGGCAGTTTTGCACAGTTTCTGCTCAGTTTTTTCATAGTTTGCTCTGTTGATCTCTGGACATGACTCTGAGATGAATACCAAGGGTCTCTGTGGGGCTTCCCTTTCTATCAGGATTACACTGCTTAACGCAAGATTTCAGGACAAACTGCTTAATCGCGTAGTGATTTCTCTTTAGATTTGACTTGGCAGCACATAAGAACTTCGTTTCGACCCGAACTGAATTGAGCCTGGGGGAGTGGGACCCACCCTAGACTGCCGCAGGTGGAGGTGCGACAGCCGCAGGTGGGCCCACTTGCACCTGGGCTATTTAATAGGCTGCGTGATTTTCATTTTTCAAGTTTCAGTTTTGAGTTCCAAACGGATTTCGATCTTCTTTTTCAGATCTACGGAGCTTGGACAGCTGTTTTCTGAATCCGTCAGTTCCTACACGATCAGTGCAGCGTAGGTAACGTTTTACGTTATTTTTTCGTAAGTTTTGACCGTTAAAAGCATGCAAACCACTTAGGGGGCTTTCAGACGCAATGTATGAAAAATGTATGCCTATATGACCTGCTAAAATTTTTTTGACTACATATGTATGCATATCTTAATGTAATGCACGTTTGGATGTAGGAAAATTTAGGCTCTGAGACAATGATATTTTGCACTTTTTGACCAGTTTAGTCATCCTTTTTTAGGCCTAGTGCGCCTGAATTTTCAACTAAAAATGTCCATGGTAATTTGGCTACCATGTGAGGTTGACTTTTGATTTTCTTTCATAAATATGTACTGTTTCTATTTTTGGGTAGGTGTGCTACTGAATGGCCACTTATATATTCCTGTGTGCATGTGGACAGTCTATTTTACAAAGGAGACTCAGGCAAAATTTTTCCAAAATCTTAGGCATTGAAAAACATGCATTTTTGACTCTACTGGGGATTTTTGACTGACCCATGCATGTTTTTAGCTCTTAGGTTTTGAAAACATACAGTTTTGACTTTATTGGGTATTTTTGACTGACCCATGTATGTCTTAAGACCTAGAGATATATGCTGGACTGATTGAAAATGATAAGCCACAGGTTTTAGGCTTACCTCACCCTTTCTGAGGTGATTCGGAGTATTGGTGTATGCGA
This sequence comes from Panax stipuleanatus, assembly GCA_020205555.1. Lineage (NCBI taxonomy): Eukaryota > Viridiplantae > Streptophyta > Magnoliopsida > Apiales > Araliaceae > Panax > Panax stipuleanatus. The sequence goes on along the minus strand of CM035121.1, from coordinate 114,231,403 downwards.
TGGATTGTAAGAGACCCGGCAATTCCAGCAGGGTATCCTCAGGTATCAGACGGAGGAGGGCTTCTGATGTTCCCCAGCCTCTCCCAGCTCGAACGCCTCATAGACTGGTGGAGGAGGTGATTCGTCCAGAACAGGACGAACATCCACTTGATATTGACGATGAGGAAGCTCCTTTTGTTGCTCCTATTGCCGCTCAGACTCCACGTGCGAAGTTCCCTGACATTGTTGTGCGGACGCAGGAGTTGCTGGGTGACTTGAGTCGCCATCCTTCGAGATATCTTCACGCCAACGAGGTGACGTGAAGTTGTTTCTTCTCTCTGGATTCTTTTCTTCCTTTTTGCCATTCTTGGGCTCAGGTTTTTTTTGACATGGGTTGGTCTTTGATGCAGGTTCCCGGCTTTACGCAGCCTCAACATCAGTGTGCACTCCCTGTATCATACTTTGCACGAGGATTACAGGGAGATCGTAGATGGCTGGGGTTTTTAGGCCTTTTTCTTGATCCTTCCCCACCGTTGCCCCTGGGCATATATGAGGGCTTTATCTGAGTGCTGGTTCCACCAGACTCAGTCCCTTCATCTGCTAGATTGCGAGGTGATGATGACTCCTATGGATTGGAGATTTATCATCGACATTGAGTTTAAGGGAGAGCCAGTACCTGTCGTGGCTGACATTACGCCCACTATCGTTCGGTCCCTGCTAGGAGTCCCTACGATCGTATTCAAGGGTTGGACGGTCTGATCTGGTCCCTTGAGTATAGATGCCCAGGATGGGACTTTACAGGAGCCCCCGCCTGATGATCAGAGGGCTAGAGATCGCATTTTTAGGCAATTATTTTTGTCGATCATCAGAGGTTGTTTTATGGCGAACAACTCATTTACTGTGTCCTTCGCCTTGATTAGCACCACTCGACATGTAGAGCGCCTCAGTAACTATGATTGGGGCTCCTATACCTTTGCCTATTTTCTTTGTGACATGCGCATGCTTTCGGAGGGTGTGACGGAGGCTTGGCTAGGATTATACCCATTTTTACTGGTGAGTACATCTTTCTATACCTTTTTGATTTCGGCATCTATTTCTGTTAGTCTTGGTCATTGAGGATTTTTGATATTTACATGATCAGCTTTGGGCATTTGAGAGGCTTCCTTGCCTACGACCCGCTTCTGCCCTAGGTTTGGAGACCCATCCTCGAGCACGGAGATAACATCACTCCACTTTGATGGAGGTCCCTGTTGCTGAGGGATTCACTCATGCTAATTTGTAGTTGGATCTTTTGACGTTGTTTGCGGTCAGCCGTATTGAGGATTCACCACCGTCTGAGGTGGGGTCATGGTATAAGAGCCTGCCCTACCCAGTCAGAGGGACAGTGGACCACATGCTGGGGCATTCATTAGCCCTCACAGATTTTTGGGTGCCAGTTGATGGTATTCTACCCTTCTGGATACCTGAGAGACAGGTGTTCTGCTTCAGGCGACATAAATTGACACCGACTCTCGAGGAGTACGAGCGATTTACTGGATTGGCTCTAGATTTGCCATGTGCTCGTACGGCTATTAATGATATGAGGAGACCATTTACCCGTATGTCCGGTCTCCGTCAGAGTGTGATCAGGGATGAGATTGTATCTGGACACGTGATCTCTATTAATTTCTTGATCGATCGATTTGGCGAGCTCGACAGCTACGATCGCCATGTCAGAGATTTTATTATTTCAGCAGAGGCATAGCATTTGGCTAGAGTAGACATTCTGCTGATGTGTATTGTGGCATACGTCTATATGCCGCTTCGCTTGGATCATCTAGATGTGGGATTGGTAGTTGTGGTTCGGGCCCTTAGACAGGGTAGCACCATCGTCTCGATGATATTGGCTGAGATATTTAGATCCGCCACACATTATAGTACCTATCTAGAGAGGTTTTTTAGGGGCAGCTCAGTCTTACTGTATATATGGCTGATGTCCCATATACGACCGATTGGATTCTTCAGGCCTCGGGGCTTTTGCTTCACTCACGAGACATCCATAGTTTACTCTTTTCAGCATGTGGAGTGCATTGATGCAAAGTCATGGTTGGCATTTCTGTCAGATATTAAGCATCCGTTCTCGATCTTGCCATGCTCAGGGCTAGCGTCCCCATATAGCTTTATCACCCATGCTTCTGGCCTGGATTATTTGCCCCTAGCGGGTTTGAGGGGAGTGACTACCTATCATCCCCTGGCAGTCATGTGTCAGTTTGATCAGCTGCAGAGTTTGCACCATTTTGAGGAATCTGCTGATCAGAGGACGTTGGCTTCTTCTATGTCATCCACTGACTTGGTTAGAGTATATGAGTGTTGGATTCATCGAGAGAGGGCTGATTTCTCTGGAAGCCACCCGGGCCGTTCTCCGGAGTATTCTGCAAGGTTGGAGGCAAAGACAGCATTTGTAGCAGCAGAGCCTCATTTATCTCTGATTGTGGACTCCGACAAGGAAGAGCCTATGGAGGATCTGGATTCTCCTATCGAGGATGAGCTGTTCACGGGTTTGACAGCGGCTCTAGTGAGTGATCCGTCGGTTATTCCTGCAGAGATGAATCCGGCTTTAGCGGACTCACTATTCAGGATGACCTTTGAGCGAGATTCAGCTAGAGCACAGATGTTAGCTGCCTTGTCTGGCAGAGATTTAGCTTTTGATGAGAGAGATGGACTTAGGGCCGCTTTAGATGCTGGATTAATTGAGCGGGAGGAGCTCCGATCCGCCAGAGACGCCGTGGTTGTGAAGCGAGACGAGATCCGCTTGGCTAGAGATGCAGCATATGTTGAGATCGAGGAGACTTTGATTGCTTGAGACGTAGCTTTTGCGGAGAGAGATGAGGCTATAGCCTCCCGTGATTTCTACATTGCTGATAGTACTGCTCTTCGATCTTACACTTATGGTTTGGTCACCGAGATGAATGCATACATTGATGACCACGATGCCACCTTGCAGATGACTGTGGAGGTATTGAACCATATGGAGGCTGAGTTGATGGCCCTTACAGCTGCTCCCCCATCTTCAAAGAGAGATGCCATGCTGGCATTAATGACCCGCTTGTTCTTGGGTCCATAGACTAGCTTTATTTTTCCTGCACAGTCTAGATCAACCATTTTTATCATGTACATGGCATTATGTATATATTAAACAGTGTTATATATCAGAGATATATAGTTTTGATTCACTTCTCTGATTCGATATGTACTGTCATTGCTGAGTGATTACAGGTTCTTTCATGACTCACAGTTGTTGATGTATCTTGAGCTTCTCCTTGATGGACTGACAGTTGAGATGTCAGGGAGTATCTCAGATGAGCCTGTTGACCAGCATAGCTTGATAGGATTTAGCTTTTATTTGTCTTCAGTGTCTTGGGACCGGTCTTTTATTTTTTTCCATTTTTTCATAAAGGTCAGACTGCACCATAAATGGCTGCCTACGTACTCCCGGGTGTAGGGAGATCAGGTCATTCGTAGTTCTGGCTGTATGCCGGAATGGTTTGATTTTTGGAATTTTTTTTCTTAGTTTGACCGCACCAGAAATGGCTGCCTACGTACTCCCGGGTGTAGGGAGATCAAGTCATTCGTAGTTCCGACTGTATACCAAAATGGTTTCATTTTTTGATTTTTTTTTGATTTTATTCTTAGTTTGACCGCACGAGAAATGGCTGCCTACGTACTCCCGGGTATAGGGAGATCAGGTCATTCGTAGTTCCAGCTTTTAGTGAAAAATTAAACCTGATTTGATTCGTAGGACCCGGATGTGGGTATGCATGTGTCTTAGACGTAGTACCTTTTTAAGGTATCTGAATTGATGAGTTGGGGAAATTCGTTCCCATTCATTTCTTGTAGTCTGATAGCTCCCCCTGTCAACACCTCCCTGACAATGAAAGGGCCTTCCCAATTTGGGGCGAACTTTCCTTTGGCTTCATCCTGATTGGCCTGGACTTTCTTTAGCACCAAGTCATTTTCTTTGAATTATCAGATTCAGACCTTCTTGTTATAGGATCTGGAGATCCTTTGCTAGTATAACTGTCCGTGGAAAATGGTTGTAGCCCTCTTTTCATCTATCAGAGACAGTTGATAATATCGGTCTTGCAACCACTGATCTTCGTCTATCTGAGCGTTGATTATTATTCACAAGGATTCCATCTGTACTTATATGGGGAGGACTGCTTCCATGCAATAGACCAACGAATAGGGGGTAGCCCAAGAAGAGGTGCGCATTGACGTCTTGTATACTAACAGGGTAAGAGGCAGCAGGTCAGGCCATTCTTTGTGATTGGCGGACATTTTCTGCATGATTTTCTTGATGTTTTTATTGGCCGCTTCGACAGCGCCGTTCATCTTGGGTCGATAGATGACGGAATTGAGATGCTTGATGTGGAACTTATTGAATAATTCTTTCATCATTTGATTGTTCAGGTTCTTGGTGTTGTCTGATACGATCACCTCCGGTTGTCCATATCTACAGATAACATTATTTCTGATGAAACTAATGATAACCTCTTTTGTGACTTTAGGAAAAGAGGCTGCTTCAACCCATTTGGTAAAGTAATCGATCATGGTGAAAATGAATCGATGACCATTGCTGGCTTTTGGTTCCACTGGACCTATCACATCCATTCCCCATATAGAGAAAGGTCATGGTGAACTCATGTTGTGCAGCTCATTCGGAGGAGCGTGGATGGCATTTCCATGTATTTGGCATTGATAACATCTCTTAACGTGATCATCGCAGTCAACCTTAAGAGAGATCCAATAATGGCATGTTCTGATTATCTTCTTGGCCAGCAGATGACCGCTCATATGTGGACCACAAACTCCACCGTGGATTTCATCCATAAGTCTTTGGGCTTGTTCTTTGTCGAGGCATCTCAATAGGCCTATTCCAGCATCCCTTTTGTAAAGTGCATGTCCACTCAAATAGAACTTCATGGCCATTTTGTGAATTCGCTTTCGCTCTGATTGACTTGCCCTAGTGGGTGTGGAACCATCACGGAGATATTCCTTGATGTCTTAATACCAAGGCTGCTTGACAGGAGGTATTTCATCTGATACTTCTCCAATGTAATTCCCATATGTCGGGGCTTTCTGAATTGTGAACATGATGTTGGGCAATCCACTCTTATCAGATATACAGAATAATGAAGCCAACATTGCCAATGCATCATCGAAGTCATTCTGACCCCGAGGAATATGAACGAAGGTTATTTCTTCAAATTCCTGGGATATTTTGAGGACCTGCCGATGATAGGGCAGCAAATGCAGTTCTTTGGTGAGATACGCGCCGGTTGTTTGTCTGATGACCAGCTCAAAATTTCTGAAGATGAGTAGGTGTTTGATAGACATGGATTGGGCTAGCTTCAACCCCATTATACAAGCTTCATACTTGGCCGTGTTGTTGGTGTTTCCAAATTAAAGTTTGGTAGCCACAGGATACTACTTTCCTACACCAGAGATGAGGACTACCCCAGCTCCGGCACCTTCCATGTTTGCCGCTCCGTCAAAATACATTTTCTATGGTTGGACTGTATTCTTGGACTGGAGTTGTTGAATTGTCATGATCCTATCATCTGGGAAATATGTCTCCAGGGGCTCGAACCCTCCTGAAGGTGCTTCAGCTAATTGACCTGCAATGCCTTGACCCTTGATTGACTTCTGAGTCACGTAGACAATGTCGAACTGCTGTAGGATTAACTACCATTTGGACAGTCGGCAATTCAGCATTGGTTTGTTGAATACCTATTTGAGTGGATCCATGCGAGATATGAGATAGGTCGTATGCCCCTGCAAATAATGTTGCAACCTTATGGCGTCCCATGCTAACGCACAAAATATCTTTTCTATCAGGGTGTACTTCTGTTCACCACTGCTGAACCTTTTGTTGATGTAGTAGATAGCTCTTTCTTTACTATTATCATCCTTCTGTCTTAACATGTAGCCCATTGCATTGTTATTGACTCACAAGTATATGAATAAGGGCACTCCATCCCTTGGGGGTACCAAAATAGGTGCTTCAGTCAGCTGCTTCTTGATGGCAAGAAAGGCTTGTTGACACTCCTTATTCCATTTGGTGGAGGAATTCTTCCTTAACAGCTTGAAGATTGGTTCACATGTTGCTGTGAGTTGGGAAATGAATAGGCTTATGAAGTTGATCCTTCCCAAGAATCCCCGTATCTCCTTCTCTGTACGAGGTACGGGCATTCTAGTAATGGCTTTGTTCTTGGCAGGGTCGAGTTCAATGCCCCGATTGCTCACCAAAAATCCTTGCAGCTTGCCTGCTTTGATGCCAAAATCACATTTAGCGGGATTGAGCTTGAGGTTATACTTACGTAACCTGTTGAACAGCTTCCTGAGATGGTCAATGTGATCATCCTCCCTCCGGGATTTGATGATGATTCAATCCAAATAAACTTTGATCTCTTTGTGCATCATGTCATGAAAGAGGGCCATTATGGCTCGCTGATACGTGGTTTCAGCATTGATAAGGCCGAATGATGGTCGTCTATAACAGAAGGTTCCCCAAGGAGTGATAAAAGCTATTTTCTCCCGGTCCTCTTCAGCAACCATGATTTGATGATAACCAGCAAAGCAATCCACGAAGGAATATATGCCATACTGCGCAGTATTGTCAATCAGGATGTGGATGAAAGGTACCGGGAAATTGTCCTTGAGGCAGACTTTGTTCAAATCCCGGTAATCGACGCAAACTCGTACCTTCCCTCCGGGTTTAGGCACGGGAACTATATTTGACAGCCATTCTAGGTATGTTGATTCCATGATGATTCCGGCTTTGAATTGTTTAACAATTTCTTCTTTGACTTTCAGACTCCATTCGGGTTTCAATCGCCTGAGCTTTTTCTTGACTGGTTTGAATCTATCTTTGATGGGTATTCGATGGATGACAATATCAGTGGATAAGCTAATCATGTCTTTATGTGACCATGCAAATACATCCTGGTACTATTTTAGGAGTTTGATCAGGTTAGCTTTTTGATTGGTTGTGAGGTCTGAACCTATTTGGATTTCTTTGATTTTTTTGAAGGTTCCTATGTTGATGGTGGTGGTTTGTTCGAGGTTTGGTTTGGGTTTGTCTTCGACCCATTCTTTGATCTCCTTGGGCACCTCATAGTCATCTTCCTCCTCTTGATCAATATCCATCAAGTTGAACTGCAGTTCTACATCAAAGTCGTAGTCATTTTGACAGGTTGGCATCTCATCAGCAGAGACACACACATCCAATGCTTGGGTCCTGAAAACAAAAATGCTTTCATTAATATATACAACTACTTAAACATATAGAGCATTTATAAAGTATGACAAAAGTTACTGCTATAGATGTGCAAGTAAAAGTAAGCAGTAAATGAAAGCATGATTAAGAGCAGATTGATTCTCTGCCCCTTTACCCTTTTCGACCGAGGCAAGGGACACTGCTCCAGTTGTCCAAGGTCAGATCCTCATGAACCGGGAGGATCAGGGATTTGTGATTATCTGTCTCATCTTGGATGATGACTGAGACATCCTTTATAATAGGGCCAGGGATCTTCTTTGAACTGTTCCCTTTTCCCTTCTTGATGCTAGGAATTTGAACTTGATCCTCGTCATCACTGTCTGGGAGTTCGTCATTCATGCCCTCGTAGTTGATAATGACCCTCATGTTAGCGAATGGGTCTCGTCCTTCGTACATGATCTTTTCTTTTTCCTTTTCATTGTCTGCCTCAGGCTTGAGGGCTTTTCTTTCATGGACATGTATGATTGGAGGGAATAGCATGGCTGATAACACAACCGGGATTTTCCTCGTAGGTTTCACCCATCCAGCATTTGTGAGGTTTGGCAGCAGAATTATGGAGGCATGAGCTTTGGCATGTTTATGTGGGTTCCAGCGGCTTGACCCTGATGAATATCCCAATCCTGCTCTACCAGTCTGACTTGGGATTTGGACTGGAATCTTAATACCTTGCTTAACCTTTCCCAACCCTTCTCTAGGTTGGAAGCCCGAAGATACCATTTCTGTTGGGTTTGTACGTAACGCAATCATGCAATTAAATCACATAAATAGGGCGGAAGCGCAAAAAACTAGGTTTTCAAAAATTTATACAAACCCATAACCATGATCATGCTTTGTGCTAGTTATCAATAACAGAAAAGAGAGAACATGGAATTATACCTTTGAAGATCCAAGCTTCCTCAGGTACAAGTTCTACTCCTTTGATTCCTTTGATTCCTCTGTAGTGGCTCCTTCCCTTGATCAATGTTAACCACCCAATTGTTTGGCCTCTAACGGTGATCCACCAAGGAAAATGAAGAACTCAAGAAGATGGGTTATTGGCTTAACCCTTGTTTCTATCTCTATAGAATATGTGTACTCCCAACTCTTGGAAAAAATTCACGTACCTTATTTCTGATATAAGACTCTCTTATATAGATATTAGGTTAACCCTCCTAATCCAATTAGAATAGGGTTTTATTTAATTAATTAATTAAACACTTTTAATTAATTTATATCCTAATCTTATTAGGATTTAGAGAGAGTACTGATATTATATTAATTCCTAAACTCCTTTAGAATTAAAATAATAATAATAATAATAATATTAATAAGACTCCTCTTATTAATTTATATTTAATATTTCTAAAATATTAAATAATAAACATTAAGCTATTTAATTTATTCTATCACCATAGATTAAATTAATTATACTTAATGCATTATTACTATCATGCCATTTTCTTCTTAACTAATTCTTCTTCCTTTTATGGTGTGACCCTTTAGGTTCTCCATATTAAACCGATTGTGAATAAATCAATTAGAACAATTCTAATCTTATTTAAATAAATAAATTAAACTAATAATTTATTTAAATAAATAATATTTATTCTACAATAGGGATAAGCCTCCCTAGCGATCAACGACTTTCCAGATAATATAGATTTCAACATTAATCATAAAAGAACCTGTGAGTTAATAGTTACCGTACAATTCAATCCTTCCACCATACAATGTCCCAATTAAATATAAGACATGGATTTACTGTCAAGTCTTAATTTATTTAATCATATGTATTTCGATTAGAAAATGCACAACTCCAAATAATGCAAATTAGAAACCTCTTTCTAATTTCATTCTACCTTGGCCAAGGATTCCTGGGTTGTCATTTAACGAATCACATAGGACATATCTCCTCTTTTACTAGAGGTGGTAGATTCTTTATTGATCATTTATTATCTTCATATGTAACTCATTATACCCAAGCATACCCTATATATGCCTTCAAAGGCCTTAAGGAATTAGTCAAAGTATAATTTGTTACATACAAGATACTATGATGATCTTAAGTCCAAGGATCACTTGTACTACTATCACATTAGGAATTCCTATTGACAGGCGAGTAAAACTCCATTAGGTATTCCATAGCGAGTCACGTTCAGTGAACTTATTCTCCAATAAGCACCTACATACTTGCTTTAGTGTCTCCACACAAATAACCATGAGATCAGTCATCCTCATCCAATGAGCAAGCAACATATGTACCAATCTATCCGGATTTACTAATCCCCATTTTAGTAATCCCACAATTGGGAACTATTTTAGTTTTTAAGCTTTCTAAGAATTTAGATCTCGTTATCATGATCTCATCATGATTCTAAAAGCATTGCTTAAAACTATGGGTTATTTACATATTATAAAAACAGCACCATGTAGATAATTATATGCCTTAAATAAATATTTTATTAATAAATAAATAAGATTGTTTACAAATTACGTGCTTTATCATCATACATGATTGGCTTGTATGCACACTACTATCAATCTCCCACTTGCACTAAAGCCAATCGCCATGGTATCTCATACCCATCTTCTTTAAGTGACGATCAAACTGCTGTTGTGTTAAAGCTTTAGTAAATGGATCTGCAATGTTGTCTAGAGAGTCTACACGCTCCAAGGTGACGTCTTCTCTTTCAATGATCTCCTTGATCAAGTGAAATCGCCGCAACACGTGTTTAGATTTTTGATGAGACCTGGGTTCCTTGGCCTGTGCAACCGCTCTGGTGTTGTCACAGTATACGGGAACTGCTTCTCCGATGCTAGGAACCACACCAAGTTCAGTTATGAACTTCTTCATCCAAACAGCTTCCTTTGCAGCTTCACTTGCAGCTATATACTCTGCCTCTGTCACTGAATCAGCAACTGTTTGCTACTTGGAACTCTTCCAACTCACTACACCTCCGTTCAAGGTAAACACATACCCTGAAACAGATTTACTGTCATCTTGGTCTGTTTGAAAACTTGAGTCCGTGAATCCCTCGAGTTTTAATTCAGACCCACCGTAGACAAGAAAAATATCTTTAGTCCTTCTCAAGTACTTTAGGATATTTTTCACTGTCCTTCTAGTGCTCTTCCCCTGAATTCGACTGGTATTTGCTTGTTACACTAAGTGCGTGAGAAACATCCGGTCTAGTACATATCATATCGTACATGATAGATCCTATTGTAGAAGCATAAGGGATCTTACTCATACGGTCTCTCTCCTCAGGTGTCTTTGGGGCCTGTTTCTTGGAGAGATTTATTCCATGGCTCATCGGCATGAAACCTCTTTTGGAATCTTCCATGCTAAACCTCTTTAGCATCGTATCAATGTACATTCCTTGGGATAAGCCGAGCATCCTTTTAGATCTATCTCTATAGATCTTTATCCCCAAAATATAGGATGCTTCACCCAAGTCCTTCATGGAGAAGTTTTTAGAGAACCAGATTTTAATGGATTGTAACATAGGAATGTCATTCCCTATTAGTAATATATCATCAACATATAATACAAGGAATGATACTGCGCTCCCACTAACCTTTTTGTATACACAAGGTTCATCCTCGTTTTTGATAAAATCAAACTCTTTGATTGTCTCATCAAAACGAATGTTCCATCTACGAGAAGCTTGTTTCAACCCATAAATGGATCGTTGTATCTTACAAACTTTATTTGTTCCAACTTTTGAGATAAATCCCTCTAGCTGTGTCATATACACATCCTCCTCAAGTTTCCCATTGAGGAAGGCCGTTTTCACGTCCATCTACCAGATCTCATAGTCGTTGTAAGCTGCAATCGCAAGCAAAATTCGAATGGACTTGAGCATGGCTACTGGTGAGAAGGTTTCATCATAGTCAACTCCTTGTCTTTGTTTGAAACCTTTTGCAACCAATCGGGCCTTATAGGTCTCTACCTTTTCGTCTGCTCCAGTCTTTTTCTTAAAAACCCATTTACACCCAATAGGTTTAATACCTTCAGGTGGTGAAACCAAAGTCCATACTTTGTTTTCATACATGGAGTCCATTTCAGATTTCATGGCTTCAAGCCATTTCCCTGAGTCTTTATTACTCATAGCCTGTTCGTAATTCAATGGATCATCATTCATGATGTGTACCTCATCGTCATCCTCTATAACGAATCCATACCTCTCAGGTATCTGCGGTACTCTTCCAGATTTATGAATAGGGTGTGGTACAGTAGGTTCTTCTACTTGGTTAGGTACTTGACTTTGGTCCGTGGTAACTTGTGGTTCTTGAACTTCTTCAAGATATATCTTACTCCCACTTACCTCTTCATGGATAAACTCTTTCTCCAAGAAGGTAGCATGTTTCGCAACAAACACCTTTTGATCAGTTGGATGATAGAAATAATACCCTACAGTTTCTTTAGGTTATCCCACAAATCTACACTTATCGAATTTAGTCTGTAGCTTATCATTTTCAAACTTTTTGACATAAGCTGGACAACCCCAAGTCTTAACATGCTTAAGATTTGGTTTCCTCCCTTTCCACATCTTATATGGAGTCTTTGGGGCGGATTTGGTAGGTACCTTGTTAAGTAGGTATGCAGCCGTTTCTAGGGCATATCCCCAGAAGAAAATTGGAAGGTCAGTAAAACTCATCATGGATCGAACCATGTCCAACAGTGTTCGATTTCTCCTTTCAGATACTCCATTTAACTGTGGTGTACCTGGAGGAGTCCATTGTGAGATTATACCATTTTCTCTGAGACAATTGAGAAACTCACTGCTTAAGTATTCTCCACCTCGATCTGATCGAAGTATCTTAACACTCTTGCCCGTTTGTTTCTCTACTTCACTTCTGAACTCTTTGAACTTTTCAAATGATTCTGATTTGTATTTCATTAAATACACATATCCAAATCTTGAGTGATCATCAGTGAAAGTAATAAAATAAGAATACCCACCCCGTGCACTTGTTGTCATAGGTCCACAAACGTCTGTGTGAATCAATGCCAACAACTCTGTAACTCTCTCTCCTTTTCCACTAAAAGGAGATTTAGTCATTTTACCCATGAGACAAGATTCACAAGTTGGATATGATTCATAATCAGATAGCTCGAGGAGCCCATCTTTATGCAACTTGGATAATCTTGTTTTATTGATATGGCTGAGTCTACAGTGCCACATATAGGTATAATTAATATCATCTCTTTTCCTTTTCTTAATTTGTTCAATTTGAAATATATTTTCTTGTAAGTCAAGTGTATAAAGTCCATTTCGCAAATTTTCAATACCATATAAAACATCGTCTTTATAAATAGAACAACCATTGTTCTTTATAATAATGTCAAAACCTTCCATATCCAATACAGAAATTGAAATAATATTTTTAATAATATTCGGAACATAATAACAGTTATTAAGATAAATGGATTTGCCCGAAGGCATTGCTAAACAATAAGTTCCTACAGCTAATGCAGCAACTTTTGCTCTATTTCCCACTCGTAGGATCCCTCATCTTTGTTCAGCTTTCTACTTCTGACCAGTCCCTGCACAGTATTACATATGTGAGAACCACAGCCGGTATCCAATACCCAAGTAGAATTATGACTTTCAGAAAAATTAATTTCAATCATAAACAAACCTTGATTGGAAGTCGAAGCTTCTCCAAGCTTCTTCTCTGCTAGAAACTTCTTGCAGTTCCTCTTCCAATGTCCCACCTCATTGCAATGGAAGCACATTCTTTTAGCTGGTTCAGGTTTCTTTTGCTCCTTTTCTTTCCCTTTTCCCTTAGCCTTCTTAGATTTCTTCTTTTCAGAAGACACCTTGGGCCTCTTCCTTTTATTGGAAGAATCCACCATCAAGACATGGTTCTTTTTGGATGAGAAGTGACCTTCTACAGTTTTCAGCATGTTAAGCAGCTCAAGCAAGCTGACATCTAGCTTATTCATGTGAAAATTAACCACAAACTGCGAGAAGGTCTCAGGGAGTGACTGCAAGACCAAGTCTTGACTCAACTCCCCATCTATGACGAACCCAAGCTGTCCAAGGCGTTCAATCAAATTGATTACCTTCAGAACATGAGTCTCGACGGTAGTGCCCTCAGTCATCCGAGATCGGAAGAGCTCCTTAGATATCTCATATCTAGCAGTCCTACTCTGTTCACCATACAACTCCTTGAGGTGAAGCAGCATAGCAGGAGCATCTATTTTTTCGTGCTGACACTAAAGCTCGTTATTCATGGATGCGAGCATGATGCATTGAGCCACAGATGCATCATCTTGCCACTTATTGAAAGTGGCAATCTCTTCCTCAGAGGTTGTTTCTGAAACAGATTCAGGGATAGTGGAATTTAAGACATAAGAAATCTTTTCAGCAGTGAGAACAATTCTCAGATTTCTTAGTCAGTCCTCATAATTCGGGCCGGTAAGCTTATTTGCATCAAGTATGCTTCGTAGTGAGATTAGTGATTTTGACATTTTTAAAATTCTGCATGTGAAAAACAACATTTTAGCAAACATTCATTTTATTAATTTTGCATACCAAAATAAATTTAGGTCTTTATTTTAAATTGGTATCTCCCACTATTTTTATCAAACTATATTACCCTCACTTATATAGTTCGGCAACATCTAATTAAAGATTTGCTAGTGATGATAAGGATCTCATTTCAAATGTATATAACCTTGTGGATAGCACAACAAGCGATATACAAATAAATAGGTATACAACTCTTCTCAATTACATCACTATATAACTCCTTTTATTTTGCCTCTTAAATCATAATGGTCAAGTGTGTGCACATCCGAACTAAAATGATTTAAGTTAAGTCCACCCTAGCACTTTCATAAATTCAAAAAAGAAAAATGTTCGTCCTTGTAGATAGCACAACAAGACTAGATCGTTCAATTTTCTTGATAAGCATCAAATGTGATTAATTAACATCTTAAATATGCAATACTCGCCTTGTGGATAGCACAACAAGCTCATATTAAATATCTAATACTCTATTAATTTATCATGCTAGAAGGCGACGTTCGATATTCCAAATATCATTTGAACGCTTCAGACTTAATATTATTTCTTTGAGGGGTTTGTTATTATTTGTCTCATCTTGTTTAGCGCGCATGCACATATATATATATAAAATACGCGTCATTTTATTAAACATGCGAAGCATGTTTGCATAAAATATAATATATATATATATATATAATATTTAGCATGCAATATAGAATACTATATTCTACCCAGATTGATTATGGACTTTTATTCTAGTTTGGTTCACTAGAGCCACCAAGTGAACCAAAAGGTCAAACCTAGGAGTGCAAGAATTTAAATTTTAAATGTAACTATTACATTTAAACCCGGGCTCCATACAAACGGGTCTTCACGCGCTCCTTGCTCCTTGGTCTCCAATTTCTTCAAAATAATTCTAACTATCTCTATTACATTAACTATTTAAAATTAAATAGAAACCTTGATCAGCAGTCAAGGGGAAGTACATAGAAAGGAGATAGAATTTACATCGAGAATAAAACTAGAGAAGACGAGGTACGCAGACCCCATTTTATAAAACACATTCATTCAAGCATTCAACCAAAATAAAATCCAATCACATTGGTCATAGTCCATAATCAATCCCTTTTATTACCATACACATCAACATATGCATCAATAAATATCCATTCATCTCATGAATAGCAATGCTATTCCATATATGGATCGATGTTATTTAATGGACAAAAGTTTTGCTAAATTTTATTTTTGAAACAAAATAAACTCTTTTATTGTAATAAAAAATAAATCCAAATTAAACTCCTTTAATTTTAGCATTCTGAAATCATATTTCAGATAAAATAAACTTCTTTATTTTAAAACTTTATCAATTAAATAAACAATTTACTTAATTAATTAAAATCAATTTTCCAGGTACCGGCGCAGCTGCGCCAGTAATGAACTGGGCAGCTGCGCAGCTGCGCCGTTCGTCGCAAAAACTTGCAAAAAATGATTTTTGTCCAGAAAAACGATCCAATTCTCACATCAATTCATACATGGAATTATAAAATTGATAATTAGCACAAAGTTAGGCTCTGATACCACTGTTGGGTTTGTACGTAACGCAATCATGCAATCAAATCACATAAATAGGGCGGAAGCGCAAAAAACTAGGTTTTCAAAAATTTATACAAACCCATAACCATGATCATGCTTTGTGCTAGTTATCAATAACAGAAAAGAGAGAACATAGAATTATACCTTTGAAGATCCAAGCTTCCTCAGGTACAAGTTCTACTCCTTTTATTCCTTTGATTCCTCTGTAGTGGCTCCTTCCCTTGATCAATGTTAGCCACCCAATTGTTTGGCCTCTAACGGTGATCCACCAAGGAAGATGAAAAACTCAAGAAGATGGGTTATTGGATTAACCCTTGTTTCTATCTCTATAGAATATGTGTACTCCCAACTCTTGAAAAAAATTCACGTACCTTATTTCTGATGTAAGACTCTCTTATATAGATATTAGGTTAACCCTCCTAATCCAATTAGAATAGGGTTTTATTTAATTAATTAATTAAACACTTTTAATTAATTTATATCCTAATCTTATTAGGATTGAGAGAGAGTACTGATATTATATTAATTCCTAAACTCCTTTAGAATTAAAATAATAATAATAATAATAATAATATTAATAAGACTCCTCTTATTAATTTATATTTAATATTTCTAAAATATTAAATAATAAACATTAAGCTATTTAATTTATTCTATCACCATAGATTAAATTAATTATACTTAATGCATTATTACTATCATGCCATTTTCTTCTTAACTAATTCTTCTTCCTTTTATGGTGTGACCCTTTAGGTTCTCCATATTAAACCGGTTGTGAATAAATCAATTAGAACAATTCTAATCTTATTTAAATAAATAAATTAAACTAATAATTTATTTAAATAAATAATATTTATTCTACAATAGGGATAAACCTCCCTAGCGATCAACGACTTTCCAGATAATATAGATTTCAACATTAATCATAAAAGAACTTGTGAGTTAATAGTTACCGTACAATTCAATCCTTCCACCATACAATGTCCCAATTAAATATAAGACATGAATTTACTGTCAAGTCTTAATTTATTTAATCATATGTATTTCGATTAGAAAATGCACAACTCCAAATAATGCAAATTAGAAACCTCTTTCTAATTTCATTCTACCTTGGCCAAGGATTCCTGGGTTGTCATTTAACGAATCACATAGGACATATCTCCTCTTTTACTAGAGGTGGTAGATTCTTTATTGATCATTCATTATCTTCATATGTAACTCATTATACCCAAGCATACCCTATATATGCCTTAAAAGGCCTTAAGGAATTAGTCAAAGTATAATTTGTTACATACAAGATACTATGATGATCTTAAGTCCAAGGATCACTTGTACTACTATCACATTAGGAATTCCTATTGACAGGCGAGTAAAACTCCATTAGGTATTCCATAGCGAGTCACGTTCAGTGAACTTATTCTCCAATAAGCACCTACATACTTGCTTTAGTGTCTCCACACAAATAACCATGAGATCAGTCATCCTCATCCAATGAGCAAGCAACATATGTACCAATCTATCCGGATTTACTAATCCCCATTTTAGTAATCCCACAATTGGGAACTATTTTAGTTTTTAAGCTTTCTAAGAATTTAGATCTCATTATCATGATCTCATCATGATTCTAAAAGCATTGCTTAAAACTATGGGTTATTTACATATTATAAAAACAGCACCATGTAGATAATTATATGCCTTAAATGAATATTTTATTAATAAATAAATAAGATTGTTTACAAAGTACGTGCTTTATCATCATACATGATTGGCTTGTATGCACACTACTATCAATTTCTTGCCCTACTGTCATTACTTCGGTGGAGACTTTAGGTTTTAGGGTTGGTGCTCTGATAGGTAGATACTGAGTATCGCTCACCTCTAGAGCTTGAAAACTGGCTGGTTCAATCCCTACATCCAGGCTAATCACTAGCATATCCCCATGTATGTAGGTAGGGTACTCTAGTTCGGCATTCACTGTGATGAGGCTGCAGTTAATAAAGTACTTGAGTTGTTGATGGAGGGTGGATGACACTGCCCCTGCCATGTGGATCCAGGGTCTGCCCAGTAATAAGTTGTATTCGGTGGCGATGTTGAGCACCTGGAAAGATACGTAAAAAGTGTGTGGGCCAATTTCTAGAGGTAGCTCTATTTCCCCCATAGCCTGTCGACGAGATCCATCGAAGGCCCAGATGACCATATGACTGGTTTTGATCCGGTTCAGATTGATCTTCATCCTTTCTAAAGTATCGTATTGACAAATGTTGAGGGATGATCCTCTATTGATGAGCACACCTCCGATCATATATCCGGAGGACATTACAGCTATATGCAGGGACTTGTGGTGGCACGTTCCCTCTACTGGGATATCATCGTCAGTGAAAGATATCACATTGTTATTGAAGATGTGCTCTATCACGTGACAGAATTTCTCGGTGTTCACTGTATGTGGAAATGAGCTTCTTCTAGTACTTTTACTAGAATGTTGCGATGATCCTCTGAGGATAGGACCAAGTCAAAAATGGACATTTGTTTGGGTGCGTCCTCCAAGCTTTGCACTATTTTGATTTCATTGTGTCCCATTTTGTTGAGGAACGCTTTGATTTTCTCTTCAACCACCTTCTCTTTTTCTTTGATGACTGGTTTGATTACCCGCTAAGGTAGGTATAAGGGATTATCCTTCGACAGGATGGTAACGTTGTTTGAAGTGGAGCCTTCATTGTCCCTGTAGTTCTATGGGACACACTTCAGACTGATGATTGGATACTGAGGTCTGAAGGGAAAGATTAGAGGCTGAGGTGCAGCCACCTTCACAGTTTCTGGTAGATCTTAAACCCCTTTCTCGGTCAGTACTAAGGGTTTGAGAGTCGACTCCCCATCGCATGATATAACAGCCACTGTGTTCTGGTTCCATATAGTGGGGATCCAGAGAGTGTCATTGTCTGGGAGATCAAGGATTTGATTTCCCCTTATCAGGTTCCCATTTTCAATCATGTCTTGAATCAAGTTACGAAGTGCCCAGCAATCTTCAGTATCATGGCCGGGTGAATTTGAATGGTACTGACATATTTGGTCAAGTTTGAATTTTCTAGCTCGAGGGTTCAGTGGAGGTAACAAGTTTGCAACCATTCCTTCGTTGATTAGCATTTGAAGAATTTCTTCCATTAATTGATTTAGGTTGGTGAAGTTTCTTTGGAATAGGAATTTCCCATCTGCTCGAAGATTCTCTTCTTTAGCCACCTTATTGGCCCAAAGATCATTCTCATTAGACTGGTATTGACTTCTCGGGGAAGTGATCTCTGGTGTAGGAGGACAATCGATAATGGACTGGTTGATTTGTTTCACCATATTCCTGGTGATCTGATGTTGGTAAACAATCAGTTCTGCTAACTGCTTGATCTGCTCCTTTATAGACTTGATCTTCTGCTCTCTATTCGGAATCGCCTTTCAAAAACTTCCCAACTATCTGGGCTGGTGTTGTTGGACTGAATTGATTCTCCCACATAACGAAGGTAATTGGATCCTTCTCCATTTGTGGCGCTGATCATGTTGATATTCTCCTCTTTATGCTGTGGTAGAGGATTGTCCTGCACATGGGGTTGCTCAGGCTTTGTGACCACAATCTCTCCGCTATAAATCAAGTCTTGTATTTTGTGCTTGAGAGACCAACAGTCTTGGGTGTCATGGCCTGTAAATTCAAAGTGATAAGCACACTTCTTTCTTGGGTCAAAATTCTGACCATTAGTGTTGGTTGGTGGAAGGAGTTGGACAATCTTCTTCTGGGCTGTCAGAAGTTTGAATACGTTCTAAAGTGAATCCCCTAGAGGGGTGAAAGTTCTTCAACGCCTAACGTTCATATTTTTCTGGAGTGGTGGGTTTGAAGGCTGTGCTGGATTTTGAAAAGGGGTATAAGTCCTCCTTTGAATGGGCATACTGTTTGACTCGCCCCTTGGATTTTGTCCTTGTAAGACTAAGGACACTTCCTCGCCTTTCTTTTTGTGCACCCTCCAAGAATTACTCTTGTAATTTTCGGACTGGATATGCTCAGCGACAGCTTCGAGGGCGGTTAGATCTTTTATCTTCCTAGATTTGAGCCCCAATTCGGCCATTTCGCTATGTTTGATCATTTCAGAGAATGGTTTTTCTATGCCTTCTAGGACCCTCTCATAATAAGGCGCTTCTTAGATGTCGATGAAGGTCATGACTATTTCAGATTCAGTTATGGATGGGGTAACTTGTGCTGCGACCCGTCTCCATCTCTAGGCATATTCTCTGAATGATTCAGTGTTATTCTTCCTGATCTTCGTAATTTGGTATCTGTCTGGAGCCAGCTGTGATTGGAAGCTGTATTGACCAAGGAAAGCGTGGGCCAGTTCTTCCCAACTGTAGATTTTGGAGTTGTCCAGATGGGCATACCATGCTCTCGCCTCTCCGGTTAGACTCTTCTGAAATAGCTGCATTCGAAGCTTCTCGTCCTCTGCATAGGATCCGAGTTCTCCAATGAATAATTTTAAGTGTGTGTAAGGATCTCCAGTTCCATCATACTTCTAGAAGTTAGGAGTCTTAAATTTTTCGGGATAACGAGCCCTGGGAAATATACAGAGGTCGGAGTAATTGACACTACCGAATGCCCCAATCCCTTTGATTGAGTGGAGAGCTTCCTCCATTTGTTGTACTTTCTTCATAATGTCACCAGCTTCCTGTTCTTTGACAAGGGGGTGATTTCAGGAGTTTTGTTGGTCGTGTCCGAGTTTTGTGGTCCAGGAATCTGAGTTTCGGCCTTTCAGTCTCTTGATCGCCAGCACTACCACCAGATGCTCCTGGTTCTGTGTGAGGTTGAGATTGTTTCCCTCTAAGGGCCTTGCTTTATTCATGTAGAAAATTGGCTAACTCGGCTATCTGATTTTTCAGTCGTTCGAACTCTTCCCGGGATACCGGGGCGGATTCTGCTTAAGCACTAGAAGCCATGTCCGTGGATGGACTGGGTGCTTTAGATTTAAACCTAGTGATAGGACCAATTTTTACCTACAACAAAACGTAGACGTGTCAATTTCCTGATGTAGGTAAGGCCAGGATGCATGATGTGTTTTTTAGATTTGATCTTGCAAAACCAAGGTTAGTTGTTTTGATGACAGGATGACATGGTATTTTGATAGGCAAATTAAATCTTTCATTTTGATATTTACATTGTGCTCCTCGGTAATTGGAGACTTAATATGGAATTGAAAGAGGAAGGCATGAAGAAGCTTCACTTCGAATTTGGTTAATCAGAGGCTGACCTATCTTAGGTTACTCTCGCGGCATTGTATTTGGCATGAAGGTTCCCAGATCATCGCAATCTACTAGAGGGGAAATTAATCCAATCGTTCAATTGGAGTGAATCTGGGTGGTGCATTTTCATGAGCCCCAGAGACTTAGCCGTCCCCAGAGACATTACTTATCACTAACCGAGTTTTCCTCCTTGTGAGAGGGACACACAACATACATTCACATACATCATGCCTTATCGTTGTGCATATGATGACATGGGTGCAAAGCAGTAAATATGGGTGCGAAGCACTAAAAAGCAGGAAAGCATTCATTCACATTCATTAAAGATGCAGCATTCACTCATTCATTGACTGTGGAGACGCAGAATTTCACGCATTCAATAGTTTTGAAAGGGAAATGTTTGAAAAGATTTGAAAGCGGCCTAAGCCCGCTACTATCCCCAGTAGAGTTGCCATCTGTCGACGTTGGTTTAAAAAATCCGCAGGTCGGGTCACAACCCGGATCTTTTAATCTCTTTTCCTAAATTCTCTCTCTACCCTCACTCTTTTTATTTAGGAAAAAGGTTTTGAAGGGATTTTTAGGAGAAAGGCCAACATGTATCATGTCGACGATTTGAACGTTTTACAGAGTCACCAGTTGGTAGATTTGAAATGGTTGTACCAACTCAATCGAGTTTTGTTTGAAAGAGGCCCAATTGCTGGACACTGTCAAAACTTGATCTTTGAAAATAAAGTTTTGAGCTCGGAGGCTTGGTTAAGTGTGGGGAAGGTGTTAGGCACCCCACGACTCCCGTGTAAACACGGTACCGCATCTTTTCAATATTTCCATTTAAAATTGGAATGCGTGAGTGAATGCTGTTTGAAAATTAGGCCTATTGATTTGATTAATTGAAAGTAGTGCTTTGCTTCGTTGAACCTATATACGAAGGGTTTGATTTGATTTGAAAATCAGTGTTTGATTTGATTTGCAAAAGCATTTAATTTGATTTTCTTGAAACGCTTTTCTTTTGATTGCTTTAAAAATGATGTTTTAAAAGTTGGTTTATCAAACCCTTACGCTGCCATAGGAATTGAAGCCTGTTGATACTTCCAATTTTATCTTTATAGCCTTAAGGCTGCATGTGAACGATGATTTGTCGGGCTGCGAAGCATCCTTGACCACAAAATATATAAGTGTCGGTCTCCTCATGGGTATGAAAACCATCGGAGGGACGCTGACACGACAATCAATATTTTTTTCATTATCTGGAGACCTTAAATTCAGATAAACGTTTTAAGGTCTGTTTACATGTACATTTCTATAGAATTGGCAGGGTACATTTGTAAATCGGAGTTTGTCTATCGTGGGAATTAGATTCCGATCATTTTGATCGTGAATCCCATGATTCCTAGGCTCACATATAAATAGCCAAAACCTGCACAGTTCAAATTTGTACAGAAATAGATAAATATCCCAAAATTGCCAGAACCGAGAATTCATTTAGTAAATCCTGGTCCGCATGGCCAAAGCATCTCGTTCCCACTAGATAGCGATCTAAGGGACGCGAGGTTGCTTTTGAAGCTGAAACTAGAAAGAAAGCTAGACTTAAGGAAAACTCAGTCATTCTAGCTTTTCGGTTCAGTCTGGAGGTTTTGAACAGTTTGAAAACTAGAATTGGGGAGATTTAAATAAATCTAGTCCGCCTACAGATATATCAGTGTCAATTCAGATAAGATGAATATTTACTGCAGCAATTGAATAGAAAGCGAGTAAAGCAATATACATATTGTAAGACCCCAAATTTTATGAAAAAGATTTAATTTTCTTTATATATTATTTTGAAATAGTAAGGTGTTGATTTGATAAATGTGATAAGTTATGGGTGAAATGTGCAAAGTTTACAAAGTAAGAAAGTGGTTATAAAATATTCGTTGTGTCGGAGAATATTCGTTTGGTCGAGGAATATTCTTTTTGTCGGAGAATATTCGTAAGACGGCGCAGTCATTGGTGGACCCCACAATGGAATGAATGTCGGATATAGAAAGCGACAGAAATAACCTTTTTATAAAAATAATGGCAAAATTGTTACCGTTAGTACTGTTGAATTACCCGGTGGTTAAAATACAGTAATACGCGGTGTTGCACGGTAGCACACGGTATTGCACAGTATTTCGAATTATTGATTCTTACGTAGGAAGGCACTTACTCAATTATTGTTACAGTAATTACTGTTCAATATTTTATATTATTGATTCAATAATTGTCATTGCACATTATTTCAAATTATCAAATCAATAATTCATATTATTTGAATAATATTATTAGATAGCACTATTGGCAATGTCTAAGGAAATTCTGTCTAGGAAAGGGGTTGATTAATTGCGCGCCAATAAGGAAAAATCCTTATCGGAAGACCCCCCCTCTTTCCTGGGAACGACCTGGTTGTCAATATTGTAGTTCTGTAATATTATTTATGAATAATTAATTTTTGATATATATGATAAGGAAATATTTATTCAATGTGGATTTAAACGGAGAAATTTTTAACATGTGATATTTATTGAAAGTTGGTATTTTATCTTGTCAGATAAAATAATTCTTTCAAAGATATTATTATAATATTACATTATAGTAATATGATGTGATTATATAGTAGTATGATTTTTTTTATAATTTGAATGGTAACATTATTATAGTAAATTCATGGTATAAAAGTTAAACAAGGTGGAAGAGTGCAAATTGAATTTGAACTCTTATGATGCAAGTAATGATGTCATCGGAGCGATGAGGTAAGCAATGATGTCATCGGAGCGATGAGGTAAGCAATGATATCATAGATCGATGATGTAAGCGATGATGTCATAAATTATGACGAAAAGACTATTTTACCCTTACTCTGCCGAGCCTATAAATAGAAGCTCATTTCTTCATTATTTCTCACCAATTCACTAAAGCTATAGAGAGAGAAAGTATAGAGAGAATAAGAGAGAAAGAAGAAGAGTATTCTGCTATTACGCTAGTGCAGTCTCCAAATTTTAAGGTAAGGGGTATTATTTCTTTCGTATTCATGAAGAGAGTTATTTTCTTTCAATACTCGTAAGGGTTGTTATTCCATTCCTTATTATTCTGTTGAAATAATCTGTCTGAGCGGACTACCGCCAGACGGGTGAATCTTCGTATTCAGTTGTTATTAAATTGTGGAAATAATCTGTTTGAGCGGACTACCGCCAGACGGGTGAAAATTCAATTGCAGTTTCGTATATTGTTTCATTTCAGATTCTTAACTCTAAACTTACTACGGTAAGTATTGCTTCTATAATTCCTGAAATGATCAGATATTACTTGAGTTTTGCGCTTCATCTAATATTATTTCACTAGAATATTGGTCTAAACTTGCTTGTGAAATTTTTACCTTTTCATGTTGAGTTACTATTCATGAGTTACTATTCACGAGTTACTATTCACAGGGTACTATTCACGGTAAAAAAAATATTTTTTTTCTTTCCAAATCATCTTTGATGGGATCCATGTTTTGATCTTCATTCTTGAATTTTGCTCCACAATTGATTATTATGAAGTATTATTGAACTTGGATAAACTAAATTATGAATCCCTAATATTTGTCTTTTATCTAACTAGATTCGTTATTCGTATTATTTTTCATCATCCTCAGTTCTAAATGGTGATATAACTGAATATCTTTGGCCTGTAGTGCAAAGATGAATAATTACATGATGAATATCTTTGGCCTGTAATGCAAAGATGAATGATTACCTGATGAATATCTTTGGCCCGTAGTGCAAAGATGGACAGGTGTTGAGATGAACATGACCAACTGATGATACAAATGAATATCTTTGGTCCGTAGTGCAAAGATGGATATTTGATTCGAGATGTATATTGATTGATATTACAGGGATAAAATATTGATGATGGACTTTTAAATCAAAAAAAAAGATAGTAGACATCATTCTCTACTTAACTCTTCTAGAGAATTGTTATTTTCGCTGTGAATATTGATCTAAAACTTGTTATCCATAATATTTTATCCGATTTATTGAAGGCTAACGATAATTTGTTTTTCATGATCTTAGTCATAATATTCTTTACTGGGCTAGTTGAGCTCATCCTTTTCTTCCATTGTTCTCTTCAGGAAATGAGAATATCGCGGGTACTAGTCGGGGAATGGAGTGATGGTCCGAGTTAGAGCTGTAGAAGTCCTCACTATTTTATTTATTTAAAATAGTGTGATAATAAATGTAATAAGGACTTAGTTTGAATATTAATATTTTCTACATATCTGTATTGACACTCACAGTTGTGTGGTCGTATTTTGCACGACCGTGTGATATGAAAGATTGTATTTGAATTTTGTTGAGTATATTTGGCGACTCAAAATGGGTTGAGTATTGAACCTATTTTGGGGGCGTCACACACATATATATATACAAATATATATAAAAGCTGTAAAGGGCGATGGGTTTTCACGCCGGTGCCCGGACTAGAATTGATATATATATATATATATATATATATATATATATATATTGATAAAAACGTAGTCAACCAAGACTAGGAAGAGGATAAGTGATGGTGAAGGCTACTTATATATGCATAAATATATATAAAAGCAGTTATAAGGCCACAGAATGATCCAGGTCGAACTAGAATGTAAATGTACTGAAAAATAGTCAACCAGTGACTGGGGAGATCACCCAGTATGGCGATGTAAGACCCCGAATTTTATAAATAAAGATTTAATTTTCTTTATATATTATTTCAAAATGGTAAGGTGTTGATTTGATAAATGTGAAAAGTTATGGGTAAAATGTGCAAATATTTCAAAATGAGCAAGTGGTTATAAAATATTCATTGTTGTCGGGGAATATTCGTTTTGTCGTGGAATATTCTTGTTGTCGGGGAATATTCGTACTACGGCGCAGCTATTTGTGGGCCCCGCAATGGAATAACTGTCGGATAGAGAAAGCGACAGAAATAACTTTTTTTATAAAATAACGGCGTAGTTGTTACCGTTAGTACTGTTGAAATACCCGATGGTTAAAATACAGTAATACGCGAGGTTGCACAGTAGCACACGGTATTGCACAGTATTTTGAATTATTGATTCTTACGTAAGAAGTCACTACTCAGTTATTGTTACAGTAATTACTGTTCAATATGTTATATTATTGATTCAATAATTGCATGATATTTTATTGATTCAATAATTGTTGCGTTGATATTTTATATCAATAATTGCTACGTTGCTATTTTATATGATTGATTCAATAAATTCTACCGTTGATATTTTGTATTATTGATTCAATAATTGTCACTGCACAATATTTCACATTATCAACTCAATAATTCATATTATTTGAATAATATTATTAGATAGCATTATTGACAATGTCTAAGGAAGTTCTGTCTAGGAGGGGTTATTTAATTGCGCGCCAGTAAGGAGAAGTCCTTATCGGAAGACCCCCTCTTTCCTGGGAACGACCTGGTTGTCAATATTATAGTTCTGTAATATTATTTATAAATAATTAATTATTGATTTATATGATAAGGAAATAATTATTTTGTGGATATAAAAGAAGGAATTAGTGCTGATGTGTTTTTATCAGTATTTTGGTGTGAAAAATCATCCGTTTATGAATGTCAGCTATTTTCGGTTAGAAATTTGGAAAAACTTTCTTCTACAAAGTTGTAGAGAATTAAATTTTCTATGGAAAGGACATATCATTTGTATTTTTCTAATAAAAGGGCTATTTATTATGAATTATTGAAGTTTCAAAAATAAATATTTTAAATAAAATGGTGGAAAGTGGAGACGTTACCTGTACGGGGAGAAAGTGGAAATTTATACGAATCATAAGAGCCTTAAATATTTTTTTCACTCAAAAGGAACTCAACATGCGGCAACGACGTTGGCTTGAGCTGTTGAAAGATTACGATCATACCATCCAATACCATCCTGGAAAAGCGAACGTGGTAGCTGATGCGCTGAGTAGAAGATCATATGTGAGAATGAGTGCGATGATGTCAAGTATACGCGTAGAACCAGCTTTGATTGATAAAGTTAAAGCTGCTCAAGCTATGGATCCGGAGCTGATAAAGATGAAGAAGAAGGTGCCATTCCAGAAGCAAGAATCGATGAAGAGGGAATACTTCGAGTCAACTCCAGACTTTGTGTTCCTAACGATTCTGACTTGAAGCATAGAATCATGATGGAGGCACACAACACACCGTTTGCAATCCATCCTGGGAGTACTAAAATATATCGTGATCTTCGACATACATTTTGGTGGAGTAATATGAAAAGAGAGATCGCGGAGTTTATTTCGAGATGTTTAACTTGTCAACGTGTAAAGGCGGAGCATTAAGTGCCGAAGGGTCCATTGCAACCACTGGAATTTTCAAAATGGAAGTGGGAACACATTACGATGGATTTTGTTACGGGTCTTCCCAAGGTTTCTCAAGGCATAGATGCGATTTGGGTTATTGTTGATGGATTAACCAAGTCTGCTCATTTCTTGCCGATACGAGAGACTTATTCTCTTGAACGTCTTGATCATATGTACGTGAATGAGATTGTGAGATTGCATGGCATGCCAGTATCCATAGTTTCGGATCGTGACCCAAGATTCACTTCACAATTTTGGATCAATTTGCAGAAAGCTATGGGCACGGAGTTACGATTCAGTTCGGCATATCATCCTCAAACAGACGGACAATCAGAAAGGACTATTCAAACTCTTGAAAATCTATTGAGACTCTGTGTTCTAGACTTCAAAGGGAGTTGGGATAAGTACTTACCATTGGTGGAATTCTCCTACAACAACAGTTATCAGGCAAGTATAGGCGTGGCTCCATTCGAAGCGTTGTATGGACGAAAGTATCGCTCTCCAGTATGTTGGGATGAGGTGGGTGAGGCAACATTGTTGGGATCGGAGTTGGTACGTATGACTACAGAAAAGATTCAAATAATCCGGCAACGTATACAAACCGCACAAGATCGACAAAAGAGTTATGCGGATCTTCATCGAAAGGACGTGGAATTTAATGTTGTGAACCATGTGTTATTACGTGATGCTCCGTGGAAGGGAGTTACGAGGTTTGGCAAGAGAGGAAAGTTCAATCTATGATTCATTGGTCCATTTGAGATCCTTGATCGAGTAGGAAATGTGGCCTATAGACTCGCTTTACCTCCAAGCATGTCTCGTGTTCATAATGTTTTTCACATATCCATGTTGCGTAAATATGTGAAAGATCCAAAACACATTATTGAGTTAGAACCAGACGAGATAGCATAAGATTTAACGTACAAGGAGGTACCTGTCAAGATCTTGGATAGGAAGGAGCATGTCCTACGCTCGAAAATTATACCTCGAGTTAAAGTTTTATGGAGAAACCATGAAATTGAGGAAATAACCTGGGAGTTGAAATCAGAAATGAAAGCGAGGTATCCGCACCTTTTCGACATACCAGGTACGTACGTCAATTTCGAGGACGAAATTTTATAAGGAGGGGAGGATGTAAGACCCCGAATTTTATAAATAAAGATTTAATTTTCTTTATATATTATTTCAAAATGGTAAGGTGTTGATTTGATAAATTTGAAAAATTATGGGTAAAATGTACAAATATTTCAAAATGAGCAAGTGGTTATAAAATATTCATTGTTGTCGGGGACTATTCGTTTGATCGTGGAATATTCTTGTTGTCGGAGAATATTCGTACGACGGCGCAGCTATTTGTGGGCCCCAAAACGGAATAACTGTCGGATAGAGAAAGCGATAGAAATAACTTTTTTTATAAAATAACGGTGTAGTTGTTACCGTTGGTACTATTGAAATACCCGGTGGTTAAAATACAGTAATACGCGGTGTTGCACAGTAGCACACGGTATTGCACAGTATTTTGAATTATTGATTCTTACGTAAGAAGTCACTACTCAATTATTGTTACAGTAATTACTGTTCAATATGTTATATTATTGATTCAATAATTGCATGATATTTTATTGATTCAATAATTGCTGCGTTGATATTTTATATCAATAATTGCTACGTTGCTATTTTATATGATTGATTCAATAAATTCTACCGTTGATATTTTGTATTATTGATTCAATAATTATCATTGCACAGTATTTCACATTATCAACTCAATAATTCATATTATTTGAATAATATTATTAGATAGCATTATTGACAATGTCTAAGAAAGTTCTGTCTAGGAGGGGTTATTTAATTGCGCGCCAGTAAAGAGAAGTCCTTATCGGAAGGCCCCCTCTTTCTTGGGAACGACTTGGTTGTCAATATTGTAGTTCTGTAATATTATTTGTGAATAATTAATTATTAATTTATATGATAAGAAAATATTTATTTTGTGGATATAAAAGAAGGAATTAGTGCTAATGTGTTTTTATCAGTATTTTGGTGTGGAAAATCATCCGTTTATGAATTTCAGCTATTTTCGGTTAGAAATTTGAAAAAACTTTCTTCTACAAAGTTGTAGAGAATTAAATTTTCTATGGAAAGGATATATCATTTGTATTTTTCTAATAAAAGGGCTATTTATTATGAATTATTGAAGTTTCAAAAATAAATATTTTAAACAAAATGGTGGGCCCCACTTTTGGTTGGTGTGGAAAATGCTGATTTTGGTGGGCCGCACTTGTGGTGGCTGATATTTTGGTCAAGGAAGTGTGCGTAGAATTTTTTTTATTAATATTTTATTAATTTAGTCTACTTTGACATCCTAAGTTTTTCCTATAAATAGGGTGCTTAGTTAGAAATGAAAATCACACCAGAATCAGAAGTTTTCTCTCTCTATAATATCGAGCGTATTTTTGTGAGTATTTCGATACTTTGAGTGTTACTATTCAGTGCAAGTTTCCTTCGGTATTATATCCGATATTCCAGCCAGAAGTACTATTCTTTTGAGGTAAATGATGTTATTTTCTTTCGTAAACGATGTTATTCTTTTCAATATCATTATACCAAAATATTGTCATGAATTTTATTATGAAATTCTTACTTTTTCCGTCGGGGTTACTATTCACGTATACGACACTATTCACGTATACGACACTATTCACGGAAAAATTAAATTTTCTTCTATTTGTCCAAGTTGCTTATTAAGGTTTCTATCTTTGATTGGATCTAAGTTTTGATCTTTGTTCTTGACTTTTGCTCCACAAAGTATTATTATGGAATATTCTTGAACATGGATAAACTAAATTATGAATCCCTAATCTTTGTCCTTTATCTCACTATATTCGTGATTTATATTGTTTTTCATCATCCTCAGTACTAAATGGTGATATAACTGAATATCTTGGCCTGTAAAGCAAAGATGAATGATTACCTGATGAATATCTTTGGCCGTAGTGCAAAGATGGACAGGTGTTGAGATGAATATGACCACTGGTAATACAAATGAATATCTTTGGCCCGTAGTGCAAAGATGAATAATTGATTTGAGATATATATTGATTGATGTTACAGGAATAAAATATTGATGATGGACTTTTAAATCATAGAAGATAGTAGACTTCATTCTCTACTTAACTCTTCTAATGAATTATTATTTTCGCTGCGAATATTGATCTAAAACTGGTTGTCCATAATATTTTATCTGAATTGTTGAAGACTAACGATAATTTATTTTCCATTATCTTATTCATAATATTCTTTACTGGGCTAGTTGAGCTCACCCTTTTTATCTATTGTCCTCTTCAAGAAATGAGAATGTCGCAGGAACTAGTCGGGGGACAGAGTGATGGTCCGAGTTAGAGCAGTAGTAGTCCTCACTGTGAGAATAATTGTAATGAGGACTTAGTTTGAATGTTAATATTTTTTACATATTTGTATTGACACTCACAGTTGTGTGGTCGTATTTTGCACGACCGTGTGATATAAAGTTTGTATTTGAATTCTGTACCATGTATTTGGCGACTCAGAATGGGTTAGGTTGACTGGACCTATTCTGGGGGCGTCACAGGCGAAGTGTGCAAAAAAAGTATAAAGGCCACAAAATAGTCCAGGCCAGATTGGAATGTAAATTGCAGAAAAGTAGTCAACCAGTGACTAGGGAGATCACCCAGTATGGCAAAGTGTGCAAAAACAGTATAAAGGGCGATGGGTTTTCACGCCGGTGCCCGGATTGAATTAAAAAATATATATATATATATTGACCGAAATATAGTCAACCAAGACTGATATGAGGACCAATGATGGTGAAAATCGCTCATATATGCGTAAATATATATAAAAGCGGTAAACTACCTCGGATTTGACATTCGGGCTTGACAAAATTTAAAATGTTAGTATATATATACAGTTAAATATATACAAAAAGGTCCAAACCTAGACTGGGAAGATAACCCAGTCCGGCGAAGTTGCCAAAACACGTGCGCTAGTGCATTGAAGCTGCTGGAGCTGACGGATCGTCAATTCGAGTTGTAGAAATGCCAAAAAATCAGTTTATGTACAAAAATGTACCAAATTTTGATGAAAACGGCCACAGAACTAAGTTCCGGGCATTTTCAGAAAACAAAACTTAACGTTCGATTCCCCGCAGTTTGCCTGTTGAGCTGTCTTGCGTCGTTTGCACTCGTGATCGTCGTCATGGTTCATTTTGACTTCAATGGTATCAATTCGGCTTGAGTTTGACCGAATTGACTGAGAGTTGACAAAATGACCATTTTACCCATCCCGGGGTGGACTTTGGTGGATCTGGCTTCCCAGGGTCATCTCTGGGGCTGAACTGCATTTTTCGGACTGATGCCGGGGCTGATCTGTACTTCCCAGGCTGAGACCGGGGATGACTTGACACGTCTTAGATTAATATCAAGGTTAACCTGTACCTCCCAGGTTGATGCCGGATCTGACTTGACGGCCCGATATTGAGATCGCGATTGATCGGTACCTCTCGGGTTGATGCCGGGGATGACTTGTACCTCTTGAATTGCTGCCGAGGATGATTTGAAGGCCCGATATTGAGATCGGGGTTTGACTTGATGGCCCGATTGGAGATCAGGGTTGATTTGATAGCCCGATATTGAGATCTGGGTTGATCTGACGATCCGATTGACGATCGGAGATGGATAGACGGTCCGATTGGATATCAGAGCTGGATTAACGGTCCGATTGGAGATCGAAGCTGGATAGACGGTCCGATTGGAGATCGGAGCTGGATTGAAGGTTCGATTGGATATCGGAGCTGGATTAACGGTCTGATTGGAGATCGGAGCTAGATAGATGGTTCGATTGGAGATCGGAGTTGGACAGGCGGTTCGATTGGAGATCGAAGTTGGACAGGCGGTCCGATTAAAAATCGGAGCTGGATTGACGGTTCGATTAGAGATCGAAGCTGGATAGACGGTCCGATTGGAGATCGAAGCTGGATTGACAGTCCGATTGGAGATCGGAGATGGATAGGCGGTCCGATTAGAAATCAGAGCTGGATAGATGGTCCGATTGGAGATCGAAGCTAGATTGACAGTCTAATTGTAGATCATAACTGGATTGACGGTCTGATTGGAGATCAGAGCTGGATAGACGGTCCGATTGGAGATCGGAGCTGGACTGACTGTCCGATTGGAGATCGGAGCTGGATAGACGGTCCTATTAGAGATCGGAGTTGGATTTACGGCCTGATTGGAGATCGGAGCTGGATAGACGGTCCGATTAGAAATCGGAGCTGATTGGAGTACCGACATTGGTGATCAAATTTGACTAGAGTACTGATGTTGGTGATCGGATTTGACTGGAGTACCGATATTGGTGATCAGATTTGACTAGAGTACCGACATTGGGGATCGAATTTGAGTTTACCGGCATTGGAGGCCCGATTTAGGTTACCAGCATTGGTGGCCGGATTTCAACTGAATGACCAACATTGGTGGCCGAATTTGGATTGGAAGCCTGGTGTTAGTACCGGGATTGGCTTGATTGACGGTTTTGTCCTCCCACAGTGTTCGTATTGGGGTAAGGAAAATTTCGAGTGTCTACACGTTCATTCTAGCTCGTAACCAAAAGGTCAAACTTAGGAGTGCAAAAATTAAAATTTAAACGTAACTATTACATTTAAATCGGGCTCCATACAAACAAGTCTTCACGCGCTCCTTGCTTCTTGGTCTCCAATTTCTTCAAGATAATTCTAACTATTTCTATTACATTAAACTATTTAATTTAAATAGAAACTTTGATCAGCAGTCAAGTGAAAGTACATAAGTGAGAGATAGAATTTTACATCAAGAAAAAAATCAGAGAAGACGAGGGAGGTACGCAGACCCCATTTAATAAAACTCATTTATTCAAGCATTCAACTAAAATAAAATTCAATCACATTGGTCAATAGTTCCATAATCAATCTCATTTATTATCATACATATCACCATATGCATCAATAAATAAATATTCATCTCATAAATTAAAATATTCCATATATATATATGAGTATTATTTCATGGACAATTTTAAATTGCATGAAATCCAATTTCAAAATTAAAATAAACTCTTTATTTTAATTATAAAATTATTAAGAATACTATATATATATTATACCATTAGTCTCCTTTAAAATTCCAAGAACCTGATTCACTTTTATAAAAATATATATTATATATTATAAACTTTCCTGCAGGCTTGCTAGATCATCTTATCAAATTCGTGAAAAGGTATACCACCTTTTAGAAATCCTAATTTCTTTTAAAAGGCAAAACGTGAGTCCTTTTTGAAATATTCCTGCAGACTCCTTTTGAAACAGGATCACTTTTATTTTAAAACAATCCACATCCACGGTTCTAGAAGCCACATAAAAACCTTCGTGATTTGGCCCCCAAAAAAAATGCTTTCCGTTTATTTTTTTTTCTTTAAAAAAAATTAATAATTTTATACAATTAAAATTATGACCAATAAATTATTCAAAATACATACTCATATGTATATAAAATAAAAATAATTAATAATTGCATAAATATTTGGCTTTGATACCACTGTTGGGTTTGTACAAAATCGTGGGAGCAATCAAATTGCAAAATTAGCGGAAGCATGGTATATCAGAGTTTAAAAAATTTCTATAAAATCATTACCCGGATCATCCTTTATGCAAATTATTAATTTAAAACGATAAATAAGAAGTTATGGAATCATACCTTTGTAGAACGAAGCTTCCACAGGTTCAACTCCTTATTCGTCCCAATCTCCTTAAATATCTGGGATATTTTCCTTACTTTGATCAACATTAGCCACTCAAATATTTTGCCTCTAGAGTTGATCCACCAAGGAAAATGAATTATTCAAGAAAGAGGGTGGTTGACTAAATCATAGGTTTCTATCCCATATAAAAAAAGAGTACTCTCGAACAATTGAAATTGTATCAACTGATATCTAACATAAGACTCCTTTTATATAGATATTGGTCAACCTTTCTAATCATATTAGACATTGGATTTCATTTAACTAATTAAATTTTTTTAATTAATTAGGCTTCCAAACATATTGGGATTTAATTAATTAAACTCCATTAATTAATTTGCC
Organism: Panax stipuleanatus; assembly: GCA_020205555.1. Lineage (NCBI taxonomy): Eukaryota > Viridiplantae > Streptophyta > Magnoliopsida > Apiales > Araliaceae > Panax > Panax stipuleanatus. The sequence continues at coordinate 114,197,213 of CM035121.1, read as the reverse complement.
TCCTAATCTTATTAGGAATAAATGAGAGTACTAATATTAAATTAATTTCTAAACTCCTTTAAAAATTAAAATAATAATAATTGTAATAATATTAATACGACTCCTCTTATTAATTTATATTTAATATTTCTAAAATATTAAATAATAAATATTAATCTATTGAATTTATTCTATCACCATAGATTAAATTAATTACACTTAATGCATTATTACGATTATGTCATTACCTTCTTAAATAATTATTTTTTCTTTTATGGTGTGACTCTTTAGGTTCTCCATATTAAACCGGTTGTGAATAAATCAATTAGAGCAATTCTAATCTTATTTAAATAAATAAATTAAACTAATAATCTATTTAAATAAATAATATTTATTCTACAATAGGGATAAGCCTCCTTAACGATCAACGACTTTCCAGATATTATAGATTTTAACATTAATCATAAAAGAACCTGTGAGTAAATAGTTATCGTACAATTCAATCCTTCCCCCCATACAATGTCCCAATTAAATATAAGACATGGAATTACTGTCAACTCTTATATTATTTAATTATCTGTATTTCGATTAAAAAATGCACAACTCCAAATAATACAAATTAGAAACTCCTTTCTAATTTCATTCTGCCTAGGCCAAGGACTACTGGGTTGTCATTTAACGAATCACATAGGACATATCTCTTCTTTTACTAGAAGTGGTAGATTCTTTATTGACCATTCATTATCTTCATATGTAACTTATTACACCCAAGTATACCCTTTGATATACCCTAAGGGTCTTAAGGAATAAGTCAAACTATAATTCATTACACACAAGATACTATGATGATCTCAAGTCCGAGGATCACTTGTACTACTATCACATTAGGAATTTCTATTGACAGGCAAGTAAAACTCTATTAGGTATTCCATAGCGAGTCACGTTCAGTGAACTGATTCTCCAATAAGAACCTACATATTTGCTTTAGTGTTTTCACATAAATGATCATGAGATCAATCATCCTCATCTAATGAGCAAGCAACATATGTACCAATTTATCTGGATTTACTAATCCCCTATTTAGTAATCCATAGATTGAGAACTATTTTAGTTTTAAGCTTTCAAAGAATTTAGATCTCATTAGCATGATCAACATCATGATTTTAAAAGCATTGCTTAAAACTACGGGTTATTTACATATTATAAAAACAGCATCATGTAGATAATTAAATATTTTTAATAAATGAATATTTTTATTAATAAATAAATAAGTTCGTCTCCAAAGTATATGCTTTATCATCATACATGATTGACTTGTATGCATACTACTTTCAAGATTCATTGAACCTTTTGAGATACTGCGAAGGGTTTGTGAGGTAGCTTACGAGGTTGCGTTACCTCAGGAATTAGATCATATTCATAAAGTTTTTCATATTTCTGTGTTGCGACCGTACAAACACGATTACAAGCATATTATAGAGTATGAGCCGTTGCAGTTTGATAAAGACTTAACATATGAGAAAGTTTTATGTCCAGATAGTTGACCGAAAAGAGCAGGTACTTAGAAATAAAGTGATACATTCTGTTAAGGTAATCTGGAGGAACCACAATACTGAAGAAACTACGTGGAAACTCGAAGATGTTATGATAAAAATCTATCCCCGATTATTTGTTTAATTTCTTGTATAACGATTCTTTGGACAGAATCTTTTTAAGGGGGAAGAATGTGACGAATGAGTTTATTGAGTTGTGATTTTGGGGACATAATCCTTTTAAGGAGGGAAGATTGTAACAAATGAGATTTTTGTATATTAATTTTAAATATTTATTAAATTAAATAAATATTTTAGTTGATTTATTTATTGAATAGAATAAATAATTGATGTGATTATGTTGTGAAGTAATTTAATTAAGTGCAATATATTAATTAAATTGATGTTTAATAATTTTGTGGTAAAGTTCTAATTTAATTGAGATAATTAAATTAGATGAATGGTTATGTCGTATTTGGTAGTAATGATTTAATGAATTGATGAATAATTATTGTAATGTCTAATTTAATTTAAATAATTAAATTAGAGATTTACTAATTTGTTACATGAACTTATGATTAATAAGTAAATTATAATTGTGTAGCAATTTAATTTATGTGGTAATTTTATTTAATAAATTGATGTTAGCTTTAATTTAATTAAATTAGAATATGGGGATTTAATTAAATAAAGTGTGACATTTAAAACTATGTAGTAAAAGAGTTATTGAAATAAATTAAAAGGGTTTTAATTCAGTTTTACCAAACAATACCCTTAAGTCTATTTTAATTCAGTTTTATCAAACAAGGCCTAAGTCTTTTAAAATTCTAATTTAAATTAGTTTTTGTCAAACAAGCCCTAATGGCTTTTGATTTTTAAAAATATATAACTTATATATATTTAATAAGGATATTATGTATATGTCAGTTATTATATTATATAATTATATGTATATGTCAGTTATATGTTATACTGCGTTAAGTTAGAAAGTTAGAATATCAGAGTAAGAAAACAGAAAGAGCATAGAAAGAAAACAAGAGAGTAAAGAGAGAAGAAGGAAGAAGGGAGTTCTCTGAGAAAAGAAGAGGAAGCCATCATCATCATCTTTCTCTAAAGCTAACAAGGTAGTAATCCAACCATATGTTTTCTAATTCCATTGTTCTTCATAAAAAGATATTCTACTTCTCTGTAATTTGATTTTCATAAGAATTTGTGTAAATATAATTTATACATATTATATTGTATATATAAACTATTATATATGATATGTATGATTATTCTAGTTGTTTAAATCATGTAAATATGATGAACATGAAGAAATCATGTTCATAGCAATTTACAGTGAAATATTTTGAAAAATTATTTCTTTGATATTAAAATTGGTGTTTAATTCATGCAATGTTATGCAAAATGAGTTTAGATTATAATAATATTTTAAGAAACAAAAATAACATGATTTGAATTATGTGATTTGGTTTAAAAATAAAATCACAGTGTTTATTTTCATCAAGAACACTTAACAATGGAGTTTTCTTCAAAATCATGAAATTAAAGGCTTTTAATTGATTGTTGTGATGTTTATGTGTTAAAACATGTTAGATGTAAGACCTCAAATTTTATGAATAAGATTTAATTTTCTTTATATATTATTTTGAAATAGTAAGGTGTTGATTTGATGAATGTGATAAGTTATGGGTAAGATGTGCAACGTTCACAAAGTAAGTAAGTGGTTATAAAATATTCGTTGTGTCGGGGAATATTCGTTTGGTCGAGGAATATTCTTTTTGTCGGAGAATATTCGTACGACGGCGCAGTCATTGGTGGACCCCACAACAGAATGAATGTCGGATATAGAAAGCGACATAAATAACCTTTTTATATAATAACAACAAAACTGTTACCGTTAGTACTGGTGAAATACCCGGTGGTTAAAATACAGTAATACGCGGTGTTGCACGGTAGCACACGGTATTGCACAATATTTCGAATTATTGATTCTTACGCAGGAAGGCACTGACTCAATTATTGTTACAGTAATTACTGTTCAATATTTTATATTATTGATTAAATAATTGCATAATATTTTATTTATTCAATATTTGCTACGTTGATATTTTATATCAATAAGTGTTACTTTGCTATTTTATATTATTGATTCAATAATTGTCATTGCACATTATTTCAAATTATCAAATTAATAATTCATATTATTTGAATAATATTATTAGATAGCATTATTGGCAATGTCTAAGGAAGTTCTGTCTAGGAAAGAGGTTGATTAATTGCGCGCCAAGTAAGAAAAAATCCTTATCGGAAGGCCCCCTCTTTCTTGGGAACGACCTGGTTGTCAATATTGTAGTTCTGTAATATTATTTGTGAATAATTAATTTTTGATATATATGATAAGAAAATATTTATTCAATGCGGATTTAAACGGAGGAATTTTTAACATGTGACATTTGTTGAAAGTTGGTATTTTATCTTTTCGATAAAATAATTCATTCAAATATATTGTTATAATATTACATTATAGTAGTATGATGTGATTATATAATAGTATGATTAGAATGGTAACATTATTATAGTAAATTCATAGTATAAAAGTTAAACGAGGTGGAAGAGTGCAAATTGAATTTGAACTCTTATGATGCAAACAATGATGTCATCATAGCGATGAGGTAAGCAATGATGTCATCGGAGCGATGAGGTAAGCAATGATGTCATAGATCGATGATGTAAGCGATGATGTCATAAATTATGGCGAAAAGACTATTTTACCCTTACTCTGCCGAGCCTATAAATAGAAGCTCATTTCTTCATTATTCTCACCAATTCACTAAAGCTATAGAGAGAGAAAGTATAAAGAGAATAAGAGAGAAAGAAGAGGGGTATTCTGCAATTACGTTAGTGCAGTCTCCAAATTTTAAGGTAAGGGGTATTATTTCTTTCGTATTCATAAAGAGAGTTATTTTTTTCAATACTCGTAACGGTTGTTATTCCATTCCTTATTATTTTGTTGGAATAATCTGTCTGAGCGGACTACCGCCAGACGGGTGAATCTTCGTATTCAGTTGTTATTAAATTGTGAAAATAATTTGTCTGAGCGGACTACCGCCAGACGGGTGAATAACCCTTCGTATTCAGTTGTTATTAAATTGTGGAAATAATCTGTCTGAGCGGACTACCGCCAGACGGGTGAAAATCCAATTGCATTTTCGTATATTGTTTCATTTCAGATTCTTAACTCTAAACTTACTACGGTAAGTATTACTTCTATAATTCTTGAAATGATCAGATATTACTTGAGTTTTGCGCTTCATCTAATATTATTTTACTGGAATATTGGTCTAAACTTTCTTGTGAAATTTTTATCTTTTTATGTCAAGTTACTATTCACGAGTTACTATTCACGGGATACTATTCACGATAATTTTTTTTCTTCTTCCAAATCATCTTTGATTGGATCCAGGTTTTGATCTTCATTCTTGAACTCTATATAAATTCTCTAATATTTGTCCTTTATCTCACTGGATCCGTTATTTGTATTATTTTTCATCATCTTCAGTTCTAAATGGTGATATAACTGAATATCTTTGGCCTGTAGTGCAAAGATGAATAATTACGTGATGAATATCTTTGGCCTGTAGTGCAAAGATGAATGATTACCTGATGAATATCTTTGGCCCGTAGTGCAAAGATGGACATGTGTTGAGATGAACATGACCAACTGATGATACAAATGAATATCTTTGACCGTAGTGCAAAGATGGATATTTGATTCGAGATGTCTATTGATTGATGTTACAGGGATAAAATATTGATGATGGCTTTTAAATCAAAGAAGATAGTAGACATCATTATCTACTTAACTCTTCTAATGAATTGTTATTTCCGCTGCGAATATTGATCTAAAACTTGTTGTCCATAATATTTTATCTGATTTATTGAAGGCTAACAATAATTTTTTTTTTTATTATCTTAGTCATAATATTCTTTACTGGGCTAGTTGAGCTCACCCTTTTTCTTCCATTGTTCTCTTTAGGAAATGAGAATATCGCGGGTACTAGTCGGGGAATGGAGTGATGGTCCGAGTTAGAGCTGTAGAAATCCTCACTATTTTTTTTAAAAATAGTGTGATAATAAATGTAATGAGGACTTTGTTTGAATGTTAATATTTTCTACATGTCTGTATTGACACTCACAGTTGTGTGGTCGTATTTTGCACGACCGTGTGATATGAAAGATTTTATTTGAATTTTGTTGAGTGTATTTGGCGACTCAAAATGGGTTGAGTATTGAACCTATTTTTGGGGCGTCACAGTTGGTATTAGAGTTTAGGGATATGATCTCTGGCGGAGATCTGGGAATAGAACTAGGAGGGGAGAGACGAGTAAAACCTTCGCTAGTGTGTCCTACCTAAGCTTAATTGTTATTTAATTGGTCGGTTGGAATATAGGGTTAATATGTGATATGCTAATTTGTTTGATTAACCGTTGTTTTGTGGCAGTAATTGAGAATGGCAGCTGAAAATTTAAACAATGGAGTGAATGAGACTGTTGAGACACCTTTAATCATCAACGAGGAGAACGTGCAACAGGAAGGCTATATTCCTCCTGTAAACAACCCTACCGAAGAAATGATAAATGACGGGATGTTTAAAAGCTTTTTGCAGTTCATGCAAAACCAGACTAGGGAGACTCATGTTCATAATACAGGTGGAAATAACAACTCGCGGCTTGTCACTGCCAAGCAGTTTAAAGAGTTGGGGCCACCAGAGTTTCAAGGAAAGCCAGATCCAATCAAGGCGAAAAATTAGATTAAGCAAATTATCAAGATATTTGATGTCTTGGGATGCACGGAGGAACAGAAAGTTCCATTTGCCACCTTTATGTTCCGTGGAGAGGCAGATTACTGGTGGGAATATGTGAAACGTACCCAGCCTGCCGCACTCAAGATGACTTGGGGGTCGTTCTAGAAACTGTTCAATGACAAGTACTTTCCAGAAAGTATTCGTCACATGAAAGAGGTAGAGTTTATCAGACTTGAACAGAACAACATGACTGTGTCCCCGTACGAGGCTAAGTTCGCGGAGTTATCCCGATTTGCACCTCATTTGGTGGAGAATGAGGAACGTATGACACGGATGTTTCTGAGAGGTTTGAAACCCGAAATTTGTCAATACCTCATTTCTCACAAATTTTCTCTATATTCGGATGTAGTGAATAGGGCCCAGTTGTTAGAATGAGATAATGATTATGTTCAATCAAGGGACAACAACCAAGGTCGTACTGGTGGCAGCAGTCATCGAAACAATGACAACCAGCAGGGAGGAAAGTATCATGCCAGAAGCGGTAACCACTCCGGTGGTAATCGTGGCCATGATAATAGAAGAACTGAGTCGGGGGGAGATTTCAAGAAGAGAAGGTACAACAATGAGAACGTGAAAGTATCGACAGCAGCACCAACATCAACTATTTCTAGGGGAGGAGGACGACCGCCGGTCGTATGCTATAAATGTGGGCAAGAGGGACACATCAGCCCCAACTGCACACAACAATCCAAGGTGTGTTATAACTGTGGGAAGGAAGGGCACATAGCTTGAGTGTGTTCTGTAGCGAAACCAAGTCCAGTAGGGATGGTGACTCCGAAGGCTATCCCTGACAAGTCAAAGTCAGCGGTTCCTGAAAGAGCTTTTGTCGTGACTGCCCAACAAGCAAGGAACTCGAACGAGGTTATTACGGGTAAGCTGATAATAAACTCTTGCGAAGTTTACACTTTATTAGATACTGGTGCTACCCATTCTTTTATTTCACCTGCTTGTGCTCAACTTTTGAACTTGACACTTGAGAAATTAGACTTTGACTTATCTGTTGAAACTTCGTTGGGAGAAACCTTCGTTACATCTACAGTTTATAAATCTTGCTCGATTCAAATTGGTAGGCCCTACCTGTTGATCTTATATCGTTGAAAATACTTGCATTTGATATGATTTTAGGAATTGACTGGTTGACCACTTATCATGCCAAAATTAATTGTTTTCGTAAGGTTGTTAGTTTTCATAGTCCTAACCAACCTATTGTGCGAATTCAAACAACCAAACCACTAAAATCAATCAATATTATTTCAAGTCATAAAGCTATTCGTTTATTGAAAAACGGATTATGCGACTTTGTATCAACCAAACGGATTATTCGTAAAGAAGAAAGACGGGAGTATGCGACTTTGTATTGACTATCGGGAGTTGAACCATGTCACCATCAAGAATAGGTATCCGTTACCTCGTATTGATGACCTGTTCGACCAGTTGCAAGGTGCACAATTCTTTTCAAAGATCGATCTTCGTTCTGGATATCATCAGCTGAAGATTAAAACTGAGGATATTCCGAAGACTACTTTCAGAACTCGATACGGGCATTATGAATTCTTAATCATGTCTTTTGGATTGACTAATACTCCTGCTGCTTCTATGGATATGATGAACCGTGTATTCAAGGAATATTTGGATCAGTTCGTGGTTGTCTTTATTGATGACATCCTCATCTATTCCAAAAGCCGTAAAGATCATGAGCACCACTTGAAGCTGGTACTTCAAATGCTTCGTGAAAACAAGCTATATGCCAAGCTGAAGAAATGCGAGTTCTGGCTTGAGGAGGTAGCATTCCTTGGGCACGTAGTATCAAAATGTGGAGTATCTGTGGACCCGACAAAGATTGAAGCAATACAAAGTTGGGAGCAACCGAAGTCGGTGACCGAAGTACGTAGCTTTCTGGGCTTAGCTGGTTATTATCGGAGATTCGTGGAAGGATTTTCTCGAATCGCTACTCCATTAACTCAGCTGACTCGGAAAGATACAAAATTCGTATGGAACGAGGAATGCGAGAAGAGCTTTCAAGAGCTCAAGAGGAGACTCATTTCGGCACCTGTTCTGACGATACCATCTGGTTCAAATGGATTAGTTATTTATAGCGATGCTTTGGGCAAAAGGTTAGGATGTGTTCTCATGCAATATAGGAAAGTCATAGCCTATGCCTCGCGACAAGGAATATGAGAGGAATTATCCTACTCATGATCTAGAGTTGGCAACAGTCGTTTTAGCGTTGAAGATCTGGAGACACCATCTGTATGGGGAGAAAGTGGAGATCTATACGGATCATAAGAGCCTAAAGTATTTCTTCACCCAGAAGGAACTTAACATGCGACAACGACGTTGGCTTGAGCTGTTGAAAGATTACGATCATACCATCCAATACCATCCTGGTAAAGCGAACGTGGTAGCTGACGCGTTGAGTAGAAGATCATATGCGGGAACAAATGCGATACTTTCAAGGCTTATTTTGTGTGATTTATAAAAGATGGAGATAGAGTTCAAGACTTCGGGGACCCATGCGATGATATCAAGTATACGCCTAGAACCAGCTTTGATTGATAAAGTTAAAGCTGCTCAAGCTACAGATTCGGAGCTGATGAATATGAGGAAGAAGGTGCAAGAATGTGCTATTCCAGAAGCACGGATTGATGAAGAAGGAATACTTCGAGTCAACTCCAGACTTTGTATTCCTGATGATTCTGATTTGAAGTATAGAATCATGATGGAGGCACACAACACACCGTTTGCAATCCATCTTGGGAGTACCAAAATGTATCGTGATCTTCGACATATATTTTGGTGGAGCAATATGAAGAGAGAGATCGCGAAATTTATCTCGAGGTGTTTAACGTGTCAACGTGTCAAGGCGGAGCATCAAGTGCCAAAGGGTCCATTGCAACCACTTGAGATTCCAAAGTGGAAGTGGGAACACATTACCACAGATTTCGTTACGGGTCTTCCCAAGGTTTCTCAAGGAATAGATGCGATTTGGGTTATTGTTGATAGATTAACCAAGTCTGCTCATTTCTTGCCGATACGAGAGACTTATTCCCTTGAACGTCTTGCTCGTATGTACGGGAATGAGATTGTGAGATTGCATGGCATGCCAGTATCCATAGTTTCGGATCGTGACCCAAGATTCACTTCACGATTTTGGGTCAGCTTGCAGAAAGCTATGGGCACGGATTTACGATTCAGTTCGGCATATCATCCACAAACGGACGGGCAATCGGAAAGGACTATCCAAACTCTTGAAGATCTATTAAGACTCTGTGTTCTAGACTTCAAAGGGAGTTGGGATAAGTACCTACTGTTGGTGGAATTCTCCTACAACAATAGTTATCAGGCAAGTATAGGCATGGCTCCATTCGAGCCGTTGTATGGACGAAAATGTCGTTCTCCAGTATGCTGGGACGAGGTGGGTGAAGCAACATTGTTGGGACCAGAGTTAGTACGTATGACTACGGAAAAGATTCAAATGATCTGGCAACGTATACAAACTACACAAGATCGACAAAAGAGTTATGCTGATCTTCATCGAAGGGACGTGGAGTTTAATGTCGGAGATCATGTGTTATTACGTGTTGCTCCATGGAAGGGAGTTACGAGGTTTGGCAAGAGAGGAAAGCTCAACCCACGATTCATTGGTCCATTTGAAATCCTTGACCGAGTAGGAAATGTGGCCTATAGACTCGCCTTACCTCCAAGCATGTCTCATGTTCATAACGTTTTTCACATATCCGTGCTTCGTAAATATGTGAAAGATCCAAACCACATTATTGAGTTTGAACCAAACGACATAGCCGAAGATTTAACATACGAGGAGGTACCTGTTAAGATCTTGGATAGGAAGGAACATGTCCTACGCTCAAAGGTTATACCTCAAGTTAATGTTTTGTGGAGGAACTATGATATCGAGGAAATGACCTGGGAGTTAGAATCAGAAATGAAAACGAGGTATCCTCACCTTTTTGACATACCAGGTACGTATGTCAATTTCGAGGATGAAATTTCATAAGGAGGGGAGGTTGTAAGAACCCAAATTTTATGAATAAGATTTAAGTTTCTTTATATATTATTTTGAAATAGTAAGGTGTTGATTTGATGAATGTGATAAGTTATGGGTAAGATGTGCAAAGTTCACAAAGTAAGCAAGTGGTTATAAAATATTCATTGTGTTGGGGAATATTCGTTTGGTCGAGGAATATTCTTTTTGTCGGAGAATATTCGTACGACGGCGCAGTCATTGGTGGACCCCACAACGGAATGAATGTCGGATATAGAAAGCGACAGAAATAACCTTTTTATATAATAATGACAAAACTGTTACCGTTAGTACTGTTGAAATACCCGGTGGTTAAAATACAGTAATACGCGGTGTTGCACGGTAGCACACGGTATTGCACAGTATTTCGAATTATTGATTCTTACGTAGGAAGACACTTACTCAATTATTGTTACAGTAATTACTGTTCAATATTTTATATTATTGATTCAATAATTGCATAATATTTTATTTGTTCAATATTTGCTACGTTGATATTTTATATCAATAACTGCTACTTTGCTATTTTATATTATTGATTCAATAATTGTCATTGCACATTATTTCAAATTATCAAATTAATAATTCATATTATTTGAATAATATTATTAGATAGCATTATTGGCAATGTCTAAGGAAGTTCTGTCTAGGAAAGGGGTTGATTAATTGCGTGCCAGTAAGGAAAAATTCTTATCGGAAGGCCCCCTCTTTCTTGGGAACGACCTGGTTGTCAATATTGTAGTTCTGTAATATTATTTGTGAATAATTAATTTTTGATATATATGATAAGAAAATATTTATTCAATGCGGATTTAAACGGAGGAATTTTTAACATGTGACATTTGTTGAAAGTTGGTATTTTATCTTTTTCGATAAAATAATTCATTCAAATATACTGTTATAATATTACATTATAGTAGTATGATGTGATTATATAATAGTATGATTACAATGGTAACATTATTATAATAAATTCATGGTATAAAAGTAAAACGAGGTGGAAGAGTGCAAATTGAATTTGAACTCTTATGATGCAAACAATGATGTCATTATAGCGATGATGTAAGCAATGATGTCATCGGAGCGATGAGGTAAGAAATGATGTCATAGATCGATGATGTAAGCGATGATGTCATAAATTATGGCGAAAAGACTATTTTACCCTTACTCTGCCGAGCCTATAAATAGAAGCTCATTTCTTCATTATTCTCACCAATTCACTAAAGCTATAGAGAGAGAAAGTATAGAGAGAATAAGAGAGAAAGAAGAGGGGTATTCTGCAATTACGTTAGTGCAGTCTCCAAATTTTAAGGCAAGGGATATTATTTCTTTCGTATTCATGAAGAGAGTTATTTTCTTTCAATACTCGTAACGGTTGTTATTCCATTCCTTATTATTCTGTTGGAATAATCTGTCTGAGCGGACTACCGCCAGACGGGTGAATCTTCGTATTCAGTTGTTATTAAATTGTGGAAATAATTTGTCTGAGCGGACTACCGCCAGACGGGTGAATAACCCTTCGTATTCAGTTGTTATTAAATTGTGGAAATAATCTGTCTGAGCGGACTACCGCCAGACGGGTGAAAATCCAATTGCAGTTTCGTATATTGTTTCATTTCAGATTCTTAACTCTAAACTTACTAAGCTAAGTATTGCTTCTATAATTCTTGAAATAATCAGATATTACTTGAGTTTTGCGCTTCATCTAATATTATTTTACTGGAATATTGGTCTGAACTTTCTTGTGAAATTTTTATCTTTTCATGTCAAGTTACTATTCATAAGTTACTATTCACGAGTTACTATTCACGATAATTTTTTTTTTCTTCTTCTAAATCATCTTTGATTGGATCCAGGTTTTGATCTTCATTCTTGAACTCTAGATAAATTCTCTAATATTTGTCCTTTATCTCACTGGATCCGTTATTCGTATTATTACTTTATATGTATTATATGAGTTAAAATCTAAGTTTGATGCGAGAAAATAAGCTAAATTGGCTTTTTCATGCACAATTTGCGAGGTTATTTGCGTCCTACTGTGATGTGGCTCCGCAGCGCCAGTCCTATGAGTAAATTGGGCGCTGTAGCTCCACAGCAGTGCCATTTGTGTATGTTAACTGCAGCGCTGCAGCGCCAAGACCGGAAGCAGAGCGTGCTGACGTGGCATGGCGCAGCAGCGCCAATTCAGAGTGTAACTGGAGCGCTGCAGCGCTAGGCCCAGAGCCCTAATGGCGTGGCACGGCGCTGCAGCGCCGGCTGCAGTTCATTATGTGGCGCTGCAGCGCCACCTATGCAGTTTAGCCAGAAAATTATATTTAAATGTACAATTTTATGAGAATGTTAATGTAATAAATATAAAAGCATGTTAATAAAATTATATGCTAATTGGACAGTATGTTGTAAGACCCCAACTTTTATGAATAAAAAAATTAAATTTCTTTTATATATTATTTTGAAATAGTCAGGGGTTAATTTGATATTGTGGAATGTTATGGGTAAAATGCGCAAATATTTTAAATAAGCAAGTGGTTATAAAATATTCATTGTTGTCAAAAAATATTCGTTTGGTCGTGGAATATTCTTGCTGTCGGAGAATATTCGTACGACGGCGCAGCCATTTGTGGACCCCATAACGAAAAATTGTCGGATGAAGAAAACGACAAGAATAGGTTTTTTATAAATAACGGCGTAGTTGTTACTGTTAACATTGTTGGAATACCCGGTGGGTAAAGCAAAGTAATACGTGTTGTTGTACAGTAACACACGGTATTGCACAATATTTTTATATTATTGTTAATTCAATAATTGTCACTGCACAATATTTTTTATTATCAGATCAATAATACATATTATTTGAATAATATTATTAGATAACATTATTGGCAATGTCTAAGAAAGTTCTGACTAGGAGTGGTTATTTAATTGCGCGTCAGTAAGGAGAAATCCTTATCGGAAGGCCCCCTCTTTCCTGAGAACGATCTGGTTGTCAATATTATAGTTCTGTAATATTATTTGTGAATAATTAATTATTGATTTATATGTTCAGGAAATATTTATTTTTGTGGATATAAAAGAAGGAATTAGTGTTGAGGTCTTTTTATCAGTATTTTGGTGTGAAAAATTATCCATTTGTAAATTTTGGACAATTTATGTTTGGAATTTGGAAAAACTTTCTTCTACAAAGTTGTAAATAATTAAATTTCCTATAAAAATGATATAAGATTTGTATTTTTCTGATAAAAGGGTTATTTTTCATGAATTATTGAAGTTCTAGAATTTTGGGTCTGAAGTGATTTTTGGGGTTAAAAATATTTTTTTTAAGAAAAACATTTTTTTAATAGGAGGTGGGCCCCACTGGTGGCTGATGGATTTTAGTGAAGAGGTAGGGCGTGAATTTTTTTTTAAAATATTATTTTATTAAATTTTCTATTTTGGTTTTTTAAGCATTTTTCTATAAATAGGGTGCTTAGTTAGAATTTGAAAATCACACCAGAATCAGAAGTTTTCTCTCTCTATAATATCGATCGTATTTTTGTGAGTATTTCGATACTTTGAGTGTTACTATTCAGTGCAAGTTTCCTTCAGTATTATATCCGATATTCCATTTTGAAGTACTGATCTTTTGAGGTAAGGGATGTTATTTTTTTCAAAAACAATGTTATTTCTTTCAATATCATGACACCGAAATATTTATATGAATTTTATTGTGAAATTTTTACCTTTTCATATTGGAGTTACTATTCACGTATACAACACTATTCATGTATACGGCACTATTCACGAATACGGTACTATTCACAGAAAAATTAAAAAAAAATTTCTTTGTCCAAGTTGGCTATTATGGTTCCTATCTTTGATTGGATCCAAGTTTTGATCTTCATTCTTGAATTTTTCTCCACAATTAATTATTATGGAGTATTCTTGAACTTGGATAAACTAAATTACGAATATCTAATTTTTATCCTTTATCTCACTGGATTCGTTCTTCAAAATATTTTTCATCATCTTCAATATTAAATGATGATACAAAAGAATATCTTTGTCCTGTAGTGCAAAGAGGGATGATTATTTGATGAATATCTTTGGCCTGTAGTGCAAAGATGAATGATTACCTGATGAATATCTTTGGCCCGTAGTGCAAAGATGAATATTTGATTCAAAATATATATTGATTGATGTTACAGGGATAAAATATTGATTATGGACTTTCAAATCATTGAAGATAGTAGACATTATTTCCTACTTAATTTTTCTGATGCATGGTTATTTTCGTTGCAGTTGTTGATCTAAAACTTGTGGTCCATAATATTTTATCTGATTTGTTGAAGACTAACGATAAATTGTTCTTTATTATCTTAGTCATAATATTCTTTACTGGGCTAGTTGAGCTCACCATTTTCATCTATTGTCCTCTTCAGGAAATGAGAATGTCGCAGGGACGAGTCGGGAGATAGAGTGATGGTCCGAGTTAGAGCAGTAGTAGTCTTCACTATTTTTATATAGTGTGATAATAATTGTAGTGAGGACTTAGTTGAATGTTTATATTTTTTAGATGTTTGTATTGACACTCATAGTGTCTGGTCGTATTTTTCACGACTTTGTGTTATAAAAGATTGTATTTGGATTCTGTACCATGTGTTTGACGACTCAGAATGGGTTGGGTTGACTTGACCTATTCTGGGGAGTCACAGTTGGTATCAGAGCTTAGGGATATGATCTCTGGCGGAGATCGGGGAATAGAACTAGGAGGGGAGAGACGAGTAAATTCTTAACTAGTATGTCCTACCTAAGCTTATGTGGTATTTAATTGGTCAGTCGGAGCATAGGGTAATATATGATATGTTAATTTGTTTAATTAACCCTTGTTTTATGGCAGTATTTGAGAATGGCAGCTGAGAATGTTAACAATGAAGTGAATGAGACCGTGAAGGCGCCTTTAATCACCAACCAGGAGAACGTGCAACAGGAAAGCAATGTTCATCCTGAAAACAACACTGATCAGACGATAAACGATGAGATGTTTAGAAGCTTTTTGTAGTTCATACAAAACAAGACGAGGGAGACTCATGTGCAAAATACAGGTGGAGATAATAACAACACGCAGATTGTCACTGCCAAGTAGTTCAAAGAGTTGGGACCACCAGAGTTTCAGGGAAAGCTAGATCCAATCAAGTTAGAGACGTGGGTTACGAAATTACCAAGATATTTGATGTTTGGGATGCACGGAGGAACATAAGGTTCCATTCGCCACTTTTATGTTCCGTGGAGAGCCAGATTACTGGTGGGAGTCTGTGAAGCGTACCCAGCCTGCCGCACTCAAGATGTCTTGGGAAGCGTTCCAAAAACTGTTCAATGACAAGTACTTTCCTGAAACTATTCGTCAAATGAAGGAGGTAGAGTTTATCAGACTAGAACAAAACAACATGACTGTGTCCTATTTCGAGGCTAAGTTCACGGAGTTGCCCAGGTTTGCACCTCATTTGGTAGAGAATGAGGAAAGTATGACGCGGATGTTTCTAAAAGGTTTGAAACCTGAAATACGTCAATACCTTATTTCTCACAAATTTTCTATATATTCAGATGTTGTGAACATGACTCAATTATTAGAGCGGGATAATGAGTCTGTTCAACCGAGGGACCACAATCAGGGTCGTACTGGTGGCAGCATTCATCGGAGCAATGACAACCAGCGGGGAGGAAAGTATGACAGAAGTAGTAACCACTCTGGTGGTAATCATGGCCATGATAATAGAAGAAGTGAGTCGGGGGGAAATTTCAAGAAGAGAAGGTACAAAAATGAGAACGTGAAGACGTCGACAGCATCACCAGTATCAACTGTTTCTAGGGGAGGAGAACGACCACCGGTCGTATGCTATAAATGCAGGAAAGAGGGACACATCAGCCCAAACTGCCCACAACAATTCAAGGCATGCTATAACTGTGGAAAGGAAGAACATATAGCTCGAGATTGTCCTATAGCAAAACCAAGTCTAGCGGGGGTGGTGATTCCAAAGGCGGTTTCGGACAAGTCAAAGTCGGTGGTTCCTGGAAGAGCGTTTGTCGTGACAGCCCAAAACGTGAGGAACCCACACGAGGTGATTACGGGTAAGCTAATCATAAACTCTTGCGAAGTTTACACCTTGTTAGATACCGGTGCTACCCATTCTTTTATTTCACCTGCTTGTGCTCAATGATTACATTTGACACTTGACAAGTTAGACTTTAACTTATCTGTTGAAACTCCGTTAGGAGAAACCTTCGTTACATCTACAGTTTACAAATCTTGCTTGATTCAGATTGGTACCTTAACCCTAGCTGTTGATCTTATATCTTTGAAAATACTTGTATTTGACGTGATTTTAGGAATTGGCTGGTTAACCACTTACCATGCCAAAATTGATTATTTTCATAAAGTTGTTAGTTTTTATATTCCTAACCAACCTGTTGTGCGAATCCAAACAACTAAACCACTAAAATCAGTCAATGTCATTTCAAGTCACAAAGCTATTTGTTTATTAAAAAATGGATGTCAAGCTTTCTTAGCTCATGTCACTGATCTAAACCAAAATACGTCAGATTTGAATAATATTTCGGTTGTTAATGAGTTTTCTGATGTATTTCCCGAAGAACTTCCCGGTCTACCCCCAGAACGTGAAGTTGAATTCTTTGTTGACCTTGAGCCCGGTACAAAACCCATTTCTAAAATCCCATATCGAATGATTCCTATTGAATTCCAGGAATTAAAGGTCCAATTACAGGAGTTGTTGGACATCAGTTTCATTCGTCCTAGTACGTCTCCTTTGGGTGCTCCTGTTTTATTCGTAAAGAAGAAAGACGGGAGTATGCGACTTTGTATTGACTATCGAGAGTTGAACCATGTCACCATCAAGAATAGGTATCCGCTACCTCGTATTGATGACCTGTTCGACCAGTTGCAAGGTGTACAATTCTTTTCAAAGATCTATCTTCGTTCTGGGTATCATCAGCTAAAGATTAAAACTGAGGATATTCTGAAGACTGCCTTCAGAACTCGGTACGGGCATTATGAATTCCTAGTCATGTCTTTTGGATTGACTAATGCTCCTGCTGCTTTTATGGATATGATGAACCGTGTATTCAAGGAGTATTTGGATCAATTTGTGGTTGTCTTTATTGACGACATCCTCATCTATTCCAAAAGTCGTGAAGATCATGAGCACCCCTTGAAGCTGGTACTACAAAGGCTTCGTAAAAATAAGCTATATGCCAAGCCGAAGAAATGCGAGTTTTAGCTTGAGGAAGTAGCATTCCTTGGGCACGTGGTATCGAAACATGGAGTATCTATGGACCCGGCAAAAATTAAAGCAATACAAAGTTGGGAGCAACCAAAGTCGGTGACTGAAGTGCGTAGCTTTCTGGGCTTAGCCGGTTATTATCGGAGGTTCAAGGAGGGATCTCTCGAATCGCTACTCCATTAACTCAGCTGACTCGGAAAGATACAAAATTCGTTTGGATGAGGAATGCTAGAAGAGCTTCCAAGAGCTCAAGAGAAGACTTATCTCGGCACCTATTCTGACAATACCATCTGGTTCGGATGGATTTGTTATCTACAGCGATGCTTCGGGCAAAGGGTTAGGATGTGTTCTCATGCAACATGGGAAAGTCATAGCCTATGCCTCGCGACAACTCAAAGAGTATGAGAGGAATTATCCTACTCATGATCTAGAGTTGGCAGCAGTCATTTTCGCGTTGAAGATCTGGAGACACTACCTGTACGGGGAGAAAGTGGAGATTTATACGGATCATAAGAGCCTTAAATATTTCTTGACTCAAAAGGAACTCAACATGCGGCAACGACGTTGGCTTGACCTGTTGAAAGATTACGATCATACCATCCTGGAAAAGCGAACGTGGTAGTTGACGCGTTGAGTAGAAGATCATATGCGAGAACGAGTGCGATGATGTCAAGTATACGCGTAGAACCAGCTTTGATTGATAAAGTTAAAGTTGCTCAAGCTACGGATCCAGAGCTGATGAAGATGAAGAAGAAGGTGCAAGAAGGTGCGGTTCTAGAAGCAAGAATCGATGAAGAAGGAATACTCTGAGTCAACTCCAGACTTTGTGTTCCTAACGATTCTGATTTGAAGTATAGAATCATGATGGAGGCACACAACACACCGTTTGTAATCCATCCTGGGAGTACCAAAATGTATCGTGATCTTCGACATATATTTTGGTGGAGCAATATGAAGAGAGAGATCGCGGAGTTTATTTCGAGATGTTTAAATTGTCAACTTGTAAAGGCAGAGCATCAAGTGCCGAAGGGTCCATTGCAACAACTGGAGATTCCGAAATAGAAGTGGGAACATATTACCATGGATTTCGTTACGGGTCTTCCCAAGGTTTCTCAAGGCATAGATGCAATTTAGGTTATTGTTGACAGATTAACCAAGTCTGCTCATTTCTTGCCGATGCGGGTGACCTATTCCCTTGAACGACTTGCTCGTATGTACGTGAATGAGATTGTGAGGTTGCATGGCATGCCAGTATCCATAGTTTCGGATCGTGGCCCAAGATTTACTTCACAATTTTGGGTTAGTTTGCAGAAAGCTATGGGCACGGATATACGATTCAGTTCGGCATATCATCCTGAGACGGACGGGCAATCGAAAAGAACTATTCAAACTCTTAAAGATCTATTGAGACTTTGTGTTCTAGACTTCAAAGGGAGTTGGGATAAGTACCTACCATTGGTGGAATTCTCCTACAATAATAGTTATCAGGCAAGTATAGGCGTGGCTCCATTCGAGGCGTTGTATGGGAGAAAGTGTCGTTCTCCAGTATGTTGGGATGAGGTGGTTGAGGCAACATTGTTGGGACCAGAGTTGGTACGTATGACTACAGAAAAGATCCAAATGATCCGATAACGTATACAAACGGCACATGATCGACAAAAGAGTTACGCGGATCTTCATCGAAAGGACGTAGAATTTAATGTTGGGGACCATGTGTTGTTACGTGTTGCTGTATGAAAGTGAGTTACAAGGTTTGGCAAGAGAGGAAAGCTCAATCCACGATTCATTGGTCCAAATGAGATTCTTGACCGAGTAGGAAATGTGGCCTATAGACTCGCATTACCTCCAAGCATGTCTCGTGTTCATAACGTGTTTCATATATCTGTGTTACGTAAATATGTGAAAGACCCGAGCCACATTATCGAGTTAGAACCGGATGAGATAGCCTAAGACTTAACGTACGAGGAGGTACCTGTCAAGATTTTGGATAGGAAGGAGCATGTCCAACGCATAAAGGTTATACCATAAGTCAAAGTTTTATGGAGGAACCATGCTAGTGAGGAAATGACCTGGGAGTTGGAATCGGAAATAAAAACGAGGTATCCTCACCTTTTCAAAACACCATGTACGCACGTCAATTTCGAGGACGAAATTTCATAAGGAGGGGAGGTTGTAAGACCCCAACTGGTATGAATAAAAAATTGAATTTCCTCTATATATTATTTTGAAATAGTCAGGGGTTAATTTGGTAATGTGAAATGTTATGGGTAAAATGCGCAAATATTTTAAATAAGCAAGTGGTTATAAAATATTCATTGTTGTCGGGGAATATTCGTTTGGTCGTGGAATATTCTTGCTGTCGGACAATATTCGTACGACGGCGCAGCCATTTGTAGGCCCTATAACGGAAAACTGTCGGATGAAGAAAACGACAAGAATAGGTTTTTTATAAATAACGGCGTAGTTGTTACCGTTAACACTGTTGGAATACTCGGTGGGTAAAGTAAAGTAATACGCGTTGTTGCATAGTAGCACACGGTATTGCACATTATTTTTATATTATTGTTAATTCAATAATTGTCACTGCACAATATTTTTCATTATCAAATTAATAATTCATATTATTTAAATAATATTATTAGATAACATTATTGGCAATGTCTAAGGAAGTTCTGACTAGGAGGGGTTATTTAATTACGCGCCTATAAGGAGAAATCCTTATCGGAAGGCCTCCTCTTTCCTGGGAACGACCTGGTAGTCAATATTATAATTTTGTAATATTATTTGTGAATAATTAATTATTGATTTATACGATAAAAAAATATTTATTTTTGTGGATATAAAAGAAGGAATTAGTGTTGAGGTGTTTTTATCAGTATTTTGGTGTGGAAAATCATCCGTTTGTGGATTTTGGACAATTTATGTTTGGAATTTGGAAAATCTTTCTTCTACAAAGTTGTAGATAATTAAATTTTCTATAGAAAGGACATAAGATTTGTATTTTTCTAATAAAAAGGGTTATTTTTCATGAATTATTGAAGTTCTAAAATTTTGGATTGGAAGTAATTTTTGGTGTTAAAAATATTTTTTTAAGAAAAACTTTTTTTTAATGGGAGGTGGGCCCCACTGGTGGCTGATGGATTTTAGTGATGAGGTGGGCGTGAATTTTTTTTTTTAAATATTATTTTATTAAATTTTCTGTTTTGGCGTTCTAAGTATTTTTCTATAAATAGGGTGCTTAGTTAGAATTTGAAAATTACACCAGAATCAGAAGTTTTCTCTCTTTATAATATCGAGCGTATTTTTGTGAGTATTTCGATACTTTGAGTATTACTATTCAGTGCAAGTTTTCTTCAGTATTATATCCGATATTCCATTTTGAAGTACTGTTCTTTTGAGGTAAATGATGTTATTTTTTTTAAAAAATAATGTTATTTCTTTCAATATCATAACACCAAAATATTGGTATGAATTTTATTGTGAAATTTTTACCTTTTCATATTGAAGTTACTGTTCACGTATACGGCACTATTCACGAATACATTACTATTCACAGAAAAATTAAATTTTTTTTTCTTTGTCCAAGTTGGCTATTATGGTTCCTATCTTTGATTGGATCGGTTCCTATCTTTGATTGGATCCAAGTTTTGATCTTCATTCTTGAATTTTGCTCCGCAATTAATTATTATGGAGTATTCTTGAACTTGGATAAATTAAATTACGAATCCCTAATTTTTGTCCTTTATCTCACTTGATTCGTTCTTCAAAATATTTTTCATCATCTTCAGTCTTAAATGGTGATACAAAAGAATATCTTTGGCCTGTAGTGCAAAGAGGGATGATTATTTGATGAATATCTTTGGCCTGTAGTGCAAAGATGAATATCTTTGGCCCGTAGTGCAAAGATGAATATTTGATTCAAAATATATATTGATTGATGTTATAGGGATAAAATATTGATTATGAACTTTCAAATCATTGAAGATAGTAGACATTATTTCCTACTTAATTCTTCTTATGCATGGTTATTTTCGCTGCAGTTGTTGATCTAAAACTTGTGGTTCATAATATTTTATCTGATTTGTTGAAGACTAACGATAAATTATTCTTTATTATCTTAGTCATAATATTTTTTACTAGGCTAGTTGAGCTCACCATTTTTATTTATTGTCCTCTTCAGAAAATGAGAATGTCGCAGGGATGACGAGTCGGGGGACAGAGTGATGGTCCAAGTTAGAGCAGTAGTAGTCCTCACTATTTTTATATAGTGTGATAATAATTGTATTGAGGACTTAGTTGAATGTTTCTATTTTCTAGATATTTGTATTGACACTCACAGTGTTTGGTCGTATTTTTCACGACCTTGTGTTATAAAAGATTGTATTTTGATTCTGTACCGTGTGTTTGGCGACTCAGAATGGGTTGGGTTGACTGGACCTATTCTGGGGTGTCATAGTTGGTATCAGAGCTTAGGGATATGATCTCTGGCGGAGATCGGCGAATAGGACTAGGAGGGGAGGGATGAGTAAATCCTTCAATAGTATGTCCTACCTAAGCTTATGTGGTATTTAATTGGTCAGTAGGAGCATAGGGTTAATATGTGATATGTTAATTTGTTTAATTAACCCTTGTTTTATGGCAGTATTTGAGAATGACAGTTGAGAATGTTAACAATGGAGTGAATGAGACCGTGGAGGCACCTTTAATCACCCACCAGGAGAACGTGCTACAGGAAGGCAATGTTCATCCTGAAAACAACACTGATCAGACGATAAACGATGAGATGTTTAGAAGCTTTTTGCAGTTCATGCAAAACAAGATGAGGGAGACTCGTGTGCAAAATACAGGTGGAGATAATAACAACACGCATATTGTCACTGCCAAGCAGTTCAAAGAGTTAGGACCACCAGAGTTTCAGGAAAAGCTAGATCCAATCAAGGCAGAGACGTGGGTTAAGCAAATTACCAAGATATTTGATGTCTTGGGATGCACGGAGGAACTGAAGGTTCCATTCGCCACCTTTATGTTCCGTGGAGAGCCAGATTACTGGTGGGAGTCTGTGAAGCGTACCCAGCCTGCCGCACTCAAGATGTCTTGGGAAACATTCCAAAAACTGTTCAATGACAAGTACTCTCCTGAAAATATTCGTCATATGAAGGAGGTAGAGTTTATTAGACTAGAACAAAACAACATGACTGTGTCCCAGTACGAGGCTAAGTTCGCGGAGTTGTCCAGGTTTGCACCTCATTTGGTAGAGAACGAGGAACGTATGATGCGGATGTTTCTGAGAGGTTTGAAACCTGAAATACGTTAATACCTCATTTCTCACAAATTTTCTTTATATTCAGATGTTGTGAACAAGGCTCAATTATTAGAGTAGGATAATGAGTCTGTTCAATCGAGGGACCACAATCAAGGTCGTACCGGTGGCACCAGTCATCGGAGAAATGACAACCCGCGGGGAGGAAAGTATGACAGAAGTAGTAACCACTCTGGTGGTAATCGTGGCCATGATAATAAAAGAAGTGAGTCGGTGGGAGATTTCAAGAAGAAAAGGTACAACAATGAGAACGTGAAGACGTCGACAGCATCACCAGTATCAACTGTTTCTAGGGGAGGAGAACGATCACCGGTCGTATGCTATAAATGCGGGAAAGAGGGACACGTCAGCCTAACCTGCCCACAAAAATTGAAGGCATGCTATAACTGTGGAAAGGAAGGACATATAGCTCGAGATTGTCCTGTAGCGAAACCAAGTCCAGCGGGAGTGGTGATTCCAAAGGCGGTTTCGGACAAGTCAAAGTCGGTGGTTCCTGGAAGAGCATTTTTCGTGATAGCCCAAAACGTGAGGAACCCACACGAGGTGAGTACGGGTAAGCTAATCATAAACTCTTGCGAAGTTTACACCTTGTTAGATACCGGTGCTACCCATTCTTTTATTTCACCTGCTTGTGCTCAACGATTAAATTTGACACTTGAGAAGTTAGACTTTGACTTATTTATTGAAACTCCATTAGGAGAAACCTTCGTTACATCTACAGTTTACAAATCTTGCTTGATTCAGATTGGTACCCTTACCCTACCTGTTGATCTTATATCTTTGAAAATACTTGCATTTGGCGTGATTTTAGGAATTGACTAGTTAACCACTTACCATGCCAAAATTAATTATTTTCGTAAGGTTGTTAGTTTTTATATTCCTAACCAACTTGTTGTGCGAATCCAAACAACCAAACCACTAAAATCAGTCAATGTTATTTCAAGTCACAAAGCTATTCGTTTATTAAAAAATGGATGTCAAGCTTTCTTAGCTCATGTCACTGATCTAAACCAAAATACGTCAGATTTGAATAATATTTCTGTTGTTAATGAGTTTCCTGATGTATTTCCCGAAGAACTTCCCGGTCTACCCCCAGAACATGAAGTTGAACTCTTTATTGACCTTGTGCCCGATACAAAACTCATTTTTAAAACCCCATATCGAATGGCTCCTATTGAACTCCAGGAATTAAAGGTCCAATTACATGAGTTGTTAGACATCGATTTTATTCATCCTAGTACGTCTCCTTGGGGTGCTCCTGTTTTATTCGTAAAGAAGAAAGACGGGAGTATGCGACTTTGTATTGACTATCGGGAGTTGAACCATGTCACCATCAAGAATAGGTATCCACTACCTCGTATTGATGACCTGTTCGACCAGTTACAAGGTGCACAATTCTTTTCGAAGATCGATCTTCTTTCTGGGTATCATCAGCTAAAGATTAAAACTAAGGATATTCCGAAGACTGCCTTCAGAACTCGGTACGGGCATTATGAATTCCTAGTCATGTCTTTTGGATTGACTAATGCTCCTGCTACTTTTATGGATATGATGAATTGTGTATTCAAGGAATATTTGGATCAATTTGTGGTTGCCTTTATTGATGACATCCTCATCTATTCCAAAAGTCGTGAAGATCATGAGCACCACTTGAAGCTGGTACTTTAAAGGCTTTGTGAAAATAAGCTATATGCCAAGCTGAAGAAATGCGAGTTTTGGCTTGAGGAAGTAGCATTCCTTGGGCACGTGGTATCGAAACATAGAGTATCTATGGACCCGGCGAAGATTGAACCAATACAAAGTTGGGAGCAACCAAAGTCGATGACTGAAGTGCGTAGCTTTCTGGGCTTAGCTGGTTATTATCGGAGGTTCGTGGAGGGATTCTCTTAAATCGCTACTCCATTAACTCAGCTGACTCGGAAAGATATAAAATTCAGAGCTTCCAAGAGCTCAAGAGAAGACTTATCTCGGCACCTGTTTTGACAATACCATCAAGTTCGGATGGATTTATTATCTACAGCGATTCTTCGGGCAAAGGGTTAGGATGTGTTCTCATGCAACATGAGAAAGTCATAGCCTATGCCTCGTGATAACTCAAGGAGTATGAGAGGAATTATCCTACTCATGATCTAGAGTTGGCAGCAGTCGTTTTCACGTTGAAGATCTGGAGAAACTACCTGTATGGGGAGAAAGTGGAGATTTATACGGATCATAAGAGCCTTAAATATTTCTTCACTTAAAAGGAACTCAACATGCGGCAACGACGTTGGCTTGAGTTGTTGAAAGATTACAATTATACCATCCAATACCATCCTGGAAAAGCGAATGTGGTAGCTGACGCGTTGAGTAGAAGATCATATGCGGGAACGAGTGCGATGATGTCAAGTATACGCGTAGAACCAGCTTTGATTGATAAAGTTAAAGCTGCTCAAGCTACGGATCCGGAGCTGATGAAGATGAAGAAGAAGGTGCAAGAAGGTGCGGTTCTAGAAGCAAGAATCGATGAAGAAGGAATACTCCAAGTCAACTCCAGACTTTGTGTTCTTAACGATTCTGATTTGAAGTATAGAATTATAATGGAGGCACACAGCACACAGTTTGCAATCCATCCTGGGAGTACCAAAATATATCGTGATCTTCGACATACATTTTGGTGGAGCAATATGAAGAGAGAGATCGCGGAGTTTATTTTGAGATGTTTAACTTGTCAACGTGTAAAGGCGGAGCATCAAGTGTCGAAGGGTCCATTGCAACCACTGGAGATTCTGAAATGAAAGTGGGAACACATTTCCATGGATTTCATTACGGGTTTTCCTAAGGTTTCTCAAGGCATAGATGCGATTTGGGTTACTGTTGATAGATTAAGCAAGTCTGCTCATTTCTTGCCGATACGGGAGACCTATTCCCTTGAACGACTTGCTCGTATGTATGTGAATGAGATTGTGAGGTTGCATGGCATGCCAGTATCCATAGTTTTGGATCGTGACCCAAGATTTACTTCACGATTTTGGGTTAGTTTGCAGAAAGCTATGGGCACAGATTTACGATTCAGTTCGGCATATCATCCTCAGACGGACGGGCAATCGAAAAGAACTATTCAAACTCATAAAGATCTATTGAGACTTTGTGTTCTAGACTTCAAAGGGAGTTGGGATAAGTACCTACCATTGGTGGAATTCTCCTACAACAATAGTTATCATGCAAGTATAGGCGTGGCTCCATTCGAGGCGTTGTTTTGGAGAAAGTGTCATTCTCCAGTATGTTGGGATGAGGTGGGTGAGGCAACATTGTTGGGACCAGAGTTGGTACGTATGACTACAGAAAAGATCCAAATGATCCGACAACGTATACAAACGGCACAGGATCGACAAAAGAGTTATGCTGATCTTCATCGAAAGGACGTAGAATTTAATGTTGGGGACCATGTGTTATTACGTGTTGCTCCATGGAAGGGAGTTACGAGGTTTGGCAAGAGAGGAAAGCTCAATCCACGATTCATTGGTCCATTTGAGATTCTTGACCGAGTAAGAAATGTGGCCTATAGACTCGCATTACCTCCAAAGCATGTCTCGTGTTCATAACGTGTTTCACATATCTGTGTTACGTAAATATGTGAAAGACCCAAGCCACATTATTGAGTTAGAACTGAACGAGATAGCCGAAGACTTAACGTATGAGGATGTACCTGTCAAGATTTTGGATAGGAAGGAGCATGTCTTACGCACATAGGTTATACCACAAGTCAAAGTTTTGTGGAGGAACCATACTATTGAGAAAATGACCTGGGAGTTGGAATCGAAAATGAAAACGAGGTATCCTCACCTTTTCGAAACACCAGGTACGCACGTCAATTTCGAGGATGAAATTTCATAGGGAGGGGAGTTTGTAAGACCCTAACTTTTATGAATAAAAAATTGAATTTTTTCTATATATTATTTTGAAATAGTCAGGGGTTAATTTGATAATGTGGAATGTTATGGGTAAAATGCGCAAATATTTTAAATAAGCAAGTGGTTATAAAATATTTATTGTTGTCGGGGAATATTCGTTTGGTCGTGGAATATTCTTGCTGTCGGAGAATATTCGTACAATGGCGCAGCCATTTGTGGGCCCTATAACGGAAAACTATCGAATGAAGAAAATGACAAGAATAGGTTTTTTATAAATAACGGCGTAATTGTTACCGTTAACACTGTTGGAATACCCGGTGGGTAAAGTAAAGTAATACGCGTTGTTACACAGTAGCACACGGTATTGCACAGTATTTTTATATTATTGTTAATTCAATAATTGTCACTGCATAGTATTTTCCATTATCAGATCAATAATTCATATTATTTGAATAATATTATTAGATAACATTATTGGCAATGTCTAAGAAAGTTCTGACTAGGAGGGGTTATTTAATTACGCGTCAGTAAGGAGAAATCCTTATCGGATGGCCCCCTCTTTCCTGGGAACGACCTGGTTGTCAATATTGTAGTTCTGTAATATTATTTGTGAATAATTAATTATTGATTTATATAATAAGGAAATATTTTTTTTTGTGGATATAAAAGAAGGAATTAGTGTTGAGGTGTTTTTATCAGTATTTTGGTGTGGAAAATCATCCGTTTGTGGATTTCGGACAGTTTATGCTTGGAATTTAGAAAATCTTTCACCTACAAAGTTGTAGATAATTAAATTTCTTATGGAAAGGACATAAGATTTATATTTTTCTAATAAAAGGGTTATTTTTCATGAATTATTGAAGTTCTAAAATTTTGGGTCGGATGTGATTTTTGGGGTTAAAAATATTTTTTTTAAGAAAAACATTTTTTTAATGGGAGGTGGGCCCCACTGGTGGCTGATGGATTTTAGTGATGAGGTGGGCGTGATTTTTTTTTAAATATTATTTTATTAAATTTTCTGTTTTGGCGTTCTAAGTATTTTTCTATAAATAGGGTGCTTAGTTAGAATTTAAAAATCACACCAGAATCAGAAGTTTTCTCTCTCTATAATATCGAGCGTATTTTTGTGAGTATTTCGATACTTTGAGTGTTATTATTCAGTGCAAGTTTCTTCAGTATTACATCCGATATTCTATTTTGAAGTACTGTTCTATTGAGGTAAGGGATGTTATTTTTTTCAAAAATAATGTTATTTCTTTCAATATCATGACACCGAAATATTGGTATGAATTTTATTGTGAATTTTTTACCTTTTTATATTGGAGTTACTATTCATGTATACGGCACTGTTCACGAATACGGTACTATTCACATAAAAATTAAATTTTCTTTTCTTTGTCCAAGTTGGCTATTATGGTTCCTATCTTTGATTGGATCCATGTTTTGATCTTCATTCTTGAATTTTGCTCCACAATTAATTATTATGAAGTATTCTTGAACTTGGATAAACTAAATTACGAATATCTAATTTTTGTCCTTTATCTCATTGGATTCATTCTTCAAAATATTTTTCATCATCTTCAGTCTTAAATGGTGATACAAAAGAATATCTTTGGCCTGTAGTACAAAGTGGGATGATTATTTGATGAATATCTTTGGCCTGTAGTGCAAAGATGAATGATTACCTGATGAATATCTTTGGTCCGTAGTGCAAAGATGAATATTTGATTCAAAATATATATTGATTGATGTTACAGGGATAAAATATTGATTATGGACTTTCAAATCATAGAAGATAGTAGACATTATTTCCTACTTAATTTTTCTGATGCATGGTTATTTCCGCTGCAGTTGTTGATCTAAAACTTGTGGTTCATAATATTTTATCTGATTTGTTGATGACTAACGATAAATTTTTCTTTATTATCTTAGTCATAATATTTTTTACTGGGCTAGTTGAGCTCACCATTTTTATCTATTGTCCTCTTCAGAAAATAAGAATGTCGCAGGGATGACGAGTCGGGGGACAGAGTGATGGTCCGAGTTTGAGCAGTAGTAGTCCTCACTATTTTTATATAGTGTGATAATAATTGTAATGAGGACTTAGTTGAATGTTTATATTTTCTAGATGTTTGTATTGACACTCACAGTGTCTGGTCGTATTTTTCACGACCTTGTGTTATAAAAGATTGTATTTGGATTCTGTACCATGTGTTTGGCGACTCAGAATGGGTTGGGTTGAATGGACCTATTCTGGGGCGTCACATATGTAATCATATTTTTAATAAGAAATGTATGATTTTAAATTATAATTTGATTAATTATTAATAAGTTTAAGATTGATGTGAATGTATGATTTGATCATGCTATGAATTAATTAGTGATTAAACCTAATGGCTAAGAATTGAGAGTTAACTTGGATTAGTTAACTAGTGATGTGATGTAGCTATATGGTAACTATTTTGTGTTACTATTATTAATTACGTGTACGTAGGATAAATTAGGGAACGAGTTAATAATTGCTAGGTTACGCACGAGGCAAGTTTTCTAACCCTAACTCAATTATGTTTACGCAAGTTCCTAAACCTTTCTTTTACATTGTGCAAGTTTTCTAACTATACTCTTTAAATTCAGTAAGTTCTTTTATTCTGCGTTGGATAAGTATCTTATTGAAGTTCATTATTGAAAATAATGTAACATTGACTTAATTATTCAAGCAAGGTTTTATTGTATCTTTCAAATGCTTTAAGTTTATTTCTAAAGCATGACTGTTAAATATGATGTCAATTGTTATGACTCATAGTTATTTCATAATTCTGTTGTTATCAAACTCTTAAATTATTGTAAATTGATTTAAATACTCCTTAGTTGATGATAGTTGAACTCTAAATTACCCTTTGAGATTATCCAAACCAAACTTAATTTGGTACGAACTCGTTAGTTATAACTGATATGAACAACTCTATTAATAGGGGATTACCATGCGAAAGCGTTAAGATGTTTATGCACAATACATGGTACGAAGGGCTGATCCCCCTAAGTACGAGTTAGAGTCCATATAGTCTAACGGCTGTTAAAGGTCTAAGTAGAAATACTTACAACCTGAGACATAGTTCAAGGACTTGTGACCCTCAGATGAATTCTAAATCTTATTCTTGATTATCTCGATAATAGAAATGTTATTCAATTCAGTTGAACTTATTCAGTGATATGTCATCATTATTGATTGTTATTTTCAGTGAGCTTTTGTTTGCTCACTCTTGCATATGTAACCATTGCAGCCAAAGTTGAGAAGGTTGACGAGCTGTCAACCAGTAAAGGCAAGGGCAAGATGAACAATTGAAGACTTGTTCATATTTATGACACGACTTTGTAATAAGACTTTAATTTTTTTATGATGTTTTATTTTTCGCACTGTATGTTATTTAAGGTTAGAAACCATGGAACGTTTTGAAAAGGTTGTAATCCTTTTTGAAGGAAGATTTTATTTATTAAGGTTGTAATTTATTTTGCATTCCTTATTTTTGAGCAATTAGTTATGTTTTGTTTAGATAGTGAACACCAAATCTTGTGGAAATAAAGTACCCGAATTTTGGGGTGTCACAGGATGAGAAGCTAAGAATGCAGTTATTCCAGAAAAGTCTAACTGGAGAGGCTAGGGCATGGTACGGCCTACTCGATAATTTAAAAATCCACAGCTGCGACGAACTGGCCCACGCCTACCTGAATCAATACAGTTTTCAGTCACAAATGGTGTCGGATTGGTACCAGGTGACTAAAGTCAAGAAGCAGAACAATGAGTCTTTCTGAGAATACGCCCAAAGATGGAGACGTATGGAAACACAGGTTAACCCGCCTATGACAAAAACTGAAATGGTAATGACCTTCATCGATATACAAGAATCTCCCTATTATGAATGGTCCTAGCTGGAATAGAAAAAACAGGAGAGGTCAGGGGTAGAAGAACATTCACACCCCTCGGGGATTCACTTGAGAACATATTGACGCTTCTGATAACACATAAGAAGATCACTCAGCTTCTTTCCCCAGCCATTCTAAACGGGAAGCAATATGACCCAAACAAAAAGTGCGCATACCATTCTAGGTCTCTTGACCATGACACTCAAGAATGCTGGTCTTTAAAATATAAGATTCAGGATATGATAGACAGCGGCGAAATCGTGGTGTCAACACCCAAACAACCACATGTCCATGAAAACCCTCTGCCTCAACATAATTCAGAAGGGGTGAACATAATTAATATAGAGAATGGGGAAAATCGCAGGTATCTTAAGAAGATCAGAGAATCGTCATAACTAATTGAAGTCAACCCTGCCAAGTAGGGTATGAAGAAGGATAATATTTGATAGAACGTGAGATAAAATCAATCAAGGAGCAAGTCGATCAGTTAGTAGAGCTAATAGTGTATCAGCACCAAGTAAGCTGACAGCTGGTAAACTAGATTGTTCAGAAGCAAATAAGCATCCCTCCGCCTAGAATCCTCATAATTACAAAGAAGGATCATATCCGTTTCTAAGAACATGAAACATGGGCAGATAAAGTGGCAAGGGAAGCCAGATTCTAGGGTCGTAGAGAGTTTGTAGGTAAAAGAAAGTTCAATACCTTGAACTATTCTAAGGAGGAAGTTTTATAGATATTGATCAATGAAGTAAAGCTCACAGAACTGTTAACTCGAACGGACCTATCAAGGAGGTTCGATGCTACTAAGATATGCCTGTACTACTCCAATACCCCTGGTCATGACACAGAAGGTTGTTGGGCACTTCACCACCTAATCCAAAATCTAATCGAGACTGGTGATCTGAAAATGGTAAGCAGTGTTAATACCTTCCCTGAAGGAGAAGTAATATATCCTCCCATGAGGGGGAGTTTAAAGGAAATTATAGTAGTCATTTCGTTTGGGGGAAGACACATCTGCAGTGCCCTTAGTAATTCAAGGAATAGGGGATGAAAGAGAAAGATTCCTGTGGAGATAATTGCACCAGAACCACTAATGTTGCCATCGTGACCACAATAACCCATCACCAGCCTGAAGAAAGTCCCATAGAACTATGGGGAAAGTGCGAGATCAACATCAGATTGCACCGCCATCCTGCCTAAAGATAACCAGCTATTTGTACCTCAGCGTGTGCTGAAGCCAATCGCCAGGACCACGGGGAAAGTGCCTGAGAAAAAGATCAAGGAATTTCTCAACAAGATGGGGGTATAATGAAGCAAGAGTGGTGTAACGTTTAAAAGAGGCATGATGAGAATGAAATATGTTATATTTTAATCCCTTAATACTTATTGTTTTATATTTATTTTGTACCTAAATACATTCATTATTCTTATATTTTTATTTTAGGTACAATTGAACCAAGCAAGTAAAAGGAATACAAAAGAGGCAAGAAAAGATTTATTTTTAGCATTACATGCAAGGGGGCCCACGAAATAAGCTTGTGAAGGAATTAACAAATGGGCTTAAGTCATTCACGGTCAGCAGCTTAAGTGAGCAACCCACGAATTATAAGGTAGCAGCTTGATAAAGTAAAAGGCTAAGTAGCTTATGAATTGCTACGTGGGGGCCACGGATTCAATAATTTTAATTCAATGGGGAAAAGGATTCTTAGCAAAGCTTGCAAAGGAAGCTCACGTGGGCTAGTGTAGTGAGCCACGTTGAGAGCAGCTGGCGAAAGAGTTTCAATTATGTGGGTCATGGTCTTGCATTGCAAAGGATTGCAAATATATTGGAAAGCAACAAGCTGCTCACGTGCCAAGAAAAGTAATTAAATGGGTCACGAAATTAGAAGGAAAAAAAAGGGGCTGGACCGGATATAAAATAGGGGGCTAAAAGCTGACGTGGGGGAGAGTCTATTAAAAGAGAGAGGTGCTGACTTCTTTTCTAGTGGGCCATGACGGATATATAATTTAAAGCATACAGAGCAGCTAATTTCCGTGTCCTACTTGGATTGGGCAAGCTGGAGAGATAAGGAAGGCAACTCAGTATATAAAAAAAGGAAAGACACGTAACCTGATGAAGAAAAGGAGCTAGGAATATATATATATAAAGGGGGCAGCAGTTTAGGGGGGATATATCTCATATCTTGTATTCAGAAAATAATATAATTCTCTCTATAATTCTTGGTTTTTCTATGGCTATGGATAGTTAATTTCTTGTTCTTGGATTAAGAAGACAGAAGCCTTGGAATAAATACACTGTGAGATCTATTTAATTTTAATTGTTCAATTATTATTTTGAGTATTATTTATTTTTCTGTGCTTGAATTATATGATTGATTTGTTTAATTGCTAGGTGCACACTAGTTTATTATTCATTGAAATCTACTGCTAAATTAGATATCGAATCCGTAATTGTTTGGTCACTCTAATTTGCGAAGCAACTAAGATTAATAATTGATTGCAGATCATGAGATTATTATATCTTGGGAAGAATATTCAACTAAATTAAATGCAACCGCTTGTGCTTGTGTTGTTTAGCTTCATCGGTTTTTCTAATTCTTAAAGCTTCTACTAGATTAAACTTTTAGCGCTTGACTGAAGTTGTTTAGTAGTTAGGGTTATTTAGATCGCTTGTTTCTATCTAACTAAAATTAAGGAAAGACATGGAATTAATTCTAACGATGAATATTCAAGATATTAATTGTGTATGCTTGAGTCAATGATCAGTGTATGTTTCTAAGGTGGAAGTTGACTTAACCCAAGGTTTGTTCTCTTGATTTAATTCGTTACAATATTTTACACATTAGTTTGTTTGTAATTAAAAATATTCAAAAACCCCCTTCTTTTGGAATACAAAGTATATAAAAATAGATTAATCAGTCTCTGTGGGATCGACTCTTACTTGCACTACTACATAATTATTTTTCGCAGTAAGGTTTATTTTTGGTTGTCTGCGACAGCACACCAAGGCACCCCCACAGATTTCCCTCATAGATTTGATATCATCATAGAAGGATCATTGTAAAATCCTGGTGCAGGATCTGGAAGAAGCACATCTGTCGAAAACGGCTGACACAAAAAAGTTTTGTCAATTGGTCGACCATATCGTTAACAACAATGTGATATCTTTCACCGATGACGATGTACCAGCAGAAGGAACCGGCCATCACAAGTCACTATGTATAGCCGCTATATCCTCAGGATACGTGATAGGGGGCGTGTTAATAGATGGAGTATTTTCCTTGAACATCTGTCTTTATGACACTTTAGAAAGAATGAAAGTCAACCTAAGCCGAATCCAGAACAGTCACGTGGTAGTCCGATCTTTCGACGG
The DNA here is from genome assembly GCA_020205555.1 of Panax stipuleanatus. Taxonomy (NCBI): domain Eukaryota; kingdom Viridiplantae; phylum Streptophyta; class Magnoliopsida; order Apiales; family Araliaceae; genus Panax; species Panax stipuleanatus. The sequence goes on along the minus strand of CM035121.1, from coordinate 114,163,012 downwards.
ATCTCAACTGGATACTGTGGGAGAAATTGAGCTTCCATTGGAGATTGGTCCACATACATTCCACATATCCTTCTAATTTTTAAACATCACTACTGGATACAACATACTGCTGGGAAGACCCTGAATTCATATGGCTGGAACAGTCCTATTAACTCTTCATCAGCAGCTGAAATATATCATTAATGGTAATCTGGTGATCATCAATGCTAAACTTGAATACCCAGTCCATGTGCACGGGGAGATGCCACTTATCAGCCTGAACAAAGGTGTCGAGCCTACTAGCTTTCAGGCATTCGAGGTGAGCACCACTTACTACCGACCAATTGGGGCACCAGCTTTAAAACCAAGAATATCTCCCAAAGTAATGTTTGTCGGTCAAGAGATGGTAGTCTTGGGTTTTTGGTAACCAACAAGGAATCAATAATCCAATTCAGATACTAACCCAACTAGGGAAAGCTGGATTAGGATACTTCATTGGGCCCAAACACCGAAACCCGCATAAGCATATGCCAGTTCATCTGTCGACCATCCTTCGATCGGATCTTACTGATTCAGGCTTCATGGAACTGGTAAGGAAGATTTCTGCCTCAGTGTCCAGCCAACTGATATCAAAGGATAAGCTTATCAATGGTAAAAGAGAAATGTCAATTCATTCCAAGGAAAAGGAGGTATAGAATGAACAGTACCTCTAGGAGGCTCAAAACTAATTTGCAAAAATGTTTTGCTTGGCACATATAGAAGGTTTGGCTAAAAATGTCAGGAAGGATGACCAGTAAGAAGGCCAACCTCCACTCCCTTTTATAGATTGGGCCAAAGTGAATGTTCCAGGGGAAGGCATTGACCCCAAAGTGAATTCAGTTATGGCCATTATCGAGGATAATGACAGCAACATCCCCTCCATTACCGTTGTTAGCAATAACCTGACTCTTGACTACTGGAGCACCACTCCTTGCATTCTCTGAAAAGGGTAAAAGTGTTGAGATGGTCCATCATCCTAGAAGTGTAGATATTAGGGCATCACTTACCTTCTATTATCTGCCACTAGTTGCTTACTTTTGTTTATTACTGATGCCTTTTGTATTTTAAATAGTGTCATATATTATGCAAATGCATTTGGTTTTCAGGTCTCCAAAGTTGGGTCTGTTTAGACTTGTCTATGAATTTTTAGATCTAAACAGTGACTACAACATTGATGTAGAAATGGACTTTGACTTGATGGGGATTGAGCAGAAAGAGATATATGACAATGAGGTGCCCGAGGAGATCAAATGATGGTCGAAGACAAACCCAAACCCAACCTCGAACAAACTACCACTGTTAATATAGGAACATCAAAAAATCCCAAAGAAATCCAAATTGGGAACGACCTCACCCCAAGCCAACAGAGTGAGATGATTCAACTCCTAACCTAGTTTAAGGATGTGTTTGCATGGTATCATGATGACATGATCAGATTATCCATAAATATAGTCGTCCATCGACTACCCATCAAAGAAGGGTTCAAGCCAGTCAAGCAGAAACTAAGGAGACTGAAGCCAAAATGGAGTTTAAAAGTCAAAGAAGAAATCGCCAAACAATTCAAAGCATCCATTATCATGGTTTCAACTTACCCGAAAAGGTTATCCAATGTGGTCCTAGTACCAAAGCTAGGAGGAAAGGTGCGAGTCTGTGTGGATTACAAGGACCTAAACAAAGTCAGTCTCAAAGATGACTTCTCGGTGCCTTTCATCCACATCTTAATTGTGACGCCCCCAAATCCGGGTCCCTAGAACCTCGGATCTGGTACGTTACGGTACTTCATCTTCATACGTATCCTATAAACTAATGCGGAATATATAAACATAAATTGTTTATTTGACATTATTCTATAACATTTTCCAAGGTCTATTAATCTTAATTGAATACACACCTTTAATAACTTAAAAGGTTTACAACATCATTTGCATATGATAACTACATAGTTATGAATGCATAATAATCTACTCTTAGAATTTGTTTTTGCCTCTGTCTTTCTTCGAGTCTTCGTCTTAATCTGAAATTTGTTATCATGATATAGCAAGAGTGAGCAACTACTTTGCTCAGCAAGTTTAAATACAACAAGGATATATCATGATTGAAAGAAAGAATAAACTTTCAAATTTTCAACATTATAATAATTGTGAAAGAGCATGAATCAAAATGTCAATAATTGAATGTCTGAATCAATAATGTTTAATGTCAACAAGGACTATGAACAACTTTAATTGAACCTTATGGTAATGAAGGTGATCAGCCTTTCATACCTGATGAACATATGCAACATGCACTAAGTGCGGATCAATAATCATTATAGATATGGAATAATCAACAATAATTATCCACCAACATGCTTTGAGATAATAACTCGAGTTTGAGTTAGGGAAACTTGCATGTACCGTCGATTACTGTTACGTAATCTAATTTAATCTCTTTATTAAAAAGACCTATCAGTTATAAGATTGATCTTTCAATTAGCATAACATACTTTATCTCACAATACTATTACTTTATAAGTAAATTATCTAACATTTCACAATATAATCAAATATTAGATAACACCTTAACATCATATGTATTCACAATTCTAAACCTAGCACACATCGAGTCTTTAACAGTGTTCAATACAGTATGCTGAGTGGTTTCTGACAAACAACCAACAAACTAGTTTCCCGTCTCGTCTGCACTGTATTTCACAGCGAGTTAGATCGGTAGCTAGTTCGTATATAACTCCGCTCCCTGAAGGAATCGTTTAGCCCAAATACTATACATCAACCATTAAAGAATATGACTGTACCACTACTTTATCATATAACTTGTGAATTAATACTTAATCTTTCATTTTTTTTAAGTTATTCTTTATAATCCAGTAAGCCAAATACCTAATCCAGCAATCTAGATTCAAACTGAATTTTAACTTAGTAAACTGTTTTCCAATCCAGCAGACTGGATTCAAACTGACCTTCAATCCAGCAAGCATGGATTCAAACTAACATTCAATCCAGTAAGCCTGGATTCAACTGATATCCAATCCAGCAACCTGGATTCACTAATCCTTCAATCCAGCAAACTGGATTCACTAATCCTTCAATCCAACAACTTGGATTCACTAATCCTTCATCTTGATTCAACTAATCCTTCAATCCATCATACTATACATTCAATATGGCCTATTGAATGTCCAATCAATAAATTAACTCCTATCTTTTAAACTATCATTAATTATTTAATAATATTCAAATTATTTACTAATATTATTAATCATTAAATAATATTTTAAATCAATAATTTAATATTACTTTAATCTAACTGTTATCAATCACTTAATAATATTTTAATCTAATATTATGAATATCTTAATAATATTTTAATCATTTATTAAATTTATAAATAATTTATTTTAATTATTTAATCTTTACTAATTCATTTATTTAACTCTCATAAAAAGGCCATAGATATAATATCTCATCATCAATGACCAAAACACCCTTCAAAAATATGCATATAGCATATTTAGGGTTCTCAAGCCATAAAATCACATTTTCCAAATTTTCAACATTACATAATTAATTTAATTCATTTATTCATAACTAAATCATTTTCATGAAAAATACCAAATCAGCTTATTACTTTTTTATCTTTTGGCCACACATATATACATATATTCCATACACAAAAATAAATTTTTTGGAAATTTTCAATTTTCTTTAGTATTTTTCAAAAGTCCGTTTTTAGTTCGTAACTTAAGAAAATTAGCTATATCATGCTTAAGTCCAAAAATTCCCAACTCTTGGTTGAATCTTACATGTATTAACATGAACTTTAAATTTCGCGGCCATCGGAGTTACAGAACTTTAGTTATAACGGTTTTCGTCGAAAAACCCCAAAAATTAAAAAAGCCATAACTCAATCGATTTAAGTTGGAATAAGCTCATCTTTGGACATGAGCTACTTTATATCATATATTTTTATGTCCCAAAAGGAATGAATTTATTTCAATAACTAAATGGCCAAAAATGCCCCATCAAAATTTTGTACAGTTTATTTTTTGATGTTTCTAGCTTTTGCCTACTTTGCCAAAAATAGTCCATACAAAAATCTACAACTTTTTTTTCAATGATTCCACTTGGTTTTGAAAGCTAACTCATAAATCTAACTCTATGACTTGACCACACTCAAAAATTCGAAATAGAATTAGAGATATGATTGTTTGACTTTTAGGTTCTGTTTTGGGTAAAATCTATTTTTCTCACTCTTAGGTTTTCTAAGAAATCTTCCATGATCTATTGTGACGAGTGCATAATATTCATTTATTTTGATTCCTTTATGCGTAGTCTATTGCATGTTTGGTTGTTAATGAGGGCTTAATATGTTTGTTTATAGGTTACAGGTCAAAATGGAGATGAAACGAGAAAAATGGGAAGATTGTTGGGATTTTAATGCTGAGTTGGATTCATTGTCTTGGCTTGGGACTTGGATTTTATTGTAGAGCTATTCCTTAGCTTTCTGTAACATCTTGAATTATCCAAATCGGAGTTCATATGAAAGAGTTCTGACAATTTTACCAAGTGGAAGTTGAAACCTCAGAGTTTGAAAGTTGTAATTTATATAGCAGTCACTTTGAGCCGATTTCAACCTTGATCCAATCAGAAACTATCAATGCTCAAAGAATGAAAGTTGTAGATCTCGTCGACAGCTTTGATTTGACAGGTAGCGGGCCCCGTAACTTCTTCCGGATAAAAAGTTATGATAGTTTTACTAAAGAACGTCGCAGTAGAAAACAGACATGCGCGGACCATGCCTCATGGAGAGTTGACCGCGCTAGAACACCATATTTTCTGGCACCCAAGCACTGACCTCGCCTCTTGGAGAGCTGACCGCGCGTGGCTGACGAGAAAAGCTGATTTGTTGCCTTTTTGAGCAGAAGTTGATTAGGAATAGGATTTTAAAGTTTACTAATTGTGTTAGGGTTTTGATAGACAATAAATATTAGTTATTTTACTTAGTTTTGGGGGTGAGATCTTTGAACTAGAAGGGCTTATTCATTCATTCAAACCCTAGTTTTGGAGAATCAAAGCATATCAAGCTAAACTACTCAATTCAATTCTGAAGGGATATTGAACCTTATTCATAATTAATGGTTTGATCAAGTTTACTTTATTTATTTCTTCGTATGTGAGATTTTTTCTGATTATCTACATAAACTTCTTGTATGCTATATTACTTGATTAATTTGATATGGCCAGTTATATTAATCTGATAAATATCATCTGCTAAATTAAGATATATATTAAGCATACGATGTATGTCTAATCATAAGTAGCAATTAATGATACTTGATTGTGGACAAGCTTTTGGGTATTGTTAAGGTTTTCAGAAGACAAGTTAAATAATTCCTGATTGTGCAATTGTTGCTTGGAATAATCTAGGTCTCATTCTTCATGTTTCTATTATATTAAATCTAGACTGATAGTTATGGGTTTTATGATAGTTAGGATCTTTAGTTGGCGATCGTCGAATTAGATTTACGCATAAGGAGAATTTTGGATAATTAGCGATCGCGGTTATCTAGGGTTGTTAATCTCATTAAAGGATGAATATTATAAAACTTGATTAATCCATGATTGTGAAAAGGTGATACTTAACTGAAGAATTGAAGATTTTTACTTATTGGTATTTCTTATAAATTTACTTTTTTTAATTTAGGTATTCAAAACAAAATCCCCAATTCATTGGAAAATAATTGGATAAATATAAAATAATACACTCTCTGTGGGATCGATCCTTGCTTATTCCTATACTCATTCTTGTGATAGTAGAGTAGAAGTAAGGTATTAATTTGGGACTGCTAACGACAGATCCCAAATTTTGGCGCCGTTGCTGGGGAGTGTTATTTGTTTTTGTTTTTCATTTTTTCATTTTTTTTTACTCAAGCCTCTCAATCTATTGACTTAAATTTTGATCAAGAGATAGAGAAAATTGCAGATACAGAAGAAGCTCTTGTTCCAACACTTGAAAAGGAAAATATGGAGGTGCCAAGAAACAACAGAACTTTAAAAGAACTGGCTACTCCAGACCTTGATCAACCATCCTTGTGTATTGAATATCCTACTTTAGATGTTGCTTTCGAACTTAACTGTGGACTAATTCATCTTTTACCTATTTTTCGTGGTCTTACAGGTGAAAATCCATATAAGCACCTAAAGGAGTTCCATGTGGTGTGTTCCACAATAAAATCACAAGGAGTGACAGAGGAGCAGATTAAGCTTAGATTTTTTTCGTTCTCATTAGCAGATTTGGCTAAAGACTGGTTATACTATATACCTTCAGGATTGATACGATCATGGACTAATATGCAAAGGCTATTCTTGGGCAAATATTTTCCTGCTTCGAGAGTCGCCAACTTACGAAAGGAGATATGTGGGATCAGGAAATTCAATGGAGAGAATCTCTATAAGTATTGGGAAAGGTTCAAGAAGTTGTGTTTCAGCTGTCCACCTCATGGAATTGATGACTATCACTTGATTCATTACTTCTACGAGGGGTTGCTACTAATGGACAGAAGTATAATTGATGCAGCAAGTGGAGGAGCACTGGTAGATAAGACTCCAGAAGCTGTAAGAAACTTAATTGCAAACATGGCAGCTAACTCGCAGCAGTATGGAACTAGGGTGGATCATACACCTCAAAGGGTAAATGGGGTAAGTACTAGTAATATTGAACAACAAATTTCTGAATTAACTGCTTTGGTTCGTCAAATGGCTACAGGGAATATGCAAGTTGCAAAAGAGTGTGGAATTTGCTCAAAGTCAGGATATACTAGTGATGCTTGTCTAATATTGCATGGGGATGAAACTGTGCAATACGTCATTGCTGTGGGAACATTCTTAGGACATCATCAGCATCAATATGATCCTTGGGCTGAAACTCACAATCCCAGATGGAGAGATCATCCCAACTTGAGCTACGAAGTATTTGCTAATTCTGGAACGTCTATGGAGGATATGTTCAACGCTTTCATGAATCAGGCGCAACAGTTCCAGCAAGAGACAAGGATGTCTATCCACATATTAGAGAATCAGATGAGTCAGCTTGCTACCACAGTTAGCAATATGGAATCTCAAGGCTTAGGGAAGTTAACTCCTAAGTTTGTTGAGAACTGAAGTGCAATGGGATGTGACGAAGAGGAGCAGGAGGATTCAGTGATTACTTCAGGAACAGACAATAATATAAATTTTGATGAAGAGAAAGAGGGGAATGATTTGTTAAGTTCTGCAGATCTCTACAAGAAAGACGTGGATTCATCTCCATCAATACAACCAACAGAAATAATAAATAATACACACTATCGAACTTTTACTATGGAAGTAGACAATGCAAAGTTCCAGTTCAGCGCATATGAGGCTAAAAGGTGTCTTGGTAATGGTAAATCTGTTTTTGCTATTGATGTTATGGATTATTCAGTGCAAGAATCTTTTGATCGAATACAATTTTGCAAGGAGGATTTGGTGGCTGGAAAGGAGTAGGATCATGATGAACAAAAAGTTCCTAATTTAGAGCTGAAACTGTTTCCAGTTCACTTGAAGTTCACAAGTCCAATTACATAGAATGAGAGGGAAGATGTCAAGCCAATGACAATAAACAAGGGCAGCTGCTTAGGAGGTAACCCAAAATCTCAGATTTGATTTTTCTATCCCTTTACTTATTAGTTTTTTTTATTTACATGTAGTTCTTTCTTTTTTGCATGATTTTCTTACATTGGGGACAATGTAAGGTTTGAGTGTGGGGGGGAAAGATTTAGGATTTTATTTTATTTAGGGATATTGATCCGATTTTGGTAGGAAATTTGAAAAATTTTTGAAAAAATTGAGTTCCATAATTCTATTTGCCTATGTGTTCGAAGGTTAAAGTCAAAAATTGAAAATCAATGCTAAATTTCAAAAATCTGTTTGATGCTTAATGGGTTAATGATTGAGAAAAACTAAGTCATGATCCATAGTAATTGTTTTAAATTGAATTGTGTCGCATGAGTACTTGAACATGTGATATATGCTCATTTGGCTTAGTTATCTGTGGAGTTGTCTATGTGCACTAATCTCATGCTTTAGAACTATTGAACTACTTATGCTATTAACAGGACTATGTGAAAAAAAATCAAAAAAGTTGAAAATCTAAGAAATTATTGAAAAAGAGAAAAAGAAGCAAAAGAGAAACCATGTGGTGGGATGAGATGGAGTGTAAAACGCACTCTCCCATAAACACGTGCGAATAAGTGAAATGGAGCATAAAATGCACTCACTTACAAAAGAAAGATTGAGAAAGGTGAAATGGAGCATAAAATGCATTCACCGAAAACAAAGAGTAAAATGAAAGGGTTCTAGTAAAAAAAATAAAGCAGAAAAAGTATGAATTGAGTCTTGAGTGGTGTGCATGATATTCATTTATTTTGATTCCTTAATGCGTAGTCTATTGCATGTTTGGTTGTTAATAAGGGCTTATTAGGTTTGTTTATGGGTTACAGGTCAAAATGGAGATGAAATGAGGAAAATAGGAAGATTGTTGGGATTTTAATGCTGAGTTGGATTCATGGTCTTGGCTTGGGACTTGGATTTTATTGTAGAGCTATTCCTTAGCATTCCGTAACATCTTGAATTATCCAAATCGGAGTTCATATGAAAGGGTTATGACCTTTTTACCAAGCGAAAGTTGAAACCTCAGAGTTTGGAAGTTGCAATTTACATAGCAGTCACTTGGAGCCGATTTCAACCTTGATCCAATCCGAATCTGTCAATGCTCAAAGAATAAAAGTTGTAGATCTCGTCGACAACTTGGATTTGATAGGTAGCGGGCCGCGTAACTCCTATCGGCTAAAAAGTTATGATAGTTTTAATAAAGGACAATGCAACAGAAAACATACATGCGTGGACCGCGCCTCTTGGAGCGCTGACCGCGCTAGAACACCAGATTTTCTGGCACCCAAGAGCTGACCTCACCTCTTGGAGAGCTGATCGCGTGTGGCTGACGGGAAAAGCTGATTTGTTGCCTTTTTGAGCAGAAGTTGATTAGGAATAGGATTTTAAAGTTTACTAATTGTACTAGGGTTTTGATAGACTATAAATATTAGTTATTGTACTTAGTTTTGGGGTGAGATCTTTGAACTAGAAGGGGTTATTCATTCATTCAAACCCTAATTTTGGAGAATCAAAGCATGTCAAGCTAAACTACTCAATTCAATTCTAAAGGGATGTTGAACCTTATTCATAATTAATGGTTTGATCAAGTTTACTTTATTTATTTCTTCATATGTGAGATTTATTCTGATTATCTACATAAACTTCTTGTATGCTATACTATTTGATTAATTTGATATGGCCAGTTAGATTAATCTGATAAATATCATCTACTAGATTAAGATATATATTAATCAAACGATGTATGTCTAATCATAAGTAGCAATTAATGATACTTGATTGTGGATAAATTTTTGGGTATTGTTAAGGTTTTCGGAAGACAAGTTAAATAATTCCTGATTGTGCAATTGTTGCTTGGAACAATATAATTCTCATTCTTCATGCTTCTATTGTATTAAATCTAGACTGATAGTTCTGGGTTATATGATAGTTAGGATCTTTTGTTGGCGATCGTTGCATTAGATTTACACAAAAGAAGAATTTTGGATAATTAGCGATCGCGGTTATCTAGGTTTATTAATCTCATTGAAGGATGAATATTTTAAAACTTGATTAATCCATGATTGTGAAAAGGTGATACTGAACTGAAGAATTGAAGATTTTTACTTAATTGATATTTCTTATAAATTTACTTTTGTTAATTTAGTTATTCAAAACAAAATCCCCAATTCATTGGAAAATAATTGGATAAATATAAAACGATACACTCTCTATGGGATCGATCCTTGCTTATTGCTATACTCATTCTTGTGATAGTAGAGTAGAAGTAATGTATTAATTTAGGAGTGCTAACTACAGCTCCCATATTGATTTATCACACATTAGCTACTGTTAATGCCAAGATCCGTCGACGCGATCTAATCCCCAAAGCGCGTCTAATCCTTCACAAAAATGGGTAAACACCAAAAGCTTGATGGCTTGGGCCACCAGGGGATAGCTCCGGTATGAGAATAAGTACAGGCTGAATAAGGTTAACAATGGAGGATTAATGCTCTAGTGCTGGAAAAGTAATAATGTGTGTACCTTAGAATCAGGGTAAAGCCGTGTATTTATAGTGTTCTCACATCCTTGCTAGAATCCACCTTTAAATTGGATTAGGGTTCTCCCATATCCTTCCATAATAGGATTGCACCAAATCTCCTAGAATTTAGGAAGTTAAATCAATCTCCAACTCCTCTTTCCATAAGTAGAGCTCCCATATAATTAGGAGCATCTCTAAGCATTCTCCTGTCTGGACTCAAACTGGCCCAATATAGTCAAGACCCAAACCGAGTCCTTGACCCAAATATTTGAGGCCCAACATTTCCCCCCAGTCTTCCATTAAATGAAACATTTAATGGAAGAGTATATAAATTATAGCCCAATCATGCAAATCCATCAACCCATTCATCACTAGGCCGAACCGACCCATCACTAGGCAGCCCACTCGTCGATGATCCTGGTAGATCCAACAGGCATCAGCCCAATCAACATGGCCCATCAGCCACACCCAAACACCCCCCAGTCCATAGCCCTTCACATCCCCACGTGCCCCATCACCTCCCCCATTAATGAGCCATCTCTCAATTTCTGGGACAGCCTCCGAAAAGACATAACAAAACCCTCCACCATCACAATCATTTCTTTACCGATTTCAAAATACTCTCTCCTTCTTCGAGAACCTTTTCTTTCCTGTAAAAACTCCATACCTGTTACTCTTCAAAGTTCAAGCAATGGCAGTTTCCCCTAATCCCAATGATCTTCCTCCTTCCTCCACCGAGCCCATCGTCGCTATTCCCCTTTCCACCATCCCAACCCCGATTGTCACTACCATGGATGCCTCATCCTCCTCTCGCACTCTCACCCTCCGTGCGATCACCACGGACTCTACCACCACGGCAACCACCAGCCAAACCCCTACTCAAACCACCAGTCCACCAAAGACCGACTCCCAGAAGGCACAATGTGAATAATTTGATGAAACCAAATTCCCTCATGCCAACACCCCATCACGACTCACTGAGAAAGATCTGGTCGTTATCCGTGAGCACTTCCAGATCCTCGATACCCATTCACTGAAAGCTCCCGCTGTAACCGATCGAATGTACCATCAAACCGACGGCTGGACTGCCATGCCCCTGACACTGTTGGAGAAAGGAGTTCGATTTCCTCTTCATGCCTTCATCCTGACCCTCCTCGGGTTCATCGGCATTGGCATTGGCTTTAGCCAGTTAGTGTCGAACTCATATATCAACATCATCGCCTTCATTGCTTTCTGCCACGAGGCCGAAGTTACCCCATCCATCAACCTGTTCTTCTCTTTGTTCATGCTGCACGCTTCTCGCGAACCATGCTTCAGAGCCTTTAGCAAATATCCCAACAAACCCAACAGCAAGATAGAAAGGCGCTCCCTTATGGCTACCCCCTCCAGCAACAAAGGATGGCACAGAGACTAGTTTTTCATCAGAGGACCAGAAACCCAAAAACTGCCGAACTGGGCCTCCCTCAAGCGACCAAACGTTTCCCTTGGCGATATAGCTCCCGAACGGGTAGTAGAGATGGCCAAACTGATCCAAAAGCTACCCATGCAAGAATGGAGTTATGTCTTCCTGACCAAACAAGCGTGGCTCTACGATCACAAATATATATCTTCAAACCCCATATCTTTGTAATTACCAAATATTCATATCGTAGAACCACTGCATCACCCTCTCATCTCTGAATTTTTTAGTATCTCTTATCAAACCTACATCCATTGACCCTCGGGACCTGAAGGACTTCCTTACAGGAAAAACTCCCGATGAGTCTCCCGAAGCTCAAACTACTGACAACCCAACCGCCGAAGCCCAAACCTCCAATACACCAACCACCCAAGCCATCCCTACCAAAACCGCAACCTCGGAACCCTCAGCAACCACCCAAAAGAAGAGGAGAGCCACCAATGGTTCCTCTCAAACACAAACAACCAACCCCCCTACCGCTTCTGAAAGCCTTCTTGACCTGCAAGTGGCCGAATGAGCCCAGATTCTACGTGTCAAGAAGAAACGCACCAAAATCACTCCTCTTACAGCTGAAGATCTAAAGATCCCCTCCTTCGAAGCCCCCACACCTTCAGCCTAAATTAACCCTACCCACACTTCAACTCAAAGCAAAAAACGAAAAGACACTGAGAATCCTACCGCCGAACCACCCCTAAAAAGCCACACATCGAACTGCCCTCTTCATCAAGATAACCTTCTCCCCCACCAACAGAAGAAAACTCAAACCAAACCTCCTTCTTCACCCGAGACCCCCACAACTATCCTCTCGAAGCTTTCAACAACTTCGTTCTTCCCGTCGATGATAACAATTTCAATAACATTCCCTACAACGACCTCATACTTTTCGGTATCATGCAGCAGGGCAGGGTAATCCTCATTCATCCCAACCATCTGTTATTATTGTTACACTTCAGCTCTTTTCTTATCTTCATGTGTTTTTCAGGTCGATGCTATATGGGGTCGTGTCATCAGGAAGTGGAAAGAACGCGATAAGAGCGATCTAAACTAGAGAAAGAAGCACTTCAAGCCGCTCTTATCCATGAACAAACTGCCCATACCAAAACCAATCAAGCCAATAATTTCCTCCAGAACGTGGTTTCCAGCCTTCGGAACGAGGTTACTACCTTGAAAGAAGATGCAATCCGAACAGAAACAAGGTACAAAACCTTTTTGGAGGAATCTAAAGCCCACCAAGAAAAAATTAAAAAGCTAAAATAGAGCAACCTTGCCCTTCTCCAACAGAGTTCTGACTTGAAGAAATAAGAAGAAAAGACTCGCCAGGTGTGCACTACTTTGGAAAAGCAATTTTTTGAGTACAAAGCATCAAGACCGATTCTCACTACCGAACTGAGACTTCAGATCCTCCAAGAATACCGTAAATTTTCCGAACTGAGTGCAGAGATAACCTAGATGTTCACCGAGGGATATGAAGCCTGCTGAAGTAAAGGCAAAGCTAAATTGACTGAAGTCTTTGTGAACCTTGCTCTTATAGACTCTTCGAACTCTGAACAAGACAAGGACGAAAACTCATCATCAGATTAAGTACTTGTCTTGTAAAATCTAAGCTGCCTGTACATGTTAATTATTAGAGGAAATATTTATCTTTTGTTCATATAATCTTCTTAACTTAACTTATGTCATAAATCAAATGAAAACCATTTCACCATACATAACATTCTTTCTGATAAAGAATTTGAAACATATAAAACATTATTAACATAAAAAATATCATTCTCTCCCAAGAGCAGAACGACACCAACCAAACACCTGGCAATCTCGTTCTCTCCGCGAGCCGAACAGATTCAACCAAAAAATATTCTATCCCCAGAGCCGAATGAGTCCAACCGACCACCTGGCAATCTCGTTCTCTCCACAAGCCGAACAGATTCAACCAAAAAATATTCGCTCCCCAGAGTCGAATGAATCCAACCGAACGCCTGGAAATCTCGTTCTCTCCACGAGCCGAACAAATTCAACCAAAAATTAACATTCGCTCCCAAGAGCCGAATGAATCCAACCGAACTCCTGGCAATCTCGTTCTCTCCGCGAGCCGAACAGATTCAACCAAAAATTAACATTCGCTCCCAAGAGCCGAATGAATCCAACCTTTACCCAGAGATCTCACCCGCTCCATGGAGCCGAACAGATATAGAACAAATCACATAGAGCAACACTGTTTGAGGAAAAAAATGCTTCTTTAATTTCTAATCCTTTGGAATATTACAGAAATAGAACTCTGACTTCTACCCTATTGAAAATACTTCCTCAGCCTGCCCGCATGCCATGTATTCTTGATTTCTATCCCATCCATTGCTCGAAGCCGGTAAGTGCCAGACTTTGGTACCTCAATAATCTTATAAATGTCTCCCAATTCGGCATCAACTTTCCCATATTCTGAGGCATGGAGGCTTCCACTTGCTGAAGAACTAAATCCCCTACTTCAAACCTTCTGAGTTTTACCCCTTTATTATAGTACTTGGCCACCCTTCGCTGATACGCAGTAAGATTTACCACGATTGCTTCTCTGACCTCCTCTAACAAATCTAGGTTAGCCCGAAGTCCATCTTCATTGAATACCTCTTGGAACTGACTTACCCGAAGAGAAGTAGACCCAATCTCCACTGGCACCAAAGCATCTGTGCCATAAGCCAATCTGAACAGAGAATCCCCTGTGGTGGATCGTGGTGTGGTCCGATATACCCATAAAACACTAAGTAATTCCTCAGGCCACCTTCCCTTTGCTTCATCAAGTCTCCTATTGATCCCATTCAGCAAAGTTCTATTAGTTACCTCCACCTGACCATTTGACTGAGGATGAGCTACCGAAGTCTTTCGATGTTGTATACCCAATTCTGTTAAAAATGCCTCAAACTTTGATCCCACGAACTATCAACCATTATTCAAAACCACCGCCATGGGGATGCCGAACCGGAATACAACACATTCCTTTAAAAAAATTTAAACATTCCTGCTCTGTAATTTATCGAAGGGGTTTAGCCTCTACCCACTTGGTCATATAGTCGATAGCAATTATAATAAAGATGACTTTCCCCTTATCCTTCGGTAACGGACCTAATATATCCATCCCCCAAACAGCGAAGGGATCGATGATAGAACTGAGTACAACTCTTTCGGCAGCTGGTAAGTGATAGGACTGTTCAGCTGGCACTTCGAACACTTCTTAACATACTCAGTTGCTTCCTTAAATATCGTAGGCCAGTAGTAGCCCTGCCGAAGTACCTTATATGCCAAAGACTTTGCTGCCATATGATCACCACATATACCCTCATAAACCTCTCGAAGTGCATATTCCGCTTTGGATGAAACCAAACACTTCAACAACGGAGGAGAGTAGGCCCTTCGATATAGATCCCCATCTATGAGTACAAAATTTGAGCTCCTGTGTTTTACCTTCTTTGCTAACAACCAGTCCAAAGGTAAAATGCCATCGGCTAGATACTCCAGATAAGGAGCCATCCAGCAAGTTGATCGTTCAACACACATCACCTTGGTGTGTTGAACACTTGGTTGATTCAAAACTTCTAGGTAGACTGATCCACTGAATGTACTTTCCTCGGTCGTGGCCAACCTCACCAATGCATCGGCTATTGTATTATCCGACCGATCTATCCCTTGAAAATCGTAGGATTCAAACCACTGTAGCCGATCCTTTACCTCGGCCAGATACCTCACCATCCTTGCTCCCCGAGCCTCATACTCTCCAAAAATCTGTTTAACGACCAGCTGTGAGTCACTGAAAATGATCAACCGTTGTACCTCCAGACTTTTTGCTAGCTACAGTCCTGCCAAAACTGCTTCGTACTATGCTTTATTGTTCGTTGCTTTGAACCCAATCTAATCACTTGCTACACTTTGAACCCCTCTGGACTACTTAGGATGATACCGGCCCCACTTACATCTGACGTAGTCGACCCATCAGTATACAATGTCCAAGAATTCTGCCCTGGCTGAACTACTGTAACTGAATGTCTAGTCTCTTCGGTCTGATCCAAGTTGTCGTCTTCTTCGGAGAACAAACACTCCACCACAAAATCAGCCAATGCCTGGCCTTTAATAGTTGTCCTAAAGTGGTACTCCAATATGAACTGTGATAACTCCATGGTCCATATCGCAAGCCTTCCCGAAACCTCTGGTCTACCCAAAACCTTTTTTAGAGGCTGATCTTTGTATACCACTATCAACCGACCTTAGAAATATTATCGAAGCTTCCAGCTGGCTATCACCAAAGCATAAGAAAAAATTTCCAAGTTTGGATACCTTGTTTCTGCATCCCTTAGGGAATGGTTTACGTAGTAAACCGAATGCTGCTTATTCCCAATCTCCCGCACCAGAACTTCTCCCACAGCCAATGAACTTGCCGCCAAATACAAATACAAATGCTCAGTGGGAGCGGGCTTCACCAACAAAGGCGCCAAAGAGAGATACCTTTTGATCCCCTGAAAGGCATCTTCACACTCTGACGTCCACTGAAAACTTTTTGCATTCTTCGGCCCTTTCAACGTATCAAAAAATGGCAAACACCTTTTTGCCGACTTAGACATGAATATCCTCAAAGCAGCTATCCGATCCGTCAGACGCTGAACATCCTTATACGACTGTGGAGACTTCATGTCTAGAATAGCCTCTATCTTCTCTAGGTTAGCCTCTATTCCTCTCTGCCTGATCAAATACCCTAAAAACTTTCCTGCTCCAGCCCGAAGGTGCACTTGGTCTGGTTTAACCTAAAGTTGTTGTGCCAAACTGTTTAAAATAATCCTTTAAATCATCTAGATGACCTCGAATTGACATGCTTTTGACGATCATGTCATCCACGTAGACTTCCATGCTCTTCCCCAACTGTCTGTCGAACACGTAGTTCATCATCCTCTGATAAGTGGCCCTTGTATTCAGTAGTTCGAAGGTCATCTTCTTATAGGCATACACTGACCGATACGTGATGAAAGCCGTCTTCGGGATATATTCCTTACACATCGAGATTTGATGATACCCCGAGAAAGCATCCATAAAACTGAGTAGGGCATATCCCGAAGTCGCATCGATGAGCTGATCTATATGAGGCAGAGGGTAGAAGTCCTTTGGGCATGCTTTGTTCAGATCTGTATAATCTATGCACACTCGCCATTTCCAGTTCTGCATTTTCACTAATACCACTTTTGCCATCCACTTTGGTTAGTCAATCTCAAATATGAAGTCTTTTGCCAAAAGCTTCGCAATTTCCTCATCAATTATCTTTTGCCTCTCGGGAGCAAAGATCCTCCTCTTTTGTTGAATTAGCTTCTTCGCCGGGTCCACATGCAGCCTGTGTTCAGCAACCTTCAAGTCTACCCCATGCATATTACTGGACACCCATGCAAAGATATCAGCATAACCTTGTGACAACTATACCAGGTTTGTCCAAAAAGGTTCAGACAATCCTGACCCGATCTGCACGGTCTTATCCTTCTTTCCTGGTATCGGCTCTATCTCTTTGGTCTCTCCTGCTGGCATGACTAAGGGTTTCATGCTGCTCTCTGTGAATGGCTCGATCTCTATTGCTATAGTTTACTTCTGCTTGCTGACCTCTACTCCCGAAGTGATTAATGAGTTCTGGTAACATCTTCTTGCCAAATTCAGGTCCCCAACTACTTCTCCGACTCCATGTGGCGTAGGAAACTTGATTTTGAAGTAAGGGATTGACGTTACCGCTTGGAGGGCTGTCAGAGTAGGCTTTCCCAAAATTGCATTGTACGCCGAATCCACATGTACCATTAAAAATCTGCACATAATTTCCACCTGATGTGGGGTCGTACCAAAGGCTACTGGCAGCTCAATGGTTCGGACAACTCTGACTGGCTCATTGCTGAACCCATACAATGAGACTCCTACCCGATATCCATCTTCTTCCCATCCAGGTTCATCTTCTAGTAGGCGTGTGCATATAGAATATCCACCGAAGACCCATTATCTATCATCATCCTTTTCATGTCCACCGAACCCACCTGTGCTGTAATCACCAGTGCCCCTTCATGTGGTTTGATCGGTTCTGTGGGGAAGTCTTCATCGGTGAATGAGATAACCGAACCCGGGTATGTTCTTTCGCGCCTCGCGGGCTGGTCGACTACTGACATTACTGTATCAAGGTATCCACGTCACTTTTTGCCCACGACCTTCCCCATCGTACCACCAGTGATAACGTCCACCACCTGGTGAACGCCCAGAGCCTGGCTCTATTGCGGTTGGTTGGCCTAGGCATCAGTACTATTCATCTGCTGCGTCTTCAGAGCCTCCCACCCAGCCACATACTGAACCATTCCATCATGTTGCACATTCTTCTCTATCAGCTCCATCAGACCCCAATAGTCTTCGGTGGCATGTCCCGCTGCCTAATGGTAATCACAATACCTGGTAGGGTTCCCTGTACTGAGCTTAATGTTGTCCCGCGGCATTTGGAAGTCAGGCTGTTTCTTCATATGTTCCAGGATGGTGGCTCGATAGGTGTTAAGATGGGTATATACTCAGCTCACCTTCTGACTCGAGAAAGGCGGGAGACCTCCTCCCGAGCCCCTGTTATTGTTGTTATACCTTTTCTGGTAACTATTTGGTCTATCGGTCCCATACCTCTTCGGGTTCACATCCTCTTTGCTCTTTTCATTGTCTTTGTCTTTTGACTTATCCGTAGATCCTCGCTTCAAACTGTCCATTGCCTCTTCCACCACTATGAAGTCTTCTACTTTCTCGAACGCTTCGGTTAGACTCTTTGGGTGGTTGAACATTAACTTCTTCACCAACTTTTCTGATATCACCAAATCTAGCCAGTTCTGGAAAAGCCCCACTGCTTGGAGGTCTTTGAGGCCTGTCACCTGACCTACTACTTCTCTAAATCTTTTCATATACTGGCCCAACGTCTCGTTGGAATGCTCTCTGACCTGGGTTAGTGATCCATTTGGTCTTCCTCTCCTCTCGTTAGTCCCAAATTGGGCATGAAATCTGTCGCATAACTCTTCCCACAATGAGACTGAGTTCAAGGCCAATGTCATTATCCACTGCCTGGTATCCTTTCTCAGAGTTTTCATGAAGGTATGACACTTCGTAGCATCCGTGTAATCATAGTAGTCCATCAGTCTGTCATACGCTTGACTGTGTTCGTATGGATCGCCCGACCCATCATAGCTCTCCATGTAAGGCAATTTCTTGTTGGGATTTGCCTTCTCCCGGATGATCTCAGTAGAGAATGGTGAAGCTTTCTTGCCCGAACTCACCTTCACTTGCTTGACTTCGGCCAGCTCTTTCTGGATCTCCTCCAACTTCTTGGTTAATAACTCTATTCTAGTGATTGCCAGGGTAACATCCTTTTTCGGAGACTCTTTGTCCCTTCGATCCCTTTGATTCCTATCCTCTGTACTGCCAGCCCGGGAAGGGCTTCGATATCTGTTCCTATTGTGCCGAGGACTCTCATGATGATGGCCCTTTGGTTTTAACTCTGATGGCTCTGCTATCCGATGAGATTCTTTCTCGAGAGGGACTTTTTTCCTGTGGTCTCTAAGACCGATGCCTTCTGAACTGTCCTCCCGAGAGTAGCTTCGGTGCCTCCTTTTGCTATACCGGGGGCTGTTAGGGAGGTGTACCCTCGAACGTCCCCCAATTCGAGGACCTTCAAATATCCTCCTGTCATAAGAGCGGCTCCGAAGCCTACTCTCGGTTCGCCTAGTATCTTCAGCATGTCTCGCCCTGGGCTGCCTCTCTAGAGACCTCCCATACCCTTTGGTGCGGCTGCAGCTGGAGGCCTTATTCTCCTACTCGGCCATATGCACCATCTGCCTGGCAATTTCTTCTTTTTGCAACAGGAGGACATTCAGCGCTTCTTTCGTCTCTAGTGCTTTCTGGGATAAGGTGGACTTCTTATCCTATCGGAGGTGGGTTCGAGGCGGTGTGCCTCCTACCCCTCTCCGATCTCTTGCATCTTTGCTGGCTGTGGAGAATAGCTTCCACCGCACGTCCTCCTGATCTCCCACTTTAGACCCTGTCAAGGTGGTCTGGGGGCCAAGTCGCTTATGGATGCACTTTGATGGTCCCCAATCTGTCCTTCACCGAGCCCCTCTTTTGAGAAGACGCCTCTGCCGTTGGCTGTCCCATGCTAGAAATAGTTTTACTGTTCACTATAGTTTTTGATATGGTGAATGGATAGTTGTGATTGAATGAGCAACACTATAAGGCCCTCCTTCTAGCGCCAATGTTAACGCCAAGATCAGTCCACGAGCTCCAATCACCAAAGCGCGTCCAATCCTGCACAAAAATGGGTAAACACCAAAAGTTTGACTGCTTGGGCCGCTGGGGGATAGCTCAGGTGTGAGAATAAATACAGGTTGAATAAGGTTAACAATGGAGGCTTAATGCTCTAGTGCTGGAAAAGTAATAATGTGTGTACCTTAGAATCAGGGTAAAGCCATGTATTTATAGTGTTCTCACATCCTTGCTAGAATCCACCTCTAAATTGGATTAGGGTTCCCCCATATATCTTTCCATAATAGGATTGCACCAAATCTCCTAGAATTTAGGAAGTTAAATCAATCTCCAACTCTTCTTTCCATAATTAGAGCTCCTATATAATTAGGAGCTTCTCTAAGCATTCTCCTGTCTGGACTCAAACTGGCCCAATATAGTCAAGACCCAAACCGAGTCCTTAACCCAAATATTCGGGGCCCAACAGCTACCATAAACTAATATAATACATCATAAACTTACTTAAACTCAAGGATCTACCATGATCCTTCATTAATTTCATCAAACTTTCACAACTACTAAGCAAAACACAATCTATGCTAAAAAAAATAAAGACTAGGGTTTTCTAACTTTTTGAAAACCTAGTTTCACTTTTGTTGCTTTTGATCTAACTTTTGACACTCAAAAGGGATAGATCTAAACATATAACACTTATACACATGTAGATCTAGATTTTTGAAACCTTAGATCTTCATCCCAACAAAACAAGTTACATAGAAGGAATAAACTAGTTTAAACATAGTTAAATGTTATACCTTTTGATTTCTTCCATCTTGATTTCCTTTTTCTTTCTTCCCT
Organism: Panax stipuleanatus; assembly: GCA_020205555.1. Classification (NCBI taxonomy): domain Eukaryota; kingdom Viridiplantae; phylum Streptophyta; class Magnoliopsida; order Apiales; family Araliaceae; genus Panax; species Panax stipuleanatus. The sequence continues at coordinate 114,142,209 of CM035121.1, read as the reverse complement.
TCTCTCCTCTCTTCTTTTTCTCCATTAATGGCAGCCTTCTCCCTCTTGTTCTCTCTCTATTTGGTCGGGTGGAAGTGGAAGAAAATGAGAGAGAGAATGGCTTTGATTTGGTTTTCTCTTTCTCTCTCCACCTCTCTCCTTTCTCTTTCCTATCTCTTGAATATCTATCAATTTTATCTCTCCTTATCTCTTTCTCACTTATGAGAAGGTTGCTTACAAGTTTGGTTAAAGGATTGCTTGCAAGTTAGAAGAAATAAGGTGGCTAGTTAATAAAATGACACCTAGTGTATTAGGTAAACAACTTTGTAAACTAAAACAAGTTATCATCATTACATAGCATGCTTCCTTTTCATTCCTCTCTTGGGCCGCATATCTCTTTTTCTTCTAGCATATTTGTGTTTTATTTTTAATACTTTATTCACTTAATTAAATGTCTAACAAGTCCCTTACAATTGGGCTAAAAGATTGGACTTTTATTTAATTCTTTTAGGCTTCTTAATTAATTTTTTGGGCCATGGAATTTAACATAGTTCCAAACTTTTAATTTTATTTTACCCTAATAATATAATTAGGGTTTTCATTCACTCAATTGTAATTTAATTCCTTACTCATATACATTTAATTTCTAACCCAATTAGACTTAATTTAATTTGGTTATAAAATTAATTAGTTGAGATGTATAAAATAAATCTCTTAGGGTTAGTTTATATTTTAAATACTAACATCCTTCCCTATTATAACCCTTAGGTTATTTAATTTTCATACCTATTATATATATTAGGTTACATTATTTTTTTTATTTGTTTATTAGATAACAAACAAAAGTAAACAATCAAATAATATACATATTCATACAAAATAATTTAATACTTTGAGACATGTTCCACAAATCTCATACTGTATTTATCCTTATCATTCCTTCAAGTACATATAAATCCATTTCTAGGGTTTTTTTTGAATTTTGTAACCCATATTTTCTTTATTCTCTTTTAATTAGTAAACCATATATGTTCTTCTTAAAAATCTTAAATAAATCATCTAAAATCATATAAATTTTTGGGTTGTCACATTCCTCCTCCCTTATAAGGATTTCGTCCCCAGAATCACTATTGCACCGAAAGTACATATTGCTTCATTCTATGAGGATCTCTTTTATCATTACATCCTACCATGACTTCTCTCTAAGGAGTAAAAAAACTTTTCATATCATGCTGAGGGGTCATATAGACCATGAACAAATAGTTTTAACGGTATTCACTGCAACCAAATCTAAAACATATTATACTAGGTATGTTTACAATCATGAAGAAGGCAAACTACCTAGCCGAGTATGTTAAGTGATCAACCTATCGCACCATAGTTTTCGGAACAACTATATGCGTTCTTAGATTAGAATATTTTATCCAATTAGTATATCCCCTTTTTTAAGGGTTGTTCACCTCAGATTTAGCATAAAAGTCCATACCAAAACAATTAGGTTCAGGATAAATTCTCAAAGAGATACTTGAATTTTCATAAACATTTGTCTAGCTAAATCAATTAGCTTAGACGTATACTGTGACACCCCCAAATCCGGGTACTTCAATTTCTACGGGATTTGGTGTTCATTGAACAAATATCACATATCTATCTACCCATAATAAAAATAACTCATGAAATAAATAGAAATCCTCCCTCTATGGGGTTACATCATTTGAATAATAAATAAATCCTAGGTTGAACTAACCTTAAACATCAGTGCGAAAACATAAATAAATAAATATGTCTTAACAACATCATAGTCTTTAAACATAATAATCTCAAATAAAATAACAAGTCTTCATCACTTCTTAACCTTTCCCTTGCTAGTTGAAGGCTCGTCGACCCTTTCAATCTTAGCTGCAATGTTATTATGCAAAAGTGAGCACGATTGCCTGCAAGTATAATAATATAATAGTAATAATAACATGCAAGAAATCAAAGGGTTATGTATAATCGAAAGCTCGGCTTTTGAATAAAGAATGAATAACAAGAATCAAAAGTACATCTGAGGGTCATAAGACAAAGAACTATGTCCCAGGTTGTCAAGTATTTTTACTTTAAACCTTTAACAGTCGTAAGACTATATGGACTCTACTACTCGTACTTATGAGGATCAGCCCTTAGTACCATGAATGTGCACATCATCTCAACGCTAGCACGTAACTAATCCCCTATAAAAGGGTTGTCCATCTCAGTTTGACATCAGAGTCCGCACCAAAGGTAGTTTGGTTTGGATAAGCTCAATAATAGTTCTAGAATTTAGAACGTTCATCAACTATGGACTAGTCGAATTAATAAGGGCTCGCTAGTCTTATAAGGTTCAACAATAACATTGATATTTAAATAAAATAAGGAATCTCAAAGGTATACAATTGAATAAGCATTGTATAACCGAAGTATAACTTCAAAAGATTCAAAATAATTAATATATTGATAGTAGTGTGCATACAAGCCAATCATGTATGATGATAAAGCACGTACTTTGTAAATAATCTTATTTATTTCTTAATAAAATATTCATTTATTAAAGGCATTTAATTATCTACATGGTGTTGTTTTTATAATATGTAAATAACCCATAGTTTTAAGCAATGCTTTTAGAATCATGATGATGATCATGCTAATGAGATCTAAATTCTTAGAAAGCTCTAAAACTAAAATAGTTCCCAATCGTGGGATTACTAAAAAGGGGATTAGTAAATCCGGATAGATTGGTACATATGTTGCTTGCTCATTGGATGAGGATGATTGATCTCATGATCATTTGTGTGGAGACACTAAAGCAAGTATGTAGGTGCTTATTGGAGAATAAGTTCACTGAACGTGACTCGCTATGGAATACCTAATGGAGTTTTACTCGCCTATCAATAGGAATTCCTAATGTGATAGTAGTACAAGTGATCCTTGGACTTGAGATCATCATAGTATCTTGTATGTAATGAATTATACTTTGACTTATTCCTTAAAGTCCTTTAGGATATATAAAAGGGTATGCTTGGGTATAATGAGTTACATATGGAGATAATGAATGATCAATAAAGAATCTACCACCTCTAGTAAAAGAGGAGATATGTCCTATGTGATTCGTTCAATGACAACCCAGGAATCCTTGGCCAAGGTAAAATGAAATTAGAAAAGAGTTTCTAATTTGCATTATTTGGAGTTGTACATTTTCTAATCGAAATACATATAATTAAATAAAATAAGACTTGACAGTAAATTCATGTCTTATATTTAATTGAGACATTGTATAGTGGAAGGATTGAATTGTATGGTAATTATATACTCACAGGTTCTTTTATGATTAATGTTGAAATCTATATTATCTGAAAAGTCGTTGATCGCTAGGGAGGCTTATCCCTATTGTAGAATAAATATTATTTATTTAAATAGATTATTAGTTTAATTTATTTATTTAAATAAGATTAGAATTGTTCTAATTAATTTATTCACAATCGGTTTAATATAGAGAACCTAAAGGGTCACACCATAAAAGGAAGAATAATTATTTAAGAAGGTAATGACATAATCGTAATAATGCATTAAGTGTAATTAATTTAATCTATAGTGATAGAATAAATTAAATAGCTTAATGTTTATTATTTAATATTTTGGAAATATTAAATATAAATTAATAAGAGGAGTCATATTAATATTATTACAATTATTATTATTTTAATTTCTAAAGGAGTTTAGTAATTAATTTAATATTAGTACTCTCATTTATTCCTAATAAGATTAGGAGACAAATTAATTAAATAAATTTAATTAATTATTCCCCATGTGGTGGGAAGCCTAAATTAATTAAAAGAGTTTAATTAATTAAAAGAAATCCCATGTCTAATAGGATTAGAAGGGTTGACCAATATCTATATAAGAGGAGTCTTATAATAGATATCAGTTGAGACAATTCCAATTGTTGGAGAGTACTCCTTTTCTATAGAGGATAGAAAACTAAGCCAACCACCCTCCTTCTTGATAATTCATCTTCCTTGGTGGATCACCTCTAGAGGCCAAACACTTTGGTGGCTAACGTTGATCAAAGGAAGGAATCTAACCCGAAAATTCAAGAAGATCACGAAGAACAAGGAGTTGAACTCGTACCTGTGGAAGCTTCGTTTTACAAGGGTATGATTCCATAACTTCTTATTTATCGTTTTAAATTAATAATTTGCATAAAGGATGATCCGGGTAATGGTTTTGTAGAAATTTTTTTAAACTCTGATACCACTGTTGGGTTTGTACGAAATCATATATATATATTTGATATTACCGTATATATTATATTCTAAATAATTTTATAATTAAAATAAATAGTTTATTTTAATCTTGAAATTGGATTTCATGCAATTTAAAATTGCCCATTAAATGACACTCATATATATATGGAATATTTTAATTCATGAGATGAATATTTATTTATTGATATATATGGTGATATGTATGATAATAAATGGGGATTTATTATGGACTATTTGACCAATGTGATTGGATTTTATTTTAGTTGAATGCTTGAATGAATGGGTTTTATTAAATGGGGTCTGTGTATCTCGTCTTCTCTAAAAATTTTTTTTCTTGATGTAAAATTCTATCTCCCTCCTATGTACTTCCCCTTGACTGCTGATCAAGGTTTCTATTTAAATTAAATAGTTTAATGTAATAGAAATAGTTAGAATTATCTTGAAGAAATTGGAGACTAAGGAGCAAGGAGCGCGTGAAGACCCGTTTGTATGGAGCCCGGGTTTAAATGTAATAGTTATATTTAAATTTAAATTCTTGCACTCCTAAGTTTGACCTTTTGGTTCACTTGGTGGCTCTAGTGAACCAAACTAGAATAAAAGTCCATAATCAATCCGGGTAGAATATAGTATTCTATATTGCATGCTAAATATTATATATATATATATATATTATATTTTATGCAAACATGCTTCGCATGTTTAATAAAATGACGCGTATTTTATATATATATATGTGCATGCGCGCTAAACAAGATGAGACAAATAATAACAAACCCCTCAAAGAAATAATATTAAGTCCGAAGCGTTCAAATGATATTTGGAATATCGAACTTCGCCTTCTAGCATGATAAATTAATAGAGTATTAAATATTTAATATGAGCTTGTTGTGCTATCCACAAGGCGAGTATTGCATATTTAAGATGTTAATTAATCACATTTGATGCTTATCAAGAAAATTGAACGATCTAGTCTTGTTGTGCTATCCACAAGGACGAACATTTTTCTTTTTCGAATTTATGAAAGTGCTAGGCTGGACTTAACTTAAATCATTTTAGTTCGGATGTGCACACACTTGACCATTATGATTTAAGAGGCAAAATAAAAGGAGTTATATAGTGATGTAATTGACAAGAGTTGTCTACCTATTTATTTGTATATCGCTTGTTGTGCTATCCACAAGGTTATATACATTTAAAATGGGATCCTTATTCTCACTAGCAAATCTTTAATTAGATGTTGCCGAACTATATAAGTGAGGGTAATATAGTTTGATAAAAATAGTGGGAGATACCAATTTAAAATAAAGACCTAAATTTATTTTGGTATGCAAAATTAATAAAATGAATGTTTGCTAAAATGTTGTTTTTCACATGCAGAATTTTAAAAATGTCAAAATCACTAATTTCACTGCGAAGCATACTTGATGCTAATAAGCTTACCGGGCCGAATTATACGGACTGGCTAAGAAATCTGAGAATAGTTCTCACTGCTGAAAAGATTTCTTATGTCCTAAACTCACCTGTCCCTGGAACTGTTCCAGAAACAGCCTCTGAGGAAGAGATTGCCACCATTGTAAAGTGGCAAGATGATGCATCTGTGGCTCAATGCATCATGCTCGCATCCATGAATAACGAGCTTCAGCGTCAGCACGAAAACATGGATGCTCCTAATTTGTTGATTCACCTCAAAGAGTTGTATGGTGAACAAAGTAGGACTGCTAGATATGAGATATCTAAGGAGCTCTTCCGATCTCGGATGACCAAGGGCAAAGTGAACATAAAGGAACAAAAGAAATCTGATCCAGCTAGCAAAGGAATGTGCTTCCATTGCAACGAGCCGGGTCATTGGAAGAGGAACTGCAAGAAGTTTCTAGCAAAGAAGAAGCTTGAAGAAGCTTCGACTTCCAATCAAGGTTTGTTCATGATTGAAATTAATTTTTCAGAAAGTCAAAATTCTACTTGGGTATTGGATACCGGCTGTGGTTCTCACATATGTAATAATGTGAAGGGACTGGTTAGAAGTAGAAAGCTGAACAATGATGAGGTGATCCTACGAGTGGAGAATGGAGCAAAGGTTGCTGCATTAGCTGTAGGAACTTATTATTTAGCAATGCCTTCGGGCAAGTCCATTTATCTTAATAATTGTTATTATGTTCCGAATATTATTAAAAATATTATTTCAATTTCTGTATTGGATATGAAAGGATTTAACGTTGTTATAAAGAACAATAGTTGTTCTATTTATAAAGACGATGTTTTATATGGTGTTGGAAATTTGAAAAATGGACTTTATACACTTGACTTACAAGAAAATATTTTTCAAATTGAACAAACTAAGAAAAGGAAAAAAGATAATATTAATTATACCTACATGTGGCACTGTAGACTCGGTCATATCAATGAAACAAGATTATCCAAGTTGCATAAAGATGGGCTCCTTGAGTTATCTGATTATGAATCATATCTAACTTGTGAATCTTGTCTCATTGGTAAAATGACTAAATCTCCTTTTAGTGGAAAAGGAGAAAGAGTTACAGAGTTGTTGGCATTGATTCACACAGACGTTTGTGGACCTATGACAACAAGTGCACGGAGTGGGTATTCTTATTTTATTACTTTCACTGATGATCACTAAAGATTTGGATATGTGTATTTAATGAAATACAAATCAGAATCATTTGAAAAGTTCAAAGAGTTCAAAAGTGAAGTAGAGAAACAAACGGGCAAGAGTATAAAGATACTTTGATCAGATCGAGGTGGAGAATACTTAAGCGGTGAGTTTCTCAATTGTCTCAAAGAAAATGGTATAATCTCACAATGGACTCCTCCAGGTACACCACAGTTAAATGGAGTATCTAAAAGGAGAAATCAAACACTGTTGGACATGGTTTGATCCATGATGAGTTTTATCGACCTTCCAATTTCTTTTTGGGGATATGCCCTAGAAACGGCTGCATACCTACTTAACAAGGTACCTACCAAATCCGCCCCAAAGACTCCATATGAGATGTGGAAGGGGAGTAAACCAAATCTTAAGCATGTTAAGACTTGGGGTTGCCCAGCTTATGTCAAAAAGTTTGAAAATGATAAGCTACAGACTAAATTCGATAAGTGTAGATTTGTGGGATACCCTAAAGAAACTTTAGGGTATTATTTCTATCATCCAACTGATCAAAAGGTGTTTGTTGCGAAACATGCTGCCTTCTTGGAAAAGGAGTTTATCCATGAAGGGGTCAGTGGGAGTAAGATATATCTTGAAGAAGTTCAAGAATCACAAATTACCACGAATCAAAGTCAGGTACCTGACCAAGTAGAAGAACCTACTATACCACACCCTGTTCATAAATCTGGAAGAGTATCGAAGATACCTGAGAGGTATGGATTCGTTATAGAGGATGACGATGAGGTACACATCATGAATGATGATGATCCATTGAATTACGAACAGGCTATGAGTAATAAAGACTCAGAAAAATGGCTTGAAGCTATGAAATCCGAAATGGACTCCATGTATGAAAATAAAGTATGGACTTTGGTTTCACCACCTGAAGGCATTAAGCCTATTGGGTGTAAATGGGTCTTTAAAAGAAAGACTGGAGCGGACGGCAAGGTAGAGACCTATAAGGCCCGACTGGTTGCAAAAGGTTTCAAAGAAAGACAAGGAGTTGACTATGATGAAACCTTTTCACCAGTAGCTATGCTCAAGTCCATTCGGATTTTGCTTGCGATTGCAGCTTATAACGACTATGAGATCTGGCAGATGGACGTGAAAACGGCCTTCCTCAATGGAAAACTTGAGGAGGATGTGTATATGACACAGCCAGAGGGATTTGTTTTAAAGGTTGGAACAAATCAAGTCTGTAAGCTGCAACGATCCATTTATGGATTGAAGCAAGCTTCTCGTAGATGGAACATTCATTTTGATGAGACAATCAAAGAGTTTGATTTTATCAAAAACGACGATGAACCATGTGTGTACAAGAAGGTTAATGGGAGCGCAGTTTCATTCCTTGTATTATATGTTGATGATATATTACTGATAGGGAATGACATTCATATGCTACAATCGATTAAAATCTGGTTATCTAAACACTTCTCCATGAAGGACTTGGGAGAAGCATCCTATATTTTGGGGATAAAGATCTATAGAGATAGATCTAAAAGGATGCTTGGTTTATCCCAAGGAACGTACATTGATGCAATGCTAAAGAGATTTAGCATGGAAGATTCCAAAAGAGGTCTCATGCCGATGAGCCATGGAATACATCTGTCCAAGAAACAGGCCCCAAAGACACCTGAGGAGAGAGCCCGTATGAGTAAGATCCCTTATGCTTCTGCAATAGGATCTATCATGTACGGTATGATATGTACTAGACCGGATGTTGCTCATGCACTTAGTGTAACGAGCAGATACCAGTCGAATCCAGGAGAAGAGCACTGGAAGGCAGTGAAGAATATCCTAAAATACTTGAGAAGGACTAAGGATATTTTTCTTGTCTACGGTGGGTCTGAATTAAAACTCGAGGGCTTCATAGACTCAAGTTTTCAAACGGACCAAGATGACAGTAAATCTATTTCGGGGTATGTTTTTACCTTGAACGGAGGCGCAGTGAGTTGGAAGAGTTCCAAGCAGCAAACAGTTGCTGATTCAGTGACAGAGGCAGAGTATATAGTTGCAAGTGAAGCTGTAAAGGAAGCTGTTTGGATGAAGAAGTTCATAACTGAACTTGGTATGGTTCCTAGCATTGGAGAAGCAGTTCCCGTTTACTGTGACAACACAAGAGCAGTTGCACAGGCTAAGGAACCAAGGTCTCATCAAAAATCTAAACACGTGTTGTGGCGATTTCACTTGATCAGGGAGATCATTGAAAGAGGAGACGTCACCTTGGAGCGTGTAGACTCTCAAGACAACATTGCAGATCCATTTACTAAAGCTTTAACAAAACAGCAGTTTGATCGTCACTTAGAGAAGATGGGTATGAGATACCATGGCGATTGGCTTTAGTGCAAGTGGGAGATTGATAGTAGTGTCCATACAAGCCAATCATGTATGATGATAAAGCACGTACTTTGTAAACAATCTTATTTATTTCTTAATAAAATATTCATTTATTAAAGGCATTTAATTATCTACATGGTGCTGTTTTTATAATATGTAAATAACCCATAGTTTTAAGCAATGCTTTTAGAATCATGATGATGATCATGCTAATGAGATCTAAATTCTTAGAAAGCTCTAAAACTAAAATAGTTCCCAATCATGGGATTACTAAAAATGGGATTAGTAAATCCGGATAGATTGGTACCTATGTTGCTTGCTCATTGGATGAGGATGATTGATCTCATGATCATTTGTGTGGAGACACTAAAGCAAGTATGTAGGAGCTTATTGGAGAATAAGTTCACTGAACGTGACTCGCTATAGAATACCTAATGGAGTTTTATTCGCCTGTCAATAGGAATTTCTAATGTGATAGTAGTACAAGTAATCCTTGGACTTGAGATCATCATAGTATCTTGTATGTAATGAATTATACTTTGACTTATTCCTTAAAGTCCTTTAGGGTATATAAAAGGGTATGCTTGGGTATAATGAGTTACATATGGAGATAATGAATGATCAATAAAGAATCTACCACCTCTAGTAAAAGAGGAGATATGTCCTATGTGATTCGTTAAATGACAACCCAGGAATCCTTGGCCAAGGTAAAATGAAATTAGAAAGGAGCTTCTAATTTGCATTATTAGGAGTTGTACATTTTCTAATCGAAATACATATAATTAAATAAAATAAGACTTGACAGTAAATTCATGTCTTATAATTAATTGAGACATTGTATGGTGGAAGGATTGAATTGTATGGTAACTATTTACTCACAGGTTCTTTTATGATTAATGTTGAAATCTATATTATCTAAAAAGTCGTTGATCGCTAGGGAGGCTTATCCCTATTGTAGAATAAATATTATTTATTTAAATAGATTATTAGTTTAATTTATTTATTTAAATAAGATTAGAATTGTTCTAATTAATTTATTCACAACCGATTTAATATAGAGAACCTAAAGGGTCACACCATAAAAGGAAGAATAATTATTTAAGAAGGTAATGACATAATCGTAATAATGCATTAAGTGTAATTAATTTAATCTATAGTGAGAGAATAAATTAAATAGCTTAATGTTTATTATTTAATATTTTGGAAATATTAAATATAAATTAATAAGAGGAGTCTTATTAATATTATTACAATTATTATTATTTTAATTTCTAAAGGAGTTTAGTAATTAATTTAATATTAGTACTCTCATTTATTCCTAATAAGATTAGGAGACAAATTAATTAAATAAATTTAATTAATTATTCCCCATGTGGTGGGAAGCCTAAATTAATTAAAAGAGTTTAATTAATTAAAAGAAATCCCATGTCTAATAGGATTAGAAGGGTTGACCAATATCTATATAAGAGGAGTCTTATAATAGATATCAGTTGAGACAATTCCAATTATTGGAGAGTACTCCTTTTCTATAGAGGATAGAAAACTAAGCCAACCACCCTCCTTCTTGATAATTCATCTTCCTTGGTGGATCACCTCTAGAGGCCAAACACTTGGGTGGCTAACGTTGATCAAAGGAAGGAATCTAACCCGAAAATTCAAGGAGATCACGAAGAACAAGAGTTGAACTCGTACCTGTGGAAGATTTGTTTTACAAGGGTATGATTCCATAACTTCTTATTTATCATTTTAAATTAATAATTTGCATAAAGAATGATCCGGGTAATGGTTTTGTAGAAATTTTTTTAAACTCTGATATACCATGCTTCCACTAATTTTTGCAATTTGATTGCATCACGATTTCGTACAAACCCAACATATATCTCAACTGAAATCATAACTTGAATAAACAAGAACATGAACTTGATTGATATAGAATATAAATCTAAGACTTGCTCAATAAATAATTTAGAATCCAGGAACTTGCTCAATAAAGAGTTTGAGTTTAGAAACTTGCTCAATTTAAAGAGTATAGTTAGAAAACTTGCATAACGATAACGAGTTAGGGATAGAACACTTGCCTCGTGCACAAGCTACGATTATAATTCTTGTTCCTCAATTAATCCTACATATCATTACATTCACAGTACAAATTACTTTTAAGTCTGATATATACATCGAATTACAAACATCAGTCTTGAACGCATTATTAGATTTTACGAATAATGGGTTTACATAACGTATTCAATTAATCACATAAACAAGTTATTAATTCTGTTTTAATATCTCCATATATTCTTAACATGTCATCATGTTTATTAGATTAGGTTTTAAATTACATTTCTGGACTTGAACACTTAAGTAAAATTTTCTGGGCAAACTGCTAAACAGCGCGACCGCGCCTGTTTTAGACTTACTCACGGCGCGACAGCGCTACATGGCGCGGGCGCACTCCAATTAAACATTGGAATGGCGTGGCGGCGCCACTGCGCAGACAGAGTTGTTGCAGTTCGCGAAGGACATAGAGAACAGCCAAATAATGCCAAATTAAGCTCAAACAATAATTTTTAATGTTACCCATGAGTTATAAACTTAACAGAAACATCACATAACATTTCTAGCATGTTTTTAACAGTTTAATTCACATAATTAGTCAAATTAGAATACATCAATTTACTGTTTTTGGTTTTTTTCAAAGTTTCGAGAAGAAACATGAAATTCATCATTACAGATTCGTTATAACACCAAATCTGTCCGTTTGAATTTTGTTTTCTTCGTTTCAACATGCATAATTATAATCAACCATCAATTTTAAGTTTAATAAACAATTAGAGCATGCGAATTTGTACATATATGCTATATTCATGTTCTTTATACTCTGGAACTTTCAAATCTCTAATTAAAGCATAATTACATGATTTTGATTACTTTAAAGCATGAATAAATGATATAAAGCATGTTAAAAACATATATTAACACATACGACTTCATGTTATCATAAGACATAGTTGTGCGCATTCACTTGCTGATTATATCTATGAGAACTACCTATATAATCTTGGAGTATGGTTGGAATATAATTCTCAATTTGAGACAATGGAGATAATTATATGACAAGAGAATACCCACCATTGGAATGAACATGATAGTAATCTTCTTGTTCCTCTTTGGGGTCTATTGGGTCAACCAAGGTTAATTCTCAAGTCATATGATATCTATTATAAATTAGAAGCATGGCCTCCTATGTATGAAGGTTTTCTTGAGCATTTTTTAAAGATTTTAATTCTTAAAATAGTTATTGACTGTACCTTTATGTAACGTATCATTGATAAGAAGTATAAGTATTGTTATTCACAGTTTAGGTGTGGTCGTATTCTACACGACAGAGTAATAGTTGTAATATGAAGATTTGTATTTTGATTCTGTGCCATGTATTTTTGGCGACTCAGAATGGGTTGTGTGGGCCTATTTTGGGGGCGTCACAAATGGTATCAGAGCTTAGGGATATGATCGCTGACAGAGATCTGAGACTAGAACTAGGAGGGGAGAGACGAGTAATATACTTCACTAGTTTGTGACTTTCCTAAGCTGAATTTTCTTAGTTAATAAATTGACAAATTGTGATATGTCAATTAACCTTTGTTTTGAAGCTGTATTCTAGAATGATATATGAAATCTAAGAGATGAGCAATGGAGAAATCATGATACAGAAGAAATGACCTGGAAGATAAAATCTGAAATGAAAGCAAGGTATCCTCACCTATTCGAATTACCAGGTACATAAATTTCGAGGACGAAATTTCATAAGGAGTGGAGATTGTAAGACCCCGAATTTTATGAAATAAAAGAATTCAATTTTTCTTATAATTATATTCAGTAAATGGTTAAATTGAAAAAAGGTTAAAGTTAAAGGTAATATGTGCAAATTTTACAAAGTAAGAAAGTGGTCATAAAATATTCGTTGTGTTGGGGAATATTCATTTGGTCGGGGAATATTCTTTTTGTCAGGGAATATTAGTATGACGACGCAATCATTGGTGGACTCCACAACGGAATAACTGTCGAATATAGAAAGCGACATAAATAAACATTTTATAAAAAATAACGGCAAAACTTTTACCGTTAAACTGTTGAAATATCCGGTGATAAAAATACAGTAATACGCGTTGGTGCACAGTAGCACATGATATTGCACATTATCTTTGATTATTGATACTTACGTAAGAAGTCACTCAGTATTCAATAATTGCCACAGTAGTTGCTGCATAGTATCTCATACTATAGATTCAATTATTGTCACAGTATCATCTGCACAATAATTTATATTATTAAATTAATAATTAACACGACACAGTTATTCATATTATTATTTGCATTATTGACAATGTCCAGAAAGTTCTGTTGAGGAAAGGGGTTAGGTTATTTAATTGCGCGCCAATAAGAAAAAATCTTTATCGGAAAGCCCCCTATTTCTTGGGAACGATCTGGTTGTCAATATTGTGAGTTATAATATTAATGATGAATTATTGATATAAATATTTCCATTGTGTTGGAAATATTAATGTTAGTGAAAATCGACATTTGTTTCGATAATAGTTGATTTCTGTATATTAAATTTATCAAACAGGCAATTAATCGGATAAATGAGAAATTAATTATTATTGGTTCACATGCAAGGAACTATTGGTTCACATTCTGATACTATTAGGGGAGCTGGTGCAAGATTGATGATACTTGAGGGACTAAATTAAAAATGAAGGTAATAATGAAGGTACTAAAGTGTAATTATTCTTGTAATTTGCCACTTTTTTCTAGCCTATAAATACTCCTCCATCCATTCAATATTTCATACCATTTCACAAACCAAAGTTATAATCAAGATTTAGAAGGAGAGAACAAAAGAGAAAGAAGAAGAGTATTATGCTACTACACTATTGCAGTATCCAATCTCCTACTAAGGTAAGGGGTATTATTTCTTTCGTATTCGTAAAGGATGTTATTTTCTTTCAATACTCCTAAGGGTTATTATTCTATTCCTTATTAATCTGTGGGAATAATATGTCTACGCGGACTACCGCATGCATGGTGAATAACCCTTCGTATTCATTCTTTATCAATCTGTGGGAATAACCTGTCTACGCAGACTACCGCATGCCTGGTGAAAAATTCTTTTTATTCATTCTATTCCTTATTAAGTTATGGAAAGAACCTGTCTACGCGGACTACCGCATGCATGGTGAATAACCTATGTATTCATTCTTTAGTAAGTTGTGGGAATAATCTGTCTACGCGGACTACCGCATGCCTGGTGAATAACCTTTCGTATTCATTCTTTATTAAAATTGTAGAAATGATCTGTTTACGCGAATTACAGCATCACGGGTGAAATTACATTTGCAGTTTCGTATATTTTTTCATTTCATATTCCTAAATCTAAACTTACTATGGTAAGTATTGCTTCTATAATTCCTGAAATGATTAGAAATTGCTTAAAGTTTTTACTTCATCTAACATCATTTCATTGGAATATTGATTTGAACTTTCTTTTGGTAATTTTAATATTTTCATGTCAGGGTACTATTCATAGGACACTATTCACGATAAATTTGGTTTCTTTTTCTGTCCAAATTATCTTTTATTTATACCATAGTACTTTTTTATCTGGGGTACTATTCATGCCAGAGTACTATTCATCCAGAGTACTATTTATGCCGGAGTACTATTCACAACGAAATTGAATTTTCTTTTCTTTGTCCAAGTTATCTTTTTTGAATCTTATTCTTGAAATCTGATCCATGTTTTGATCTTTATGTTGACAATTTGGACATTATTAAACTCTAGATAAATTGAATTATAAATCTCTAATATTTGTCCTTGATCTCACTTTATTCATTCCTTATATCATTGTCATAATTCTCATATTTAAGTTTTAGCTAACGTTATCTTTGGCCCGTAGTGCAAAGATGAACTGTTAAAAGTTATCTATGGCCCGTAGTGCAAAGATGAACTGTTGATTGATATCTTTGGCTCGTAGTGCAAAGATGAACTGTTGATTGATGAATATCTTTAGCCTTTGTGGCAAAGATGAAATGTTGATTGGCATGACCATTGATTTTACAGTTGTATGTCTTTGGCCCATAGTGCAAAGATGGACTGTTGTTTGGTATGATCATGACCATTGATAGTACAGTTGATTATCTTTGGCCCGTAGTGCAAAGATAGATAATTTATTGGTATGATCATGACTATTGATGTTATGTTTGAAGGTCTTTGGTGTAAAGTATGAAGACGATATGATTATTAAGTATCTTTAGCCTTTGTGGCAATGACATTGAGTGAAAGTTATATTAAGCCTTCATGGCAAGGAGAAACTGTTGATTTACATGATTATGAACATGAATTGTGAATTAATATAACCATAATCTTTGGTGTTACAGGTAATGACATGTGATGAAAATTATCTTCGTCTTGGGTGCGAAGAGGAATTTATCAATCTAATTATGATCATAAACTATTTACATGATTGTGGGCAAAAACTATTGATTGATGTTACAGGGATAAAACATTATTTGTGGACTTTTAACATGGAGAAGATAGTAGACATTATGTTCTACTTGACTTTTCTAATAGATTGCTTGTTCCGCTGCAGTTGTTAATCTAAAACTTGTTGTCTATTGTATTCTATAAGATTTTTTCCTGTTGAGGACTAATGTTATAAATATCTGAATCATTACTGATGAAGGTTATTGATAATTTAATTATATTTAGTCTTGATACGCTTTACTGGGTTATTTGTGCTCACCCTTTTGCTTCACAATTCCTTTCAAGTAATAAGAGTGTAGCTGGGTCGAGCAGGATAACAGGAGAATAGAACGATGGACTATAACTGTTGAAGTTTTCCATAAAGTAGTATGAGAATAATTGTATTGAGGATTTAAAATGTGTGTGTCGTATTTTATACTGTCATTTAACAGTTGATTTTGGTGAACAACAATAGGGTGAGGTGAACCCGACTTTGGAAGGGTGTGTTGCCACTATCATACAAGATGTCTAACCACATACGACTTCATGTTATCATAAGACATGGTTGTGCGCATCCACTTGCTGATTATATCTATGAGAACTACCTATATAATCTTGGAGTATGGTTGAAATATAATTCTCAATTTGAGACAATGGAGATAATTATATGACAAGAGAATACCCACCATTGGAATGAACAGGATAGTAATCTTCTTGTTCTTCTTTGGGGTCTATTGGGTCAACCAAGGTTAATTCTTAAGTCATATGATATCTATTATAAATTAGAAGCATAGCCTCCCATGTATGAAGGTTTCCTTGAGCATTTTTTAAAGATTTTAATTCTTAAAACAGTTATTGACTGTACCTTTATGTAACGTATCATTGATAAAAAGTATAAGTATTGTTATTCACAGTTTAGGTGTGGTCGTATTCTGCACGACAGAGTAATAGTTGTAATATGAAGATTTGTATTTTGATTCTGTGCCATGTATTTTTGGCTACTCAGAATGGGTTATGTGGACCTATTTTGGGGGCGTCACAAATGGTATCAGAGCTTAGGTGTAAGAACCTGAATTTCCAAGAATCATTATTAATAAGAATTTAATGAATAAAATTCTTAGAACATGAGATAGATTCGAATATGTATATATCTGTGATATGAGGTTTGTAGTATTGAATTACATAGGGTGTTAGGAACTATGTAATACGTGATTCTTAGTGTCTAATAAATATTTATCATTATTATATATTTTTAGAGTTGATTTAATAGAGGAGATGGATAATATTTATCTATAGTTATTAAATAATTTATAGAATTATTTATCATGGTAAGATGATGACATTAAATATTTTGATAGTCACCATTTTTCTGGAGTATATGTACGTTGTTAGAGAGAGAAAGAAAATCAATATATCGTTAGATATGTATTGGTTAGAGAATTATTAATTAATTGAATTCACGGCAAGAAGTGAGTATTAAAGGAATGTATATATGTGTTGTAGATATATATCTTGAATTATGAGGATTGGTGGAAAGAGAGATAATTATTATATTTTCTAATAAAGATTATTAAAATAATTTCTTGTATTAATTTATTTTAATAAACAGGGGGAAGTGTTATTTTAAATAATAATAATAATAATACCTTGTATGTCTTTGACTGAGGTAATATGAATGAGAGTAAATATATCGAAACATATTCGCTATGTGTAATATACTAATAAGAAATAAACTTATGGTCTATTTTCTATATAAAAAGTGGTACATGTGTCGTACATGTAACTATTTTAACAATGCTAAGATATTATATTTAAATGATATTAGGATAATGCCTCTATTATAAATGATATAATAATATTTATTATATCATGTTTTGAAAGGAATGATTAAACGGGATTTATTGATATTGCTATGTGTAAATATACATGTTATGTGAGTTAGTATCTGTGTGTATATTTGCTAGGATTAATTTAAAGGGAGTCACTAATGGTGTATTAAATTAGTGGACTAACCCTAAGCTTTATCTCAAAAGAATTAATATGATGATTAGTAATTAAATATTCAATTACTTGAATATAGTGTAGGGGTTTAAACGTGATTGATTAATTAATATTTTGGATAATTAATCGATAACGTATGAATTTATTATTGTTAAGAATAATAAAATATAAGCGCGTAAATGATTAATTGTGATTACAAAGGATAGATGATTTACGAGTAATTAATTGATAATGTCAATTAACTATTTTTGTGCATAAATAATATGTTAATGAGCAAATGATTAATAAATATAATGAGATTAGATTTACCCGATTAATTATTTTATGCAAGCATGAGATATATTAAAACTATAATATATAGTAGTTATCTATAATGTATATAATATATGTGACACATTAATGTGGCTATATATTATATATATAGGCTATATAGTAAGATTAAGTGCACTACGTGAGTTACATAATGATATTGCTTATGTAACATGAAGAGTTTGGGTAAACATTTATGTATACCCTATTGACATATAGTAAGTTAAATTGTTAATTAATATTGATTTCTATAAGTTATTATAATTGTAGTAATAACTGTTATGATAATGAGTAATGATAATACCGAATTAAATTATAGTTGGTATTAAGAAAAATGTACATGGATTGTATGTTAATATATGTGTATCCTTATTTGATACATTGTATTATTACTTGTTAATCGAAATAATATTGTAGCACCCATTTAAATATATAACTTAAGTATATACTATATGTGTGTGTGTATATATATATATATATAACCTTAGTATGTTGTATTTATTTCATTTGTCAAATGCTGAGTTTCTAACATGGTCCCATATTGAGTGAACCAAATGCTTCTTCACGTGAACTCCCAATACCTAGCTATTCTACATTTCTTCTCAAATTCACCAATAATCTAGCCAATGATTATGAGGGGAGTGGGTTTCATGATGGAGTTTACCAACTCCTCACCAACTTCTTGTTAACCTCCATGTTATTGAGCAATCCATTAGTTTGAATTAGTGGGAGATATCATTGTATGGACAAACAAGACTCTATAAATATAGCCTCTCTTCCTCTCATTTTCTTTTGCTGAGAATTCAAAGTATAATCAAGTGAGTAGGTTTATTGAGAGAGAAACTTCAGTTTTAGCAGCAAGTTCACATAGCAGAGGTATAACTCCCTATCCATGTTCTTCAATTTTTAATTCTTGATTCTTGGATTTAAGCATGAATTGAATGAAAGGTGAATTGGAATATGATTGTCAAGTATTATTTAAGTTGATAAGCATGATAGGAATGTGTTGTGGCTAGTGTAGCATTAGATTTCTGTAAGAATTTCTGAGTGGGTTGTTAAAACTGCCGAAGCAGTCTGTTTCCTAGTCTGGCCGGAGCCCTGCGTAGCTGCGCCAGTTTAGTACTGGCCAGCGGCGCAGCTGCGCCAGGCCTGAACCAGAGTTTCCTATTTTCTGCTGCAAACTGCAATGTGATAACTTGCTGATATGGTTTAAGGCAAACATGAAAACTGGTATAACTCCTACAAACATGTTCCTTGGTACAACATGTATATTTATGGCCATGATAGCATACACCAAATGATAAAAAGCTTGCTAGTTTAGAAGTGAGCTTAGAATGGTTAAATTTGTACCTTGTCACAACACATCATATGAGCCTTCTGATTTTGTGAACCCGATAGTATAGTTTATATTAACATGAAATACATGTTTAAAGTGTTAATCACATACTATCATACATTATTGATGAAAAGATTCATAGTTTGTAAATGAACTTAGAACTAAAGTGAACTTGTCATGAACATACTAAATATGTATTTTGATATTTGTAAATGACTTAGACATGCATGAAATCAGGTTTAACATGTATGAGTAAGCACCTTGACATAGCATGAACATTCTTGACTTCGTTAGTGTGCGATTTCTAAAGAAAGTTATAAGTTTTTTTTTAAGCCTTGACACATACTATTGATGCTTATGTTCTGAGTTTTTGAGCATGATTGCATGGTCTAGATAGGCATGAAATGTAAATTTAAAAGTGTTAAGTTGTGGTTTAAGTCGTAATGGTTTTAAAAGAAAGATTCAAACTTTTGCAAACTAAGTTGCGTGATCATAGTGTATTAGTGTTCTAATATGTTTGAGCATCCATGCTAGAGCTTTTAAATGACATATATGTGCACACACCTTACTAGACACTATGAAAGTTAGTTAAGCATGAATTAGACATGTTTAAAGCAATTATCGATGCTAGTTGTGCGTATATGGTAAAGGTATTTGTGAGCATGCGTTTTAACATTAGTATGGCACCTCACATGTATACGTGATGAACATAGTAGCATGTTTACATTATTATTTCTGAGTTATAAAATAGAATCTTAATTATGCATTAAGTGTTGATTTGTGCAAATGGTTATATAAACTCGGAGACTATAATTCCGTTAATGTTTGAGAAACGTATGAATAATAAGGATCATATAAGTTTAAATATATGTCAAACACCTTTAGATAAGTGTGTGATACATATATATGATAGATTATAGTAAGTATGTATGGATAAGGTATACCTATACGTACATAGTTTTCTAAAAACATAATGAGAAAGTAAAACGAAGGTTCTAAGAACCAAGTTAGATAACAATGTAATCAATGGTTATTATATTGAGAATGTATGGATATGTATAACTGATATGTATGAATCCATAATTATATAATTGTGTAGGAACACACGAAGCACAAATATCTTAGGCAGTTAAGTCGTAGTTGTTAAACTACGCACCAGGCAAGTCTTTCAGTTCTTATTTGATATATGAATTCAATAACTGTTAGATGAATTATATTATGCCATGATAATGTTAATTTATATATGAACTGTATATGAGATATGTATGAGATTGAAAGTTGATCTGTGATAATATGCTTGTTATGTGAGAAGCAACATGCGTAGTAACTATTAATTGTTTATGAATGCATAAACTGAGTATGAAATTATATGCTATGTGATGCATGAAAACTGTTAGAATTGCTGAGCTGTCGAGCTCACTCTTGCAAATAACCACTTTTGCAGGTTAAGGACTCATGATAAAAGTTACGTGCTACGTGATAGAGTTCGAAGATTTCAGTTTATTAAAATATATTTTTTTGGACCATGCTTAGGTTCAAGAAGATGTATACGATAGTAGATTACAATATTTTTATACATGTTAAAATTGTAAAATTGTGTTATGTAACACATAGGGGTTTCGAACTGTGATGTATACGTTTACACAGAAATTCGAACGTAGTGAATCATATTTTATAATTGATTCAAGGTTTTATAATTGGTTCAAGATTATGAACTCAATGAAAGATTTTATTCAAGGAGATAGAAAAGTTTTAGTTATTCCGCATTTTTGTAACATCAAATGTGACGTGTAGACAGGGATGGTATATGACCGAGATTTGAAAACTTATAAAAGGTTTAGGGTCATCATACAAGATCTTGGATATGAATAGAAATTATATTTTTATACTGTAATAAGTGAAAATTATTCATTAAGTTTTGAATAAAAGATGTATAGTTCCGCGATAGATGTATCGTGGTGGACCGGATTCGAGGTGTTGGAGAGACCCGAATTTGGGGTCGTCAAATTAGGGATATGATCGCTGGCAGAGATCTGAGACTAGAACTAGGAGGGGAGAGACGAGTAATATACTTCGCTAGTTTGTGACTTTCCTAAGCTGAATTTTCGTACTTAATAAATTGACAAATTGTGATATGTCAATTAACCTTTGTTTTGAAGCTGTATTCGAGAATGATAAATGAAATCTAAGAGATGAGCAATGGAGAAATCATGATACAGAAGAAATTACATGGAAGATAAAATCTAAAATGAAAGCAAGGTATCCTCACCTATTCGAATTACCAGGTACGTAAATTTCGAGGATGAAATTTCATAAGGAGTGGAGATTGTAAGACCCCGAATTTTATAAAATAAAAGAATTCAATTTTTCTTATAATTATATTCAGTAAATGGTTAAATTGAAAAAAAGTTAAAGTTAAAGGTAATATGTGCAAATTTTACAAAGTAAGAAAGTGGTCATAAAATATTCGTTGTGTTGGGGAATATTCATTTGGTCGGGGAATATTCTTTTTGTCAGAGAATATTAGTATGACGACGCAATCATTGGTGGACTCCACAACAGAATAACTGTCGAATATAGAAAGCGACATAAATAAACATTTTATAAAAAATAACGGCAAAACTTTTACCGTTAAACTGTTGAAATATCCGGTGATAAAAATACAGTAATACGCGTTGGTGCACAGTAGCACATGATATTGCACATTATCTTTGATTATTGATACTTACGTAAGAAGTCACTCAGTATTCAATAATTGCCACAATAGTTGCTGCATAGTATCTCATATTATTGATTCAATTATTATCATAGTATCATATGCACAATTATTTATATTATTAAATTAATAATTGACACGACACAGTTATTCATATTATTATTTGCATTATTGAAAATGTCCAGAAAGTTATGTCGAGGAAAGAGGTTAGGTTATTTAATTGCGCGCCAATAAGGAGAAATATTTATCGGAAAGCCCCCTATTTCCTGGGAACGATCTGGTTGTCAATATTGTGAGTTATAATATTAATGATGAATTATTGATATAAATATTTTCATTGTGTTGGGAATATTAATGTTAGTGAAAATCGACATTTGTTTCGATAATAGTTGATTTCTGTATATTAAATTGATCAAACGGGCAATTAATCGGATAAATGAGAAATTAATTATTATTGGTTCACATTCTGATACTATTAGGGGAGCTGATGCAAGATTGATGATACTTGAAGGACTAAATTAAAAATAAAGGTAAAGATGAATGTACTAAAGTGTAATTATTCTTGTAATTTGCCACTTTTTTCTAGCCTATAAATACTCCTCCATCCATTCAATATTTCATACCATTTTACAAACCAAAGTTATAATCAAGATTTAGAAGGAGAGAATAAAAGAGAAAGAAGAAGAGTATTATGCTACTACACTATTGCAGTATCCAATCTCCTACTAAGGTAAGGGATATTATTTCTTTCGTATTCGTAAAGGATGTTATTTTCTTTCAATACTCCTAAGGGTTATTATTCTATTCCTTATTAATCTGTGGGAATAACATGTCTACGCGGACTACCGCATACATGGTGAATAACCCTTCGTATTCATTCTTTATCAATTTGTGGGAATAACCTGTCTACGCAGACTACCGCATGCCTGGTGAAAAATCCTTTTTATTCATTCTATTCCTTATTAAGTTATGGAAAGAACCTGTCTACGCGGACTACCGCATTCATGATGAATAACCTATGTATTCATTCTTTAGTAAGCTGTGGGAATAATCTGTCTACGCGGACTACTGCATGCCTGGTGAATAACCCTTCGTATTCATTCTTTATTAAAGTTGTGGAAATGATCTGTGTACGTGGATTACCGCATGACGGCTGAAAATACATTTGCAATTTTGTATATTATTTCATTTCATATTCCTAAATCTAAACTTACTATGGTAAGTATTGCTTCTATAATTTCTAAAATGATTAGAAACTGCTTAAAGTTTTTGCTTCATCTGACATCATTTCACTTGAATATTGATCTGAACTTTCTTATGGAAATTTTAATCTTTTCATGTCGGGGTACTATTCACGGGAGACTATTCATGATAAAATTACTTTATTTTTCTGTCCAAATTATCTTTTATTCATAGCAGAGTACTATTCATCCGGAGTACTATTCATGCCAGAGTACTATTCATCCAGGGTCCTATTCATGCTGAAGTGTTATTCATCCAGGGTACTATTCATGCCGAAGTACTATTAACAACAAAATAGAATTTTCTTTTCTTTGTCCAAGTTATCTTTTATGAATCTTATTCTTGAAATCAGATCCATGTTTTGATCTTTATATTGAAAATTTGGACATTATTAAACTCTGGATAAATTGAATTATAAATCTCTAATATTTGTCCTTGATCTCACTTGATTCATTCCTTATATCATTGTCATAATTCTCAAACTGAAGTTGTGGTTAAAGTTATCTTTGGCCCGTAGTACAAAGATGAACTGTTGATTGATATTTTTGGCCAGTAGTGTAAAAATGAACTGCTGATTGATGAATATATTTAGCCTTTGTGGCAAAGATAAATTATTGATTGGCATGACCATTGGTTTTACAGTTGTATGTCTTTGGCCCGTAGTGCAAAGATAGACTGTTGTTTGGTATGATCATGACCATTGATATTACAGTTGAATATCTTTGGCACGTAGTGCAAAGATAGATAATTTATTGGTATGATCATGACCATTGATGTTATGTTTGAAGGTCTTTGGTGTAAAGTTTGAAGACGATATGATTATTAAGTGTCTTTAGCCTTTGTGGCAAAGACATTGAGTGAAAGTTATATTAAGCCTTCGTGGCAAGGAGAAACTGTTGATTTACATGATTATGAATATGAATTGTGAATTAATATAACCATAATCTTTGGTGTTACAGGTAATGACAGGTGATGAAAATTATCTTCGTCTTGGGTGTGAAAAGGAATTTATCAACCTAAATATGATCATGAACTATTTACATGATTGTGGGCAGGAACTGTTGATTGATATTATAGGGATAAAACATTGTGCTGGACTTTTAACAAGGAGAAGATAGTAGACATTATATTTTACTTGACTCTTCTAATGGATTGCTTGTTCCGTTGCAGTTGTTGATCTAAAATATGTTGTCTATTGTATTCTATCAGATTTTTCCCTGTTGAGAACTAAGGTTCTAAATATTTGAATCCTTAATGATGAAGGCTATTGATAATTTAATTATCTGTAGTCATGATACGCTTTGCTGGGTTATTTGTGCTCACCCTTTTGCTTCACAATTCCTTTCAAGTAATAAGAGTGTAGCTGGGCCCCGAGCGGGGATAACAAGAGAATAGAACGATGGTCTATAACTATTGAAGTTTTCCATAAAATAGTATGAGAATATTTGTATTGAGGATTTAAAATGTGTGTGTCGTATTTTATACGTCATTTAACAGTTATTTTTGGTGAACAACAATAGAGTGAGGTGAACCCGACTTTGGAAGGGTGTGTTGCCACTATCATACAAGATGTCTAAACACATACGACTTCATGTTATCATAAGTTATGGTTATGCGCATCCACTTGATGATTATATCTATGAGCACTACCTATATAATCTTGGAGTATGGTTGGAATATAATTCTCAATTTGAGACAATGGTGATAATTATATGGCAAGAGAATACCCACCATTCGAATGAACATGATAGTAATCTTCTCATTCTTCTTTGGGGTCTATTGGGTCAACTAATGTTAATTCTCAAGTCATACGATATCTATTATAACTTAGAAGCATGCCTCCCATGTACGAAGGTTTTTTTGTTCATTTTCCAAAGATTTTATTTCCTAAAATAATTATTGACTGTACCTTTATGTAACGTATCATTGATAAGAAGTATGAGTATTGTTATTCACAGTTTAGGTGTGGTGGTATTGTGCACAACAGAGTAATAGTTAGAATATGAAGATTTGTATTTGGATTCTATACCATGTATTTCTGGGGCTCAGAATGGGTTGTGTGGACCTATTTTGGGGGCGTCACACTTGTTAACTCTTTTTCCATTAATTTAATTAAAGTGTTATTACATAGTTTATTTGTCACACTTTAATTAATCAAATACTCTTATTTAAATCAATTAAATAAAATATGATATTACACATTAATTCACATCATCACATAATTAAAATTCTCATTTATTAACTATGATAATTTATAAAATCTCTAATTAATTAGAATAACATTATGTTTATTAAATAATTCATTTAATTAAATAAACTTAATTAAATTCACACTTTGAATCATAAAAATTCTCCACATTAATTTAATCAATGTAACACATATAATTAAATTAATCTACCACAATTCCATCAAATAATTATTTATTTCAATAAATAAATCATCAAAAATATTTATTTAATTCAATAAATATTTAAATTAAGTTACAAAATTCTCGTTTGTCACATCTTTTCCCCCTTAAAAAGGATTCAGTCCCTAGAATCACGGTTCAATTAAATTCATAAATTCGTCCCATTACATTCTTCCCCCTACAAAGATTATTTCCCCAGAATCGCTTACACATAGATTAAGTAAATAAATGTGGGTAAGTCTTCATTATATGTTCTTCGAGTTCCCACGTAGCTTCTTCAGCATTGTGGTTCCTCCAAATCACCTTAACAAAAGGTATCACTTTATTTTTGAGAACTTGCTCTTTCTTGTCAACAATCTGAACATGAACTTCTTTATAGGATAAGTCTTTCTCAAATTGCAGGGGTTCATATTCAATAACGTGTTCATAATCGGGTTTATACGGTCGTAAGACTGAAACGTGAAAGCCATTGTGGATATGCTGAAGCGCCGGAGGTAGGGCTACCTCATATGCAACTTCTCTGATTCTTCGCAGCACCTCAAAGGGTCCAATGAACCTCGAGCTCAATTTCCCTTATTGTCGAATTTGATCTTTCCTTTCCTGGAAGAGACTTTTAAGAAAACAAAGCTACCCGATTCAAATTCTACATTTTTGCGGTGTGGGTCGACGTATTTCTTCTGTCTATCTTGAGTAGCTATCATTTTTGCCCGAATCACATTGACGATCTCGGTTGTCTGTTGTTCTAATTCTGGTCCTAGCAATTGTCGTTCGCTAACTTCATCCCAGTATAACGAAGTTCTGCACTTTTTGCCGTACAACGCTTCATAAGGCGGCATGCCAATACTTGCGTGGTAACTGTTGTTGTAACCGAATTCCACGAGCGGTATGTGACGCCCCCAAAATAGGTTCAATACTCAACCCATTCTGAGTCGCCAAATATATGGTACAAAATTCAAATACAATCTTTTATAACATATGGTCGTGCAAAATATGACCACACAAACTATGAGCTTCTATACAAATCGTATATAATACGAAATATAAACATTCAAATTCATTCCTTATTCATTACAATGATTGTGTCGCTATTTTATAGAATAGTGAGGACTTCTACAAATCTAACTCTGATCATCACACTGTTCCCCGACTAGTCCCCGTGATATTCTCATTTCCTGAAGAGGACAATAGATGAAAAGGGTGAGCTCAACTAGCCTAGTAAAGAATATTATGACAAAGATAATGAAGAATAAATTATTGTTAGTCTTCGACAAATCAGATAAAATATTATGGACAACAAGTTTTAGATCAACAACTGCAGCGGAAATATCAATTCATTAGAAGAGTTACGTAGAGAATGAAGTCTACTATATTCTATGATTTAAAAGTCCATCATCAATATTTTATCCCTGTAACATCAATCAATATATATCTCAAATCAAATATTCATCTTTGCACTACGGACCAAAGATATTCATTTGTATCACCAGTGGTCATGTTCATCTCAACACTTGTCAATATTTGCACTACGGGCCAAAGATATTCATCAGGTAATCATTCATCTTTGCTCTATAGGTCAAAGATATTCAGTTATATCACCATTTAGGACTGAGGATGATAAAAAATATTATAAATAACGAATCCAGTGAGATAAAGAACAAAGATTAGGGATTCGTAATTTAGTTTATCTAGGTTCAAGAATATTCCATAATAATATTTTGTGGAGCAAAATTCAATAATAAAGATCAAAACTTGGATCCAATCAAAGATAGGACCCATAATAGCCAACTTGAACAAATAGAAGAAAATTTAATTTTTTTCGTGAATAGTGCCGTATACGTGAATAGTAACCCCGACGAAAAAAGTAAGAATTTTATAATAAAATCCATGCCAATATTTTGGTATAATGATATTGAAAAGAATAACATCATTTACGAAAGAAAATATCATCCCTTACCTTAACAGGAGTGTAGTTTTGGCTGAAATATCGGATATTATGTGGACGAAAACTTGCACTGTTATCAACACTCAAAGTATCTAAATACTCACAAGAAATACGCTCAATATTATAGAGAGAAAATTTTCTGATTCTGATGTGATTTTTATTTCTAACTAAGCACCCTATTTATAGGAAAAACTTAGGATGCCAGGAATGACAATTTTATAAACGGAA
Source organism: Panax stipuleanatus (assembly GCA_020205555.1). Taxonomy (NCBI): domain Eukaryota; kingdom Viridiplantae; phylum Streptophyta; class Magnoliopsida; order Apiales; family Araliaceae; genus Panax; species Panax stipuleanatus. The sequence continues at coordinate 114,114,247 of CM035121.1, read as the reverse complement.
GAAATTTCTTCAGCATATGTTTTGAAAAGGTTGGCAGGTTGGCAGCCTACCAAGAATGAACAAGGACTTTTCCACCAAAAATCCCACATGCTTTATATATATATATATATATATATATTAAAACATTTATTTTTGAAACTTCAATAATTCATAATAAATAGCCCTTTTTTCAGAAAAATACGAATCTTATGTCCTTTTCATATGAAATTTAATTCTTTACAACTTTGTAGAAGGAAGTTTTTCTAAATTCCGAACGCAAAATGGCTGAAATCCACAAACGGATGATTTTTCACACCAAAATACTGATAAAAATACCTCATCACTAATTTCTTCTTTTATATCCACAAAAATAAATATTTTCTTATCATATAAATTAATAATTAATTATTCACAAATAATATTACAGAACTACAATATTGACAACCGACTGTTCCTAGAAATGCTTTCCAATAAGAATTTCTCCTTATTGGCGCACAATTAAATAACCCATCCTAGACAGAACTTCCTTAGACATTGCCAAAATTATTATCTAATAATATTATTCAAATAATATGAATTATTAATTTGATAATTTAAAATACTGTGCAATGACAATTATTGAATCAATAATATGAAATATCAACGTAGCAATTATGCAATTATCAATGTAGTAATTATTGAGTCAATATTATAAAATATTGAACAGTAATTACTGTAACAATTATTGAGTAAGTGACTTCTTACGTAAGAATCAATAATTCGAAATACTGTGCAATACCGTGTGCTACTGTGCAACAACGCGTATTATTGTATTTTTATCACCGGGTATTTTAACAGTTTAATGGTAACAGTTTTACCGTTATTTTTATAAAAAGGTTATTTCTGTCGCTTTCTATATTCTACATGCATTCCGTTGTGGGGTCCACCAATGACTGTGTCGTCGTACGAATATTCTCCAACAAAAAGAATATTCATCGACCAAACGAATATTCCCCGACACAACGAATATTTTATAACCACTTGCTTACTTTGAAAAATTTGCACATATCTCCTATAACTCACTACATTTATCAAAACAACACCTTACTGTTTAAAAAAAATATATAAAGAAAATTAAATCTTTATTCATAAAATTTGGGCACGGTAGGTGATCATCCCAATTTCCTTTGAAATCCATGATGCATGCTCTGAACATATCCTCCAATGTCTAGATCGTTCTTTCACTCTGCCCGTCTGTTTGAGGGTGATATGCCTTACTCATTCTCAACTGCGTCCCCATGCATTCCTGTATTTGCTTCCAGAAATTCGATGTGAAGTGCGGATCTCGATCGAAAATAATCAACACTGGAACTCCGCGCCTTGAAATAATCACCTTCACATACAACTTCGCCAACTGATCTAAGTTGAATCTAATCTTGATCGATAAGAAGTGTGATGATTTCGTCAATCGATCCACGATAATCAATACTGCTTCAAAATCTTTTCTGAGTCGTCGGAAGACCAACTACGAAATCCATTGTAATATGTTTCCATTTCTATTTTGGGATCTCTAGTGGTTGTAGCAATCCACTCGGCCTCCGATGTTCTGATTTCACTTTCTGACAAGTCAGGCACTTAACCACACAATCGACGACGTCTTTTTTCATATTTGGCCACCAGAAATATTGTCAAAGATCCTGGTACATCTTTGTACTGTTAGGGTGAACGGAATACCATGAGCTATGAGCCTCGCTCAAAATTTTCTCCTTAATCCTTGGCACTGGCGGTATCCAAATTCTGCTCTTGAATCTTAACAGTCCTTTACTGTCTATCTTGAATTTTAGTTCATTTCCTTCGGATATCCTCTTCCTTATCTTTTCACATTCTTCGTCCTGAAGTTGTGCTTCCTTAACCTTATCCAGTAAAGTTGTACCAGCTTCCAGCTGGAACAGCTTCTCGTCAGACTCCATTGGATATCTCACCTCCAATTTCAGCTTCTCCATCGCTAAAATTAACTCCTCTTGGGCAGTCAACATCATCAATTTCTCTTGACACTTTCTGCTTAAGGCATCGGCAACCACATTCGCTTTGTTCAGATGGTATAAGATCTCACAATCATAGTCCATTATCAATTCTAACCATCTCCTTTGGCGCATATTCAAATCCTTCTGTGTAAAAATATATTTCAGACTCTTGTGGTCTGTATATATTTCACACTTCTCCCCATAGAGATAGTGTCTCCAGATCTTCAAAGCAAAAACTACCGCAACCAATTCTAAATCATGGGTCGGATACCCCTTCTTAAAATCTTTTAGTTGTTGTGACGCATACACAATGACCTTCCCGTTTTACATAAGCACACAGCCTAGTCCTTTATGTGACGCATCACTATAAACCATAAAATTTTATGTGCTGTCCAGAAGAGATAACACAGGTGCCGCACTCAACCTCTTCTTAAGCTCTTGGAAGCTTTCCTCACACTTCACCATCCAAACGAATTTCACCGATTTCCTAGTCAAATTCGTCAGCGGAGTCGCGATGTTGGAAAAGTCCTGAATAAACCTTTTGTAATAACATGCTAATCCAAGAAAACTTCTCACTTTCGACGGTATCTTCGGCTGATCCCAGTTCATGATAGCTTTGACCTTGGAGGGATCTACCAAAAATCTATCCTTATCGATTACATGTCCAAGAAATTGCAGCCGTTTGATCCAAAACTCGCATTTTGAGAACTTGGCGTACAACTTCTCCCTTCTTAATGCTTCCAATGTTACCTTCAGATGTTCTACGTGTTCCTCCTTGGTCTTAGAATACACCAGAATGTCGTCGATAAACACCACCATGAATTTATCAAAAAATAGCTTGAATATCCTGTTCATTAAGTCCATAAATGCTACAGGAGCATTCGTTAGACCAAATAACATCATCAAAAAATCGTAGTGACCATATCGAGTCCTAAACGCTATCTTCAAAACATCCTCTGTCCTCACTTTTAGCTGATGATAACCACTTCTTAGGTCTATCTTCGAGAAGTATCTCGCTCCCTTCAATTGGTCAAACAAGTCGTCGATCCTAGGCAACAGATACTTATTCTTAATTGTGACCTTATTCAACTCCCTGTAGTCAATGTAGAGCCGCATCGTCCCATCCTTCTTTTTAACAAATAATACCGGCGTTCCCCAAGGCGATACGCTCTGCTGAATATATTTCTTGTCAAGTAGCTCTTGCAGCTGCACCATCAATTCTTTCATCTCTACCAGAGCCAGAAGGTACGGTGCCTTCGATATTGGAGCGGTTCCTGGCGCCAAATCGATCACGAACTCCACTTCCCTATCTGGCAGAAGTTCTAACAAGGCATCCGAAAATACCTCCATAAAGTCTCTCACGACTAGTATTTCCTCTAACTTCGGGCTCTCTTTACGACTATCGACTATGTAGGCTAAGTATCCTACACAACCTTGTCTCAATAACTTCTTGGCCTGCATCATCGTCAGACAACTCGCTTGTCTAGGCGACTTGCTACCATAAAACACATCCTTTGACGAGGTCATGAGGTTAATACACTTCTATTGTCAATCAATTATCGCCTCATAACTGAATATCCAATCCATTCCAAAGATAACATCGAATTCTCCAATTCTAATAGGGATAAGATCTACGTTCATCATGTTACCCTTAATATCCACCCTACAGTTCTTGTGTATGAACCTAACACGAATCACTTCCCTATTCGTAATCTCTATGTTCATAGGGTATTCTAACTCGTCCTTAGGCAATTCTAAGTTCTTAGCAAAGTCATCGGATATAAATGAACACGTAGCACCCAAATCAAATAATACATATTCATTAACATTATTGATTAGAATGATACCTGACACCACATCGCGTGACTGCACAGCGTCTTGCACGGTCATGTTGAATATCCTGGCCGTAGGTCGGTTGGTTGGTGTTGGTTCCGTGATAGTTAGAGCATTTCCACCATTGTTTCCTCTATTCCCTCCTGCTCCTGCCCCTCCTGAAACCTCTTTGGGGAAATCCCTGACCAGATGGTCCTTTCACCCACATGTAAAGCAGGCGCCCTTCTTAGGGTTAGGGCAGTTAGGTGCTATGTGGCATTCCTAACCATAATTATAGCAAACTCTTTTTCCCGTCAAACAGACCCCCAGGTGATTCTTTTCGCAGGTCGGACATGCTTTTACTCTTTTCTTCTGGCTTCCTTGCTAATTCTCTGTTGATGTGTTGTCATTCCACCTTCTCTTTTGACTGTTACCTCCTCTAGGGTTACTACCACTAGCCTTGTTGTTACCTTCATCTTCACACTTCTTCTTCTTGTACTCTTTGTTTTACTTGGTCATAGCATCGCTCCCACCTTCAGCGATGATTGCCTTCTCTAATACTCCCGTAAAAGTGTTCAATTGGAACATTGACACTTTGCTATACAACCAGGGCTTTAGTCCCTATTTGAATCTCCTAGCCTTCCTCTCATCAGTATGCACTTGATACTTGGAAAACCTAGCCAACTCATTAAATCTCTCCACATAGTCTGGCATAGACCTATTACCTTGTTTGAGCTCCAGAAATTGAACATCCATCTGGTTCTGTGAGCTCGTCGGGAAGTACATCTCACAAAATATTTCTTTGAACCTCTCGCAGGTTATCACACCCTGTCCTCCCCGGACCTTGTTTTCTTGCAACCAATAACTAGCCTCTGCCTTTAGCATGAATGTTGCATAAGCTGTCTTCTGATCCTCGTTAACCCTAGTGACGTCAAAAACCTTCTTCATCTCCATAACCCAAGTTTGTGCTTCAATTGGGTTCATGGATCCCTTGAATCCTGGCGGTCCCACTGACTTGAGGTCCTTGAACATTGTGTTCGGTGGAGCTTGCTGCTAATTGGCCATTGCTTCAGTCAATAAGTTCACCAACTGCTGAACGGGGTTGGCATTGACATTGGCGTCATTGTTATTCATTGACCCTTCTTGGGCTGGTTGACGAGTTGGGCGTCTTCTTGGCGGCATATTTCTGTTAAGATATACGCTTATTAGATCTTTATTCAATTCTTAAATATTTAAAACTTTACTTAAACATTTTAAGACATTCACTTAACATATATCATATCAAATAAACTCTGATATTTTATTTAATCAAAAGTTTTAAACGTAACAAGATAGCATCACTGCTATTTACATTAACTATCCCGAGATAAAGAAATTTTAGGATTTAAATCATCATCATATTCCGTTCTTTATAATTACTTCAGAATTTACATTATTAACTACCAATTTTTTTTTTCACATATTCATGTTGTTCCTATCATGGCCTACTAAGGCGTCGAACAACTTTTCTGCGCTCCTCTTCCATATTGCGGAACATCGTTCTACGGTCCAGCATATACCAAGGTAAGTTCTCGAACTAAACCGGATAGTTGAACTCTCGATCCTGGGCTCTATCAATGGATCTCTGGAACGTGTAGTCCGTCTCTTCAATCTTTGCCTTCTTTGCCCGATCGTCATCCTTGGCAATATCTGCATGTCGTGAAGCCCTCATCCAAGTGTCCTCTGCTCTAGCACGCTTGATAAAGATAAAATATGTTATGTTTTATTCCCTTAATACTTAATCTTTTATATCTCTTTTGTACCTAAGTATATTCATTTATCTTATATTTGTTATTTTAGGTGCAATTGATCCAAGGAGGCAAAATGGGCTCAAAAGGAACAAACAAGGCCATGATTTATAACAGCCACTTCGATTTGGGAATTAAAGAGAAGCCCATGGTTTGGTCCTAGCAAAATAAGAGCAACTAATTCATGTGGGAGCCATGTAAATCATTATCATATTAGCCAAAGGGGTCACGTGCATGAAGCATTGCAAACATTCATAAGCAGCTTGCGGATCCACTCAGCATGAATGGGCCAGATTCCAATAACATATATTATATATAATGTGGGCTAAGAATAATCTTGCAAAAGAGGAGTCATCAATCCAAGCACCTCATCAATCAAATATTGAATGGGCCCACGAAACTAGCAGCAAGCAAAAAGGAATTTCAAATTGATAATAGTCCAAGTAGCTCATGGTTTTGGCTAAGAGAATCACATATGGGCCCACGGTTGGGTCTTGAATTGAAGCCACCCATGCAAGCATATATGATTAGTGGGCTAGAGGTTTAATGGCAACAAAAGCATATGATGCCCAAGTGGGCCACAGTTTCATGCCACACAAGTTGCAGCAGCTTAAGACTTCCTATTACACTAGCAACCAATTTAATATTGCATGTGGGCCACGCCTTTGATACATTTCTAATTGGAGAAGGATTCATGCATTCCAAATTTGTGAAGGGTCACGGTTTCACATGCTGGCAAAGGAGTGTGAGTGGGGGCCACGGTTTGGGTTAATAAGCAACACACGAATTCCAAAGCATGATGGAAAGTAAATTATTTTCAGCATATGTTATAACATGTGGGCAGAGGTTGAGTGAATTGGCATGCCACGAATTAAGCAAGAAAAAAGGCAAAATAGCATAGCATGAAGTAGCCGGACAGTGGGTGTTTTCGCTGGGGCGGGGAGGCAGAAATCAGCCGCATAAATTTCTTTTCCTACACGGATTTGGATGCAAGTAAAGGAAATATTCTTAGGTTTTTAATAGTTATAAATAGGGGATCTATTCTCTTATATTTGGATATCTTCTTATTTTCTTTCATATTATATCTAGGTTTATTTGGAGTTATGAACTAATTCTTTCAATTCAGTACGAAAGGGATGTTGAACCTTATTCATAATTAACGGTTTGATCTAGTTTATTTTATTTATTTTTTCTTACATGAGATTTATTCTGATAATCTACTTCAATTTCTTGTATGCTATTCAATTTACTAACGTGATTCTGCAGGATTAAATTAATAAATTGGTGTCATATGCTAGATTAAGGAATAGTATTACGTGTAATTGATATTGTTCCTAATCACAAGTAGCAATTAGTAATACCTGATTGTGGACAAGCTTTTGAGTATTGCTATGATTATCAGAAGGCAAGTTAAACAATCCGAGCTTATGTGTTTGTTGCTTGGAATAGTCTAATTCCCTAGTTCTTAATGCTGCTGTTATATTAAATCTAGAGAGCTTGTTCTAGGTTATATAATGGTTAGAATCTTGTGAAGAGCTTGTTTCATTGAGTGACAATCTAAGGGGAGTTTCGGATAGCAGAGCTTGTTGTTACCTAGGGCTATTAATTTTATTGAAGGATAAACAATGTTAAACTTGATTACTCCATAATTATGAAAAGGTGATACTGAACTGAAGAACTGAAGCTTTTTATTATTTGTTAATTCTTATTACTTTATTCTTGATAATTTAGTTTAATCAATTCAAAACCCCCTTTTTATTAGAAATCATAGGATAAATATAAAATAAATCACTCTCTGTGGGATCGATCCTTGCTTACTACTGTGCTAATTATTTAAATTTGTGAAGTAAAAGTGAGGTTAATTTAGGAGTGTAAACGACAGCTCCCAAATTTTGGCGCCGTTGCCGGGGAGTGTTATTTGTTTTTATTTATTCTTTGTTTTCATTTATTTTTTTTTATTTTTTTTTTGTTTTATGACTCAATCCTCTCACTCTACTAACTTAAATTTTGATCAAGAGATAGAGAAAACTGCAGATACAAAAGAAACTCTTGTTCCAATACTTAAAAAGGAAAAGATGGTGGTGCCAAACAACAACCGGACTTTAAAAGAACTGGCTACTCCAGACCTTGATCAACCATCCTTGTGTATTGAATATCCTACCTTAGATGTTGCTTTTGAACTTAACTACGGACTAATTCATTTTTTGCCTATTTTTCGTGGTATTACAGGTGAAAATCCATATACGCATCTAAAGGAGTTCCATGTGGTGTGTTCCACGATGGAATCACAAGGAGTGACAGATGAGCAGATCAAGCTTAGACTTTTTCCATTCTCCATAGCAGATTTGGCGAAAGACTGGTTATACTATCTTCCTTCAGGATCGATACGATCATGGACTGATATGCAAAGGCTATTCTTGGAGAGGTATTTTCCTGCATCAAGAGTTGCTGATACAAGGAAGGAGATATGTGGAATCAGGCAGTTCAATGGAGAAACTCTCTACGAGAATTGGGAAAGGTTCAAGAAGTTGTGTTTCAGCTGTCCACCTCACGGGATTGATGAGCAACACTTGATTCAGTACTTCTATAAGGGATTGATACCAATGGAAAGAAGTATGATCGATGCGGCTAGTGGAGGAGCATTAGTAGACAAGACACCAGAGGATGCAAGAAATCTGATTGCAAACATGGCTGCTAACTCACAACAATACGATCATGCTCCACAAAGGGTAAGTGAGGTAAGCACGAGTGAATTGGCACAACAGATTTCTAACTTAACTGCTGTGGTGCAACAATTAACAACAGAAAACGTACCGGTTGCAAAAGTATATGGAATTCACTCAAAATCAGGGCATCCAACAAATGATTGTCCCATAGTGCAAGAGGATGTAATTGTTCATCATGTTAATGCTGTGGGGACATTCTCCGGACAAAATCCACATCAATGTGATCTTTGGGCAGAAACTCATAATTCCTGATGGAGAGATCATCACGACTTGAGCTACGAAGTACCTGTCAATTCTGGGACATCTATGGAGGATATGTTCAAGGTATTCATGAGCCAAACACTACAGTTCATGAGTCAGACACAGCAGTTCCAGCAGGAGACAAGAACTTCTGTTCAAGATCTGAGGGATCAAGTTGGTCAGCTTACAACCACAATAGGGAGGTTGGAATCTCAACGCTTCGGGGAGTTACCTCCTCCATTTGTTGAGAACTTCAGTACAATGGGATTTGACGAAGAGGAGCAGGAGGATTCAATGCTTACTTTAGGAACAGATAGTCATATAGAATTTTATCAAGAAAAGGAACAAGAGGAAGATCGGAATAATTTGATAAATTCTGCAGATCTCGACAAGAAAGACGTGGATTCATCTCCATCAGTACAACTAACAGAAACAAGGAGTGCTACACACCATCGTACCTTTACCATGGAATTAGATAATGCAAAGTTCCAGTTCAACGCAGATCAGGCTAAAAGGTATCTTGATAATATTAAATCTGTTTTTGTTATTGATGTTGTGGATTATTTAGTGCAGGAATCTTTTGATCGAATACAATTATACGAGGAGGATTTGGTGGCTGGAAAGGAGCAAAATCATGAAGTACACAATGTTCCTCAATTAAGGAAGAAACTGTTACCAATCCACTTGAAGTTCACAACTCCAATTACATAGAACGAGAGGGAAGATGTCAGGCCAATGACAATAAACAAGGGCAGCTGCTTGGGAGGCAACCCAAGAAATCAGATTTGATTTTTCTATCCCTTTACTATTTAGTTTTTTATTTGCATGTAGTTCTCTTTTTTTTTGCATGACTTTCTTACATTGGGGACAATGTAAGGTTTGAGTGTGGGGGGAAGGATTTAGGTTTTTATTTTATTTAGGAATTTTATTTAGGGATATTTGATTTGTTTTGAAAGGAAATAGGACCATTTTAAAATTTTTTGAAAAATTTGATTTTCATAATTCTATTTTACCTATGTGTTCGAAGGTTAAAGTCAAAAATGAGAATCAATACTAAAAATTCAAAATCTGTTTAATGCTTAATTGGTTAATGATTGAGAAAAACTAAGTCATGATCCATAGTAATTGATTTAAATTGAATTTGTGTCTCATGAGCACTTGAACATGTGATATATGCTTAGTTGGCTAAGTAATCTGTGGAGTTGTCTATGTGCACTAATCTCATGCTCTAGAACTATTGAACTGCTTAAGCTTTTTGCAGGACCATGTGAAAAAAAAAATAATAAGAAAAATTGGAAACCAGTGAAATTGTTGAAAAAGAAACACAAGAGAAGTCATGTGGTGGGATGAGATGGAGCGTAAAACGCACTCTCCCATAAACACGTGCGAATAAGTGAGATGGAGCATAAAATGCACTCACTTATAAAAGAATGATTGAGGAAGATGAAACGGAGCATAAAATGCATTCACCGAAAATAAAGAGGAAAAATGAAAGGGTCCTAGTGAGAAAAAAATAAAAAAATAAATAAAGCAGGAAAAATATGTTTTGAGTTTTTGAGTGGTGTGCACGGTTTTTGTTCCATGGTAACTATGTTGAGTAAGTGTGTGGATTATAGAAGAGTGTTTATGTGATTACAATTTAACTTAATGAAATTCATTGGTGAAATGGCAAGGTGGTTATCATGAGTTAATTGATGAACGTTGATTATGTTTTTGTGGGTTTCGTATTGATAATCATGATTTGATCTTAAATCTTTTGACATATTGATTGAATAGAATTTTTCTGGAAATCAAACTTTTGGTTTACACGAGGACGTGTAAAGGCTAAGTGTGGGGGAGCTTGATAAAGATAAAATATGTTATGTTTTATTCCCTTAATACTTAATCTTTTATATCTCTTTTGTACCTAAGTATATTCATTTATCTTATATTTGTTATTTTAGGTGCAATTGATCCAAGGAGGCAAAATGGGCTCAAAAGGAACAAACAAGGCCATGATTTATAACAGCCACTTCGATTTGGGAATTAAAGAGAAGCCCACGGTTTGGTCCAGCAAAATAAGAGCAGCTAATTCATGTGGGAGCCATGTAAATCATTATCATATTAGCCAAAGGGGTCACGTGCATGAAGCATTGCAAACATTCATAAGCAGCTTGCGGATCCGCTCAGCATGAATGGGCCGGATTCCAATAACATATATTATATATAATGTGGGCTAAGAATAGTCTTGCAAAAGAGGAGTCATCAATCCAAGTACCTCATCAATCAAATATTGAATGGGCCCACGAAACTAGCAGCAAGCAAAAAGGAATTTCAAATTGATAATAGTCCAAGTAGCTCATGGTTTTGGCTAGGAGAATCACATATGGGCCCACGGTTGGGTCTTGAATTGAAGCCACCCATGCAAGCATATATGATTAGTGGGCTAGAGGTTTAATGGCAACAAAAGCATATGATGCCCAAGTGGGCCACGGTTTCATGCCACATAAGTTGCAGCAGCTTAAGACTTCCTATTACACTAGCAACCAATTTAATATTGCATGTGGGCCACGCCTTTGATACATTTCTAATTGGAGAAGGATTCATGCATTCCAAATTTGTGAAGGGTCACGGTTTCACATGCTGGCAAAGGAGTGTGAGTGGGGGCCACGGTTTGGGTTAATAAGCAACACACGAATTCCAAAGCATGATGGAAAGTAAATTATTTTCAGCATATGTTATAACATGTGGGCAGAGGTTGAGTGAATTGGCATGCCACGAATTAAGCAAGAAAAAAGCCAAATAGCATAGCATGAAGTAGCCGGACAGTGGGTGTTTTCGCTGGGGTGGGGAGGCAGAAATCAGCCGCATAAATTTCTTTTCCTACACGGATTTGGATGCAAGTAAAGGAAATATTCTTAGGTTTTTAATAGTTATAAATAGGGGATCTATTCTCTTATATTTGGATATCTTCTTATTTTCTTTCATATTATATCTAGGTTTATTTGGAGTTATGAACTAAGTCTTTCAATTCAGTTCGAAAGGGATGTTGAACCTTATTCATAATTAACGGTTTGATCTAGTTTATTTTATTTATTTGTTCTTACATGAGATTTATTCTGATAATCTACTTCAATTTCTTGTATGCTATTCAATTTACTAACGTGATTCTGCATGATTAAATTAATAAATTGGTGTCATATGCTAGATTAAGGAATAATATTACGTGTAATTGATATTGTTCCTAATCACAAGTAGCAATTAGTAATACCTGATTGTGGACAAGCTTTTGAGTATTTCTATGATTATCAGAAGGCAAGTTAAACAATCCGAGCTTATGTGTTTGTTGCTTGGAATAGTCTAATTCCCTAGTTCTTAATGCTGCTGTTATATTAAATCTAGAGAGCTTGTTCTAGGTTATATAATGGTTAGAATCTTGTGAAGAGCTTGTTTCATTGAGTGACAATCTAAGGGGAGTTTCGGGTAGCAGAGCTTGTTGTTACCTAGGGCTATTAATTTCATTGAAGGATAAATAATGTTAAACTTGATTACTCCATAATTATGAAAAGGTGATACTGAACTGAAGAACTGAAGCTTTTTATTATTTGTTAATTCTTATTACTTTATTCTTGATAATTTAGTTTAATCAATTCAAAACCCCCTTTTTATTAGAAATCATAGGATAAATATAAAATAAATCACTCTCTGTGGGATCGATCCTTGCTTACTACTGTGCTAATTATTTAAATTTGTGAAGTAAAAGTGAGGTTAATTTAGGAGTGTAAACGACAGCTCCCAACGCTTCACTGATTGCTCTTGCAATTCATTCTTCAGCTTCTCTATCTCAGCTGACTTTTCTTCATTTTGGCCCTTTACATGAACCAACTCCCACTCCACGTCTCCAAGAAGTGTATCCAAAAGCTCGATCTCGCCATCCTTCTGCTCGATGGTAGTCCGCTGAGCAACTGTCTGCTCCTTCAGCTCCCGAACAGTATCTTATAATTCTATGTTACGGTCATACAGCTGGTTGTACATCTCGGTACGGATAGAGTTTGGTGGAAACTCATCAGGGTCCTCATCCTCCTCCTTAGCTGGCTCAATCGCAATCTACTCAGAGTCCTCCTCAGAATGAAACATTGGCTCATGCTCCTGACCAACAACAGTGATCAAAGGAGACGGCTCTCTCCGAACTAACTTCTCCCAAACTATATGAATGTCTCGGGGCTCCTCCTCAATAGCCACTCGGGGTACAACCTCCTTAGGCTGACTGGATCCTCCAACATCCGACATCCTGACAATTAAAACTTTAAGTTTTTAGTTACTAAGTGATGATAATCGATACTCGCGAACACATAAATAATCACATAAGCACATAAGGTAATTTATTATCTTTTTTATAACACGATAAGAGTTTATCACCACTATGTTATAGATCTCTTAAAGGATACTATCCTAAGGTTTTTCCCCAACCTAAGGTTCATAACCTATAGCTCTGTGACACCCCCAAATCCGGGTACTTCAATTTTCACGGGATTTGATGTTCACTGTACAAATATCACATATCTATCTATCCATAATAAAAGTAAGTCATGAAATAAATAAAAATCCTCCCTTATGGGGTTACATCATTTAAATAATAAATAAATCCCAGGTTAAACTAACCTTAAACATCAGTGCGGAAACATAAATAAATAAATAAGTCTTAACAACATCATAGTCTTTAAACATAATAATCTTAAATGAAAATACAAGTCTTCATCACTTGTTAACCTTTTCCTTGCCCTTGCTAGTTGAAGGCTCGTCGGTCCTTTTAATCTTAGCTGCAATATTATTATGCAAGAGTGAGCACGATTTCCCACAAGTATAATAATATAACAGTAATAATAACATGCAAGAAATCAAAGGGTTCTGTATAATCGAAAGCTCGGCTTTTGAATCAAGAATGAATAACAAGAATCAAAAGTACATTTGAGGATCATAAGACCAAGAACTATGTCCCAGGTTGTCAAGTATTTCTACTTTAAACCTTTAACAGTCATAAGACTATATGGACTCTACTACTCGTACTTAGGGGGATCATCCCTTAATACCATGAATGTGCACATCATCTCAACGCTAGTGCGTAACTAATCCCCTATAAAAGGATTTTTTATCTTAGTTTGATATCAGAGTCCGCACCAAAGGAAGCTTGGTTTAGATAAGCTCAATAATAGTTCAACAATTTAGAACATTCAGCAACTATGGACTAGTCGAATCAATAAGGGTTTGCTTGTCTTATAAGGTTCAACAATAACATTGATATTTAGATGAAATAAGGAATCTCAAAGGTATACAATTGAATAAGCATTGTATAACCGAAGCATAACTTCAAATGCTTCAAAAGAATTAATATATCTCAACTTGAATCATAACTTGAATAAACAAGAACATGAACTTGATTGATATAGAATATAATTCTAGGACTTGCTCAACGAATAATTTAGAATTAAGGAACTTGCTCAATAAAGAGTTTGAGTTTAGAAACTTGCTCAATTTAAAGAGTATAGTTATAAAACTTGCATAACAATAACGAGTTAGGGATAGAACACTTGCCTCGTGCACAAGCTACTAATATAATTCTCGTTCCTCAATTAATCCTATATATCATTACATTCACAGTATAAATTACTTTTGAGTCTGATATATACATCGAATTACAAACATCAGTCTTGAATGCGTTATTAGACTTTACGAATAACGGGTTTATATAACGTATTCAACTAATCACATAAACAAGTTATTAATTCTATTTTAATATCTCCATATATGCTTAACATGTCATCATGTTTATTAGATTAGGTTTTAAATTACATTTCTGGACTTGAACACTTAAGTAATAAATTTTGGGCAAACTGCTAATCGGCGTGGCTGTGCCCGTTTTAGCCTTACTCACGATGCGACAATGGTACATTAAGCGGGAGCGCTCCAATTATGCCTCGGAACGGCGCGGTGGTGCCACTGCGCAGACAGAGTTGTTGCAGTTCGCGAAGGACGCAGCATCCAAATAATGCTAAATTAAGCTCAAACAATAATTTTAATGTTACCCATGAGTTATAAACTTAACAGAAACATCACATAACGTTTCTAACATGTTTTTAACAGTTTAATTCACATAAATAGTCAAATTAGAATACATGAATTTACTGTTTTTGGTGTTTTTCAAAGTTTCAAGAAGAAACATGAAATTCATCATTACAGATTCGTTATAACACCAAATATGTCTGTTTGAATTTTGTTTTCTTCGTTTCAACATGCATAATTATAATCAACCATCAATTTCAAGTTTAATAAACAATTAGAGCATGCAAATTTGTACATATATGCTATATTCATGTTCTTCATACTCTGTAACTTTTAAATCTCTAATTAAAGCATAATTACATGGTTTTGATTACTTTAAAGCATGAATAAATGATATAAAGCATGTTAGAAACATATATTAACACATATCTCATCATATCTCTAACAATCATCAACACCAATTAATTACAGAGAACTTAATTGGCTTTGTTAGAGAAAATACCATACATAAAATATAGAATTTAGGATGAAGATATTACCCTTGCTAACTTTGTTTGATGGTGATATAAACTTTAAACTCTTCACTTTTCTCTTTTCAACTCACAATTCTCTCTCAACTTCTCTCTTTGTTTTTCTTTGATATGTATATGATATAAGAACTGATATGCTATATAAGATATAACACGTATAGGAAAATAACTGAAGACGTAATGGGTTGTCAGTTAATCCCCCCAATGGATTTAACTGCTCCCACTCAGTAAGGCCATGTTTGGTTATGCACTTATTAACTCTTTTCCCATTAATTTAATTAAAGTGTTATTACATAGTTTATTTGTCACACTTTAATTAATTAAATACTCTTATTTAAATCAATTAAATAAAATATGATATTACACATTAAATCACATCATCACATAATTAAAATTCTCATTTATTAACTATGACAATTCATAAAATCTCTAATTAATTATTAAATTAATTAGAATAATATTATGCTTATTAAATAATTTATTTAATTAAATAAACCCAATTAAATTCACACTTTGAATCATAAAAATTCTCCACATTAATTTAATTAATGCAACACATATAATTAAATTAATCTACCACAATTCCATCAAATAGTTATTTAACTCAATAAATAAATTATCAAAAATATTTATTTAATTCAATAAATATTTAAATTAAATTACAAAATTCAAGTTTGTCACATATACCAATAATTCGAACATCAATCGAAACATGTGTCTGGCCAAATTCAATTGGCAATACATTATCTGTAAAATTCTAAAAATTATTTTATAATGTCATGATACCGCACTGTATTTATAGCCCGTTTGAGGATTCTGTCATTTTGTGACTTTGTCATACTACAACATACCATAGTGGCAGACGATCCTTTGATCGTATCCAATACTAGGTAATTCTACATTGATAACTCCATCATTTTTATCATCTCTGCATCAGGTTCAATGAAGCATTGATTATATATAAAATATATTTTTATATCTCAAATCATTTTTGTCTAGCCGAAACAATTAGCTTAGACTCTTCTTTAAACAGTTCAAAACCATTGAAAAATTATTTTTGGTGTTATCATGCCGCAACAAGTAACGATGTGTTAGTGGTTCGAAGTCCACTTCCACACACTTGTTACCATATGTTGAGGATAATAAAAATTCATTGGTATTTTTAAAGGCACATCAGTGCGAATTTAGCTTGATTTCAAAAATTTTAAAGTCTAGCATAGCTAGAAGATTTGGAATACTTATGCTTCCACCATTAACTCCAATTTTCTCCAATATTTTATTACTTAATAATTTTATCTATTTCTATCATCATTAAAACTTAATACACTAAAAATTCTCAATTCTCCATCCACAACTTTTCTATACCCCAGTACAGTTCATCAAACATACAACATGTTATGAGTTCAGGAATTTTCCACAATAATATGAGTTTAGGAATTTGTCCTAACAATAAGTAGTTCAAGAACCAATCAAGAACTGTCCAAACGCTTAGGGGTTCGAAAACATACCATACGGTTATGAGTCACAAACTTACCATAAGCATGAGTTTTAAGAACTCGCACCTAATTTTATATTCTCTACCTATCCGTTATACACATGAGAAAAGAATCACCTTCTCAACTTACATATAACGAATAGTGCAACACCAACATTTCAATGATTATCAATGTGATAAACTAAGTAGTCGTTAGACCAAGTACAAAACCCCCGCCCAAACAAAGGTTTGTACAACTCAGCTATCACATGAGTCCTTAATTGAAATCCAACATAATCCTAGCTTCCTATTTGCTCACTAAAAGTTTTCTTTAATCCGTTTATCATCCTTTTCAACTCTTTTGATTTTAACTCGTACTATTTCATTATACCATTTTCGTATAGCAATTCTATTATAAAGTTTTCAATCAATCGATTGATCATCTGCCCTTCTATGACCTGATCAAATCACGTTATGACCTTTTCTTATAATCGTGTTATATTACGATTCTTTCCTATCTTAGGATTGTTTTGTTTTACGATCTTTTTATCCTTCCCTATTATCATATTATATTGTGCTTTTACACTTTTCATCTTATAGACTTTGTTTATTTATTATCACTGTTCTTAGTTATTATTGGAGTCAGGTAACTCCCGATTTTTATCCTTATAACTTTTCAAGATTCTTTTTTGAATCTTATTTATCTTCTCCTTTGTTTAATAATGAATTTCCTAAATTCATCTCTTAGCACTTAAACTCTATTTGAGTTTATTTTTTACCATCATCCCTGCGGTTATAGCCTAAGTTACCCCTACGTAAGGTTTATAACCTACAGCTCTGATACCAACCTGTGACGTCCCCAAATTCGGGTCCCTAAAATCTCTGACCTGGTACGTTACGGTACTTCATCTTCATACGTATCCTATAAACTAATGCAGAATATATAAATATAAATTATTTATTTCACATGATTCTATAATATTTTTCAAGGTCTATTAACCTTAACTGAATACACACCTTTAATAACTTAAAAGGTTTACAACATCATTTGTATATGATAACTAAATAGTTATGAATGCGTAATAATCTACTCTTAAATTTTGCCTTTGCCTCTGTCTTTCTTTGAGTCTTCATCTTAATCTGAAATTTGTTATCATGATATAGCAAGGGTGAGCAACTAATTTGCTCAGCAAGTTTAAATACAACAAGGATATACCATGATAGAAAGAAAGAATAAACTTTTAAATTTTCAACAATATAATTGATAAGTAGGTTTTTAACCTACTTAAATAGGTATTTCTTAGCTTGATATATTGTTATTACTTAAGTGTACATGTTACTTTTCATGTTATGTGAATTTGCAGAGTAGAAGCGGAGCTGAGCAAAAGAGAAGAAAAGAGGAAAATTGGACAAAGTTGCTGATAGCCAAGCGCAGGGCGCGCTGGCTTTACACTACACCCGGCGCGGGGCACTCCAGAGGAGCTCAATGTTGCTGTATACCCAGCGCGAGGCGCGCCGCCCATAGCGGAAGTCAAGCGCGGGGCGCGCCGTACTGACAGGTCTGACAGATTTAGTTGCTTAAAATTACAAAGTTGATTAGGAATAGGATGGCAGACTTGTCTAGTTAAACTAGGGTTTTCATAGACTATTTATATGAGTTATTTTCTTAGGGTTAGACTATCTTTTGATCTTTTAATCTATATTCTCTTGGATTTCTTGGAGGCTACAAACCCTAGTTTTGAAGATTCAAGCATATCAGGCTAAGTTCTTTTATTTTAATTCTGAAGGGATGTTAAACCTTACTATCAATTTATGGTTTGATTAAATTTATAATATTTATTCTTTCATATTGAGATTTATTCTGATTATCTATACAAACCTTCATGTATGCTATGGAATTGACTAATTTGGTTTCTGTAGGATTAAATTAGTAAATTGATATCATATGCTAGATTAAGTCATATATTAAGCAAACGATGTATGTCTAATCAAAGTAGCAATTAATGATATTTTATTGTGGTCAACCTTTGAAATATTGTTAAGGCTTTCAGAAGACAAGTTAAATAATTTTTGATTGTGTAATTATTGCTTGGAATAATCTAATTCTCATTCTTAATGCTTCTATCATATTAAATCTAGATTGATAGTTCTAGGTTGTATGTTAGCTAGACTCTTTTGTTGGCGATCGTCGCATTAGATCTACACATAAGGAGAATTTCGGGTAATTTGCAATCGCAGTTATCTAGGGTTATTAATATCATTGGAAGATAAATAGTGTAAAAACTTGGTTAAATCATAATTGTGAAAAGGGGATACTGAACTGAAGAATTGAAGCTTTATACTAATTGATATTTTCTTAATTCACTTTTGTTAATTAATTTGTTCAAACTAAAAACTCCAATTCATTGGAAATAATAGGATAGATACAAGACAATTCACTTTCTGTGGAATCGATCCTTGCTTATTACTATACTAATTCTTGAGTTAGTTGAATAAAGAGTAAGGTAAATTTTGTAGTGCTAAACAACAGCTATCAAATTTTGGCGCCGTTGTCGGGGAGTGTTATTTGTTTTTATTTATTCAATTGTTTTCATTTTTTTTTATTTTTATGCCTCGATCCTCTCACTTTCTTGACTTGAAATTTGATCCAGAAATAGAGAGAACCGTGCGAAGGCTTAAGACGGAAGCTCGGAACACCCAAGGTTCACTTGCAAATTCCGACAAAGCTTCATCACCAGGCCTTAACATCGCACTCACACTACTTTCAGACCATTCTTCGAGCGAGTCAGACGAGGATATGGCGGTGCCAAATAACAGGACTTTGAAGGAGTTGTCAACTCCTAATCTTACTCAACAACCTTTTTGTAATGAATATCCTGGTTTAAATGCTGGTTTTGAATTAAAATCTGGACTAATTCACATTTTGCCTACTTTTCGTGGTCTTACAGGTGACGATCCTTACAAGCATTTGAAGGAGTTTTATGTTGTGTGCTCAACCATAAAGCCACATAATATTACTGAGGAGCAGATAAAGCTGAGAGCTTTCCCATTCTCACTGGGGACTTAGCAAAAGATTGGTTGTATTATTTCCCCTCGAGATCAATACAATCATGGAACGACATGAAGAGGCTTTTTTTGGAAAAATTATTCCCTACTTCAAGAGTAGCCAACATAAGGAAAGAAATTTGTGGAGTCCGACAATTCAGCGGTGAAACACTGTATGAATACTGGGAGAGATTCAAGAAGCTTTGCTCTAGCTATCCACCCCACTAGATCGATGATCAACACCTCATCATCTACTTTTATGAAGGACTCATACCCATGGATAGGAGTATAATCGACGTTGCTAGTGGAGGAGCATTAGTGGACAAAACATCGGAGGCTGCAAAGAATCTGATTGCAAACATGGCCACTAATGCACCCAAAATTCCAAAAAATCCTAGAAATGGATTTATATGTACTTGAAGGAATGATAAGGATAAATACAGTATGAGATTTGTGGGACATGTCTTAAAGTATTAAGTTATTTTGTATGAATATGTATATTATTTGATTATTTATATTTGTTTGTTATCTAATAAATAAATAAAAGAAACTAATGTAACCTAATATATATATTAGGTATGAAAATTAAATAACCTCAGGGTTATAATAGGAAAGGATGTTAGTATTTAAAATATAAACTAACTCTAAGAGATTTATTTTATACATCTCAACTAATTAAGTTTATAACCTAGTTAAAGTAAGTCTAATTGGGTTAGAAATTAAATGTACATGAGTAAGGAATTAAATTACAATTGAGTGAATGAAAACCCTAATTAAAATATTAGGAAAGAAAAAAATTAAAAGTATGGAACTATGTTAAATTTCATTGCCCAAAGAATTAATTAGGAAGCCTAAAAGAATTAAATAAAAGTCCAATCTTTTAACCCAATTATAAGGGACTTGTTAGACATTTAATTAAGTGAATAAAGTATTAAAAATAAAACACAAATGGTCTAGAAGAAGAAGAGATGTGCGGCCCAAGAGAGGAAGGAAAAGGAAGCATGCTATGTAATGATGATAACTTGTTTTAGCTTACAAAGTTGTTTACCTAATACACTAGGTGTCATTTTATTAACTAGCCACCTTATTTCTCCAAACTTGCAAGCAATACTTTAACCAAACTTTTAAGCAACCTTCTAATAAGTGAGAAAGAGATAAGGAG
Organism: Panax stipuleanatus; assembly: GCA_020205555.1. Classification (NCBI taxonomy): domain Eukaryota; kingdom Viridiplantae; phylum Streptophyta; class Magnoliopsida; order Apiales; family Araliaceae; genus Panax; species Panax stipuleanatus. The sequence continues at coordinate 114,093,450 of CM035121.1, read as the reverse complement.
AGAGAAGATGGATAGATATTTAAGAGATAGGAAAGAGAAAGGAGAGAGGTGGAGAGAGAAAGAGAAAACCAAATCAAAGCCATTCTCTCTCTCATTTTCTTCCACTTCTACCCAACCAAATAGAGAGAGAAGAAGAGGGAGAAGGTTGCCTTTAATGGAGAAAAAGAAGAGAGAAGGGAAGGGAAGAAAGAACAATGAAATCAAGATGAAAGAAATCAAAAGGTATAACATTTAACTATGTTAAAACTAGTTTATTCCTTCTATGTAACTTGTTTTATTGGGATGAATATCTAAGATTTCAAAACTCTAGATCTACATGTGTATCAGTGTTATATGTTTAGATCTTTCTCTTTTGAGTGTCAAAAGTTAGATCAAAAGCAAGAAAAGTGAAACTAGGTTTTCAAAAAGTTAGAAAACCTTAGTCTTTTTGTATTAGTTTTAGCATAGATTGTGTTTGGCTTAGTGGTTGTGAAAGTTTGATGAAATTAATGAAGGATCATGGTAGATCCTTGAGTTTAAGGAAGTTTATGATGTATTATGTTAGTTTGTGGTAGCTAATGTATGATAAATCAATAGATCATGGAAGATTTCTTAGAAAACCTAAGAGTGAGAAAAATAGATTTTACCCAAAACAGAAACTGAAATTCAAATAGTCATATCTCTAATTCTATTTTAAATTTTTGAGTATGGTCAAGTCATAGAGTTAGATCTATGAGTCAGCTTTCAAACCCAAGTGGAATCACTGAAAAAGGAGTTGTAGATTTTTCTATGGACTATTTTTGGAAAAGTAGGCAAAAACTGGTAATATTGAAAAACAAACTATCCAAAAATTTGAAGGGGCATTTTCTGCCATTTAGTTATTGAAATAAATTCATTCCTTTTGGGAAATGAAAATGTATGATATAAAGTAGCTCATGTCCAAAAATGAGCTTATTCCAACTTAAATCGATCGAGTTATGACTATTTTAATTTTTGGGTTTTTTCGACGAAAATCTCTATAACTGGAGTTCTATAACTCTGATGAACTCGAAATTTAAACTAGAAGTTCATGTTAATACGTGTAAGATTCTGCCAAGTTTTGAGAATTTTTGGAGTTGATCATGATATAGCTAATTTTCTTAAGTTACGAACTAAAAATGGACTTTTGAAAAATACTAAAGGAAATTGAAAAATTCCAGAAAAATTATTTTTGTATATGGAATATATGTATATATGTGTGGCCAAAAGATAAAAATAATAATAATCTGATTTGGTGTTTTTCATGGAAATGATTTAGTTATTAATAAATTAATTATGTACTGTTGAAAATTTGGAAAATGAGATTTTATGGCTTGAGAATCCTAGATATGCTATATGCAGATTTTTGAAAGGTGTTTTGGTCATTGATGATGAGATATTATATCTATGACCTTTTTATGAGAGTTCAATAAATGAATTAGTAAAGATTAAACAATTAAAATAAATTATTTATAAGTTAATAAATGATTAAAATATTATTAAGATATTAATAATATTAGATTAAGATATTATTAAGTGATTGATAACAATTAGATTAAAATGTTATTAAATCATTGATTTAAAATATTATTTAATGATTCATAATATTAGTAAATAATTTGAATATTATTAAATAATTAATGAAAGTTTAAAAGAGAGGAGTTAAGTTATTGATTGGACATTCAATAGGCCATATTGAATGTATAGTATGGTGGATTGAAGGATTAGTGAATTTAAGATGGAGGATTAGTGAGTTCAGGTTGCTGGATTGAAGGATTAGTGAATCCAGGTTGCTGGAATGGAGGATTAGTGAATCCAGGTTGCTGGATGGGTTGACAGTTGAATCCAGGCTTGCTGGATTTGATGTCAGTTGAATCCATGCTTGTTGGATTGGATGTCAGTTGAATCCAGGCTTGCTAAATTGGATATCAGTTGAATCCAGGCTTGCTGGATTGGATGTTAGTTTGAATCCAGGTTTGCTGGATTAAAGGTAAGTTTGAATCCAGGCTTGCTAAATTAGATATCAGTTGAATCCAGGCTTGCTGGATTGGATGTTAGTTTGAATCCAGGTTTGCTGGATTAAAGGTAAGTTTGAATCCAGTCTGCTGGATTGGAACACAGTTTACTAAATTAAAATTCAGTTTGAATCTAGGTTGCTGGATTAGGTATTCGACTTACTGGATTATAAAAAGAACTTAAAAAATAAAAGATTAAGTATTAATTCACAAGTTATATGATAAAGTAGTGGTACAGTCGTACTCTTTAATGGTTGATGTATAGTATCTGGGCTAAACGATTCCTTCAGGGAGCGGAGTTATATACGAACTAGCTACAGATCTAACTCGCTGTGAAATACTGTGTAGACGAGACTGAAAACTAGTTTGTTGGTTGTTTGTGGGAAACCACTCAGCATACTGTATTGAACACTGTTAAAGACTCGATGTGTGCTAAGTTTAGAATTGTGAATACGTATAATGTTAAGGTGTTATCTAATATTTGATTATGTGGTTAAATGCTAGACAATTTACTTATAAAGTAATAGTATTGTGAGATAAAGTATGTTATGTTAATTGAAAGATCAATCTTATATTAGGTCTTTTCAATAAAGAGATTAAATTAGATTACATAACAGTAATCGACGGTACATGAAAGTTTCCCTAACTCAAACTCGAGTTATTATTGTTGATTATTCCACATCTATAATGATTATTGATTCGCATTTAGTGTATGTTGCATATGTTCATCAAGTATGAAAGGCTGATCACCTATATTACCATAAGGTTCAGTTAAAGTTGTTTATGGTCCTTGTTGATGTTAAACATTATTGATTCAGTCATTCAATTATTGACATTTTGATTCATGCTCTTTCACATTTATTATTGGTAGCTGTCGTCTAGCACTACAAAATTTACCTTACTCTTTATTCAACTAACTCAAGAATTAGTATAGTAATAAGCAAGGATCGATCCCATAGAGAGTGAATTGTCTTGTATCTATCGTATTATTTCCAATGAATTGGGGTTTTTAGTTTGAACAAATTAATTAACGAAAGTGAATAAAAAAATATCAATGAGTAAAAAGCTTCAATTCTTCAGTTCAGTATCCTCTTTTCACAATTATGATTTAACCAAGTGTTTACACTATTTATCTTCCAATGAGATTAATAACCCCAGATAACTGCAATCGCAAATTACCCGAAATTCTCTTTATGTGTAGATCTAATGCGACGATTGCCAACAAAAAATTCTAACTAACATACAACCTAGAACTATCAGTCTAGATTTAATATGATAGAAACATTAAGAATGAGAATTAGACTATTCCAAGCAATAATTACACAATCAGGAATTATTTAACTTGTCTTCTGAAAACCTTGACAATATTTCAAAGCTTGACCACAATAAAATATCATTAATTGCTACTTTGATTAGATATACATCGTTTACTTAATATATGACTTAATCTAGCAGATGATATCAATTTACTAATTTAATCCTGCAGAAACCAAATTAGTCAATTGCATAGCATACATGAAAGTTTGTATAGATAATCAGAATAAATCTCAATATGAAAGATTAAATATTATAAATTTAATCAAACCATAAAGTGATACTAAGGTTCAACGTCCCTTCAGAACTGAAATAAAAGAACTTAGCTTGACATGCTTGAATCTTCAAAACTAGGGTTTGTAGCCTCCAAGCAATCCAAAAGAATATAGATTAAAAGATCAAAAGATAGCCTAACCCTAAGAAAACAACTCATATAAATAGTCTATCAAAACCCTAGTTTAACTAGATAAGTCTGTCATCCTATTCCTAATCAACTTTGTAATTTTAAGCAACTAAATTTGTCAGACCCGTCAGTACGGCGCGCCCCACGCTTGACTTCCTCTATGGGCGGCGCGCCTCGCGCTGGGTATACAGCAACATTGAGCTCCTCTGGAGTGCCCTGTGCCGGGTGTAGTGTAAAGCCAGCGCGCCCCGCGCCTGGCTGTTAACAACTTTGTCCAATTTTCCTCTTTTCTTCTCTTTTGCTCAGCTCTGCTTCTACTTTGCAAATTCACATATCAACATGAAAAGTAACATGCACACTTAAGTAATAACAATATATCAAGCTAAGAAATTCCTATTTAACTAGGTTAAAAACCTACTTATCAAATACCCCCAAACTTGAACAATTGCTTGTCCTCAAGCAAACAAACACAATGAATTCAAATAACAGAATGAATGCAATTAATAAGATCGAGCAAAAATCTCAGTAATCAAACATAGGTTGTAAAATCCTTAACACTTCAGCATATAATCCATCTTGACTCATGACCAATCATAAACTCGCTTATCATCACATCATTTACATAACTCTAATCCTCTCTCGTGCGTGTGTGTCCAATTTCATATCAGCAGTTCATAGTGATTCAGATGATTATTCTCAACAAACATCCTACTTTTACTCAGATTACTACACAAACATGGCATCCACATAAGCATTACAGAAATCAGGCTAAATAAGTAATAACAGAATAAACATCAAAGATCATTCTTCGTGGGTGCGTTTTAACGCTCCATCCCACCAATTATTTCATATATCTGACTTGTGCAATGTTCAACCCCCTTAGGCTTTTCAATGTTACCCATGTAACGGACTTTCGGCCAACGACTCCCAAACCCGAAGGCTTTAGGGCGCTAGGTGTTAAGACATCCCCTAGGGTTTACTTGTCCGATTAACAAAGGCCACGAGGTCAAACTAAATCATTTTTTATTTCATAAGTAATTTTTTTCAATTTTTTTCCTTTCTTTATTTTCTTTTTTTCTTTTCTTTTCTGAGCCACAATTCCCCCAAACTTATGTTTCAGTCAATGTTCTATTTTTAATCTGTGATTAAGTAAGTGTCCGTGTTCTTAATACATATGAATTCCTAATCACTACTGACAGTCAATCAGTGTGCTTGATAGTTGAGAGAAAACTACAATCATGTAATGAGGTTACTATATTCGAAACTAATCAGATCATGAAACTCAATTTTATGCAAGATTTAGTGAAAATATCGAAATCATCAACTATGTATTTCATTACCACGACTTACTGCTCAATCTCTATGTACTATGCATGCTTCTACTGACAAAAATTCCTATATGAATGCAATATTTTTATATTTTTTTATATAATATGCATATGAACTAAACGAATTAAATCTACTCTACATGCAACCTAATCTATATGCTTAAAACACACAAATTTTGAATTTGTTTCCCCCCACACTTAAATCAGGTAATGTCCTCATTACTTGGCATATGAAATAATAAAAATGAGGACTTCCCTGAGCGACGAGTCAATGCTCGTCGAAATCGTCATCTTTGGATGGGGGGTATCTGTTGGGTTTGCTAGAAACATAAGCATGCAATCAAATTATATAAACGCAGCGGAAAGGATGAAAAATTAGATTTTAAAATTTCTTACAAACCTTTAACCATGATCTTTATTGTGCATTAATTATCAGTCAATACATAGAAGGAGAAGATGAAATTATACCTTTGAAGATCCAAGCTTTCTCAGGTACAAGTTCTACTCATTTGATTCCTTTAATTCCTCTGTAGTGGCTCCTTCCCTTGAACAATGTCAGCCACCCAAATGTTTGGCCTCTAACGGTGATCCACCAAGGAAGATGAAGAACTCAGGAAGATGGGTTATTGGCTTAACCCTTGTTTCTATCTCTATAGAATATGTGTACTCCCAACCCTTGGAAAAATTCACGTACCTTATTTCTGATATAAGACTTTCTTATATAGATATTAGGTTAACCCTCCTAATCCAATTAGAATAGGGTTTTATTTAATTAATTAATTAAATACTTTAAATTAATTTATATCCTAATCTTATTAGGATTGAGAGAGAGTACTGATATTATATTAATACTTAAACTCCTTTAGAATTAAAATAATAATAATAATAATAATAATAATATTTATAAAACTCCTCTTATTAATTTATATTTAATATTTCTAAAATATTAATTAATAAACATTAAGCTATTTAATTTATTCTATCATCGTAGATTAAATTAATTACACTTAATGCATTATTACTATCATGCCATTTTTTTCTTAAATAATTCTTCTTCCTTTTATGGTGTGACCCTTTAGGTTCTCCATATTAAACCGGTTGTAAATAAATCAATTAGAATAATTCTAATCTTATTTAAATAAATAAATTAAACTAATAATCTATTTAAATAAATAACATTTATTCTATAATAGGGATAAGCCTCCCTAGCGATCAACGACTTTCCACATAATATAGATTTCAACATTAATCATAAAAGAATCTGTGAGTTAATAGTTACCGTACAATTCAATCCTTCCACCATACAATGTCCCAATTAAATATAACACATGGATTTACTGTCAAGTCTTAATTTATTTAATCATATGTATTTCGATTAGAAAACGCACAACTCCAAATAATGCAAATTAGAAACCTCTTTCTAATTTCATTCCACCTTGGCCAAGGATTCCTGGGTTGTCTTTTAACGAATCACATAGGACATATCTCCTCTTTTACTAGAGGTGGTAGATTCTTTATTGATCATACATTATCTCCATATGTAACTCATTATACCCAAGCATACCCTATATATACCTTAAAAGGCCTTAAGGAATAAGTCAAAGTATAATTTGTTATATACAAGATGCTATGATGATCTCAAGTCCAAGGATCACTTGTACTACTATCACATTAGTAATTCCTATTGACAGGAGAGTAAAACTCCATTAGGTATTCCATAGCGAGTCACGTTCAGTGAACTTATTCTCTAATAAGCACTTACATACTTGCTTTAGTGTCTCCACACAAATGACCATGAGACCAGTCATCCCCATCCAATGAGCAAGCAACATATGTACCAATCTATCCGGATTTACTAATCCCCATTTTAGTAATCCCACGATTGGGCACTATTTTAGTTTTTAAGCTTTCTAAGAATTTAGATTTCATTAGCATGATCTCATCATGATTCTAAAAGCATTGCTTAAAACTATGGGTTGTTTACATATTATAAAAAACAGCACCATGTAGATAGTTAAAGGCCTTAAATGAATATTTTATTAATAAATAAATAAGATTGTTTAAAAAGTATGTGCTTTATCATCATACATAATTGGCTTGTATGCACACTACTATCAATCTCCCATTTACACTAAAGCCAATCGCCATAGTATCTCATACCCATCTTATCTAAGTGACGATCAAACTGTTGTTGTGTTAGAGCTTTAGTAAATGGATCTGCAATGTTGTCTTGAGAGTCCACATGCTCCAAGGTGACGTCTCCTTTTAAATGATCTCCCTGATCAAGTGAAATCGCCGCAACACGTGTTTGGATTTCTGATGAGACCTGGTTTCCTTAGCCTGTGCAACCGCTCCGGTGTTGTCACAGTATACGGGAACTACTTCTCTAATACTAGGAACCATACTAAGTTCAGTTATGAGCTTCTTCATCCAAACAGCTTCCTTTGCAGCTTCACTTGCAGCTATATACTCTACCTCTGTCACTGAATCAGCTACTGTTTGCTACTTGGAACTCTTCCAACTCACTGCTCCTCCGTTCAAGGTAAACACATACCCTGAAACAGATTTACTATCATCTTGGTCTGTTTGAAAACTTGAGTCCGTGAATCCCTCGAGTTTTAATTCAGACCCACCGTAGACAAGAAAAATATCTTTAGTCCTTCTTAAGTACTTTAAGATATTCTTCACTGCCTTCTAGTGCTCTTCTCCAGGATTCGACTGGTACCTGCTCGTTACACTAAGTGTATGAGCAACATCTGGTCTAGTACATATCATACCGTACATGATAGATCCTATTGCAGAAGCATAAGGGATCTTACTCATACGGTCTCTCTCCTCAGGTGTCTTTGGGGTATGTTTCTTGGAGAGATATATTCCATGGCTCATCGGCATGAGACCTCTTTTGGAATCTTCCATTCTAAACCTCTTAAGCATCGTATCAATGTACGTTCCTTGGGATAAGCTGAGCATCCTTTTAGATCTATCTCTATAGATCTTTATTCTTAAAATATAGGATGCTTCACCCAAGTCCTTCATGGAGAAGTTTTTAGATAACCAATTTTTAATTGATTGTAACATAGGAATGTCATTCCCTATCAGTAATATATCATCAACATATAATAAAAGGAATGATACTACGCTCCCACTAACCTTCTTGTATACACATGGTTCATCCTCGGTTTTGATAAAATCAAACTCTTTGATTGTCTCATCAAAACTGAATGTTCCATCTACGAGAAGCTTGCTTCCACCCATAGATGGATCGTTGTAGTTTACAGACTTGATTTGTTCCAACCTTTAAAACAAATCCCTCTTGCTGTGTCATATACACATTCTCCTCAAGTTTCCCATTGAGGAAGGCAGTTTTCAAGTCCATTTGCCAGATTTCATAGTCGTTATAAGCTGCAATCACAAGCAAAATCCTAATGGACTTGAGCATAGCTACTGGTGAGAAGGTTTCGTCATAGTTAACTCCTTGTTTTTGTTTGAAACCTTTTGCAACCAGTCGGGCTTTATAGGTCTCTACCTTCCCGTCTGCTCCAGTCTTTCTTTTAAAGACCCATTTACACCCAATAGGCTTAATGCCTTCAGGTGGTGAAACCAAAGTCCATACTTTATTTTCATACATGGAGTCCATTTCGGATTTCTTGGCTTCAAGCCATTTCCGTAAGTCTTTATTACTCATAGCCCATTCGTAATTCAATGGATCATCATCATTCATGATGTGTACCTCATCGTCATCCTCTATAACGAATCCATACCTCTCAGGTATCTTCGGTACCCTTCCAGATTTACGAACAGGGTGTGGTATAGTAGGTTCTTCTACTTGCTCAGATACCTGACTTTGATCCGTGGTAATTTGTGATTTTTGAACTTCTTCAAGATATATCTTACTCCCACTGACCCCTTCATGGATAAACTCCTTTTTTAAGAAGGCAACATGTTTCGCAACAAACACCTTTTGATCAGCTGGATGATAGAAATAATACCCTACAGTTTCTTTAGGGTATCCCACAAATCTACACTTATCGGATTTAGTTTGTAGCTTATCATTTTCAAACTTTTTGACATAAGCTGGACAACCCCAAGTCTTAACATGCTTAAGATTTGGTTTTCTCCCCTTTCCACATCTCATATGGACTCTTCGGGGTGGATTTGGTAGGTACTTTGTTAAGTAGGTATGCAGCAGTTTCTAGGGCATATCCCCAGAAGAAAATTGGAAGGTCGATAAAACTCATCATGGATCAAACAATGTCCAACAGTGTTCGATTTCTCCTTTCAGATACTCCATTTACTTGTGGTGTACCTAGAGGAGTCCATTGTGAGACTATACCATTTTCTTTGAGACAATTGAGAAACTCACCGCTTAAGTATTATCCATCTCGATCTGATCAAAGTATCTTAATACTCTTGCCCGTTTGTTTCTCTACTTCACTTCTGAACTCTTTGAACTTTTCAAATGATTTTGACTTGTATTTCATTAAATACACATCCAAATCTTGAGTGATCATCAGTGCAAGTAATAAAATAAGAATACCCACCCCGTGCACTTGTTGTCATAGGTCCACAAACGTTTGTGTGAATCAATGCCAACAACTCTATAACTCTTTCTCCTTTTCCACTAAAAGGAGATTTAGTCATTTTACCCATGAGATAAGATTCACAAGTTGGATATGATTCATAATTGGATAGCTCTAGGAGCCCATCCTTAAGCAACTTGGATAATCTTGTTTCATTGATATGACCGAGTCTACAGTGCCACATGTAGGTATAATTAATATCATCTCTTTTCTTTTTCTTAGTTTGTTCAATTTGAAATATATTTTCTGTCAAGTCGAGTATATAAAGCCCATTTCGCAAATTTCCAATATCATATAAAACATCGTCTTTATAAATAGAACAACCATTGTTCTTTATAATAACGTCAAAACCTTCCATATCCAATACAGAAATTGAAATAATGTTTTTAATAATATTCAGAACATAATAACAGTTATTAAGATAAATGGACTTTCCCGAAGGCATTGCTAAACAATAAGTTCCTAAAGCTAATGCAGCAACCTTTGCTCCATTCCCCACTCGTAGGATCACCTCTTCATTGTTGAGCTTTCTACTTCTGACCAGTCCCTACACAGTGTTACATATGTAAGACCCACAGCCGGTATCCAATACCCAAGTAGAATTATGACTTTCAGAAAAATTAATTTCAATCATAAACAAACCTTGATTGGAAGTCGAAGCTTCTCCAAGCTTCTTCTCTGCTAGAAACTTCTTGCAGTTCCTCTTCCAATGTCCTGGCTTGTAGCAATGAAAGCACATTCCTTTAGCTGGTTTAGGTTTCTTTTGTTCTTTTCTTTCCCCTTTCCCTTAGCCTTCTTGGATTTCTTTTTTTCAGAAGACACCTTGGGCCTCTTCCTTTTATTGGAAGAATCCACCATCAAGACATGGTTCTTCTTGGATGAGAAGTGACCTTCTGTAGTTTTCAGCATGTTAAGTAGCTCAGGTATGCTGACATCTAGCTTATTTATGTGAAAATTAACCACAAACTGCGAGAAGGTCTCAGGAAGTGACTGCAAGACCAAGTCTTGACTCAACTCCCCATCCATGACGAACCCAAGCTGTCCAAGGCGTTCAATCAAATTGATCACTTTCAAAACATGAGTCTCGACGACAGTACCCTCGGTCATCCGAGATCGAAAGAGCTCCTTAGATATCTCATATCTAGCAGTCATACTCTTTCACCATACATCTCCTTGAGGTGAAGCAGTATAGCAGGAGCATCCATTTTTTTTGTGCTGACGCTGAAGCTCGTTATTCATAAATGCGAGCATGATGCATTGAGCCACAGATACATCATCTTGCCACTTATTGAAAGTGACAATCTCTTCCTCAGAGGCTGTTTTCGAAACAGATTCAGGGATAGTTGAATTTAGGATATAAGAAATCTTTTCAGCAATGAGAACAATTCTCAAATTTCTTAGCCAGTCCTCATAATTCGGCCCGGTAAACTTATTTGCATCAAGTATGCTTCGTAGTGAGATTAGTGAGTTTGACATTTTTAAAATTCTGCATGTAAAAAAGATAATATTTTAGCAAACATTCATTTTATTAACTTTGCATACCAAAATAAATTTAGGTCTTTATTTTAAATTGGTATCTCCCACTATTTTCATCAAACTATACTACCCTCACTTATATAGTTCGGCAACATCTAATTAAAGATTTGCTAGTGAGAATAAGGATCCCATTTCAAATGTATATAACCTTGTGGATAGCACAACAAGCGATATACAAATAAATAGGTAGACAACTCTTGTCAATTACATCACCATATAACTCCTTTTATTTTGCCTCTTAAATCATAATGGTCAAGTGTCTGCACATCCGAACTAAAATGATTTAATTTAAGTCCAGCCTAGCACTTCCATAATTTCAAAAAAAAAATGTTCGTCCTTGTGGATAGTACAACAAGACTAGATCGTTCAATTTTCTTGATAAGCATCAAATGTGATTAATTAACATCTTAAATACTCAATACTCGCCTTGTGGATAGCACAACAAGCTCATATTAAATATGTAATACTCTATTAATTTATCATGCTAGAAGGCGACGTTCTATATTCCAAATATCTTTGAACGCTTCGGACTTAATCTTGTTTCTTTGAGGGGTTTGTTATTATTTGTCTCATCTTGTTTAGCGCGCATGCACACACACACACACACACACATATATATATTTAAAATACGCGTCATTTTATTAAACATGCGAAGCATGTTTGAATAAAATATAATATATATAATATTTAGCATGCAATATAGAATACTATATTCTACCCGGATTGATTATTGACTTTTATTCTAGTTTGGTTCACTAGAGCCACCAAGTGAACCAAAAGGTCAAACCTAGGAGTGCAAGAATTTAAATTTAAACGTAACTATTACATTTAAACCCGGGCTCCATACAAATGGGTCTTTAAACGCTCCTTGCTCCTTGATCTCCAGTTCTTCAAAATTTCTAACTAATCCTACTACATAATCTATTTCATTTAAATAGAAACCTTGATCAACAGTTAAGGAAAAGTACATAGGAGAGAGATAGAATTTACAATAAGAAGAAAACCAAAAAAGACGAAGTACGCAGACCCCATTTTATAAAACCTATACAATCAAGCATTCATCCAAAATAAAATCCAATCACATTGGTCATAGTCCATAATCAATCCCTTTTATTAACATACATATTATCATACGTATCAATAAAACATCATTCATCTCATGAAATTAAAACCATTTCATATATGTATTAATATCAGTTAATGGGCAAAAGTTTGCTAAACTTTGTTTTTTGAAAATCAACTCTTTTATTTTAATCAAAAACAAATCCAAATTAAACTCTTTAATTTTAGCAATTCTGAAATCTCATTTCATATAAAATAAACATCTTTATTTTAAACATTTATTAATTAAATAAACCATTTATTTAATTAAATAAAAAAAAAATTCAGTTTCTGCCAGTGGCGCAGCTGCGCCGAGAATGTATAGGAACACGGCACAGCTGCGCAGCGAGTCAGTCAAAACTAGACCCGGGCACCGGCGCAGCTGCGCAGCAAATAGAACTGGAACCGGCGCAGCTGCGCCGCATTGCAGAAACAGAAACTTTTTTTTGTTTGCCCAGAACTCGATTAAATCACATATCATACATGTATGGAATCACATAGACTGATAATTAGCACAAGATTGGCTCTGATACCATTGTTGGGTTTGCTAGAAACAGAAGCATGCAATCAAATAACATAAACGCAGCAGAAGGGATGAAAAATCAGATTTTAAAATTTCTTACAAACCCTTAGCATGATCTTTATTGTGCATTAATTATCAGTCAATACATAGAAGGAGAAGATGGAATTATACCTTTTAAGATCCAAGCTTCCTCAGGTACAAGTTCTACTCCTTTGATTCTTTTGATTCCTCTGTAGTGGCTCCTTCCCTTGATCAATGTCAGCTACTCAAATGTTTGGCCTCTAACGGTGATCCACCAAGGAAGATGAAGAACTCAAGAAGATGGGTTATTGGCTTAACCCTTGTTTCTATCTCTACAGAATATGTGTACTCCCAACCCTTGGAAAAATTCATGTACCTTATTTCTGATATAAGACTCTCTTATATAGATATTAGGTTAACCCTCCTAATCCAATTAGAATAGGGTTTTATTTAATTAATTAATTAAACACTTTTAATTAATTTATATCCTAATCTTATTAGGATTAAGAGAGAGTACTGATATTATACTAATTCTTAAACTCCTTTAAAATTAAAATAATAATAATAATAATAATAATAAGACTCCTCTTATTAATTTATATTTAATATTTCTAAAATATTAAATATTAAATATTAAACTATTTAATTTATTCTATCATCATAGATTAAATTAATTACACTTAATGCATTATTACTATCATGCCATTTTCTTCTTAAATAATTCTTCTTCCTTTTATGGTGTGACCTTTTAGGTTCTCCATATTAAACCGGTTGTGAATAAATCAATTAGAATAATTCTAATCTTATTTAAATAAATAAATTAAACTAATAATTTATTTAAATAAATAACATTTATTCTACAATAGGGATAAGCCTCCCTAGCGATTAACGACTTTCCAGATAATATAGATTTCAACATTAATCATAAAAGAACATTTGAGTTAATAGTTACCGTACAATTTAATCCTTCCACCATACAATGTCCCAATTAAATATAAGACATGGATTTACTGTCAAGTCTTAATTTATTTAATCATATGTATTTCGATTAGAAAACGCATAACTCCAAATAATGCAAATTAGAAACCTCTTTCTAATTTCATTCCACCTTGGCCAAGGATTCCAGGGTTGTCATTTAACGAATCACATAGGACATATCTCCTCTTTTACTAGAGGTGGTAGATTCTTTATTGATCATACATTATCTCTATATGTAACTCATTATACCCAAGCATACCCTATATATACCTTAAAAGGCCTTAAGGAATAAGTCAAAGTATAATTTGTTACATACAAGATACTATGATGATCTCAAGTCCAAGAATCACTTGTACTACTATCACATTAGCAATTCCTATTGACAGACGAGTAAAACTCCATTAGGTATTCCATAGCGAGTCACGTTCAGTGAACTTATTCTCCAATAAGCACCTACATACTTGCTTTAGTGTCTCCACACAAATGACCATGAGATCAGTCATCCTCATCCAATGAGCAAGCAACATATGTACCAATCTATCCGAATTTACTAATCTCCATTTTAGTAATCCCACGATTGGGAACTATTTTAGTTTTTAAGCTTTCTAAGAATTTAGATCTCATTAGCATGATCTCATCATGATTCTAAAAGCATTGCTTAAAACTATGGGTTATTTACATATTATAAAAAATAGCACCATGTAGATAATTAAATGCCTTAAATGAATATTTTATTAATAAATAAATAAGATTGTTTACAAAGTATGTGCTTTATCATCATACATGATTAGCTTGTATGCACACTAATATCAGTATCAAGGCAGAACTGGAGGTATGGGCAGCTGGACTGGGTCGTTTGGTGAAAAGCGCGAGAAAGCATCAGCCAATGCTGTAAAGGCCCCAACGTTGTATATATGCATTGCAAATTGGCGTTGGGCCTGTCTCATACTCCTCTATTGACTGCGTCGCTGAAAAGTGGCCGGCGACTCTGCTTCTTCCTCTTCATCCAATGGCTCGTTAGCTTGTGGCAGTGAGGGTGGTGTGGATGGTGGAATCATAATGAACCCCTCTCCCCACGGATGTGACCGTGCTCCTATCCAAGGTTTGTATTTCTCAATGGTTGGATGGTCAATGACGGCCATTGGTTGGAGTATTGGCTCAGAGGTGTGCCATTGAACTCCCGCCTTTCGGCAAAGGTCGGTGATCAAAAATCTATGCAGTAATCCTCCGGTGGTACTTCCTCGCAGTGATCGGTCTATGGACTGTTGAATGCAGAGGCCGATGTTGACGTTTAAAATCTCGATTAGATTATTTGGACCGGCCTCATGAGTGACTATGCCGTATAGAAGCCTTGCTCGTTCTTTATTTACGTCATTTTGGTGACGTGTAGGCATGAGGTGAGCACATATAAAGGCGTACCAAAATTTCCCATATCGACTTAAAGCGGCATGTAGGAAATGGACTTTTTCACCGGTGTTTGCTTTTATCACCCATTGAGTCCCAGACTTGCAAAGGCGAGCTATTATCTCATCCAAATTTGGCAAGTGGTCCTCATAGCTATCTGTCTGTGGTGTCTCCACCCCAAAATAGTCATTGATCTTTGCCGCTCGGAATGATACTGGCTTGCCCCAAACTATGACCACGTGATCAACATGCTCTATTGCGTTGGCGTAAAATTCCTTCACAATGTTGATCATCGCCGGCTTAGGTTGTTCTACCAGTTGAAACCATTCACGCTCCACGATTATCAGTGACATGTTGCCATCAAGATTTGCATACAGTTTTAGCTCGCGTTCTAGTACCAAAGTCTTCTTGTCTATGACCTTGGCGTAGCGTGTTGATGTGCCCTTGCTCACAAAACGAGTAGCATCATATCGTGGAGGAGCACTTGAAGATGAAGTACGTAGCCTTTTGGATGCCATAGTTTTGCTTGCTTGTCGAATTGGGCTTCAAAAAGTGAAGTGAGCTTATGAAAACCTGTTGAACCAATTAGTCGAACACGTGGTGGGTGACAATGTCTCTCCCCCAAACTTAGTACAATTGTAATATCCAATATCCCAAAGATAAATAATTTGAATTAACCTTGGGTCTTCAGTAACCCAAGAGTTCCCAATACAATTTATGAAGAAATTCAATGAAATTTGTGATCCTTTGTCAATTCAAACCAAATTATAATGAATCACTTGTATTACCTTGTAATTATTGCCTTAATTTGATGGGTGTTGATTCAAATACCTTTTTCTTTGTACTTCCAATTCCTATGGCTTCCAATTGCTCTTGCTTCCTATTTATGATGATGATTGATGTATGTGATTGAGCCAATTCTGGAGTGAGGGAGTGGGTTGGACGAATTTGATGTTTGTTGGATTTGGGAGTGACAAATTTTGATGATGGGTTGAATGGGGTTAGGTTTAGAAAGAGTAGAATTAGAATAAGATTTGGATTTGGAGAGTTATGGACTTAGATTAGGTTTAGGGAGTTTGTATAGGAATATGGATAGAGAGAATTGAGGTTGATTTGGGTTAGGAGAGGGAAAAGAAAAAAACACAATCATGTTTTAAAACTGGCTCTCCCTACCGGCGCACCCCACGCCCGATCTCCTCTTATTGCAGCGCGGCCCGTGCCTGCCTGCCCTTTCGAGTAGTAGATGATGGACCACTAGTGCACCCCACGCCAATGAGAGCACGCCCCGCGCCACCCTGGTGAATTGGAATATGATTTTCTACATAGGTGGCGCGCCTCGCGCTTGATGGCCTTGTGTTGGGCCGCGGAAAGAGCCGGGCTAATGGACTTTGTTCAGTTTGTGATGGTGCTTTTCTTTTCCTTAAGTCCTGACAATATGAAATTGAAAGTGATAAGGATTTATTAGGCATGGAAGAATGGAGTATATACTAATTACTAAATGATATTAAATACTAATACTACTCAAAAATCAAAAAATTGGGTTGCCTCCCAATTAGCTGCCCGTGTTTAATGTCGTTGGCTTGACTGTAATTCAATCAATTAACCGGAAGCCGGATCCATCAGCATCACAACCTCGACCTCCTCAAATTTACTGCTATCCAGAAATGGCTTCAACCTATGGCCGTTCACTTTGAACACACTTCCTGTCTTCCGATTCTGGATATCGACTGCACCATGAGGAAAGACATTAGTGATAACAAATGGTCCCTCCCAGCGAGAGCGCAACTTTCCTGGAAATAATTTCAATCGTGAATTGAAAAGGACTTTTTGTCCCACAATGACATTTTTCCTCAATATCTGCTTATCATGGAAGGCTTTTGGCTTAGTTTTGTACAACTTAGAACTCTCATATGCTTCGGTTCGCAACTCCTCGAGTTCTTGTAACTGCAACTTTCTATTGACGCCAGCTTGATCCATGTTCATATTGCACTGTTTGATCCCCCAAAAAGCTTTATGCTCTAGCTCCACAGGTAGGTGGCAGGGTTTCCTGAACACTAGCCTATAAGGCGACATACCTATCAGAGTTTTGTATGCCGTCCTATATGCCCATAGTGCATCGTCTAATCTAAGACTCCAATCCTTCCTGTTTGGGTTGACGACTTTCTCTAAAATGGATTTGATCTCTCGGTTGGATACCTCAACCTGGCCATTGCTTTGTGGATGATAGGATGTAGATACCCTGTGAAGAACATTATACTTCTTCAACAAGGCTGCTAACACCCTATTACAGAAGTGAGTTCCGCGATCACTAATGATGGCCCGTGGTGCTCCAAACCTGACAAATATGTTAGTTCTGACAAAATCTGCAACAACTTTAGAATTGTCAGTCCTGGTGGCTTTAGCTTCCACCCATTTTGAAACATAATCAACTGCCAACAAGATGTAAATATTTCCAAAAGAAACAGGAAAAGGTCCCATGAAATCAATACCCCAAACATCAAAGATTTCTACAATTAGAATAAGGTTTTGTGGCATTTAATTATTATGAGATATATTACCAGTTCTTTGACAATTTGCACATGATTTACAGAATAGGTACGAGTCTTTGAAAATAGAGGGCCAAAAGAAACCACTCTCTAACAACTTACGTGATGTTCTCTTAGGTCCAAAATGACCTCCACAAGCATAGGAATGAAAGAAAGTTAGAATAGATTCGAATTCATTATCAGGTACACAACGTCTAACTATCTGATCAACATAAAATTTTCACAAATATGGGTCATCCCACACATAATATTTTGCATCACTCCTAAGCTTTTCTTTCTGGGATTTAGAAAACTCACTCGGTAAATACGCACTTATCAAATAATTCACAATGTCGGCATACCAGCGAGTTGTATTCCCAATGGAAAGTAGATGCTCGTCTGGAAACATGTCTTGTAATGGTAGTGCTTCCTCATCCTTAAGAATTTTTCTCAAGTGATCCGCCACCAAGTTATCCGCACCCTTTTTATCCTTAATCTCCAACTCGAATTCTTGCAGCAGCAAGATCCACCTTATGATTCGAGGTTTGGAATCCGTCTTGGTCAGCAAGTACTTGAGAGCAGCATGGTCAGAATAGACTATTACTTTAGTGCCAAGTAAATATGATATAAACTTTTCTAAAGCAAATACAACAGATAAGAGTTCTTTTTTTGTTGTTGAATAGTTTATCTGAGCCGCATTCAATGTTCTGGAAGCATAGTAGATAACATGAACAGCTTTGTCAATCTTTTGGCCCAAGACGGCGTCGATAGCATAGTTGCTTGCATCACACATTATCTCGAACGGGGGCTTCCATTTTGGTGGTTGAATGATAGGGGCTGACGTCAACAATTTCTTCAAGGTATCAAAAGCCACCTTGTATTCATCAATAAACTGGAATTCCTCATCTTTCTGAAGCAGCTTGCATAAGGGCAATACTATATTGGAGAAGTCTTTGATAAACCTGCGATAAAATCCTGCAGGTCCAAGAAAAGAACGTATCTCCCATACACTGACGGGGTAAGGCAATGCAGATATAATATCAAGCGTAGCTTTATCGACTTCTAAACCATTAACTGACACTACATGACCAAGTACAATTCCTTATTCTACAATAAAGTGACATTTTTCCCAATTTAGCACAAGGTTTGTTTCTAAACATCTATCCAATACACGTGTCAGATTATCTAAGCAGGCATCTAACGAATCACCATGAACTGTGAAATCATCCATAAAGACTTCGATGCATTCTTCTAAAAGATCGAAAAAAATACTCACCATGCATCTTTGAAAAGTACCTGGGGCATTGCAAAGTCTGAATGACATTCGTCGGTAGGCAAAGGTACGGAAGGGACACATGAATGTGGTCTTTTTCTGGTCTTCGGGTGCAATCACAATCTAGTTATAACCTGAAAAACCATCTAGAAAGAAATAATAAGAATGCCCAGGTAATCGTTCTAACATTTGATCAATAAAAGGAAGGGGAAAGTGGTCTTTTCTAGTTACAACATTTAATCTCCTATAGTCAATACACACTCTCCACCATGTTTGCATCCGTGTGAGAACTAACTCATTATTGACATTCTTTACAATTGTGATACCGAATTTCTTAGGAACTACCAGCACCTGACTTACCCATTAACTGTCAGAGATGGGGTAGATGATTCCTGCATCAAGCAATTTAATTAGCTCATTCTTCACTACCTCCATCATTGGTGGGTTCAACCGTCTTTGTGCATCTCTCGTTGGTTTAGCTATTTCCTCTAACAAAATTCAATGAATGCACATCGCGAGACTAATACCCTTGATGTCTGCTATAGTCCAACCAAACACTGCGATGTGGTCCCTAAGGACTCTTAATAATTTTTCTTCCTGCACTTTGGTTAGATTACTAGCAATTATCACAGGTAAAGTTTCATTAGTCCCTAAATATGCATATTTTAAGTGTGCCGGTAATTGTTTTAATTTAAGCGTTGGAGCTTGCTCAATAGATGGTAATACTTTTTGGTGAGACACAGGTAATTGAATTAACTGAACTGCATGCTTATCTATGAGTTTAGGCAATGACTGTAGTGCAGCCACAGTTTCCTTCAATTCCTGACTATGCTCAAGTTCGTACTTCCTCTCCATGTCTAAACTGCTAGAAATAGCAACCTCCAAACTGTCTCTCTGAATTTGTTCAAAAGTTTCCTGCACTAAAGAGTCACACACATCAATTGCAAAAACCTGACAAATATCACTAGGGTACCTTATAGCATCACAGATGTTGAATTGGATCTTCTCGCCATCAAACTTCATTGTCAAGGTCCCGTTGTGAACATCAATCATAGTCTTTGCTGTCTTTAGGAAAGGTCTTCCTAGAAAGATGTGTGATGTGTTCGGGGATGTATCATCTTCCATATCCACTATATAAAAATCTGCAGGAAAGATTAGTCCATTCACCTACACCAAGACATCTTCAACTACCCCTCGGGGGTAGGTGTTAGTACGATCAGCCAATTGAATAATTACACCAATATTTTTCAAAGGTCCAAGATTCAGAGACTTATAAACAGATAATGGCATCACATTAATTGAAGCACCTAAGTCTAGTATGGCCTTCTCAAATCTAGTGTTTCCTATCTTACGTGGGATCATGAATATGCCTGGATCTTTACATTTAGGTGGCATTTTTCTTTGAAAAACTGCTGATACATTCTCCCCAACTGTGACTTTTTCATCATTTTCTAATTTTCGTTTGTTAGTGCACAATTCTTTTAAAAATTTTGCATACCGTGGCACTTGTTTAATCGCATCAAGTAATGGAATATTCACTTCTACTTTCCTAAAAGTTTCTAGAAATTCTTTTTCCTGTTCATCTTTCTTTGATTTTCTAGAATTTCTATGAGGAAAGGGAAGTGGAATATCTTTAAGCTGACAAGGAGGGTTAGGATTTTCCTTGGATTTTTTCGGTTCCTCCCTAGCTTGCTCTTTCTCATACTTAACTGTGGCTGTTGGTGTATCCATCTATTTTCCACTCCGCAAGGTGATGGCACTGGCATTCTCCTTTGGGTTTACAATAGTTTGTGATGGAAGTTTTCCTGAACCTTGAGAGTCCAATTGAACTACAGTAGTGGCTAATTGGCTCATTTGACTCTCCAAACCGTGGATGGAAGACTTCGTCTCTTGTTGGAACTGTTGTGTCTGTTGCATGAATGCCTTGAACATATCCTCCAAGGATATTCCAGGACTGGCCAGTGCTGCTGGTCTAGGTTGGTACTGTGGCTGATTTGGCTAAAACGGCTGTTTAGTCTGGTAAAACCCTTGTGCCTGCAGCCTAGCGCCCCCATAACTCAAGTTCGGATAATCCCTCCATCCTGGATTGTATGTGTTGGAGAAAGGGTCATATTTTCTCTGCGGCTGTGCTTGGTAATTCCCCACTGCATTAGCTTGCTGTGTATTATCTTCCTCTTATAATGTCGGGCATGCATCTGTAGGGTTCCCCGCCATTAAACAGATTTGGCAAGCTTGTGCAACTGGCGCGTTACCTGTAGCTAATTGTTTCACCAAAGCAGTTAAGTCAGAAATCTGTTGCACTACATTAGTCGTGTTTACCTCACTTACCCTTTGCGCTGGATGATCATTCCGTGTTCCATATTGTTGTACCCATATTTTCTCTATTCTCTTTTAATTAGTTAACCATATAGGTTCTTCTTAAAAATTTTAAATAAATCCTTAAATTCTCATCTAGATTTTATTTTTTAACTTTTATTTTAATCATCTAAAATCTTATAAATTTTTGGGTTGTCACATTAATAGACAACACAACACAACACAGTATGGCATGTACCCATTCATCGACTATTTCGCCGAATATCATCAAATCATGGTTGTCGAGGAAGACAAGGAGAAAATTTCCTTCATCACTCCCTAGGGTACCTTCTGCTATTGACGGTTAGCCTTTAGCCTCACCAATGCCGGTGCTACATACCAGAGAGCCATGATGGATCAATTCCACGACATGATGCATAAAGAGATAAAGGTTTATGTGGATAAAATCATCATGAAATACAAAAGGAAGATGACCACAATGACCATCTCAAAAAGCTATTCAAATGGCTTCGCAAGTATAACATGAAGTTGAACCCATCCAAGTGTGCTTTCGGTGTTAAATCCGGTAAATATTTGGGTTTCCTAGTGAGAAACCAAGGCATTGAGCTAGATCCAGCAAAGAATAAAGCCATCACTGAGATGCCTATACCCCAGACCGAGAAAGAAGTTCGTGGATTTAAAGGAAGAATCAATTTCATCAACCGATTTATCGCTCAGCTCACCTCAACCTGCGAGCCTATTTTCAAATTATTGAGGAAAATTCCTCAGAAGAGTGGAATGAAGATTGTCAAAAATCCTTCCTCGCCATTAAAAAGCAGCTGATTGAAGCTCCTGTTTTGGTACCTCTAAGGGACAAAGTTCCACTTTTCATATACATATAAGTCAACTCCAACGCTATGGGATGCATGCTGGGGCAGAAAGATGATAGAGGCAAGGAAAGAGCCATCTATTACCTCATCAAAAGATTTAGCAGCTATGAGCAGAAATACACAATAATCAAAAAAGACCTGTTGCGCATTAGCATGGGCCGCCATGTGGTTGCAACATTACCTCTATGGACATACATCTTATCTCAAATCCTGCATGGATCCTTTAAAGTATATCTTCAGCAAACCCATGTTGAATTGTCTATTGTCAAGGTGGAAACTAATCCTCCAGCAATTTGACATCATTTACGTGACACAAAAAGCTATCAAAGGCCAGGGAATAGCGGATCAGCTCGCTGAAGCACCGTCAGGGAGCTTCGAACCTTTGGAAATATATTTTCCTAATGATAATGTAATGACAATCCAGTAAAGTCGTCAAGAGGATACATGCCAATTCTTGAAACTATACTTCAACGGTGCTGTGAACATGGAAGGATCTGGAGCAGGGGCAGTTCTCATAGCCATCACTGGAGAACAATATCCTACGACCACCAAGCTACAATTCAGTAACACTAACAACACGACCGAGTATGATTTCTGCATCATGGGATTGAAATTGGCCCGAACAATGGTATTAAACGTCTGGCAGTTTTTGGAGATTCCAAATTGGTTATGAAGAAAACTACTGGGGCATATAACACTAAAGAATTGCACTAGCTGCCTTATCATCGGCAGGTTATCAAGATGACTATGGAGTTCGAAGATATAGCCATCATACACATTCCTCGAAATTGGAATGATTTTGCAGATACACTGGCAACCCTGACTTCCTTAATCCATATATCTACAAGGAAGGGAATCCTTGCTATCAAGTTCACAACACAGATGGCACCAGCCTACGAAAATTACATCAGAGAAGTATCAGATGAAATATCCCCTATCAAACAACAATGGTACCAGGATATAAAAGAATATCCATGTGATGGGTCCATACCCACTGGGGCAAACCAAGCTAAAAGATAGCGAATCCAAAGACTGGCCATGAAATTCTACTTAAGTGGAGACGCTCTTTACAAAAGAGATGCTGGAATGGGCCTTTTAAGATGCCTTGACAAAGATCATGACCAGAGGCTTATGGATGAAGTCCGCGGTGGAGTGTGTGGGCCACATATGAGCGATCCCTTACTCGTCAATAAGATATTAAGAACAGGGCATTATTGGCTCTCTATCAAAATCGTTTGTGATGATCACGTCAAGATATGTAATCAATGCCAAATCCATGGGAATGCCATCCACACTCCTTCAAGTGAACTACAATGCATGATTTCACTATGGCCCTTTTACATATGGGGGATGCAAGTGATTGGGCAGCAACGATCATAGTTTCATCTTTACTATGATCGACTACTTTACTAAGTGGGTGGAAGCCGCATCCTTCTCCAATGTCACCAAGGAGGTTATTGATAAGTGGTCTTTATGACCACTTATTCGGATAGTAACCAGCTTGTTCTATTGCCGAAACTAAAGTACTTTTGTTCTTTTCACGTGTTTTTCCTTTGTTTTGTAGATTTTATGTTTAGGAACTCTCTCGGTGCTTTTGAGGCCAAAACGATGCAAAGAATGCTAAAAGGATTGATGGCATGACAATGGAAAGAAGGCAAGCGACCAAATGGGAAGGAAATGCAATCCGGACATCGTTTGGGTGGTTCACGTTCATTTCATGTTCTTGGAATGGAACTTAGTTCATTTTGTAGAGCATCTTATAAGTTTTTCGGAACATCTTGAATCATCCAAATCGGAGTTCGGAGGCGAGAGTTATGCCCCGTATACCAACAACGTCAAACCTCACGGTTTTGAGTTTTTATGCACAGCTGTCACTTGGAGCTCAATTTTAGCATTCATCCATCCGTTATTTCTCAATTCTCAAAGAATGGACATTGTAGAGCTCTTCGATAGCTTCGATTTGACAGGTGGCAGGCCTCGTAACTCCTCCCGGATCAAACGTTATGGCAGTTTTACCAGAGGACTCTGCAGCAGAAAAGTACCGGCGCGGGCTCGCGGATTTTAGGCCATTTTTGGGCGCGGCCGCGCCAGTCCCCAGCTGTGCCAGACTTGACTTTTCAATTGAACGGGACTTGGTTTTTGATTGGGATATAAGGGGGCTCGTTTGGGGCAAGAAAGATCATCATATATTGGCCTTAAGCCTAGCCCTAGCTTGTTCTTCCATTTCCTTTACATTTCTTATATAGATTAGGAGTAGATTAAGTCTAGATTAGGGTTTAGTTTAGTTAGTTAGTTTCTAGGGTTAGATTAGGGTTGAAGATTGAATCAAGGGATTAGCATCAAAGATCCAAGCTTGGAGAAAGACTAAAGAATTGCATTTCTCTATCTCTCAACTCTCTTCGCTATTACATTGTATATTTGGATGATGTCTATAAATCTTGTGGATAATATATTTGGGTTGTCTATGCCTTAAATCTATTTTGAGGTTCCAATGGAACGTAATGATTAGTTAATGTTGATTTCTCTTCCATATTGGTTCATATTTATTGTTATGTGATTGTCTACTACGATATATGCTTTCATTGCTTAATTGAGTCATGACCAATTACTGTGATAACCCACATGGGATTGAAAGACGAAGTGTGGGTTTAGATCTAATCGTAGTAGTGGGCGATTGTACGTTCACATGGCGTTGGATGTATGATTTGTGCTTAGGATAGACATATACCGAAGCGTCGCTCGTAGTCAATAGAGGACTTGACCTTAAACCCTATTTATTTGTAAACACCATAGACATATAGGGGTTTAGATAATGTGGGTGTTCACGTGCGTTCTATCATCTGTGGATTGCACGTGATATGGATTAGGTGTATTGAAAAATGGCCTTCTCTCACTTTCGTGTTCTCGGCTAGCAACTGTAACGATTAATTTGGCCTAATTGGAAGTATATCGACTTAGACGAATCATTAGGGGAAATTAGAATCTCTTATCTTCATTATCTGATTCTACCTTAGGATTACTTAGTTTAAGTTTAATTCCTTGCCTAGTTAACTTAGTTTAAATTCATTCTCTTTACCGCTTGTTTAAATAAGACTGAGATGATTACGTGCTAGTGGTTTGGTGATTGTTTATCTATTAATTCCTCGTGGGAACGATATCTTTACTCACTCTTTATTATTCGTTGGCCGCGTATACTTGCGCGTTAATTGTGTCATCTAATCGGACCAACAATTATCATCAGTTTCATCAAAAACAACGTAATATGTGAATACGGGCAACCATAGGTTATCGTATCAGATAATGCAAAGAATCTAAACAATCAAATGATGAAGGAGTTTTGCAGCAAATTCAACATCAAGCATCTTAATTTTATTCTCTATCATCCCAAGATGAACGACACCATCAAAGTAGCCACAAGAACATCAAGAAGATCATGCAAAAGATGTTTGCTAATCACAAAGGATGGCCTGACTTATTGCCCTTAACTTTGTTAGTATACATAACATCTATGAGCACTTTTACCGGGGCCCCTACTCATTGGTCTATAGCATGGAAGTCGTGCTTCACATAGAAGTAGAAATGGCATCAATAAGGGTGTTGATAGATGCTCATATAGAAGAAGATCAGTGGTTGCAAAACCAGTATAGTCAATTATCTCTGATAGACTAGAAAAGGGTTGCCGCCATCTTTCACGGTAAGTTATATAAGCAAAGGATAGCTCGGTCCTACAACAAAAAGGTTCATCTTTGGCAATTCAAGAAGCACGACCTGGTCTTGAAAAGGGTCATTTCAAACCAAGATGCAACCTAAGGAAAATTCGCCCCAAAATGGGAAGGCTCCTTCATTTTCAAGCAAGCACTATTAAGTTAAGCCCTCAGATTACAAGAAATGGATGGCGAGGAATTTCCACAACTGATTAATTCAGATTCCGTGAAGAGGTACTATACTTGAACCTTCTGCAGCGACCATCCTTGTGAAAAAAAATCCATCAAGTCTTGACAGTTTGAGCCTGAACTACGTAATACCTGATCTCCCTCCATCCATGTGAGTATGTAGGCTATCTATGGTGCTGTCTAATCTTCAAAATAAAAAGCCAAACACTCTACTTTATAACCTAAACCTTAACCTAAATACCTATCCAAAGACACCAAATCATACCTAAAAAGCCTACACCCAAGAAAACCTCAAAGGTCGACGACCTATGCTGAGAAGGCCCTACGACATCTCAACGTCATTCCATCAATGAAGAGACCATGATACATCAAGACAACAAGTCACGGAGATAAAATGGCCAAAATTATACATGGTTAAGACATTCTTTAAAAGGTAAGTAAAATACATTTACTTTTTATATATTACCATATGGTATACTCAAGTATCTAGTATATAACAAAAGGTGTCAATCTAGTCCATACAGGACATAGAAGCTAAGCTATAAACCCAAAGCCAAGCGAACCATCAACTCCAAAAGTAGATCCGTCTCAACAAACTGAGGAGCAGCCCTAAGCTCCTGCACCATGACATCAATTCATGTCAAACGCTCAATAGCGGTCCAAATGGTACTATCCTGATGGTCCACTAACTCTCGAGCCTGATCTACAATCTCATCAATGAAAGACCTGAGAGCAGCACTCTCGGTAATGGCGGTATATTTAGCATCCCGGGCCGCATCCCTCTCAAGATAAACTAAATCCCTGCTGGATAAGGCCGTCAATATTAAAGTCCGAGCATGGTTCCTCTCAAAAGTCAAAAGCTGCACCTGATGCTCCAGAGTTTCTCTAGATAGTGGGGCAAAAGTGGAAGCAGAACTAGGATTCGAGCTAACTAAAGCTGTGGTCAAATCAGCAAATTCTCACCCTAAGTGGGGGAAAGTGGATCCCCCATAAGCTCCTCATCATCTGAATCTGTACTCGACTCTCGATGATCGACGAAGGATATAATGTCGGCCTCCAACTAGGCCATGTACTTAGCCAAACATCCCAGGTGGCTATCACGAAACTCAGCCATCTCCCGATGAATCCAAAACTCATATACTCTAGCCAAATCATCCTCAAACAAAGACGAAGCAGATGATCTATGATCCAAAGCAACCTCAAAGGACTGAAAATCCTGGAACTGATCAATGACTCATGACTGCCAATGGGTGATATGTGGTCACACCCCGCAATCCTGCTATAAGAAGAAAATCCATACCCGCAACATGGGTGATAAATCTCAAAGGAGAAAAATAGCCAGAATAGATCAAAATAGAAAATAACTCCTCAATATCTGATAAAAAATCAAAACAAGATGCTGCATCAACGGAAATGCTCAGTTGAAAAGAATAGGACATCATTATGCCATGCCTAAAATAATATCAATGGCGGCAAGCGGTACCAATCGGCCTCAGATGCATCAGAAACCATACATATAACAACATAGAACTCCCTCGAGAATACCCGTCACTATGAGCGTGCAATGAGAAGCTGAGATGTAAGTCTCTGCCAAGATCATAAGATGAATGGTGTAATCCTTCCACAAAGACCTGACCACCGTCACCAATCCAATATCAAGGTGGTACATATAAAGAGGCATGTACAAATACATCGTGATACACATCATCATATTGTCAACCCAGGCCGACCTCCATAGCTGTTCCGAGATAGCAAAGTCTCCCTGATGCAATGAAAAGTTGTCAACCGATCAAAAATGATCAATCATAAAATCCAAGGACACAACATGTCCAGAGGTAATCTCTCCCAAGACAACCGACCGCCGCAACCCGGTCATAGTCATAAACTAGTAGCGCAGCTGACCAACCACCACTCTAGCACAAGGCCCATCTAAGGGTAAATCAGAGATGGACTGATACTCCTCTAAAGTAGGAGTCAACTCATCTGATCCAAACCTAAACACATACCTATCAAGGATCCAATATGCCAACATGCCCTCGACAAAACCATCTGGTACTTGGAACGATAGGTAAGACATAGAATGTCCCATCATGCAGTCTACTAAAATACGATCGGCAAGCTATCATACCAAGACCTCATGTAAGAGGCAATCCTCGTAGGTGGAGTATGATCAATACGGGCCACGGAAGATGAAGTCATCTATAAAACAGTATCACAAGGCCACACAGGGGTCAATTCTAACTCATAATTTTTTATTACAAATCCATGATATATAATGCATGCATCATGATAAATGACAATATAACAGGTGCAATAAATGAAAAGCATTATATATACATCTTTGCGAAATACATAAAAATGTGTGCATCAACTCTGTCTTATAAATGAAAATAAAAAGTACAGGGAAATGGGGCACAACCACCCAACAACTAACAAAAGTCTATACAAAGAAATCTCAAACATCTATGTGCCCAAGATGATCAACCTGCGTCAACTCCTCTTAAGTCACAATGTCTCCACCAGAAGGCATATCTGGATGGTATAGAGGTGGGACTTCTCCAACAAAGCCACATGCCTCTGGATCACCCGAAGGACTAGCACCAGACCCAGAAGGATCAAAACTATCCGCCTCAACTGGATCCCTTCCCAAATAGTGAATGAAAGGGGACATCCGGTCTAGCCGTTGTGTCAAGATCGCAATCTGCTCCAAATGAGTTGGCTCTTTGATATATTCCACCCAATAAGTTATCATCTGAGACCCCGACACCACGTCTCCCAGGAACTGGGTAGCGTGAGTCTGAGCAACAATAGTGTGGGGAGTCCACCACACAAAAAAAGCAGCTTGAGTATAAGGGTAGTTCGACAACGCGAACCCATCCAGACCCATTAGAGGAATGTCTGTAATTGGCTGGGATATAGAAGAAGGTAAGAGATATGAATCTACCCTATAAAACACTAGATGATCCGCTCTCTTAAATAGAGCTCTTAACCATCCTCAGTTAACAAGGGAATTCGACGGGTAGACAAGGCATACTCGGGTCTTATCGGGAAGACCTCTTCAAAATACTCTACTAGATGTTTTGGGGTGTAAGGAACCCACGTCACATCATTAGCAGTCAATAACTCCAACTGAAGGCGATAGTGAGTAAAGCCTTCCGTTATAAGGACCTTCGCCAAGGTAGAATGGTGCCACCGACGTCCCAGCAGATAAGTCTCCAAACCCAAAGTAAATATGGGATGAAGGTAAGGAAGCCTCTTATAAGCCCAAAACTACAAATTTAAGAACAAACTACATCAGTCAATAAATTGACAACCCAAACGCGGAGAATTAAAAATA
The DNA here is from genome assembly GCA_020205555.1 of Panax stipuleanatus. Lineage (NCBI taxonomy): Eukaryota > Viridiplantae > Streptophyta > Magnoliopsida > Apiales > Araliaceae > Panax > Panax stipuleanatus. The sequence goes on along the minus strand of CM035121.1, from coordinate 114,064,037 downwards.
ATTAATGTTATAGACAGAAAGGGGTAGAACCCCAACCAGTCATCAGTCACGCCCTCAGAGCGCATCCGCATCCCGCAAAAGAAACACGCAAAGGTAAAGGATCCCCAATCATAATCCACTATACAATCTACCTTCGCGAAGTGCGCCAACCAAGGCAAAAGAGACAGTCGAGGAGTTGTCTGTAATAAAACAACCCCTAATGATAGTTAAAAACAAACGTCGCAAGATGCGATCTCGTTCCCTCAGATCAACAGGGAATTACTTTGACAAGGCTCCACTGGAAACATCAATACTCAAAGGACCTTAAGGAACGGTCCGGTCCTTAATTGCCGAAGGAGGAACTACAAGAAGTGAGCGGACAACGGCGGAGGAAATATCAGCCACCAAAGGCACCCTCGCTCCGAAAAACTCCAAACCAGTGATTGAAAGTAATATGCACGCAAGCCATGATAAAAAATGTACTTTGTAATAATCGTATTCATTTATTAATAATAAAATTATTTATTTAAAGGCGTTTATATTATCAACATATTGTTGTTATATTAAAATGTAATAAACCCATAGTTTTAAGTAATTCTTTTAGAATTATGATGATGATCATGTTAATTAGATCTAAATTGTTAGAGAGCTTAAAACTAAAATAATTCCCAATCGATCTTATTACTATTATTACTATTACTATTAATTTGAATTCCTAAAGGAGTTTGGGAATTAATTAATAAATGAGCTCTCCTGTGAGAACCCAGAATTTCACATAATTCAAAATTTTCAAATAATTTTTTTTATTTTTATATATTGATATTGATTATCAATATTGTGCTGAGTATCTGTGATACGAGTTTATCAAAGTGGTCAAACTGTGTATTGACTGAGAAATATGAGTACAATTTTGTTTAACAGAGAATAGAAATCCTAACCCTAGTTATGGATAGGGATTCGGTAGAAAATACAGTTATAATAATTGTATTGATGAATATGTGTTTGTGCTGTATAGAATTTATGATCAATGATTGATCGGATAGGGTATAAACCTAGTAAACCCTAATAAGGGATTAGAAAACCTAATCTGTGATTGAGAAACCCTAACTAAATGATTATGGTAAAATAAAAAATTAATGAGTGTGGGACTAAGTTGATTTTAGGGCCCAAAGAATTAATTTGTAGCCCAATTATTTATTTAAGCATAGGACTTGTAGCTAATTGATTTAATAAAAATTGAATTATTAAATTAGCTCAATATAATATTTATAAGACAAGTATAGTGATTGCTCAATTTAATTATGGGATGAAGCCCAAGTTTAATTTTGTTAGTAAGTAAAACAAGTAAAATTGCAAGCCAAATGGAATTAATTAAGGGCCCAAGCTAAGCCCACTTGTGGGAGGGATATTTTAGTCATTAGTATGCTTAATATAAAGCAAATTGGAAGGATAAGGAAGGCCCTAGTGGCTGGGTATACAAGGAAGGAAAGAGGAGGAGCATGTGATTAAATATTATGCCTTGATATGAGAAGATTATGAGAGAGAAGGAAAAGATATTGGTTATATTTGATAAGATATGAAAAGATATTGATAAGATATAAGAAGATTATGAGAGAGAAGGAAAAGATTTTGGTTATATTTGATAAGATATGAAAAGATATTGATAAGATATGAGAAGATTATGAGAGAGAAGGAAAAGATATTGGAGAGATTTGATAAGATATAAAGAGATTTGATAAGATATGGAGAGATTTAGTAAGATATGATGAAATTTGCTAGAGATATGATAAGAGATATTGGGAGAAAAGTGGCACATGGCCGAAATTACAAGGAGTGGATAGAAGATTTAATTGGATATGATAGATAGATATTATGTATCTAACTATTTTTATTGCTAGCAAACAAAACCTTCTCATCTCATCTTATTTCATTTCCTAAGTTGAAGAGAGAGAAAGCAAATAAACAAGAGAGAAGAACCCAAGGGGTTCGGTCACCTCAAGAGAGGAGAGAGAGGGAAAATTTGGGTGTTTCATAGTTCTCTAATAAGTACTAGGAAGAAAAAGAAGAGGAATCAAGAGAAGGTATAAAGGATTTCTATTTATATATAGTTTAATTTCCTTTTTATTTTGATTTGATTTTTTTATAGTATGAATTATTGATCTTGAGGTTAAAAACCTTAGATCTTGGTGTTTAATAGTGTTTTAAGTATAGATCTAACCCTTTTATGGATCAAAAGTTGGATCTAAACTAAGAAATAAGAGTAATATTTTTCAAAAGATAGAAAATCAAATTTTTCTTAGCTTTGGTTGTGTTTGATCTTGTGTTTGTGGATTATTTGATGATATAGATCATGGATCATGGTATATCCATGAGTATATGAGTTATTTTAAGTATTATGATGAGCTATGTTGGTTTTATGTGAAAATATAGAAGTTTTCTTAAAAATCACCAAAAGTTGAAAAACAAATTTTTGGGAAAACAAAGTATGAAATGGAAATGACCATATCTCTAATTCTATTTTGAATTTTTGAGTGTGGTCAAATTATGGAGTTAGATATATGAGTCTTCTAATAGATCCAAGTGGAATCACGTAAAAAGGAGTTGTAGATTTTCGTGTGGACTGATTTTAGTAACAGAAGCAAAATCTGAAAAAGTCGAAATAGTAGGCTGTCCGGAAATTGTAAGGAAAATTTTGTACACTTAATTAATGTAATAAAATTCAATATTTTGGGACATGAAAATATATGGATTGAAGTAGCTTGTGTCCAAAAATGACCTCATTCCGACTTAAATTGAGTAAGTTATAGCCATTTCAATTTTTGGGATTTCCCAATGAAAAATGCTATAACCGGAGTTGTATAACCCCGATGGCCATGAAATTTAAACTGGAGACTCACGTTAACATGTGTAAGATCCCACCAAGAGTTGGAAATTTCTGGAGTTAAGCGTGAGGTAGTTATTTTCTTAAAGAATTAACTACAAATGGATTTTTGGAAAATACTTAAAGTAAATTGAAAAATTCCAAAAAAATACTTTTTATGTATGGAATATATGTATATATGATTGGCCAAAAGATAGAAAAATAATAAGCTAATTTTGTATTTTCGTGAATAGTGTATTTCAGCTTCTTGAAATGAACATTTCAGGTTACTGAAATGAACATTTCAGGTAATGTCAGAAGACATGTCAGTTTTGTTTTAGCTTGCTGAAATAGAAACTGAAGTGATATATTAAGTATACTGAAGTCATAAATAGTGTATCAAGTTATATTAAGAACTTATAAATGAACGGGTAAGTGTTAAGTCTAAGGTAGTATGGTTGTACTCCTTAATGATTGATTATGTGATTACATGCGATGTGTAAAATTTGTGATGTTAATTATGAGATTGATCTTATTAATGATATGTCTTACAAAAGAAGTTAACTTAAATTGCGAAGAAGTAGTCAACGAATCAGGCAAGTTTTCTTAACTCAATCTCGAGTTATTACTTTTCAAATATAGTGGTGGTTTATTATTGCTGATATACCACGTCTGAGCATTATTGTTGATTATTCGCAGTTAGTGCATGTTTATTAACTCAAATTTAATTATTAATTTTGATAATATGCTTGTGGAATAACTATTGTTGGTTATTCACATCCGTAGAAGTTATTATTGATTGCAAATAGTACAGTTAATTTATGTCTATTATTGAATATTTTTCAGATATGTCGTAGCTAATTGTTTTGGCTAGACAAACATTTGTTGAAACTTGATAGGTTCGAGAAGAGAACTCAATTATTATTAACAGGTCAATGCCAATTATTCCGGCTAGATCGAGAAAGCGATTAGATGTTAAAATCATTGTATTTCGTTGTTGTGATTCGAATTTTGGTTATAAGACTGAGATAAACAACCTTTTTATATAAAAAGGGGCTTTGTGGTCGTATATTCGGCCGTTGCGCGCGTGTAAGTATTATGCATAATATAGGGTATAATGAAGCTGATCACTTTATATACTTGCAGAGGAGTATGATTTAATCTTTATGGTTATCTGATACACCTGGGTACTTCAAAGTAAAACCTTTGATAGTTACTCGAGAAGTTCAAGATCCTGTAGGGTCGCTCAGCATAAAATCTGGATAATATTCCACTTTGTTATTGCGTAGAATTGATTCTTGTTATTCAATTGAGAAATTTCAAAAGCGTTTTACTCTTTCACTATCGAATTATTGTTTTGCCTAAAATGCGAGAAAGTCTTGTTATTGATTAACGATTTGTTTAGCTATTTCAAAGTCCTTTGAACTTTGGTGATATTCTATCGAATCGATAGTCTTATATTCTTGATTCTTATACTTTATTGTATAATTTAACTTGCAGAGCAAATTTGTTGCTCACCCTTGCTTAAATATAATATTTCAACTAGGAACGAGGTAGCCGGAGGGGCAGAGAAAGACAAAGGCAAAGGTGTATTGCTGGAGTAGTTATAACATATTTTTTATGTTGTTTTGTATAACCCTTTTTGTATATCTAAGGGTATGTTTGTTATGTTAAGGTTAGAAAACCTGGGATAATGTATTAACAATATCAGTTAATGAGATGTATATTTCTATTCATAAATAAATGGGTAGTTAGATGAAATTTAAATGTTGGATCCTGAGCACCAAACTCGGGGGGTCAGGTAACCTGGATTTAGGGGCGTCACAAGTTGGTATCAGAGCTATAGGTTATAAACCTTAAGTGGGGGGGGGGGGGGAAACCCTAGGATTATAACCATAAGCGAGATAGAGAAAACTCATTTAGAGTACTAAGTGAGGGATTGCCGAAGTACATCAATAGAAAGATGTGTGGACACATAGTGAGTATGAAATTCGTACTGGTCAAATATCAATCAAGTTGTTTAAACTGATTGTAGGATGTCAGGAGAAGATGAAATGAGTATAGAAGTGTTGGCAGCTGTTGCACCAATGCCAGTAGCCGAGGTGCCAGCGCAGAGCGAGTCAGTTGAGGAAGTTGGAAAAGATGAACCCATGGTGAATCTGGGGAGTGATCATGATGAGTATCCCGAAATGTATCTGAATGAAGATGAGGAGGCAGAGTTCGAAGAAGTTAAGGTGGAGATAGAGATTAAGACCAAAGTGGGAGAAAAAGATCAAGTATCTGCAGAAGTTCAAGAACTCTGGAGTAAAGTATTTCTCTTGGAGGAGTTATGGAAGACGGAGCGAGCATTACGCGAGATGACCAAAGAACGAAACGAACTGAAGACACAAGTAGAAAGAATGAAGGCTGAAGGTGGTGGATCATCTAGGGCAGTAGTCAAGCAGAAGAAGAGAAGCAATAAGCGGAAAAGGGACAACGACAATGATAATAACTCAGGGAACTCAAACCCAAAAAGAAGAAAGTCTGTGGCAAGTGTGGAAAGACTCACTTGGGAGAATGTATGATGTGGAAGAGCGTGTGTTTCAATTGTAAACAGGAAGGACATATTTCTCCAAATTTTCCTAAGCCGAATATGAGAAAATGTTTTTGATGTGGAGGAATGGGTCACGAATTTAACAAGTGTCCCAGTAAGAACATAGGAGAAGGGAGTAGATTGTAGACAGCTTAAGTATAAGCAGTAGTACCTTTTGGTAACAATGTGTAATATAAAGATTGTAATATCGAGAACAATGAGTGAGCATATGTAATATATCTGTTTGTATGAAAGTAATCTTTATTTTCAATATGAATATTAAGATGATTATGGAGAATTGCAACTTTTTGTGTAAAGTTATGGTAATTGCAACTTTTTGTGTAAAGTTGTGGTAATTGCAACTTTTTGTGTAAGGTTGTGTTGTTAATCCCGATATTTATCAAAAAGGGATAGTGACTGATTATAACAGTAGGTGTTAAGTACTAAAAGTACTATGTGCTATTTAAATAAATATGCGATTATATGAGAAATTGTGTTAAATTCTTATATTACTAATAAGAATTTGTGTAGAGAAAAAGAATTAATGTAAGATTTTCATTTAAATCAGATAATGCCGCCTAGACGACAAAATCGAAATCAAAGAGAAGAGCAATCAGTGAATAATGAAGGAGGTCAAGGAGACCCGATGCAGAATTTTGTGGATATGTTAGCCCAAGCTATGCAACATAGGGCGCCAGCAGCAAGAGCAAGAACAAGAGAACAACCAGCTAATAGATTGGCAAACTTTAAAGATTTTAAAGCAGTAGGACCGCCAGAATTCATGGGAACTACAGATCCTATTGAAGCCCAAACTTGGGTAAAAGAGATAGAGAAAGCATTTATTATTGCGAGAGTGGCAGAAGAGCAAAAGATAGCTTTTGCCACCTATTTGATGAAGGGAGAAGCCAATTACTGGTGGGAAACCAATCAGGCTAGAGCTAGGACAGCTGTAGTGACTTGGACAACGTTTAAAGAGTTGTTCTTTGAGAACTATTTTTCGCCGAGTATGCAAGCCAGGATGGAAGTTAAGTTTTTAGAACTGAAGCAAGAGAATATGTCGGTATTAGAATATGCTGCTAAGTTTAATGAGTTAACGAGATTTGCACCTCATCGGGTGGACACGGAGGCAAGAAAGGCGAGAAGATTTGAGAATGGATTGAAGCCAGGGATATACAACAAGGTACTGTATTGCAGATTAATACGTTTGCGACTTTGTTGGAGAAAGCAATAATTGCTGAAGGGGGAAGTGAAGCTGCATCCTGATATTATCAGGAGAAGAAGAAGAAAACAAATGAAGGAGGTAGTAGTGGTGGTAGTAATCCGAACAAGCGGAAATAGAGTGAGAATATCCAATCGGGTAATAATTCAGAAGAGAATAGGAAGGGAGGTGAGCCTTGTGCGACTTGTGGGAAGAATCATCTAGGAATTTGTCTGAAGAGGAAGGGAGTCTGTTATAACTGTGGTCAAGAGGGACATATGTTGCCCAATTATCCCAGTCCAAATAAAATACAAGATTGTTTTGCGTGTGTATCAACAGATCATCTGGTTCGGAATTGTCCGAAGAAGAATGTGGAGAAAGGAAGTACCAACAAGGGACCCAGTGGCGGAACCTTGACGATTAGAGGACCTGCACAATCAGGAAGACCAACGGCCCGTACCTTCAACATGACGGTGCAAGAAGCAGTAGCTGCCCAGGAGGTGGTGACAGGTAACGATTTAGTTGAGTAATTAAATTACGCGGGAAATATGGGATAGATATTACTGTAAATTGTTTTCTTTTATAGATTCAAGTCACAGGTTAGTATATGAGACACAAATGAATATTGTGTTGATAAGAATAAATTAATGATACAACTTTAAAAGATTGTAGAGAATAAGAAAGCGGAGATTTCGAGGACGGAATCCTTATAAGGAGGGGACAATGTAAGAACCCAAAATTTCACATAATTCAAATTTTTTGAATAATTTTTTTAATTTTTTTTATATATTGATATTGATTATCAATATTGTGCTGAGTATCTGTGATACGAGTTCATCAAAGTGGTCAAACTGTGTATTGACTAAGAAATATGAGTACAATTTTGTTTAACAGAGAATAGAAATCCGAACCCTAGTTATGGATAGGGATTCGGTAGAAAATACAGTTATAATAATTGTATTGATGAATATATGTTTGTGCTGTATAGAATTTATGATCAATGATTGATCGGATATGGTATAAACTTAGTAAACCCTAATGAGGGATTAGAAAACTTAATCTGTGATGGTGAAACCCTAACTAAATGATTAGGGTAAAATAAAAATTAATGAATGTGGGACTAAGTTGATTTTAGGGCCCAAAGAATTAATTTGTAGCCCAATTATTTATTTGAGCATGGGACTTGTAGCTAATTGATTTAATAGCAATTGAATTATTAAATTAGCTCAATATAATATTTATAAGACAAGTATAGTGATTGCTCAATTTAAATATGGGAGAAAGCCCAAGTTTAATTTTGTTAGTAAGTAAAACAAGTAAAATTGCAAGCCCATTGGAATTAATTAAGGGCCCAAGCTAAGCCCACATGTGGGAGGGATATTTTAGTCATTAGTATACTTAATATAAAGCAAATTAGAAGAATAAGGAAGGCCCTAGTGGCCGGGTATACAAGGAAGGAAAGAGGAGGAGCATGTGATTAAATATTATGCCTTGATATGCTTGATATGGGAAGATTATGAGAGAGAAGGAAAAGATATTGGTTATATTTGATAAGATATGAAAAGATATTGATAAGATATGAAAAGATTATGAGAGAGAAGGAAAAGATATTGGTTATATTTGATAAGATATGAAAAGATATTGATAAGATATGAGAAGATCATTATGTGAGAGAAGGAAAAGATATTGGAGAGATTTGATAAGATATGGAGAGATTTGATAAGATATGGAGAGATTTGGTAAGATATGATGTGATTTGCTAGAGATATGATAAGAGATATTGGGAGAAGAGTGGCACATGGCTTAAATTACAAGGAGTGGATAGAAGATTTAATTAGATATGATAGATAGATATTATGTATCTAACTATTTTTATTTCTAGCAAACAAAACCTTCTCATCTCATCTTATTTCATTTCCTAAGTTGAAGAGAGAGAAAGTAAATAAACAAGAGAGAAGAACCCAAGGGGTTCGATCACCTCAAGAGAGGAGACAGAGGGAGAATTTGGGTGTTTTATAGTTCTCTAATAAGTATTAGGAAGAAAAAGAAGAGGAATCAAGAGAAGGTATAAAGGATTTCTATTTGTATATAGTTTAATTTCCTTTTTATTTTGATTTAATTTTTTTATAGTATGAATTATTGGTCTTGAGGTTAAAAACCTTAGATCTTGGTGTTTAATAGTGTTTTAAGTTTAGATCTAACCCTTTTATGGATCAAAAGTTGGATCTAAACTAAGAAATAAGAGTTACGTTTTTCAGAAGATAAAAAATCAAATTTTTCTTAGCTTTGGTTGTGTTTGATCTTGTGTTTGTGGATTATTTGATGATATAGATTATGGATCATGGTATATCCATGAGTATATGAGTTATTTTAAGTATTATGATGAGCTATGTTGGTTTTATGTGAAAATATAGAAGTTTTCTTAAAAATCAACAAAAGTTGAAAAACAGATTTTTGGAAAAACAAAGTATGAAATGGAAATGACCATATCTCTCATTCTATTTTGAATTTTGAGTGTGGTCAAATTCTAGAGTTAGATATATGAGTCTTCTAATAGATCCAAGTGGAATCACATAAAAAGTAGTTGTAGATTTTCGTGTGGACTGATTTTAGTAACGGAAGAAAAATCTAAAAAAGTCAAAATAGTAGGTTGTCCAGAAATTGTAAGGGCAATTTCATCCACTTAATTAATGTAATAAAATCCAATATTTTGGGACAAGAAAATATATGTAATGAAGTAGCTTGTCTCAAAAAATGAGCTCATTCTGACTTAAATTTATTAAGTTATGGCCATTTCTATTTTTTGGGATTTCCCAACAAAAAATACTATAACCGGAGTTGTATAAATCCGATGGCCATGAAATTTAAACTGGAGACTCAAGTTAACATGTGTAAGATCCCACCAAAAATTGGGAATTTCTAGAGTTAAGCATGAGGTAGTTATTTTCTTAAGGAATTAACTAGAAATGGACTTTTGGAAAATACTTAAGTAAGTTGAAAAATACCAGAAAAATACTTTGTGTATGGAATATATGTATATATGATTGGCCAAAAGATAGAAAAATAATAAGCTGATTTTGTATTTTCGTGAATAGTGTATTTCAGCTTCTTGAAATGAACATTTCAGGTTACTGAAATGAGAAACTGAAATGTCAGAAGAGATGTCAGTTTTATTTTAGCTTGCTAAAATGGAAACTGAAGTGATATATTAAGTATACTAAAGTCATAAATAGTGTATCAAGTTATATTAAGAACTTATAAATAAACGGGTAAGTGTTAAGTCTAAGGTAGTATGGTTGTACTCTTTAATTATTGATTATGTGATTAAATGCGATGTGTAAAATTTGTGATGTTAATTATGAGATCGATCTTATTAATGATATGTCTTACAAAAGAAGTTAACTTAAATTGCGAATAAGTAGTCAACGAATCAGGCAAGTTTTCTTAACTCAATCTCGAGTTATTACTTTTCAAATATAGTGATGGTTTATTATTGCTAATTATACCACGTCTGAGCATTATTGTTGATTATTCGTAGTTAATGCATGTTTATTAATTTAAATTGAATTATTAATTTTGAGAATATGCTTGGAGAATAACTGTTGTTGGTTATTCACATCCGTAGAAGTTATTATTGATTGCAAATAGTACAGTTAACTTCTATCTATTATTGAATCGTTTTGACATATGTCGTAGCTAATTGTTTTTGCTAGACAAATATTTGTTGAAACATGATAGGTTCGAGAAGAGAACTCAATTATTATTGACAGGTCAATGCCAATTATTCCGGCTAGATCGAGAAAGTGATTAGATATTAAAATCATTGTATTTCGTTGTTGTGATTCGAATTCTGGTTATAAGACTTAGAAGAACAACTTTTTTATAAAAAAAGGGGCTTTGTGGTGGTATATTCGGCCGTTGCGCGCGTGTAAGTATTATGCATAATATAGGGTATAATGAAGCTGATCACTTTATATATTTGCAGAGGGGTATGATTTAATCTTTATGGTTATCTGATACACCTAGGTACTTCAAAGTAAAACCTTTGTTAGTTACTCGAGAAGTTCAAGATCCTGTAGGGTTGCTCAGCATAAAATCTGGATAATATTCCACTTTGTTATTACGTAGAATTGATTCTTGTTATTAAATTGAGAAATTTCAAAAGAGTTTTACTCTTTCAATATCGAATTATTATTTTACCTAAAATGCGAGAAAGTCTTGTTGTTGATTAACGATTTGTTCAGCTATTTCAAAGTCCTTTGAACTTTGGTGATATTCTATCGAATCGATAGTCTTATATTCTTGATTCTTATACTTTATTGTATAATTTAACTTGCGGAGCAAATTTGTTGCTCACCCTTGCTTAAATATAATATTTCAGCTAGGATCGAGGTAGCCGGAGGGGCAGAGAAAGACAAAGGCAAAGGTGTATTGCTGGAGTAGTTATAATGAACATATTTATTATGTTGTTTTGTATAACCCTTTTTGTATATCTAAGGGTATGTTTGTTATGTTAAGGTTAGAAAACCTGAGACAATGTATTAACAATATCAGTTAATGAGATGTATATTTCTATTCATAAATAAATGGGTAGTTAAATGAAATTTAAATGTTGGATCGTGAGCACCAAACTCGGGGGTCAGGTAACCCGAATTTGGAGGCGTCACATCTCCTATATTCATAATAAGATTAGGAGGTAAATTAATTAAAGGAGTTTAATTAATTGCTCCTAATAAGATTAGGAAGCCTAATTAATTAAAAGAGTTTAATTAAATAATATGAGACCCTAATCCTATAAGGTATAGGAGGGTTTTCTACATCTATAAATAAGAGGAGTCTTGTTTTGGTTGGCTAATGCTTTCACAAGTTGTTGGGAGAGCTCACCTTTTATATATTGAGAGAGAAAAGTAGGGTTTTGCTAATTACCCACATTCTTAATACTCGTTTATCCTTGGTGGATCACCTCTAGAGGCCAAACACTTGGGTGGCTGACGTTGATCAAAGGAAGGAATCACACTTGGCAGACTCAAGTCGAACAAGGATAGGATTGTTGTAGAACTCATACGTGTGGATGCACGAATCTTCAAGGGTATGATTCGTTCTTCATATCTTTAGATTAAATTAATAATTGCGCATAAAGGATTATCTGGGTTCATGGTTTGTAAAATTTTAAAACTCTATTTTTACACTTCCGCTGCTATGTATGTAATTGTTGCATGCTATTTTGAACTTACAAACCTAACAGTGGCATTAAAACCAAACCTTTATGCGAGTTATTAATTGTTTTTATTTGATATATATATATATATATATATATATAAATTAATATGTGTTTTGAATAATTTATTTGGGCATAATTATTAGCTAGGAATCATGTTTATGAAAAAACTGCACAATTCGCGAACCAAAAAAACAGACTTTGCCCAACGACGCTGCAGCGCCTGTCCTAGGCTTATCTATCACGCCGCAGCGCCGGTGCAGATCAGAAAGCATGCGACTCGGGGCTGCAACACCTGTTTACAGTGTAAACTCAGCGCCGCAGCGCCAGGTCCGGTTTTTTGTTAATACGGGTGAACCGGTGCCGCAGCTCCAGTGTACAACACAAACTGGGCGCCACAGCGTCGGTCACTAGAATTGAAAATTTTATTTTTTTTTTGATTTTTAATTAAGATAAAAGTTTTAATTTTAATTAAAATTAAAAATATATTATTCTGTAATTCCATATTAGTAAAGAAGTTTATTAGATTTGGAATTGGATTAAAATAAATATGTTTATTTTAATTAGAATTGGATTTCATGCTAACTAATTAGAGTGGGAATTGGATTCCATGATAACTAATTAGAGTTGAAATCGGATTTCGAAACTAACTAGGATTGCCCATTAAATCGATATCAATGTATATATTAAATGTTTTATTTATTGATGCATATGGTGATATCTATGATAATAAATGGGGTTGATTATGGACTATTGACCAATGCGATTGGATTTTATTTTAGTTGAATGTATTAATGTATGGGTTTTATTAAATGGGGTTTGAGTACCTCGTCTTCTCTAATTTTTTTGATGTAAATTTCTATCACCCTCCTATGTACTTCCCCTTGATTGCTGATTAAGGTTTCTATTTAAATTAAATAGTTTATGTAATAAGAATAGTTAGAATTATCTTGACGAAATGGAGACTAAGAAGCAAGGAGCGCATGATGACCGGTTTGTAATGGAGCCTGGGATTTAAATGTAATAGTTATATTTAAATTTAATTCATGCACTCTTAGGTTTGACGTTTTGGTTCACTTGATGGCTCAAGTGAACCAAACTAGAATAAAAGTCCATAATCAATCCGGGTAGAATATTGTATTCTATATGCATGTTTATATATACTATATATACAAACATATATATATATATATATATATATTTTATACAACACGCTTTGCATGTCAATTAATATGACGCATATTATATATATATATATATATATATATGTGTGTGTGTGTGTGTGTGTGCCCGCGCTAAACAAGATGAGACAATTAATAACAAACCCATAAAGTATTTATATGAAGTCTTAAGCGTTCAAAAGATATTTAGAATATCGAACGTCGCCTTCTAGCATGATAAATTTAATAAAGTGTTAAATATTTAATATGAGTTTGTTGTGTCACCACAAGACAAGTATTAAATATTTAAGATGTTGATTTATCACATACTGATGATTATATCTAAATTGAACAATACTATTTTGTTGTGTCACCATAAGGATGCTATTTTTCTATTTGAATATAAAAGTGCTAGGTTGGACTTAACTTATATAATTTTGGTTCGAATGTGTCACCACTTAATCAAAATAATCTAAGAGACATAAAAGGAGTTATATGATGATGTAATTGACAATAGTTGTTGTGACGCCCCCCAGAATAGGTCCAGTCAACCCAACCCATTCCGAGTCGCCAAATATATGGTACAGAATTCAAATACAAACTTTATATCATACGGTCGTGCAAAATACGACCACACAACTGTGAGTGTCAATACAAATATGTAGAAAATATTAAGATTCAAACTAAGTCCTCATTACAATTATTATCACACTATTTATCAGAAATAGTGAGGACTACTACTGCTCTAACTCGGACCATCACTCTGTCCCCCGACTAGTTCCCGCAACATTCTCATTTCCTGAAGAGGACAACAGATGAAAAGGGTGAGCTCAACTAGCTCAGTAAAGAATATTATGACTAAGATAATGGAAAATAAATTATCGTTAGTCTTCAACAAATCAGATAAAATATAATGGACAACCAACTTTAGATCAATATTCGCAGCGGAAATAACAAATCATTAGAAGAGTTAAGCAGAGAATGAAGTCTACTATCTTCTATGATTTAAAAATCCATCATCAATATTTTATCCCTGTAACATCAATCAATATACATCTCGAATCAATATTCATCTGTGAACTACAGGCCAAAGATATTCATTTGTATCATCAGTGGTCATGTTCATCTCAACACCTGTCATCTTTACACTACGGCCAAAGATATTCATCAGGTAATCATTCATCTTTGCTCTACAGGCCAAAGATATTCAGTTATATCACCACTTAGAACTGAGGATGTTGAAAAACTATATAAATAACGAATCCAGTGAAATAAAGGATAAGATTAAGGATTCGTATTTTAGTTTATCAAAGTTCAAGAACATTCCGTAATAATACTTTGTGGAGCAAAATTCAAGAATAAAGCTCAAAACTTAGATCCAATCAAAGATAAGAACTTTAACAAGTAATTTGGACAAATAAAAGAAAATTTAGTTTTTCCGTGAATAGTGCCGTATACGTGAATAGTGCCGTATACGTGAATAGTAACCCCGACGGAAAAAGTAAGAATTTCATAACAAAATCCATGACAATATTTTGGTATAATGATATTGAAAAGAATAACATCATTTACGAAAGAAATAACATCCCTTACCTCAAAAAGATAGTACCTCTGACTGGAATATCGGATATAATACCGAAGGAAACTTGCGCTGAATATTAATACTCAAAGTATCAAAATACTCACAAAAATACGCTCGATATTATAGAGAGAGAAAACTTATGATTCTGGTGTGATTTTCAATTCTGACCTAAGCACCCTATTTATAGGAAAAGCTTAGGATGCCAAAGGAGACTAAAATAATAAAATTATATTATTTATTAAAAAATCTCCGCCGCCGGCTGCTAAGAAAAAAAATCAGAATTTTTCAACCAACAACAAAAGTGGGGCCCACCCATTTATTAAAAAAATATTTATTTTCCGAAACTTCAATAATTCATAATAAATAGCCCCTTTGTCAGAACAATACAAATTCTATGTCCTTCGATAGGAAATTTAATTCTCTACAACTTTGCAGAAGGAAGTTTTTCCAAATTCCAAACATAAATTATCCGAAATCCATAAACAGATGATTTCTCACACCAAAATATTGATAAAAACTCATCAGCGCCAATTCCTTCTTTAATATCTACAAAATAAATATTTCCTTATCATATAAATCAATAATTAATTATTCACAGATAATATTACAGAACTACAATATTGATAACCAGGTCGTTCCCAGGAAAAAGGGGGCCTTCCGATAAGGACTTCTCCTTACTGGCGCGCAATTAAATAACCCATTCTAGACAGAACTTCCTTAGACATTGTCAATAATGCTATCTAATAATATTATTCAAATAATATGAATTATTGAGTTGATAATGTGAAATACTGTGCAATGACAATTATTGAATCAATAATACAAAAATATCAACTGTAGCCATTATTGAATCAATCATATAAAATAGCAACGTAGCAATTATTGAATCAATATAATATAAAATATTGAACAGTAATTACTGTAACAATAATTGAATAAGTTCCTTCTCACGTAAGACTCAATAATTCAAAATACTGTGCAATACCGTGTGCTACTATGCAACACCGCGTATCACTGTATTTTAACCACCGGGTATTTCAACAGTACTAACGGTAATAACCACGCCGTTATTTTGTAAAAAAGCTATTTCTGTCGCTTTCTATATCCGACAGTTATTCCGTTGTGGGGGCCCACAAATAGCTGCGCCGTCGTACGAATATTCCCCGACAACAAGAATATTCCACGACCAAACGAATATTCCCCGACAACCATAATATTTTATAACCACTTGCTCATTTTAAAAATGTTTGCATATTTCACCCATAACTTTCATATTTATCAAAACAACACCTTACTGTTTCGAAATAATATATAAAGAAAATTAAATCTTTATTCATAAAAGTTGGGGTCTTACAACCTCCCCTCCTTATGAAATTTCGTCCTCGAAATTGACATACGTACCTGGTATGTCGAAAAGGTGAGGATACCTCGCTTTCATTTCCGATTCCAACTCCCAGGTCATTTCCTCAATAGCCTGGTTTCTCCACAAAACTTTAACTTGGGGTATAATTTTCGAGCGTAAGACATGCTCCTTCCTATCCAAGATTTTGATAGGTACCTCCTCGTACGTTAAATCTTCGGCTATCTCGTCTGGTTCTAACTCAATAATGCGGTTTAGATCCTTCACATATTTACGTAACACGGATATGTGAAACACGTTATGAACACGAGACATGATTGGAGGTAAAGCGAGTCTATATGCCACATTTCCTACTCGGTCAAGAATCTCAAATGGACCAATGAATCGTGGATTGAGCTTTCCTCTCTTGCCAAACCTCGTAACTCCTTTCCACGGAGCAACACGTAATAACACATGGTCCCCAACATTAAATTCCACGTCCTTTCGATGAAGATCCGCATTACTCTTTTGTCGATCTTGTACTGTTTGTATACGTTGTCGGATCATTAGGATCTTTTCTGTAGTCATACGTACCAACTCCGGTCCCAATAATGTTGCTTCACCCACCTCATTCCAGCATACTGGAGAGCGACACTTTCTCCCATACAACGCTTCGAATGGAGCTACGCCTATACTTGCCTGATAACTGTTGTTGTAGGAGAATTCCACCAATGGTAAATACTTATCCCAACTCCCTTTGAAATCTAGAACACAAAGTCTCAATAGATCTTCAAGAGTTTGAATAGTCCTTTTCGATTGTCCGTCTGTTTGAGGATGATAAGCCGAACTGAATCGTAAATCCGTGCCCATAGCTTTCTGCAAACTGATCCAAAATCGTGAAGTAAATCTGGGATCACGATCCGAAACTATGGATACTGGCATGCCATGCAATCTCACAATCTCATTCATGTACATATGAGCAAGACGTTCAAGGGAATAAGTCTCTCGTATCGGCAAGAAATGAGCAGACTTGGTTAATCTATCAACAATAACCCAAATCGCATCTAAGCCTTGAGAAACCTTGGGAAGACCCGTAACGAAATCCATTGTAATGTGTTCCCACTTCCATTCCGGAATCTCCAGTGGTTGCAATGGACCCTTCGGCACTTGATGCTCTGCCTTTACACGTTGACAAGTTAAACATCTCGAGATGAACTCCGCGATCTCTCTCTTCATATTGCTCCACCAAAATGTATGTCGAAGATCACGATACATTTTAGTACTCCCAAGATGGATCGCAAACGGTGTGTTGTGTGCCTCCATCATGATTCTATACTTCAAGTCAGAATCGTTAGGAACACAAAGTCTGGAGTTGACTCGAAGTATTCCATCTTCATCGATTCTTGCTTCTGGAATTGCACCTTCTTGCACCTTCTTCTTCATCTTCATCAGCTCCGCATCCGTAGCTTGAGCAGCTTTAACTTTATCAATCAAAGCCGGTTCTACGCGTATACTTGATATCATCGCACTCGTTCCCACATATGATCTTCTACTCAACGCGTCAGCTACCACGTTCGCTTTTCCAGGATGGTATTGGATGGTATGATCGTAATCTTTCAACAGCTCAAGCCAACGTCGTTGCCGCAGGTTGAGTTCCTTCTGAGTGAAGAAATATTTAAGGCTCTTATGATCCGTATAAATCTCCACTTTCTCCCCGTACAGGTAATGTCTCTAGATCTTCAACGCGAAAACGACTGCTGCCAACTCTAGATCATGAGTAGGATAATTCCTCTCATATTCTTTGAGTTGTCGCGAGGCATAGGCTATGACTTTCCCATGTTGCATGAGAACACATCCTAACCCTTTGCACGAAGCATCGCTGTAGATAACAAATCCATCCGAACCAGATGGTATTGTCAGAACAGGTACCGAAATAAGTCTCCTCTTGAGCTCTTGGAAGCTCTTCTCGCATTCCTCGTCCCAAACAAATTTTGTATCTTTCCGAGTCAACTGAGTTAATGGAGTAGCGATTCGAGAAAATTCCTCTACGAACCTCCGATAGTAACAAGCTAAGCCCAGAAAGCATCGTACTTCAGTCACCGACTTAGGTTGCTCTCAGCTTTGTATTGCTTCAATCTTCGCCGGGTCAACAGATACTCCACGTTTCGATACCACGTGCCCAAGAAATGCTACTTCCTTAAGCCAGAACTCGCATTTCTTCAGCTTGACATATAGCTTGTTCTCACGAAGCTTTTGAAGTACCAACTTCAAATGGTGTTCATGATCTTCATGGCTTTTAGAATAGATGAGGATGTCATCAATAAAGACAACAACGAATTGATCCAAATACTCCTTAAATACACGGTTCATCATATCCATGAAAGCAGCAGGAGCATTAGTCAATCCAAAAGACATGACTAAGAACTCATAATGCCCGTACCGTGTTCTGAAAGCAGTCTTTGGAATATCCTCAGTTTTAATCTTCAACTGATGATATCCAGAACGAAGATCGATCTTTGAAAAGAATTGCGCTCCTTACAACTGGTCGAACAGGTCATCAATACGAGGTAGCGGATACCTATTCTTAATGGTGACATGGTTCAACTCCCGATAGTCAATACAAAGTCGCATACTCTCGTCTTTCTTCTTTACGAATAAAACAGGAGCACCCCAAGGAGACGTACTAGGACGAATAAAACCGATGTCTAACAACTATTGTAATTGGACCTTTAACTCGTGAAGTTTAATAGGAGCCATTCGATATGGGGTTTTAGAAATGGGCTTTGTACCGGGCTCAAGGTTAATAAAGAATTCAACTTCACGTTCTGGGGGTAGACCGGGAAGTTCTTCGGGAAATACATCAGGAAATTCATTAACAACGGAAATATTATTCAAATCTGATGTATTCTGGTTTAGATCAGTGACATGTGCTAAGAAAGCTTGACATCCGTTTTTCAATAAACGAATAGCCTTGGGATTTGAAATGATATTGACTGATTTTAGTGGTTTGGTGGTTTGGATTCGCACAACAGGTTGATTAGGAATATGAAAACTAACAACCTTACGAAAATAATCAATTTTGGCATGGTAAGTGGTTAACCAGTCAATTCCTAAAATCACGTCAACTGCAAGTATTTTCAAAGATATAAGATCAACAGGTAAGGTAAGGGTACAAATCTGAATCAAGAAAGATTTGTAAACTGTAGATGTAATTCTCCTAATGGAGTTTCAACAAATAAGTCAAAGTCTAATTTATCAGAAGTCAAGTTCAAACGTTGAGCACAAGCAGGTGAAATAAAAGAATGGGTAGCACCGGTATCTAACAAGGTGTAAACTTCGCAAGAGTTTATGATGAGCTTACCAGTAATCACCTCGTGCGGATTCCTTGCGTTTTGGGCTGTCACGACAAACGCTCTCCCAGGAATCACCGACTTTGACTTGTCCGAAACCGCCTTTGGAATCACCACTCCCGCTGGGCTTGGTTTCGCAACAGGACAATCTCGAGCTATATGTCCTTCTTTTCCACAGTTATAGCATCCTTTGAATTGTTGTGGGCAGTTTGGGCTGATATGTCCCTCTTTCCCGCATTTATAGCATACGACCAGTGGTCGTTCTCCTCCCCTCGAAATAGTTGATGCTGGTGCTGATGTTGACATCTTCGCGTTCTCATTGTTATACCTTCTCTTTTTAAAATCTCCTCCCGATTCGCTTCTTCTACTATCATGGTCACGATTACCACCGGAGTGGTTACCGCTTCTGTCATACTTTCCTCCGCGCTGGTTGTCATTGCTCCGATGACTGCTGCCACCGGTACAACCTTGGTTGTGGTCCCTCGGTTGAACATAATCATTATCTCGTTCTAATAACTGGGCCCTGTTTACTACATCCGAATATAAAGAAAATTTATGAGAAATTAGGTATTGACGTATTTCGGGTTTCAAACCTCTTAGAAACATACGCGTCATACGTTCCTCATTCTCCACCAAATGAGGTGCAAACCTGGACAGCTCCGCGAACTTAGCCTCGTATTGGGATACCGTCATGTTATTTTGTTCGAGTCTAATAAATTCTACTTCCTTCATATGACGAATACTTTCAGGAAAGTACTTGTCATTAAACAGTTTCTAGAACGCTTCCCAAGACATCTTGAGTGCGGCAGGCTGGGTATGCTTCACAGATTCCCACCAGTAATCTGCCTCTCCACGGAACATAAACGTGGCGAATGGAACCTTCTGTTCCTCCGTACATCCCAAGACATCAAATATCTTGGTAATTTGTTTAATCCACGTCTCCGCCTTGATCGGATCTGGCTTTCCCAGAAACTCTGGTGGTCCCAATTCTTTGAACTGCTTGGCAGTGACAACTCGCGTGTTGTTATTATCTCCACCTGTATGTTGCACACGAGTCTCCCTCGTCTGATTTTGCATAAACTGCAAAAAACTTCTAAACATCTCATCGTTTATCGTCTGACCAGCGTTATTTTCAGGATGAACATTGCCTTCTTGTTGCATGTTCTCCTGGTTAGTGATTAAAGGTGTCTCCACGGTCTCATTCACTTCGTTGTTAACATTCTCAGCTGCCATTCTCAAATACTGCCATAAAACAAGGGTTAATTAAACAAATCAACATATCACATATTAACCCTATGCTCCGACTGACCAATTAAATACCACATAAGCTTAGGTAGGACACACTAGCGAAGGATTTACTCGTCTCTCCCCTCCTAGTTCTATTCCCCGATCTCCGCCAGAGATCATATCCCTAAGCTCTGATACCAACTGTGACGCCCCCAAAATAGGTCCAGTCAACCCAACCCATTCTGAGTCGCCAAATACATGGTACAGAATTCAAATACAAACTTTATATCATACGGTCGTGCAAAATACGACCACACAACTGTGAGTGTCAATACAAATATGTAGAAAATATTAAGATTCAATATAAGTCCTCATTACAATTATTATCACACTATTTATCAGAAATAGTGAGGACTACTACTGCTCTAACTCGGACCATCACTCTGTCCCCGGACTAGTTCCCGCAACATTCTCATTTCCTGAAGAGGACAACAGATGAAAAGAGTGAGCTCAACTAGCTCAGTAAAGAATATTATGACTAAGATAATGGAAAATAAATTATCGTTAGTCTTCAACAAATCAGATAAAATATAATGGACAACCAACTTTAGATCAATATTCGCAGCTAAAATAACAAATCATTAGAAGAGTTAAGCAGAGAATGAAGTCTACTATCTTCTATGATTTAAAAGTCCATCATCAATATTTTATCCCTGTAACATCAATCAATATACATCTCGAATCAATATTCATCTTTGCACTACAGGCCAAAGATATTCATTTGTATCATCAGTGGTCATGTTCATCTCAACACCTGTCATCTTTGCACTACGGCCAAAGATATTCATCAAGTAATCATTCATCTTTGCTCTACAGGCCAAAGATATTCAGTTATATCACCACTTAGAACTGAGGATGATGAAAAACCATATAAATAACGAATCCAGTGAAATAAAGGATAAGATTAAGGATTCGTATTTTAGTTTATCAAAGTTCAAGAACATTCCGTAATAATACTGTGGAGCAAAATTCAAGAATAAAGCTCAAAACTTAGATCCAATCAAAGATAAGAACTTTAACAAGTAATTTGGACAAATAAAAGAAAATTTAGTTTTTCCGTGAATACTGCCGTATACGTGAATAGTGTCGTATACGTGAATAGTAACCCCAACGGAAAAAGTAAGAATTTCATAACAAAATCCATGACAATATTTTGGTATAATGATATTGAAAAGAATAACATCATTTACGAAAGAAATAACATCCCTTACCTCAAAAAGATAGTACCTCTGACTGGAATATCGGATATAATACCGAAGGAAACTTGCGCTGAATATTAATATTCAAAGTATCGAAATACTCACAAAAATACGCTCGATATTATAGAGAGAGAAAACTTATGATTCTGGTGTGATTTTCAATTCTAACCTAAGCACCCTATTTATAGGAAAAGCTTAGGATGCCAAAGGAGACTAAAATAATAAAATTATATTATTTATTAAAAAATCTCCGCCGCCGGCTGCTAAGAAAAAAAATCAGAATTTTTCAACCAACAACAAAAGTGGGGCCCACCCATTTATTAAAAAAAATATTTATTTTCCGAAACTTCAATAATTCATAATAAATAGCCCCTTTGTCAGAACAATACAAATTCTATGTCCGTCCATAGGAAATTTAATTCTCTACAACTTTGCAGAAGGAAGTTTTTCCAAATTCCAAACATAAATTATCCGAAATCCATAAACAGATGATTTCTCACACCAAAATATTGATAAAAACTCATCAGCGCCAATTCCTTCTTTAATATCCACAAAATAAATATTTCCTTATCATATAAATCAATAATTAATTATTCACAGATAATATTACAGAACTACAATATTGACAACTAGGTCTTTCCCAGGAAAAAGGGGGCCTTCCGATAAGGACTTCTCCTTACTGGCGCGCAATTAAATAACCCATTCTAGACAGAACTTCCTTAGACATTGTCAATAATGCTATCTAATAATATTATTCAAATAATATGAATTATTGAGTTGATAATGTGAAATACTGTGCAATGACAATTATTGAATCAATAATACAAAAATATCAACTGTAACCATTATTGAATCAATCATATAAAATAGCAACGTAGCAATTATTGAATCAATATAATATAAAATATTAAATAGTAATTACTGTAACAATAATTGAATAAGTTCCTTCTCACGTAAGAATCAATAATTCGAAATACTGTGCAATACCGTGTGCTACTATGCAACACCGCGTATCACTGTATTTTAACCACCGGGTATTTCAACAGTACTAACGGTAATAACCACGCCGTTATTTTGTAAAAAAGTTATTTCTGTCGCTTTCTATATCCGACAGTTATTCCGTTGTGGGGGCCCACAAATAGCTGCGCCGTCGTACGAATATTCCCCGACAACAAGAATATTCCACGACCAAACGAATATTTCCCGACAACCAGAATATTTTATAACCACTTGCTCATTTTAAAAATGTTTGCACATTTCACCCATAACTTTCATATTTATCAAAACAACACCTTACTGTTTCGAAATAATATATAAAGAAAATTAAATCTTTATTCATAAAAGTTGGGGTCTTACAGTTGTCTACCTATTTATTTATATATCTTTTGTTGTGTCACCACAAGGCTATATTGAAAGTCCAATAATAATCTAGAAGGGGGGGTTGAATAGATTATTACCGTTTAAAAATTATCTTTGGCCTTTTTGAATTTTAGTGATTTAATTTTATCAAATTAATAGACAGTTTAAAATTCAATCACATAATGCACAGATATTTATCTGGTTCACAACATACAGCCCGGGTATGTTGCTACGTCCAGTCTCAAGCTCCTCTCCAGGAATTGAGATCCTATTACTTCCTCGTAATAAATACTCCTTTAATAGGCGAAGAAACCTGTGCAAAGTTTTAAAGATAAACTTACAACTATCCTCAACTAACTCTCTCAGACAGCGAACTCCCAGCTCCTTCCTCAAGCTTAGTTGAATAAGATATTTAGGCACTTGTAATAAAAACTTTCTTTTTCTTTAAAGAATATTTTTCAATGGATTAAGAAAAAGATTTTTCTTTATAAAGAGTGTGTTTCTTTGTTGTTGAATAAATATGACTTTGAATTAAACAACCACACACATTTATATAATGCAGCAATAATTTATGAGCAATTATATGAGCAGTATATTTGATGACAGTTTATCAAGTATGACAATATGATTCACTTTAGATAATACTTGAACAAACTCGTTCTACCCACTTATATATATTATATTATACTTGATCTACGTTGCGAATAATTTGGCCACTTGGAATTTTAAAGACCGTCCAGAGTATTTCAAGTGAAATATCCGAATTTTCTTAACGCGTTTCGGTGTCCAAGTACTGACTAAAATTTTCAATTCACAACTTGATAATCGGATATAGAATATTAAAGAATATTTATATCGATTATATATATCAGTAAAGGGCCACTTGGGATTTTAAAGACCGTTCAAAGTATTTCAAAGAAATAGCATCTGAATTTGCTTAACGCGTTTCGGTGTCCAAGTACTGACTCTTTACTAGATATGATAGATCATATATAAGATATATATAAATGTTTATCACAAATTATATCTGATTATCTAAATCTATATATTAATTATACCAGTAAAGGGCCACTTGGGATTTTAAAGATCGTCTAGAGTATTTCAAAGAAATAGCATCTGAATTTTCTTAAAGCGTTTCGGTGTCCAAGTACTGACTCTTTACTAATATGGATATATAGATATATGAATACGTATGACAGTTTATCACAGATATATATATGAATGAGCAAGTATGAGATAATATGAACAATTATAATTTGACAACTTATCTCAAATACTTGGACCAATTTTTCTCTTCCAAATTATAACTTTGATTTGAGCGAAGAGAGTAAAAGCTTGTTTGAATAATATGTAGGCAAGGAGAGTAAGCTTTTTAGTTTATAGAATTGGTTAATTGAAATGAATAGGAAAGCCTCCTATTTATAGAAATTTTAAGGTTCGGGCAAAACCATAATTTTTAAAAATTATTTTTGAAATGGAAGGTCCGGATTGCATGATGCAAAATAAATGGCTCGGATCAATTGGCCGAATTTGAATTTGAGCGCCCAAGGTTGTGAGTCACAACATATGCTTTGTGCCCATTATATTTTCTCCAAAGGCATAAGCCTTACACGGTTCACACACATAGTTTAGGCACTAATATGCACAAATCTCCAAGCAAGTACAACAATACTTGCACAAACCTCTATGTCCAACACAAGAGTTAAGGCATAAGCCTTAATATTTCATTCATATATGCCAGCAAACAAACATTGCATTTTTCGGCGCATACTTCCATGCATACTCATAACACTTGCACAAACATTCCACTTCCATGCATTCGGTACACACACAAACTTGCACACACTCGGTCACATGTGCACACACACACCATGCACACACTCGATCACATGTGCACACACACACACCATGCACACACATGCACTGTATATATATATATATATATATATATATATATATATATATATATATTATAAAACACTTTAGTATATATATATATTTGGAAATAATTTTTGCCCATTTTAAAATCATTTAAAAATAAGATAGGAATCTCCTTGCATTAGGAAATGTTACTATATGAACTCATTTTATTAACACTTGATATTAATTTATCAAGGTCATAAAATAAATTCAAGTAAAGTAAGAAAATAAATATTTTTGGTCAAAATATTTAAGGTAATTAATAAATTATTTTAGCACTTAATCCTGTGGAGAGGATTCTACCCCTTTTTGACCTTTAATCCTAATTTGTTATCATCAAAATTAAATACCCAATTTTGGAGACCTACCATATATATATCTGAAATGGGATCCTAATTCTCATTAGCAAATCTTTAAATAGATTTGTCGAACTATATATTGTGAGGGTAATATAGTTTGATGAAAATAGTGGGAAATACCAATTTAAAATAAGACCTAAATTATTTTGGTAATTAATTAAATGAATGTATGCTGAAAATAATATTTTATTTCACATGCAGAATTTGAAAAATGTCACACTCACTATCACTGCGTAGCATACTTGATGCTACCAAGTTGACCGAACCAAACTACACGGACTGGTTAAGAAATTTGAGAATTATTCTCACAGCTGAAAAACTTTCTTATATCCAAGATTCACCTGTTCCTGCAAAAGTTGCAGAAACAGCCTCTGAGGAAGAGATTGCTATTTTCAAAAAGTGGCAAGATGATGCATCAATTGTACAGATTTGTTTATGATTGAAATTAATTTTTTTTAAAGTCAAAATTCTACTTGGGTATTGTATACCGAATGTAATTCTCACATATATAATACTATACAGGGACTAGTCAGAAGTAGAAAGCTGGACAAGGATGAAGTCGTCCTACGAGTGAGAAATGGAGTAAAGGTTACTACATTAGCTATGGGGACTTATTGTTTAGCACTACTTTCGGATAAGTCCATTTATTTAAATAATTGTTATTATGTTCCAACACTTATTAGAAATAATATTTCTATTTCTGTATTGGATATGAAAGGTTTTGACATTATAATAAAGAACAACAGTTGTTCTATTTATAATAAGAATGTTTTATATTGTGTTGGCAATTTATTGAATGGATTTTACGTGATTGACTTGAATGAAAATATACTTCAAATTGAACAAATTAATAAAAGGAAAAGAGACGATGTTAATTATACTTTTATTTGGCACTGTAGACTCGGTTATATCAATGAAACAAGATTATCCAAGTTGCACAAGGATAGGCTATTAGAGCTATCTGATTATGAATCATATCCAACTTGTGAGTCTTATCTCATGGGTAAAATGACTAAATCACCTTTTAGTGGAAAAGGAGAAAGTGTTACAGAGTTGTTAGCATTGGTATACACAGATGTATGTGGACCTATGATAACGAATGCACGAGGAGTGTATTCTTATTTTATTACTTTCACAGATTATCATTCAAGATACGGATATGTGTATTTAATGAAATACAAATCCGAATCATTTGAAAAGTTCAAAGAATTTTGAAGTTAAGTAGAGAAACAAACTGCCAAGAGTATTAAGATTCTTCAATCGAATCGAGGAGGAGAATACTTAAGCGGTGAGTTTCTCAATTGTCTCAAAGAAAATGTTATAATATCTCAATGGATTCCACCAGGAACACCACAGTTGAATGGTGTATCTACAAGGAGAAATCGAACATTGTTGGAATGGTTCGTTCCATGATGAGCTTTACCGATCTTATAGTTTCCTTCTGGGGTTATACCTTAGAATCGGCTGCATACCTACTTAACAATGTACATAACAAATGTAAGGACCCATAATTTTATACGATTATATTTTTACGAATAATTTTTTTTATATTATTATCATTATTGTTATCAGTAATATTTTGATCATACGTGATATGAATTTAGCAAGTTAGTCAATTTATTTATTGACTAAGAAATGTCAAGGAGGTAAAGGTGAATAGCAAATCAAAACCCTAATTTGAATAGGGCTTTGTATATTAATACAATTATTATCATAATTGTATTTAAGATTATGTGTATGTACATTATGTGATTAATGTTAACTACAAATTAGATGGAATGCAATTATGTAAACCAAATTAAGAAACCCTAATGTTTAATTAGAAAACCCTAATGTGCGGTTAGAATCCCTAATGTTCATTTAGAAACCCTAATTTAAGATTTAAAAACCCTAAACCTAATTTAAAAACCCTAATGCTAATTATCAAATCTTAAGGGTTACAATTTAAGGGAAATATGTAAAATGACTAAATTACCCTTAAAATTATTTGTAAAATGACCAAAATACCCTTTTTTTCTTTTAATAAGCTAAATTTAGTAATTAAAATAAAACCAATCCATGTGAACTTAAATCGACCAATCAGAGAAGAGATGATGTAAGCATGACATCATCCTTAAAGAAGCACAGATGATGCAAGCATGATGTAAGCATGACATCAGCATTACAAAAACACAAAAATGATGTCATCATGATGTCACGTGTTGGATGATATTTTGAGGGAATAAGGTGCAATTAATGAGGTACTAAAGTTTAATTAACCTAGGTACCAAGATGTAATAAGTCGGGTGCAAACTGTAATAAGCCAAGTCCTTAACGTGAAATTATCGAAACTATTTTTTCCTATAAATAGAGAGCTAAGTTCATTAGTTCTTCACCACTTTACAAAACAAAGTTATAATCAAGAATTAGAAAGAGAGAGAGGGAGGAGACCATTTTGGATCAGCCATAGGGGAATAAAGAGAGAGGATTTTTGGTGTGTTCAAATCTCCCTAGCAAAACAAGAAAGAAGAAGAAAGAAAATCATAAGCAAAGGTATAAACTTTAACTAGTTTATGCATTTTATTTTAATTATTTTCAATCAAAACTTGGATCTAAGATTTCAAAACTCCAAACCGTTAGATCTATATGTTAATAAGTGTTTTATGTTTAGATCTAACCCTTTTGAGTGTTAAAAGTTAGATCTAAAGTAAGAAAATGAAAACTATGTTTTGAAAACTAGAAAACCCTAGTCTTTATTTTTTTCTTAGCATTGATTATGTTTTGCTTGGGCTTGGTGAAGGTTTAATGAAATAGATGATGGATCACGATAGATCCTTGATCTTAAGGAGTATTATTATGTATTATAATAGTTTATGATGTTTAATGTTTGATTATTCAATAGATCATCGATGTTTTCTTAGAAATCATAAGGGTTAGAAAATCAGATTTTTAATAAAACAAAACATAAAATTCAAATAATCATATCTCTCATTCTTTTTTGAATTTTTGAGTGTGGTCAAGTCCCGGAGTTAGATCTATGAGTCTTTTAACATCTCCAAGTAGAATCACTGAAAATGAAGTTTCAGATTTTTGTATAGACTATTTTTAGTAAAGTAGGACAAAACTGGAAAAGCCAAAAAGTAATTTGCACAAAACTTTCCAAGGGCAGTTTTCGGTAACTTAGTGAATGAAATAAATTCAACACTTTTGGGACAAGAAAATATATGATATAAAGTAGCTCCTGTCCAAAGATGAGCTTATTCCGACTTGAAACGATCGAGTTATGGCTATTTTAATTTTTGGGTTTTTTCAACGAAAATTGCTATAACTAGAGTTCTATAACTCTGATGACCACGAAATTTAAACTTGAAGTTCATGTTAATGCATGTAAGATTCTGCCAAGATTTGGGAATTGTTGGAGTTGATCATGACATAGCTAATTTTTTTAAGTCACGAACTAAAAACAAACTTTTGAAAAACACTAAAAGAAATTGAAAAACTCCAGAAAAATTATTTTTGTGTATGGAATATATGTATATATGTGAAGCCAAAAGATAAAAAAAATAATAAGATAATTTGGTATTTTCCATATAAATGATTGAGTTATGAATAAATGAATTAAATATGTTAGGAAGGGAATACAGTTTGGATTCGGCTTGCTGAATTGATGTATTCGGTTTGCTGAATTCGTAAACAGCTTACCGAAACATAAATAATAACTTATAAAATAAAAGAGTAAGTGTTAAATCTAAAGTAGTGGTATAGTCGTACTCTTTAATGGTTGATGTATAGTATCTGGGTTAAACGATTCCTTTAGAGAGCGGAGGTATATACGAACTAGCTATCAATCTAACTCGCTGTGAAAACAGTGTAGACGAGACGGGAAACTAGTTTGTTGGTTGTTTGTGGAAAATCACTTAGCATACTTTATTGAACACTATTAAAGACTTGATGTGCTCTAGGTTTAGAATTGTGAATACGTATGGTGTTAAGGTGTTATCTAATATTTGATTATATGGTTAAATGTTACATAATTTACTTATAAAGTAATAGTATTATGAGGTATAATGTGATATACTGATTGCAAGATCAATACTAACAATGATAGGCTTTTATAACAAAGAGATTAAATTAGATTGCGTAACAGTAGTCAACGATCAAGGCAAGTATTTTAACCCTTGCATTTACTTTATGCAATGGATCTTTGTGTAAGCAAGTTTCTTAACTCTACTTTTCATTGAGCAAGTATTCTAACCCTTACATTTACTTTATGCAATGGATCTTGTAAGCAAGTTTCTATACTCTGTTATTATGCAAATATTCTATATATAGCATTTAATTATGTGCAAGCCAGTTCTTGAACAATATTCAATTTATTCATTGAATACCAATATTTCATTATTGTCTTCATATGATTCATATATAATCGAAAACTGATCTATTCTTTGTAAGCTAAAATTAGTTATGCAAATGTCCTCACTTGTATGAATTGTTGTATTTGAACAAGTATTCTTGAACTCAAAATTCTTTGACATGACAAGTTTTGATGCATACTATTCAATATTGGTATGAATACATGGTTTAAAAGTTGTCTAAGTTATTTGACTCGGCTAGACATAGTTTGAAATGTATCGTTCAATATTATTGATTTTGATAGAGTCATCCAACTGAACTGCTTTAGTTCGGACTCCAGACTGAGTATGAACATCCCGAAATTGGGAAATTTTTATGCGCCAAAGGCATTTATGATGAACGTAAATATCGTTCTATTAAGTAGTGTTGATCAATACAGGGCATACGGGCTGATCACCCAACGTGTCCGTAAGTCATGACGGTTTGTAGATGAATTTCTGTACAAACCTTTTATAACTTAAAAACAATGGTTCAGGGTCTATTAACTGCTCAGCATTTAGGGTTAAATCCATTTTTTCCCACTCTACTCAACCTCGTTTACAAATACATCACTGAATTGAAAGTTTTTACAATCGACTCATTGAACTACAAATTATTTTCAAATCGTTACAAAATCCGTTAAATGAGTTGACTTTCAACGGAACATCCATGTCACTTTTAAATGAACATTCACGTCATACAATTGTCATGTGCTATCATCTTAGTTGTTGCCAAATTGGAAAGTAAAGCTTGAATTCTTTCTTTTTTGTAAAATAACAAATAATAAAATATATTAATTAAATAAATTAATAACAAAATTAATTAATGTATAATTTTAACAAATGTATTTATACAAAATTAATGAATTCATATTATTTTTAAAATTTTTAAATATATTAAGTTCACTTTAAAAATATAAAATTATCTAATATTTTAAAATTAAAGGATTATTATTATTATTATTATTATTATCTCTCAGTTTTTTCTTGAAAATCCTAAATGTCATCAAGAAACCCAAATTCAGGAACATCTGGTTCCTCGTCTCCAAATTCTTGAGAAAACAGAGAAAATATTGTGCCTCAAAGAGAAGAAATTCAAGCTGAAGAAACAGTATCCAAAAAAGAAGAACAATTTGCTGCTGATTCTGATTCAAAAGAAAACATCCCAAACTCTGAAACACTCAAAAGAGACGAAATAAACAAACAAACTTACTTTGTTGATAGAGAGAGATAGAGAGCAGACAAACAAACAAACAAACATATCGTTTCTATTAAGATTTCTTTGATGGGGCAGTGTTAAATCAAGACCATTCCTACTTCCGACTACGCCACCACAATCGTCGATTCCGGCGTCGTCGACAACCCTCCTCACTATCCACTCCCTTCCTCTGCCATAAATTAATTATTCCAAAATACATTGATGTATTAGAACCACAACACCAATATGGAAAAGAAACAAAAATAACACCCCTAAAAAGAAAATCAATCTTCTTCTCCACCCGTCTTCACGATGACATGTATTTTGAAGCAAAATCAAATATTGAAACTAGACCCATTACAATGAAATAAGTTTTCCTCTTTCAAAACTTTATTTGCTAACCTAATTTCTAGAATTCGAATTCACTTCTCAATCGGCAACAACCCAATCAGATCCCCAATTTGTAGAACCTATATAAAAACTCAACATACAAAAAAATTATAAATTAACATCACCCAACATACAAAAAGAAGAAATTCGATGGAATTCTTTAATCTCATCTTCTTCAGCTCATCAATTTCCTTTGGCTCATTCTTTTGGAACTCAAATTTTAAGGAAGAGTAAATAAGCAGAGGATGTTGTTTCTATATTTGTTTTAGTTTTTTAGTGTTTCATTTTTCATTTATAAAATAATAAATTTATCTGATCTGGCTTCTTTTTATTTTTATTTTTATATTTAATCCACGTAAGTAATGTAATATATTGCCACGTAGTGCCACATCAATTTTCTGTTAAATGGTTAACGGACACAGACGATTTTATCACTTTTTGTAAATAAAGTGTAGTTCAATTAGTTGACCGTAAAAAATTTCAGTTCAATGATGCATTTGTAAACCAAGGTCGAGTAGAGTGGGAAAAATTATATTTAACCCTCAGCATTTATAGTCACTACGTCGTTTCAAAATTATAAACGGTTTGATATGTTGTTATGAATTGTTTTAAATGGCTTTATAACTATTAATTTATTGTAGAAGTATACATCAAAGAAAATATTTATTTCTTTCAGCTGATGTTTATTATCTGATATTACTTGCTGAGCAATTCAATGCTCATTCTTGCTTTAAATTAAATGTTTTCAGTTAAGCGTGATCGACCAGAAGGTTCTAGCAAGGGAAAAGAAAAGGGAAAACTGAAGGAATAGTTATAAGGTGTTAGTTGTAATATTTAGAACTTTGTATTGTCATAATATATTATTTATCATGTAATAAAATACTTAAGGGTCGCCGTACTTGGGGATTAGTCAACTTTGATATAATTTTTAAATTTATAATAGTAAGCAATTCGTATGAATGGTATCGAGTAGCACCAAGTACGGGTTTTAAATACCTAGATTTGGGGGCGTCACAGGTTGGTATCAAAGCTTTAAGTTAGAAACATTAGGTTGGGATACCTTAGGCTATAATCTTAGGCTAGATAGAAGCGTCGAAAAACAAATAACTCAAATAGAGTTTATAGT
This sequence comes from Panax stipuleanatus, assembly GCA_020205555.1. Lineage (NCBI taxonomy): Eukaryota > Viridiplantae > Streptophyta > Magnoliopsida > Apiales > Araliaceae > Panax > Panax stipuleanatus. The sequence goes on along the minus strand of CM035121.1, from coordinate 114,031,571 downwards.
AGATGAGTTAAAGAAATTCATCGTAAAATAAAATAAAAGTAACTTATATAAAACTATTGTTTGTTATTTGTATATAATATATACTAATCAGAAATAAAATTATGTGTAGAAGTCAGGCGAAAAAGGATTAGGAGACTCTCATATTGTGAAAGAGAAAATCATCCTACCCGAGCCAATATCTAAGGCAATATATAACTGAAATAGAGGCTCACATTGAAAGCAACCCTGATGAGGTGATCATTTTGGAAAATATAGTACCGGAACCAGTAAGGGTGGTACTGATAGATAGTGATTCGGACACTGGAGTTGGAGCTGATCAGGCATCCACTGAAGTGCAGAATTTGAAGAATAAGGTTTCTTCTCTAGAAAAGTTGTGGGAAATAGAAAGACTATTAAATAGTCAACTGCAAAAGGCATTAATTGAAATAATGGAAGAACAAGATAAGCTAAAGATTTAAATTGAAAAGATGGCAGCCAAATGCAGTATATCGTGTGCAGCTCCAAACCAGAAGGGGAAAAAAAGATGAATGACCGTGATCTAGGAAATTCTGATTATAACCAAGGGAACTTTAAAAAAATAGGAAAGTGTACAAACTGTAAAACGAAGCATGAAGGCGTATGCAGGAAAGGGAAAAACGTATGCTATCATTTTGGACATGAGGGAAATATCTTTCCTCATTGTCGCAATCCAAAGCAAGGTGCATGTTTTATATGTGGGTTAGTAGGTCACTAGGCGAAAGGTTTTCCAGGATCAAGGGAGGGTGTAGGAAACAAGTAGGATAAGTATTATATGATTATGTATGGTAGGAAATGTATGTATAATATATATATATATGTGTAATGTATTACCCAACTTTTGTATAAGTTATAGCAGGGATTCCTGACTTTTGTTGTCACCAGGGGATGATAGATGTTTATAGTAATATGTGTTATATGATATTAAGTACTATGAAATCGTTGAATGAATATGAATATATGTTTGATTAAGTAAATAAGTTTTTAAAATTAAGATAGTAAGTGTCTATCTGATTATATGCTTGTCTGAGTTTAAGATCTCGCATTACATTTTAAATGTTAACATTTATACGATGAGGCAAATCAAACTAGAGCCAGAGAAGGAGTGATAGTGTGGACTAGGTTCAAAGAACTTTTCTTCGAGAATTATTTCTCGTCCATGTACAAGCTAGGAAAGAGGTGATATTTTTAGAGTTGAATCAGGAAAATATGACGGTTTCAGAATACGCCGCTAAGTTTAATGAGTTAGCTAGATTCGCTCCACACCAAGTGAATACGGAGGCAAGGAAGGCAAGAAGGTTTGAGCAAGGCCTAAAACCCTGACTCTACAATAAGGTGGCGATGTTTTAGATTAATTCTTTTGGATCGCTCTTGGAAAAGGCTATCATAGCTGAAAGAGGAAGTGAGGCCGTGAGCCTCTACAATAAGGAAAAAAAGAGTAAGGTTAAAATTGAGGGATCTGTCAAGGTTGAGGGAAGCAGTAGAAGTGGAAGTGGAAAAATAAAGTGGAACAATTTTGGAAATATCAAAAATAGGCAAGGAGGTGTGAAGAAGCAAAGTGAGCAGTGTGGTAATTGTGGGAAAAATCACTCGGGTGAGTGTCTAAAGGGGAAGTTTGTGTGCTTTAAATACGGGTAGGAGGGACACATCTCTCCTAACTACCCCAATCCTTGGAAGAATAGTGGGTGTTTCATTTGCGGATCGACAGATCATATGGTGAGGGATTATCCGAAAAGGAGAACCGACGGGGGGAAATACGAATGTAGGGAAAAGCCATGGAACGTTAGCAATAGCTGGTCCAACTCCACCAAATAAAACAACCGCAAGGACTTTCAATATGACGGTCCAAGATATAGTAGCAACCGGAGATGGAGTTCCAGGTATGATTCCGATCAATTATATTAATATATATACTTGATTCAGATATAACCTATTTTCTTTACCATGAGTTTGTTAAGATAAGTATGTTTACCCTTGTAAACCCTAGAACCCTTGAATATAGACATACAAAAGACAATTTTAGGAAAAGCTATATATTATAATAATAACTCATTAATAAAAGGATTTTGAAGGAGGAATTTGAGTTCCTTTGAGAATTACCATAATTGGTGCAAGCAGACCGCAAGTAAGGGATCAAGACGCGCAACAGTTCCGGACTTGTAATACAGAATCTTATAAGCAGGGGAGAAGATAGTAATTCAATAAAAGATTTTAATAAATAAAAGTAAGAATAAGCATAAAATTAAACTTAAGGTAATGGTGATTCCGGGGACGGAATCCTTATAAGGGAGGGGAGAATGTAAGTACCCATAATTTTATACGATTATATTTTTACAAATAATTTTTTTTTCTATTATTATCATTATTGTTATTAGTAATATTTTGAGAATGCGTGATATGAATTTAGCAAGTTAGTCAATTTATTTATTGACTAAGAAATGTCAAGTAGGTAAAGGTGAATAGCAGATCAAAACCCTAATTTAAATAGGGCTTTGTATATTAATACAATCATTATTATAATTATATTTAAGATTATGTGTATGTACATTATGTGATTAATGTTAAGTACAGATTAGATGGAATTACATTATATAAAACTAATTAGGAAACCCTAATGTGCAGTTAGAATCCCTAATGTTCATTTAGAAACCATAATTAAAGATTTGAAAACCCTAAACCAAATTTGAAAACCCTAATGCTAATTTTCAAATCTTAAGGATTACAATTTAAGGGAAATATGTGAAATAACTAAATTATCCTTAAAATTATTTGCAAAATGACCAAAATACCCTTTTTTTTCTTTTAATAAGCTAAATTTAGTAATTAAAATAAAATTAATCCATGTGAACTTAAATCGACCAATCAGAGAAGAGATGATGCAAACATGATGTAAGCATGGCATCATCCTTAAAGAAACACAGATGATGCAAGTATGATGTAAGCATGACATCAGCCTTAAAAAAACACAAAGATGATATCATCATGATGATGTCACATAGTGGATGATATTTTGAGAGACTAAGGTGCAAGTAATGAGGTACTAAAGTGTAATTAACCTAGGTACTAAACTATAATAAGTCGAGTGCAAACTATAATAAGTCGAGCCCCTAACGTGCAATTATCGAAACTATATTTTCCTATAAATAGAGAGCTAAGTTCATTAGTTCTTCACCATTTTACAAAGCAAAATTATAATCATGAATTAGAAAGAGAGAGAGGGAGGAGACCATTTCGGATAAGCCATATGGGAAGAAAGAGAGAGGGTTTTTGGTGTGTTCAAATCTCCCTAGCAAAACAAGAAAGAAGAATAAAGAAATCATAAGCAAATGTATAAACTTTAACTAGTTTATACATTTTATTTTAATTATTTTCAATCAAAACTTGGATCTATGATTTCAAAACTCCAAAACGTTAGATCTATATGTTAATAAGTGTTTTATGTTTAGATCTAACCCTTTTAAGTGTCAAAAGTTAGATCTAAAATAAGAAAATAAAAACTATGTTTTGAAAACTAGATAACCCTAGTCTTTATTTTATTTTTCTTAGCATTGATTATGTTTTGCTTGGGTTTGGTGAAGGTTTAATGAAATAGATGATGGATCATGGTATATCCTTGATCTTAAGGAGTATTAGTATGTATTATGATGGTTTATGATGTTAAATGTTTGATTAATCTAGAGATCATGGATGTTTTCTTAGAAATTATAAGGGTTAAAAAATTATATTTTTAAGAAAACAAAACATGAAATTCAAATAATCATATCTCTCATTCTTTTTCAAATTTTTGAGTGTGGTCAAGTCCTGGAGTTAAATCTATGCGTCTTTTAACATCTCCAAGTAGAATCAATGAAAAAAGAGATGTAGATTTTCGTATGGACTGTTTTTAGCAAAGTAGGAATAATCTAGAAAAGCCAAAAAGCAATCTGCCCAAAACTTTCCAGGGGCAGTGTCGGCAACTTAGTTAATAAAATAAATTTAAAACTTTTGGGACATGAAAATATATGATATAAAGTAGCTCATGTCCAAAGATGAGCTTATTCCGAATTAAATCGATCGAGTTATGGCTAATTTAATTTTTGGGTTTTTTCTACAAAAACAGCTATAACTGGAGTTTTATGACTCCGATGGCCACGAAATTTAAAATGGAAGTTTATGTTAATGCGTGTAAGATCTTGTCAAGATTTGGAATTGTTGGAGTTGAGCATAATATAGCTAATTTTTTTAAGTTACGAACTAAAAACGGACTTTTGAAAAATACTAAAAGAAATTAAAAAATTCTAGAAAAAATATTTTTTATATAGAATATATATATATATATATATGTGTGTGTGTGTGTGTGTGTGTGTGTGTGTGTGTGCAGTCAAAAGATAAAAAAAATAATAAGATGATTTGGTATTTTTCATATAAATGATTGAGTTATGAATAAATGAATTAAATATGTTAGGAATGGAATACAGTTTGGCTTTGGCTTGCTGAATTGATGTATTCGGTGTGCTGGATTCGTAAACTATTTACCTGAAACATAAATAAGAACTTATAAAATAAAAGAGTACGTGTTAAATCTAAAGTAGTGGTATAGTCGTACTCTTTAATGGTTGATGTATAGTATCTGGGCTAAACGATTCCTTCAGGGAGCAGAGGTATATACGAACTAGCTACCGATCTAACTCGCTGTGAAAATAGTGTAGAAGAGATGAGAAACTAGTTTGTTGGTTGTTTGTGGGAAACAACTCAGCATAATTTATTGAACACTGTTAAAGAATAGATGTGCGCTAGGTTTAGAATTGTGAATACGTATGGTGTTAAGGTGTTATCTAATATTTGATTATGTGATTAAATGTTACATAATTTACTGATAAAGTAATAGTATTATGAGGTATAATGTGATATACTGATTGCAAGATCAATCCTAACAATGATAGGTCTTTACAACAAAAGAGATTAAATTAGATTGCGTAACAGTAGTCAACGATCAAGGCAAGTATCCTAACCCTTGCAATTACTTTATGCAATGGATCTATGGGTAAGAAAGTCTCTTAGCTCTACTTTTCATTGAGCAAGTATTTTAACCCTTGCATTTCCTTTATGCAATGGATCTTGTAAGCAAGTTTCTATACTCTGTTATTATGCAAATATTCTATATATAGCATTTAATTATATGCAAGCCAGTTCTTGAACAGTATTCAATTTATTCATTGAATACCAGTATTTCATTATTGTCTTCATATGATTCATATATAATCAAAAATTATTCTGTTCTTTGTAAGCTAAGTTTGGTTGTGCAAGTGTCCTCACTTGTATGAACTGTTGTATTTGAACAAGTATTCTTGAACTCAAAATTCTTTGACATAACAAGTTTTGATGCATACTATTCAATATTGGTATGAATACATGGTTTAAAAGTTGTCTAAGCTATTTGACTCGGCTAGACATAGTTTGAAATGTATCGTTGAATATTATTGATTATGACAGAGTCGTCCAACTAAACTGCTTTAGTTCGGACTCCAGACTGAGTATGAACATCCCGAAATTGGGAAATTTTTATGCGCCAAAGATGGTTATGATGAACGTAAATATCGTTCTATTAAGTAGTGTTGATCAATACAGGGCATACGGGCTAATCACCCAACGTGTCCGTAAGTCATGACGGTTTGCAGATGAATTTATGTACAAATCTTTTCTAACTTGAAAACAATGGTTCAGGGTCTATTGATCGCTCATCATTTATAGTCACTACGTCGTTTCAAAATTATAAACGGTTTGATATGTTGTTATGAATTATTTTAAATGGCTTCACAACTATTAATACGTTGTAGAAGTATACTTCAAAGAAAACATTTCTTTCTTTCACCTGTTGTTTATTATCTTGTATTACTTGCTAAGAAATTAAATGCTCATTCTTTTTTTAAATTAAATGTTTTCAGTTAAGCGTGATCGACTAGAAGGTTCTGGCAAGGGCAAAGGAAAGGGGAAGCTCAAGGAATAGTTATAAGGTGTTAGTTGTAATATTTAGAACTTTGTATTATGATAATATATTATCTATCATGTAATAAAGTACTTTAATATAATTTTTAAATTTATAATAGTAAGCAATTCGTATGAATGGTATCGTGTAGCACCAAGTACAGGTTTCAAGTACATGAATTGGAGGCGTCACACCAAATCCGTCACAAAGACTCCATATGAGTTATGGACAGGGAGGAAGCCCAATCTGAAGCATGTTAAGACTTGGGGTTGTCCAGCTTACATCAAAAAGTTTGAAAATGATAAGCTTAAAACTAGATCTGAAAAATGTAGATTTGTGGGATACCCTAAAGAAACTTCAGGGTATTACTTCTATCATCCTACTGATCAAAAGGTGTTTATTGAAAAATATGCTGCTTTCTTGGAAAAAGAGTTTATCCTTGAATGGGTCAGTGGGAGTAAGATATATCTTGAAGAAGTTCAAGACCCACAAATTATAACAGATGAAAGTTAGGTACTTGACAAAGTAGAAGAACCTATTATACAACACCCTATTCATAAATTTGGAAGAGAACCGAAGATACCTGATATGTATGGATTCGTCATAGAGGATGATGATGAGGTACACATCATGAATGATGATGATCCATTGAATTACGAACAGGCTATGAGTAGTAAAGACTCTGAGAAATGGCAAGAAGCCATGAAATCTGAGATGGGCTCCATGTATGAAAACCAAGTATGGACTTTGGTTTCAGCACCTGAGGGCATTAAGCCTATTAGGTGCAAATGGGTCTTTAATAGAAAGACAGGAGCAGATGGCAAGGTAGAGACCTATAAGGCCAGACTGGTGGCAAAAGGTTTTTAACAAAGGCAAGGAGTGGACTATGATGAAACCTTCTGACCAGTAGCTATGCTCAAGTTTATTCGGATTTTACTTGCGATTGCAGCTTATAACGACTACGAGATCTGACAAATGGATTCGAAAACGGCCTTCCTAAATAGGAAACTTGAGGAGGATGTGTATATAACACAGCCAGAGGGTTTTGTTTCAACGGTTGGAACAAATCAAGTCTGTAAGCTACAACGATCCATTTATGGATTGAAGCAAGCTTCTCGAAGGTGTAACATTTGTTTTGATGAAACAATCAAAGAGTTTGATTTTATCAAAAATAAGGATGAACCATGTGTACAAGAAGGTTAGTGGGAGTGATGTATCATTCCTTGTACTATATGTTAATGATATATTACTGATAGGGAATGATATTTCGATGCTACAATTGATTAAAATCTGGTTATCTAAATACTTCTCCATGAAGGACTTGGAAGAAGCATCCTATATTTTGGGGATAAAGATCTATAGAGATAGATCTAAAAGGATGCTTGGCTTGTCCCAAGGAACGTACATTGAAATGATGCTAAAGAGGTTTAGCATGGAAGATTTCAAGAGAGGTCTCATGCCAATGGGCCATGGAATACATCTCTCCAAGAAACAGGCCCCAAAGACACCTGAGGAGAGAGACTGTATGAATAAGTTACCTTATACTTCAATAATAGGATCTATCATGTATGATATGATATGTACAAGACCGGATGTCGCTCATGCAATTAGTGTTACGAGCAGATATCTGTCGAATCCAGAAGAAGAACACTAAAAGGCAGTGAAGAATATCCGAAAATACTTAAGAAGAACGAAGGATGTATTTCTTGTCTATGGTGGATTTGAATTAAAACTAGAGGGCTATACAGACTCAAGTTTCCAAACGGATTGAGATGACATTAAATTCATTTTGGAGTATGTGTTTACCTTAAATGGTGGCGTAGTGAGTTGGAAAAGTTTTAAGCAGCAAACAGAACATGATTCAGTGACAGAGGTTGTAATATCCGAGATTATTATGTAATTTCATAATTATCAATAGACGAAGTTATGTGAAACTCTTGTGTGATTTCTATTATTAGGGGTATATGTGCTATTCATATATGTTATGTGATGAGATGTATTTAAATAGTTGGTTTAGTTTAATTTAACTATTTGAATTGGTTAAGTAGAGAATTAATTCTATTAATTTCATGGGATGGTATTAAAACATGAGTTGGAGTTCAGAGCAAAATTTAGAGAAACGGACTGCGTATTTGAGTTCGGAACGTCGAAATTAGTCAGGATAGACTGTAACCACAAAAATGTATCACGGTTGACTTTTTGGTCAAAGTCAACCGGTTAACTTTTTCGGGTAAAAAGTCAACTACAAAATTTTGGAGATGAAATGGATAGTCCCATGATGTCCGGAACGTCGACTTGGGTAGGAATCGATATAAGTATCGCAACGTTTGGCTACGGAGGGCAAAATGGGCAAAATGGTCAAAATGGCTTATTAATTGATTTAATAATAATATTTTAATAAAGATCAGCAGCTGGGGGACTTGGTGACTACAGAATTGGGACAAGAGGGGGAGGAAGTATACGTAGTATATAGATAATGGACAAGGAAGAGCTTATACTTCATTATGACAAGGTCTTTTCATTTTCTCAACTCCACTCCATTAATCCACTAACACAAAATTGATATGTGGACATTATGAAATGGGATTAATCGTATGAATTGGAGGGGGTGGAAGGTGCAAGCTATATCAAATCTCTATATATAGTACCCACCCAAAACACTTTCTCGTTTGCTAAAAAGTTTCAACCGAGAGGGGAAAAATATTAAGAATGAGAGTTTAAGAGGTTGTCTAAGAATTCTGGAGGTTACAGAGGAGTTAGCAAGCAAAGAGTGAGGCTCTATCAGATTTAAAAAAGAAGGAATTCATCCGAAAGGTAAGCCATGAACCACTTCTTTATGTTCTTGAAGGAAAATAGTGAAAATGCATGAATTAGCATGGTAGACGATTTGTTTTGATTTTGTAGTGCCATGCTATTGTTTGTTTCTGTTAAGTAATTGTTAGGAAGGAAAATTCTGGACTTAGACATGCTTCTATTACATAGAGAATCATAGAATTCATGTATGCATGCTAATTGTTTGATAAAATGACTCATAAATGCTAATTTATTAAAATCATGGTAATTTAGTGAAGTTAAAGGTTGTGTTATGTGCAAGCATATTAATATAGATGATCTGTAAAGTATGAGCCCTTAGATTTCATGTTAGAATCAAAATCACAAAATTTGTCAAACTTGGTTGAACATAGAATCTGTGATTTTTTGGGTTTTTCAGAGCCTTGGAATCATGGTTTCTATAACCCGATTAGTGTAGGTAATAATTTTATAAAATACTAAGTAGTATCATGTACAATCTGTCCAAATTTTAAAGGAATATGAGTTAAATTGAGAGAGTTATGAAATTTGGAAGCAAGCCGGTTGGTATTAAAATCTGCAAAAAATCTGGGTTTCCCAAAAAAATTTGAAGTGTGAAAATCAGTTCTGGCACGCTTTTCAAGGCAGTCAGTTTATGGTCTTAACATGCTAATTTCTGGGATGTGTTATTTTTGTAAAATACTATGCTATATGGAGTGTATTGTGTCAAAAGATCAAGGTCATATCGTGTATGGTTCGGTCAGAATTAAATCGCAAAGTGGGCTGCTCAAAACTGCAAAAAAATTATGGGCTAAAGAGCAGCGCAGCTGCACAGCTCATAGAGCATAAGTCGGCGCAGCTACGCCGGTCTGGGCAGGTCCGGGCTGGGTCTGATCCGGGTCGGGTTGGACCGAAAAAAAATTCAAAAACTTTATTTTTTCCCAGATTCTTATATCTAACCCCTGAACCTATAAGATGCAATATGTTTACGTAATTGAATTGCATGCTAAGTGAATACGTGTTACTTGATAACTTAGTTTAAATAACAGGAATCGTTTTCTCTCAAATTTGAGTTCGAGAACCTAATTGCTTAGACGTTACACATATGATTAGGTTACGTGAAGGTTAATTTCTTGCTTTAACAATAGCAGACATATCAGGCAAGTTTCCTAACCCTAATTTCTATTGAGCATTTATTCAATCCTTACTCATTTTTATCGTAGTGAGGGTAAGTATTGGACTTGTGCTAGCTATTTATTCGTGCAAGTTTATTTGTTGTGAAGTTATACAACTTCAATTATCTTGCAAGCTTATCGATGATTACTCAGTTATTATTCTAACTGCTATGCTTATAAGTTTTATGTCATTATCGAACTGTTTCTAAGTATGTTCCTTGCCTTTGTTTTTGACTAGTTATTATTGATGAAAAATGATTTAAAACAAATCTTTCAAAGCTATGTAATGTTTACCAATCCAAATTGTTTTGATGCGGTCTCGCATGAATACTAAGATGAACAACCCGAATAAACGGGCAAACAGATGTTGGGCAAATAGTCCCATTTATGCTTACGCAGCTTAAACTTTATACTTGTGCACAATGTAGGGTACAACAGGCTGATCATCAGGAGTACTTGCAGAGACCGTTTGCAAGCAATTTGATTGTTAAACCGTCTGATGGTTTTTCGATGAAACAAAGTATTGTTCAGGGTATTTTACACCCCTTAGTATAATATTGAGAATTCTTCAAATCTTATTGTTGATATTCCTGTTTAACACTTGATATTTTTTAAAACTGTTGAGATTTAGTCATTCAAATGCTTTTACTCCTGATGTATGTTTTCAAACTATTTTATATACTTGCTGGGCAATTTTGTGCTCATTCTTGCTTAAACATTTCAATTAAGGATGAAAAGGCTGAGGGCTAGGGCAAGGACAAGGGAAAGTTCAAGATGAAATGATGCTAGTTATCTTTGTAATAGTTATTTATTTCCGCATATGATGTAATGTAGTGACAAACGTTAAGTTTAAGTTTCAGTTTACTAAAGGTTGTAAAGACTTGGGATTTTATTTTGAATAAGCATGTGACAGTTAATATTATTATTATTATTAGTTGGAGTTTACATAGATAGATGATGATGTTTGTTGTATCGTGAGCACCATGTCCTGTAATCGATGTTACACAGATTTGGGGGCGTAACAGGTTGGTATCAAAGCTGTAGGTTATAAATCTTAGGTGGGGAACCTTAGACTATAACCTTAAAGGAGCTAGTGGAGGTAATAAGGAGATGAACTCACGTAGAGTTCTAAGTGTAGTGTCAAACCTATTTTTCTAAAAACAAAATCAATATCTATTTTTTTAAATACTAATCGAGTTGTTTATCTTGATTGTAGGATGTCAGGAGAAGAGGAAGTTAGAGATATCCACGTCGTGAGTGAGCAGTTGGTGACAGCTGTACCTGAGCCTATAGCTGAGGCAGCAGCTGACTCAGACCCAGAAGAGTATCCTGAAGAGGAGGAGGAGCCTTAGGAGGACTCCGAGGAAACTACTGGGGATGGTCTATTGTAAGAGTTGATGGATAGGATTACAGAGTTGGACGACAGAGTCCATGAGCTGGAGGAGCTGTATCAGGAGGAGGAGGAAGCTGTAGCATTGCTTGGGGCATTGGTGCAACACCTGGTGATTAGGAACAGGGATCTGGCTGACAAGCTGCGAGCAGCAGGTCAGAAGGCGGATAGGTTAAAGGATAAAAAAGAGGCTATCAGGACCCACTTGGGTCATACCATTACTGGGTTGGAGTCGAGGATACAAAGACTCCAAACTGACAAGCAGATCATTACCACATTCTGGGGAGATGAGAGGAGAGGCCGTGCTCGGGCCAAAAAGCTAACTGGCGAGTTAGAAGGAGAAGTGAGAGATAAGAAGGTTAGGGTAGACAAGATGAAGTACGCGTTTAAGTCGGCACATGGAAGGTTCCAGCATTGGGTGCATCACTTTCCAAGTGAGGAGCACCGGTCTAGACATGTTATAAGCTAAGGGCTGGTGCTGGAGATAGCAGATGAAGAGCATGAAGACGCCATTAGGCGGGGTCTTTAGTTTATTCGTGATGAACTTTTACTATTAGCATATAGAACGTTTAGCTATGGAATAAAAACTTTATTTTCGGTGTTTACTAAGTGTTTTGGGTCAAAGAGATGTAAATGGCGTAATGCCATAAGATGATGAGATACTTTGTGATTATGTTTTTTAAATAATTATGCTTTTATTTAAATATGTGATGTGATGATTAAGTTTTAAATGAATTATATACGCTGTAGGAATAAGTTATGAGATGATAACATTAAGTTTATTTAAACAGAAGGATGGCTAGAGGAAGACATCGTCAACAAGTACCAGAAGGGTCAGGCGGTAATGCTGGGGGTCCACCGAACCCTATGCAACAATTCGTAGACATGTTAGTGGGGGCACTTCAGAGTCAAACCCCGAATATCAATAACCCTCCAACAGCCCAAGTCGCAAACTTTAAGGACTTCAAGAGCGCGGGACCCCCTAAGTTCAAAGGAACCACCGAACCCATCGAAGCCCAAACATGGATCAAGGAAATGGAAAATGCGTTCGCTATCGCCCCGAGTAGGAGATGAGCAGAAAACAATCTTAGCCACATATATGCTAAAGGGTGAAGCCAATTTCTGGTGGGAGGCAAACCAGACCAGGGCTGGAGAAGGGGTGATACCTTGGGAGGAGTTTAAGAAGATCTTCTTCAAAACCTATTTCCCTGTAAGTAGGCAGAGTCGCATAGAGATGCGGTTCCTGGAGCTGAAGCAAGAAGACATGACGGTAACTCAATATACCACAAAGTTCAATAAGCTGGCGAGGTTCGCGCCTCATCAGGTCGACACTGAGGAGGTTTGAGCAGGGTCTCAAACCATGATTATACAACAGACTTTTGGTGTTGCAGACGAATAACTTCACGACTCTCCTGGAGAAAGCTATAATTTCTGAGGGCAGAAGTGAAGCCCTGATGAAATTTAACAAGGAGAAAAAGGAGAAGAATAACGGAGGGAATCGTGGGGAAAGTAGCAGCGGCAGTGGTGCAAGCAAAAGGAAGTGGAACAACAACAACAACAGCAGCAACCATTTCAATCCGAGAAACTCTGGGGGGAAAACCAGAGGAAGCAAAGAAGAGGACTGAGGCATGCAAAGAGTGTGGGTGGAATCATTCGGGGGCATGTCTAAAAGGAAAGAACGTGTGTTTTAATTGCGGGCAAGAGGGACACATCTCTCCCAATTGCTCTGCACCAAAGAGGAATGGATGTTTCAACTATGGAGCATTGGATCATCAGGCAAGGAATTTCCCAAAGAAGAATTCAGGAGGAGGAAATGGAGGAAAGGGACCAAGTGGTGGAAATCTCACCATTACTAGACCACCAACTCAGAATCGACCAACAGTGAGGACTTTCAACATGACAGTTCAGGATGCGAACGCATCCAAGGATGTGGTTTCAGGTATCATTCCGATAAATGATATATCTGCTTACATATTATTTGATTCGGGTGCTACTTGTTCCTTCGTGTCGCATGAATTCTCCCAACAATTAAACTTACCCCAGGAAGAATTAGAATATCTGATGAACATAGAAGTTGCTAATAAGAAAATAATTCCCGTTAGCCATGTCCATAGGAATTGTGTTGTAGATATCAGGGGATATAAGTTACCTGTGGATTTAATTCAGATTCAATTAGGGGAATTTAATGTAATTCTAGGAATGGATTGGTTGTTTAACTATGGAGCGATGATAGATTGCCAGAAGAAGTGTATAAACCTTAAGACTCCAGATCAGTCTAAGGTAGTATTCTACGGGAGTAAGTCGCCGAGACAGTCAAGTTGTCTGACGATGATGCAAGCGAGAAGTTGCTAAGGAAGGGATGTATAGGTTATTTGGCCCATATCGTCGATACGCAGAAAGTAGGGATAGGGATGGGACAGATACTAGCAGTGAATGAATTTCTGAATATATTTCCTGAGGAATTGCCAGGTATTCCACCAGATAGGGAGGTCAAATTTGTTATAGATTTAGTACCGAAAACGGCCCCAATTTTAAAAGCCCCATATAGAATGGCACCGACAGAGATGAAGGAGCTGATGGTACAGTTGCAGGAATTATTGGATAGAAAGTATATTCAATCGAGTGTGTCTCCTTGGGGAGCACCAGTTTTATTTATGAAAAAGAAGGACGAGTCGATGAGCCTTTGCATCGACTATCGAGAGTTGAACAAGGTGACGATTAAGAACAAGTATCCGTTACCTAGGATAGATGATCTGTTCAATCAATTAAAGGGAGAGAAATATTTTTCCAAGATCGACTTGAGGACGGGATATCACCAGTTGAAGGTGAGGAAGGAAGATGTACCTAAGACAGCATTCCGGACTCGGTACGGACACTACGAGTTTCTGGTGATGTTATTTGGGTTAACGAACGCGCCGACGGCATTTATGGACATGATGAATCGGGTTTTCAAGAAAAACTTAGATAAATTCATAGTCGTATTCATAGACGATATCCTGATCTATTCTAAGACTCAGGAGGATCATGCTGAACATTTAAGAATGGTAATGGAGGCGTTAAGGAAGGATAAGTTATACGCATAATTTTTGAAGTGCGAGTTCTGGTTGGAGAAAGTTCAATTTCTGGGGCATGTGATCGACAAGTACGTAATTTTTGTGGATCCTGCAAAGGTGGAAGCGGTACAAAATTGGGAACAACCAAAGACACCGACTGAAGTAAGAAGTTTCGTAGGACTGGCAGGCTATTACAGACGGTTCATTCAAGATTTTTCGAAGATAGCGGGAACGTTGACGAATTTAACGAAGAAGTTGGTAAAATTTGTCTGGACAGAGAAGTGTGAAGAAAGTTTTTAAGAGCTTAAGAAAAGATTGAGTGAGGCACCGGTGTTGTCTTTATTAGACGATACAGGTGACTTCGTGATTTTCAGTGATGCGTCACACAAAGGACTTGGCTGTGTGCTTATGCAACATGGTAAAGTTATTGCGTACGCGTCGCGTCAATTGAAGGATTACGAAAAGGGATATCCTACCCATGACCTAGAATTGGCAGCGGTAGTATTTGCCCAGAAGATTTGGAGGCACTACTTATATGGTGTAAAGTGTGAAATATACACGGACTATAAAAGTCTAAAGTATATCTTCACGCAGAAGGAGTTGAATATGAGACAGAGAAGATGGTTGGAACTAATAAAGGATTACGATTGTGACATCTTATATCATCCGGGGAAAGCTAATGTGGTAGTAGATGCACTAAGCAGAAAGGGCAATGGTAGGTTGGCAATGCTAACAGCTCAAGAGGAGTTAATTAAGGAGATGGAGAGATTGGAACTCGAGATAAAAAGTCTGAGGGAGCCAGATGGGAAATTATTCGCAATGGGGGCTTATCCGACTCTATTGGACAAAATCAAGGAAGCACGAAGTAGCGATGCAGAATGTGAGAAGATGAGGAAAAGAATTTCAGATGAAGAGGAGCTTAAGTTCAATGTGGGTGGTGATGGATTATTAAGATTTGAGAATAGAATTTGAGTGCCAGCAGTAGCGGAGCTAAGAGATGAAATTTTATAGGAAGCTCATAATTCAAGTTACTCAATCCACCTGGGAAGCACAAAGATGTATCAAGATCTTTGCCAACATTATTGGCGGCCCAATATGAAAAGAGAAGTCGCAGAGTGCGTCAGTAAGTGTTTAACATGTCAGCGAGTCAAGGCGGAACATCAGAAATCAAGCGAGTTACTTCAACCTCTAGAAATTCTGGAATGGAAATGGGAGCATATCACGATGGACTTCGTGGTGGGACTTCCAACTACACAGAAGGGTTACGATGCAGTATGGGTGATCGTTAATCGATTGACCAAGTCATCTCATTTCTTGCCAATCAGGATCAGATATAACTTGGATCGGTTGGCAAAACTTTATATCAAAGAGATCATTTCCAGGTATGGTGTACCAATATCAATTGTGTCAGATCGCGATCCGCGGTTCACAGCAAATTTCTAGAAAAGTTTTTAAGAACGCATGGGAACGCAACTGAGGTCGAGCATCGCATATCATCCTCAAACAGATGGGCAGAGCAAGAGAACTATTCAAACTTTAGAGGACATGCTGAGAGCATGTGTTATGGACTTCAAAGAAAACTGGGATGACCACCTACCGTTGGTGGAATTTTCATACAACAACAGTTACGACGCAAGCATTGGGATGCCACCTTATGAAGTTTTATATAGAAGAAAATGTAGAACACCATTGTGCTGGGATGAAGTGGGAGAACGACAACTACTAGGGCCAGAATTGGTGCAGCAAACTACGGATGTAATCAAAACGATACGAGCAAGACTAGTGACGGCTCATGATCGACAGAAGAAATATGCTGATCAACATCGACAACAACGAGACTTCGACGTAGGCACTTATGTGTTTCTAAAAGTGTCACCTTGGAAAGGGAAAATGAGGTTTGGGAAGAAGGGAAAACTTAGTCCCAGATTCATAGGACCCTTTGAAGTGTTAAGGCGAGTTGGTGAGGTAGCTTATGAAATAGCTTTACCTCCGGAATTAGAACATATACACAACGTGTTCCATGTATTAGTTTTACGACCCTATAAACAGGATTACAGACATGTCATAGAGTATGAACCCATCTAGTTTGAGAAGGACCTAACCTATGAAGAGGTTCCTGTACAGATAATTGATAGAAAATAGCAAGTTTTAAGAAATAAGATAATATCTTCTGTTAAGGTAGTATGGAGGAACCACAACGCCGAAGAGGCTACGTGGGAACTCGAGGAGAAAATGATGAAAAATTACCCTAGTCTTTTTGTTTAACTTGTAATGATTCCAGGGACGGAATCCTTATAAGGGAGGGTGAATGTAATATCCGAGATTATTATGTAATTTTATAATTATCAATAGACGAAGTTATGTGAAACTCTTGTGTGATTTCTATTATTAGGGGTATATGTGTTATTCATATATGTTATGTGATAAGATGTATTTAAATAGTTGATTTAGTTTAATTTAACTATTTGAATTGGTTAAGTAGAGAATTAATTTTATTAATTTCGTGGGACGGTATTAAAACATGAGTTGGAGTTCGGAGCGGAATTTAGAGACGCGGACTGCGTATTTGAGTCCGGAACGTCGAAATTAGTCAGGATAGACTGTAACCACAAAAATATGTCACGGTTGACTTTT
Organism: Panax stipuleanatus; assembly: GCA_020205555.1. Taxonomy (NCBI): domain Eukaryota; kingdom Viridiplantae; phylum Streptophyta; class Magnoliopsida; order Apiales; family Araliaceae; genus Panax; species Panax stipuleanatus. Next base: position 114,014,549 of record CM035121.1, on the reverse strand, counting down.
TGGTCAAAGTTAATCGATTGACTTTTTTGGGTAAAAAGTCAACTACGAAATTTCAGAGATGAATTGGATGAAACGGATAGTCCCATGACGTCCGGAACGTCGACTTGAGTAGGAATCGATATAAGTATCGCAACGTTTGGCTACGAAAGGCAAAATGGTCAAAATGGCTTATTAATTGATTTAATTAATTTAATAATAATATTTTAATAAAGATCAGCACCTTGGGGACTTGGTGACTACTGAATTGGGACAAGAGGAGGAGGAAGTATACGTAGTATATAGATAATGGACAAGGAAGAGCTTATACTTCATTATGACAAGGTCTTTTCATTTTCTCAACTCCACTCCATTAATCCACTAACACTAAATTGATATATGGACATTATGGAATGGGATTAACATTATGAATTGGAGGGCGTGGAAGGTGCAAGCAATATTAAATCTCTATATATACTACCCACCCAAAACACTATCTCGTTTGCTAAAAAGTTTCAACCGAGAGGGGAAAAATATTGAGAATGAGAGTTTGAGAGGTTGTCTAAGAATTCTGGAGGTTACAGAGGAGTTAGAAAGCAAGGAGTGAGGCTCTATCGGATTAAAACAAGAAGGAATTCGTCCAAAAGGTAAGCCATGAACCATTTTTTTATGTTCTTGAAGGAAAATAGTGAAAATGCATGAATTAGCATGGTAGACAATTTGTTTTGATTTTGTAGTGCCATGCTGTTATTTGTTTCTGTTATGTAGTTGTTAGGAAGGAAAATTCTGGACTTAGTCATGCTTCTATTACATAGAGAATCATAGAATTCATGTATGCATGCTAATTGTTTGATAAAAAGACTATTAAATGCTAATTTGTTGAAATCATGGTAATTTAGTTAAGTTAAAGGTTGTGTTATGTGCAAGCATGTTAATATAGATGATCTGTAAAGTATGAGCCCTTAGATTTCATGTTAGAATCAAAATCACAAAATTTGTCAAAGTTGGTTGAACATAGAATTTGTGATTTTTTGGGTTTTTCAGAGCTTTGGAATCATGGTTTCTATGACCCGATTAATGTAGGTAATAATTTTATAAAATACTAGGTAGTATCATGTACAATCTGTCCAAATTTCAAAGGAATATGAGTTAAATTGAGAGAGTTATGAAATTCGAAACAAAGCATGTTGGTATTAAAATCTGCAAAATATCTGGGTTTTCCAGAAATTTTCAAAGTGTGAAAATCAATTCTGGCATGCTTTTCAAGGCAGACGGTTTGTGGTCTTAACATGCTAGTTTCTGGGATGTATTATTTTTGTAAAATACTATGCTATATGGAGTGTATTGTGTCAAAAGATCAGGGCCATATCATGTATGGTTTGGTCAGAATTAAATCGCAAAGTGGGCTGCTCAAAATTGCAAAAAAAATTCGGGCTGAAGAGCAGCGCAGCTGTGCAGCTCATAGGGCATAAGCCGGCACAGCTGCGCCGGTTTGGACAGGCCCGGGCCGAGTCAGGTTGGGTCAGGCCGAAAAAAATTCAGAAAATTTATTTTTTTCCAGATTCTTATATTTAACTCCTGGACCTATAAGATGCAATATGTTGATGTAATTGAATTGCATGCTAAGTGAATGCATGTTACTTGATAACTTAGTTTAAATAATAGGAATCATTTTCTCTCAAATTTGAGTTCGAGAACCTAATTGCTTAAACGTAACACATATGATTAGGTTACGTGAAGGTTAATTTCTTTCTTTAACAATAGCAGACATATCAGGCAAGTTTCCTAACCTTAATTTCTATTGGGCATTTATTCAATCCTTACTCATTTTTATCGCAGCGAGGGTAAGTATTGGACTTGTGCTAGCTATTTATTCGTGCAAGTTCCTTTGTTGTGAAGTATTACAACTTCAATTATCTTGCAAGCTTATCGATGATTACTCAGTTATTATTCTAACTGCTATGCTTATAAGCTTCATGTCATTATCGAATTATTTCTAAGTATGTTCCTGGCCTTTATTTTCGGCTAGTTATTATTGATGAAAAATGATTTAAAACAAATCTTTCGAAACTATGTAATGTTTACCAATCCAAATTGTTTTGGTGCGGTCTCGCATGAATACTAAGATGAACAACCCGAATAAATGGGCAAACAGATGTCGGGCAAATAGTCCCATTTATGCTTACGCAGCTTAAACTTTATACTTGTGCACAATGTAGGGTACAACAAGTTGATCACCTGGAGAGACCGTTTGCAATCTATTTAATTGTTAAACCGTCTGATGGTTTTTCGATGAAACAAAGTAATGTTCAGGGTATTTTACACCCCTTAGTATGTGGGAGCTGTCGTTTACACTCCTAAATTAACCTCACTTTCACTTCACGAATTTAAATAATTAGCACAGTAGTAAGCAAGGATCGATCCCACAGAGAGTAAGTTTGTTTTAGATTTATTCTACTATTTTAACAGAAAATAAAGATGGGGGATTTTTGAAATTATTTTAAACTAGGAAAAACAGAATTTAAATAAAAAGATTAACCAAATATGTAAAAACTTCAGTTCTGTAGTTCAGTTTCACCAAGCACAGCAATCAATTAATCAAGTTATTATTCTTTACCCTTCAATGAAACTATTAACCCTAGATAACAATAAGCTCTGCTATCCGAAATTCTCCTTAGATATTCACTGTATGAAACAAGCTCTTCACCAGATTCAACTAGCATATAACCTAGAACAAGCTCTCTAGATTTAATATGATAGAAGCATTAAGAAATAGAGAATTAGGCTAATCCAAGCAACAAACACATAAGCTCGATTTGTTTAACTTGTTTTCTGATAATCTTAGCAATACCCAAAAGCTTGTCCACAATTAGTATCACTAATTTACTACTTGTGATGAAGACAGATATCAATTACACGTAATACCAATCTTAATCTAGCATATGATAATGATTAAATTAACTCAATTGGCCATATCAAATTAATTAGATCAATTAGCATGCAATCAATGAAAACAGATTATCAGAAGAAATTTCATACAAGAAGGAATAAATAATAATACTCAATTAATTAATTAATTGTGACAAGGTTCCACCTCCCTTTAGAACTGAATAAAGAAACTAGCCTGACATGCTCCAAGTCTGCACTTCAATGAGGTATGATAGTTGGTAGAAGATTTAATGAATTAAAACCTTGACTATCATCCTCTATTTATAGTGCTAGACAAAGACCTAAATCCTATAAGAACTAGGAATCCAAATCCTAAAAGGAATTACAATACATAACTAGTTTCCATAAAGAAATAGAATCTAATTTAAAAATAAATATTAATCTCAAGAAAATCCTAAATCTACTAGAAATAAAATCCCACAACTGCCGTGTGACTTCCTTCATTTGCCAGCTGCTTCGGTATGCATACAAGCCTTCTCCAATTAGGAATGAACCCATGTAATTCCTTTATTCAATTGGTAGCTGCTTGAATGATATTCTTATTTTGCATGATGCTTGGATGAATGCATGCACATGGGCCCATGTAGAATTAATAAGCTGGCGGCATGATGACTTGGCAAACTCCTTAATTGCCGAATTTTTGCTGTGTAGCTCTCCCTTTGTAAAGTTTGGACTTGAGCTGCTTGGAGTAAATTACAACAAACATGTAACCGTGGGCCCACATGTTAACAATCCTTTAATTGCTTTGCTCCTTAACCGAGAGCTGCTAGTGAAAGGAAGGCTGGGCTGCTCCTCAATCTCCAGCCCACGTGCTTGCTCCTTCAATTTCCAAATCTGTGGCCCACTTGATTTGTATACCGTGACCCCTTCATGCTATCCCATTTTCGTAGCCTGCTACTTTGTTAATATATGATATACTAATTAGTTTGCATGCAAGGCTGAACCGTGGGGTGCTTCTAACCGGGGCCCACATAAGGTAAATTCTCCTTTGCCAATTGCTTAGCATGTGAGCTTCTTGGAATAGGAGTGAGCTGCTAATTCCTTTGTCATGCATGAAACCGTCCATTTGCAAGCTGATGACCCACTAGGATGGCTTTTTAAGCTGCTCCACCCACGAGCCCATGTACCGAATTGGGTCATCCCAATGTATCCCAAATTAAATTTCAATTCGTCCCGTTTCAATATATTGTTCCAAATAATCCTGAAAATAATAAACGCAGTAATTAATCCCATGTCCACATAAAATATGTAATAAACTAAATATAAAGGAATAATAATCATCGAATATTATGTACTTATCAAATTCCCCCACACTTAGCCTTTACACGTCCTCGTGTAAACCAAAAATTTGATTTCCAAAACAATTATATTCAACTATTATATCAAAAGATTTTAAAATCAAATTATGATTATCAATACTAAACCCACAAAAGCATGATCAATGTTCAGCAATTAACTCACGATAACCACCTTGCCACTTCACCAATGAATTTCATTAAATCAAAGTGTATCCACATAAACACTCTTCTATAATCCACACACTTATTCAACATAGTTACCATGGAGCAAAAACCGTGCACACCACTCAAAAACTCAAAACATATTTTTCTTGCTTTATTTTTCCACTAGGACCTTTTCATTTTTTTTCTTTGTTTCCGGTGAATGCATTTTATGCTCCGTTTCACCTTCCTCAATTATTCTCTTTTTTTTTGTAAGTGAGTGCATTTTATGCTCCATCTCACTTATCCGCACATGTTTATAGGAGAGTGCGTTTTACGCTCCATCTCATCCTACCACATGACTTCTCGTGTTTCTTTTTCAACAATTTCACTGGTTTCCAATTTTTCTTTTTTTCTTTTTTTTCACATGGTCCTGCAAAAAAACTTAAGCAGTTCAATAGTTCAAGAGCATGAGATTAGTGCACATAGACAACTCCACAGATAACTTAGCCAACTAAGCATATATCACATGTTCAATTGCTCATGAGACACAAATTCAATTTAAATCAATTACTATGGATCATGACTTAGTTTTTCTCAATCATTAACCAATTAAGCATTAAACAGATTTTGAATTTTTAGCATTGATTCTCATTTGTTGATCTTAACCTTCGAACACGTATAGGCAAATAGACTCATGGAAGTTAAATTTTTCAAAAATTTTCAAGATGGTCCTATTTCCTTTCAAAATCGGCAAATCAAATATCCCTAAATAAAATTCCTAAATAAAATAAAAACCTAAATCCTTCCCCCCACACTCAAACCTTACATTGTCCCCAATGTAAGAAAATCATGCAAATAAGAAAGAACTACATGCAATTAAAAAAAATAAAGAACTAAATAGTAAAAGGATAGAAAAATCAAATCTGATTTCTTGGGTTGCCTCCCAAACAGCTGCCCTTGTTTATTGTCATTGGCTCGACATCATGTCTCCCTTCTCATTCTTCATAGACCGGATCATCTAGCTCCACCATCTCAATATTTTCCACCTGATGTTCCTCATAGAACGGTTTCAATCTATGTCCATTCACTTTAAAAATCTTTCCTGTATTTGGACTATGAATCTCGACTGCACCATGAGAAAACACATTAGTGATAACAAAAGGACCAACCCATCTAGATCTCAATTTACCTGGAAATAACTTAAGCCGAGAATGATATAACAAAACTTTCTGTCCCACAACAAAGGTTTTCCGCACAATTTGCTTATCATGAAAGGCCTTGGTCTTTTCCTTGTAAATCTTCGAACTTTCATAGGCTTCATTCCTTAATTCTTCCAATTCTTGTAACTGCAACTTCCTGTGTACTCCAGCTACTTCCAAACTCATGTTGCACTGCTTGATTGCCCAAAAAGCCCTATGCTCTAACTCAACTGGTAAGTGGCAGGGTTTCCCAAACACAATCCGATATGGTGACATCCCAATAGGAGTTTTGAATGCCGTTCGATAGGCCCAAAGTGCATCATCTAGTCTCAAACTCCAATCCTTCCTGCTTGGGTTGACTACCTTCTCCAAAATGGATTTGATCTCCCGGTTGGACACCTCAGCTTGGCCATTACTTTGCGGATGGTAGGATGTAGAAACCTTGTGCAAAACATTGTACTTCTTGAACAAAGCCGCTAATACCCTATTGCAAAAGTGAGTTCCGCGATCGCTAATGATGGTCTGTGGTGCTCCAAACCTGACAAATATGTTAGTCCTGACAAAATCTGCAACAACTTTAGAATCGTCAGTCCTAGTGGCTTTAGCTTCCACCCATTTTGAGACATAATCAACAGCTAAAAGAATATATACATTCCCAAAGGATGAAGGAAAAGGTCCCATAAAATCTATACCCCAAACATCAAAAATCTCAACAACTAAAATAGGAGTTTGGGGCATTTGATTTCTTTGAGAGATATTCCCCGTCCTTTGGCAATTATCACATGTTTTACAAAACAGATAGGAATCTTTAAAAAGTGACGGCCAATAAAAACCACTTTCCAAAACTTTGTTAGCAGTTCTTTTTGGACCAAAATGTCCTCCACAAGCCTGAGAATGGAAAAAAACTAGAATAGATTGGAATTCATTATTTGGCACACATCTTCTAATTATCTGGTCAGCACAAAATTTCCATAAGTATGGATCATCCCAAACATAGTGTCTAGCATCACTCTTTAGCTTTTCTTTCTGGGATTTGGAAAATTCCTTAGGAAAATATGCACTTACCAAATAGTTCACCAAATTTGCATACCATGGAGTGTCATCACGGATGGAGAGTAATTGCTCATCTTGGAAGGAATAACGCAAAGGTAGTTCATCCTCTTCTCTCAGCAACCTACTCAGGTGATCCGCTACCAAGTTGTCCGCACCCTTCTTATCTTTAATCTCCAAGTCAAATTCTTGCAAAAGGAGTATCCATCTAATAATCCTAGGTTTAGAGTCTTTCTTAGTTAGCAAATACCTGAGAGCAGCATGGTCAGAATAAACTATAACTTTAGTGCCAAGCAAATATGATCGAAATTTATCTAAAGCAAAAACCACAGATAAAAGTTCCTTTTCAGTTGTGGAATAGTTTATCTGAGCTCCATTCAAAGTTCTAGAAGCATAGTAGATAGCATGAACAACTTTGTTAATTCTTTGTCCCAAAACAGCCCCCACTGCATAGTTGCTTGCGTCACACATGATTTCAAATGGAAACTTCCAATTCGGTGGTTGAATCACAGGGGCAGAGGTCAGCAATTTCTTTAAATTATCAAAAGCCTCCTTGCACTCATCATTAAACTGAAAGTCCACATCCTTTTGTAGCAACTTACACAAGGGCAATGCAATCTTCGAGAACTCCTTGATAAACCTTCGATAGAATCCTGCATGACCAAGAAAAGAACGAATCTCCCGCACACTGACGGGGTAAGGCAAAGCAGAAATAATATCTATCTTAGCTTTATCAACTTCGAGACCCTTAGATGATACAACATGACCAAGTACTATTCCTTGTTCTACCATAAAATGACATTTTTCCCAATTTAGAACAAGATTAGTTTCCATGCATCTATCCAAAACACGACTCAAATTATCTAAGCATGCATCCAAAGAATCGTCCATGTATTGTGAAGTCATCCATAAAGACCTCAATGCAGTTTTCTAAAAGATCTGAAAAAATGCTTACCATGCATCTCTGAAAAGTACCAGGAGCGTTACAGAGTCCAAATGACATACGTCGGTATGCAAATGTGCCGAAGGGACATGTGAATGTGGTCTTTTCTTGGTCCTCGGGTGCAATCACAATCTGGTTATATCCTGAAAAACCATCTAGAAAACAGTAATAAGTGTGCCCAGCTAATCTTTCCAACATTTGATCAATAAAAGGAAGAGGAAAATGATCTTTTCTTGTTACAGCATTTAATTTCCTGTAGTCAATACACACTCTCCATCCTGTTTGTATCCGTGTGGGCACCAATTCATTATCATCGTTCTTGACAACGGTGATTCCGGATTTCTTTGGGACTACCTGCACTGGACTCACCCATTGACTATCGGAAATGGGATAGATTATGCCGGCATCAAGCAGTTTGAGCACCTCCTTTTTCACCACCTCCATCATGGGTGGATTCAATCTTCTTTGTGCGTCCCTCGTGGGCTTAGCTCCATCCTCTAACAATATCCGATGCATGCACATCGCAGGACTAATACCTTTGATATCCGCTATCGTCCAACCAAAAACTGTGACATGGTCCCTTAGGACTCTCAGCAATTTATCTTCCTGCATTTTAGTTAGATTGCTAGCAATAATAATAGGCAAAGTATCATTAGTCCCCAAATATGCATATTTTAGATGTACAGGTAATTGTTTCAATTCTAGGGTTGGAGCTTGCACAACAGATGGTAGTAACTTTTGATGAGAAATAGGTAATTGAATAGAATGTACTGCTGACTTATCTGAGAATTTCGGCAATGAGTGTAGTGCAGCCACAATTTCATTCAATTCCTGAGTTCGCTCAACTTTATCTTCCTTGTTCATATCCATACTGTTGGTGATGACAACCTCCAAACTATCCCTATGTATTCTTTCCAAAGCTCTATGTACTAAGGAATCTCTCACATCAATAGCAAAAACCTGCCCTATATCACTAGGGTACCTCATGGCATCATAGATGTTAAATTGAATCTTTTCTCCATCGAATTCCATTGTCAAGGTCCCATTATGTACATCAATCATGGTTTTTGCTGTTTTTAGGAATGGCCTTCCTAACAAGATATGGGAAGGGTTTGGTGATATATCATCTTCCATGTCCACAATGTAAAAATCTGCAGGAAAGATTAGTTCGTTCACCTGCACTAAGACATCTTCAATTACCCCTCGGGGGTAAGTGTTAGTACGATCTGCCAATTGAATAATCACACCAGTATTTTGCAAAGGACCTAGATTTAAAGAGGCATAAATAGATAAAGGCATAACATTAATTGAAGCTCCTAAATCTAGCATGGCCTTTTCAAATCTGGTGTTTCCTATTTTGCATGGGATTGTGAACATTCCTGGATCTTTACATTTAGGAGGCATTTTTCTTTGAAGGACAGCAGATACATTTTCTCCAACAGTAACTCTTTCATCATTTTGCAATTTCCTTTTATTAGTGCATAATTCTTTTAAAAATTTTGCATATCTTGGTACTTGTTTGATTGCATCAAGGAGAGGGATGTTTACTTCTACTTTTCAAAAAGTTTCCAGAATTTCTTTTTCTTTTTCATCTTTCTTTGTGGTTTTAGAATTTCTGGGAGGAAATGGAAGAGGAATGTTTTTAAGCTGAGTAGGAGGGTTAGGTTGTACCTTGGATTTTTTTTGTTTCCTCCTTAGCTTCTTCCTCCTCAAACTCTACGGGGGTAGGTGGTGTATGTAACTGTGTTCCACTTCGCAAAGTTATGGCACTTGCATTCTCCCTTGGGTTGACTACTGTTTGAGATGGTAATTTTCCCGAGTCTTTGGATTCCAATATCCCCACAGTTGTAGCCAGCTGTCCTACTTGGTTTCTCAAGTCTTGAACCGAAGCTTTGGTCTCCTGCTGGAACTGCTGTGTCTGATTCATGAACTGTTGTGTCTGTCCCATGAATGCTTTGAACATATCCTCCAATGTTGTTCCAGTAGGTGCAGGTGCTGCTTGTTTAGGTTGATATTGGGGTTGGGCTGGTTGGAAGCCCTGCTGTCTCGGTGGGAACACTCCTTGTGTTTGTGGCCTGTTCCCTCCATAACTGAGGTTCGGATGGTCTCTCCAACCTGGATTGTAAGTGATTGAGTAGGGATCATATTTCTTTGGTTGTGTTTGGTAGTTACCTACTACATTGACTTGCTGTGCATTCTCATCCTCTTGCAATGTTGGGCACGCGTCAGTAGCATGCCCTACCATTAAGCATAATCCGCATGCCTTCGCAACAGGCATGTTTCCTGTTGTTAATTGTTGCACCACAGCAGTTAAGTTAGAAATCTATTGTACCAATTCACTCGTGCTTACCTCATTTACCTTTTTCGGAGTATGATCATTCCTTGTTCCGTATTGTTGTGAGTTAGCAGCCATGTTTGCAATCAGATTTCTTGCAGCCTCTGGTGTCTTGTCCACTAATGCTCCTCCGCTAGCCGCATCGATCATACTTCTTTCCATTGGTATCAATCCCTCGTAGAAGTACTGAATCAAGTGTTGCTCGTCGATTTGGTGGGGAGGGCAGCTGGAGCACAATTTCTTGAATCTCTCCCGGTACTCGTACAGTGTCTCTCCACTAAATTGTCGGATTCCGCAAATCTCCTTCCTTATGTTGGCCACTCTTGAAGCAGGAAAATATTTCTCTAAGAATAGCCCTTTCATGTCGCTCCATGAATTTATTGATCCGGATGGGAGATAGTACAGCCAATCCTTCGCTAAATCTGCTAGGGAGAATGGGAAGGCTCTTAATTTGATTTGTTCCTCTGAAATTCCGTGTGGTTTCATGGTCGAGCACACCACATGGAACTCCTTAAAATGCTTGTATGGATCTTCACCTGTAAGACCACGGAAAGTAGGCAAAAGATGAATTAGTCCGGATTTAAGTTCAAATGCAGCATTTAAAGTAGGATATTCAATGCACAAAGGTTGATGAGTAAGATTAGGAGTAGCCAATTGTTTCAATGTCCGATTGTTGTTGGGCTCCGCCATCTTTTCTTCTTCGTCTGATTCGGTGAATGATTTATCAGAAAGTAATTCCAAAGCTAAGTTGAGGCCCGGTGATGATGTAGAAGCCTCGTCTAAATCTGCAGTAGACTGTTGTACTTTTTGCTTTCTTAGCCTCCTTGCAGTTTTCTCAATCTCTGGATCAAAATCTAATATAGTAGCTTGAGAAGATCGAGTCATAAAACAAAAACAAAAGAAATAATAGAATAAAAACAAAACGCACAATTACTCCCCGGCAACGGCGCCAAAATTTGGGAGCTGTCGTTTACACTCCTAAATTAACCTCACTTTCACTTCACGAATTTAAATAATTAGCACAGTAGTAAGCAAGGATCGATCCCACAGAGAGTAAGTTTGTTTTAGATTTATTCTACTATTTTAACAGAAAATAAAGATGGGGGATTTTTGAAATTATTTTAAACTAAGAAAAACAGAATTTAAATAAAAAGATTAACCAAATATGTAAAAACTTCAGTTCTGTAGTTCAGTTTCACCAAGCACAGCAATCAATTAATCAAGTTATTATTCTTTACCCTTCAATGAAACTATTAACCCTAGATAACAATAAGCTCTGCTATCCGAAATTCTCCTTAGATATTCACTGTATGAAACAAGCTCTTCACCAGATTCAACTAGCATATAACCTAGAACAAGCTCTCTAGATTTAATATGATAGAAGCATTAAGAAATAGAGAATTAGGCTAATCCAAGCAACAAACACATAAGCTCGATTTGTTTAACTTGTTTTCTGATAATCTTAGCAATACCCAAAAGCTTGTCCACAATTAGTATCACTAATTTACTACTTGTGATGAAGACAGATATCAATTACACGTAATACCAATCTTAATTTAGCATATGATAATGATTAAATTAACTCAATTGGCCATATCAAATTAATTAGATCAATTAGCATGCAATCAATGAAAACAGATTATCAGAAGAAATTTCATACAAGAAGGAATAAATAATAATACTCAATTAATTAATTACTTGTGACAAGGTTCCACCTCCCTTTAGAACTGAATAAAGAAACTAGCCTGACATGCTCCAAGTCTGCACTTCAATGAGGTATGATAGTTGGTAGAAGATTGAATGAATTAAAACCTTGACTATCATCCTCTATTTATAGTGCTAGACAAAGACCTAAATCCTATAAGAACTAGGAATCCAAATCCTAAAAGGAATTACAATACATAACTAGTTTCCATAAAGAAATAGAATCTAATTTAAAAATAAATATTAATCTCAAGAAAATCCTAAATCTACTAGAAATAAAATCCCACAACTGCCGTGTGACTTCCTTTATTTGCCAGCTGCTTCGGTATGCATACAAGCCTTCTCCAATTAGGAATGAACCCATGTAATTCCTTTATTCAATTGGTAGCTGCTTGAATGATATTCTTATTTTGCATGATGCTTGGATGAATGCATGCACATGGGCCCATGTAGAATTAATAAGCTGGCGGCATGATGACTTGGCAAACTCCTTAATTGCCGAATTTTTGTTGTGTAGCTCTCCCTTTGTAAAGTTTGGACTTGACCTGCTTGGAGTAAATTACAACAAACATGTAACCGTGGGCCCACATGTTAACAATCCTTTAATTGCTTTGCTCCTTAACCGAGAGCTGCTAGTGAAAGGAAGGCTGGGCTGCTCCTCAATCTCCAGCCCACGTGCTTGCTCCTTCAATTTCCAAATCTGTGGCCCACTTGCTTTGTAAACCGTGACCCCTTCATGCTATCCCATTTTCGTAGCCTACTACTTTGTTAATATATGATATACTAATTAGTTTGCATGCAAGGCTGAACCGTGGGGTGCTTCTAACCGGGGCCCACATAAGGTAAATTCTCCTTTGCCAATTGCTTAGCACGTGAGCTTCTTGGAATAGGAGTGAGCTGCTAATTCCTTTGTCATGCATGAAACCGTCCATTTGCAAGCTGATGACCCACTAGGATGGCTTTTTAAGCTGCTTCACCCACGAGCCCATGTACCGAATTGGGTCATCCCAATGTATCCCAAATTAAATTTCAATTCGTCCCGTTTCAATATATTGTTCCAAATAATCCTGAAAATAATAAACGCAGTAATTAATCCCATGTCCACATAAAATATGTAATAAACTAAATTTAAAGGAATAATAATCATCGAATATTATGTACTTATCAGTATGATATTGAGAATTCTTCAAATCTTATTGTTGATAAACACACTTGATATTTCTTTCAACTGTTGAGATTTAGTCATTCAAATGCTTTTACTCCTGATGTAGGTTTCCAAACTATTTTATATACTTGCTGGGCAATTTTGTGCTCATTCTTGCTTAAACCTTTCAGTTAAGGATGAAAAGGCTGAGGGCTCAGGCAAGGACAAGGGAAAATCCAAGATGAAATGATGCTAGTTATCTTTGTAATAGTTATTTATTTCCGCATATGATGTAATGTAGTGACAAACGCTAAGTTTAAGTTTCAGTTTACTAAAGGTTGTAAAGACTTGGGATTTTATTTTGAATATGTATGTGACAGTTATTATTATTATTATTATTGTTGGAGTTTACATAGATAGATGATGATGTTTGTTGTATCGTCAGCACCATGTCCTATAATCGATGTTACACGGATTTGGGGGCGTCACAGAGGCAAAGTACATAACTGCAAGTGAGTTACAAAGGAAGCTGTTTGGATGAAAAAGTTCATAATTGAACTTGGCATGGTTCTTAGCATTAGAGGAGCAGTACCTTTATTCTGTGAAAACACCGGAGCTGTTACATAGGCCAAAGAACCCAGGTCTCATCAAAAATCTAAACATGTTGCGGCGGTTCATTTTATTAAAGAGATCATTAAAAGAGGAGATGTCACCCTAGAGCGTGTGGACAATCAAAACAACATTGCAAATCCATTTGCTAAAGCTTTAATACAACAGCAATTTGATCGTGATCACTTAGAGAAGATGGGTATTAGATATCATGGCGATTGGCTTTAGTGCAAGTGGGAGATTGAAAGTAGTATGCACACAAACCAATCTTGTATGATGATAAAGCATATACTTTGTAACAATCTTAATCATTTATTAATAAATAAATTATTTATTTAAAGGCGTTTATATTATCTACATAATGATGTTATATTTAAATGTGATAAACCCATAGTTTTAAGCAATGCTTTTAGAATCATGATGATGATCATGCTAATGAGATCTAAATTCTTAGATAGCTTAAAACTAAAATAGTTCCCAATCGATAGATTACTAAATAGGGGATTAGTGAATCCGGATAGATTAGTACATACGTTGCTTGCTCTTTGGAAAAGGATGATCGATCTCATGATCATTTGTGTGGAGACACTAAAGCAAGTATGCAGGTGCTTATTGGAGAATAAGTACACTAAACTTGGCTCGTTAAGGAATACCTAATGGAGTTTTACTCGCCTATCAATAGGAATTCCTTTAGTGATAGTAGTACAAGTAATCCTTAGACTTGAGATCATCATTGTATCTTATGTATAATGAGTTATACTTTGACATGTCCCTTAAGACCTTGAGGGTATATCAACGGGTATGTTTAGGTATAATTAATTATACATGAAGATAATGAATGATCAATAAAGGATCTACCACTTCTAGTAAAAGAAGTGAATGTCCTATGTGATTCGATAAATGACAACTCAGTAGTCCTTGGCCAAGGCAAAATGAAATTAGAAAGTAGTTTCTAATTTGCATTATCGGAGTTTGTGCATTTAGGATCAGAATATATATAATTAAATAAAATAAGACTTGATAGTTAATCCATGTCCTATATTTAATTGGGACATTGTATGGTAGAAGGAATGAATTATACGGTAACTATTTACTCAAAGGTTCTTTTATGATTAATGTTGAAATCTATATTATCTGGAAAGTCGTTGAGCGCTAAGGGGGTTTACCCTTATTATAGAATAAATATTATTTATTTAAATAAATTAATAGTTAATTTATTTATTAAAATAAAATTAAAATTGTTCTAATTAATTTACTCACAACCGGTTTAATATGAAGAACCTAAAGGGTCACACCATATAAGGATGAATATTTATTTAAGAAGCAAATGGCATATTCGTAATAATAAGTTAAATGTATTTAATTTAATCTATGGTGATAGAATAAATTAAATAGTTTAATATTTATTATTTAATATTTTAGAAATATTAAATATAAATTTATAAGAGGAGTCTTATTATTATTATTACTATTACTATTAATTTGAATTCCTAAAGGAGTTTGAGAATTAATTAATAAATGAGCTCTCCTATATTCCTAATAAGATTAGGAGGTAAATTAATTAAAGGAGTTTAATTAATTGCTCCTAATAAGATTAGGAAGCCTAATTAATTAAAAGAGTTTAATTAAATAATATGAGACTCTAATCCTATAAGGTATATGAGGGTTGCCTACATCTATAAATAAGAGGAGTCTTGTTTTGATTAGTTGTTAATGCTTTCACAAGTTGTTGGGAGAGCTCACCTTTTATATAGAGAGAGAAAACTAAGGTTTTGCCAATTGCCCACCTTCTTAATACTCGTTCATCCTTGGTGGATCACCTCTAGAGGCCAAACACTTGGGTGGCTGACGTTGATCAAAGGAAGGAATCACACCCGATAGACTCAAGTCGAACAAGGAAAGGATTGTTGTAGAAATCTTATGTAAGGAAGCACGAATCTTCAAGGGTATGATATGTTTTTCATCTCTTTATATTAAATTAATAATTGCGCATAAAGGATGATCCGAGTTCATGGTGTGTAAAATTTTAAAACTCTATTTTTACACTTTCGCTGCTATGTATGTAACTGTTGCATGTTATTTTGATCTTACAAACCTAACAGTGATGAATCCCCAATCCATCAGCGTCATCACCACCTCACAATCTAGAAAATGGAGAGACTGAGTCTGATGAAACCATCTCTCTGATAGAGCACTCAGATAACCTCATGGGCAGTGACGAGGTGCAATAGAAAAGAAATCCTTGAAACCCCAAGCGTGAACTAGAGCCTGATAATTCGCATGAAGGGTCCTATACAGAGAATGGATACTGAACCAGTTTCCTCTCAGCTAGGTAAACCCTGAGACCTGCATCGAAGTAAAATCAAAGTTCAACCGTTGCCAAAATTGGAAAAAGACAATTCAATATGAAAAGCCCTGGTAACTCGTTCTCTTGTAGATAAACTAATGGGTGACGGCTTAAATCACCTAAAAGGTCAGGAATGGTCACGTGAGTATCGGGAAGATCCTGACGCAATGTAGAGGGGGAAGAAGCTGGAGTAGCAGCAAGAATATCCTTCTCCTTATCAGGTAGATCCGTCTTATCAACCGCGATAGGACGAATCACAGACTTAGTCAGTCGACGCACCTAACGGGTCGAGCGGGGCATGGGAACGTCCAAAGCTATCCTGCGAACACCAGAAGAAGCCCTATGGGATCTAGAACTACAAGGCCTGTCTGAATCTATACCTGAACAGAAACACCAAATCACCTCAGATAGGGTGAGGTATGTTTCTATATCTAGTCAATTCAATTAACATTTGCATCAACCTAGGAACAACAGACTCCTAAGGTTAAATTTAGATAATCACATCATGCATGGTTTACACTAGTAAACCTGCTCTATTTCATCATGCATCCCTAGTATAGTTAAATATGCATGTGCATTTAAATTACCCGACTCGTTAAAAAATTCACCAAGGACTCCCCTATAAAATGGACTATCCATATGCACATAGGCATGACCAGGTGGCCATTCATAGGCACACCAATGCAACCTAAGGACAATGTATAAATATTAAAGTTAAATCAAGCCCAAAGTGGTATCCAAATTACCCAGGGCAATTAAAAATATAGTCATGACAACCTAATGCTCATTTATCCTAAAATAGGATGGCTAACTAGCCAAAATGCGTTGAAAATCATTTCCAAAAAAGGGGAATTGTTTCACATCAGGGGGTTCAGCATGGTAAAATATAAACATTTATCAAGCCCATTTATTTTTATCAAGTCATCTATGCATACATATTTGATACATTGCATTTAAACTCATTAAACATGAAATCTAACAATCTAAAGGTCAAAACACAAGAGAAAAGGATGTAAATGTTACCTGAGATGTGCAAAACGATTGTACGGTGATGAATTTCTTGAAAACTAGCCCAAAATGAGTAGATATGAGAAAGAAAATTCAGATTTACTAAAGAGAAAAGTTAGAAATCAAGTTTAAAATAAGAAAGGAAGAAGCCTGTAGGGGGTTAACCCACCTGCGACTGGCCCAGGTGGGTCTCACCCCCTCCGACTCGATCAAATTCAGGTTAAGGTAGGTTCCACCAGGTTCGAAAAAGTGTAATTATCAAGAAAGATGCACGCGATTGACCTCTGTCAGCCAATTAAACACTCAGAACCCTAAAATATGGTATCAAACATCTGAAGCATGTAAATCCCCAGTTAAGTCGTTGGTGTTAGCCTTAGCGAAGGCATCGGGAATGTCCGATGGTGTAAGCCATTGGTGTCAGCCCCAACAAAGGCATCGGGAATCTCCGGTGGTTTAAGCCGTTGAATATTATCTTCAACGAAGGCATCAGGAAGGTCCGATGGTGTAAGGCATTGGTGTCAGCCCTAGCGAAAGCATCGGGAATGTGCGATGGTGTAAGCCATTGAGTACTATCTTCAGCAAAGGCATCGGGAAGGTCCGGTGGTGTAAGACATTGGTGTCAACCCCAACAAAGGCAACGGGAATGCCCGGTGGTGTAAGCCGTTGAGTATTATCTTCAATGAAGACATCGGGAAGGTCCGGTGGTGTAAGCCATTGGTGTTAGCCCTAATAAAGGCATTGGGAAGGTCCGGTGGTGTAAGCTATTGGTGTTAGCTCTACCGAATACATCGGGAATGTTCGGTGGTGTAAGTCGTTAAAAACTATCCTTAGTGATGGCATCGGGAATGTCTGGTTGTATAAGCCATTGGAGTCAACCACAAAGAAGGCATCGAGAATGTCCGGTGGTGTAAACCGTTGAGAATTATCTTCAGCGAAAACGTCGAGAATGTCCGCTGGTGTAAATCGTTGAGAATTATCTTCAGGGAAGGCATCAGGAATATCCAGTGGTGTCAATTGTTGAAAAGTATCTCCAGTAGAGGCATCGAGAATGTCAGATGATGTAAAACTTTGAAAAAAACTTCAACGAAGACATTGGGAATGTTCGATGGTGTAAGCCATTGAAAAATATCTTCAACGATGGCATCGGAAACGTCTGGTGGTGAAAGTCGTTGGAACTAACTCCAACAAAGGCATTTAGCATCCATAACATCATACTATCTTTTAAATTTCATTACATCTTTTGATTTACCTTGTCATATTTCAAGTGTCTAGTAGTCTTTGTCATGTTCATTTCATTGCATAAACATGACAAAGAGGGGCATCTAAAGACACTCAAACTTTCACTTTCCTTTTACTAACCATGCAGGAGGGTAAAAATATCTTTTCGCACCACGGAGACAACCCCAAGGGAAGACAACATCACAACTGCAACCCCAGAAATAACCTTGAGGGACAGCATCACAGCTTCAACCCCGTAGACAAACCCGAGGGACAACAAAAGCCTCTTCCGACCAGAAGACAACCTCATTAGGGAAAAGATGTTATTTTTCCAACACAGCATGAACAACAATCGTCCAACTGAGGATAGGATCACAAAGAACCACCGCAACAATCCCGAGTGAAAATTGCTCAAGATAGATCCGCGGACTACCTTCGGATACTTGAAGATGCTATTCTGGTCATAGACCCATCTTCCCTGATTTAGAAATGGTTAAGCCCGATGTCATTGTGTAGCTCTGGGAATTTTTTTCCCAAAATGGTATGGCACACCTCCCAGCGATTCCCAGATTGTAAGTTACAGATGTTTCAGCAGATAACACATCAATCGAGGGAACGAACTTTAAAGCGGCAGGACCCACTGGGCCCAACCATAGGTGTACCTGCTACTGGCTCGGGTCTATAAATAAAAACCCTTAACTCATTTCAAAAAAGTGATTTTAGTTTCCTATTTTTTCTAGAGAGAAGTCCAAGAGCTAGATTGAGAAAGAGGCTAGTTTTTGCTTCTAAACATTGTAAATCTCAATTTTAAGAACTTCTATACATATAAATCTCGTTATATCAACTTTCTACTGGTTAAAATCGAGTTTTGGAAGCGAATAGCCCTCCTTTGTGTAGATCTTGTGGAAATACATAAGATCTTCTTAGATCTATGCTCATTTACTGCTTTAGTATATATAAGTGCTATATATATACTTCTTAGTTGTTCTTAGATTTAGCTTTTTATAGATTATTTTGTATATATACTTGGTATTTAAATTGTTTCGATTAGATCTATCCTTGATCTAGCTTGAGCTAGCATTTAACCGGTTTGAAAGCTTCACGGCTTGAACCATTAAGCTAGATAGGCATAGATCTAGGTAGATCTAGTTTATTTTTAAGTTTTTTAAATATTTGGCTACACCGTGCTACCTAGATCAATATATAGTGGGAGCGGGAGACCTAACTACTCACGTGCAAGGATTTAATTGATAAATCACTTGCTCAGTGAAGTCAGGAGATATATTTACATATCATGCTTTAATATTGATATCGTGCAAGCTTTTAAAAGATATCATGTGAGCCTAGGAACCATAAGGTCGGAGATTCAATCAATTGATCTAAACCTGGTTCCTGTGATGAACTTGTTTAAGTTATACTATCAGCTTACAATCCATTGTACATGTAATCTTGGTCTTTAAAATGGTATCCGGATTTAAGGCCCCCTTAATAGGGAAATCGTGGTTGTAGGTGCTCGGGCTTACTTCGATGGCTTTCATGCCCACAAGGAGCCCGACCTTTGTAGTTAATAGTTTTGATTTCGTAGTCAAAACAAGATCCCTTGCATCTCGATTAAAATTGAACGAAGCCGCTTCTAGTTAAAATTGGAAGTATCAAAGGGCCTCTATTCCTATT
Source organism: Panax stipuleanatus (assembly GCA_020205555.1). Taxonomy (NCBI): domain Eukaryota; kingdom Viridiplantae; phylum Streptophyta; class Magnoliopsida; order Apiales; family Araliaceae; genus Panax; species Panax stipuleanatus. The sequence goes on along the minus strand of CM035121.1, from coordinate 113,994,951 downwards.
TAGCGAAAACCATCTTTGCAAAACATTATTTTTATATGCTTTGTCTATAAAAAACTTTTCTATAAATTAAACCCTTCCGACATAGGTTCAAAGGGTCACAACACTACTTTCAAAATAAAACACTCAAGCACATGTTCAAATGCTTTGCGCACACACACACACACACATATGTTTAGGGAATGAAAAATTCCCGATAACCGTGTTTCACGAAAGTCATGGGGTGCCTAACACCTTCCCCTCTCTTAAGCAAGCCTCCGAACTCTATGAATCTCGGATTTCAGACCAATTAAACGGGGTTACATATTGGGCCATATTGCAAAAACCTCCAAAAATTCAGATGAGTTAGTACATCCTTTTGAACTCATAACAACTGGCGATTCTGTCTAATTTGGCCCAATTACATAAAATTAATCTTTTAAAATCGTCGACATTTATATCAATTTTTTCCTAAAACTCACCCTAAACAAATTAGTCAACCTAAGCAAAACACAAAGGGATGAGAGCAAGAATCCTCCTCGACGTCAACAAGGCATATTTTTTGGATTTCATACTGATTGATGTCCGGATTCGTAGGCATGATAGTGATGTGTTACATATTTATCATTATGTCGAGTTGTTTTGCATTTCATTGTGTTGTGTTGCTTGGGGGCAAGTAACGGTTCAAGTTTGGGGGTATAGTATGTTTCATACCTACGAATAAAGTATTAATTGAAAAGAAATATTGCTTATTCTTATGATTTGTAGTTAATTTTCATGCATTTTATGTTCTTTTTATAAATTCTATGCTTGGGAACTGCGTTGGCAATAGTTGGGATGGAACAACTTGAAAAGGATCAGAAAACTGTAGATCAAGGGCAGCGCGGTCGCACCCAAAATGAGCTAAGGGGAAGTACGACTGCGCCTCACTTTAGATATTAAAAATTCTCCTCTGCCATACCAGCTCGGCCACGCCCAAAGGCAGTACAAAAGCAGCGCAGTCGCCCCACTTCGAAGGTTAACTAAGTTTGACTTTTCATTAAAGCATTACAATTGAGTTGTAACGTGAATGAGATTTCATAATTTGACTAGGAATTATAACATAAACTATATATAGTTGTTTTGTTAAGTTGATATAGAGAATATATTTTTAATTCAAAAACCCTAGTCTTAGATTAGCTTTTGGAGAATTGAAGCAGATGATAAGGCAATAAGAATTCCAGGCAGGAGTTGAGAAGAGAAGAAGGATTGTAACCCAATTTTTATTCTCTTTCACTACTTTTTATTTTTATATTCTGAATGCTTAATCAATTGTGGATTTTGGATTTTGATTCAGTGACAATGAATTAATTTTCTAATTAAGATTGCAATGGATCTTATTATGTAGCTGTTCTTGACATGCTTCCTTGCTAACTACTGTTAACTATTATTAGATTGTCTATTATGATTTGCATTTAATTGTTTAATTGCTTGGCCAGTAATTACTATGATATTCTATATGAAATTGAGAAACGAATTATAGATTTAGATCTGATCATAATAGCATGTGAGTGTGTTTTCTGCATGGCGATGGAACTCATGATTTGTCTTTAGGATAGAGATATACCTATGCATCGCATGTAATCTAATAGAGAACTTGGGCTTTAAATCCTCTTTAATTGTAATTCACATAGAGATATAGTGGATTAGTTAATTAAGGTGTTCATCTTAATTCTATTATATGTGGATTTAAGTTGATTTGTTTATGATGCATTGAGAGATGGTCATAGATATTGATGTATTCTTGATTAACAATTCGAAATAGTTAGTGTGACTTAACAGGAAGTGTGTTGATCTAAGTGAAGGAATAAGTGAAGTTGTAGTCTTAAGTCTCCATTATCTGATTTAAATCTTGTGGTAGTTAGTTTTAATTTATTTAATTAGTGATTTTCATAAATTTCACAAACTTAATCATTTGTTTAATAAAATCAATGATAATATAAAATTGGTAGTTTACAGTTTATTTTCTCTGTTGGACGATACTCTACTTATCATATATTACCTCTAGACTGCGTATACTTGCGTATTTTTGCTGGTATAGATTTAGGCAAAACATTGGTCTTTTACTTGTAAATTCTTGAACTTTCATAGGATTCATTCCTCAACTCTTCTGGCTCTTGTAATTATAACTTCCTATACTTATCAGCTTCATCCATCTTCATGTTACACTATTTGATGGCCCAAAAAGTTTTATATTCTAGCTCCACATGTAGGTGACAGGGTTTACCAAACACTAACCTATATTAGGACTACCTATAGGTGCTTTGTATGCAGTTCTGTAGGCTCAAAGTGCATCTTCTAATCTCAGACTCCAATATTTTCTATTTGGCTTGACTACCTTTTCCAAAATAAGGTTGACTTCCCTATTTGAAACCTTAGCCTGGCCATTACTATGTGGATGATAGAATATATAGACTTTGTGCATCACATTATACTTTTTAAGCAATGCTGCTAACACCCTATTACAAAAGTGAGTACCTCTATCATTTACAATGACTCTTGGGATTCCAAACCTGTTGAAAATGTTAGACTTAACAAAATCTGCAATAACTTTAGAATCATCAGTCCTAGTGGCTTTAGCTTCCACCTATTTTGAAACATAATCAATAGCCAAAAGAATATAGATATTCCCAAAAGATGAAGGAAATGGTCCCATAAAATCAATACCCCAAACATAAAATTTTTTAACAATTAGAATAGGAGTTTATTGTTAGGTTTGTAAGATTCATGAACACAATCAAATTGCATCAAAGTAGCGAAAGTATGGTAAAATCAGATTTTAAAATTTTACAAACCATATACCTGGATCATCCTTTATTCACAATTATTAATTAAACGAAAGAGATGAAATTAAAGAATCATACCCTTGTAGAACTAAGCTTCCTCAGGTATGAGTTCAACTCCAAATCCTTTGTGCTCTCCTTGAATTCTCCGAGTTTGATTTCTTTCTTTGATCAACGTTAGCCACCCAAGTGTTTGGCCTCTAAAGGTGATCCACTAAGGAAGAACAATTATTCAAGAAGATAGGTATGTGGCTAAACCCTAATTCTATCTCGATAGAATATGTGTACTCTCCCAACTCTTGGAATCAAGTGTGCAACTTGTGTAACTCTATTTTATAATAAGAGTTTGTTATTTATAGATGTAAGTAACCCTCCTAACCAATTTAGGATTTGGGTTTCATTTATTTAATTAAACTCTTTTAATTAGTTGGGCTTCCTAATCTCATTAGGAATAATTAATTAAACTCCTTTAATTAATTAGTCTCATAATCTTTCTAGGAATATATAAGAGTATTTTTATTAATTTAATTCTCAAACTCCTTTAGGAATTAAACTAATAATAATAGTAATAATAATAATAAGACAACTCTTATTAATTTATATTTAATATTTCTAAAATATTAAATAATAAATATTAAGCTATTTAATTTATTTTATCACTATATATTTAATTAAATATACTTAACTTATTATTACGATTATGTCATTTGCTTCTTAAATAAATATTCTTCGTTTTACGGTGTGACCCTTTAGGTTCTCCATATTAAACCGGTTGTGAATAAATCAATTAGAACATTTCTAATCTTATTTAAATAAATAAATTAAACTAGTTAATTCATTTAAATAAATAATATTTATTATATAATAAGGGTAAGCCCCCTTAGCGCTCAATTACTTTTCAAATAATATAGATTTCAACACTAATCATAAAAGAACCTTTGAGTAAATAGTTACCGTACAATTCATTCCTTCTACAGCTTCACTTGCAGCTATGTACTCTGCCTCTGTCACTAAATCAGCAACTGTTTTCTGCTTGAAACTTTTCCAACTCACTGCGCCACCGTTTAAGGTAAAAATATACCCCGAAACGAATTTACTGTCATCTTGGTCCGTTTGAAAGCTTGAGTCTATATAGCTCTCTAGTTTCAACTCAAACCCACCGTAGACAAGAAATACATCCTTAGTTCTTCTTGAGTACTTTACGATATTTTCCACTACCTTCCAATGCTCTTCTCCTGATTCGACTGATATCTGCTTGTTACACTAAGTGCATGAGTGATATCCGGTTTAGTACATATCATACTGTACATGATAGATCCTATAGGTGAAGCATAAGGAATCTTACTCATACGGTCTCTCTCCTCAGGTGTCTTTGGGGCATATTTCTTGGAGAGATGTATTCCATGGCTCATTGGCATGAGACCTCTCTTGGAATCTTCCATGCTAAACCTCTTTAGCATTGAGTCAATGTACGTTCCTTGGGACAAGCTAAGCATCCTTTTAGATCTATCTCTATAGATCTTTATCGCCAAAATATAGGATGCCTCTCCCAAGTCCTTCATGTAGTAGTGTTTAGATAACCAGATTTTGATCGACTGTAATATAGGAATATCATTCCTTATCAGTAATATATCGTCAACATATAAAACTAGGAATGAAACTGTGCTCCCACTAACCTTCTTGTACATGGTTCATCCTCGTTTTTGATAAAATCAAACTCTTTTATTATCTCATCAAAACAGATATTCCACCTACGAGAAGCTTGCTTCAATCCATAAATAGATTGCTGTAGCTTACAGACTTGATTTTTTCAACCGGTGGAACAAAACCCTCTGGTTGTGTCATATACACATCCTCCTTAAGTTTTCCATTGAGGAATGCCGTTTTCACGTCCATCTACCAAATTTTGTAGTCATAGTAAGCTACAATTGCAAGCAAAATCAGAATGGACATGAGCATAGCTACTAGTGAGAAGGTTTCATCAAAATCGACACCTTGTCTTTGTTTAAAACCTTTCGCGACCAGTCGGGCCTTATAGGTCTCTACCTTGCCGTCCACTCCAGTCTTTCTTTTAAAGACCCATTTGCACCCAATAGGCTTAATGCCCTCAGGTGATGAAACCAAAGTACATACTTTGTTCTCATACATGGAATCCAATCTCGGATTTCATGGCTTCTAGCCATTTCTCTGAGTCTTTACTACTCATATCTTGTTCGTAATTCAATGGATCATCATCATCTATGATGTGTACCTCATCGTCATCCTCTATGACGAATCCATACTGTTCAGGTATCTTCAGTATTCTCCCTGATTTACGAATAGGGCGTGTTACAGTAGGTTCTTCCACTTGGTCAGGTACTTGACTTTCATCCGTAGTAATTTGTGGTTCTTGAATTTTTTCATGATATATCTTACTCCCACTGACCCCTTCAAGGATAAACTCCTTTTCCAAGAAGGCAACATGTTTCGCAACAAACACCTTTTCATCAGTTGGATGATATAAATAATACTCTGATGTTTCTTTAGGGAATCCCACAAATTTATACTTGTCAGATCTAGTCTGCAGTATATCATTCTCAAACTTTTTGACATAAACTGGACAACCCCAAGTCTTAACATGCTTAAGATTTGGTTTCCTACCTGTCCATATCTCATATGGAGTCTTTCGGATGGATTTGGTAGGTACCTTTTTAAGTAGGTATACAGATGATTCTAGAGCAAAACCCCAGAAGGAAACTGGAAGATCGATACAACTCATCTGTAACGAACCATGTCCAACAATGTTCTGAAAATAGTATGCACACAAGCCAATCATGTTTGATGATAATGCATAAACTTTGTAACAATCTTATTCATTTATTAATAAAAGTATTATTAATTAAAGGCATTTAATTATCTACATGGTGCTGCAAAAGTTGCAAAAACATCCTCTAAGGAAGAGATTGCTACTTTTAAGAAGTGGCAAGATGATGCATCTGTGGCTCAATGCATTATGCTCACATCCATGAGTAACGAGCTTCAGCGTCAGCATGAAACTATGGATGCTCTTACTATATTGATGTACCATTCAAGAGTTGTATCGTGAGCAAAGTAGGACTGCTAGATATGAGATATCTAAGGAGCTCTTCCGATCTCGGATGACCGAGGGCACTACTTTTCAGACTCATAAACTAAAGATAATCAATTTGATTGAACGTCTTGGACATCTTGGGTTCATCATGGATGCGGAGTTAAGTCAAGATTTGATCTTGCAGTCACTCTCAGATACCTTCTCACAATTTGTTAGTGAATTTTGACATGAATAAGTTGGATGTCAGCTTGCCTGAATTACTTAATATGTTGAAAACTACAGAAGGACACTTCCCATCCAAGAAGAACCAAGTCTTACTGGTGGATGATTCTTCCAAGAAAAGGAAGAGGCCCAAGGTATCTTCTGAAAAGAAGAAATCCAAGAAGGCTAAGGGCAAGGCGAAGAACAAGGATCAAAAGAAACCTAATCCAGCTAGCAAAGGAATGTGTTTCCATTGCAACAAGTCGGGTCACTAGAAGAGGAACTGCGAGAAGTTTCTGGCAGAGAAGAAGCTTGGAGAAGCTTCGACTTCCAATTAAGGTTTGTTCATGATTGAAATTAATTTTTCTGAAAATCAAACTTCTACTTGGGTATTGGATACCGGCTGTGGTTCTCACATATGTAATATTATGCAAGGACTGGTCAGAAGTAGAAAGCTGAACAAGGATGAAGTCGTCCTACGAGTGGGAACTGGAGTAAAGGTTGCTGCATTAGATGTAGGGACTTATTGTTAGCACTGCCTACAGGCAAGTCCATTAGTTTAAATAATTGTTATTTTGTTCCAACAATCATTAGAAACATTACTTCTATTTCTGTATTGGATATGGATGGTTATAATATTATAATAAAGAATAATAATTGTTCTATTTATAATAAGGATGTTTAATATCCTTATTAAACATCAGGGTTGAGATCAGGGTTGAGTTGATGACCCGGTATTGAGACCGGGGTTGAGTTGAATGGACAATTTTGCCCTCATACAGTGTTAGTAACGGTGAAAGAAATTTTTGAGTGTCTACATATAGGCCTAGGAGCCTCCACTCTACCTGCTGCTGTCGCAGGTAGAGGTGCGGCTCCATGTGGCAGGACCCACGTTGCGGGTTTTATTGCATCGAAGTACGTGCACTCCGAGCAACGCGAGGTTTGATTTAAAACTTTCTAACTTTTGATCAGAGAGTCCGTTTGAGGCGTGTTGTACGTTTTTAGAAAGCCCTCGCCAAGAGTTTCACAATGACATGGGATAAAACATTTTCTGGGTCCAGAAAGTCAGGTTCTTAACCAGGTCTTCGATTCCCTGCAGTTTATCCGTTGAGCTGTCTTGCGCTGTTTGCACTCGGGATCATTGTTATGGTTCGTTCTTACCTTGGTAAATCAATTCAGCTTGAGTTTGACCAAATCAACTTAGAGTTGGTAAAATAATCGTTTTACCCCTCCCAGGATTGCCTTCAGTGTTGGCATGGTCTTCGGTCGACTTCCTGGGGTTGTTTCCAAGGTTTGGATCCCATTCGAGTCTGTTCGTCCTCAGTGTTGTCTCTGAGACTGACTTGGTCATTCCAGGTTTTCCTCTGGAGATGTTGTGATGCTTTAGGATTGTTTCTGAAGTTGACCTGACTTCCCGGGTTGAGACCGGGGCTGACCTGTACTTCCCAGGTTGAGACCGGGGCTAACCTGTACCTCCCAGGTTGAGACCGGGGTTGACCTGTACCTCCCAAGTTGAGATCGGAGCTGACTTGTGCCTCCTAGGTTGAGACCAGGGCTGACCTGTACTTCCCGGGTGGAGACTGGGACTGACCTGCACCTCCCGGGTTGAGACCAGGACTGACCTGTACCTCCCAGGTTGAGAGCGGGGCTGACCTGTACCTCCTGGGTTTAGACTGGGGCTGACCTGTACTTCCCGGATTGAGACCGAGGCTGATTTGTACTTTCCAGGTTGAGATCGGGGCTGACCTGTACCTCCTGGATTGAGACAAGGCTGATTTGATTGCCCGATATTGAGATCGGGGTTGATTTGATAGCCCGGTATTGAGATCGGGGTTGAACTGATGGCCCGATATTGAGACCAGGATTGACCTGTACCTCCCGGGTTAAGACCGGGGTTGACCTAACTGCCCGGTATTGAGACTGGGGTTGACATGTACCTCTCGGGTTTAGACCGGGGTTGACCTGTACTTCCCGGGTTGAGACCGGGGTTGACTTGTACTTCTCGGGTTGAGACCGGGGCTAACCTGTACCTCTCGGATTGAGACTGGGGCTAACCTGTACTTCTTGATAATGAGACCGGGTCTGAGTTGATGACCCGATATTGAGATCGGGGTTGAATTAACGGCCCAATATTGAGACCTGGGGTTGAGTTGATGACCCGGTATTGAGATCGGGGTTGAGTTGAATGGACAGTTTTGCCCTCCTACATTATTAATAACAGGGAAAGAAAATTTCGAGTATCTACAGATGCCCCTCTTTATCATGTTTATACAATGTAGTGAAATGAACAGGATAATGATTAGTAGACCCGGGAAATTCACATGCAAATGGGAGGCAATGCATGGCATGATATGCGATGAATGTTATATACCTTTGAGGGTGTATGGTTATCACTGGTTGATTACGTTAGCTTCTGCTAGGGATAACCTTATTCATGATAACCCTTGGAGAGGCATTGTCAGCCGGTTGCTGGTAGGACATCCACTGACTGGTTATCAGAGTTAGGCTGCTATCTGGTTCTGCTGGGGATGTCACTAATAGGGTACCGTGAACTATTTTTATCACTTTGTGCTAGGGATGACATCATACATGATAGCCTAGGTGACTCTGATGAGGACGACATTGTTGCCGCCGAGTTATTCCAATGAGTGCTCCTGATGCCTATCTTGACGATAATCTACACCGGTAGTTCGCCACAGTGAGTTGAATCACCACTTCATCTCGGTGCTTCCTCTAAGAATGTGTATAACAGATTCCATCATCGGGGATGGATTATTATATTTCTTCCATTATCGGATCCCTTCCAATGCTTCGTTGGGGTTGAAGCAACGGTAGAACTATCATCGATCATTACCTGACGCTTTGTTGGGGTTGTGCCAACGGCTGAAATGTCACCGATCTGTACCCGATGCTTCGCTGGGGCGGCTGAAATGTCTCGGTCTAGGCCTAACTCTTCGCTGGGGTTGTGCCAATGGCTGAACTGTCTTGGTCTGTACCCGACGCTTCGCTGGGATTGTGCCAACGGCTGAACTGTCATCGGTCAGTACCCGACGCTTCACTAGGGTTGTGCCAACGGCTAAACTATCATTGGTCAGTACCCGACGCTTTGCTAGGGTTGTGCCAACTGCTGAACTATCTCGGTCTGTACCCGACACTTCGCTGTTGTTGTGCCAACGGCTGAATTATCATCGGTTAGTACCTGGCGCTTCGCTGGGGTTGTGCCAACGGCAGAACTGTCATCTGTCAGTACCCGATGCTTCACTGGGGTTGTGCCAACGGTTGAACTGTCATTGGTCAGTACCCGACGCTTCGCTGGGGTTGTGCCAACGGTTGATCTGTCATTGGTCAGTACCCGATGTTTCGAAAGTGGCCGTTTTCGGCAGTTTTGATCAGTGTTTCGATAATTTTTTAGTATTCTTCATTATTAATCCTCGGACATTGCTTTGGGATGAATACCAAGGGTTTTCAGAGAGTTCCCCTTTCTGTCTCGACTACGCTGCTTAAACGCAGGATTTCAGGACAAACCGCTCAATTGCGTAGCGATTTTTCTTCAATTTTGACTTGGCAGCTCATATAAACTTTGTTTTAACTCGAACCAAACCGAGCCCGAGGAAGTGGGACCCACCATGGGGAGCTGCAGGTAGAGGTGCGGCTATCGCGGGTGGGCCCGCTTCCACTTGTGGCTTTATATTGGGCAGCAAGAGTTCATTTGAATCAGTTTCATTTCGAGTTTCAAACAGAATCCGATTTTTTTTAGATCTATGGAGTTCGGGCAGGCTTTTTCTAATTTCGTCAGTTTCTACACGTTCAGCGCATCGCAGGTAACGTTTCACGTCCTTTTTTTGCAAGTTTTGACTGTTAAATGCATGCGAACCACGTAGGGGGCTTTTAGACGTAATGTGTGAAAAATGTATGCCTATATGACCTGCTAAAATTTTTCTGACTTCATATGTATGCATATTTGACTGCAATGCACGTTTTGAGGTAAGAAAATTTAGATTCTGAGACAGTCATATTTTGCTCTTTTTGATCAGTTTACTCATCCCTTTTGAGGCCTAGTGAGCTTGGATTTTCAACTAAAAATCTCCATGGTAATTTGGCTACCATGTGAAGTTTACTTTTGATTTTATTTCATAAATATGAACTGTTCATGTTTTTAAGAAGGTGTGCTACTGAATGGTCAGCTAGACATGCCTGTGTGTATGTGGACAGTCCGTTTTACAAAGGAGACTCTGGCAAAAAAATTTCAAAAGCCCGAGCATTTAAAAACATGCAATTTTGACTCTACTGGGGATTTTTGACTGACCCATGCCTGTTTTAGGACTTATCTTTTGTAAAACATACAGTTTTGACATTACTGGATATTTTTGACTGACCCATTCATGTTTTAAGACTTAGATATGCATAGAGTACTGATTTAAAATAATAAGCCACAGGTTTTAGGCTTACCACAACCTTTCTGAGGTGATTTGGAGATTTTGTCCAGGTGATGGATAGAGATAGACCCGACAGTGCTAGCAGGGTAGTTTTAGGCGTTAGACGGGGGCGAGCTTCTGATGTTCCTCAGCCACACCCAGCTTGACCGCCTCGCAGATTGGAAGAGTCAGTGATTCATCTAGCCTAGGACGAGCTGCCGATTGATATTGATGATGAGCAGGCTCCTTTTGCTGCTCCTGCTCCTGCTCAGGCACCACGAGCTAAGGTTTCGGGCATTATTGTGCACACCCAGGAGCTATTGGGAGACTTGAGTCGTCATCCATCGAGATTTCTTCACGCCAACGAGGTGACTTAAAGTTTTCTTCTTTCTGGATTCTCTTTATTTCTTTTGCCATTCTCGGGGCATAAGTTTTTGACATGGATTGGTTTTTTATGCATCTTTACGCAGCCTCAAGGGAACTGGTTTAATGTGCATTCCCTGTATCATACTCCGCACCAGGACTACAGGGATATCATTGATGGCTGGGGGTTTCAGACCTTCTTTTCTATTCTTCCCCGCCTGTTGCTTTTGGGGGTATATGAGGGCTTCGTCTGAGCGCTGGTTCCACCAGACTCAGTCCCTTCATTTTTTGGACTGTGAAGTGATGATGACCCCTATGGACTGGAGGTTCATCACTGGCATCGAGTTTAAGGGTGAGCTAGTGCCTGGCGTGGCTGACATCACACCTACTATCGTTCGGTCCCTGCTGGGAGTTCCTGTGACGACGATCAAGGGTAGGACGGTCCGATCTGGTCCCTTTAGTGTAGATGTCCAGAGTGGGGCTTTACTTGAGCCTCTGCCTGATGATCAGAGGGTTAGGGATCACATCTTGAGGCGATTGTTTCTGGTGATCATCAGGGGTTATTTTGTGGAGGATAACTCATCGACTGTGTCCTTCGCCCTGGTTAGTGCTACTCAATATGTAGAGCGCTTTAGTGACTTTGATTGGGGTTCCCTCACCTTTGCCTATTTTCTCTGGAGCATGCGCATGCTTTCGGAGGGTTTGACGGAGGCTTGGTTAGGGTTCTACCGATTTCTGTTGGTGAGTACATCTTTCTTGTACCTTTTTGATTTCTGCATTTACATTTGTCAGTCTTGGTCACTGAGGGCTTTTGATATTTACATGGCCAGTTCTGGGCATATGAGAGGCTTCCTTGCCTACGTCCCGACACTGCTTTAGGTCTAGAGACCTATCCCCGGGGATGGCGTTGGCATCACCCCACTCTGACAGAGGTTCCTGTTGCTGAGGGTTTTACCCATTCCCTCCTACAGTTGGAGCTTTTGACAGCCGGAGCGATCACATGGATCCCATATACCTCCTAGTTTTTGGCTGTTAGATTTGAGGGAGGCTTCCCCACTGGCCGGGTGTTTGCGTTGTCGACCCGCAAAGTGCCGTTGTTGACAGAGGGTGGCTGGGAGCTCTATCTAGGAGAGCGTACTATCATAAGCATTACGGGGCTCATCCACATTCCCATTGTTCCTCCTGCTTGGCATCATTGGCTATTGATCCAGCCCCTGGTAGATATCCCTATGGAGGGCATAGATGGCATTACCCTATTAGAGGGCCCTTATAGCCAGGAGGCATTTAGCAGTTGGTGGAGTCCTCGCACGATTGGAGCTCAGACTCGTGCTACCCAATTTATGGCAGACATGGTGCCTGGGTCTGTGATGATGACAGACTGGATAGCTTGCCTTAGGGAACCTACTCATTTAGACTAGATTGCAGAGCTAACCCGGGAGTTGGAGAGAGCTCGCTTTTTTATCAGGCATCTCGGCCGAGATCCATCAGAGGCATCTTCTTTTGACCATTCCAGCTCAGGAGCGGGCCTCTCTTCAGGTCCATTTTCCAGCAATTTTGCAGGGGCTGATCCTCCCTTGTACCGCCCAGACATGCCTGATGACCGTGACTTTGTGTCCACGGAGGAGATAAAACAGGTTAACCACCTGAGCGTAGATATTTTGGATCTTTTTGGATAGGTATTGTAGCTATATATTTTGGTCAGCCACTGTTTTGGCTTTTGGGCTACTGTGCCCCATTTTGATAAACCACTTTTAGTAGTTGGGTGGTGGTGCCCCATATTCCTGTACTTTTTATTTTGTTTTGTATTATCGGACAGAGATGATGCTTGCAGTAGATAGTTTATTGTAGATATACATGATATTTCCTATCTATTGGATCAAGTTTATCATTGTCATTATGCATGTATTATGTCATGCATATGCATTTAGAAAGATTAGTTCAGATTTGACCCCTAGATGGTCTTATGATATGGTGATACAGATGGCATCATCTACCGTTAGCTGTATCGAGCATTTGCCACCATCTGAGGTGGCATCGTTGTTGAGATCGTGGTACGAGAGTCTGCCCTTCTCAGCCATAGGGATAATGGACCAGATGTTGGGGCATTCGTTAGCCCTCGTAGATTTTCAGGTGCCATATGGGTTTGTAGATGGAATTTTATCCTGCTGGATACCCGATAGACAGGTCTTTCACTTCGGGCATCATGAGTTGACTCCGACCCTTGAGGAGTACTAGCGGTTTACTGGCTTAGCTTTAGAGGTGCCATGCGCTTATACGGCGATCAGTGATATGAGGAGACCGTTCATACGGATGTCAGGTCTTCGCTAGAGCGTAGTTATGGATGAGATTATCTCTTGACGTGTGATCTCCATCGACTTTTTGATCGATCACTTTGGTGAGCTTGATAGTTAGGATCGATATGTCGGGGATTTTATTGTATCGGCAGAGGCATGACATTTAGCCAGGATATACATTTTGCTGATATGCATCGTATCCTATGTCCATATGCCGCTACGCTTGGACCACTTAGATGTAGGATTGATAGTTGTGATTTGGGCCCTTAGGCAGGGTTGCACCATTATACCGATGATATTCACTGAGACGCTGAGAGCAGCCACCTACTGCAGTACCCACCCGGAGGGGTTTTTCAGAGGCAGTTTGGTCTTGTTGTATATATGGCTCATGTCCCATATTCGATCGATTTGATTTTTTAGGCGTCAGGGGTATTGTTTTTCCTATGATATAGCTATGTCTTATTCCTTCCAGCTGGCGGAGTGTACCGATTTAGAGACCTGGTCAGCATTTTTGTCTGCCATTGCGCATCTATTTTCGATTCTGCCCTGCACAGGACTAGTCTCCCCATATAGCTTTATTACCCATGCATTTGGCATGTATTATCTGTCCCTAGCAGGATTGAGGGGAGTGACTCTTTACCATCCTCTGGTTGTTATGGGCCAGTTCGATCAGTTTCAGAGCCTGCATTAGTTTGAGAGGGCTGCTGATCAGAGGATGTCAGCTTCGTTTATGTTATTTGCTAATTTGATCCGAGTGTATGAGTGTTGAACTCACAAGGAGAGTGTTGATTTCTCCAGCAGCCATCCGGACCGTTCTCTAGAGTATTAGGCGTGGTTGGAGGCAGATATCGCATCAGCTGCATTCATCCAGTCAGCTCTTATAGTAGATTCAGACGAGGAGGAGCCTATGGAGGATCCTGAGTCTCCTACTGAGGATGAGTTATTTATGGGTTTGACAGCAGCACTAGTTAGTGATCCGTCGATCATTCCTTTAGGGACAGATTCGGCTTTGGCGGACTCACTAGCTAGGATGACCTTTGAGAGGGATCAGGCTAGAGCTCTGATGTTGACCGCCTTGTCTGGCAGAGATATAGCTTTGGCGGAGAGAGATGCATCTCGAGCTGCTCAGGATGCAGGATTGATTGAGCGAGAGGATATTCGCTCTGCCAGAGACGCAACTTTTGTGGAGATTGAGGAGACTTTGATTGCTAGGGATGCAGCTTTTGTGGAGAGGGATGAGGCTATAGCTTCCCGGGATTTCCACATTGCCGATAGTACTACTTTTCGGTCTTATTCTCATAGTCTAGTTACCGAGATGAGTGCATATATTGATGACCATAGTGCCACACTGGAGATGACTATGGATATTTTGAGCCGTATGGAGGCTGAGGGTATTGCACTTGCAGCTGCTCCTCCATCTTCAAAGAGAGATGCCATATTGGCATTGATGGCCCGCTTATCCTTGGGTCCATAGACTAGCTTTGTTTTTCCTACACATACTAGATCAGCCATTTTTATCATGTACAGGACACTATATATATATCAAACAGTTTTATATATCAGAGAAATATATTTTTGATTCACTTCCTTGTTTGGATATGTTTTGTCATTGCTGAGTGATTACCACTTCCTTCATGACTCGCTGTTGTTGATGTATCTTGAGCTTCTCCTTGATGGACTGATAGTGAGATGTCAGAGAGTAGCTCAGCAGGGCTTGTTGATTAGGGTTGCTTGAGAGGACTTAGCCTTTATATGGTTTCGGTGTCTTGGACCTGGTTTTTATTGGTTTTTGTTTTTCTTGAAGATCAAACCGCACCGTAAATGGCTGCATACGTACTCCCAGGTGTAAGGAGATCAGGTCATTTGTAGTTCATTTTTTTGTGTGAGAGAGGTTTGAAAAGTATTTTTCTTGGATTTTGAGTTTGGTTTGATGAGTTTTTGAATTTTTTTTTTGGTTTGACCGCACCAGAAATGGCTACCTACGTACTCTCGGGTGGAGGGAGATTAGGTCATTCGTAGTTCCGGCTTTTAGTGAAAACCGAACCTGATTTGATTTGTAGGACCAGGATGCGGGTATGCATGTGTTTCAGACATAGTACCTTTTTATGGTGTCTGAGTTGATGAGTTAGGGAAATTCTCTCCCATCCATTTCTTGTAGTCTGATAGCTCCTCCTATCAACACTTCTTTGACAATGAAAGGGCCTTCCCAATTAGGGGTTAACTTTCCTTTAGCTTCATCTTTGTTGGCCAAAACTTTCTTCAGCACCAAGTCTTTTTCTTTGAATTGCCGTATTCAGACTTTCTTGTTGTAGGATCGAGCAATCCTTTGCTGATATAACTGTCTGTGAAAAATGGTTTTAGCCCTCTTTTCATCTATCAAGCACATTGATCTTCGTCCATCTGAGCGTCTATTAACACTCGCAAGGACTCCATCTCTACTTCTATGGGAATGACTACTTCTATGCCATAGACCAATGAATAAGGTGTAGCCCCAGTAGAGGTACGCATTGACGTCTTGTATGCTAACATGGTTAGAGGCAACAGGTCAGGCCATTCTTTGTGATTGGCAGACATTTTTTGGATGATCTTTTTGATATTCTTGTTGGCCGCTTCGACATCACAATTCATCTTGGGCCGATAGATGACGGAATTGAGATGCTTGATGTGGAACTTGTTGCATAGTTCTCTCATCATTTGATTGTTCAAGTTCTTGGCGTTGTTTGATACGATCACCTCTGATTGTCTATATCGACAGACGACATTGTTTCTGATGAAACCAATGATGACCTCTTTGGTGACTTTGGGAAATGAGGCAGCTTCAACCCATTTGGTGAAGTAATCAATCATGGTGAAGATGAATTGATGACCATTGCTGGCCTTGGGTTCTACTGAACTGATCACATCCATTCCCCACATGGAGAAAGGCCATGGTGAACTCATGTTGTGTAGCTCATTTGGAAGAGCATGTATGGCATTTCCATGTATTTGGCATTGAAAGCATCTCTTGACGTGATCATCACAGTCAGCTTTGAGCGAGATCCAATAATGTCCTGTTCTTAATATCTTCTTGGCCAGTAGGTAACTACTCATGTGTGGACCACAGACTTTGCCATGGACTTCATCCATCAATATCTGGGCTTGCTCTTTATCAAGGCATCTTAACAGGCCTATCCTAGCATCCCTTTTGTAGTTAACGCATCTCCGCTCAGGTAGAACTTCATAGCCATCTTGTAAATCCTCTTTCGCTCGGATTAGCTTGCCCCAGCGGGTGTAGATCCATATCGGAGATATTCCTTGATGTTTTGGTACCAAGGCTGTTTGATAGGAGGTATTTCATCTGATATGTATCCAATGTAATTCCCGTATGTCGGGGCCTTTTATTGGGTAAAATCTAGTTACGCACAACATGCAAGTATACGTGGTCAACAAGTAATATAATGATAAATCAGATATCGTACCCACAGAGACAATAATTACTATTTAATCAAACAATTACCAACTTTATAATAGCTTAGTTTTATCAAACTAATGATTAAAAGATGTTTTTATAACTAAATCCCTACTTAAACCAATCGTGACACTAAATCAAGATTTTCACGAATTTGAGAGAATTAAGCCTATAACTTCACTTATTATTTCACTTCAGATAATATCTTTTTCCCCAGTTTATTTCAATTACCCCAAATTATTAATCAAGAACACTAACGCAGATAAAATCACCTCTCGAGGCATAATATCCATACTCACCCACATTCACAGATGATAGATTTAAGCAAGACACCCTAATTAACTAATTCACTATATCTCTATGTGAATTACAATTAAAGAGAGTTTAATATCAAGTTCTCTATAAGATTACATATGGCTTAAAGGCATATCTCTACCCTAAACACGAATCATGAATTTCATCTACGTAGAAATCACGAACATATATCACTTTGGCTAGTTCTAATCCTATATGTCCTTTCTCAAGTTCATAAGGGATAACAGATAATTGTTGATCAGGACAATTATATAGATTAAGCACACACATAGCAAATAATATGGGAATAACATCCATAAACTAAATTTAAGAATAATTAATCATCTATTACATAATAAAATCCGTCATATGCTTAAATAAGTAATTAGTTCATAACGAATGAATAAAAACTAATAATCCTCATCATCGAAAACATTACGATTTCAAGATATAAGGAAAAAGAGATGATAAAACACATAATTGTATCACCAATCTTTGCTCTAATCCGGCGTTCTTCACGTTCACTTGATGATTTAATTCTCCATCCAAGTTAGATCCAATCTCCAGTCTCCCGGTGGCTAGGTATATCCCCTCTATATGTTGATTTTCATTCCTTTTATATTACCATAACTCGTATCCCAGCTTTCCTCTCCCTCCTAGCCGAAGTCCTATCCATGAACTAAAGAGTAGCTAGCTACCGCGCCTCCCCGCCCTAGCGGGGTCGGGTATTGCCCAGCACCTTCATTCTTGCTAACTTTCGTGTGTTGCATGGCTAATCTCATAGACTCCATCTTGCTCTAGCCCACTTGCTAACCATGGAATGACTTGAATGCTAGGACTTCAATACTTCTCATAACTCCTGGCCCACTTGATATAATTATACTACTTGCATGCATGGCCCATAATTCTTTTCAAACTGCTCCATCACCAAATTCGTGACCCATGTCCTTCCTTTACCAGCTGCTCCTTATAACATAATCAAATAGAATCCCTCCTACAGCCATGTGCATGGCCCACTTGGAATCCATGAGCTAAGGAATCTTCAGCTGCTATAATTAGAAGGACGTGAGCTGCTCCTTCTGGTTTCGTGAGTGGGCTACTCCTTATTCATTATGGCCCACATACATATGCTAAATGCTAATTTCTTTTCAGGTCTAAGAGCTTCTTGGGCTCTTCCGAATATATATGATGTATATCATTTAGTTCCCTTGGTCCATTGCCAAATTGGGTCAGCCCAATTTGGTCCCATTGATTCGTCCCAGGCCTGCACACTGTCCAGCTTCTGAATTTGCTACTGTAACCATGGGCCCACGTACTCTGAAAATAACTCTTTTATGCTACTTTACAAATATTTTGCTTCCTGCACACAGTAACATAAATCCAGTAAAAATGATAAGATAAACACTTGAAAACACCAAAACTCAAGCTAAAATGAATACCGATTCGTAGGTATAAAACCCACTCATTGAATACCCCCAAACTTGAGACTTTTTTTGTCCTCAAGCAAACACCATGCATATGCAAGAATATACAATGCTCATGAATATAACTGTCAGTGTATACAAGGTTAACTCATCGTGCCTCAGAGAATTTACAACAGATATAAACATAAATCCAACCAAGACGTATCCGTAATTCAAACCAGTCTATGAATTTATACTTGTCAACACCGACGCTATGTGTGTGTGCTTAACATCAATAAACTCAACTACAGATCAATTATATTACATAATACGCGTCTGTGAATGCAATTAGAGTTCAACTTAAGGAATCGCGTAAACGAGGTACAGTGAATTCAAGTAAATTTCAACCAAGTCTGAAGTTAATATGGGAGATTTTCTATCTTTCTTTATTCACGGAGGCATTTTGCTCTTTTTCCGTATCTCAATTTTTCCTTATGACTGTGCAGTGTCTAGTTTCCTTAGGCTCTTCAATGATACCCATGTAGTGAGCTTTCGACCAACGACTCCCAAACCGAATGGCTTTAGGGCGCTGGGTGTAAAGACATCCCTTAGGGCGTACTTACTCAAATATTAAAGGCCACGAAACTAAACTAGCCACGGTGTTTATTTATAAGTTTCTCTATATTTTTTTCCTTTTCACATTTTGCAAAAAAAAAATTCTTTCTTTTCTCGTATTTTTTCTCTCTTTCAGATAGCTCCCATTTCTTCCTCCAAACTTAGGTTTCAGTCTAATCTTAGTTACTAATACCAGTTTACTGAATTTCTGTCATTACAACCTAATTTCTTTTCCATATAACAACTATGTGACTATTTGAACTAAGTTGACTAAATTACGGTGTATCATGCTAACCGGTGCAACAATGTTAAACAGGTACGGACTCATGCAAAGGTCTGAATACACATCAACATTCTAGTTATCATCATGTTTATGTTCTTATGTAAATTCAGTCTCATCACAGACTAAATTTATTTCTTACCACTGACATACTGACTCATGCAAACCTAATTAACAACTCTTTTTGGTCTTTTATGATTTTTCATTTTTTTATAAGCATAAAACTTAACTAAAACTACTAACACAAAGAAAACTAATCTACTACGAAAATTATACTAACAAAATTATGATGATTAACAAACACTCACACCCCCAAACTTAAACTAAGCAATGTCCTCATTATGAAAATAAAGAATTTAAGTGTCGAGGACTTCCCTGTTCAGTCAAGCATGCGGTCCGCCACCCTCCACTGTGTCCGAGTCAGATGGTGGATATGGTGGGAGTGGCTGTAGAGCAGGGAATTGCAATGGATCAGCGGCGGTGGTGATGCGTGCTAAGGCCTCAGCAAGAACGACATTAAAATTGTTCTGTGTAACAAACATGTGACTCTGTCTCTCCGCCGTTCTGTCAAGCCTTCGCTGAAGGCATCTGAACATTGTAGTTATCTAGAGTGACGGTGCGGGTACTTCCAGTTCCTCCTCGGACATCCGATAGTTCTCTTCCCTTGCCTCATCTTCCCCCTCATCCGAGTCCAGGAAAATAAAACCAAGGCCATGAGGATGTGACAGTGCCCCTTTCCATGGTTCAAAACGGTTCATAAGCTTGGAGTCTAGACCCATCAGTGGTGGCTGCACCAGCTCCGTGTCAGCCCGTGGGACTCCTGACTGTAGGCACAACCCCGTGATGAGTGACGGGTGTGGTAGTCCTCCTGTTATTCCACCATACAAACACCGATGAATTGAAAAATTAATGATAGTCCCAATATTGATGCTAAGATCTTTGACAATTGTATATAATACAGAGATCTTTAGTGATATCGCTGGTGTGTGTTGACGGCAACAGTTTTGCATAGAGGAAGGAGTACCAAACTTTCCCATACTTGTTCAGCGTGGAGCTTGGGATGATTGTGCCTTTCCGACTATCTTTTACCCATACAGTGTCTGGTTTGTAAATTTCTGTGATGATTTGGTCATAGTGCTTTCTGACATCTCGTAATTCAGAATACTGACATACCAACGGTGGTGGGACATTGTAGAACTCATTGATAACTTCTGCACTGAAGTCGACTAGCTTGCCCCTTACGAACGCCTTAAACGGCGGTGTGTCCTTCGCGTTGGCGTAGAATTCCTTCACCAATGCGACCACTGCTGGTTGTGGTTGTTCTGTGAAGTCGGTATCCCAATGTCGCTCTCTAATCTGATCTCTCATTTGGCCATCCGACTGCTTTGGTTTGAGGCCTCTTTCTTGGATGAGTGCCTTGCCTGCTACATACTCAAATCGCTCGGCGGCGGTCGCGGTCCAAAATTTCATCCGGTCAAAATGTGGAATGGGGGCGGAGGATGACCCTTCACCCTTTTACTTCTTCTGTGGGTGTGGAGGCATGGAGGCATAGTGTTTTTGTGCTCAAAATTGACTAATTCTTGAAGAATTTTGGTTTAGGACTTTCGTCGAACACTTGGTAGGCGTTGTCAACTTGGCAGGATGTTGAGTGAGTTTGATGACTATAGATTTCCAAAATTTGCGTACTCAACCCAAGCAATCAATAGCAATATAACACAAATCTCCACTAATTCAATAGTAATTCCCAGACAAACAATCCTAACTCCCACTTTTTCATTAAAAATGTTGACCCAATTGAAGCAATTACCTTAGTTTGGTGTTGAACAATGGTGTGGTGCATTAAAGGACTTAGTGATGTTAGGTTGCTTAAATTTGGTGATGCTTGAACTTCCTTTTGACTTTGGATTTAGCGGTAGTAATCTGTAGGACTTGATGTGTTTGTCGAATTCGTGGGGTGGATATGAGTTGCAATTGAAGTGGGATTTACTTTGTGTTGGGAGTGCAAGAGATAAGGCGGGTGCGTTTGTACATAGGTTAGTGGGGGGCGGGGGTAAGAGGTTCAGATATGGTTTTTCGGTAGTGGGTTAGGATCTCAATTTTTATGGAGTCGTGGGAATGGGAAGGGAATTTGGTAGTGGTTGAGAGGAATAATCCTTGCCGATTTAAACCTGACTCCAGACTGCCCGCTCCCCCGCCCCATCGGGTTGTATTGTCTGCCTTTACCCGCCCCAGCTGGAGAACTTACTGCCCGGCAGTGTCTTTACCCGCCTCGGCGGGATATTTATGTGTTGTGCACCCACCCCAGCGGGGTGGTTATGTCCTGTGCATGATGGAAGTTGGATTATATTGCTGCTTTCATTTTCCTTCATAAGCAAAGCGTAGGTGCACTCCCAGCTTTGATTTGATGATTGTGATGTGATGTTTGAGTGGGTTGATCTTGTAAATGTCTTTGCCTCCCCTTATGTGATTATGTGGCCTCACCTTGATGTCCTGTTTTATTGATAGTGCACGTGTCCTGTATCAACACACACCATTAACTTTGTTAGACATGTATGATGACAAAAAATTACTAAGTATTATACACTATTACAGCTAACTGATATTGATGCAACTAAAAAATAAAAATAAAATAACCGATGGGTTGCCTACCATCGAGCGCTTAATTTTAAGTCTTTAGCCTGACTCCTTTTGTGTTTCATTTTGGTTCGGCCAGATCGACCGTGGTTGCTTGGCGATCGATTTCACCGCCCCAATAGTGCTTTAACCTTTGACCGTTGACTTTAAATGTTTCGTTCGAATGTCTGGTGTATATTTCAATGGCGCCATGTGGAAACACTGTCTTGATAATAAAAGGGCCTGACCACCTGGATTTCAACTTTCCAGGAAATAATTTCAACCGAGAGTTGAATAGTAGTACTGATTCACCCGGTTCAAACTTTCGGTCCATTATTTTTTGATTATGCCATTTCTTCACCTTTTCTTTGTATAACTTCGAATTTTCATATGCCTGCAGGAGAAATTCGTCTAGTTCGTTGAGTTGTAACAATCGATTCTCACCTTCTGCTGATAGGTCAAAATTCAACTTCTTGATTGCCCAATAAGCTCTGTGCTCGAGTTCTACTGGCAGGTGACATGCTTTCCTATAAACAAGTTGATATGGAGACATGCCTATCGGAGTCTTATAGGCGGTCCAATATGCCCACAAAGCATCGTCTAACTTCATTGACCAGTCCTTTCGATTCGAATTGACAAATTTTTCCAATATTCGCTTGACGTCCCAGTTAGATACCTCCGCTTGCCCACTTGTTTGAGGGTGATAGGCTGTGGCAATCCGGTGTTTGACCCCATACTTCGCCAATAGAGCAGTGAAGTATTTGTTGCAAAAGTGGCTCCCTTCATCACTAATGATTGCTCTTGGGTGCCGAAACGGGTGAATATATTCTTTTGCAAGAACCTTAAAACCACTGTTGCATTGTTTGTCAGTAATGCAACAGCCTCAACCCATTTGGAGACGTAATCTACAGCCAACATGATGTACAAATTGCTGAATGACGACAGAAATGGCCCCATAAAGTCGATTCCCCATACATCAAAAATCTCAACTTCCAAGATCATATTTAGTGGCATTTCGTTCCGCTTTGAAATATTCCCCACTCTCTGACATCGGTCGCAGTTTTTCACGCACTGATGTGCGTCTCTGAACAATGTGGACCAGAAGAACCCTGATTGAAGAACTTTTATGGCTGTGCGCTCACCCCCATAGTGTCCCCCGTATGGTGATGCGTGACATGCCTGTAGGATGCTCTCCACTTCACTTTTTGGTATACATTATCGGATCATTATATCTGCACACTGGCAGAACAGATATGGTTCGTCCCACATATAGCACTTTACATCATGTAGAAATTTTCTCTTTTGGTGGCGAGTTAAGTTTGGTGGGAGGATGTTACTGACTAAGTAATTAGCGAAATCCGCGTACCGCGGAAACTCGCCGTCTATTAGAAATAGCTGCTCATCAGGAAAGGACTCATTTATTACTAACTTGTCTATTTAGTCCAACTGTGGATTTTCAAGCCTTGAGAGATGGTCGGCCACCTGATTTTCTGTTCCCTTTCTGTCCTTTATTTCTAAGTCAAATTCTTGCAGGAGAAGAACCCAGCGAATAAGCCTTGGCTTTGCGTCCTTCTTTTTAACTAAATAACGGATCACTGAATGGTTTATGTACACCACCACCTTTGTTCCCACCAAGTACGATCGAAACTTGTCAAATGCATACACAACTGCAAGTAGTTCCTTTTCCGTGGTTGTGTAGTTCAACTGTGCATCTGTCAGAGTCTTGCTCGCATAGCAGATGACATGAAATATTTTATCCTATCTTTGTCCAAGAACTGCTCCAGCAGCTAAATCACTCGCGTCAAACATGAGTTCAAATGGCTTGGTCCAATCGGTGCTATGATTACTGGGGCCGTGGTTAACTTTTTCTTTACTTGCTCAAAGGCCACTCGACAGTCTTCATCAAATTTGAATGGGACATTATTTTCTAATAGATTGCAGAGTGGTTTGGTGATCTTCAAAAAGTCCTTGATAAACCGCCTGTAGAATCAGGCGTGTCCGAGAAAACTTCTAATACCCTTTACTGATGTTGGCGATGGCAGATTTTCAATTGTTTCCAGTTTTTCTTGGTCGACTTCCAAACCTTTTCCAGAAACTTTGTGGCCAAGAATTATCCCCTCTTGGACCATAAAGTCGCACTTCTCCCAGTTGAGTACCATATTTATCTCTACACATCTCTTCAATACCAATACTAAATTCTCTAGGCACCTATCAAACAATTCCCCAAATACTGAGAAATTATCCATAAAAACTTCAACACTACGCTCCACCATGTCTGAGAAGATCGCCATCATGCAGCGTTGAAATGTTGCTGGTGCGTTACACAGTCCGAATGACATCATTCTACAGGCGAAGGTGTCATATGGGCATGTGAACGTTATCTTCTCTTGATCTTCAGGTGCGATGACGATTTGATTATACCCGGAGTATCCGTCCAACAAGCAATAGTACTCGTGGCCAGCCAGTCTGTCCAACATCTGATCAATAAAAGGCAAGGGGAAATGATCCTTTCTAGTTGCCTTATTCAGTCTTCTGTAATCCATGCATACTCTCCAGTCGGTAACTGTTCTTGTCGGTATCAGTTCATTATTCTCATTTTTTACCACTGTCATACCACCCTTTTTCGATACACATTGGACCAGGCTCACCCAAGCACTGTCTGAAATTGGGTAGATGATTCCCGCTTCTAACCATTTTAAGATCTCTTTCTTCACAACTTCTTTCATTATAGGATTGAGCCGCCTCTGTTGCTCTAATGTGGGCTTGCTATCCTCCTCCATCAGGATCTTGTGCATACAGAATGATGGGCTGATCCCTTTAATGTTGGCGATTGTCTAGCCAGTTGCAGATTTATATTCCCTTAACACTCTTAACAGCTTGCTTTCCTGCATTTGGTTAAGTGCAGATGCAATAATAACAGGTTAAGTAGATGAACTGCCTAAATACGCATACCTGAGGTGATTAGGTAAGGGCTTTAGTTCAAGTTTAGGTGGTTCCTGGAGAGATGGCTTCATCTTTTCTGATGAAGCTTCTGCTATTTCCAAAGGCTCACTGGTAGTGTGAATCTATTCGCTCTCGGATGAGCCTCTAACAGCTGTAGATACTCTATTATTTCGGCATCCCCTTCATCACAATCTTCCATCAATGCTAATTCTAGTGGGTCAGTATTAAGTATTCAAAGTTGCTCATCATCCACCATTGTGTCAATCATATCCACCCGGTAGCATTCATCATCTTCCTTGGGAAAGTTCATGGTCTTGAATACATTGAAGGTGACTTGTTGGTCTTGCACCCTCATAGTCAACTCTCCTTTTTGAACGTCAATGAGAGTCCTGCCAGTGGCCAAGAATGGTCGCCCAAGGATTATTGGAATATCCTTATCTTCTTCATAGTCGAGGATGATTTGTCCACTTTTACCAAGATGTCTTCGACAATTCCCCGTGGATAAGTTACTGATTTGTCCTCCAACTGTCGGTAGATGTTGGTAGGTTTAGGTGCTGGTAATCCTAGCTGAGTATAAACTGATAATGGCATGAGGTTTATACTGGCACCTAAATCACAAAGGCATTTGTTGAAGGTTACACTCCCTATAGTGCATGGAATGGTGAAACTACCCGGATCCTTCAACTTCGGTGGAAGCTTCTACATTCTTGATAAGTGGTTTTTATAACCACTTATTCATATATTATCTAACTTGTTTTGTTGTTTAAACTCGAGTAAATTTGTGCTTTTCATGCCTTTTTGCTTTGTTTTACAGTTTGCATGTTTTGGAACTCTCTTGGCACATATTGAGCTTAAAAGGATAAAATGGTGCCAAAAGGAGCAAGAATGGAATGATGGCATGAGAATGGAAGGAGGTCAAGCGGCTAAATAGGAATGTGATGATGCAAAGAGGATCAAATAAGGTTAACTTGTCTGGCATGGGAAATGTTGCAAGTTGAAGATCACAAGAGAAGACTGTTGCAGCAGAAGCTAGAAGCAAACTAGCAAAAAGTCAGATTTTCATGCCCTCGAGGCCGCGCCGGGTTAAGGCAACAAAGCCGCGCGCCCGCGCCAAGTAGCATAGCAGATAGCAATTTCTGAGGACACGCGCGATCGAGCCAAGAATAAAGCTAAAGGCCTCGCGGCCACGCTAGCTCGGCTTGACCAGCAGATTAACTTTTTATTTCGACAGATTTTAACTTGAAGGCTATAAGGGGGGCTCATATTGGCAGATATTAGGATCTTCTTTTTGCCCTAGCCCTAGTTTAGCTCTCTCTTCTTCTCTTTTTAATTTCTTATATAGATTAGGTTAGGAGTAGATTAATTCTAGATTAGGTTTAGTTAGTTAGTTTTGTAGGGTTTTATTAGAAAAGAAGATTGAAGCAAGGGGATTCCTTTGGAGATTCAACAAAGGAGCTTGAGCACTCAGATTTGCATTTTTTATCTTTATAATCTCTTGCTTCCTATTTGTAATCTTATAATGTGTATTCAACTTGTGGATGATAGATGTGCTTCAATATAATATCTTAAACTCTATTTTGAGGTTTCAATGGAACCTAATGAGTAGTTTATGTTGATTTTCTTCCATGTTGGTCTTATTGATTTCTATGAGATTGTCTATTACGATTTGTGCTTTATTTTCTTAATTGATTATCTACCAATTACCATGATAATCCATATGGGTTTGAAAGACGAAATGTGGGTTTAGATCTAATCTTAATAGCGGGTGATTGTATGTCTACATGGTGTTAGATGTATGATTTGTGCTTAGGATAGACATATACCGAAGCGCCGCTCGTAGTCAATTGAGAACTTAGACTTAAACCCTAATTATTTGTAAATCACATAGACATATAGGGTTTTAGATAAGGTGGGTGTTCACGTGAGTTCTATCATCTGTGGATTGCATGTGATATGGATTAGGTGCATTGAAAAATAGCCTTATCTCACTTTCGTGTTCTCGGCTAACAAAATGTGACGATTAATTTGACCTAACTGGAAGTATGTTGACTTAAATGAATTATTAGGGGAAATTGAGATCTCATATATTCATTATCTGATTTTACTCTAGGGTTATTTAGTTTTAGTTTAATTACTTGTCTAGTTTTAATTTACACACTTTATCGCTCGTTTAAATAAGACTGAAATGGTTATGGGCTAGTGCTTTGGCAATCTTTTATTAGTTAATTCTCTGTGGGAACGATATCTGTACTTACTCTTTATTACTTGTTAACTGCGTATACTTGCACGTATTTGTCATTATATAAATCGGCGCAACAATTCTTCTATCAGTGCCACAGTTTTGAAGTCCTTTAATCTCTTTTTCTTTGACAGAATATCCTTCATAAACTTGGCATAACTGGGCATTTGCTCTAATGCCTCCACAAAAGGTATATTTATATGCAGCTTCTTGAACACTTCCAGGAATTTTATGAACTGTTGCTGTAGTTTCTGGTAGTGGAGCCTTTGTGGATATGGCGGTGGAGGGTAGACTATCGGTGGACTTACCTTTTCTTCTTCAGTAGGTTTTTCTCCTGTTTCCCTTGCCGCTGTCTGTTCCCTATTAGTCTTGATTTGCTCTTCGGTTACCGGCTTCTCCGACTCTTTCTCAGCTAACTGTTTTCCACTCCTGAGTGTAACAACTTGACTTTGCTCATGTCCTCCCTTCGGATTCTTCTCTGTGCCACTTGGAAAAGCTCCTTGGGGTCGGCTATTCAGTGCAATTGCCATCTGTCCTATTTGATTTTCTAAGTTCTTAATTGATGCCTGATGGTTATTCTCTAGATTCTTAATTGCCGCTGCTTGAGATTTCATTATTGCTTCTTGATTTGTTATGTGTCTGGTCAACATCTCTTCCAAATTAAGCTTTTGATCCTGCTGTGGAGCTGCCTGTTGCTGTTGATTCTAAAAACCAGAAGGGTATGCTTGTCATGGAGCCTGATGCTGGTTCTGAGTCTGGTTGTTGCTCCATGAAAAGTTTAGATGGTTCCTATTCCCCTGATTGTACGTATTCTGGTAGGTGTTGGCTGGTCTGCTATAGTTACCCACAAACTGAACTGAAGCTAGGTTAATTGCACACTGTTCTGTCAGGTGTTCCCCTGCACACTGTTCACATATGACTGCTACTTGTTGCATGTTTCCCCTTTGCAAATTTTCCATACTTTTTTGTAATGCTAATAGATGTGCCAATATGGTTGTCGAAGTGTCAACTTGCAGAACACCTGCTGCTGCGGGCTGAGTCAATCTTTCAGTTGTCCATTGGTACCCATTTGAAGCCATCATTTCTATCAGTGCCCATCCGTCCTCAAATTTCTTCATCAGAAAAGCTCCTTGTGAAGCTGCATCAATGTTGGACCATATTTGACTCGGTACTCCATTATAAAAATTACACATCTGCATCCAAGATGGGAATCCCTGATGTGGGAACTTCCTCAACAGCTCCTTGTATCTTTTCCATGCTTCATAAAGTGGCTCCCCTTGGTACTGTGCAAACGAAGATATCTCCGTCCTCATCTTATGTGTCTTCGATGGTGGGAAGAACTTGGCCAAAAACTTCTGTGCTAGATCATTCCACATAGTGATTGACCCCGGTGGTTCAGAATGTAGCCAAGCCTTCGCCTTGTCCCTGAGCGAGAAGGGAAATAACCTCAACTTGAGCGCATTGTCTGACACTCACTACAAAAAAAAAGGTCATTGCCGACGGGCCATGCCGTCGCCAATAACCCTCCAGCCGTCGGCATTGAGGTTATTCGTGACGGCAGTCCCCGTCGCCCCTCCTGTCGCCCCAGAGGTCGTCGCCCCTGGCTTCCGTCGCTCGCTGTCGGGAATTAAGTCATTACCGACGGGGTCATTACCGACGGCACGCTGTCGGCCATGAGTTATTGCCGACGGCACTAACGACGGACATGCCATCAGAGATATTCGTTTTAAATTTTAGTTATACAGTCATTCCTGATGGCACTGCCGCCGCCAATGAGTGCATTCCCCGTCGCCAATGACCAATAGGTCATAGCCGACGGCACCCCATCGCCAATGCCCCCGTCACCAATGACCTCTTTAAAAAAATATAAAAATTACAAAATTCCCCTGTTCATTTACATATACATAATTGTACCTGTTATAAATTAAAGGAAAAACAAATAATGACAATGCACGCATATCAATAACAATCATATCTTTTACTATCAACAATCAATATAGTTAGATACAAAACTCTATGTCTATACAACTCAAGAGCTATATAAATACATACATGAAAGTCAAAACATAACATAAACTAACTATAACCCAAGATCAGGAATGCCAGTGCCATCATCACCGCCATCTATCATACGATCGCCGGTCCCATCGCCGATCCCACCCTCCATAGTCTCATCAGTATCAGCCCGGCGGTCATCACCATCTCCTCAACGGGCATCACCTGTGCCGCAGCCGTCCCCACGAGTCTCATCAACAAGACCCTACAAAAGTAAAATATTAATAACGAGTCGAAAATAGAGCATATTTAAATTATTTTAGTTTTTGTTCTGCAAGTGTTGGCAAGTTTGGAAAACGGGCTGATAACTCGGCCTCCGTATATCGAAATCGAGTCCCGTAAGTTGTAACGCGCGCCTAATACCTATGCAGTGCTATGTCTATGTTTGTGTGTCGTTTCGACGACCGAGGCGTGCTGTCGATCTCTTTTTCGGCTTTTTGCCTAAGTGATGGCAAGTTTGGAAAACGAGCTGATAACTCGGCCTCCGTATATCGGAATCGAGTCCCGTAAATTGTAGCGCGTGCCTAATACCTATACGGTTCTATGTCTGTGTTTGCGTGTTGCTTCGACGACTGAGGCGAGTTTCGGTCTCTTTTTTGGCTTTTTACCTAAGTGATGGCAAGTTTGGAAAGCGGGATGATAACTCGGCCTCCGTATATCAGAATCGAGTCCCGTAAGTTGTAACGCGTGCCTAATACCTATGCGGTGCTGTGTCTATATTTGTGTGTTATTTCAACGATCGAGGCGGGTTTCGGTCTCTTTTTTGGCTATTTGCCTAAGTGATGATAAGTTTGGAAAACGGGCTGATAACTCGGCATCCGTATATCGGAATCGAGTCCCGTAAGTTGTAATACGTGCCTAATACCTATGCAGTGCTATGTTTGTGTTTGCGTGTCCTTTCGACGACTGAGACGGGTTTCGGTCTCTTTTTTGTCTTTTTGCCTAAGTGATGGCAAGTTTGGGAAACGGGCTGATAACTCGGCCTCCGTATATCGGAATCGAGTCCCGTAAGTTGTAACGCGCGCCTAATACCTATGCAGTACTATGTCTGTGTTTGCGTGTCGTTTCGACGAACGAGGCGGGTTTTAGCCTCTTTTTGACTATTGGTCTAAGTGATGGCAAGTTTGGGAAACGGGCTGATAACTTCGCCTCCGTATATCGAAATTGAGTCCCTTAAGTTGTAACGCATGCCTAATACCTATGCAGTGCTAGATCTGTGTTTGCATGTCATTTCGACCATCGAGGCGGGTTTCGGTCTCTTTTTTGGCTTTTTGCCTAAATGATGGCAAGTTTGGAAAACGGGCTGATAACTCGGCCTCTGTATATCGAAATCGAGTTCCGTCAGTTGTAATGCGTGCCTATTGCCTATGCGGTACTATGTTGTGTTTACGTGTCGTTTCGACGATCGAGGAGGGTTTTGGCCTCTTTTTTGTCTATTGGTCTAAGTTTGCGTAAGTTAGGCAGACGGAACTCGAAATCGGGCTCCGTATATCGGAATTGAGTTCCGTCAGTTGTAATGCGTGTCTATTGCCTATGTGGTGCTATGTCTGTGTTTACATGTCGTTTCGACGACCGAGGCAATTTTTGGCCTCTTTTTTGACTATTGGTCTGTGTTTGCGTAAGTTATGTATGTGTTAACTATTTGTTTGACAGTTTATATAAACAATATAATTACAAATAAGGAAATACATTAATGAAATCTGTTTTTACCTATCGAATATGTGGAGGGAAGATGTTGGCCTAGACAACTGCACATACACGGATGGCCTCCTCCCGGACTACACCCATAAGTCCGTCAGCGGCAGCTGTAGGATCTATGGAGCTGTGGACAACCTCCTGAGCAAGCTGGTAGATCCGCTCGCGTGATGGTGCGCCTGACTGCACGACACTGCTCGCCATGCACCCCTCAATAATCCGCCTGAAGAAGTCGTCATATAATGAAGGGCCGACGCCCTATCCACTCGCACCACTACCTCCGGTCGGTGGGCGACGTCGAGATCTTGCAGCAAGGACTATATAAATACAACAATATTTATATAAATGAATATAAAGTCAATACTATATAAAATTAAAAATAATAAGATGTATAACAACAAAACATGTAATTATACCCGATGATCCGGCCTGATCATCACCGCCACTACCTCCACGGCCCCCATGGCCTGAACTACCAGCACGCCCACCACGATCGCCGTGTGGTGTACGCGCCATATCTGTATATATACTGTCAAATCATCAACAAAATATTATTAGACATTCGTAATCACAATAGTTTTAACAGTAACAACGAGGATAACATGCGGATACAACTATTTGTAATATTTTCTTTTTTTAAAAAATCCACAAAGTTCCACAATATCTTTATCAGAATAGTAACTTTAGGCGGATGCAATATTTGTGATATTTGATATAAATTATGCAAAAAATTAAAAATAAAAATTTCATAATGATCAAGAGTACTTTAACAACTTCATGAAACATATAGTTATTACCCAAGACGGTGTTAACAGGGTTTGTGGCGGCCTGGTTGTAGGCTCCGTCGCTGATGAAACGCTCTGTATGAGTGAAAGCCACACAAGACGGCGTCGTCCTGTTACCCTGCTCATTCGCAATGATTTCAACGCCGCCGTGTTGCCAAACTCTGACTCACGAGTACGTGGTGCTGAGATCTATACCGATTGCAGTTCCTCCTTTCCCTTTTCCGTCTCCTTTTTCGTCCATTATTAAGTAATAGTAATAGTAGTAGGTTACTAGTTTCTATTCAAGAGAGTTTTGGAAAGACATTATTACTACAAGGGTTAAGAAGTTAAAGAGGCGTGCGACAATTTTGAAAATTAAAAAATTTGGAGGACTTGATTTAACTACTATAAATGTTCCGACGTGTTCCAGCGAATTAATATCCAAACAAGAGTTCTAATTTTGTTTTTATTTTTTCTTTGTTTTTTTCTCGACTGTCTAGTTTCTTCAAGTTCAACCTATTTGAAAATATATTTGAATATAAGCCTTTGGATTAAAAGTAATCCACGGCTTTTGAAGGCTTGGTAAGGTATGACTTGGATAGCTGGTGGAATTTCTAGGAAATAATAGTCTCAAGAACTTAGGTTACTTTTATCATCAAGTCACTTTACTTGATCATCTAGCCAATTTTGACATATCAAAGTTCACTTTAGGCTTGAAAAGTAGATTTGAACTTGGTTTTCTTACTAGCTTTAGTCATGGAAATTATTAGGAACCATTAGAAGCATGTATTAGGAACTTTATATGAGCTCATTATAGTCTTTGAAGTCCAGATATTAAAAATTACACAAAACAGTTCATTTTTGAGCATAAAATGGATTTTTTCACAAGTCTAATTCTCAAAACAGTTTAGGCTTGGTTTCTTTAGTTTGTGTAGCTTACTTATGCCATATTATAACTATTGAAACTTGCCTATATGGTTCAGGTGTGGTGGTTCTTCATTTTGGTGTTCATTGCTATTATAAAGCTTACTTTCATTGATTTTTAGACATGAATTGGTACAACACACCTCCTAGACCTTGGTTAACTTAAGGAACAACTTTCAAATAGTGTATATAGACAATATAGGGACTTTATACTGTCTTAAAACTTTAGTTGCCAAGATTGGCTATAATTATCCTTATTTAGGCATTGTTTAGGTTAACAACCACAAACAGTCCTTTATTAGGTTTCAAGAAACCTTTAGGTACTCAGACATCTTTTAAAACATGATAATAACATAACTTTATATCCATTAATATATTTGCATCAGTTAGTTATTTTTCCAATACCAAAAACAGTCCACTTTTGACATTTTAGGCATGTTTTAGTTCTAACTCATCTAACAGTCCCCAAGCCTTAAATTATTAGCATTAGCATATCATATGTTTTTGCTATAGACATAATATTCATGGTTTAAAACTCAAGGATGCAAGGCTTCATGCTTCTTATCCAAAACGACCCTCTATAGGCTTTAAATTTCATAAGAAACAAGGTTTACCAACATGTCAACAAAGATAGCATTAATGTGCAACATATAAGCTTGTACTATCTTTTTACATAATATTTAACATGCATAGCATATGCCCGGATGGTTCAAGTAAGCAGTCATAACAGTCCATAACAAATCCTCTAATTAGCTTCTTGATTTCCTAAATGATAAAATTAATCAATTATAGAGAGGGATACAAACTGAAAATCTTACATGTTTATGAGAGTACCAAAGATAGCATGAATGTTTATGCATATAAATAGTATTAACCCTTATTAAAGCAAACATATTTCCATTCGAAGTATATTGAAGAACAGAGTGTTTATTGAAGAACATGTACGGTAAGACACTGAAAAGTTACTTATTTTCATAACTTCCATAGAAAATTATAAGGGAATGCCTAAACACCAATTTGAGCATAACAAAAATATAATATTCATAGCTAGACAACCTCATATGAACTCACATTTGAACCACTTTGTTCCATACAAATCAAGAAAAGTAAATTAAATACAAACAGAGGATAAATTTTCATGGATAAAGAAAGAGGGCATGGATATCATACCTTGTAATTTGGGGTAAACCAAGAGTAAAGAAGAAGAAGTCAGCAGAGGGAAAGTGGTGGCGGTCGGAGGTTCGGTCGGCCAGAGGTTGGGTTCGCCGGAGCAGCAGGCGTCGATTCCAGGTGCAGTGAGAGCAAACCTGCTAACTGAGATGATAATGGGTCGAACTAGGATGGTGATGGGGTGAACTGTGATGATTTATTACGTAAATATGTAAGCTAATTGAGCAAATGGCTGACTGGGAATGAAGAATTGAGAGGAAAAATTGAATAGCAAAGAAGATAGGGGAAAATATAAGAGTCGTTGCCGTCGAAACAAGGGTTTTAATATCAAACTCATTCTCGACGGCGTGGCCGTCGTCATTATGCCCGTCGCGATTACCTCAATACCGACAGCGAGCCCGTCGGCTATGACAATATTTCCCATCGCCAGTGAGTTTTCCCTCCACCGCGAAAACCTGGCGGCAAAATAAATCCATTCCCGACGACGCTAAAGCCATTATCGACGGCCATCCGTCGGCCACCAAACTAGGAAAGTTGGGATTTGGTCATTGGCGACAGGTGTCATTGGCAACGGCATTACCGTCGCCAATGAGGTCAATACCGACGGGTGCAATGACGCCGTCGGCAATGACGCCGTCAGCATTGACTCTTTTTTTGTAGTGACTCCGTTGCACTTGAAAGTGTCGCAGATTTCTATGAAAGTGAAGATATAATCATTCGAAAGACCCCCAAACTGACAAGTATTCTGCACCATCTATATTGTCCCAGGCTTAATCACAAAATTATTTGCATTGATCGCTGGCCTGGCTATACTCGAGTGAATTTCTGAGATCTTTGGTATAGCATAATCCTTCATTAGTTTGTCTTCCTGTTGTTGTTCAGCCATGTTTGTTCTGGGTGCTTCAAATTCCTCTAGATTCTTTACAATCAACTTAGTTAATCGCCGAAATCGTTTGTCGATGTCGTCCTCCAAGGGCAACAACTCTAGCTTCTTCGATCTAGTTTGCATGCACTACTCGAAAGTACCTGAAATAAACTAAACAAACAAAAATAAGAATATATATATATATATATATATGTTTAATTAAAACTGATATACTTAAATCGATATTGTAAGTAATAAACGCAATTACTGCCCCCGACAACGGCGCCAAAAACATATTCGGTAAAATCTAGTTACGCACAACACGCAAGTATACGTGGTCAACAAGTAATAAAGTGAAAGTAAAGTATCATTCCCATAAGGAATTATTTAATAAGAATCATCAAGTACTAACCCTTAACCAACTCAATCTTATTAAAACGAATGAATTTCATATTATAATTAACCTAATTTTAATTATCACTAGTTAAATTAAGATTACAGAGATTTAAGATCACAACTTCACTTATTGTTTCATTGAAGTTAACGCACTTCTCATCAATTATTCTCACTATTCTGAATTGTTAATCAAGAACACTATCGCAGATAAAACCACCTCTCGATGCATAATATCCATACTCACTCACATCCACAGATGATAGATTTAAGCAAGACACCCTAATTAACTAATTCACTATATCTCTATGTGAATTACAATAAAAAAGGATTTAAAACACAAGTTCTCTATAAGATTACATATGGCGTAAAGGCATATCTCTATCCTAAACACGAATCATGAATTCCATCTATGCAGAAATCACAAACACATGCTATCATGATCAAATCTAAATCTATACTCAGCTCTCGATTTCATATAAATTATCACGATAATTGATAATTAGGCAATTAAATAGTTAAGTTTAAATCACAATAGACAATTCACAACGATAGATCACTATAATTATTAAAGAAGCATATTAAAATAAATTACACAATAAGATCAATTGTAATCTCAAACAAAGAATTAGTTCATTGAATTAAAACTAAGAATCCACAATTGAATACACATTAAAAGATAAGAATAAGATTAAGGAAAAGAATTGAATTTGTTGCCGGCAAATTCGTGCTCCTCCTCGCTCTTGATCTGGATCTCCAATGGCTTTCACTTGTTTCAATCTCCAAATCATCTTTCAGCTAGGGTTTATTATTTTATTTTAAAAAACTAAACTAAACCTAATCTAATAATGGAATGATACCACTAAACTATATTATAATCATATATATATAAGCTCCTCCGTCCCTTTTATAATCTAATTGGATCTCCCTAATATATGCTCATCCAGACTCCTTTTATATCACAAGTATAGCAGCCAACCAATGACGTCCGACTCCAAGTAAGAAAAGGAGACCAGCAACTTTCTAATAGACTCCCCCTCCTTAGCAGGTCACGTGTCTTTTTCATATTCGCTAGCAGCCTTCAATTCCCTTTTAATGCTAAAGTCCCACTCTTTTTATATAATATAAGCCCACAATTCATGCCCACTTGCTCCAAACTCCAAACAAGAAAAGGAGTTGAGCTGTTTGCGTGTCCCTTATATAATAGGTTCAACCCTCTTTTTATATCCTAGCCTAATAGCCAACAATTAGCAGCCCACGAATTATGCCCCACTTGTTACATCCGTGTCCCAGTCGAAGAAAGAGTCGAAAGCAATTCTGGCGCCACCCCGCCCCAGCGGGGTTCTCTTTTGCAAAAGTCCCACCCCAGCGGACATGTACACTGTCTAGCCTAAATTCTTTGCTTGCTGTCTTCTTAACTTATCTGCTCCTTTTAGCAAATTAAGAATACCTGAACACCTTTTGCATGGACTCTTTGTTGCTTATTTCTTTTGTCTAATAAATGCTCAATTTGTCCTTTAAAAGCTCATTTCGCCGCCATTTCATTACCTGAACATAAACGTATAAACTCAATAGAAATGATAGGCAAATTACTCGAAAACATTAAGAATCATGCTATAACGACTATCGATTAGTGGGTATTAAACCCACTCATCACCTTTTGGCTTGTTAATTTGATGCAGGGAATCCCATTCCTATTGGATATGTGAATCAAGAAAGCTAACGTCGCCAATGCATCAGCGAAGTCATTCCTACCCCGAGGAATATGGATGAAGGTTATTTCTTCAAACTCCAGAGATATGTTAATGACCTGCCAGTGATAGGGCAGCAAATGCAGTTCTTTGGTGTGATATACCCCAGTGGTTTGTTTGATGACCAACTCAGAGTCTCCAAAGACCAGTAAATATTTAATACCCATAGATTGGGCTAGTTTCAACCCCATTATACAGCCTTCATACTCGGCTGTGTTGTTGGTGTTGCCAAATTAAAGTTTGGTAGCCAAAGAATATTGTTCTCCTGTACCAGAGATAAGGACTATCCCAGCTCCGACACCTTCCATGTTTATCGCTCCGTCGAAATACATTTTCCATGGTTGGACTGTATCCTCTTGTTGGAGTTGTTGAATTCTCATGATCCCGTCATCTGGGAAATAAGTCTCCAGGGGCTCGAACCCTCCTGAAGGTGCTTAAGTTAATTGATCTGCAATGCTTTGACCCTTGATTGACTTCTAAGTCACGTAGACAATGTCGTTGTAGGATCAAATGCCATTTGGATAGTCGATAATTCAACATTGGCTTGTTTAATACGTACTTCAGGGGATCCTTGCGGGATATGAGGTGGGTCGTGTGCCCATGAAAATAGTGTTGTAACCTCATAGTGGCCTATGCTAACGCACAACATGTCTTCTCGATCAGGGTGTACTTCCGTTCACCACTGCTGAATCTTTTACGGATGTAGTAGATGGCTCTCTCTTTGCTACTATCATCCTTCTGTCCTAGCATGCAGCCCATTGCATCGGCATTGACGAACATGTACATGAACAAGGGAACTCCATCCCTTGGAGGTACCAAAATTGGTGCTTCAACCAGCTGTTCTTGATGACAAGGAAGGCTCGTTGACAATTCTCGTTTCATTTGGTGGAGGAATTCTTCCTTAATAGCTTGAATATGGGTTCACAAGTTGCTGTGAGCTGGGAAATGAATCGGCTTATGAAGTTAATTCTCCCTAGAAACCCAGGTATCTGCTTTTCTGTTCGAGGTACGGGCATCAAAGTGATGTCTTTGATCTTGGCAGGGTCTAGCTCGATGCCTCGATTACTTACTAGGAATCCTAACAACTTGCCTGATTTGACGCCTAAAAGCACATTTGGCGAGATTTAGCTTGTGGCTGTACTTACGCAACCTGTTGAATAGCTTCCTGAGATGGTCTAGGTGATCATCTTCCCTCCAAGATTTGATGATGATATCATCCACATAGACCTCTATCTCCTTGTGCATCATGTCGTGGAATAGGGCCATCATGGCTCGCTAATATTTGGCTCCGGCATTGATGAGGCTGAAGGATAGTCGGCTGTTTTCTCCCTGTCCTCTTCAGCAACCATGATTTGATGGTAACCAGCAAAGTAATCCACAAAAGAATGCATGCCATACTGCGGTGTATTGTCAATCAGGATGTGGATGAAAGGTACTAGAAAATTGTCCTTGAGACAGGCTTTGTTCAAATCCTGGTAATCCACGCAGACTCGTACCTTTCCCAGGGTTTAGGCATGGGAACTATGTTTGACAGTCACTCCGGGTAGGTTGATACCGTGATGATTCCAGCTTTGAATTGTTTAACGACTTCTTCTTTGACTTTTAGACTCCATTCAGGTTTTAATCGCCAGAGCTTTTGCTTGACTGGCTTGAATCCAGCTTTAATGGGCATTCGATTAATGATAATATAAGTAGATAGGCCAATCATATCTTCATGTGACCATGCAAACACATTCTGGAACTGCGTTAGGAGTTTGATCAGGTCGGCGTTTTGGTCTTGGGTGAGGTCTATGTCTATCTGGATTTCTTTGATGTTTTTGGAGGTTCTTATGTTGATAGTGGTGGTTTGGTCGAGATTTGGTTTGGGCTTATCTTCGACCCATTCTTTGATCTCCTCGGGCACCTCATAGTCATCTTCCTCCTCTTGATCAATATCCATCAAGTCAAAGTTCAGTTCTACATCAAAGTTGTAGTCACCTTGACAGGTTGGCATTTCATCAGCAGAGACAAACACATCCAATGCTTGAGTCCTGAAAACAAAAATGCTTTCATTTTAATAGACTCCCCCTCCTTAGCAGGTCACGTGCCTTTTTCATATTCTCCAGCAGCCTTCAATTCCCTTTTAATGCTAAAGTCCCACTCTTTTTATATAATATAAGCCCACAATTCATGCACACTTGCTCCAAACTCCAAACAAGAAAAGGAGTTGAGCTGTTTGTGTGTCCCTTATATAATAGGTTCAACCCTCTTTTTATATCCTAGCCTAATAGCCAACAATTAGCAGCCCACGAATTATGCCCCACTTATTGCATCCGTGTCCTAGTCGAAGAAAGAGTCGGCAGCAATTTTGGCGCCACCCCGCCTCAGCGGGGTTCTCCTTTGCAAAAGTCACACCCCAGCGGACATGTACACTATCTAGCCAAAATTCTTTGCTTGCTCTCTTCTTAACTTATCTACTCCTTTTAGCAAATTAGGAATGCCTGAACACCTTTTGCATGGACTCTTTGTTGCTGATTTCTTTTGTCTAATAAATGCTCAATTTGTCCTTTAAAAGCTCATTTCGCCTCCATTTCATTACCTGCACATAAACGTATAAACTCAGTAAACATGATAGGCAAATTACTCGAAAACATTCAGAATCAAGCTATAACGACTACCGATTAGTGGGTATTAAACCCACTCATCACCTTTTGGCTTGTTAATTTGATGCAGGGAATCCCACTCCTATTGGATATGTGAATCAAGGAAGCTAACGTCGCCAATGCATCAGCGAAGTCATTCCTACCCCGAGGAATATGGATGAAGGTTATTTCTTCAAACACTAGAGATATGTTAATGACCTGCCGGTGATAGGGCAGCAAATGCAGTTCTTTGGTGTGATATACCCCAGTGGTTTGTTTGATGACCAACTTAGAGTCTCCAAAGACCAGTAAATGTTTGATACCCATGGATTGGGCTAGTTTTAAACCCCATTATATAGCCTTCATACTCGGCGGTGTTGTTGGTGTTTCCAAATTAAAGTTTGCTAGCCACAGGATATTGTTCTCTTGTACCAGAGATAAGGACTATCCCAGCTCCGACACCTTCCATGTTTACTGCTCCGTCGAAATACATTTTCCATGGTTGGACTGTATTCTCTTGTTGGAGTTATTGAATTGTCATGATCCCGTCATCTAGGAAATAAGTCTCCAGGGGCTTGAACCCTCCTGAAGGTGCTTCAGCTAATTGATCTGCAATGCTTTGACCCATGATTAACTTCTGAGTCACGTAAACAATGTCGAACTATTGTAGGATCAAATGCCATTTGGATAGTCGATAATTCAACATTGGCTTGTTGAATACGCACTTCAGGGGATCCATGCGAGATATGAGGTAGGTCGTGTGCCCATGCAAATAGTGTTGCAACCTCATAGTGGCCTATGCTAACACACAACATGTCTTCTCAATCAGGGTGTACTTCTGTTCACCACTGCTGAATCTTTTACTGATGTAGTAGATGGCTCTCTCTTTGCTACTATCATCCTTTTGTCCTATCATGCAGCCCATTGCATTGGCATTGACGGACATGTACATGAACAAGGGAACTCCATCCCTTAGAGGTACCAAAATTGGTGCTTCAACCAGCTGCTTCTTGATGACAAGGAAGGCTTGTTGACAATCCTCGTTTCATTTGGTGGAGGAATTCTTCCTTAATAGCTTGAATATGGGTTCACAGGTTGCTGTGAGCTGGGAAATGAATCGGCTTACGAAGTTGATTCTCCCTAGAAACCCAGGTATCTGCTTTTCTGCTCGAGGTACGGGCATCGAAGTGATGTCTTTGATCTTGGTAGGGTCTAGCTCGATGCCTCGATTACTCACCAGGAATCCTAACAACTTGCCTGATTTGACGCCAAAATCACATTTGGCGAGATTTAGCTTGAGGCTGTACTTACGCAACCTGTTGAATAGTTTCCTGAGATGGTCTAGGTTATCATCTTCCCTCCGGGATTTGATGCTGATGTCATCCACATAGACCTCTATCTCCTTGTGCATTATGTCATGGAATAGGGCCATCATGGCTCGCTGATATGTGGCTCCGGCATTGATGAGGCTGAAGGCTAGTCAGCTATTTTCTCCCTGTCCTCTTCAGCAAAAATGATTTGATGGTAACCAGTAAAGCAATCCACAAAAGAATACATGCCATACTGCGCCGTATTGTCAATCAGGATGTGGATGAAAGGTACTGGGAAATTGTCCTTGAGACAGGCTTTGTTCAAATCCTGGTAATCCACGCAGACTCGTACCTTCCCAGGGTTTAGGCATGGGAACTATGTTTGATAGCCACTCTGGGTAGGTTGATACCATGATGATTCCGGCTTTGAATTGTTTAACGACTTCTTCTTTGACTTTTAGACTCCATTCAGGTTTCAATCGCCAGAGCTTTTGCTTGACTGGCTTGAATCCAGCTTTAATGGGCACTCGATGAATGATAATATCAGTAGATAGGCCAATCATATCTTCATGTGACCATGTAAACACATCTTGGAACTGCGTTAGGAGTTTGATCAGGTCGGCGTTTTGGTCTTGGGTGAGGTCTATGCCTATCTGGATTTCTTTGATGCTTTTGGAGGTTCCTATGTTGATAGTGGTGGTTTGGTCGAGATTTGGTTTGCGCTCATCTTCGACCCATTCTTTGATCTCCTCGGGCACCTCATAGTCATCTTCCTCCTCTTGATCAATATCCATCAAGTCAAAGTTCAGTTCTACATCAAAGTTGTAGTCATTTTGACAGGTTGGCATCTCATCAGCAGAGACAAACACATCCAATGCTTGAGTCTTGAAAACAAAAATGCTTTCATTTTAATATATACAACTGCTTAAATATACAGAGCATTTGGCAAAGCATGACAAAAGTTATTGCTATAGCTGTGCAATCAAAAGTAAGTAGTAAATGAAAGTATGTTTAAAGGGCAAACATACTATCTGCCTCTTTACCCTTTTTGACTGAGGCAAGGGACACTGTTCCAGTTATCCAAGGTTAGATCGTCATGAATAAGGAGGATCAAGGATTTGGGATCATTTGCCTCATCTCGAATGATGACTAAGATATCCATTATAATAGGGACAGGGTTTTTTCTTTGAACTGCCTCCTTTTTCTTTCTTGATGCGAGGAGTTTGAATCTGATCCTCATCATCGCTGTCTGGGATCTCATTATTCATACCCTCGTAGTTTATGATAACCAGCATGTTAGTAAATAGGTCTCGTCCTTTGTACATGATCTTTTCTTTTTCATTTTTGCTATCTATCTCGGATCTGGGAGTTGTTCTTTCACTTGCTGGTATAATGGGAGGAAATAACATGGTTGATACCACAGCTGGGATTTTCCTCATGGGTTTCACCCATCCAACACCCGTAAGGTTTGGCAACAAAATTGTGGAAGCATGAGCCTTAGTATGCTTGTGTGGATTCCAGCGGCTTGACCCGGATGAATAACCCAGTCCTGCTCTCCCTGTCTGGCTTGGGATTTGGACTGGACTCTTGATACCTTGTTAGTTTTTTCCTAACCCTTCTCTAGGTTGGAAACCCAAAGATTCCATCTCCTGGCCCACTGTTATCACTTCAAGGGAGACTTTAGGCTTCAAGGTTGGTGCCCTAATAGGTAGATACTGAGTATTACTCACCTCCAGGGCTTGAAAACTTGCAGGTTCAATCCTCGTATCCAGGCTAATCACTGGCATGTCTCCCTATATATAGACAGGGTGTTTTGGTTTGGCGTTGATCGTGATGAGGTTGTCGTTGATAATGTATTTGAGCTGTTGATGGAGGGTGGATGGCACTGCCCCCCTACCATGTGGATCCATGGCCTGCCTAGTAACAAGTTGTATCCGGTGGCGATGTTGAGCACCTGAAAGGACACATAGAAAGTATGTGGACCAATCTCCAGAGGAAGCTCTATTTCTCCCATAGCTTGTCGGCGAGATCCATCGAAAGCTCGGATGACCACATGACTGGTTTTGATCCGACTCGGGTTGATCTTCATTGTCTCCAAGGTGTTGTAGGGACAGATATTGAGGAATGATCCTCCATCTATAAGCACACCATCGATCACAAGCCCGGATGACATTACAGCTATATGCAAGGACTAACGATGGCCCTTCCCTTCTGTAGGGATATCATCGCCAGTGAAAGATATCACATTACTGTTGAAAATGTGTTCTACCACGTGACAGAATTTCTCGGCATCCACGATATGTGGAAGATGGGCTTCTTCCAGTACTTTCACTAGAATGTTGCGGTGATCCACTGAGGATAAGACGAAGTCTAGGATGGACATTTGCACCACTTTGATGTTATTGTGTCCCATTTTACGGAGGAACTCTTTTATTTTCTCATTGGTCACCTTTTCTTTGACTTTGATGACGGCTTTGATCACCCGCTGAGGCAGGTATAATGGATTATCCTTTGGTACTATGGCAATGTTGTTTGAGGTGGAACCTTCGTCATTTTCGTAGTTCCATGGGGCCCTCTTCAGACTAATAACTGGATACTGAGGTCTGAAGGGCAAGATTAAAAGCTCAGGTGCGGCCACCTTCACAGGATTTTGTGTCCCTTTGACCCCTTTCCCAGGCAGAACTAAGAGTGTGAGAGATGACTCCTTATCACAGGAAACCACAGTCACTGTATCTTGATTCCACTCAGTGGGAATAAAGAGATTATCTTCATCTGGGAGGCTATAATCCTGATTCCCTTTTATCAATTCACCGCTTTCAATCATATTCTGAATCAGGTTATGAAGTGCCCAGCAAACCTCAGTATCATGGCCGGGTGCATTGGAGTGGTACTGACAAGTTTGGTCAGGCTTGTATTTCCTGTATAGCGGGTTCAATGGAGGTAGTAAATCTACAACCATTCCCTCGTTGATTAACATCTGGAGGATTTCCTCCATTGGCTGGTTCAGGTTAATGAAATTCCTTTAAAATAAGCATTTCCTACCAGCTTGGAAATTCTCATCTTTAACCATTTCGTTGGCCCAGGGTTCATGCTCATGAGACTGGTAGTGATCCTTCTTGGAGATGGGACTGATCTCCGGTGGACTGATCTCTGGTGTGGGAGAATTTGCATCAGGCGGGTTAGTCTGGTTTATCAGATACCTGGTGATCTGATGTTGGTATACGACCAATTCAGCTAACTGTTCAATTTGTTCCTTGATAGACCTTATCTCATGCTCTATCAGGAATTTCCTTTTCGACACTTCCCAACTGTCTGGGTTGTTGTTGCTGGATGGAGTTGACTCTCATACATAACGAAGGTACTTGGATCCTTCTCCATTTCCAGTGCTGATCATGTTGACATTTTCCTCTTTGTGCTGAGGGAGGGGATTGTCTTGTATGTGTGGTTGTTTTTGTTTGGTCACCACAATATCTCTATTGTCAATCAAGTCTTGGATTTTGTTCTTGAGACACCAACTGTCTTGAGTGTTATGGCCCGGGGATCCGGAATGGTAAGCACACTTCTTGCTTGGATCAAAATTTCGTCCACCAGTTTTGGTTGGTGGAAGGAGTTGCACAATCTTCTTCTGTGTGGTTAACAATTTCGGCACATTCTCGAGTGAATCCCCTAATGGGGTGAAAGTTCTTCGACGCCTGATCTCCATATTTTTTTGAAATGGAGGGTTTGAAGGCTGTGCTTGTGACGCCCCCAA
Organism: Panax stipuleanatus; assembly: GCA_020205555.1. NCBI lineage: Eukaryota > Viridiplantae > Streptophyta > Magnoliopsida > Apiales > Araliaceae > Panax > Panax stipuleanatus. Next base: position 113,950,676 of record CM035121.1, on the reverse strand, counting down.
ATCCGGATCGCCACATCGTCTCAAATTTAGTTCGTCACGTTCTACAATCTAATACAATAATAATATATCGCACAGCGGAATAACACAATACTACAAATAGATTACATTTATTTAATATAATCATTCACGTCCCAAGGTCTCGTAACTTAAACATCGATTACATAGATAAACATATCTTAAGCATATATAAACTTAACTAATACATAATATAATAAGATCTTATTACAACGTTATAGAGTTCTACATAATATAAAGCTACTCCATGGCTTTGCCTTTGCCCTTGTCGGTGCCCGAAGGTCCTCCCTGCTCTGCCTTAACTGAAATGTTTTTAGGAAAAAACAAGAATGAGCAATAAATTTGCTCAGCAAGTAATATAGCAATAAGGGGATCAATATAGTTTTTAGTTCTCAAGGGTACAACAATAGATGATAGTTCAAGGATAACAAGAAGTATCAATAGTTTTCAACAATAGTCGCTAAGGACTCAAGATAACAATAAGATTCAAGGTTTAACCTTTTCACAGTTCAAGAATAATGAATACTGAGCAGTCACTAAGGACTATAAACTTCTACTAGAATTAACAGAAATATACTGATAATATAATAAAACAAGTACAACAGGTGATCAGCCTAAAGTACCCTACATTATGCATAATATTTATTCGTACTCAAGTACGCACGTCGGTCTCCGGACAAATATAGCTTCCCCTTTAAAAGGGTTGTTCATCTCAGTCAATATAAGACTTCGCACCAATCAATTGATTTGGATCGCTTTTCAAATTCATAATATAGGTCTAGTCGAATCAAATGGCATAGACTGCTTTTTCAATGTATATAAGAACAATCATAAGTTCAAAGCTCAAGATTTAAAGTTCGAAGAATATAAATCGACTTTATCTTATCCACGAAGTATTTAAGTCATAAAACATGAATTATAATTCCAATAGCTTACTTGTACGACAATAATATCACAAGTTCAATAAATGTTCAATAATAATAGAGTTCGAGTACTTGCTTACAATATCCGTTGAATAAAGTAATGCAAGGGTTAGGATACTTGTCTTAAGCGTAGATTACCACTTATAGCTTATCAACGCTTCGAATTCCTATCGTAATGTATTTACAGGTATAGGATATTCATTAGCTAAGTACATTCGGTACACAAGCTCGATATGTAAGTTAAATATACACATATAATTCTACTTAGTCTTATAACCTTATACGTACGTCACTACGTACTTATACACATGAAGTACGAAATCAGTACATAATACCTTATGAAATCACATAACATAGTTATATCGCGTATGTCATTGTAGTAAATCATAACACTAAGTTGATTATGCCATTATTATCTATGGAGTTCCGTTTATAATTTAAACATCATCATGGTATACTATCAACACTTATAACATATATCAGTAGTGTTCAAACCATGTTTAGCAGTTTAAGCATCAATATCAGTCAACTTGCTAAATCAAAAAATAAGCAGAATGCATCAGTTTTGAAAACAGACTGAAGTAGTTGCGCCCTGGTTAAGCCTAGGGACGGCGCAGCTGCGCTGTCCCCTGGCCAGACCAGAGTTGGGCTTTTGCCTGCTGCTTCTATCTAATTCATCAACATTCATTGCCACATAGTATATATACATGTTAAAGGGTCTTTCATGCTTGTCAAGTCCATCTAAGTCCAACCTTTCATGTTATAGTTCTAGATTACGATTTTCCAATGACTTAAGGCCATACAAGGTCATGAATTCATATAGGCTATCATGCTTCTCATTTCTACATATAAGTTGATCACATAATATGTGCTAGGCATGCTCACAAGAATCTACATCATATACGCATAACTAGCATCGATATTTCTTTAAATTATGTCTTATTCATGCTTAACTAACTTCCATGGTATCTAATATAGTATGCGTATATGTAGGCCATCTAAGTGATGTTAAAACACTCTCATGTATGTTCAAAATATCAGAGCACTATTACACTATGATCATGCAACTTAGTTTGCAAAAAGTCCGAACTTTGCTTTTGAAATCGTTTTAAACTCAAACCATGTATGCTAATGTATTTTCAACACCTTGGACTCACATTACATGCATTTCTAAACCATAGATCATGCTCAAAAGTCAGAATGTAAATAGGATACCTACATGTCAAAGTTCACTTCAAGAACTATAAGTTCATTTGCAAACTATAAGTTTTCCATCAATAATGTATACTAACATAGTCCAACATGTTCATGCTAAGTCTAGGTACACTACAACATATGCTAAACCTATTATCATGCTTGTCTAAACAATATCGACTCGTTAACATTTACAGATTATAGCAGAAACAGAAAACTAAAAAAATCAGTGCCTGGCGCAGCTGCGCTGCACCCTAGTACAAATAGGGCGCAGCTGCGCCGTTGCTCGGCCAGAACTGAAATGGCTTCTGTTCGGCAGTTTCCAAACCCAATTACAAAAATTCCTTCATAAATCAACTCTAAACAAGCTACATTACAGTTCTATCATGCTCATTAGCTTATATAACACTTAACACTCATATTCCAATCCAATTATCATATAGTTATGCATAATTAAGAAGTTAGAATTTCAAGAGTGAAGAACAAAATGCTACCTCTGCTAATTGTGATATGAGCTTGTTACTATAAAGCTTTTTACAATGCTGCTATATGAACCTCCTTCAACTGATATCTCACTCTCTCTATATATCTCAGTATACTTATATTAGCTTCACTTAGAAATCTCAGCAAAAGAAATGAAGAAGGAGGGAGTTATATTTATAGAGAAAATATTATACAGACAATGCATTTATCTTCCAAATCAAACTAACGGGAATGAAGGATTGTATGATGGTTAAGGAGGAGTGGTTGGTTAGTTGTTGAGGATCACTATTATGCCCACTCCCCATTGAATCATTTGCTATGAACCTAAGGTTGCTGAGTTTGAGAGCAATAGGCTTAGGCTTCATAAGTTATCCACGTGAGAATGAATAGGTCACTCAATTAGGGACAAGGCAAGAAAACTCAGCATTTGCAACACACAACACTTAAGTTATATACATATACATTATATATACTTAGGTTATAAATTTATTTAGAGTCACAATGTAATTCAATAAGTAAATAATATTACAATATAGTAAGTAGGGGTACAAATATATACATCAACATATAATCCATGTACATTTTATTAATACCGAATATAATTTAATTGGGTATTATCATTACTATATTATTTCAATTAAATTATTAAAATCATTATTAAGTCACAATTGTTTACACAGTTTATTATAATATTAATAAGGTACATATTAATGTTCTCACACATCACTTAATGTCACATAAGCATTATTATTATGTAACTCACACCATATAATCAATCTTAATATATAGTTCTTATATATTATATGAAATCACATGTTAGTGTCACATCTCTTCATACACTAGATGTAGGCACTTTAATATACAATCACCTATTACATAATCTGACACTTAGAAATTAATTGAGTAATCATTATATTAATTATTCATTTACTCTATTAACCGGTTATTATTCATAACAACAATTATTAACATTATTATACGATTAACTATCACATTCCTCGCACACAAGAATTAAATAAATATAAATCTTATTATATTTATAAACAATTTACTTATTATTATTCTATTACTCGCAATAATAATAAATCAATATACTATTAATTAATCACCCATTAATATTCTATTTCTCATAATAACAATTAATATTGATTAATTGTTCACTTAATAATTCCTTCATCCTCTAATTAATTAACTCATCATCGTTTCCATTCTTGTGTCACACAAGGCATTCAACAAGCTTATCATAAACTCCATATTTTTCTCAATTATTATATATTAAATTTTAAGTAATTGAGTTAACTCATCTCATAACACATAAATATTTATATTCAAATAAATATTCGACATTCATTAATTTATTCATTAATAATATTAAAAAATTCTCGGGTATTACAGTGCTGGAGCTTGGCAAGGTGTATAGTTCCTCCTTTGAATGGGCATACTGTTTAACTTGCCTCTTTGATTCTGTCCTTGCAATACTAAGGACACTTCTTCATCTTTCTTCTTATGTGCTCTCCGGGGATTATTCCTGTAATTTCTGGATTGGATATGTTCGAAAACAGCTTCCAAGGCAGTCATGTCCTTTATCTTTTCGGACTTGAGCCCCATTTCTGTCATCTCGCCGTGTTTGATCATTTCAGAGAATGGTTTTCCTATGCCTGCTAGGACCCTCTCATAATATGGGGCTTTTTGAATATCGATGAAGGTCATGACTATCTCAGTCTCATTCATAGGTGGAATGACTTGTGCTGCAATCCGTCTCCACCGTTGGGCATATTCTCTGAATGATTCAGTGTTTTGTTTCTTGATTTTGGTTATTTGGTATCTATTTGGCACCAGCTGAGATTGGAAGCTGTATTGACTATGGAAGGCATGGGTCTACTCTTCCCAGCTGTGAATCTTAGAGTTGTCTAGACGGCGTACAAGGCTTTAGCCTCTCCGGTCAGACTCTTCTAAAATATCTGCATTCGAAGTTTCTCTTCCTCTGCATAGGATCCGAGTTCTCCAATGAATACTTTTAGGTGAGTATAAGGGTATCCCAATCCATCATATTTCTCAAAATCAGGAGTTCTAAATCTTTTGGGATAACGAGCTCCGAGGAATATGCAAAGGTCTGAGTAATTAACATTCTCAAATGCCCCGGTCTCTTTGATGGACTGGATGGTTTCTTCCATCTGCTGTACTTTCTTTAGAATGTCACCAGCTTCCAGCTCTTTGTTGAGGATGGTGATTTCAGGGGTTTTATTGGTTGTGTCTTGGTTTTGTGGTCCAGGAATCTGAGTCTCTATTTTTTCAGTCTCTTGACCGCCACCACTACCACCAGGTGTTCCCGGTTCTGTGTGAGCTTGGGCTTGCTTCCCTTTAAGAGCCTTGCTTTGTTCTCTCACAAAATTGGCCAATTCAGCTATCTGATTCTTTAATCCTTCAAACTCTTCCCTAGATACAGGGGTGGATTATGGTTGAGCACTAGAAGTCATGTCCGTGGATGGACTTAGTGCTTTCTTAGACTTAGATCTAGTGACAGTACCGATTTTTCACCTACAACAAAGCGTAGGCGTGTTAATTTCCTGATGTAAGTAGGGATAGGATGCATGCCATGATGATTTTTTTGTGGTTTTTTAATCTTATCCTGTAAAATAGAGGTTAGTTATTTTGATGACAGGATGTATATGAACAAGAATGTAAATTTTTATTATGATATTTACATGCGTTTAGGTACTAAAATGTACCAAAAGTTAACGAAAACGGCCACGGAACTGAGTTTCGGGCATATTTAGAAAATAAAACTTGATATGCAAGTGTATAAAAGTGCGAAGAAGTAATAATAACTTTCTGATCGTAAAAATACTCACAATGGACTGCTACACGAGCTTTTTGCCAAATCGTAGGCTTTAAACGTCCAAATCTACCGGTTATTTTTTGATATTTGGTAGTATTGATAGTAGTGTGCATACAAGCCAATCATGTATGATGATAAAGCACGTACTTTGTAAACAATCTTATTTATTTATTAATAAAATATTCATTTATTAAAGGCATTTAATTATCTACATGTTGCTGTTTTTATAATATGTAAATAACCCATAGTTTTAAGCAATGCTTTTAGAATCATGATGATGATCATGCTAATGAGATCTAAATTCTTAGAAAGTTTTAAAACTAAAATAGTTCCCAATCGTGGGATTACTAAAAAGGGGATTAGTAAATCCGGATAGATTGGTACATATGTTGCTTGCTCATTGGATGAGGATGATTGATCTCATGATCATTTGTGTGGAGACACTAAAGCAAGTATGTAGGTGCTTATTGGAGAATAAGTTCACTGAACGTGATTCGCTATGGAATACCTAATGGAGATTTACTCGCCTGTCAATAGGAATTCCTAATGTGATAGTAGTACAAGTAATCCTTGGACTTGAGATCATCATAGTATCTTGTATGTAACAAATTATACTTTGACTTATTCCTTAAGACCTTTTAAGGCATATATAGGGTATGCTTGGGTATAATGAGTTACATATGGAGATAATGAATGATCAATAAAGAATCTACCACCTCTAGTAAAAGAGGAGATATGTCCTATGTGATTCGTTAAATGACAACCCAGGAATCCTTGGCCAAGGTGAAATGAAATTAGAAAGGAGTTTCTAATTTGCATTATTTGGAGTTGTGCATTTTCTAATCGAAATACATATAATTAAATAAAATAAGACTTGACAGTAAATCCATGTCTTATATTTAATTGGGACATTGTATGGTGGAAGGATTGAATTGTACGGTAACTATTTACTCACAGGTTCTTTTTGATTAATGTTGAAATCTATATTATCTGGAAAGTCGTTGATCGCTAGGGAGGCTTATCCCTATTGTAGAATAAATATTATTTATTTAAATAAATTATTAGTTTAATTTATTTATTTAAATAAGATTAAAATTGTTTTAATTGATTTATTCACAACCGGTTTAATATGGAGAACCTAAAGGGTCACACCATAAAAGGAAGAATAATTATTTAAGAAGGTAATGGCATAATCGTAATAATGCATTAAGTATAATTAATTTAATCTATGGTGATAGAATAAATTAAATAGCTTAATGTTTATTATTTAATATTTTGAAAATATTAAATATAAATTAATAAGAGGAGTCTTATTAATATTATTACAATTATTATTATTTTAATTTCTAAAGGAGTTTAGTAATTAATTTAATATTTAGTACTCTCATTTATTCCTAATAAGATTAGGAGACAAATTAATTAAATGAATTTAATTAATTATTCCCATGTGGTGGGAAGCCTAAATTAATTAAAGGAGTTTAATTAATTAAAAGAAATCCCATGTCTAATAGGATTAGAAGGGTTGACCAATGTCTATATAAGAGAAGTCTTATAATAGATATTAGATTGATGTAATTCCAATTATTGGAGAGTACTCCTTTTCTATAGAGGATAGAAAAGTAAGGTTAAGCCAAACACCCTCCTTCTTGATAATTCATCTTCCTTGGTGGATCACCTCTAGAGGCCAAACACTTGGGTGGCTAACGTTGATCAAAGAAAGGAATCTAACCCGAAAATTCAAGGAGATCACGAAGAACAAGGAGTTGAACTAGTGTCTGTGGAAGCTTCGTTCTACAAGGGTATGATTCCATAACTTCTTATTTATCGTTTTAAATTAATAATTTGCATAAAGGATGATCCGGGTAATGGTTTTGTAGAAATTTTTTAAACTCTGATATACCATGCTTCCGCTAATTTTTGCAATTTGATTGCGTCACGATTTCGTACAAACCCAACAGTGGCATCAGAGCCAAATCTTTATGCAATTATTAATTTATTTTTGATTTCATATACATATGGGTATGTATTTAAAATAATTTATTGGGCATAATTTTATGGTATAAAATTATATTTTTTAAGGAAAAAAAAAAAGATTTTTTTTGGGAAGAATCACAATTTTATTTTTTTTTGCTAATCTTGAATTCTGCAAAGAAAAGGTGTTGTCTCTTTCTTACTCCAAAAAGAAGGTGACCCATCAGGAAAGGACTTTTTTAATAAACCTGCAGGACTCTTTTAATAAAAGTAGGTGATTTTTTTTTTTTAAAAAAAATAAATAAATATGATATATTTATATATTATATTCTAAATAATTTTATAATTAAAATAAAGAGTTTATTTTAATCTTGAAATTGGATTTCATGCAATTTAAAATTGCCCATTAAATGATACTCATATATATATGGAATGTTTTAATTCATGAGATGAATATTTATTTATTGATATATATGGTGATATGTATGAAAATAAATGGGGATTGATTATGGACTATTTGACCAATGTGATTGGATTTTATTTTAGTTGAATGCTTGAATGAATGGGTTTTATTAAATGGGGTCTGCGTACCTCGTCTTCTCTAATTTTTTTTTTCTTGATGTAAAATTCTATCTCCCTCCTATGTACTTCCCCTTGACTGTTGATCAAGGTTTCTATTTAAATTAAATAGTTTAATGTAATAGAAATAGTTAGAATTATCTTTAAAAATTAGAGACCAAGGAGCAAGGAGCGCGTGAAGACCCGTTTGTATGGAGCCCGGGTTTAAATGTAATAGTTACGTTTAAATTTAAATTCTTGCACCCCTAGGTTTGACCTTTTGGTTCACTTGGTGGCTCTAGTGAACCAAACTAGAATAAAAGTCCATAATCAATCCGGGTAGAATATAGTATTCTATATTGCATGCTAAATATTATATATATTATATTTTATGCAAACATGCTTCGCATGTTTAATAAAATAACGCGTATTTTATATATATATGTGCATGCGCGCTAAACAAAGATGAGACTAATAATAACAAACCCCTCAAAGAAATAATATTAAGTCCGAAGTGTTCAAATGATATTTGGAATATCGAACGTCGCCTTCTAGCATGATAAATTAATAGAGTATTAGATATTTAATATGAGCTTGTTGTGCTATCCACAAGGCGAGTATTGCGTATTTAAGATGTTAATTAATCACATTTGATGCTTATCAAGAAAATTGAACGATCTAGTCTTGTTGTGCTATCCACAAGGACGAACATTTTTCTTTTTTGAATTTATGAAAGTGCTAGGCTGGACTTAACTTAAATTATTTTAGTTCGGATGTGCACACACTTGACCATTATGATTTAAGAGGCAAAATAAAAGGAATTACATGGTGATGTAATTGACAAGAGTTGTCTACCTATTTATTTGTATATCGCATGTTGTGCTATCCACAAGGTTATATACATTTGAAATGGGATCCTTATTCTCACTAGCAATTTTTTAATTAGATGTTGCCGAACTATATAAGTGAGGGTAATATAGTTTGATAAAAATAGTGGGAGATACCAATTTAAAATAAAGACCTAAATTTATTTTGGTATGCAAAATTAATAAAATGAATGTTTGCTAAAATGTTGTTTTTCACATGCAGAATTTTAAAAATGTCAAAATCACTAATTTCACTGCGAAGCATACTTGATGCTAATAAGCTTACCGGACCGAATTATACGGACTGGCTAAGAAATCTGAGAATAGTTCTCACTGCTGAAAAGATTTCTTATGTCCTAAACTCACATGTCCCTGGAACTGTTCCAGAAACAACCTCTGAGGAAGAGATTGCCACCATTGTAAAGTGGCAAGATGATGCATCTGTAGCTCAATACATCATGCTCGCATCCATGAATAACGAGCTTCAGCGTCAGCAAGAAAACATGGATGCTCCTACTATGTTGATTCACCTCAAGGAGTTGTATGGTGAACAAAGTAGGACTGCTAGATATGAGATATCTAAGGAGCTCTTCCGATCTCGGATGACCAAGGGCATGGTGAACATAAAGGAACAAAAGAAATCTGATCCAGCTAGCAAAGGAATGTGCTTCCATTGCAACGAGCCGGGTCATTGGAAGAAAAACTGCAAGAAGTTTCTGGCAGACAAGAAGCTTGGAGAAGCTTCGACTTCCAATCAAGGTTTGTTCATGATTGAAATTAATTTTTCAGAAAGTCAAAATTCTACTTGGGTATTGGATACCGGCTGTGGTTCTCACATATGTAATAATGTGAAGGGACTGGTCAGAAGTAGAAAGCTGAACAATGATGAGGTGATCCTACGAGTAGGGAATGGAGCAAAGGTTGCTGCATTAGCTGTAGGAACTTATTATTTAGCAATGCCTTCGGGCAAGTCCATTTATCTTAATAATTGTTATTATGTTCCGAATATTATTAAAAACATTATTTCAATTTCTGTATTGGATATGGAAGGATTTAACGTTGTTATAAAGAACAATAGTTGTTCTATTTATAAAGACGATGTTTTATATGGTATTGGAAATTTGCGAAATGGACTTTATACACTTGACTTACAAGAAAATATATTTCAAATTGAACAAACTAAGAAAAGGAAAAGAGATGATATTAATTATACCTACATGTGGCACTGTAGACTCGGTCATATCAATGAAACAAGATTATCCAAGTTGCATAAAGATGGGCTCCTCGAGCTATCCGATTATGAATCATATCCAACTTGTGAATCTTGTCTCATGGGTAAAATGACTAAATCTCCTTTTAGTGGAAGAGGAGAAAGAGTTACAGAGTTGTTGACATTGATTCACACAGACGTTTGTGGGCCTATGACAACAAGTGCACGGGGTGGGTATTCTTATTTTATTACTTTCACTGATGATCACTCAAGATTTGGATATGTGTATTTAATGAAATACAAGTCAGAATCATTTGAAAAGTTCAAAGAGTTCAGAAGTGAAGTAGAGAAACAAACGGGCAAGAGTATAAAGATACTTCGATCAGATCGAGGCGGAGAATACTTAAGCGGTGAGTTTCTCAATTGTCTCAAAGAAAATGGTATAATCTCACAATGGACTCCTCCAGGTACACCACAGTTAAATGGAGTATCTGAAAGGAGAAATCGAACACTGTTAGACATGGTTCGATCCATGATGAGTTTTACCGACCTTCCAATTTCCTTCTGGGGATATGCCCTAGAAACGACTGCATACCTACTTAACAAGGTACCTACCAAATCCGCCCCAAAGACTCCATATGAGATGTGGAAGGGGAGGAAACCAAATCTTAAGCATGTTAAGACTTGGGGTTGTCCAGCTTATGTCAAAAAGTTTGAACATGATAAGCTACAAACTAAATCCGAAAAGTGTAGATTTGTGGGATACCCTAAAGAAACTGTAGGGTATTATTTCTATCATCCAACTGATCAAAAGGTGTTTGTTGCGAAACATGCTGCCTTCTTGGAAAAGGAGTTTATCCATGAAGGGATCAGTGGGAGTAAGATATATCTTGAAGAAGCTCAAGAACCACAAATTACCACGGATCAAAGTCAGGTACCTGACCAAGTAGAAGAACCTACTATACCACACCCTGTTCGTAAATCTGGAAGAGTACCGAAGATACCTGAGAGGTATGGATTCGTTGTAGAGGATGACGATGAGGTACGCATCATGAATGATGATGATCCATTGAATTACGAACAGGCCATGAGTAATAAAGACTCAGGGAAATGGCTTGAAGCCATAAAATCCGAAATGGAATCCATGTATGAAAACAAAGTATGGACTTTGGTTTCACCACCTGAAGGCATTAAGCCTATTGGGTGTAAATGGGTCTTTAAAAGAAAGACTGGATCGGGCGACAAGGTGGAGACCTATAAGGCCCGACTGGTTGCAAAAGGTTTCAAACAAAGACAAGGAGTTGATTATGATGAAACCTTTTCACCAGTAGCTATGCTCAAGTCCATTCGGATTTTGCTTGCAATTGCAGCTTATAACGACTATGAGATCTGGCAGATGGACGTGAAAACGGCCTTCCTCAATGGAAAACTTGAGGAGGATGTGTATATGACACAGCCAGAGGGATTTGTTTCAAAGGTTGGAATAAATCAAGTCTGTAAGCTGCAACGATCCATTTATGGATTGAAGCAAGCTTCTCGTAGATGGAACATTCGTTTTGATGAGACAATCAAAGAGTTTGATTTTATCAAAAATGACGATGAACCATGTGTGTACAAGAAGGTTAGTGGGAGCGTAATTTCATTCCTTGTATTATATGTTGATGATATATTACTGATAGGGAATGACATTCCTATGCTACAATCAATTAAAATTTGGTTATCTAAACACTTCTCCATAAAGGACTTGGGAGAAGCATCCTATATTTTGGGGATAAAGATCTATAGAGATAGATCTAAAAGGATGCTTGGTTTATCCCAAAGAACGTACATTGATACGATGCTAAAGAGGTTTAGCATGGAAGATTCCAAAAGAGGTCTCATGCCGATGAGCCATGGAATAAATCTCTCCAAGAAACAGGCCCCAAAGACACCTGAGGAGAGAGACCGTATGAGTAAGATCCCTTATGCTTCTGCAATAGGATCTATCATGTACGGTATGATATGTACTAGACCGGATGTTGCTCATGCACTTAGTGTAACGAGCAGATACCAGTCGAATCCTGGAGAAGAGCACTGGAAGGCAGTGAAAAATATCCTAAAGTACTTGAGAAGGACTAAAGATATTTTTCTTGTCTATGGTGGGTCTGAATTAAAACTCGAGGGCTTCACAGACTCAAGTTTTCAAACGGACCAAGATGACAGTAAATCTATTTCGGGGTATGTTTTTACCTTGAACGGAGGCGCAGTGAGTTGGAAGAGTTCCAAGCAGCAAACAGTTGCTGATTCAGTGACAGAGGCAGAGTATATAGCTGCAAGTGAAGCTGCAAAGGAAGCTGTTTGGATGAAGAAGTTCATAACTGAACTTGGTGTGGTTCCTAGCATTGGAGAAGCAGTTCCCGTTTACTGTGACAACACAGGAGCAGTTGCACAGGCTAAGGAACCCAGGTCTCATCAGAAATCTAAACACGTGTTGCGGCGATTTCACTTGATCAGGGAGATCATTGAAAGAGGAGACGTCACCTTGGAGCGTGTAGACTCTCAAGATAACATTGCAGATCCATTTACTAAAGCTTTAACACAACAGCAGTTTGATCGTCACTTAGAGAAGATGGATATGAGATACCATGGCGATTGGCTTTAGTGCAAGTGGGAGATTGATAGTAGTGTGCATACAAGCCAATCATGTATGATGATAAAGCACGTACTTTGTAAACAATCTTATTTATTTATTAATAAAATATTCATTTATTAAAGGCATTTAATTATCTACATGTTGCTGTTTTTATAATATGTAAATAACCCATAGTTTTAAGCAATGCTTTTAGAATCATGATGATGATCATGCTAATGAGATCTAAATTCTTAGAAAGTTTTAAAACTAAAATAGTTCCCAATCGTGGGATTACTAAAAAGGGGATTAGTAAATCCGGATAGATTGGTACATATGTTGCTTGCTCATTGGATGAGGATGATTGATCTCATGATCATTTGTGTGGAGACACTAAAGCAAGTATGTAGGTGCTTATTGGAGAATAAGTTCACTGAACGTGATTCGCTATGGAATACCTAATGGAGATTTACTCGCCTGTCAATAGGAATTCCTAATGTGATAGTAGTACAAGTAATCCTTGGACTTGAGATCATCATAGTATCTTGTATGTAACAAATTATACTTTGACTTATTCCTTAAGACCTTTTAAGGCATATATAGGGTATGCTTGGGTATAATGAGTTACATATGGAGATAATGAATGATCAATAAAGAATCTACCACCTCTAGTAAAAGAGGAGATATGTCCTATGTGATTCGTTAAATGACAACCCAGGAATCCTTGGCCAAGGTGAAATGAAATTAGAAAGGAGTTTCTAATTTGCATTATTTGGAGTTGTGCATTTTCTAATCGAAATACATATAATTAAATAAAATAAGACTTGACAGTAAATCCATGTCTTATATTTAATTGGGACATTGTATGGTGGAAGGATTGAATTGTACGGTAACTATTTACTCACAGGTTCTTTTTGATTAATGTTGAAATCTATATTATCTGGAAAGTCGTTGATCGCTAGGGAGGCTTATCCCTATTGTAGAATAAATATTATTTATTTAAATAAATTATTAGTTTAATTTATTTATTTAAATAAGATTAAAATTGTTTTAATTGATTTATTCACAACCGGTTTAATATGGAGAACCTAAAGGGTCACACCATAAAAGGAAGAATAATTATTTAAGAAGGTAATGGCATAATCGTAATAATGCATTAAGTATAATTAATTTAATCTATGGTGATAGAATAAATTAAATAGCTTAATGTTTATTATTTAATATTTTGAAAATATTAAATATAAATTAATAAGAGGAGTCTTATTAATATTATTACAATTATTATTATTTTAATTTCTAAAGGAGTTTAGTAATTAATTTAATATTTAGTACTCTCATTTATTCCTAATAAGATTAGGAGACAAATTAATTAAATGAATTTAATTAATTATTCTCATGTGGTGGGAAGCCTAAATTAATTAAAGGAGTTTAATTAATTAAAAGAAATCCCATGTCTAATAGGATTAGAAGGGTTGACCAATGTCTATATAAGAGAAGTCTTATAATAGATATTAGATTGATGTAATTCCAATTATTGGAGAGTACTCCTTTTCTATAGAGGATAGAAAAGTAAGGTTAAGCCAAACACCCTCATTCTTGATAATTCATCTTCCTTGGTGGATCACCTCTAGAGGCCAAACACTTGGGTGGCTAACGTTGATCAAAGAAAGGAATCTAACCCGAAAATTCAAGGAGATCACGAAGAACAAGGAGTTGAACTAGTGTCTGTGGAAGCTTCGTTCTACAAGGGTATGATTCCATAACTTCTTATTTATCGTTTTAAATTAATAATTTGCATAAAGGATGATCCGGGTAATGGTTTTGTAGAAATTTTTTAAACTCTGATATACCATGCTTCCGCTAATTTTTGCAATTTGATTGCGTCACGATTTCGTACAAACCCAACAAGTATGTGAGTATATCTACGTGTTAGACCGAAAAGATTAGGGCTTGGAAGACAGGAAAATGGCTGGAAAACCAAACGGGCAGGGGTTCAGGGGGTTTCTAAATTCTTGAATGAGCTGGGGGTCACCTCATATATATAGGCCCAGGAGCCTCCACTCTACCTGCTACTGCCACAGGTAGAGGTGCAGCTCCATGTGGCAGGGCCCACGTGGCGGGTCTTGTTGCATCGAAGTACTTGCACTCTGAGCAACGCGAGGTATGATTCGAAACTTTTTAACTTTTGATCGGAGCTTCCGTTTGAGGCGTACTGTACCTTTTCTGAAAACCCTCACCAAGAGTGTCAGAATGACATGGGATAAAACATTTTCTGGGTCCAGCAAGAAGGGTTCATAACCAGGTCATCGATTCTCCGCAATTTATCCGTTGAGCTGTGCTGCGCTGTTTTCACTCTGGATCATTGTTATTGTTTGTTCTAACCTTGGTGGCATCAATTCGGCTTTAGTTTTACCGAATCAACTTAGAGTTGGTAAAATAACCGCTTTTCCCCTCCCAGGGTCGCCTTCAGTGTTGGCATGGTCTTCGGTTGACTTCCTGGGGTTGTTTCCAAGGTTTGGATCCCATTCAAGTCTATTCGTCCTCAGTGTTATCTTCGAGGTTGACTTGGTCATTCTAGGTTTTCCTCTGGAGATGTTATGATGCTTTAGGATTATTTTCAAAGTTGACCTGACTTCCCGGGTTGAGACCGGGGCTGACCTGTACTACCCGGGTTAAGACAAGGCTAACCTGTACCTCCTAGGTTGAGACCGGGGCTGACCTGTACCTCCCGGGTTGAGACTGGGGATGACCTATACCTCCTGGATTGAGACCGAGGCTGACCTATACTTTTTGGGTGGAGACCAGGGCTGACCTGTACTTCCCGGGTTGAGACCGGGACTGACTTGCACCTCCCGGGTTGAGACCGGGGCTGACCTGTACCTCCCAGGTTGAGATCAAGGCTGACCTGTACTTCTTGGGTTGAGACCGGGGCTGACCTGTACTTCCCGGGTTGAGATCGGGGCTGACCTTTAACTCTTGGGTTGAGACAGGGGCTAATTTGATGGCCAGATATTGAGACCGGGGTTGATTTGATAGCTCGGTATTAAGACCGGGGTTGAACTGATGGCCCGGTATTGAGATCGGGGTTGATTTGATAGCCCGGTATTGAGACCGGGGTTGATTTAATGGCCTGGTACTGAGATCGGGGTTGAACTGATGACCCGGTATTGAGACCGAGGTTGAACTGATGGCCCGGAATTGAGACCAGGGTTGATTTGATGGCCTAGTATTGAGATCGAGGATGAACTAATGGCCCGGTATTAAGACCGGGATTGAACTGATGGCCCGGTATTGAGACCGGGGTTGAGTTGATGGCCCGGTATTGAGATCGGGGTTGAACTTATGGCCCGGTATTGAGACCTGGGTATATTTGATGGTCTGGTATTGAGATCGGGGTTGATTTGATGGCCCGGTATTGAGACCGGGGTTGAGTTGATGGCTCGGTATTGAGATCGAGGTTGATTTGACTGCCGGGTATTGAGACCGAGTTTGAGTTGATGGTTCATTTTTGAGACAGGGGTTGAATTGATGGCCCGGTATTAAGACCGGGATTGAGTTGAATACCTGGTATTGAGACCGGGGTTGAGTTGATGGCCCGATATTGAGACCGGGGTTGATTTGACTGCTAGGTATTGAGATCGGGGTTGAGTTGATGGCCCGGTATTGAGACTGGGGTTGAACTGATGGTCCGATATTGAGACCGAGGTTGAGTTGATGGTCCGGTATTGAGATCGGGGTTGATTTGATGGCCCGATATTGAGACCGATGTTGAACTGATGGTCCGGTATTGAGACCGGGGTTGAACTGATAGCCCGGTATTGAGATCGGGGTTGAGTTGATGGCCCAGTATTGAGATCGGGGTTGAACTGATGGCCCGGTATTAAGATCGGGGTTGATTTGATGGCCTGGTATTGAGACCGGGGTTGAACTGATAGCCCGGTATTGAGACCGGGGTTGATTTGATGGTCCGGTATTGAGATCGGGGTTGAACTGATGGCCCGGTATTGAGACGGGGTTGAACTGATGGCCCGGTATTGAGACCAAGGTTGAGTTGATGGTCCGGTATTGAGACTGGGGTTGAATTGATGGCCCAGTATTAAGATCGGGGTTGATTTGATGACCCGATATTGAGATTGGGGTTGAACTGATGGCTCAGTATTAAGACCGGGGTTAAGTTGATGGCCCGGTATTAAGACCGGGGTTGAACTGATGGCCCGATAATAAGACCGGGGTTAAGTTGATGGTCCGATATTGAGACCGAGGTTGAATTGATGGCCCGGTATTGAGATCGGGGTTGAGTTGATGGCTTTGTATTGAGACCGGGGTTGATTTGACTGCCCGGTATTTAGATCGGGGTTGAGTTGATGGCTCGGTATTGAGATCGGGGTTAAACTGATGGATCGATATTGAGACTGGGGTTGATTTGATGGCCCGGTATTGAGACCGGGGTTGAACTGATGGCCCGGTATTGAGACCGGGGTTGAGTTGATGGCCCGGTATTGAGACCGGGGTTGAACTGATGGCCCAGTATTAAGATCGGGGTTGATTTGATTGCCCGGTATTGAGACCGGGGTTGAGATGATGGCCCAATATTCAGACTGGGGTTGAATTGATGGCCCGATATTAAGAACTGGGTTGAGTTGATGGCCCGGTATTGAGACCGGGTTGATTTGAAAAGACAGTCTTTCCTTCCTACAGTGTTAATAACAGGGAAACAAAATTTTGAGTGTCTACAGATGCCCCTCTTTATTATGTGCATACAATGTAGTGTAATAAATAGGATAAAGATTAGTAGACATGGGAAATTCACATGCAAAGGGGAGGAAATGCATGGCATGATATGCGATGAATGTTAGATACCTTCAAGGTGGTAGGGTTATCACTGATTGATTACGTTAGTTTCTGCTGGGGATAACGTTACCCGTGATATCCCTTGGGGCAGCACTGTCAGACAATTACTGGTAGGATAACCACTGATAGGTTATCAGAGTTAGTCTATTACAGATTGTTCTCGTCTCGTTCTGCTGGGGATAACGTTATCCGTGATTAACCTGCCAACTCTGATGAAGATGATATTATTGATGCTACCTTGGTTCTATACCAATGGTGTCCTACGTCTGTGACGTTCTTTGTAAGGCATATTTCTTTGTCGGTTGATGCCGTTGTACATTTCTGAAGGCCCTATGTTGGGGATATATACTCGGTTACCGAGTACCTCAGTGTGTGCTTCAGAGGCTTATCTTGATGATAATTTGCACCGGAAGTCGGCAATTGGGGTTGAGACACCAATCCTTCTTGGAACTCCCTCTAAGGATGTGTATAACAGATTCCATCATTGAGGATGGATTAATATATTGCTTTCATCATCGGATTAACTCCCGATGCTTCGCGGGGTTGTGCCAACGGCTAATACTTCATTGGGGTTGTGCCAACAGCTAATCTGTCACCGGTCTGTACCCGACGCTTCGCTGGGGTTATGCCAACGGCTGAGACATCGCTGGGGTTGAGCCAACGGCTGATACTTCGTTGGGGTTGAGCCAACGGCTGATACTTTATTGGGGTTAAGCCAACGGATGAACTGTCACCGGTCTGTACCCAACGCTTCATTGTGGTTGTGCCACGGCTGAACTGTCATCGGTCTGTACCCGATGCTTTGAAAGTGGCAGTTTTTGGCAGTTTTGCGCAGTTTTTCGACAGTTTTTCAGTATTCTTCATCATTGATCCCCAGAAATTGCTTTGGGATGAATACCAAGGGTTTTCGGGGAGTTCCCCTTTTGTTAGGATTACGCTGGTTAAACGCAGGATTTTAGGACAAACCGCTCAATCGCGTAGCAATTTTTTCTCAGATTTGACTTGGCAGCTCATATGAACTCCTTTTAAACTCAAACCAAACCGAGCCGGAGGGAGCGTGGCCCACCTTGGGGAGCTGCAGGTAGAGGTGCGACAGCCGCAGGTGAGGCCACTTCTACATGTGGCTTTATATTGGCTGCGGGAACTCATTTGAAATCAGTTTCATTTCGAGTTTCAAACGGAATCTCATTTTCTTTTTCAGATCTATAGAGCTTGGACAGCCTTTTTTAGATTCCGTCAGTTCCCACACATTCAGCTTATCGTAGGTAACGTTTTACATCCTTTTTTTGCAAGTTTTGACCGTTAAAAGCATGTAAACCACGTAAGGTGCTTTAAGACGCAATGTATGAAAAATGTATGCATATATGACCTGCTAAATTTTTTTTGACTTCATATGTATGCATATCATACTATAATGCATGTTTTGATGTAAGAAAATTTAGATTCTATGTTAGTCATATTTTGCTCTTCTTGATCAGTTTACTCATCCTTTTTGAGGCTTAGTGAGCCTGGATTTTCAACTAAAAATGTCCATGGTAACTTGGCTACCATGTGAAGTTTACTTCTCCTTTTTTTCATAAATATGAACTGTTCCTGTTTTTGGGAAGGTGTGCTACTGAATGGCCACCTAGACATGCCTATGTGCATGCGGACAATCTATTTTACAAAAGAGACTCTAGAAAAAAAATTTCAAAAGCCCGAGCATTTAATAAACATGCAATATTTGACTCTATTGGGGATTTTTGACTGACCCGTGCACATTTTTAGGATTTAGCTTTTGAAAAACATGCAGTTTTGACTATACGGGAGATTTTTTAACTGACCCATGCATGTTTTAGGACTTAAAAATGTATAAAATACTGATTTAAATTAATAAGCCACATGTTTTTGGCTCACCACACCCTTTTTGAGGTGATTTGGAGACTTTGTCCAGGTGATGGACCGAGACAGACCCGATAGTGCTACCAAGATAGTTTCAGGTGTTTGACGGAGGCGAGCTTCTGATGTTCCTCAGCCACGTTCAGCTCGAGCGCCTCGCAGATTAGCAAAATTGGTGATCCGTCCAGCCCAGGACGAGCAGCCGATTGATATTGATGATGAACAGGCTCCTTTTGCTGCTCTTGCCCCAGCTCAGGCCCCACGTGTGGGGCTTCCTGGCATTGTCGTGCCGACCCAAGAGTTGTTGGGAGACTTGAGTCGTCATCCATCGAGGTTTCTCCATGCCAACGAGGTGACTTGAAGTTTTCTTCTCTCTAGATTCTCTTTCTTTCTTTTGACATTCTCGGGGCACAAGATTTTGACATGGGTTAGTTTTTGATGCAGGTTCCCGGCTTTACGCAGCCCAGAGGGAACTGGTTCAACGTGCACTCCATTTATCATACTTTGCACCAGGAGTATATGGATATCGTTCACAGTTGGGGGTTTCAGGCCTTCTTCTCTATTCTTCCCCGCCGTTGCCCCTAAGGTTATATGAGAGCTTTGTCTGAGCACTGGTTCCACCAGACTCAGTCTCTTCACTTGTTGTACTACGAGGTGATGATGACGCCTATGGATTGGAGGTTCATCATCGGCATTGAGTTCGAGGGTGAGCCAGTGCCTGTCGTGGCTGACATCATGTGACAACCCAAAAATTTATAAGATTTTAAATGATTAAATAAAGGTTAAATAATAAGACCCAGACTGGAAATAGAGTATGGATTTAAAATTTTTATGAAGGACTTATATGGTTTTGTGTATTGTTTATATATTTATTTAACATATAAAGAGAATTAAGAATAAAGTCTTGTAACCTAATATATATATTAGGTATGAAATTAAATAACTTAAGGGTTATAATATGTAAGGATGTTAGTATTTAAATTTTTTACTAACCTAAGAGATTAAGTTTATTATCTCAATTTATTAATTTTATTAAAGCAAGTCTAATTAGGTTAAGTAATTATATGAGTAAGGATTTGATTTACTAATTGAGTGAATGGAAATCATAATTAAATGATTAGGGTAGGATAGAATTAAAGTTAATGAACTATGGTTATTTACATGGCCCAAGGTAATTAATTGGTAGCCCAAAACATTAATTAAAATGGCCCAAGCTTAACCAATTGAGGAGGGACCTTTTGGGCATTTAATAAAGCCAAATATAAACATTAAAACTAAAACAAAAGTTGGAAGAAAAGGGGCCATGTGGCCGGCTAAACAAGGAAGAGAAGGAGGGGATGCATATGATGATTGCAATTACCTACTCCTACCAACTCCCATCAAGTGTCCAACATATGTTACTCTTATAAGCTAGCCACAATTTTATTCTTTCTTGCAAGCAACAACTTCATCATGTGCAAGAGAGAGAAGACAAGAGTGATTGGGAGATATAGATGGTATATACAAAATATACTAACACACACAAAATCATTTCATTTCATTTCTCTTCTCTTTCATTTCAATTCTCTCTCCTTTCTTTTTAGTTAACACAAAATGAAATCAAGAGAGAGAGAGAGATGTTCGACAGCCCTTAGAAGGGAAATGAGAGAGAGATTTGTGTGCTTAAAGTTTCATAATTAAACCTACAAAGAAGAAGAAGGATAATATAAAGTAAATGTATAAACTTTAACTAGTTTATTCATTTTATTTTGAGTATTTTTAATCCAAACTTGGATTTAAGAATTTAAAACTCCAAAATCTTAGATCTATTTGTTTATAAGTGTTATATGTTTGGATCTATCACTTTTAAGTGTTAAAAGTTAGATCAAAAGCAAGAAAAATGGAACTATATTTCAAAACTTAGAAAAACCTTAATTTTCTTAGCATAAGTTATGTTTTGCTTGGATTTGGTGTATGTTTGGTATAATAGATCATAGATCATGGTAGATCCATAATCTTAAGGTGTATTAGTATGTGTTATGATAGTTTATGATGGTTAATTTTAGATAAATCAATAGATCATGAAAGTTTTCTTACAAAACACAAAGATTAGAAACTTAGATTTTTGAGAAAACGCAACATGAAATTCAAAAGACCATATCTCCTATTCTGTTTTGAATTTTTGAGTGTGGTCACTTTTTGGAGTTAGATCTATAAGTATTCTAACTTTTCCAAGTGGAATCACTGAAAAATTTCATGTAGATTTCCGTCGGGACAGTTTTTAGCAAAGTAGAAAAAATCTAAAAAATGACAAAAGTAGGCTGTCCGGATTTTTGAAGGGCAGTTTCGTCCACTTAATTTATGAAATAAATTCTAATCTTTTGGGAAATGACAATATATGTTATAAAGTAGATTGTGTCCAAAAATGACCTCATTCCGACTTAAATTGAGCAAGTTATGACTATTTCAATATTTGTATTTTTCTGATAAAAATTGTTATAACCGGAGTTGTATAACTCCGATGGCCACAAAATTTAAACTGGAGTCTCACGATAACATGTGTAAGATCCCACCAAGAGTTAGGAATTTCTGGAGTTAAGCGTGATGTAGCAAATTTCTTAAGAAATTAACTATAAACGGATTTTTGAAAAATACTTAAGGAAGTTGAAAAATTCTTGAAAAATTATTTTTGTGTATGGAATATATGTATTTACGTGTGAACAAAAGATAAAAAAATAATAAGATGATTAGATTAAAAAAGGTGAATCCAGCTTGCTGGATTGACCATCAGGTTGCTAGATTGCAATCTGGTTTGCTGGATTGGCCATCAAGTTGCTGGATGAGATGTTTGGATAATCCAAGATGCTGGATTGGATGTTAGTTGAATCCAGGTTACTGGATAAGTATGTTTTGTCAATCCAGGATTGCTGGATTGGATGTCAGTTGAATCTAGGTTGCTGGATTAGAGGTTAGTTGAATCCAGGCTTGATGGATTGGAGGTCAGTTGAATCCAATCTGCTGGATTGGAAAATAATTTACTAAATTAAAATTCAATCTGAAGTCAGGTTGCTAGATTAGGTATTCGGCTTATTAAATTATAAAGGACTTATAAAATAAAAAACTAAGTGTTAATTCACAAGTTATATGATACAGTAGTGTTAAGTCTAAGGTAGTATAGTCGTACTCTTTAATGGTTGATGTATAGTAGCTGGGCTAAATGACTCCTTCATATGGGGAAGGTATCTATGAATTAGTAACCGATCTAACTCACTGTGAAAACGGTGTAGACGAGACGGAAACTAATTTGTTAGTTGTTTGTGGGATACCACTCAGTATACTATATTGAATACTATTAAAGACTCGATGTGTGCTAGGTTTAGACTTGTAATAAGAATGATGTTAAGGATATCAAATATTAGACTATGTGATTAAGGGTTAGATGGTTTACTTTTAAAGTAATACTATTATGAGATAAGTATGTTATACTAATTGAAAGATATATCTTATAACTGATAGGTCTTTTCAATAAGGCAATTAAATTAGATTACGTAGCAGTAATCGACGATACAGGCAAGTTTCCTAATTCAAACTCGAGTTGTTATTTTAAAGCATGTTCGTGATTAATCATTGTTGATTATATCACATCTATACTGATTATTGATTTGCACTTAGTGCATGTTGCATATGTTCATCAGGTATGAAAGGCTGATGATCACCTTCATTACCATTTGGTTCAGTTAAATTTATTCATATTCATTGTTGGCTATTTATCATTATTGATTCATGTTCTTTCATAATTCTTATATTGTTGAAAGTTTGTCAGCTTATTATTCTTTTCCATCATGATATATCTTTATTTAAACTTAAACTTGCTGGACAAACTTGTTGCTCACCCTTGCTATATCATGATAAAATTTTCAGATTAAGACAAAACTTCGGATATAGGCAAAGACAAAAACAAATTCCAGAATTGGATTTGGATTTGGATGCAGGTTAAACTTGTAATAGTATTGGATACAAATGACATTGTATGTCGTGTAGGATATTGAATGCAGGTATTAAGTTAAGGTTACAGACCATGGGAATTATGTTGTAAAAGTTATTGTATAAATAATTTATGTTTATATCTTTCACAATAGTTATAGAAATGATGTATCATAATGTACCAGGTCCGAGGTTCTGGGGATCCGGATTTGGGGGCGCTACACATCACACTCACTGCCGTTCGGTCCCTGTTGGGAATTCCTGCGACGACGATCAAGGGTCGGACGGTCTGATTGGGTCCCTTAAGTATAGATGCCCAGAGTGGGGCTTTACTTGAACCTTTGCTTGATGATCAGAGGGTTAGGAATCTCATTCTGAGGCGATTGTTTTTGGTGATCGTCAGGGGTTATTTTTTGGCGTACAACTCATCGACTATGTCCTTCGCCCTGGTCAGCGATACCCGACATGTAAAGCACCTCAATGACTTTGATTGGGGTTCCTACACCTTTGCCTATTTTCTTTGAGGTATGTGCCTGCTCTCGGAGGGTTTGACAGAGGATTGGTTATGGTTCTACCATTTCTGCTGGTGAGTACATCTTTTTTGTACCTTTTGATTTCAGCATTTACATTTGTCAGTCTTGGTCACTGAGGACTTTTAATATTTACATGGCCAGTTCTGGGCGTATGAGAGGCTTCCTTGCCTATGGTCCTCCACTACTTTAGGTCTGGAGACCTATCCCCGGGGACGGCGTTAGCATCACTCCACTCTGACAGAGGTCCTGTTGCTGAGGGTTTTACTCTTTCCCGCCTGGAGTTGGAGCTTTCGACAGCCGGAGCAATCTCGTGGATCCCATATACCTCCGAGTTTTTGACTGTTGGATTTGAGGGAGGCTTCTCCGTTGTTCGGGAGTTTGCATTGTCGACCTGCAGAGTCTCGCTTTTGATAGAGGAAGGTTGGGAGCTCTATTTAGGAGAGCGTGCTATCCAGAGTATTACAGGGCAAATTCATATTCCCATTGTTCCTCCGGCTTGGCATCATTGGCCATTGATCCAGCCACTGACAGATATCCCTATGGAGGGTGTAGACGGCTTTGCCCTATCAGAGGGCCCTTACAGTTAGGAGGCATTTCCCAGTTGGTGGATCCCTCGCACGATTAGAGCTCGGACACGTACTACCCAGTTTATGGCAGATATGGTGCCTGGATCTGTGATGATGACAGACTGGATAGCTTGCTTCAGGGAGACTTGATATGTGGTATTTATATCACATATCAGATTCGCTCAAGCTTCAGACGTTGCTTGTTTTTTGTTATTTATTGTGCTTTTGCATATATTTTGTTGTTATTATGCTCTCCCTGTTTGATGCAGGGCTTTTTGAGTCATCTCCAGCTTGCAAGGGGCAAATGTGTCATTTTCTACACTCTGGAGCCGCAGCGCCAGTGCCTAGCCTTTAGCCCGCGCTGCAGCGTGAGTGGCGCCGCAGCGCCACCAAGTAGTTGTGCGCTCCGCGCCGCAGCGTCGCCTCCGGTGTCTAGACTGGTTCGTTTTTAATGACCTAAAAGGGAGGAAAAAAGGCAGACACAGAAGGCGGCTAGGAAAAAAAGAAAAGACAGAGTAGATATCTGGAGATTCTAGAGCAGAAACAAGTATTATTTTTTGGGAGAATAGTCATTGCATCATAGACAGCTCAGGAGTTCCACGAAGAAGAGAAGACTTGGAGACAGAAAACCCACAACAGGAGTTTTCTTATTCCAAATCTCTAAGTTATTTGTGTATTACTGAGCAATGTTGAATGTGATAGAAATGTGAATTAGCACCATGGTTATGAACTAATACCTTTTTAGGATTGCAATGTAACCTAGTGTTTAGCCTAATTAACTTTCTCTCCTATTTATATTAATGAATCATTTTTGGGAATGGGTTGTTGTATTTCTTGCTTATTGACTAAATGCTTGACAGAGTTTTTGGTAGTGATATTAATGGATATTGAAGATTGGACATTAATATCTGGCTTTTAAAATACAATAACACTTGTTATGCCCTTGTCTAAAGGAATGTATGCATAAACTGCTAAATAGGATAGACATATCTCTATTTGCCTTGTGTAGTCTTGAGACTAATCTTATTGACCCTAGTCTAGTTATTTTCATCGATAGACATATTGTGATTCATCTAGCTAGGGGTGTGCATTTGGCCTTCGACAGAAGCATATGCGTAGTTCATTTCTCGGCTGGCCATTCCTTGATTTGTTTGTAATGTGGAGAGTTAGGAGTTTAGGCGACGCATTAGGGGAATTGTAATCCTAGCTTGTCTCCCTATTACATCTTTTATTTCTCCCGTTTCCTTTAGTTATAATCGCATAGTTTATAATTCCACCACCAATCATTTGTTTAGATAAGACAGTATAGTACTTACTTGAGTATTTGATTTGCATTTAAGACTTTGTCCTCGTGGGTACGACACCCTACTTCTTATATTACTTGTTGACCGCGTATACTTGCGCGTTAATTGTCGTTACATAAATCGGACAACAAGACTACTCACTTGGACCCGATCATAGGGCTGACCCAGGAGTTGGAGAGAGCTCATTTATTCATCAGGCATCTTGGCAAAGATCCGTCAGAGGCATCTTCTTTTGACCCTTCCAGATCAGGAGCGGGAAACTTTTCAGGTCCATTTTCCAGCAGTTTTGCAGGGGCTGATCCTCCTTTGTAACCCCAGATATGCCTGATGACCGCGACTTTGTGTCCACGAAGGAGAAAGACCAGTTTAACCACCTGAGTGTATATGTTTTGGATCTTTTTGGATAGCTATTGTAGCTAAATTTTTGGTTGGCCAATGTTTTGGCTGTTGGGCGGCTGTGCCCCATTTGGATAGACCACTATTAGTAGTTGGGTGGTGGTGCTCCATATTCCTATACTTTTTATTTTGTTTTGTATTATCAGACAGGGATGATGTTTGCAGTAGATAGTTTATTGTAGATATGCATAATATTTCCTATCTATTGCATCATGTTTATTATTGTCATTATGTATGTATTATGTCATGTGTATGCATTTAGATAGATGAGTTCAGATTTGACCCCTGGATGGTCTTGTGATACGGTGATACAGATGTCGTCATCTACTGTTAGCCGTATCAAGCACTCGCCACCATTTGTTGTGGCATCATCCTTGAGATTATGGTACGACAGCCTGCCCTTCCTAGCCAGAGGGATAGTGGATCAGATGCTGGGGCATTTGTTGGCCCTCGTAGACTTTCAGGTGCCATATGGGTTCATAGATGGCATCTTATCCTGTTGGATACCCGATAGATAGGTCTTTCTCTTTTGGCATCATGAGATGACTCCGACCCTTGAGGAGTACAATCGGTTTACTGGCTTAGCTTTAGAGGTGCCCTGCGCTCGTACACCGATCAGTGATATGAGGAGACTGTTTATACGGATGTCAGGTCTTCGCCAGAGCGTAGTTATGGATGAGATCATCTCTAGACGTGTGATCTCCATCGACTTTTTGATCGATCGGTTTGGTGAGCTTGACAGTTACGATCGACATGCCGGGGATTTTATTGTATCGGCAGAGGCGTGGCGTTTGGCCAGGATAGACATTTTATTGATGTGTATCGTAGCCTACGTCTATATGCCGCTACGCTTGGACCATTTGGATATAGGATTGATAGTTGTGGTTCGGGCCCTTAGGCAGGGTAGCACCATCATACCGAAGATATTGGCCGAGACGCTGAGAGCAGCCACCTATTGCAGTACCCACCCGAATAGGTTTTTTAGAGGCAGTTTGGTCTTGCTGTACGTATGGCTCATGTCCCATCTACGACTGATTGGATTTTTCTGACCCCAGGGGTATTGCTTCACCCATGAGGTAGCCACATCTTACTCCTTCCAGCCTGCGGAGTGCTCAGATGCGAGGTCATGGTCAGCATTTTTATCTGATATTGCGCATCTGTTCTCGATTCTGCACAGCGCAGGACTAGTCTCTCCCTATAGCTTCATCACCCACGCATCTAGTATGGACTATTTGCCCTTAGCGGGATTGAGGGGAGTGACTACTTACCATCCTCTGGCTGTTATGGGCCAATTTGATCAGTTTCAGAGCCTACATCAGTTTGAGGGGGCTGTTGATCAGAGGATGTTAGCTTTGTCTATATCATCTGTCGATTTGATCCGAGTGTAGGAGTGTTGGACTTATAGGGAGAGGGCTGATTTCTCTAGTAGCCATCCGGACCATTCTCCAGAGTACTCAACTTGGTTGGAGGTAGATATCACATTAGCTGCATTCATCCAGTCAGCTCCGATAGTGGACTAAGACGAGGAGGAGCCTATAGGAGGATCCTGAGTCTCCTACTGAGGATGAGTTATTTATGGGTCTGACAGCAGCTTTAGTTAGTGACCCACCGATCATTCCTGCTTGGACAAATCCCGCTTTGGCAAACTCACTAGCTAGGATAACCTTTGAGAGAGATCAGGCTAGAGCGCTGATGTTGAGCGCCTTGTCTGGCAGAGATATAGCTTTTGCTGAGAGGGATGCGACTCGAGCCGCTTAGGATATGACATTGATTGAGAGAGACGAGGCTCGATCTTTTTGCGATGTTGCTTTTGTCGATATTGAGGAGACTTTGATCGCCAGAGACGCAGCTTTTGAGGAGATTTAGGAGGTTTTGATTGCCAGAGATGCTGCTTTTGTGGAGAGGGATGAGGCTATAGCTTCCCATGATTTCCACATTGCTAATAGTACTGCTCTCCGGTCTTATACTCATGGTCTGGTTACCGAGATGAGTGCATACATTGATGATCATAGTGCCACACAACAGATGACTGTGGATATTTTGACTCGTATGGAGGCTAAGGGTATTGCAGTTGCAGCTGCTCCTCCATCTTCAGAGAGAGATGCCATGTTGGCACTGTCGGCCCGCTTATCCATGGGTCCATAGACTAGCTTTGTTTTTCTTGCACATACTAGACCATCCATTTTTGTCATGTACAGGACACTATGTATATATCAAATAGTATTATATATCAGAGACATATATTTTGATTCACTTCCCTGTTTGTATATGTATTGTCATTGTTGAGTGATTACCATTTCTTTCATGACTTGCTATTGTTGATGTATCTTGAGCTTTTCCTTGATGGACGGACAGTGAGATGTTAGAGAGTATCTCAGATAGGCCTGCTGACCAAGGAGGCTTGATAGTTTTTCGGTTTCATATGGTTTTGGTGTCTTGGAACTGGCTTTTATTAGTTATTATTTTTTCTTGAAGGTCAAGCACCGCACCATGAATGGTTGCCTACGTACTCCCGGGTGTAGGAAGATCAGGTCATTCGTAGTTCAGTTTTTTATGTGAGAGAGGTTTGAAGAGTATTTATCTTGGGATTTGAGTTTGGTTTCATGAGTTTTTGAATTTTTTTTATTTGGTTTGACCGCACCAGAAATGGCTGCCTACGTACTCCTGGGTGGAAGGAGATCAGGTCATTCGTAGTTCCGACTTTTAGTGAAAACCGAACCTGATTTGATTTATAGGACCCGGATACGGGTAAGCTTGTGTTTTAGACATAGTACCTTTGTATGGTGTCTGAGTTGATGAGTTGGGGAAATTCAGTCTCAGTCCAGCTCTTGCAGTCTGAAAGCTTCTCCTGTCAACACTTCCTTGACAATGAAAGGGCCTTCCCAATTTGGGGCGAACTTTCCTTTGGCTTCGTCTTGATTGGCCAAAACTTTCTTTAGCACCAAGTCATTTTCTTTGAATTGCCGTATTCAGACTTTCTTATTGTAGGATCGAGCAATCCTTTGCTGATATAACTACCCGTGGAAAATGGTTGTAGCCCTCTTTTCATCTATCAGGGACAGTTGGTGGTACCGGTCTTGCAACCACTGATCTTCATCCATCTGAGCGTCGACCAACACTCGCAAAGACTCCATCTCTACTTCTATGGGAAGGACAGCTTCCATGCTATAGACCAACGAATAGGGGTAGCCCCAGTAGAGGTGTGTATTGATGTCCTGTATGCTAACAGGGTTAGAGGCAGCAGGTCAGGCTAATCTTTGTGATTGGGGGACATTTTTTGCATGATCTTCTTGATATTCTTGTTGGCCGCTTTGACAGCACCATTCATCTTGGGCCGATAGATGATGGAATTAAGATGCTTAATGTGGACCTTGATGCATAGTTCTTTCATCATTTGATTCTTCAGGTTCTTGGCGTTGTCTGATACAATCACCTCCAGTTGTCCATATCGACAGACGACATTGTTTTTGATGAAACCAATGATGACCTCTTTGGTGACTTTAGGAAAGAAGGCAACTTCAACCCATTTGGTGAAGTAATCGATCATGGTGAAAATGAAACGATGGCTATTGCTGGCTTTTGGTTCTACTGGACCGATCACATCCATTCCCCACATAGAGAAAGGCCATGGTGAACTCATGTTGTGTAGCTCATTTGGAGAAGCATGTATGGCATTTCCATGTACTTGGCATTGAAAGCATCTCTTAACGTGATCGTCACAGTCAGCTTTGAGAGAGATCCAATAATGTCTCGTTCTTAATATCTTCTTGGCCAATAGATGACCGCTCATGTGTGGACCACAGACTCCACCGTAGACTCCATCCATCAATCTCTGGGCTTACTCTTTATTAAGGCATCTTGACAGGCCTATTCCAGTATCCCTTTTGTATAGTGCATCTCCGCTTAGATAGAACTTCATAGCCATTTTGTGAATCCGCTTTTGTTCGAATTGGCTTGCCCCAGCGGGTGTAGATCCATCTCGGAGATATTCCTTGATGTCTTGATACCAAGGTTGTTTGAGAGGAGGTATTTCATCTAATATGTCTCCAATGTAATTCCCGTATGTCGGGGCTTTCTGACTTGTGAATTTGATGCAGGGAATCCCACTCCTATCGGATATGTGGATCAAGGAAGCCAACGTCGCCAATGCATCAGCGAAGTCATTCCTACCCCGAGAAATATGGATGAAGGTTATGTCTTTAAATCCCATAGATATTTTGATGACCTGCCGGTGATAGGGCAACAAATGCAGTTCTTTGGTGTGATATGCCCCAATGGTTTGTCTAATAGCCAATTCAGAGTTTCCAAAAACCAGTAGATGTTTCATACCCATGGACTAGACTAACTTCAACCCCATTATGCAGCCTTCATACTCGACTGTGTTGTTGGTGTTGCCAAATTGCAGTTTGGTAGCCACAGGATATTGTTCTCCTGTACCAGAGATAAGGGCTGCCCCAGCTCTGGCACCTTCCATGTTTACTGCTCCATCGAAATACATTTTCCATAGTTGGACTGTATTCTCTTGTTGGAGTTGTTGAATTGTTATGATCCCATCATCAGGGAAATAAGTCTCTAGGGGTTTGAACCCTCCTGATGGTGCTTCGGCTAATTGATCTGCAATGCCTTGACCTTTGATGGACTTCTGAGTTACGTAGACAATATCGTACTGTTAAAGGATCAACTGCCATTTGGACAGTCGATAATTCAATATTGTCTTGTTGAATACGTACTTTAGCGGATCCATGTGGGATATGAGGTAGGTCGTGTGCCCATGGAGGTAATATTGTAACCTCATTGCGGCCCATGTTAACGCACATTATATTTTCTAGATCAGGGTGTACTTCTGCTCACCACTGCTGAATCTTTTGCTGATGTAGTAGATGGCTCTCTCCTTGCTACTATCATCTTTCTGTCACAGCATATAGCCCATTGCATTGTCATTGACGGACAAGTACATGAATAGGGGAACTCCGTCCCTTGAGGGTACCAAGACTGATGCTTTGATTAGCTGCTTCTTGATGGCGAGGAAGGCTTTCTGACAATCCTCATTCTATTTGGTGGAGGAATTCTTCCTTAGTAGCTTAAATATGGGTTCACAAGTTGCTGTGAGCTGGGAAATGAACCTGCTTATGAAATTGATCCTTCCCAGGAACCCGCGTATCTCCTTCTCTATTCGAGGTACTGGAATTTCAGTGATGGCTTTGATCTTGGCAGGATCTAGCTCGATGCCTAGATTACTCATCAAGAATCCTAGCAACTTGCCTGATTTGACACCAAAAGCACATTTGGCTAGATTCAGCTTGAGGATGTACTTACGCAACCTTTTGAATAACTTCCTGAGATGGTCGATGTGATCATCCTTCCTCTAGGATTTGATGATGATGTCATCCACATAGACCTCTATCTCCTTGTGCATCATGTCATGAAACAGGGCCATCATGGCTCGCAGATATGTGGCTCTGGCATTGATGAGGCCGAAGGATAGTCGTCTATAGCAGAAAGTTCCCCAGGGAGTGATGAAAGCTATTTTCTCCCTATCTTCTTCAGCAACCATGATTTGATGGTAACCAGCAAAGCAATCCACGAAGGAATACATACCATAATGCATCGTATTGTCTATTAGGATGTGGATGAAAGGTACTGGGAAATTGTCCTTGAGGCAGGCTTTGTTTAAATCCCAGTAATCCACACACACTCGTACCTTCCCTCCGGGTTTAGGTACTGGAACTATGTTTGACAGCCACTCTGGGTATGTTGATACCATGATGATACCGGCTTTGAATTATTTAACGACCTCTTCTTTGACTTTCAGACTCCATTTAGGTTTCAATCGCCTGAGCTTCTGTTTATCTGGCTTGAATGCATCCTTAATGGGCATTCGATGGATGACAATATCAGTAGATAGGCCAATCATGTCTTCATGTAACCATGCAAACACATCCTGGAACTTTATTAGGAGTTCGATCAGGTTGATTTTTTGATTTGGTGTGAGGTATATGCCTATCTAGATTTCTTTGATTTTTTCGGAGGTTCCTATGTTGATAGTGGTTGTTTGGTCGAGGTTCGGTTTAGTTTTGTCTTCGACCCATTCTTTGATCTCCTCGAGCACCTCATAGTCATCTTCCTCCTCTTGATCAATATCCATCAAGTAGAAGTTTAATTCTACATCAAAGTTGTAGTCACTGTGACAGGTTGGCATCTCATCAACAGTGACAAACAAATCCAACTCTGGAGTCTTGAAAATAAAAATGCTTTCACTTTAATATATGCAACTGCTTAAATATACAAAGCATTTGGCAAAGCATGACAAAAGTTTCTGCTATAGCTGTGCAATAAAAAGTAAGCAGTAAATGAAAGCATGTTATAGGGCAGACGGACTCTCTGCCCCTTTACCCTTTTTGACTGAGGCATGGGACGCTGCTTTAGTTATCCAAGGTTAGATCCTCATGAACAGGGAGGATCAAGGAATTGTGCTCGTCTGCCTCATGTCGGATAATAACTGAGACATCCTTTACAATGAGGCCGTTGTTTTTCTTTGAACTGCTCCTTTTTCCCTTCTTGATGCGTGGAATTTGAATCTGACCCTCGTCGTCACTGTCCGGGATCTCATCATTCATTCCCTCATAGTTTATGAAAACCCGCATGTTAGCAAATGGGTCTCGTCCTTCGTACAAGATCTTTTCTTTTCCGTTTTTGCTATCACCTTCAGGCTTTGGGGATTTCCTTTCCCTGGCTGGTATGATTGGAGGAAATAACATGGCTGATATCACAGTGGGGATCTTCCTCATTGGCTTTATTAAACCAGCATCATTGAGGTTTGGCAGCAGTATAGTGGAAACATGAGCCTTAAGGTTCTTATGTGGATTTCGACGGCTTAACCCGAATGAATAACCTAATCCGGCTCTCCCTGTTTGGCTCGGGATTTGGACTGTACTTGTGATACCTTGTTGGTTCTTTCCTAACCCTTCTCCAGGTTGGAAACCCAAAGATACCATCTCTTGGCCTACTGTCATCACTTCAAGGGAGACTTTAGGCTTCAAGGCTGGTGCTCCGATAGGTAGATACTGAGTATCACTCACCTCCAGGGCTTGAAAACTTGCAGCTTCAATCCCTGCATCCAGGCTGATCACCGGCATGTCTCCTTGTATGCAGACAGGGTATTCCGGTTTGGTATTCACCGTGATTAGGTTGCCGTTGATAATATATTTGAGTTATTGATGGAGGGTGGATGGCACTGCCCCTGCCATGTGGATCTATGGCCTGCCCAGCAACAAGTTGTATCCAGTGGCGATGTTGAGCACCTGAAAGGACACATAGAAAGTGTGCGGACCAATCTCCAGAGGAAGCTCTATTTCTCTCATAGCTTGTCGGCGAGATCCAACGAAAGCCCGGATGACCACATGACTAGTTTTGATCCGGTTCGGGTTAATCTTCATTCTTTCCAAGGTATCATAGGGACAAATGTTGAGGGATGATCCTCTATCTATGAGCACACCTCCGATCACATATCCGGAAGATATCACTGCTATGTGTAATAACTTGCGATGACCTATCCCCTCTGCAGGTATATCATCGTCAGTGAAAGATATCACAATGCTATTGAAAATGTGTTCTACCACGTGACGAAATTTCTCAACATCCACTTGAAAGTAGTATGCATACAAGCCAATCATGTATGATGATAAAGCATATACTTTGGAGGCAATCTTATTTATTTATTAATAAAAATATTCATTTATTAAAGGCATTTAATTATCTACATGGTGCTGTTTTTATAATATGTAAATAACCCATAGTTTTAAGCAATGCTTTTAGAATCATGATGATGATCATGCCAATGAGATCTAAATTCTTAGAAAGCTCTAAAACTAAAATAGTTCCTAATCATGGGATTACTAAAAAGGGGATTAGTAAATCCGGATAGATTAGTACATATATTGCTTTCTCATTAGATGAGGATGATTGATCTCATAATCATTTGTGTGGAGACACTAAAGCAAGTATGTAGGTGCTTATTGGAGAATAAGTTCACTGAACGTGACTCGCTATGGAATACCTAATGGAGTTTTACTCGCCTGTCAATAGGAATTCCTAATGTGATAGTAGTACAAGTGATCCTTGGACTTGAGATCATCATAGTATCTTGTATGTAATGAATTATACTTTGACTTATTCCTTAAAGCCCTTTAGGGTATATAAAAGGGTATGTTTGGGTATAATGAGTTACATATGGAGACAATGAATGATCAATAAAGATTCTACCACATCTAGTAAAGGAGGAGATATGTCCTATGTGATTCGTTAAATGACAACCCAGGAATCCTTGGCCAAGGTAAAATGAAATTAGAAAGGAGTTTCTAATTTACATTATTTGGAGTTGTGCATTTTCTAATCGAAATACATATAATTAAATAAAATAAGACTTGACAGTAAATTCATGTCTTATATTTAATTGGGACATTGTATGGTGGAAGGATTGAATTGTATGGTAACTATTTACTCACAGGTTCTTTTATGATTAATGTTGAAATCTATATTATCTAGAAAGTCGTTGATCGCTAGGGAGGCTTATCCCTATTGTAGAATAAATATTATTTATTTAAATAGATTATTAGTTTAATTTATTTATTTAAATAAGATTAGAATTATTCTAATTGATTTATTCACAACCGGTTTAATATGGAGAACCTAAAGGGTCACACCATAAAAGGAAGAATAATTATTTAAGAAGGTAATGGCATAATCATAATAATGTATTAAGTGAAATTAATTTAATCTATGGTGATAGAATAAATTAAATAGCTTAATATTTATTATTTAATATTTTAGAAATATTAAATATAAATTAATAAGAGGAGTCTTATTAATATTATTATAATTATTATTATTTTAATTTCTAAAGGAGTTTAGTAATTAATTTAATATTAGTACTCTCATTTATTCCTAATAAGATTAGGAGACAAATTAATTAAATGAATTTAATTAATTATTTCCCATGTGGTGGGAAGCCTAAATTAATTAAAGGAGTTTAATTAATTAAAAGTAATCCCATGTCTAATAGGATTAGAAGGGTTGACCAATATCTATATAAGAGGATTCTTATAATAGATATTACTTGATGCAATTTCAATTGTTGGAGAGTACTCCTTTTCTATAGAGGATAGAAAACTAAGTCAACCACCCTCCTTCTTGATAATTCATCTTCCTTGGTGGATCACCTCTAGAGGCCAAACACTTGGGTGGCTAACGTTGATCAAAGGAAGGAATCTAATCCGGAAATTCAAGGAGATCACGAAGAACAAGGAGTTGAACTAGTACCTGTGGAAGCTTCGTTCTACAAGGGTATGATTCCATAACTTCTTATTTATCGTTTTAAATTAATAATTTGCATAAAGGATGATCCGGATAATGGTTTTGTAGAAATTTTTTTAAACTCTGATATACCATGCTTCCGCTAATTTTTGCAATTTGATTGCGTCACGATTTCGTACAAACTCAACAGTGGTATCAGAGCCAAACTTTTATGCAATTATTAATTTATTTTTGATTTCATATACATATGGGTATATATTTAAAATAATTTATTGGGCATAATTTTATTGTATAATTTATTTATTTTTTAAGAAAAAAAAATGACGTTTTTTTTTGTTTTTTTTTTTTTTTGGGACGAATCACAATTTTTTTTTTTGGTGCTAATCTTGAATTCTGCAAAGAAAATGTGTTGTCTCTTTCTTACTCCAAAAAGAATGTGACCCATCAGGAAATGACTCTTTTAATAAACCTGCAGGACTCTTTTAATAAAAGAAGGTGACTTCTTTTTAAAAAAATAAATATGATATATTTATATATTATATTCTAAATAATTTTATAATTAAAATAAAGAGTTTATTTTAATTTTGAAATTGGATTTCATGCAATTTAAAATTGCCCATTAAATGATACTCATATATATATGGAATGTTTTAATTCATGAGATGAATATTTATTTATTGATATATATGGTGATATGTATGATAATAAATGGGGATTGATTATGGACTATTTGACCAATGTGATTGAATTTTATTTTAGTTGAATGCTTGAATGAATGGGTTTTATTAAATGGGGTCTGTGTACCTCGTCTTCTCTAAAAATTTTTTTCGTGATGTAAAATTCTATCTCCCTCCTATGTACTTCCCCTTGACTGCTGATCAAGGTTTCTATTTAAATTAAATAGTTTAATGTAATAGAAATAGTTAGAATTATCTTGAAAAAATTGGAGACCAAGGAGCAAGGAGCGCGTGAAGACCCGTTTGTATGGAGCCCGGGTTTAAATGTAATAGTTATATTTAAATTTAAATTCTTGCACTCCTAGGTTTGACCTTTTGGTTCACTTGGTGGCTCTAGTGAACCAAACTAGAATAAAAGTCCATAATCAATCTGGGTAGAATATAGTATTCTATATTGCATGCTAAATATTATATATATTATATTTTATGCAAACATGCTTCGCATGTTTAATAAAATGACGCGTATTTTATATATATATATGTGCATGCACGCTAAACAAGATGAGACAAATAATAACAAATTCCTCAAAGAAATAATATTAAGTCCGAAGCGTTCAAATGATATTTGGAATATCGAACGTCGCCTTCTAGCATGATAAATTAATAGAGTATTAAATATTTAATATGAGCTTGTTGTGCTATCCACAAGGCGAGTATTGCATATTTAAGATGTTAATTAATCACATTTGATGCTTATCAAGAAAATTGAACGATCTAGTCTTGTTGTGCTATCCACAAGGACGAACATTTTTCTTTTTTGAATTTATAGAAGTGCTAGGCTGGACTTAACTTAAATCATTTTAGTTCGGATGTGCACACACTTGACCATTATGATTTAAGAGGCAAAATAAAAGGAGTTATATAGTGATGTAATTGACAAGAGTTGTCTACCTATTTATTTGTATATCGCTTGTTGTGCTATCCACAAGGTTATATACATTTGAAATGGGATCCTTATTCTCACTAGCAAATCTTTAATTAGATGTTCCCGAACTATATAAGTGAGGGTAATATAGTTTGATAAAAATAGTGGGAGATACCAATTTAAAATAAAGACCTAAATTTATTTTGGTATGCAAAATTAATAAAATGAATGTTTGCTAAAATGTTGTTTTTCACATGCAAAATTTTAAAAATGTCAAAATCACTAATTTCACTGCGAAGCATACTTGATGCTAATAAGCTTACCGGGCCGAATTATACGGACTGGCTAAGAAATCTGAGAATAGTTCTCACTGCTGAAAAGATTTCTTATGTCCTAAACTCACCTGTCCCTGGAACTGTTCCAGAAACAGCCTCTGAGGAAGAGATTGCCACCATTGTAAAGTGGCAAGATGATGCATCTGTGGCTCAATGCATCATGCTCGCATCCATGAATAACGAGCTTCAGCGTCAGCACGAAAACATGGATGCTCCTACTATGTTGATTCACCTCAAGGAGTTGTATGGTGAACAAAGTAGGACTGCTAGATATAAGATATCTAAGGAGCTCTTCCGATCTCGGATGACCAAGGGCAAAGTGAACATAAAGGAACAAAAGAAATCTGATCCAGCTAGCAAAGGAATGTGCTTCCATTGCAACGAGCCGGGTCATTGGAAGAGGAACTGCAAGAAGTTTCTGGCAAAGAAGAAGCTTGGAGAAGCTTCGACTTCCAATCAAGGTTTGTTCATGATTGAAATTAATTTTTCAGAAAGTCAAAATTCTACTTGGGTATTGGATACCGGCTGTGGTTCTCACATATGTAATAATGTGAAGGGACTGGTCAGAAGTAGAAAGCTGAACAATGATGAGGTGATCCTACGAGTGGGGAATGGAGCAAAGGTTGCTGCATTAGCTGTAGGAACTTATTATTTAGCAATGCATTCGGGCAAGTCCATTTATCTTAATAATTGTTATTATGTTCCGAATATTATTAAAAATATTATTTCAATTTCTGTATTGGATATGGAAGGATTTAACGTTGTTATAAAGAACAATAGTTGTTCTATTTAAAAAGACGATATTTTATATGGTGTTGGAAATTTGCGAAATGGACTTTATACACTTGACTTACAAGAAAATATTTTTCAAATTGAACAAACTAAGAAAAGGAAAAGAGATGATATTAATTATACCTACATGTGGCACTGTAGACTCGGTCATATCAATGAAACAAGATTATCCAAGTTGCATAAAGATGGGCTCTTTGAGTTATCTGATTATGAATCATATC
Organism: Panax stipuleanatus; assembly: GCA_020205555.1. Classification (NCBI taxonomy): domain Eukaryota; kingdom Viridiplantae; phylum Streptophyta; class Magnoliopsida; order Apiales; family Araliaceae; genus Panax; species Panax stipuleanatus. The sequence goes on along the minus strand of CM035121.1, from coordinate 113,912,256 downwards.
CAACTTGTGAATCTTGTCTCATGGGTCAAATGACTAAATCTCCTTTTAGTGGAAAAGGAGAAAGAGTTACAGAGTTGTTGGCATTGATTCACACAGACGTTTGTGGACCTATACAACAAGTGCACGGGGTGGGTATTCTTATTTTATTACTTTCACTGATGATCACTCAAGATTTGGATATGTGTATTTAATGAAATACAAGTCAGAATCATTTGAAAAGTTCAAAGAGTTCAGAAGTGAAGTAGAGAAACAAACGGGCAAGAGTATAAAGATACTTCGATCAGATTGAGGTGGAGAATACTTAAGCGGTGAGTTTCTCAATTATCTCAAAGAAAATGGTATAATCTCACAATGGACTCCTCTAGGTACACCACAGTTAAATGGAGTATCTAAAGGAGAAATCAAACACTGTTGGACATGGTTCGATCTATGATGAGTTTTACCGACCTTCCAATTTCCTTATGGGGATATGCCCTAGAAACGGCTGCATACCTACTTAACAAGGTACCTACCAAATCCGCCCCAAAGACTCCATATGAGATATGGAAGGGGAGGAAACCAAATCTTAAGCATGTTAAGACTTGGGGTTGTCCAGCTTATGTCAAAAAGTTTGAAAACGATAAGCTACAGACTAAATCCGATAAGTGTAGATTTGTGGGATACCCTAAAGAAACTTTAGGGTATTATTTCTATCATCCAACTGATCAAAAGGTGTTTGTTGCGAAATATACTGCCTTCTTGGAAAAGGATTTTATCCATGAAGGGGTCAGTGGGAGTAAGATATATCTTGAAGAAGTTCAAGACCCACAAATTACCACGGATCAAAGTCAGGTACCTGACAAAGTAGAAGAACCTACTATACCACACCCTGTTCGTAAATCTGGAAGAGTACCGAAGATACCTGAGAGATATAGATTCGTTATATAGGATGACGATGAGGTTACACATCATGAATGATGATGATCCACTGAATTACGAACAGGCTATGAGCAATAAAGACTCAGGGAAATGGCTTGAAGCTATGAAATTTGAAATGGACTCCATGTACGAAAACAAAGTATGGACTTTGATTTCACCACCTGAAGGCATTAAGCCTATTGGGTGTAAATGGGTCTTTAAAAGAAAGATTGGAGCGGACGGCAAGGTAGAGACCTATAAGGCCCGACTGGTTGCAAAAGGTTTCAAACAAAGACAAGGAGTTGACTATGATGAAACCTTCTCACCAGTAGCTATGCTCAAGTCCATTCGGATTTTGCTTGCGATTGCAGCTTATAACGACTATGAGATCTGGCAGATGGACGTGAAAACTGCCTTCCTCAATGGGTAACTTAAGGAGGATGTGTATATGACACAGCCAGAGGGATTTGTTTCAAAGGTTGGAACAAATCAAGTCTGTAAGCTGCAACGATCCATTTATGGATTGAAGCAAGCTTCTCGTAGATGGAACATTCGTTTTGATGAGACAATCAAAGAGTTTGATTTTGTCAAAAACGACGATAAACCATGTGTGAATAAGAAGGTTAGTGGGAGCGCAGTTTCATTCCTTGTATTATATGTTGATGATATATTACTGATAGGGAATGACATTCCTATGCTACAATCGATTAAAATCTGGTTATCTAAACACTTCTCCATGAAGGACTTGGGAGAAGCATCCTATATTTTGGGGATAAAGATCTATAGAGATAGATCTAAAAGGATGCTTGGTTTATCCCAAGGAACGTACATTGATGCAATGCTAAAGAGATTTAACATGGAAGATTCCAAAAGAGGTACTCATGCCGATGAGCCATGGAATACATCTCTCCAAGAAACAGGCCCCAAAGACACCTGAGGAGAGAGACCGTATGAGTAAGATCCCTTATGCTTCTGCAATAGGATCTATCATGTACGGTATGATATGTACTAGACCGGATGTTGCTCATGCACTTAGTGTAATGAGCAGATACCAGTCAAACCCTGGAGAAGAGCACTGGAAGGCAGTGAAGAATATCCTAAAGTACTTGAGAAGGACTAAAGATATTTTTCTTGTCTACGGTGGGTCTGAATTAAAACTCAAGGGATTCACAGACTCAAGTTTTCAAACAGACCAAGATGACAGTAAATCTGTTTCAGGGTATGTGTTTACCTTGAAAGATGGTGCAGTGAATTGAAAAGGTTCCAAACAACAAAAGGTTGTTGGTTTAGTGACAAAGACAAAGTATATAACTGTAAGTGAAGCTGCAAGTTGATGTTTTAGATGAAAAGTTCATTACAGAACTAGGAATAGGTCCTAAGTCTCATCTTGAATCTAAACATGTGTTGCGGCACTTTGATTAAAGAAATCATTGAAAGAGGAGAGTGTAGACTCTCAAGACAACATTGCAGATCCATTAACTAAAGTTTTAAAACAACAGCAGTTTGATCGTCACTTAGAGAAGTTGGGTATGAGATACCATGGCGATTGGCTTTAGTGCAAGTGGGAGATTGAAAGTAGTATGCATACAAGACAATCATGTATGATGATAAAGTATATACTTTGCAGGCAAACTTATTTATTTATTAATAAAAATATTCATTTATTAAAGGCATTTAATTATCTACATGGTGCTGTTTTTATAATATGTAAATAACCCATAGTTTTAAGCAATGCTTTTAGAATCATGATGATGATCATGCCAATGAGATCTAAATTCTTAGAAAGCTCTAAAACTAAAATAGTTCCTAATCATGGGATTACTAAAAAGGGGATTAGTAAATCCGGATAGATTAGTACATATATTGCTTGCTCATTAGATGAGGATGATTGATCTCATAATCATTTGTGTGGAGACACTAAAGCAAGTATGTAGGTGCTTATTGGAGAATAAGTTCACTGAACGTGACTCGCTATGGAATACCTAATGGAGTTTTACTCGCCTGTCAATAGGAATTCCTAATGTGATAGTAGTACAAGTGATCCTTGGACTTGAGATCATCATAGTATCTTGTATGTAATGAATTATACTTTGACTTATTCCTTAAAGCCCTTTAGGGTATATAAAAGGGTATGCTTGGGTATAATGAGTTACATATGGAGACAATGAATGATCAATAAAGAATCTACCACCTCTAGTAAAGGAGGAGATATGTCCTATGTGATTCGTTAAATGACAACCCAGGAATCCTTGGCCAAGGTAAAATGAAATTAGAAAGGAGTTTCTAATTTACATTATTTGGAGTTGTGCATTTTCTAATCGAAATACATATAATTAAATAAAATAAGACTTGACAGTAAATTCATGTCTTATATTTAATTGGGACATTGTATGGTGGAAGGATTGAATTGTATGGTAACTATTTACTCACAGGTTCTTTTATGATTAATGTTGAAATCTATATTATCTAGAAAGTCGTTGATCGCTAGGGAGGCTTATCCCTATTGTATAATAAATATTATTTATTTAAATAGATTATTAGTTTAATTTATTTATTTAAATAAGATTAGAATTATTCTAATTGATTTATTCACAACCGGTTTAATATGGAGAACCTAAAGGGTCACACCATAAAAGGAAGAATAATTATTTAAGAAGGTAATGGCATAATCGTAATAATGCATTAAGTGAAATTAATTTAATCTATGGTGATAGAATAAATTAAATAGCTTAATATAAATTTTTTAATATTTTAGAAATATTAAATATAAATTAATAAGAGGAGTCTTATTAATATTATTATAATTATTATTATTTTAATTTCTAAAGGAGTTTAGTAATTAATTTAATATTAGTACTCACATTTATTCCTAATAAGATTAGGAGACAAATTAATTAAATGAATTTAATTAATTATTTCCCATGTGGTGGGAAGCCTAAATTAATTAAAGGAGTTTAATTAATTAAAAGTAATCCCATGTCTAATAGGATTAGAAGGGTTGACCAATATCTATATAAGAGGATTCTTATAATAGATATTACTTGATGCAATTCCAATTGTTGGAGAGTACTCCTTTTCTATAGAGGATAGAAAACTAAGCCAACCACCCTCCTTCTTGATAATTCATCTTCCTTGGTGGATCACCTCTAGAGGCCAAACACTTGGGTGGCTAATGTTGATCAAAGGAAGGAATCTAATCCGGAAATTCAAGGAGATCACGAAGAACAAGGAGTTGAACTAGTACCTGTGGAAGCATCGTTCTACAAGGGTATGATTCCATAACTTCTTATTTATCGTTTTAAATTAATAATTTGCATAAAGGATGATCCGGGTAATGATTTTGTAGAAATTTTTTTAAACTCTGATATACCATGCTTCCGCTAATTTTTGCAATTTGATTGCGTCACGATTTCGTACAAACTCAACACCACTGTCTTTGGCGGATGGGCTTTTTCCAGTACCTTTACTAGAATGTTGCGATGATCCACCGATGATAAGACCAAGTATAGGATGGACATTTTCTTGGGTGTGTATTTCAAACTTTGCACCACCTTGATTTCATTGTGTCCCATTTTGTTGAGGAACTCTTCAATTTTCTCTTCAGCCACCTTTTCTTTGGCTTTGATGACTGGTTTGATCACCCGCTGAGGCAGGTACAATGGATTATCCTTTGGTACTTCGTAATGTTATTTTAGGTGGAACCTTCATCATTCCCGTAGTTCCATGGGACCCTTTTCAGACTGATAACTGGATACTGAGGTCTGAAGGGCAAGATTAAAGGCTCGGGTGTGGCCACCTTCACAGGATTTCGTGTTTCTTGGACCCCTTTCCCTGGTAGTACTTAAGGGTGTGAGGACTGGCTCCTTATCATAGGAAACGATAGCCACTGTATCCTGATTCCACACAGTGGGGCTAAAGAGAGTGTCTTCATCTGGGAGGCCACAATCCCGATTCCCTCTTATCAATTCAGCACTTTCAATCATGTTCTGAATCAGGTTACGAAGTGCCCAGTAATCCTCAATTTCATTGCCGGGTGCATTGGAGTGGTACTGACAGATTTGGTCAGGTTTGAATTTTTTGGATCAAGGGTTCAATGGAGGTAATAAATCTGCAACCATTCCCTCGTTGATTAACATCTAGAGGATTTCCTCCATTGGCTGGTTCAAGTTAATGAAATTCCTTTGAAATAAGCATTTCCTACCAGCTTGGAAATTCTCATCTTTAGCCATCTGGTCGGCCCAGGGTTCATGCTCATGAGACCGGTAGTGATCTCTCATGGGAATGGGACTGATCTCTAGTGTGGGAGGATTTTCTTCAGAATGGTTGGTTTGGTTCATCATCTGTCTGGTGATTTGATGTTGGTATATAACCAGCTCTGCTAACTGTTCGATATGCTCCTTGATAGACTTAATCTCTTATTCTATCAGGAATCGCCTTTCTGAATACTCCCAACTGTCTGGGCTGTTGTTGCTGGATGGAGTTGATTCCCCCATATAACGGAGGTACTTGGATCCTTCTCCATTTCCTGTACTGATCATGTTGACATTCTCTTCTTTGTGCTGAGGGAGGGGATTATCTTGTATGTGTGGTTGCTCCGGTTTGGTTACCACAATCTCTCCATTGTCAATCAAGTCTTGGATTTTGTGCTTGAGAGACCAACAGTCTTGGGTGTCATGGCCCGGAGATCCAGAATGGTAAGCACACTTCTTGCTTGGGTCGAAATTCAGTCCACCAGTATTGGTTGGTGGAAGGAGTTTTATATTCTTTTTCTGTGCGGTTAATAGTTTCAGCACATTCTCGAGTGAATCCCATAATGGGGTGAGTGTTCTTCAACGTTTGGCCTCCATAGTCCTCTGAAATGGAGGGTTTGAAGACTGTGCAGAAGCTTGAAAAGGGGTATAATTCATCCTTTGAATGGGCATATTGCTTGAATCACCCCTTCGATTCTGTCCTTGCAATACTAAGGACACTTCTTCATCTTTCTTCTTATTGCTCTCCGGGGATTACTCCCGTAATTCCCGGACTAGATATGTTTGGCAATGGCTTCCAAGGCAGTCAGGTCTTTTATCTACCCAGACTTCAGCCTCATTTCGGCCATCTCTCTGTGCTTGATCATCTCAAAGAATGGTTTTCCTATGCCTGCTAGGACCCTCTCGTAATATAGAGATTCTTGAATATCGATGAAGGTCATGACTATCTCAGTCTCATTCATAGGTGGAATAACTTGTGCCGCAACTCGTCTCCATCGTTGAGCATACTCTCTGAATGACTCAGAACTTTGTTTCTTGATTTTTGTTATCTGATATCTATCTGGAGCCATCTGAGACTGGAAACTGTATTGACTGAGGAAGGCATGGGCCAACTCTTCCCAACTGTGAATTTTGGAATTGTCTAGACGGGCGTACCAGGCTCTAGCCTCTCCGGTCAGACTCTTCTGAAATTGTTGCATTCGAAGCTTCTCGTCTTCTGCATAGGATCCGAGTTCTCCAATGCATACTTTTAAGTTAGTGTAGGGGTCTTCCAATCCATCATATTTCTCAAAATCAGGAGTTCTAAATTTTTCGGAATAACGAGCCCCAAGGAAGATACAGAGGTCTGAATAATTGAGACTGCCAAATGCCCTAGTCCCTTTGATAGACCGGATAGTTTCTTCCATTTGCTGTACTTTCTTCAGAATATCACCAGCTTCCTGTTCTTTGTTGAGGGGGGTGATTTCAGGGGTTTTGTTGGTTGTGTCCTGGTTTTGTGGTCCAGGAATCTGAGTCTCGGCTTTTTCAGTCTCTTGACTGCCACCACTACCACCAGGTGTTCCTGGTTCTGTATGAGCTTGGGTTTGCTTCCCTTTTAGAGCCTTACTTTGTTCTCTCAGGAAACTGGCCAATTCGGCTATCTGATTCTTTAGTGCTTCAAACTCTTCCCTAGAGACAGGGGTAGATTCTGACTGAGCACTTGAAGTCATATTCGTGGGTGGACTTAGTGATTTCTTAGAGTTAGATCTAGTGACAGGACCAATTTTTCACCTATAACAAAACGTAGGCGTGTTAATTTCTTGAGGTAGATATGGATAGGATGCATGCCATGATGTGTTTTTGTGGTTTTTTAATCTTATCCTGCAAAACAGAGGTCAGTTGTTTTGATGACAAGATGTATTATAACAGAAAATGTGTATTTTTCATTATGGTAATTACATTGTGCTTCTTTATATTGGAATTAGAAACTTGACATTGAATTTGAAAGAGGAAGGCATGAAGAAGCTTCCCATCGGATTTGGTTAATCAGAGGCTGACCTATCTTAAGCTACTCTCGCGACGTTTTGGCATCTCCTATTGCCTCTTAGATTATTTTGATCAAGTGGTGACACATTCGAATTAAATTTATCTAAGTTAAGTCCAATCTAGCACTTTCATATATTCAAAAAGAAAAATACCATCCTTGTGGTGACACAACAAAACAGTAGCGTTCAATTTCTTTATAAGCATCAAATGTGATAAAATAATATCTTAAATATTTAATATTTTTCGTGTGATGATGCAACAAACTCATATTAAATATTTAATACTCTATTAATTTTATCATGCTAGAAGGCGACGTTCGATATTCCAAATATCTTTGAATGCTTAGGACTTAATATAAATACTTTGAGCGGTTTGTTATTATTTGTCTCATCTTATTTAGCGTGCATGCACATATATATATATATAAACTACGTGTTATATTAATTGATGTGGCGCCCCCAAATTCGGGTACCTTCAAACCCTGGACATGGTGCTACACGGTGCTACTAACTACACATTCATTTAACTGAAATACAAAACTAAAATGAATATGCTTACTATTTATTACATTATCATAATGTCTACCTAGGTTCTTTATAACCATTACATTCATTCGGAGTTATAATATCATTCATTACAAAAATAATACTATGCTATTACAAGGATAAACTATTTATCCATCTTGGACTTGCCCTTGTCCTTATCGGATCCTTTGGTACGTTCGCTCTTAGCTGAAATCATATAATTTTAAGCAAGAATGAGCATAACTAGCTCAGTAAGTTTAACATTATAATCTGCAACCACAAAATCAAGAATTATATGATTTCATCTTCAATAACTGTATAATAGTTATGAAGTACTACGAATAATCAAAATAGCGTTTTGATTCATTTAAAACCATTCAAAAGGACTTATAGTCTCTTAAGAATCTGAGCTAGTCAAAGACCATGAACATTCCATTTAGCTTTCATTCATGAAAAGAACAACCCAGAACTAAGACCGCAAGTTTGATATAGCTTACGAGCACATCCAGGTGATCAGCCTGTAGTACTCTATGTTGATCAACACTCATCCTTAAATGTATTTACGTCTAATTGTAGCAACCTCATGTGCTTGTGGATTAAACGACTATAAAACATTTGTTTATTCATACTCAGGCTTACCTTTGAATCCGTACCAAAGAAATTGGCATAGGATATCAACATCAAGAATACTTTGAAAGATTTGTGGAAAAATTAATCAAAATACTTTAATATAAGTCTAGCCGAATCAAATGACATCGACTATTCAATAACAGTTCATGCACAGGAAACCATGCATAATGACCACTTGTCCAACTTTAAAGTGTAGACAAGAGTTTAGAAAACTTGCCTTCACGTCTTTAAACCTTTAAGTATACTTTACTCAGGTCTTTATAACTTCTACAAGACATAAACACATAGCATGCCAATGAGATTACCACAATTGATACACATTGTATAAACTATCTTCTCCTTGTATAACTTATCTGAATTGTTAAACTAATAACATTCGTTTAAGTTATTTAGCATCTGTTACGGCTTATTAACATTCATATGTCATAAGTCGACTTTTATCGATTATCGTTAAACATAATGATAGACGAAACCCTAACCGATTTGATAACTCGGATAAACTTTCCCCGGATTACCGATATCGAACTCCATATAGAAATTAAATGAGTTTTATCTTCATTTCTTATCATTCTCCTACTACGCACATCTATTTCATACTATATGACTACAAGACGTGAATTAAACTCGACTACTATTCACGGTTTACGTTTTCGGACTTTGAGTTTTGAATTTAAATACGTTTATTCAACGTTAAATTCTTAAAATCATCCTTAAACATGTTTTTTATAAAATTTCTCTCTTCATGTATGTTACTTATATACTTGCCCCATAATTAACATGTAAAAAGTTGAACAAATGTCCATGTCAGAAAATTTTCCATTAAGGGCGCTGCGGCGCCAGATTTAACTCACAAAGTCGTGCTAAGGCGCTATCCTTGCAGAGAATTTCTCCCGGACAGACGCTGCGGCACTGGAAAACGAAGCTTAAGCGGCACTGCGGCACGGACCCTGAGCCTTAGAAAAAAATTTCAAACGCTGGGATTCCCGAGCTGATAACGCAATCGTTATAACTCGAAATTGGCTCATTCTAAATTCATTAGTTCACATATCTAACATTCTATGATTCTATCTGATGGGAATAAATTTCTAAATCCGTTGGCTAGAAATTCATTATTTCATACATTTTAACGCGTTCGTTAAACGTTCGTGAACGTTCGACGCTCATTTCGTTGTTTTAAGTCCGAATTCGATCTTTCTTGCTACTACAAGTCTTAATTACATAATTCTACGATAATCCATCGAAAACCAAGGTTTTTGAGCTAAACAGTGACTTTTAACTATCATTTCAGGAAAATTTACGATTTGAACGTTTAACGTTTAATCGCGTAAATTTTGCCATAACTTCGTTACTTGAGATTTTAACTCCAAACCAAATGGAATCAATCCATTTGTTATTAATCTATGATTCTAACCGTCATAAACATCTAAGTTTAATGGTTTCACTTGTTCATTAATAATAATCTCAAGGTTTTAATATATGTTCTTCATTGAATGCTTAATCAATCAATATAATTTTAATTGTTCATGGCTTATTAGTGTTTAAAGTCCACTACATAACCATTATTATTACTTCGGTTGAGACATGCTCCACCAATTCACTTCTCTATTAATCATCTAAAAGACAAACAGGTGAAGATTAAAGTTTACAAAAATATACCTCTTAAGGTTCTTCCTTGTTCTTGATAAATGACTATAGCCTAGCTTCTTGGCTTCTTGATTCCTTGTTTCTTACTCTCTTCTCTCTTAATATTTCTTTGCTCTTGTATTGGTGAATAAGTTGATAACTTAGGAGAGAGAAAAGTGTGAAATGGTTTGGTATTTATAGAGTTTCAAGAGTTAGGCTAGGATGGTCATTAATCCTACCTCCTCAACTTAACTTTCAAACCAAGAAAAAGCCACTCCCCCCCATGTGTGACACCTCTAAATCCGAGTACTTCAATTTCCACGGGATTTGGTGTTCACTGTACAAATATCACATATCTATCTATCCATAATAAATTCATCTCATGAAATAGATAAAAACATCCTCCCCTTATAGAGTTACAACATCTGAATAATAAATAAATCCCAGGTTGAACTAACCTTAAATCTCAAATGCGGAAACATAATCAAATACATAAGTCTTAACACATCAAAGTCTTAAACATAACATTCTCAAATTAAATAACAAGTTTTCAACACTTGTTAACCTTGCCCTTGCCTTTGCTAGTGAAAGGCTCGTCGGACCTTTCGTTCTTAACTTCAATGTTATTATGCAAGAGTGAGCACGATTGCCCACAAGTATAAAACTATAAAAGTAATAATAACATGCGAGTAAATCAAGAGTTCTGAATAATAAAAAGCTTGGCTTTTGAATCAAGAATGAATAACAAGAATCAAAAGTACATCTGAGGGTCATAAGACCATGAACTATGTCCCAGGTTGTCAAGTATTTTTACTTTAGACCTTTAACAGTCATAAGACTATATAGACTCTACTAATCGTACTTAGGGGGATTAGTCCTTAGTACCATAATGTGCACATCATCTCAATGCTAACACATAAATAATCCCCTATAACAGGGTTGCTCATCTCAGTTTGACATCAGAGTCCGCACCAAAGGAAGTTTGGTTTGGATAAGCTCAATAACAGTTCTAGAATTTAGAACGTTCATTGACTATGGACTAGTCGAATCATTAAGGGTTCTCTAGTCTTACAAGGTTCAACAATAACATTGATATTCAAATTGAATAATAAATCTCAAGAGTATACAATCGAATAAGTATTGTATAAATGAAGTAATATTTTAAAGGAATTATAACATCTCATATGGAATCTCAACTTGAATAAAAAAGAATAAGAACTTGCTCAATATAAAAATATAAGTCTAAGACTTGCTCAATGAATAACTTAGAGTTTAAGGAACTTGTATCGTGATAATGAATCAAGGATAAGAACTTGTTTAATTAAAAGTAAAGTTTAGGAAACTTGCCTCGTGCACAAGTTACAAATAAAATTCTCGTTCCTCAATTAACCTTACATATCATTTAATTTGCAATAATAATTAATTCTAAGTCTGATCGAATCACAAGCATCAGTTTTGAATGCGTTATTAGACTTTAAGAATAACGGGTTTACATAACGTATTTAACTTATCAATTATCACGTAAAATAAGTTAATGAATTGTTCTAATATCTCAATATATGCTTAATATGTCATCATGTTCATTACATTAAGTTAACTCATCATGTTATGGATTAAAAACACACAATAACCAAAGCCACTTCTTCTCTGTGATCCTCGCCGGGGCGGGGGTTTGTGCTGTAAGATGCCCGCCAGGGCGGCATGCCCACCGGGGCGAGGGGTCCTACACTAGAAAGCCCGCCAGGGCGGGGGTCCTCGGCATGATTAACTGCAATTAGCGACTGCACTGTCCATCAGCCCAAATAAATCCCAAATTAAACTAACACAACAAATTTTAACGTTACCCATGAACTATAAACTTCACAGAAGCATCATACAATGTTTCTAGCAAGCTTTTAACACTTTAGATCACATAATCATTCAAATTAGAACACCTAAATTTACTGTTTTGGTATTTTTCAAAATTTCTAGAGAAATCATGAAATTCGACATTACAGATTCGTTATAACTCCGAATCTGTCCGTTTGAATTTTGTTTTGTTCGTTTAAATATGCATAATCATAATCAACTATCAATTTAAAGTTAAATAAAAATTAAAGCATGTAAATTTGTACATAAGGGCCATATTCATATTTTTCATACTCTGTAACTTATAAAATTCTAATTAAAGCATAATTACATGGTTTTGATTTCTTTAAAGCATACATAATTGCTAGAAAACATGTTATGAACATATATTAATACATATATTATCATATATACAACAATCATCAATACAATTTAGTTACAGAGAACTTAAATTGGGTTTATTGGAGAAAATATAAGAACGTGAATTTAAGAATTTGGGTTGAAGAATCATACCCTTTGCTTTCTTGTTTGATGATGATAGAAATATAAACTGTAATAACCCAATATTTTTATATAATTAAATAAGAAATTTTGCATATAATTTTTTTAAAATATTATTTCTATCAAAATAAAGGTGGGAATATGTGTAAAGAAAAGGATATGTATATAGGTGATAAATATATATTTATTTATTGCATGAATGATTGTAAATAAATTTTTTAATAAAGAAATGGTTGATTATTAAAAATTATATTCTTATAATAAATTAATTTTTATAGTAAAAATATTTTATTATTTATTTTTCCATGAAAGTATGATTAATATATTATTTAAATAATATATGAAAGGATTCTTAGAATTATTATAATAATTATCTATTATATGAATTTTTCAAGATTAGTTAAGTTAATTATTTTAATTTAATTATTTATAGCATATAAGGTAAGTGTCATTATAGATCCAAACCCTAACTTTTGATCTATGTTATGAAATTTCATGATTAATATAATAATTGTATAATTGTATTTAAAAGGAAAGTATAATTATATTATGAATAATAAGAAATTATTTTCTTAAGAGATTTGAATATTAAATGTGATTATTAATTATATTTGTATTCAAATATATGTAAGTATATTAATACAAGTTATGATTATGAATTTTATATATAATTATGATAATTAACATAATTATATGAATATATGTTAAGAATTTATTTATTTATTTATTTTATTTAAATATTAAACATAATAATTGATTATGTTGTATTTAAATGAAAGTGTGTATATTAAGTAATTAGGGATAATGATTAGAAAACCCTAATTCATAAAATTGGGAACCCTAATTATAGCAAGAAAACCTAATTTTTTTCAAAACCTTAATTTTCTATTAAAAACCCTAATTTTTAAATTAGTGTGATTTAATTATATTTTTATTTAATTCCTATTTAATTTTCCAAACCCTAGGAATTATTTGACAAACCCTAAAGGTTAAAACCTAAGGGTTAAACCCTAGAAGTATGCCTCAAGGATAAGTATACCCTTAAAAGAATTTGTTATTTATAAAAATAACATTTTTAGATTTGTTTTATTAAGTTATTTGCAAATCTCACCAAATCTCATGACTCACCATATCTAAGATTTACTCACATGTTGCAAATCAAATGTATCAGCCATTACATGACACCTAGCAAGCCTTGATGCATTGAATCTAAAGGATAGGAATTAAAGAAAGAAAAAGAAAAGAAACTTTAATTATTTTTCACCCACACAAGCCAAAATATTTTCTCTCTCTAAGACCCACGAAATTCTCTCTCTAACTTGGTCACAATATCAAACAATAACATCCCATACACTAAACCATAAAAGATCCAAGGTCAGAAATCAAAAGATTGCTCAAGAAAGGTGTGGGTAAGGAAATTGTACCTTACTAGGGTTAGGGTTTCGAGGTGGCTGAGGAGGAGAGAAATCCACAAAGAGTACGGTCTTGATTGATTGTTTGAAGAGGGGAGAAGAACAGATAAGCGATTGCTCGAGTAACACGTGACAGAACTCTTAGGATTCAAGAGCCCTATTAGAGTATCGAGGATCCAAATAGCCTTCTTGTGTGTCTTCAGTTCAGAGAGAATCAAAACTCCCTTTCTATTGAAGTGGAAGAGGTATTTATAGAGTTTTTTTGGAAAATAGTCACGTGCCTGACACATGTCTGGGTCTTGTTCCTAGCATGTGATTTTAGAGGAAATTTTAGAAATACCCTTAGTTACTTGAGTAATGCCCTAGCCACCAATCCAATCCCTCAATCAATTCCCAAAAATGAGCAACCTCCACGAGTTTTCTGCGTCGGAACATGTGGAGGCTTCTCTCCCATTTCTTTAGATCACACGTAAACCCTAATTTATACTTGGGCTCACATTTGCCCCCTGCACGTGAGTTACGCCTTCGAAGTGATGATCGTGCAAAAGTACTTGTTGTCTTTGAATCATGTTTCAAATTACTGAACGATCTGCGGAACTCGATGTTGCAAACTTTTAAGGAACTCCAAGTGGCGCTTCATTTCAATCAATTAAACAACGAACCAAGAAAGGAAGCAAGGTACTATAGTTGGACCATCCTGGATGGGTGAACCCTAGTAGGGTGCCGAATCCCAGGGTGGCTGAACCTTAGGAGACTGAATCTCAACGTGGTCGAATCCCGAGGTGACCGAACACTGGAGGATTTTTCGTCCTTTGCTAATTTTGTTCCCTCTTCTTTTTAGGTGTTCTTAATCTCTCCTTTTCCGGGATAAGTCTTCTTATTCGAGCCTAGACTTTTTTCGCGTTGGACATTGTCAAAGGGAGATTGTTTTCAAAGCGACTTCATTTGTTCGGGATTCACCAATTCTCTTTTACCATGGTAAGCACTTAATTTCGAATGCTTTCATCTCCTTTTTCTTGTTTCATAGAATTCTCATGTTAAACCCCCCTCGTTGTAGGCTAATTCTGACGAACGTTCTGCGAACCTGAAAACTACTAAGGAAGTCCCCTTCGTAAGAGAGTGGGGAAAACTCCCTTCTTTGGGTCTTTTGACGTTTTCTGGGAACAAACGAAGAAATATAATCGTGCAACTTTTCCTCCACCTGACAAAGGGGGTTTATTTCTATATGCAATAGCTGGTGAAAGTGCAGACAACTTTCCCTGCTCTACTAAGATTCTCCATATGTGCATCGAAAAACAGGAATACCCTTTCAGTCCCGTTCGCTTCCTGTCCGACTCATCTAGTCGCCTTCCGGGATGGCAAGATTGGACCGATGATATCCTTAGGAATTTCGATTATGTGAAGATACTGGACAAATCTGGGATTCTGTGTTGTATTCAGCTATGTAGGGATCTTCGTATCCAACAGGACTATGATGCCCTTACCTTACTGATTTCACGCTGGTGTTCTTCTACATGTACATTTGTCACCGCTTGGGGGGAGTTCACTCCTACTTTAGAGGATGTCTATGCCATTTACCAGTAATTCTTTCTTCTGTTTTGTACATTCATCCTTATTTTTCTTGGATTATGTAATTATTCTGAACTATACATTGTAGCCTTCCTGTTGATGCTTCAGCCTCTTGCAGTTCATCCAGCCTATCTCCTAGGGATGCCGAATGTGTTGCGTACTTGACAGAAGCCTTCAAGCAGGCTTCCAATTACACCACGAGGTTTCAAGGTGATATAATCCTTTCAGACTTCGAGACCCTTAACCATCCGGAGACTTCCTGGCTATCTTGGGTACTCTAGTTCTTTCGGGATTACAAGCCTGGCCATTGGAATAGTTTTGTTTACAGGGAGTCCGTCCTCGCTCTTCATGAGGAGCATTATCCTTTTCCTTTGGCTACTTATCTGGTTATGAGCCCAAGTATAAATTAGGGTTTACATGTGATCTAAAGAAACGGGAGAGAAGCCTCCACGTGTTCCGAGGCAGAAGACTCGTGGAGGTTTCTCATTTTTGGGAATTGATTGAGGGATTGGATTGGTGGCTAGAAGGACAGGGTGATTTGGGCATTACTCAAGTAACTAAGGATATTTCTGGAATTTCCTCTAAAATCACATGCTAGGCACAAGACCCAGACATGTGCTAGGCACGTGACTATTTTTCAGAAAACTCTATAAATAGCCCTTCCACTTCAATAGAAAGGGACTTTTGATTCTCTCTGAACTGAAGACACACAAGAAGGCTCTCTGGATCCTCGCTACTCTAGTAGGGCTCTTGGATCCTAAGAGTTCTGCCACGTGTTACTCGAGCAATCGCTTACCTGTTCTTCTCCCCTCTTCAATCAATCAATCAAGACTGTACTCTTTGTGGATTTCTCTCCTCTTTAGCCAACTCGAAACCCTAGCCCTAGTAAGGTACGATTTCCTTACCCATATTTCTTTATAAAACCTAACCCTCTTGATAGATCTCGTTAGATGTTATGTTTAAGTGATAATATATATTGTGCATTATGTGTATTGATGATCTGGGTTGAGAAATAACATTTCTATAACATCTAGATGCACGAAAAATGAAATTTTTGAAAACTGCAAAAACCCTAAAAAGTGGTCTGACAGCCCAAAGTCGGGGCTTATATTTCTCAATCTGTTCATGATATGTTGTGTTTAAGTGTTTGTATGTGTTCTATGCCATGTTGTTAGTATTCTGAAAGTGGAATCAGGCTTATATAATGTATAGATCAAAAGTTATAGCCAGTCAAACTGCGTTGACCGAGCATGACTTTGAGTTTTCTGGGTAACCCCAGAAAACTGAAGAATACTGCCTGGTCGTTACTTTGACCGCTTCGATCTCTTGGCTGTTAGTTTGTTTGGGTGTTAAGTTGTAACAAGATTATAGTATGACATGAGAACTACAAGTTCAGAGCACTCTCGAACCTTAGAATTTCACGAATCGAATATAGTAATCGGTCAAAAGGCGTTGACCGTTCAGCTTTGTTTTCTGGGTAACCCAGAATTTCGTGACAGTGGTTTGACAAGTTCTTTAAGGACTTAGATCTTGCGACTTGATGATTCTTAGACATTCTAAGTACTCGAACCATGTACCCTGATAGTTATACTACACAGCCCGACGTCTAACATCCCCAAAACATGATCCGGTTGCAAGATCTAAGGCTAACAAGTGGGTTGACCGGCATTGACTTTATTTTCTGGGCAGCCCAGAAAATGAAGAATAGCTCTGACAGTTTGTTCAATGGCTTATATCTTCAAGATGTATTGTAGTTTGACCCAGAAATTGCTCTACACTCGTAGTATTACATCAGTACTACATAACCAATACATTGTCATTCCCAGAAACATCATGAGCAAGAAATTATCGATGGTCAAAGTAGGTACCTAAGGGCTGTTCTTGAGTTGCTCAAGAACACCTAAGGCGACAGATTTCCGTCACTAAAGACCTTTAGCGACGGTTTTTAATAAAAATTAATTAAAATAAATAGAAATAAATAGAAATTAATTATTAAAAATTCATAAAATAATTTTAAAAATATTTTAAGTAATAAAAATTAACTTTTATTATTTTGACATAAAATTCATTAATATTTTAGATTAATTAAATATTAATGATATTTAATTTATTTAATAATTATATAAATAAATTAGTTAAAAATTGATTTTAATATATTAAAAATCATTTTAAATGATATTAAAGTATTTAAAAATATTTTAAGTTATAATAAATGACTTTTAATATTTTGAGAAAATTTCAATAATAATTTAATATTAATGATAATAAATTTATTTATAATAATATTAAATAAATTAGTTAAAAATGGTTTTAATATTTTAAAAATTATTTAAAAATGATATTAAAGTTTTAAAAAGTATTTTAAGTTATAATTAATAATTTTTAATATTTTGATAAGAATTTCATTAATATTTTAATATTAATGATAATAAATTTATTTAATAATTATATTAAATTAATTAATTAAAAATGATTTTAATATTTTATAAATCATTTAAAGGTAAAATAAATATTTTAAAAATATTTTAAGTTATAATGAATAACTTTTAATATTTTGATATGAATAACATTAATGTTTTATTATTAATGATAATTATTTAAAAATAATTTTAATATCTTAAAAATCATTTAAATGTAATATTAAGGTTTTAAAAATATTTTTAAGTTATAATAAATAACTTTTAAAGTGTTGACATGAATTTCATTAATATTTTAAATTATTTAAATATTAATGATAATGAAATTATTTAGCAATTAAATCATTAAAAATGATATAAGTGTTTGAAAAATTATTATAAATGATTATAATGTTTGGAAAAAAATATTATAAATGATAATTAAATTATCTAATATAATATTTAAGTTTTTGAACAAAGTTTTATTAAAAATAAATTCAATAATTATCCGATAATGCAATCGGGATGCCGAAACGATACCGAACTCAAACCAAATTGATATAGTTTGACTATGTATACATTCTTATGTGTTGTAATGACTGATATGACTATGTGACAACATGTTTAAAGCAGTATTATGTGTTAAGTTATATTATTCTAAATAAAAGAATAATTCTATTGATGATAGGACTTTGTATTAAAGATAAGAACGTAAGTTATACTACGTAGCAGTAATCAGCTATCAAGGCAAATACTCTAACCTTACTCAAAATTTTATATTGAGCAAGTATTCAATACAAGGCATGCTCATGAATAAGAAGTTATTCATATCCGTAATGATAATTAATGATTCATTTATGAAATTATTCTTATATTGTGAAATTTTATTCAATTCAGTTATTATTTATTAATATCTCATTATTGTCTTTTATTATACAAGTGCCACCACTTGTATAAACTATTGTATTCAAATAAGAACCCTTGAACTTGAAATTCTTTGATATGACAAATCCTGTTACAAACTACTAAACTTCGGTATGTATTATGGTTTAAAGACTGTCTAAGCTAATTGACTCAGTTAGACATAGTTTGAATTATTTAGGACTCCAGACTGAGTATGAACAACCTGTAATGGGGATATTGTTTATGTGCCTAAGGCGAACAGAGTGAACGAATTTATCATTCAAACAGATAGTATTGATCAATACAGGACATAACGTGGCTGATCACCCTACATGTCCGTAAGACCAGAGCGGTTTGTAGATGAATTTTTGTTTAAACCTTTTCAAAAATAAAAAATAAAAGTTCATGGTCTATTGACCGCTCAGCATTTATAGTCACTACGTCGTTTCAAAATTTTAAACGATTTGATATGTTTCGAAAGACTTCACAACCATTGATTCGTTGTAGAAGTATACCTCAAAGAAAATATTTACTTCTTTCAACTAAAGTTTATTAACTACTATTACTTGCTAAGCAATTGAATTCTCATTCTTGTTTTAAATTAAATGTTTTCAACTAAGCGTGATTAACCAGAAGGCTTTGGCAAAAACAAAAGGATAGGAAAGCTGCAAGAATAAGTTTTATGATATTTTGTGTAATAGTTAGACTTTATTAAGACTATAATATTTACTATTTATCATGTAATGAATGCTTTAAAGGTCGTGTACCTGGGATTAGACGACTCTGATATGTAAATTAAATTTGTTATTTATATTATTCCGCTCAAAGAAATAATATCGTGGAGCACCAAGTTCGGGTTTCAAGTACCTGAATTTGGGGGCGTCACATAAACTCTTCAATTCTCCTTCAATCTTTTTCCTCAATTTTTCTCTGAACTATTCTCTTTGATGAATATGCTATATGATATATGATACTGATAATATATAAGTTGTAATACATATAATATACGTATATATAATTTAACTGTCATATTATGATGTTAGTTAAATCAATAATGGGATTAACTGACACCCACTTTCTTAAAGGCCTGTTTGGTTGTTCCCTTTTCTTCCTCCTTTCCCATTATTTTAATTAAGGTGTTTATTATATAGTTAAATTGTCACACTTTAATAAATCAAATAATTTTATTTAAATTCAATTAAATAAAATATTATATTACACATTAAACCACATCATCACATAATTAAAATTCTCATTTATTAATTATGTCAAATCATTAACTCTCTAATTAATTATTAAATTAATTAGAATAACATTATGCTTACTAAATAATTTGTTTAATTAAATAAACTCAATTAAATACATACTTTGAACTATAAAAAATTCTGCACATTAATTTAATCAATGTAACACATATAATTAAATTAATCTTCCACAATTCTATCAAATAATTATTTAACTCAATAAATAAATCATCAAAAATATTATTTAATTCAATAAACATTTAAATTAAATTATAAAATTCTCGTTTGTCACACTATGTCTCCCATGTGCCCACATGCCTCCCCATGTGTCCCCATGTGATGCTATGTGCTCCCATGGGGCCCACATGGTTGCCCCATGAGTTTTACCCACCGTTAACCCATTGGTATACACGGGTTCGGTTCTTGGTTTCGGCTTTATAATTAATTCAAATTGGGCCTATATTTGGGCTTGATTTAAATTATCATTGGACTTTAATCATTCACCAATTGTGCTTGACAAAGTCCAAGTCCAATGGTTAAAGTCCATTAATAATTATCATATTGTTATCGTATATACTTCGTATGATATTCGTATTATACGTCGTATTATCTTCGTATTATACTCGTATAATATCTAGTATTATACTCGTATTTCTTATGTATAATAATCATTATTATTATACTTAATCATTTCATTCTTAGGTTTCACTTTCCCTAACCTTTAGGGTTTTAAGTCCTCAGGAGAAAACTTTGCGAGCCATAACTGAAATATTATTAACTATTCCATCTCGTCTTCAAATCTTATCATTACTCGTTTCTCAAAGATTCAAAAATAATTCCCGATCAGAAATAGATGAATAGTGATTTTACGAAAATTTATCGAAAAACTTTTATTTTTTTTCTTGGAAATTCAAATCATTTATTTCTAGCATATAGCCAAAATCCTAACCACATTCACATCTTCTAGGTCATAGAACTACCTTTAACCTAACTTACTCATTTTAATAAACATATATTATAATTTTATTCAATAAAATTAATTTACATAAAAGTCCAATTTTCTCGGGCGTTACAATTGACATGTGAAGCATGTTGCATACTATATATATATATATATATATATATATATATATATATATATATATATATATATATATATATATATATATAGTATAAGAATGCATATAGAATACTATATTATACTCGGATTGATTATGGACTTTATTCTAGTTTGCTTCACTAGAGCCACCATGTAAGACCCCAACTTTTATGAATAAAGATTTAATTTTATTTATATATTATTTCGAAATAGTAAGGTGTTGATTTGATAAATATGAAAGTTATGGGTGAAATGTGCAAACATTTTTAAAATGAGCAAGTGGTTATAAAATATTCTTGTTGTCGGGGAATATTCGTTTGGTCGTGGAATATTCGTGTTGTCGGGGAATATTCGTACGACGGCGCAGCTATTTGTGGGCCCCCACAACGGAATAACTGTCGGATATAGAAAGCGACAGAAATAACTTTTTTACAAGATAACGGCGTAGTTGTTACCGTTAGTACTGTTGAAATACCCGGTGGTTAAAATACAGTACGCGGTGTTGCGCAGTAGCACACGGTATTGCACAGTATTTCGAATTATTGAGTCTTACGTGAGAAAGAACCTACTCAATTATTGTTACAGTATTTACTGTTCAATATTTTATATTATTGACTCAATAATTGCTACATTGATATTTTATATTATTGACTCAATAATTGCTGCATTGATATTTTATTGACTCAATAATTGCTACGTTGCTATTTTTTATGATTGATTCAATAATGGCTACAGTTGATATTTTGTAGTATTTATTCAATAATTGTCGTTGCACAGTATTTCACGTTATCAACTCAATAATTCATATTATTTGAATAATATTATTAGATAGCATTATTGACAATGTCTAAGGAAGTTCTGTCTAGGAGGGGTTATTTAATTGCGCGCCAGTAGGGAGAAGTCCTTATCGGAAGGCCCCCTCTTTCTTGGGAACGACCTGGTTGTTAATATTGTAGTTCTATAATATTATTTGTGAATAATTAATTATTGATTTATATGATAAGGAAATATTTATTTTGTGGATATTAAAGAAGGAATTAGTGCTAATGTGTTTTTATCAGTATTTTGGTGTGGAAAATCATCTGTTTATGAATTTCGGATAATTTATGTTTGGAATTTGGAAAAACTTTCTTCTGCAAAGTTGTAGAGAATTAAATTTCCTATGGAAGGACATAGAATTTGTATTTTTCTGACAAATGGGCTATTTGTTATGAATTATTGAAGTTTCGGAAAATAAATATTTTTTAAATAAAATGGTGGGCCCCACTTTTGTTGTTGAAAAATATGAAATTTTTAGCCGCCAGGAGGCGGAATTTTTTTTTTAAAAATATATTATTTTATTATTTTAGTCTCCTTTGGCATCCTAAGCTTTTCCTATAAATAGGGTGCTTAGGTTAGAATTGAAAATCACACCAGAATCAGAAGTTTTCTCTCTATATAATATCGAGCGTATTTTTGTGAGTATTTCAATACTTTGAGTATTACTATTCAGTACAAGCTTCCGTCGGTATTATATCCGATATTCCAGTCAGAGATACTGTTCTTTTGAGGTAAGGGATGTTATTTCTTTCAGTAAATGATGTTATTCTTCTCAATATCATTTTACAAAAATATTGTCATGGATTTTATGTTGAAATTCTTACTTTTTCCGTCGGGATTACTATTCACGTATACGGCACTATTCACGTATACGACACTATTCACGGGAAAATTTATTTTTCTTCTATTTGTCCAAATTGTCTGTTAAGGTTACTATCTTTGATTGTATCCAAGTTTTGGGCTTTATTCTTGAATTTTGCTCCACAAAGTATTATTATGGATTATTCTTGAATTTGGATAAACTAAATGACGAATCCCTAATCTTTGTCTTTTATCTCACTGGATTCGTTCTTTAAAATATTTTTCATCATCCTCAGTCCTAAAAGGTGATGTAACTGAATATCTTTGGCCTGTAGAGCAAAGATGAATGATTACCTGATGAATATCTTTGGCCGTAGTGCAAAGATGACAGGTGTTGAGATGAACATGACCATTGATGATACAAATGAATATATTTGGCCTGTAGTGCAAAGATGAATATTGACTTTAGATGTATATTGATTGATGTTGCAGGGATAAAATATTGATGATGGACTTTTAAATCATAGAAGATAGTAGACTTCATTCTCTGCTTAACTCTTCTAATGATTTGTTATTTTCGCTGCGAATATTGATCTAAGATTGGTTGTCCATTATATTTTATCTGATTTATTGAAGGCTAACGATGATTTATTTTCCATTATCTTAGTCATAATATTCTTTACTGAGCTAGTTGAGCTCACCCTTTTCATCTGTTGTCCTCTTCAGGAAATGAGAATGTTGCGGGAACTAGTCGGGGGACAGAGTGATGGTCCGAGTTAGAGCAGTAGTAGTCCTCACTATTTCTGACAAATAGTGTGATAATAATTGTAATGAGGACTTAGTTTGAATCTTAATATTTTCTACATATTTGTATTGACACTCACAGTTGTGTGGTCGTATTTTGCACGACCGTATGATATAAAGTTTGTATTTGAATTCTGTACCATGTATTTGGCAACTCAGAATGGGTTGGGTTGAATGGACCTATTCTGGGGGCGTCACAGTTGGTATCAGAGCTTAGGGATATGATCTCTGGCGGAGATCGGGGAATAGAACTAGGAGGGGAGAGACGGGTAAATCCTTCGCTAGTGTGTCCTACCTAAGCTTATGTGGTATTTAATTGGTCAGTCGGAGCATAGGGTTAATATGTGATATGTTGACTTATTTAATTAACCCTTGTTTTATGGCTGTATTTGAGAATGGCAGCTGAGAATGTTAACAACGAAGTGAATGAGACCGTGGAGACACCTTTAATCACTAACCAGGAGAACGTGCAACAAGAAGGCAATGTTCATCCTGAAAATAACGCTGGTCAGACGATAAACGATGAGATGTTTAGAAGTTTTCTGCAGTTCATGCAAAACCAGACGAGGGAGACTCGTGTGCAACATATAGGTGGCGATAATAACAACACGCGAGTTGTCACTGCCAAGCAGTTCAAAGAATTGGGACCACCAGAGTTTCTGGGAAAGCCAGATCCGATCAAGGCGGAGACGTGGATTAAACAAATTACCAAGATATTTGATGTCTTGGGATGTACATAGGAACAGAAGGTTCCATTCGCCACGTTTATGTTCCGTGGAGAGGCAGATTACTGGTGGGAATCCGTGAAGCGTACCCAGCCTGCCGCACTCCAGATGTCTTGGGAAGCGTTCCAGAAACTGTTTAATGACAAGTACTTTCCTGAAAGTATTCGTCATATGAAGGAAGTAGAGTTTATCAGACTCGAGCAAAACAACATGACGGTATCCCAGTACGAGGCTAAGTTCGCGGAGCTGTCTAGGTTTGCACCTCATTTGGTGGAGAATGAGGAACGTATGACGCAGATGTTTCTAAGAGGTTTGAAACCCAAAATACGTCAATAACTCATTTCTCATAAATTTTCTTTATATTCGGATGTAGTAAACAGGGCCCAGTTATTAGAACGAGATAATGATTATGTTCAACCGAGGGACCACAACCAAGGTCGTACTGGTGGCAGCAGTCATCGGAGCAATGACAACCAGCGAGGAGGAAAGTATGACAGAAACGGTAACCATTCCGGTGGTAATCGTGGCCATGATAGTAGAAGAAGCGAATCGGGCGGAGATTTCAAAAAGAGAAGGTATAACAATGAGAACGCGAAGATGTCAACATCAGCACCAGCATCAACTATTTCGAGGGGAGGAGAACGACCACCGGTCGTATGCTATAAATGCGGGAAAGAGGGATATATCAGCCCAAACTGCCCACAACAATTCAAAGGATGCTATAACTGTGGAAAAGAAGGACATATAGCTCGAGATTGTCCTGTTGCGAAACCAAATTCAGCGGGGGTGGTGATTCCAAAGGCGGTTGCAGACAAGTCAAAGTCGGTGATTCTTGGAAGAGCGTTTGTCGTGACAGCCCAAAACGCGAGGAATCCACACGAGGTGATTACGGGTAAGCTGATCATAAAGTCTTGCGAAGTTTACACCTTGTTAGATACCGGTGCTACCCATTCCTTTATTTCAGCTGCTTGTGCTCAACGTTTGAACTTAACTTCTGATAAATTAGACTTTGACTTATCTGTTGAAACTCCGTTAGGAGAAACCTTTGTTACATCTACAGTTTACAAATCTTGCTTGATTCAGATTGGTACCCTTACCTTACCTGTTGATCTTATATCTTTGAAAATACTTGCATTTGACGTGATTTTAGGAATTGACTAGTTAACCACTTACCATGCCAAAATTGATTGTTTTCGTAAGGTTGTTAGTTTTCATATTCCTAATCAACCTGTTGTGCGAATCCAAATCACCAAACCACTAAAATCAGTCAATATCATCTCAAGTCATAAAGCTATTCGTTTATTGAAAAACGGATGTCAAGCTTTCTTAGCTCATGTCACTGATCTAAATCAGAATACGTCAGGTTTGAATGATATTTTCGTTGTTAATGAGTTTCCTGATGTATTTCCCGAAGAATTTCCCGGTCTACCCCCAGAACGTGAAGTTGAATTCTTTATTGACCTTGAGCCCGGTACAAAGCCCATTTCTAAAACCCCATATCGAATGGCTCCTATTGAACTTCAGGAGTTAAAGATTCAATTACAAGAATTGTTGGACATCGGTTTTATTCGTCCTAGTACGTCTCCTTGGGGTGCTCCTGTTTTATTCGTAAAGAAGAAAGACGGGAGTATGCGACTTTGCATTGACTATCGGGAGTTGAACCATGTCACCATCAAGAATAGGTATCCGTTACCTCGTATTGATGACCTGTTCGACCCGTTGCAAGTAGCGCAATTCTTTTCAAAGATAGATCTTCGTTCTGGATATCATCAGTTGAAGATTAAAACTGAGGGTATTCCAAAGACTGCTTTCAGAACACGGTACGGGCATTATGAGTTCTTAGTCATGTCTTTTGGATTGACTAATGCTCCTGCTGCTTTCATGGATATGATGAACCGTGTATTTAAGGAGTATTTAGATCAATTCGTTGTTGTCTTTATTGATGACATTCTCATCTATTCTAAAAGCCGTGAAGATCATGAACACCATTTGAAGTTGGTACTTCAAAAGCTTCGTGAGAACAAGCTATATGCTAAGCTGAAGAAATGCGAGTTTTGGCTTGAGGAAGTAGCTTTCCTTGGGCACGTGGTATCGAAACGTGGAGTATCTGTGGACCCGGCGAAGATTGAAGCAATACAAAGCTGGGAGCAACCTAAGTCGGTGACCGAAGTACGAAGCTTTCTGGGCTTAGCTGGTTACTATCGGAGGTTCCTAGAGGGATTTTCTCGAATCGCTACTCCATTAACTCAGTTGACTCGGAAAGATATAAAATTCGTTTGGAGCGAGGAATGCGAGAAGAGCTTCCAAGAGCTCAAGAGGAGACTTATTTCGGCACCTGTTCTGATAATACCATCTGGTTTGGACGGATTTGTTATTTACAGCGATGCTTCGGGCAAAGGGTTAGGATGTGTTCTCATGCAACATGGGAAAGTCATAGCCTATGCCTCGCGACAACTCAAAGAATATGAGAGGAATTATCCTACTCATGATCTAGAGTTGGCAGTAGTCGTATTCGCGTTGAAGATCTGGAGACATTACTTGTACGGAGAGAAAGTGGAGATTTATACGGATCATAAGAGCCTTAAATATTTCTTCACTCAGAAGGAACTCAACATGCGACAACGACGTTGGCTTGAGTTGTTGAAAGATTACGATCATACCATCCAATACCATCCTGGAAAAGCGAACGTGGTAGCTGACGCATTGAGTAGAAGATCATATGTGGGAACGAGTGCGATGATGTCAAGTATACGCGTAGAACTAGCTTTGATTGATAAAGTTAAAGCTGCTCAAGCTACGGATGCGGAACTGATGAAGATGAAGAAGAAGGTGCAAGAAGGTGCAATTCCAGAAGCAAGAATCGATGAAGAGGGAATACTTCGAGTCAACTCCAGACTTTGTGTTCCTAACGATTTTGACTTGAAGTATAGAATCATGATGGAGGCACACAACACACCGTTTGCAATCCATCCTGGGAGTACTAAAATGTATCGTGATCTTCGACATACATTTTGGTGGAGTAATATGAAGAGAGAGATCGTGGAGTTCATCTCAAGATGTTTAACTTGTCAACGTGTAAAGGCGGAGCATCAAGTGCCGAAGGGTCCATTGCAACCACTGGAGATTCTGAAATGGAAGTGGGAACACATTACGATGGATTTCGTTACGGGTCTTCCCAAGGTTTCTCAAGGCTTAGATGCGATTTGGGTTATTGTTGATAGATTAACCAAGTCTGCTCATTTCTTGCCGATACGAGAGACTTATTCCCTAGAACGTCTTGCTCATATGTACGTGAATGAGATTGTGAGATTGCATGGCATGCCAGTATCCATAGTTTCGGATCGTGATCCCAGATTTATTTCACGATTTTGGATCAGTTTACAGAAAGCTATGGGCACGAATTTACGATTCAGTTCGGCTTATCATCCTCAAACAGACGGACAATCGAAAAGGACTATCCAAACTCTTGAAGATCTATTGAGACTCTGTGTTCTAGACTTCAAAGGGAGTTGGGATAAGTACTTACCATTGGTGGAATTCTCCTACAACAACAGTTATCAGGAAAGTATAGGCGTAGCTCCATTCGAAGCGTTGTATGGGAGAAAGTGTCGTTCTCCAGTATGTTGGGATGAGGTGGGTGAAGCAACATTGTTGGGACCAGAGTTAGTACGTATGACTACAGAAAAGATCCAAATAATCCGACAACGTATACAGACGGCACAGGATCGACAAAAGAGTTATGCAGATCTTCATCGAAAGGACGTGGAATTTAATGTTGGAGACCATGTGTTATTACGTGTTGCTCCATGGAAAGGAGTTACAAGGTTTGGGAAGAGAGGAAAGCTCAACCCACGATTCATTGGTCCATTTGAGATTCTTGACCGAGTAGGAAATGTGGCCTATAGACTTGCTTTACCTCCAAGCATGTCTCGTGTTCATAATGTGTTTCATATATCCGTGTTACGTAAATATGTGAAGGATCCAAACCGCATTATTGAGTTAGAACCAGACGAGATAGCTGAAGATTTAACGTACGAGGAGGTACTTGTCAAGATCTTGGATAGGAAGGAGCATGTCCTACGCTCGAAAATTATACCTCAAGTTAAAGTTTTGTGGAGAAACCATGCAATTGAGGAAATGACCTGGGAGTTGGAATCGGAAATGAAAGCGAGGTATCCTCACCTTTTCGACATACCAGGTACGTACGTCAATTTCGAGGACGAAATTTCATAAGGAGGGGAGGTTGTAAGACCCCAACTTTTATGAATAAAGATTTAATTTTCTTTATATATTATTTCGAAATAGTAAGGTGTTGATTTGATAAATATGAAAGTTATGGGTGAAATGTGCAAATATTTTTAAAATGAGCAAGTGGTTATAAAATATTCTTGTTGTCGGGGAATATTCGTTTGGTCGTGGAATATTCTTGTTGTCGGGGAATATTCGTACGACGGTGCAGCTATTTGTGGGCCCCCACAACGGAATAACTGTCGGATATAGAAAGCGACAGAAATAACTTTTTTACAAGATAACGGCGTAGTTGTTACCGTTAGTACTGTTGAAATACCCGGTGGTTAAAATACAGTACGCAGTGTTGCGCAGTAGCACACGGTATTGCACAGTATTTCGAATTATTGAGTCTTACGTGAGAAGGAACCTACTCAATTATTGTTACAGTATTTACTGTTCAATATTTTATATTATTGACTCAATAATTGCTACGTTGATATTTTATATTATTGACTCAATAATTGCTGCATTGATATTTTATTGACTCAATAATTGCTACGTTGCTATTTTTTATGATTGATTCAATAATGGCTACAGTTGATATTTTGTAGTATTGATTCAATAATTGTCGTTGCACAGTATTTCACGTCATCAACTCAATAATTCATATTATTTGAATAATATTATTAGATAGCATTATTGACAATGTCTAAGGAAGTTATGTCTAGGAGGGGTTATTTAATTGCGCGCCAGTAGGGAGAAGTCCTTATCGGAAGGCCCCCTCTTTCCTGGGAACGACCTGGTTGTTAATATTGTAGTTCTATAATATTATTTGTGAATAATTAATTATTGATTTATATGATAAGGAAATATTTATTTTGTGGATATTAAAGAAGGAATTAGTGCTGATGTGTTTTTATCAGTATTTTGGTGTGGGAAATCATCTGTTTATGGATTTCGGATAATTTATGTTTGGAATTTGGAAAAACTTTCTTCTGCAAAGTTGTAGAGAATTAAATTTCCTATGGAATGACATAGAATTTGTATTTTTCTGACAAAGGGGCTATTTGTTATGAATTATTGAAGTTTTGGAAAATAAATATTTTTTAAATAAAATGGTGGGCCCCACTTTTGTTGTTGAAAAATCTGAAATTTTTAGCCGCCAGGCGGCGGAATTTTTTTTTTAAAAATATATTATTTTATTATTTTAGTCTTCTTTGGCATCCTAAGCTTTTCCTATAAATAGGGTGCTTAGGTTAGGATTGAAAATCACACCAGAATCAGAAGTTTTCTCTCTCTATAATATCGAGCGTATTTTTGTGAGTATTTCAATACTTTGAGTATTACTATTCAGTACAAGCTTCCGTCGGTATTATATTCAATATTCCAGTCAGAGATACTGTTCTTTTGAGGTAAGGGATGTTATTTCTTTCGTAAATGATGTTATTCTTCTCAATATCATTATACAAAAATATTGTCATGAATTTTATGTTGAAATTCTTACTTTTTCCGTCGGAGTTACTATTCACGTATACGGCACTATTCACGGGAAAATTTATTTTTCTTCTATTTGTCCAAATTGTCTGTTAAGGTTACTATCTTTGATTGTATCCAAGTTTTGGGCTTTATTCTTGAATTTTGCTCCACAAAGTATTATTATGGATTATTCTTGAATTTGGATAAACTAAATGACGAATCCCTAATCTTTGTCTTTTATCTCACTGGATTCGTTCTTTAAAATATTTGTCATCATCCTCAGTCCTAAAAGGTGATGTAACTGAATATCTTTGGCCTGTAGAGCAAAGATGAATGATTACCTGATGAATATCTTTGGCCGTAGTGCAAAGATGACAGGTGTTGAGATGAACATGACCACTGATGATACAAATGAATATCTTTGGCCTGTAGTGCAAAGATGAATATTGACTTTAGATGTATATTGATTGATGTTGCAGGGATAAAATATTGATGATGGACTTTTAAATCATAGAAGATAGTAGACTTCATTCTCTGCTTAACTCTTCTAATGATTTGTTATTTTCGCTGCGAATATTGATCTAAGATTGGTTGTCCATTATATTTTATCTGATTTATTGAAGGCTAACGATGATTTATTTTCCATTATCTTAGTCATAATATTCTTTACTGAGCTAGTTGAGCTCACCCTTTTCATCTGTTGTCCTCTTCAAGAAATGAGAATGTTGCGGGAACTAGTCGGGGGACAGAGTGATGGTCCGAGTTAGAGCAGTAGTAGTCCTCACTATTTCTGACAAATAGTGTGATAATAATTGTAATGAGGACTTAGTTTGAATCTTAATATTTTCTACATATTTGTATTGACACTCACAGTTGTGTGGTCGTATTTTGCACGACCGTATGATATAAAGTTTGTATATGAATTCTGTACCATGTATTTGGCGACTCAGAATGAGTTGGGTTGAATGGACCTATTCTGGGGGCGTCACACACCATGTGAACCAAGATGTCAAACCTAGGGTGCAAGAACATAATTTAAATATAACTATTACATTTAAACACGGGCTCCATTACAAACGGGTCTTCAAGCGCTCCTTGCTTCTTGGTCCCCAATTCTTCAAGATAATTCTAACTAATCCTATTACATAAACTATTTAATTAAATAGAAACCTTGATCAGTAGTCAAGGAGAATTATATAGGAGGGAGATAGAATTTACAACAAGAAAAACTTGAGAAGATGAGGTACGCAGACCCCATTTAATAAAACTCATACATTCATGCATCCTACTAAAATAAAATCTAATCACATTGGTCTATAGTCCATAATCAACCCTATTTATTATCATACATATCACCATATGCATCAATAAATAATATTCATCTCATTAATAATAAACATTGAATATATACATTGATATCGATTTAATGAGCAATTTTAGTTAGCATAAAATCTAATTTTGAATCAAAATAAACTCCTTTATTTTAATCCAAATTTAAATCAAAATAAACTCCTTTATTTTAATTAATCATGGAATTCAATTCCAAGTAAAAATAAGCTCCTTTATTTTAACTTTAAAAAAAATGTTTTTGGGAAAAACAAAATATGTGAAATTCAATTCCTTATCTAAATAAACTCATTTATTTAGATTAATATGAAATCCTATTTCATATCTAAATAAAGGAGTTTATTTAAGAAAATATGTAATCCATTTTTCTAATCACAAATAAACTCCTTTATATT
Source organism: Panax stipuleanatus (assembly GCA_020205555.1). Taxonomy (NCBI): domain Eukaryota; kingdom Viridiplantae; phylum Streptophyta; class Magnoliopsida; order Apiales; family Araliaceae; genus Panax; species Panax stipuleanatus. The sequence continues at coordinate 113,880,738 of CM035121.1, read as the reverse complement.
TAGGAAATATGGAATTCAATTTCAACTATAATTAGTTAGCATGAAATTAAATTCTAATTAAAATAAAAAATTTATTTTAATTCAATTCCAAATAAAAATAAGCTACTTTATTTAAATTTATAATTACTAGAAAAAATATGTAATCTAATTTCAATTAAAATAAACCTTTTATTTTAATTTAGAAATCAAATAAATTTTTTTTAAAAAAAATTAATTTTCTGTGCAGCGGCGTTACGACGCCACTGGGCAGACCTAGTTCCAGTTCGCAAATTTTACAGTTTTTCTCAAAAAACATGAGTCTTTACCAATAACTATGCCTAATAAATTGTTCTAAATACATATCAATAAACATATCAAATCTAAACAATTAATAACTCGCATAAATGTTTGGCTCTGATGCCACTGTTAGGTTTGTAAGATTCATAAATGCAGTCAAATTGGATAAAATAAGCGGAAGCATGGTAAATCAGAGTTTTAAAATTTTACAAATCATATACTCGGATTATCATTTATGCACAATTATTAATTAAACAAAACGATTAAGAATAAGATTCATACCCTTGAAGATTCCAGCTTCCTCAAGTATGAGTTCAACTCCAAATCCTCTTCGCGTTCTACTTGAATCCACCGGATTGATTCCTTCCTTTGATCAACGTTAACCACCCACGTGTTTGGCCTCTAGAAGTGATCCACCAAGGAAGAACAAAAATTCAAGAAGAATGGTGTTTAACAAAACCTTAATTTCTATCTCTATAGAAAAAGTGTACTCTCTCAACTCTAGGATTAAAGTGTGTAACATTGTTCCATAATAAGACTTTCTTATTTATAGATGTAGGCAATCCTCCAAAACTATTTAGGATTAGTGTTTCATATTAATTAATTAAACCCTTTTAATTAATTAGGCTTCCCAATCCTATTGCGAATAATTAAACTCTTTTAATTAATTAGCCTCCTAATCTTATTAGGAATATATATATGAGAGATTATCTTATTACTTAATTCTCTAACTCCTTTAGGAATTAAATAATAATAATAATAATAATAATAATAAGACTCCTCTTATTAATTTATATTTAATATTTCCAAAATATTAAATATTAATGTATTTAATTTATTCTATCACCATATATTAAATTAAATATACTTAATTTATTATTACGATTATGCCATTAGCTTCTTTAATAAATATTCTTCCTTTTATAGCGAGACCCTTTTGGTTCTCCATATTAAACTGGTTGTGAACAAATCAATTAGAACAATTCTAATCTTATTTAAATAAATAAATAAAACTAATAATTCATTTAAATAAATAACATTTATTCTACAATAAGGGTAAGCTTTCTTAGCGATCAACGACTTTTCAGATAATATAGTTTTCAACATTAATCATAAAAGAACCTTGGAGTAAATAGTTACCGTACAATTCAATCATTCCATCATACAACGTACCAATTAAATATAAGACATGGAATTACTGTCAAGTCTTATTTTATTTAATTATATGTATTTCAATTTTTAAATGCTCAACTCCAAATAATGTAAATTAGAAACTCCTTTTTAATTTCATTCTACATTGGCCAAGGATTCTTGGGTTGTCATTTATCGAATCACATAGGAAATATCTTTTCTTTTACTAGAAGCAGATTCTTTATTGATCATTCATTATCTCCATATATAATTTATTACACCCAAACATACCCTTTGATATACCCTAAGGGTCTTAAGGGACATGTCAAAGTATAACTTATTATACACAAGATACTATGATGATCTCAAGTCTAAGGATCACTTGTACTACTATCACTACAAGAATTCCTATTGACAAGTAAGTAAAACTCCATTAGGTATTCCTTAGCGAGCCACGTTCAGTGAACTTATTTTCCAATAAGCACCTACATACTTGCTTTAGTGTCTCCACACAAATGATCATAAAATCAATCATCCTCATCCAATGAGCAAGCAACGTATGTACCAATCTATCCGGATTTACTAATATCCTTTTTAGTAATCCAACGATTGGAAAGTATTTTAGTTTTAAGCTATCTAAGAATTTAGATCTCATTAACATGAGCATCATCATGATTTTAAAAGCATTGTTTAAAACTATGGGTTTATCATATATTATAAAAAATAGCACCATATAAATAAATAAATGCCTTTAATTATATAACTTTTTATTAATAAATAAATAAGATTGTTACAAAGTATATGCTTTATCATCAAACATGATTGTCTTGTGTGCATACTACTTTTAACTTATTGTTTGGCACTGCCTACGGACAAGTCCATTACTTTAAATAATTGTTATTTTCTTCCAACACTTATAAGAAACATTATTTCAATGTCTATATTGGATATGGATGGTTTTGAGATTATAATAAAGAACAACAATTGTTCTATTTATAATAAGAATGTTTTATATTGTGTAGGTAAATTACTGAATGGACTTTACATACTTGACTTGCATGAAAATATGCTTCAAATTGAACAAACTAAGAAAAGGAAAAAATATGATGTTAATTATACCTTTATGTGGCACTGTAGACTCGGTCATATTAATGAAACAAGATTATCTAAGTTGCATAAAGATGGACTCTTAGAGCTATCTAATTATGAATTATAACCAACTTGTGAATCTTGTCTCATGGGTAAGATGACTAAATCTCCTTTTAGTGAAAAAGGAGAAAGAGTTACAGAGTTGTTAGCGTTGATACACACATACGTTTGTGGACCTATGATAACGACTGCATGAGAAGGTTATTCTAATTTTATTACTTTCACTGATGATCATTCAACATTTGGATATGTGTATTAAATAAAATACAAATTTGAATCGTTTTAAAAGTTCAAAGAATTCAGAAGTGAAGTAAAGAAACAAACTGACAAGAGTATTAGGATTCTTCAATCAGATCGAGGTGGGGAATATTTGAGCAATGAGTTTCTTAATTTTCTCAAAGAAAATGGTATAATCTCCCAATGGAATCCACCAGGAACACCACAGTTGAATGGTGTATCTGAAAGGATAAATCGAACATGTTAAGTTTTTGTATATGGCGCGACTACAAAATCAAATTGCGTTAATCAAGCAGAAGCGCGACAAAATGAAATTTTAAAATTTTAACACAAACCATCACCATAATCATCCTATATGCTTAGTTATCAATTCATATATGAAAGAGAAGAAGATGAGATTCATACCCTTGTAGATCGAGCTTTCACAAGTACGAGTTCTACTCCAATTATTTTCACATTCAACTTGAATCAACGGGATTGATTCCTTCCTTTGATCAATGTAAGCCACCCAAGTGTTTGGCCTCTAGAGATGATACACCAAGGAAGAAGAACTCAAGAAGATGGATATTTGGCTAAACCTAATTCTATCTCTATAGAATATATGTACTCTCTCAACTCTTGAATTGGAGTGTGTGTTGTGTAACTTTTTTCCATAGTAACACTTTCTTATTTATAGATGTAGACAACCCTCCTAAACTATTTAGAATTAGGGTTTCCTATTAATTAATTAAACCCTTTTAATTAATTAGGCTTCACAATCCTATTGAGAATAATTAAACTTTATTAATTAATTAGCCGCCTAATCTCATTAGGAATATATATATGAGCGAGTATCTTATTAATTAATTCCTAAACTCCTTTAGGAATTAAATAATAATAATAATAGTAATAATAATAATAAGACTCCTCTTATTAACTTATATCTAATATTTTTAAAATATTAAATAATAAATATTAAGCTATTTAATTTATTCTATCATCATATATTAAATTAAATATACTTGACTCATTATTACGATTATGCCATTTGCTTCTTTAATAAATATTCTTCCTTTTATGGTGTGACCCTTTATGTTCTCCATATTAAATCGGTTGTGAATAAATCAATTAGAACAATTCTAATCTTATTTAAATAAATAAATTAAACTAATTGTCGACGTCGGGAAAAAACCCGGTCTCTTTGGACCTGATCTTTCTCTCTTCATAATTTTTGTTGTCTTTTACCCTTATTTATCTTATTTGTTTTCTGAAGGGTGAAGTGTTTTAGGAAAAGGCTAACATGTATCATGTCGACAATTTGAAAGGTTTACAAAGTCGTCAGTTGGTAGATTTGGAAATGGTTGTACCAACTCAACCGAGTTTTGTTTAATTTTGCAAGTAGGCCCAATTACTGGACACTGTCAAAACTTGATCTTGAAACAGAGATTCTTAAAGTTTGGGGGCTTAGTTAAGTGGGGGGAAGGTGTTAGGCACCCCCCAACTCCTGTGAAACACGGTACCACATCTTTTTAATATTTTTCTTTTTTTATTGCAATGTGTGTGTGTATACTGGAAGTAATTGAGCCTACGTTGGTTTTGAAAGTATTATCATACTTCATTGAACCTATATACGAAGGGTTTGATTTGATTTATAAAAGTCCATTTTTAGACAAGATATGAAAATGATGTTTTGAAAGGTGGTTTTCAAACCCTCATGCTCACGTAGGAATTGAAGCATATCAATTCTTCCATTTTATTTTGTTTAGCCTTTGGTTCAATTGGAATGGTGATTGTCGGGCTGCGAAGCATCTTCGACCACAAAATATATACAAGTGCCGGTCTTCTCATGGGCATGACAGCCATCGAAGTGACTCTAGCATGACAAACCATATTTTATTATGTTTGAGACCTTAAACCCGGATAGTCGTTTTAAGGTCTTTTGGATATACATTTTATAGAAAAATTGGCAGGATACATTTGTAATGTGGAGTTTGTCCATCGTGGGAATCAAATTTTGATCAGTTTTACCATGAATTCCACGATTCCTAGGCTCACAGAGAGAGGCCAAGAAAACCTGCACAACACAGATATTTATAGAAAATGTATATTTACATCTAGACATCGCAAGACCAAGGATTCATTAGTCAAATCCTTGCATGCGCGTAGCCGAAGCTTCTCATTCCCACTAGATAGGGATCTAAGGGTCACGAGGTTGCTTTAGTATTTAACAAAACTAGAAAGAAAGCTAGTTTTAAATAAATCTTAGCCATTCTAGCTTCTCAGTTCCGGTTGGACCTATTTTGAACCGTTTGAAAGGTAGAAGGGCTAGATTTAAATAAACCTAATTCGCCAAGTTTATATTAAAACAAATTCATATCAAATGAATAGTTAAAACAGATGTTTAATCACAATGAATAAAGAATATATATATATATATATAATTATATATATACGAAAGTTGTAAAGGGAGATGAATTTTAATCACTGGCTCGGACAAAAATCTAAATATATATATATATATATATAAAAGTTGTAAAGGGCGACATATTTTCAATGCCAGGCCCGGACATATATATATATATATATATATATATATATATATATATATATATATATATATATATATATATATATAAGTTTTAAAAGAGCCACGGAGTAATTCAGGCTAGATAGAAAAGTATATATATATATATATATATATATATATATATATAAATATTTATAAAAATTATAAAAGAGCCACGGAGTAATCCACGCTTGACAGAAAAGTAAATATATATATACATATTTATAAAAGCTGTAAAAAAGCCACGGAGTAATCCAGGCTTGACAGAAAAGTATATATATATATATATATAAAAGCGGTAAATAGCCAAGAATTTCTCCAGGCTCAACTGAATGTAAATATATATATAGCAAAGCTATAAAGAGCCACGAAATGATCCAGGCTCGACAATATATATATATATATATATTTATAAAAGTGGTAAAAAAGCCACGAATTTCCAATCCAGGCCGAACTAAAATATAAATGTTAATTTATACAGTTAGTATATATATATATATATATATATATATATATATATATATATATATATATATATATATTAAAGCGAAAAGGCCACGAATTAGCAATCCAGGCCAATCGAAGTCAAAAAATTATATATATATATATATATATATATATATATATAGTTTTATATATACAAAAACAGTAAATACCACAGATTTACAGTCCGGGCTTGACAAAATTAAAAATTAGTAAATATATAGTCAGTTATATATATAATAAAGCTAAAAAGGCCACAAATCAGCGATCCAGGCCGAACAAGTTAATACGTATATATATGTATATAAAAGCGATTAAAAGCCACGGATCGACGATCTAGGCTGTGCAAACAAAGAAAAAACGTATATATATATACTAAAAGTTAGCTAAAACAGTCATGGAACTGAGTTTCGGGAAAAATCAGAAGATGAAACTTTACGTGCACGTGCAAATATATGTAATAAAGTAGAAAATGAGTTCTGAAGGTAAAAATACTTACAATGGACTGCCACACGGGCTCTTTGCCACTTAGTAGGCTTCAAATGGACGTTTCCACCGGTTAATTTTTGATATGTCGTGGAATATACGTATACAAACGTGATAGAAGAATAAAATTGAAGTTTAGAGTAGAAGAAGTAGGGCTAAGGGACGAAACGGGTGGAGTTTCAGAGCATTTTCCTTTTTTTCTTCTATTTTTTGGCAAGGGGGTCTTATATTTAAAGACCCGATGGTTGAAGATATAACCGCTGCATCCGCGGGTCTAACTGCTGCTCCCCAAGTAGGGCCCACTCCCGTGGGTCCCGTCATCTCAAAATGCGTGCACTCTGAGAGACGTGATACTAGGTTCGAACCTTCATAACTTTTGATTAGAGCGTCCGTTTGAGGAGGCTATACCTTTTCGGAAAGCCCTCTCCGAGAGAATCACAATGACATAAGACTTAACCTATTCTGAATCCAGGAAGATTGGTTTATAACTGATTCTTTATTTTTTTATAGTTTGTCCGTTGAGTTGTATTGTGCTGTTTTCATTTGAGATAGATGTTATGGCTCTTTCTGACCTTCATTGCATCAATTTGGCGTGATTTTGACTGAATTGGCTTCAAGTTGGTAAAATGATCGTTTTAGCCCTCTAGGGGTTGTCTCCTGTGTTGGCACGATCTTCGACTGTTTTCTCGGGGTTGTTTCCGAGGTTTGATTCTAGTCGACTCAATTCGTTCTCAGGGTTATCTTTGAAGTTGATTTGGCTTCCCAGGGTTGTCTCTGGGGATAAGTTGATGTTTCGGGGTTGTCTTCGAAGTTGATTTGGCTTCCCAGGGTTGTCTCTAGGACTGCTGTACCTCCCGGGTTGTGGCCGGGGCTTGACTTGACATCCCGGTGTTGTCACCGAGGTTGAGTTGGATCTCTCGATGTTGTCGCCGAGGCTGCTTTACCTCTTGGGTTATGAGCGGGGCTTGACTTGACATCCCGGTGTTGTCGCCGAGGCTGAATTGGATCTCCTGGTGTTATCGTTGGGGTTCCTGTACCTCCCGATTTGTTATCGGTGCTTGACTTGACATTCCAGTGTTGTTGCCGGGGCTAAATTAGATATCTCGGTGTTGTCACTGGGGTTCCTGTACCTTTCGGGTTGTGACTGGGGCTTGACTTAACATCTCGGTGTTATCATTGGGGCTAAATTGGATCTCCTGGTGTTGTCGCCGGGGTTCCTGTACCTCCCGGGTTATGATCGAAGCTTGACTTGACATCCTGGTGTTGTTGTCGGGGCTGAATTGGATCTCCCGGTGTTGTCGCCGGGGTTGCTGTACCTCTCGGGTTGTGGCCGGGGTTGGCTTGACATCTCGGTGTTGTCACTGGGGTTGAGTTGGATCTCCCGATGTTGTCGCCGGGGCTACTAACTTTGGTTTGAACTTCCAGGGTTCTCTCTAGAAAGTAAAAGATGGTTTTGCCCTCCTGTAGGGTTAGTAACAGGAATGCAAAATTTTGAGTGTCTATAGATGCCCATCTTTATCATGTTTATGCAATGTAATGGAATGAACACGATAAAAATTGCTAGACACTGGAAATATAACCTATAAAAAAGTAATAAATTGCATGGTATGATATGTTATGAATGTTAGATACCTTCATGGTGTTGGGGCTATCACTGGTTGTTTACGCCATTGTTTGCTGGGGATAACGTCATTCGTGACAGCCCTTGGTGAATTCTCTTGACGCTTACTCGAACGTTAGCTTGTAAAGTCTTGATCATCATCGAATTTTTCTCGGTGCTACACTGGTTTGAAGGCAATGGTTTACCATGTCAGTTGATAATCATCTGTGGGGAAAATTTTCTATTGGCTGATGCTATTAGACATTTCTGAACTCAACGTTAGGGTTGTCACCAACGTATCGTGTCTCAAAATCAGCTTTCTGACTTTTCCTCCGCTGGGGATGTTCCTCTTTTGCTGAGTTACCTCATTGGGGATTCGCGATGCCTACCTTGACGATAGCTTCCATCCGTTTACACCATCGGATCTTTCTCGATGTTATGTCAGAGTTGTCACCAACAGTTTGAATTGCTGTTCGGTCGATGCCGACGTTCTGGTCGATGCCTACCCGAATGGTAATTTTCCAAGGTCAATTGGACTTGATTCCTACTCAAATGGTAGATTGCAGAGTTTGACCGTCACTGAACTTCCTCGGTGCCTACTCGAACGATAGTTTACACGGTTGGTTGAATCACCGATCCTTTTCGGTGTTCCCACTGGGGATTTGTATAACAGATGCTATCATCTGTCCTCTGTGGGGATAAACTTATACACTGTTTTCATCACCGGCTCATTCCCGATGCTTTGCTGGAATTATCGCCAACAACTGACAACGTTATTCAATCTGACCCTCGTTGAAGTAGCCTTCAACGGCTTCACCATCGGATTGTTCCCGATGCTCCGTTAGGGTTGTCGCCAATGGCTGATAGTGTCAGACCCTCTAACCTTCGCTGAAGTAGCCTTCAACGGCTACACCACCGGATTATTCCCGATGCTTCGTTGGGGTTGTCACCAATGACTGATAGTGTAAGACCCTCTGACCTTCACTAAAGTAGCCTTCAACGGCTTCACCACCAGATCATTCCTGATGCTTTGCTGGAGTTGTCGCCAACGGTTGATAGCGTCATCCAATCTGACCCTCGTTGAAGTACCCTTCAACGGTTTCACCACCGGATCGTTCCCGATGCTTCATTAGAGTTGTCGCCAATGACTGATAGTGTCAGACCCTTTGAACTTCGCTGAAGTAGCCTTCAACGGCTTCACCACCGGATCGTTCCTGATGCTTTGCTGGAGTTGTCGCTAACTGCTGATAGTGTCAGACCCTCTGACCTTCGCTGAAGTAGCCTTCAACTATTTCACCATCGGATCGTTCCCGATGCTTCACTGGAGTTGTCGCCAATGACTGATAATGTCAGACCCTCTAACGTTCAATGAAGTAGCCTTTAACGTCTTTAATACCGGATCATTCCCGATGCTTCACTGAAGTTGTCGCCAACGGCTGATAATGTCAGACCCTCTTACCTTCGCTGAAGTAGCCTTCAACGGTTTCACCATCGGATTGTTCCCGATGCTTCGATGGAGTTGTTAATGACTGATAGTGTCAGACCTGATCGATCTTGATGTGGGGGTACTCTTTCTAAAAATCATACTCCGGATCCATCTAGATACCCTTACTCATTCAAAATCCACTGTTCACAACGTCGGACTTTCCCGACGCCTTAACACAGGCAACTTTTTGCAGTTTTTTAGCATTGCCTCCTTAATATCACTTCACGATCTTAATCAATGGCTTATATGAAGTTCTTCCCTTTGTCAGGAACTCGCCGCTTATACGCAGGATTTTAGGCCAATCCGCTCAATCGCGTAGCAGTTTTTTTTTTGGATTTGACTTTTTAGCTTCTGTAAACTTCGTTTTCACTCGAACTGGACCGACTCGGAGGGTGTGGGGCCCACCTTAGGGAACCATAGGTAGGGGTGCGGTAGCCGCAGGTGGGACTGCTCCCTCTTGCGATTTATAACTTGGCTCCCGTAGCTTTTTAAATTCATTTTCAAACTTGAGTTCTAAAGAAAATCCAATTTTCTTCTTCAGATCTATGGAGTTCGGATAGTTTTTTTAGATTTTGTCACCTTACAAACGTTCTACACATCTCTGGTAACGTTTACATCCTTTCTTTTCCAGTTTTGACTGTTAGAATGTTATAAACCACATAGTATGCTTTTAAACACAATGTATGGCATAGGCGTGCCTATATGACTTGATAAAATTTTTTAGACTTAATAAATATGCATATTTTACTGTGCTGAATGTTCTGATGTAAAAAAATTTAAATTCTGAGACAGTCAATTGACGCCCTTTTTGATCAGTTTACTCATCCTTTTTGAGGCCAAGTGAGCTTGAATTTTCAACTAAAAACATCCGTGGTAATTTAGTTGCCATGGGGAGTTTGATTTTTATTTTTTTTCATAAATATGAATTATTTCTATTTTTGGGTAGGTGTGCTACTGAATGGCCACCTAGTCATGCCTATGTGCATACGGACAGTCCATTTTACAAAAGAGACTCTGGCAAAATTTTTTCAAAAGCCTGATTATTTAATAAACATGAAATTTTGACTCTACTGGGGATTTTTGTTAATGAAAGCATATTTTAGGACTTAAAAATAAATAAAGCAATGATTTAATTTAATAAGCCAAAGGTTTAAGGCTTACCTCACCCTTTCTGAGGTGATTTGGAGACTTTGTCCAGGTTATGGAGCCAGATAGACCCAACGGTGCTAGCAGGGTCACTTCAAGATTGAGGCAGAGGAGAGTTTTTGATGTTCCTCAGCTACGTCTAGCCCGGCTGCCTCGCCGTTTGGCTGAGTCTGTGATTCGTCCCATCTGGGCTGAGCCGCCGGTTGATGTTGACGATGAGGATGTCCCACTCATTGATCCTGCCCTAGCTCATGCTCCATATAGGGAGCTTCCAGCCATTGTGGTGCCGATTCACCAGCTTTTGGCCGATTTGAGACGCCATCCATCGATATACCTTCATGCCAACGAGGTGACTGAAGTTCCTATCTTGGATTTTTTGACTTTCTTTCTTTTACAATTTTAGGGCACGGGTTTAATCTGGATTGGCTATTTGATGTAGGTTCCAGGCTTTACGTAGCCTAGGGGGAACTAGTTCAATATCCACTCCTTATACCATACTCTGCATCCAAAGTATCGGGCCACTGTCGACACCTGGGGGTTTGAGGCGTTCTTTTCTACCCCTCCCCGCCGTTACCCCTGGGGTTATCTAAGGGCTTTGTCTAAGCATTGGTTCCACTAGACCCAGTCTCTTTATTTGTTGGACTGTGAGGTGATGATGACGCCTATGGACTGGAGGTTCATCACCGGGATAGAGTTTTCAGGCGAGCCAGTGCCAGTGGTGGCTGATATTTCACCTACTACAGTTCTGTCCCTCTTGGGAGTTAATGCGATGACCATCAAGGGTTGGACGGTCCGTTCTGTTCCCTTAAGCGTAGATGCCCATAGTGGGGCTTTGAATGAGCCTCTGACTGATGATTAGAGGGTCAGAGATCGCATCCTTTAGTGATTGTTTTTGGTGATCATCATGGGTTGTTTCCTAGCGGAAAACTCCTCGACAGTGTCTTTTGATTGGGGTCAGCGCTACTAGATACTCGATACATGGATCGCCTCAGTGATTTTGATTGGGGTACCTACACCTTTGCCTATTTTCTCTGAGGGATGCTCATGCGCTTAAAGGGCGTGATAGAGGCTTGTCTAGGTTTTTACCCTTTCCTGCTGGTGAGTATATTTCTCTCGCACCTTTTGATTTCCTCATTTGTGTTTGTCAGTCTTTATCACTGAGGACTTTTGATATTTGTATGACCAATTTTGGGCATATGAGAGGCTTCCTTGCCTACGCCCAACAACTACTTTTGGATTGGAGACTTATCCGAGAGGACGACACTGGCATCACTCCACGTTGATGGAGGTCCCTGTAGCCGAGGGGTTCACCCATTCCCGCCTGCAGCTAGAGCTATTAACGGCTGATTCGATCTCGTGGGTCCCTTACACCTCAGACTTTCTAATAGTCGGGTTTGAGGATGGCTTTCCCACTGGTCGGGAGTTTGCATTGTCCACTCGTCGGGTTCCATTTTTGACCGAGGGAGGCTGGGAGCTCTAGTTAGGGGAGTGTGCTATTTGGAGCATGACTGGAGATATCTGCATCCCCTTTGTTCCTCCTTCTTAGCATTATTGGCCACTAGCTCAGCCACTCACAGACATTCCCCTGGTTGGCGTAGATGGCTTCACCCTGTCAGAGGGTCCTTACAGCCCGGAGGTATTTCACAGATGGTGGAGTCGTCGTACCATTGGGGCTCAGACTTGTGCTACCCAATTTATGGCAGACATGGTGCCGGGGTCTGTGATGATGACAGACTGGATAGATTGCCTTCGAGAGCCGACTCATTTGGACCAGATTATAGGACTGACTTAGTAGTTAGAGAGGGCTCATTTCTTTATCAGGCACCTTGGCCAGGATCCATATGAGGTAGATTCTTTTGATCCTTCTAGCTCTAAAGTTGGACCTTTAGCAGGTCCATTTTCTAGCAGCTATGCAAGTGCTGATCCTCCTTTTTATCGACTGGACATTCCCACTGGCCGAGATTTTGTTACTCAGGAGGAACTGGAGCAGGTTGACCGCATAGATGCAGATGTTATAGATTTCTTTTGATAGCTTTTCTTGCTATATCTTTTGATAGGCCTCCGTTTAGCTATTGGGCGGCCGTGCCCCATTTCTCGCTATATCTTTTGATAGGCCCTTGTTAGTAGTTGGGCAGCTGTGCCCCATTTCCCTGTACTTTTTATTTTGTATTTTATGAGCAGACAGAGATGATGCTTGCAGTAGATAGTTTATTCTAGATATGCATGATGTTTTTCTACCTTATACATCCTATTTATCATTGTCATTATGCATGCATTATGTCATGGATATGCATTTAGACATGTGAGTTTAAATTTAACCCTTAGATGGTCTCATGATACGGTTATACAGATGTCGTCATCCACAGTTAGCCGTATTGAGCATTCGCCGCCGTCTTCAGTAACATCTTTGCTGAGATCATGGTATGACAGTCTGCCTCTTACAGCCAGAGGGACAGTTGACTGGATGCTAGGGCACACTTTAGCCCTTTTAGCTTTCCAGGTACCACAGGGATTTGGGGACGATATGTTATCTCGCTGGATACCCGAGCGCTAGGTTTTTTGGTTTAGGATTTACGAGTTGACTCCTACCTTGGAGGAGTATGAGCGTCTTACAGGTTTGGCACTAGATCTGCCCTATGCCAGGAAAACCATCAGTGATATGAAGAGACCATTTATGACTATATCGGGTCTGAGACGCAGAGTCATTACTGAGGAGATCATTGCAGGACATATGATATCCATAGACTTTTTGATCGATCGCTTTGGTAGGTTGGATAGCTACGAGCCATATTCTGGAGATTTCATCATTCTTGCAGATGAGTGGCAGTTTGCACGTGTAGATGTTTTGCTGATGTGCGTCATGGCTTATATATACATGCCACTATATTTGGACCACCTAGATATTGGTTTGATGGTAGTGGTCTGTGCCCTCAGATAGGGTTATACGATTTTGCCGATGATATTGGCCTAGACCTTGAGGTCGGCTACATTCTGTCGCACCCATCCAGAGGGGTTTTTTAGAGGCAGTGCCATTCTGCTGTATGTATGGTTTATAACGCATTTGAGTCTGATCGGTACCTTTAGGCACCATGGGTACTGCTTTACCCATGAGATAGCCATGTCATACTCCGTCCAGCTAGCAGAGTGTTCAGAGCCTTCACCATTTTGAGGGAGCCATTGATCAACAGATATCAGCTTCATCTTTGTCGTCAGCTGCCTTGATTAGGACTTATGAGTGTTGGACTCACAAAGAGAGGGCTGATTTCTCTACTAGCCATTTAGATCGATCTTCAGAGTATTCGGCATGGTTGGAGTCCGATATTGCATTGGCTGCAGCTATCCAGTTAGCTCTGAGTGTTGATTCAAATGAGGAGGAATCTATTGAGGATCCTGATTCTCCCATGGAGGATAAGTTATTTACCGGTTTGACAGCGGCTTTAGTTAGTGACCCTCCTAGTTAGTGAATCAACAACAGGCTAGTGATCCAGCTATTGTTGATTCACTAGCTCGGATGACTTTTGAGAGAGATCAGGCTAGGATGTTGATGTTGACAGCCCTTTCTAGCAGAAACACAACTTTTACTGATAGAGACGAGGCTCGAGCCACTAGGGATGCAACACTTGCTGAGAGAGACGAGGCTCGATCTACCCGAGATGCAGACTTTGAGGAGGTTGAGGAGGCCTTAGTATCCCGGGATAAAGTTTATGTTGAGAGGGACGAGGCCATAGCTACCCGGGATGTCTATATTGAGGACTGCACGGTTCTCAGATCGTATACATACAGCCTGGTTGCAAACATAAGTACTTTCATAGATGGCTGTGGATGTTCTTGCTCATATGGAGATTGAGGGTATTAAGCTTACAGCTGCTCCTCCATCTTCGGAGAGGGATGCCATGTTATTGTTGCTATCCCGCTTGTCCATGGGTTCATAGACTAGCTTTATTTTTCCTACGTACACTAGATCAGCCATTTTTTCCATGTACAGGACACAGTGTATATATCAAACAATATTATATATCAGAGAAATATATTTTGATTCACTTCCCCATTGGATATGTATTGTCATTGATGAGTGATTACCACTTCTTTCATAACTTGCTGTTGTTGATGTATCACAAGCTTTTCCTTGATGGATTGACATTGAGATGTCGGAGAGTACCTCAGAAGGGCCTGTTGACCAGGAAGGCTCGATAGGATTTGGGTTTTATAGGGTTTCAGTGTCTTGGGACTGGTTTTTATTGGTTTTTTGTTTTTTTTTTCTTGAAGGTCATACCGCACCAAGAATGGTTTCCTACGTACTCCCGGGTGGAGGGAGATCAGGTCATTCGTAGTTCAGGTTTTGCCTGAATGGTTTGAGAAATGTTTCTTTTGGTTTAATGGGTTTTTGGACTTTTTGTTTGGTTTGACCTCACCAAGAATGGCTGCCTACGTACTCCCTGGTTGAGGGAGATTAGGTCATTCGTAGTTTGGTTTTTATGAAAACCTGAACTGATTTGATTGATTCGCAGGACCAGGATGATGGCTTGTAGGCATTTTAGACATAGTATCTTTTTACGGTGTCTGAATTGATGAGTTGGGGAAATTCGTTCCCATCCATTTCTTGCAGTCTGATAGCTCCTCCTATCAGTACTTCCTTGACAATGAAAGAGCATTCCCAATTTGGTGTGAACTTTCCTTTGGCTTCTTCTTAATTAGCCAAAACTTTCTTCAAAACTAAGTCGTTTTCCTTGAATTGCCGAATTCGGACTTTCTTGTTGTATGATTGATTAATCCTTTGCTGATACAATTGCACGTGAAAAATGGCTGTAGCCCTCTATTCATCTATCAGGGACAGCTGGTGGTACCGCTCTTGCAACCACTGATCTTCTTCCAGCTGAGCGTCTATTAACACTCGCAAGGACTCTATTTCTACCTCTATGGGAAGTACTGCTTCCATGCCAGAAACCAATGAGTAGGGGGTAGCCCCAGTAGAAGTACGCGTTGACGTCCTGTAGGCTAACAAAGTCAGAGGCAATAGGTCAGGCCAACCTTTGTGATTGGTGGACATTTTATGCGCAATCTTCTTGATATTCTTATTCGCCGCTTCGACAACACCATTCATCTTGGGTCAATAGATGACGAAATTGAGATGCTTGATATGGAACTTATTGCATAAATCTCTCATCATCTGATTATTTAGGTTCTTGGCGTTGTCTGAGATGATCACCTCCAGTTGTCCATATCGACAGACGACATCGTTTCTGATGAAACCTATGATTACCTCTTTGGTAACTTTGGGAAAAGAGGCAGCTTCAACCCACTTGGTGAAGTAATTGACCATGGTGAAGATGAATCGATGCCCATTGCTGGCTTTGGGTTCTATGGGCCCAATCATATCCATTCCGCACATGGAAAAAGGCCATGGAGAACTCATATTGTGCAGCTCATTTGGAGGACCGTGTATGGCATTTCCATGGACTTGGCATTGGTAGCATCTCCTGACGTGATCATCACAGTCAGCTTTGAGAGAGATCCAGTAATGCCCTGTTCTCACTATCTTCTTGGCCAGTAAATAACCACTCATGTGTGGACCACAGACTCCACCGTGTACTTCATCCATCAGTCTCCAGGCTTGATTTTTATCGACGCATCTTAACAGGCCTATTCCAGTATCCCTTTTATAGAGTGCATCTCTGCTCAGATAAAACTTCATAGCCATCTTATGAATTCTCTTTCTTCCGGCTTGGCTTGCCCCAGCGGGTATAGATCTATCTCGGAGATATTCTTTTTTGTCTTGGTACCAAGGTCAATTGATAGGAGGTATTTCATTTGATATTTCTCCAATGTAATTCCCATATGTCGGGGCCTTTTGGCTTGTGAATTTGATGTCGGGAATTCCCATCCTATCAGATACATGTATCAAGGAAGCCAACGTTGCCAATGCATCAGCGAAGTCATTCCTACTTCGAGGGATGTGGATTAAGGTTATATCTTCAAAATCCATGGATATGTTGATAACCTGCCGGTGATAGGGCAGCAAATGCAATTCTTTGGTGTGATACGCCCTAGTGGTTTTTTTTGATAACCAGCTCAGAATCCCCAAAGACTAGTAACCATTTGATACCCATGGACTGGGCTAGTTTCAACCCCATTATGCAGCCTTCATACTCAGCCGTGTTGTTGGTGTTGACAAACTGCAGCTTGGTAGCCATAGGATACTGTTCTCTTGTACCGGATACAAGGACTACCCCAGCTCCGGCACCTTCCATGTTCACTGCTCCATCGAAATACATTCTCCAGGGTTGGACTGTATTCTCTTGATGGATTTGTTGAATTGTCATGATCCCATCATCCGAGAAATAAGTTTCCAAGGGCTCAAAATCTTCTGACGGTGCTTCGGCTAGTTGATCTACAATCCTTTGACCTTTGATGGACTTCTGAGTCACGTAGACAATACCAAATTGTTCTAAGATCAATAGCCATTTGGACAATCGACAATTCAATATTGGTTTATTGAATACGTATTTCAGTGGATCCATGCGGGATATGAGGTAGGTCGTGTGCCCATGCAGATAGTGTTGTAGCCTCATGGCGGCCCATGCTAACACACATGTCTTTTCAATTAGAGTGTACTTCTATTCGCCGCTGCTGAATCTTTTGCTGATGTAATAGATAGCTTTCTCCTTGCTACTATTCTCTTTTGTCCCAGCATATAGCCCATTGCGTTGGCATTGACCGACAAGTACATTAACAGGGGAACTTCATCCCTCGGGGGTACCAAGACAGGTTCTTCGATCAACAGCTTCTTGATGGCAAGGAAAGCTTTTTGACAATCTTCATTCCATTTCGTGGAGGCATTCTTTCTTAGCGGCTTGAAGATGGGTTCGCAAGTTGTCGTGAGCTGGGAAATGAACCTGCTTATGAAATTGATTCTTCCTAGAAACCCCCATATTTCCTTCTCTGTTCGGGGCACTGGCATCTCTGTGATGGCTTTAATCTTGGCGGGATCCATCTCAATGCCTCTATTGCTCACTAGGAATCCCAATAACTTGCCCTATTTGACGCCAAAAACACATTTGGCTGGATTCAGTTTGAGATTGTACTTACGCAACATGTTGAACAGCTTTCTGAGATGGTTGATATGATCGTCCTCCTTCCGGGATTTAACGATGATGTCATCCACATAAACCTCTATCTCCTTGTGCATCATGTCATGAAACAAGGCCATTATGGCTTGTTAATACGTGGCACCGGCATTGATATGGTTGACGGACAATCGTCTGTAGCAGAAGGTTCCCTAGGGAGTGATGAAGGTTGTCTTCTCCCTATCCTCTTTAGCGACCATGATTTGATGGTAACTAGTAAAGCAATCAACAAAAGAATACATGTCATACTGTGTTGTATTGTCTATCAGGATGTGGGTGAAAGGTACTGGGAAGTGGTCTTTGAGACAAGCTTTATTCAAATCTCGATAATCCACGCATACTCGTACCTTCCCTCTGGGTTTAGGTAGGGGAACTATGTTTGACAGCCACTCCGGGTATGTTGATACCATAATGATATCGGCTTTGAATTGTTTGACAACCTCTTCTTTGAATTTCAGACTCCATTCGGGTTTCAATCGCGTGAGCTTCTGCTTAACTGGCTTGAATCCATCTTTGATAGGGATTCGATGGATGACAATGTCAGTGGACAAGCCAATCATGTCTTCGTGCGACCATCAAAACACATCCTGGAATTGAGTTAAGAGTTCAATCAGGTCGGCTCTTTGGTCTTGGGTGAGGTCCAGGCCTATCTGGATTTCTTTGGGGTTCTCGGAGGTTCCGATATTGACAGTGGTGGCTTGGTCGAGGTTTGGTTTGGGTTTGTCTTCAACCCATTCTTTGATCTCCTCGGGCACCTCATAGTCATCTACCTCCTCTTGATCAATTTCCATCAAGTCAAAGTTCAGTTGTACATCAAAGTTGTAGTCACTGTGACAGTTTGGCATCTCATCAGCAGTGACAAACAAATCCAACTCTGGAGTCTTGAAAACAAAATTCTTTCACTTTAATATATGACACTATTTAAACATACAAAGCATTTAGCAAAAGCATGAAAAAAGTTACTACTATAGATGTGCAACAAAATAAGCAGTAAATAAAACCATGTTCTTGGGTAGATGGACCTTCTGCCCTTTTACCCTTTTTTAATGAGGCAAGGGACACTGCTCCAATTTTCCAATGTCAGGTCATCATGAATAGGGAGGACAAAGGATTTGTAGTTGTCTACTTCATCTTTGATGATGACTGAGACATCCTTCATATCAGAGCCGGGGTTCTTCTTTGAACTGCCACCCTTCCCCTTCTTGATGCGAGGAATTCAGATTTGATCTTCTTCATCCCTGTCTGGGATATCATCATTCATACCCTTGTAGTGCATCATAAAATACATGTTGACAAATGGGTCTCGTCCTTCGTGTAGGAACTTTTCGTTTCCTTTTTTACTCTCCCCCTCAATCTCTGGGGCTTTCCTCTCACTGATTGGTTTGAGTGGAGGAAATAGCATCGTTGACACAGCAGCAGGGATCTTCCTCATTGGCTTCACAAACCCTGTGTTAGTGAGGCTTGGCATTAGAATCGTGGAAGTATGAACTTTTGGACGCTTGTGTGGGTTTCGACCGTTTGACCCGAATGAATAGCCCAATCCGACTTTCCCTGATTAGCTCGGGATTTGCACCGGACTTTTGATACCTTGCTGATTTTTCCCTAACCTTTCTCTAGGGCAGAATCCTAGGGATATTATCTCCTGTCCCACAGTCATTATTATAGGGGAAACTTTTGGTTTCAAATCTGGTGCCCCAACAAGTAGGTACTGAGTATTACTCACCTCCAACACTTGAAAACTAGCAGGTTTAATCCCTTTATCTAGATTGATCACCGACATGTCTCCCTGTATGCAGACAGGGTATTCCAGCTCGGCATTTACTGTAATCAGAATGCCATTAATAATGTACTTGAGCTGCTGATGGAGGGTGGACGAAACTGCTCCTGCCATGTGGATCCATGGCATTCCCAACAACAAATTGTATCCAGTGGTAATGTTGAGTACCTGAAAAGATATATAAAAAGTATGGGGACCAATCTCCAGTGGAAGCTCAATCTCCCCTACAGCCTAGCGATGAGATCCATCGAAAGCCCGGATAACTACATGACTGGTACGAATCTAGTTTGGGTTGATCTTCATTCTTTCCAAGGTATCGTAGGGACAGATGTTTAGGGACGACCCTCCATCTATCAGCACACCTCCGATTACATATTCCGATGACATCACTGCTATGTGTAGTGACTTGCAATGATCCGTCCCATCAGCGTGTATATCATCATTAGTGAAAGATATCACATTGATGTTGAAGATGTATTCTATCACGTGACGGAATTTCTCAGTATCCACCGTCTTTGGCAGATGGGCTTCCTCCAATACTTTCACCAAAATGTTATGATGATCCACCGAGGATAAGACCAGATCCAGGATGGATAACTGCTTGGGTGCTTCCTTCAAGCTTTGCACCACTTTGATCTCATTGTGCCCCATTTTGCTGAGAAATTCTTCGATTTTCTCTTCAGCCACTTTCCCTTTAGCTTTGATGACTGAATTGACCACCCGCTGAGGAAGGTACAATGGATTCTCCTTTGATACAATGGCAATGTTATTTAAGGTTGAACCTTCATCCTTCCCATAATTCCATGGGACTCTCTTCAGACTGATCACTGGATATTGCAGGCTGAAGGGTAATATTAAAGGTTCGGGTGCAGCTACCTTCACAGGGTTCTGTGCTTCTTGGACCCCTTTCCCTTGTAGTATTAAGGTTGTCACAGTTAGTTCCTTCTCATAGGAAATAACAGCCACTGTTCCCTGATTCCATGCCATGGGAATAAAGAGTGTTTCCTCATCGGGATAGCCATAATCTTGATTGGCCTTTATCAACTCACCACTTTTAATCAGATTCTGAATTAGGTGACGAAGTCCCTAGCTATCCTCGGTGTCATGACGGGGTGTATTGGAATGATACTGATAGATCCGGTCAGGCTTGAATTTTCTAGATCGAGGATTCATCGGGGGTAACAAATCTATAACCATCCCCTCATTGATTAGCATCTAGAGGATTTCTTTCATTAGCTCGTTTAAATTAGTGAAGTTCCTCTGGAAGGCGAACTCCCTATCAGCTTGAAAATTCTCTTCCTTGGCCACCTTGTTGGCCCAAGGTTCATGCTCATGAAATTGGTAATGATCCCTCATAACAATGGGGCTAATTTTCGGTGTAGGAGGACTTGCTTCATGCTGGTTGGTCTGATTTACCAGCTGCCTGGTTATCTGATGTTGATACACGACCAGATCCGTCAACTGTCCAATCTGTTCCTTAATGGACTTGATTTCCTGTTCCATCAGGAACTGCTTTTCTGATAACTCCCAACTATCTGGGCTATTGGTACTTGATTGAGTTGACTCTCCAACATAATGGAGATATTTGGATCCTTCTCCACTCCTCGTGCTAATCATGTTGACACTCTCCTCTTTGTTATGAGGGAGGGGATTATCTTGCACATGTGGTTGCTCTGGTTTGGTTACCACAATCTCTCCGTTGTCTATCAAGTCTTGGATTTTGTGCTTGAAAGACCAACAGTCTTGTGTATCATGGCCTGGAGATCCGGAATGGTATGCACACTTTTTACTTGGGTCGAAATTCCTTCCGTCGGTATTGGTTGGTGGAAGGAGTTGAACAATCTTCTTTTATATTGTTAACAGTTTTAGCACATTTCTAGTGAATCCCCTAAAGGGGTGAACGTTCTTCGACGTCTGGCCTCCATAGTTTTCTGAAATGGAGGATTTGAAGGTTGTGCTGGAGCTTGAAAAGGGGAATAGTTTCTCCTTTGAACGATCATGCTGCTAGAATCGCTTCTCTAATTCTGTCCTTGAAGTACTAAGGACACTTCTTCTTCTTTCTTCTTGTGGGCTATCCGAGGATTACTCCCATAACTCCCAGATTGGATATGCTCGGCAACGGCTTCCAAGGTGGTAAGATCTTTTATCTTCCCAGACTTTAGCCCCATTTCAGTAATCTCTCTGTGTTTGATCATCTTCGAGAATGATTTTCCTATGCCAGCTAGGACCCTTTCGTAATACAGAGCTTCTTGAATGTCGATGAAGGTCATGACTATCTCAGACTCAGTCATAGGTGGGGTGACTTGTGCTGCCACCCGCCTCCATCGTTGAGCATACTCTCTGAATAACTCAGTGTTTTGCTTCTTTATTTTGGTGATTTGATATCTGTCTGGAGCCATCTGAGACTGAATGCTGTATTAATTGAGGAAGGCATGTGTTAACTCTTCCCAGCTGTGAATTTTAGAATTATCCAGACGGGCATACCAGGCTCTAGCCTCTCCGGTCAGACTCTTCTAGAACAATTGAATTCTGAGCTTCTCGTCCTCTGCATAGGATCCGAGCTCTCCAATGAATACCTTCAAATGGGTGTTGGAATCTCCTAATCCATCATATTTCTCAAAATCAGGGACTTAAAATTTTTCTGGATAACGAGCCCTTGGGAATATACATAAGTCTGAATAATTGACACTCCCAAATGCCCCAGTCCCTTTGATGGATCGGATGGTTTCTTTCATCTGTTGGACCTTCTTCAGAATATCACCAGCTTCCTGCTCTTTGTTGAGGTTGATGATTTCAGAGGTTTTATTGGTAAGATCCTGGTTCTGAGGCTCAGGGATCTGAGTGTCTTTCTTTCCAGTATCCTGACTGCCACCGAGTGTAGATGAGTTCTGTACGACCGAATGTATGCTTCCCTTGAAGGCCTTTGCTTTGTTCTTTCAAGAAAATAGCCAATTCAGATATCTGGTTCTTTAATCCTTCAAACTCTTCCCTAGAAATAGGGGTGGATTCTGGTTGAGCACTCGAAGCCATGTTGGAAGATGGGCTTAGTGCTTTCTTAGATTTTAACCTGGTGACGGGACCAATTTTTTCCTACAATAAACGTAGGTGTGTTAATTTTCTGATGTAGGTATCAGATGGATGCATGCTATGTAATGTGTTTATTTTTGAGGTTTTTTTAATCTTATCCTGTAAAACAGAGGTCAGTTATTTTTGATGACAGGATAGCATGACAGGATTTACAAGACATGTATATTTACATTGAATCTTGAAATTTACATTGGAATTGGAAAAATGACATTGAATTGAAAGAGGAAGGCATGAAGAAGCTTCCCTTTGGATTTGGTTAAGCAGAGGCTGACCTATCCTAGGCTCTTGCGGCTTTTCGGCATGAAGGTCCCCAGATATTCGCAATCTACTAAAGGGGAAATTAATCTGATCTTTCAATTAGAGCGGATTTGAGTGGTGCCTTTCCTGAGCCTCGCAGGATTAGTCTCCTTTGAGTCCAGTAATCAAACACCGACGGGTTCGCCTCCTGGTGGAGGAATCACACAACATACATTCACATACATCGTGTCTCACCGTATGAAATGATGACATTGTACGAAGCATTAATATAAAAAAGTAAAACATTCACTCACATCCAATCAATGTAAAACACAGCATTCACACATACGCATATATAAAATAGAAATTTTGAAAAGATTTGAGCGCGGCTTCAGCCCTTTACTATCCTCAGCAGAGTCGCCACCTGTCGATGTCTGAAAAAAATCCAGTCTCTTTGGACCTGATCTTTCTCTCTTCCTAATTTTTGTTGTCTTCTACCCTTATTTGTCTTATTTGTTTTATAAAGGGTGAAGTGTTTTAGGAAAAGGCCAACATGTATCATGTCGATTATTTGAAAGGTTTATAGAGTCTCCAGTTGGTAGATTTGGAAATGGTTGTACCAACTCAACCGAGTTTTGTTTGATTTTGCAAGTAGGCCCAATTACAGGACACTGTCAAAACTTGATCTTAAAATCGAGATTCTTAAAGTTCGTGGGCTTGGTTAAGTGGGGGGGGGGGGGGGGAAGGTGTTAGGCACCCCCAACTCCCGTGAAACACGGTACCGCATCTTTTTAATATTTTCCTTTTTATTGCAATGTGTGTGTATGCTGGAAGTAATTGAGCCTACGTTGGTTTTGAAAGTATTGTCGTACTTCGTGGAACCTATATACGAAGGGTTTGATTTGATTTGCAAAAGTCCATTTTTAGACAAGATATGAAAATGATGTTTTGGAAGGTGGTTTTCAAACCCTCACGCTCACGTATGAATTAAAGCATATCGATACTTCCATTTTATTCTGTTTAGCATTTGGTTCAATTGGAATGGAGATTGTAGGGCTGCGAAGCATCCTCGACCACAAAATATATACAAGTGCCGGTCTTCTCATGGGCATGACAGCCATCGGAGTGACTCTAGCATGACAAACCATATTTTATTATGTTTGAGACCTTAAACCCGGATAGCCGTTTTAAGGTCTTTTGGATGTACATTTTTACAGAAAAACTGGCAGGATACATTTGTAATGTGGAGTTTGTCCATCATGGGAATCAAATTCTGATCAGTTTGACCATGAATCCCACGATTCCTAGGCTCACAGAGAGAGGCCAAGAAAACCTGTACATCACAGATATTTACAGAAAATGTATATTTACATCTAGACGTCGCAAGACCAAGGATTCATCAGTCATATCCTTGCATGTGCGTAGTCGAAGCTTCTCGTTCTCACTAGATAGGGATCTAAGGGTCGCGAGGTTGCTTTACTATTTAACAAAACTAGAAAGAAAACTAGATTTAAATAAATCTTAGTCATTCTAGCTTCCCGGTTCCGGTTGGACCTATTTTGAACCGTTTGAAAGTTAGAAAGGGCTAGATTTAAATAAATCTAATTCGCCAAATTTATATTAAAATAAATTCATATCAAATGAATAGTTAAAACAGATATTTAATCATAATGAATAAAGAATATGTATATAATTATATATATACGAAAGCTGTAAAGGGCGACAGATTTTCAATCCCAGGCCCGGACAAAAATGTAAATATATATATATATATATATATATATATATATATATATATATATATAAGCTGTAAAAGGCGACAAATTTTCAATCCCAAGCCCGGACAGAAATATATATATATATATATATATATATAAAAGCTGTAAAAAAGCTACTGAGTAATCCAGGCTTGACATAAAAGTATATATATATATATATATATATATATATATAAAAGCGGTAAAGAGCCACGAATTTCTCCAGGCTCAACTGAATGTAAATATATATATATATATATATATATATATATATATATATATATAGCAAAGCTGTAAAGAGCAACGAAATGATCTAGGCTCGACAGAATATATATATATATATAAAAGCTGTAAAAAAGCCACTGAGTAATCCAGGCTTGACAGAAAAGTATATATATATATATATATATAGCAAAGCTTTAAAGAGCCACGAAATGATCTAGGCTCGACAGAATATATATATATATATATATATATATATATATATATATATATATTTATAAAAGATGTAAAAAGGCCACAAATTTCCAATCTAGGCCGAACTGAAATATAAATGTTAATATATATACAGTTAGTATATATATATTAAAGCGAAAAATGCCACGAATTTGCAATCCAGGTGAAACGAAGTCAAAAAAATTATATATATACAAAAACAGTAACTGCCACGAATTTGCAGTCCGAGCTTGACATAATTGAAAATTAGTATATATATAGTCAATTATATATAATAAAGCTAAAAAGGCCACGAATCAGTGATCTAGGCCGAACAAGTTAATACGTATATATATATATATGTACATAAAAGCGATTAAAAGCCACGGATCAACGATCCACACTGTGCAAACGAAAAAAAAACGTATATATATATATACTAAATTATACTAAAAGTTAGCTAAAATAGCCACAGAACTGAGTTCCGGGCAAAACCAAAAGATGAAACTTTACGTGCACGTGAAAATATACGTAATAAAGTAGAAAATGAGTTCTGATCATAAAAATACTTAAAATTAGATATGGCAAACGGGCCGGGCAAGAAGCGGGCCGGGCCAAAATGGCCCAACTTTTCTTGGGCTACAATTGTGAGGCCCGTGGTCCGGGTTGGGCTGGGCCTGGTCGGGCCAGCCTAAGGGCTTCTTCTTCTTCTTCTTCTTTTTTCGCAAAGTCATGGTACACAAATATAGTATCAATGTCCCATGATGTTCAATGCTGGAATCTTAAGGAGGCAATTTTGTCCAATGCCGTTGGGAAACTTTTTTATATATTAAAGAGGATTTTATTGCAGGGAAGAGAAGATACATGGGTTAATAGGGAAGAGAAGATACATGGGTAGGAGGAGTCCTTCCTCCATAGCACATATAGAAAACAAAAACAACACAACATGTGCCATTTTCCAATCTACACAAATTCAATAAGGTTATTCCCCAAAAACTCCAATGGCTGATTCCCAACTAAGCAAGGAAAAAAAATTATATCCCTCAATAAATGCAATGGCACCTTCTTGACTCTAGATGTCACACTTATATCATATAAAATACTATTATATTTTCACGAGAGCATATAAAATACTATTATATGTCCTAGGATTCAAATGTTTATTATAAAAATCTCTCTGTTCTCAATCACTTCAAATTGAAAAGCTATTAATGATTTGATTTTGGTAAGATTGATTTTATCTCAATGAAGGATTTTGAAATCTTGCATTTAAAATATATATAATTGCAATTTGCATTTAAAATATATTTAATGTTTTAAATGCAATCTTACCATGCAGGATATAAAACTTAAGAATTTGGAAAAAGGAAGAGTCATGAATAGTAAAAAAATCTTTAATAAAATCATTAAATATATAACTTTTCACTAAACAGTTACAAATGAATAAGCAAGAAAACATATTTTGAAGATTGCATTTAAAACAAGTAACTATTGTAGCTTAGTTAGATTGAACTCTTATTTAATAACTTAGAGGTCTTGTGTTCAACCCTCACAAGCAGCATTATTTTTGTTTTTTTTTTTAAAAATAACTCACGAGCGGGCCGGGCCAAAAATGGGTAGGGCCAAAATGGCCCAACTTTACATGGGCTGCAATAATAAAGGCCATAGCCCATTTTTTTTGCAGGCGGCCCGGGCCGGCGGGCCGGCCCGAGCCTCTTTTGCGAGGTCTACTTACAATGGACTGCTACAAGGGCTCTTTGCCACTTAGTAGGCTTCAAATGGACGTTTCAATCGGTTAATTTTTGACATGTCCTAGAATATACGTTTACAAACGTACTAGGAGAATAAAATCAAAGTTTGGAGTACAAGAAGTAGGGCTAGGGACGAAACGGGCGGAGTTTCAGAGCGTTTTCCTTTTTTTTTCTTCCTTTTTTTGGCAAGGAGGGTCTTATATTTAAAGACCCGATGGTTGTAGGTGTAACCGCGATAGCCGCTGGTCTACCAGCGGCTCCCCAAATGGGGCCCACTCCTATGGGTCACGTCTTCTCGAAGTTCGTGCACTCCAAGCAACTCAATGTCAGGTTTGAACCTTCATAATTTTGATAAGTGCGTTCATTTGAGGCGTGCTATACCTTTCTGGAAAGCCCTCTCCGAGAGCGTCGTAATGACATGGGACTTAACCTTTTCCAAATCCATGAAGATGGGTTTATAACCGGATCTTTATTTTTTTACAGTTTGTTCGTTGAGTTGTATTGTGCTGTTTTCATTCGGGATCGATGTTATAGCTCTTTCTGACCTTCATTGCATCAATCGTCGTAATGACCGGGGCTTGACTTGACATCCCGGTATTGTTATCGGGGCTGAATTGGATCTCCCGGTGTTGTCGCCGGGGTTCTTGTACCTCCTGGGTTGTGACCGAGGCTTGACTTGACATCCCAGTGTTGTCGTTGGGGCTGAATTGGATCTCCTGGTGTTGTCGCCGGGGTTCCTGTACCTCCCGGGTTGTTATCGGGGCTTAACTTGACATCCTGGTGTTGTTGCTGGGGCTGAATTAGATCTCCCGGTGTTGTCTCTGGGGTTGCTGTACCTTCCAGGTTGTGGCTGGGGTTGACTTGACATCCTGGTATTATCGCCGGGGTTGAGTTGGATCTCCCGGTAGTGTCGCCGGGGCTACTGAATTTGGTTTGAACTTCCAGGGTTGTCTCTGAAAGGTAAAAGATGAGTTTTCCATCCTGCAGGGATAGTAACAGGAATGCAAAATTTTGAGTGTTTACACTTATAATTCATTTAAATAAATAACATTTATTCTACAATAAGGGTAAGCCCTTTTAGCGATCAACGACTTTCCAGATAATATAGATTTCAACATTAATCATAAAAGAACCTTTGAGTAAATAGTTACCGTACAATTCAATCCTTCCACCATACAATTACAAATTAAATATAAGACATAGAATTACTATCAAGTCTTATATTATTTAATTATATGTATTTCGATCCTAAAACTCACAACTCCAAATAATGCAAATTAGAAACTCTTTTCTAATTCCATTCTGATTTGGCCAAGGACTACTAGGTGGTCATTTATCGAATCACATAGAACATTCTCTTCATTTACTAGAAGCGGTAGATTCTTTATTGGTTATTCATTATCTCCATGTATAAATTATTATACCCAAACATAACCTTTGATATACCCTTAGGGTCTTAAGGGATATGTCAAAGTATAAATCATTATACACAAGATACTATGATGATTTTAAGTCTAAGGATTATTTGTACTATTATCACTTAAGGAATTCTTATTGATAGGCAAGTAAAACTCTATTAGATATTTCTTAGCGAGCCACGTTCAGTGTACTTCTTCTCCAATAAGCACCTATATACTTCCTTTAGTGTCTCCACACAAATGATTATGAGATCGATCATTCTCATCCAATGAGCAAGCAACGTATGTACCAATCTATCTGGATTCACTAATCCCCTTTTTAGTAATCCAACGATTGGAAATTATTTTAGTGTTAAGCTATCTAAGAATTTATATCTCATTAGCATAATCATCATCATGATTCTAAAAGCATTGCTTAAAACTATGGGTTTATCACATATTATAAAAACAACACCATGTAGATAATTAAATGCCTTTAATAAATAATACTTTTATTAATAAATGAATAAGATTGTTACAAAGTATATGCTTCATCATCAAAAATGATTGGCTTGTGTGCGTACTACTTTCAATCTCCCACTTGCACTAAAGCCAATCGCTATAGTATCTCATACCCATCTTTATTAAGTGACAATCAAACTACTGTTGTGCTAAAGCTTTAGTAAATGGATCTGCAATGTTGTCTCATGAGTCCACACGCTCCAGGGTGATATGTCCTCTTTCAATGATCTCTCTAATCAAATGAAATCGTCGCAATACGTGTTTGGATTTCTGATGAGACCTGGGTTCTTTAGCTTGTACAATAGCTCCGGTGTTTTCACAGAATAAAGGTACTGCTCCTCTAATGCTAGGAACCACACCAATTTTAGTTATGAACTATTTCAACCAAAGAGCCTCCTTTGCAGCTTCACTTGCTGTTATGTACTCTGCCTCTGTCACTGAATCAGCAACTGTTTGCTGCTTGGAACTCTTCTAACTCACTGCTCCATCGTTTAAGGTAAATTCATATCCCAAAATGGATTTACTGTCATCTTGGTTCGTTTGAAAACTTGAGTCTGTATAGCCCTCTAGTTTCAACTTAGACCCACCATACACAAGAAATACATCCTTAGTTATTCTTACGTACTTTAGGATATTTTTCACTGCCTTCCAGTGCTCTTCTCCAAGATTCGACTGATATTTGATCGTTACACTAAGTGCGTGAGCGACATCCGGTCTAGTACATATTATACCGTATATGATAGATTCTATTGCTAAAGCATAATGAATCTTACTAATACGGGCTCTCTCCTCAGTTGTCTTTGGGACCTGTTTCTTGAAGAGATATATTCCATGGCTCATCAGCATGAGACCTCTCTTGGAATCTTTCATGCTAAACTTCTTTAGCATTGAGTCATTGTACGTTCCTTGGGACAAGCCAAGTATCCTTTTAGATCTATCTTTATAGATCTTTATTCCCAAAATATAGGATGTTTCTCCCAAGTCATGGAGAAGTGTTTAGATAACCAAATTTTGATCAACTGTAGCATAAGAATATCATTCTCTATCAGTAATATATCATCAACATATAATACAAGGAATGAAACAGCGCTCCCACTAACCTTCTTGTACACATGGTTCATCCTCATTTTTGATAAAATCAAACTGTTTGACTGTCTCATCAAAATGGATGTTCTAACTTCGAGAAGCTTGATGCGATCCATAAATGGATCATTGCAGCTTACAGACTTGATTTATTCCAATCGTTGAAAAAAATCCCTTTGCCTATGTTGTATACACATCCTCCTCAAGTTTCCCATTGAGGAAGGCCATTTTCACGTCCATCTGCCAGATCTCGTAGTCGTAATAAGATGCAATTGCAAGCAAAATCCGAATGAACTTGAGTATAGCTACTGGCGAGAAGGTTTCATTATAGTCAACACCTTGTCTTTCTTTAAAATCTTTCGCAACCAGTCGAGCCTTATAGGTCTTTACCTTGCTGTTCGCTCTAGTCTTTCTTTTAAAGACCAATATGCACCAAATAGGCTTAATGCCCTCAGGTGATGAAACCAAAGTCCGTATGCTTTTTTCTCATATATGTAGTGTATCTTAAATTTCATGGCTTCTTGCCTTTTGATCAGTTGGATGATAGAAATAATACCTTGATGTTTCTTTAAGGTATCCCACAAATCTACACTTGTCAGATCTAGTCTGCAGCTTATCATTCTCAAACTTTTTGTCATAAGCTGGACAACCCTAAGTCTTAACATGCTTAAGATTTAGTTTCCTCCCTGTCTATATCTTATATAAAGTCTTTGGGACGGATTTGGTAGGTACCTTGTTAAGTATGTATGCAGTCATTCTAAGGTATAACCCTGGAAGGAAACTGGAAGATCGGTAACGCTCATCATAGAACAAACCATGTCCAATAATGTTTGATTTCTCCTTTTAGATAAACCATTCAACTGTGGTGTTCCTGGTGGAGTTCATTGTGAGATTATACCATTTTCTTTTAGACAATTGAGAAATTCACCGCTTAAGTATTCACCACCTCGATCCAATTAAAGAATCTTAATAATCTTGTCAGTTTTTTTCTCTACTTCACTTCTGAATTTTTGGACTTTTTAAACTATTCATATTTGTATTTCATTAAATACACATATCCAAATCTAATTGCGCGCCAATAAGGAGAAGTCCTTATCGGAAAACCCCCTCTTTCCTGGGAATCATCTGGTTGTTAATATTGCGAGTTATAATATTAATGATGAATAAATATTGTTACAAATGTGTTTTGTGAAGCCAAGTGAGTTGAGATAAATAAAGGGGTTTTTATTGAAGTATTTGTTGTAAATTTGGCTTATTATATGGACTCGCACTTACTCATTTTTCAAAATCGTCGGTAGAAAGTTATCTCAGGTTTGTTTTATTACTTATATATATATATATATATATATATATATATATATATATAAATCTTATATATATATATATATCTGGTGTGTGTGTGTGTGTGTGGCGTGTATGTTAGGGTGTGTGTGTGAGTGGGATATATATATATATATATATATATATATATATATATTCTATAAGTTTTGTTTTATTACATTATAAATAGAATATATTATATTTTATTTAAAGTTTTTATTTTATTAGAATATTTTATTGCACAGTAATGAATAGTAAAATTAAATTTTTTTGCCGGTTGTGCCCGTGAAAAAAATACTGTTTGCCCGTGATTTTTATTTTCAAATAGTATCCCTCAATTCTCCGATAAATAGGATGCTTAGTTTAGAAATGAAAATCACACCAGAATCAGAGAATTTTTCTTCTATAATATTGAGTGTATTTCTTTTGAGTTTAAGGAATCTTTGATTGTAGAAAACAGTGAAAGTTTTCATCGAGAATATCCCCGCCATACCAGTCAGAAATACTCTCCTTTTAAGGTAAGTGATATTATTTTTCTCGTAAATGATGTTACTTTCTTTCAATATTCATAAAGAATATTATTTTCCTTCATATTTCATATTATGAAAGCGATAATATTTCATTTAATATACCCAAATTAAAACTTACTACAATAAGTATTGCTTCTATAATTCCTGAAATGATCAGAAATTCTTCGAATTTTGCGTTTCATCTAGTATCATTTCATTGGAATGTTAGTATGAATTTTATTATGAAATTTTTACATTTTCATGTCGGGGTTACTATTCACGTAAATGGCACTATTCACATATACGGCACTATTCATAAAAAATTAAATTTTCTTTTATTTGTCCAAGTTGTCTGTTATGGTTACTATCTTTGATTGTATCCATGTTTTGAACTTCATTCTTGAATTTTGCTTCATAATTGATTATTATAGAGTATTCTTGAACTTGGATAAACTAAATTACGAATCCCTAATCTTTGTCCTTTATCTCACTGGATTCGTTTTTTATATTATTTTTCATCATTTTCTGTCCTAAATGGTGATATAACTGAATATCTTTGGCCTGTAGAGCAAAGATGAATGATTACCTGATGAATATCTTTGGCCCGTAGTGCAAAGATGGACAGGTGTTGAGATGAACATGACCAACTGGTGATACAAATGAATATCTTTGGCTCGTAGTGCAAAGATGAATATTTGATTCAAGATGTATTTTGATTGATGTTAAAGGGATAAAATATCGATGATGGACTTTTAAATCATAGAAGATAGTAGACTTCATTCTCTACTTAAGTCTTCTAATGAATTGTTATTTCCGCTGTGAATATTGATCTAAAATTTGTTGTCCATAATATTTTATCTGATTTATTGAAGGCTAACGATAATTTTTTTTTCATTATCTTAGTCATAATATTATTTACTGGGCTAGTTGTGCTCACCCTTTTCATTTATTGTCCTCTTCAAAGAATGAGAATGTTGCGGGAACTAGTCGAGGAACAAGGTGATGGTCAGAGTAGAGCAGTAGTAGTCCTCACTATTTTTTTGTAACATAGTATGATAATAATTATTGAGGACTTAATTTAAGTGTTCATATTTTGTATTATATACGATTTGTATTGAAACTCATAGTTGTATGATCGTATTTCTCACGACCTTTTGTTATAAAAGATTTGTATTTAAAATTATGTACCATGTATTTGACGACTTAGAATGTGTTGGTATTGAACCTATTTTGGGGGCGTCACAAGAATCAAGAGTTTGAAGTGGGTAGCTTCATTTTTTTGAAAGTATCTCCCTGGAAGGGGAAGATTTGATTTGGCAAGAAAGGAAAACTGTGTCCTAGATTTATTGGACCCTTTAAGATATTGCTAAGGGTTGGGGAGGTAGCTTATGAGGTGTCATTACCTCCGCAATTAGACCATACTCATAATGTTTTCCACATTTTGGTGTTGCGACTATACAAGCATGATTACAAACATGTTTTTGAGTAGAGCCATTACAATTTGATAGAGATTTAACATACGAAGAAGTTCCTATTTAGATAGTTGATAGGAAAGAGCAAGTACTCAGAAACAATGTGATACCTTCTGTTAAGGTAATCTGGAGGAACCACAATGCTAAAGAAGCTACGTGGGAACTCAAAGATGTTATGATGAAAAACTATCCTCAATTATTTGCTTAATTTTTTTTGTATAACGATTCTGGGGACATAATCTTTTTAATGGGCGAAGAATGTGACAAATGAGTTTATTGAGTTGTGATTCTGGGGACAGAATCCTTTTAAGGAGGGAAGAATGTAACAAACGAGATTTTTGTATATTAATTTTAAATATTTATTAAATTAAATAAATATTTCAGTTGATTTATTTATTGAGTTGAATAAATAATTGATGTGATTATGTTGTGGAGTAATTTAATTAAGTGTAATATATTAATTAAGTTGATGTTTAGTAATTTTGTAGTTGAAGTTCTAATTTAATTGAGATAATTAAATTAGATGAATTATTATGTTATAATTTGGTAGTAATGATTTAATGAATTGATGAATAATTATAGTGGTGTCTAATTTAATTTAATAATTAAATTAGAGATTTACTAATTTGTCACATGGAATTATGATTAATAAATAAATTATAATTGTGTAGTAATTTCATTTATGTGGTAATTTTATTTAATAAGTTGATATTAACTTTAATTTAATTGAATTTGAATATTGGTATAAGTGTGGCTATTAAAACTATATAGTAAATGGGTTATTAAAATAAGTTAAAAAGAGTTTTAATTTAGTTTTACCAAACAAGGCTTAATACTTTTAAAATTCTATTTTTAATCTAGTTTTGCCAAACAAGCCTTAGTAGCTTTTGATTTTAAAAATAAGTAACTGATATATATTTAATAAGGAGATTAAGTTTTTATAAGTTATTATACGTATTATATCTATAGCTGTTATATTATATTACGTTAAGTTTAGAAAAAACAGAGTTAGAAAGAACAGAGAATATTAGAGAGAAAATAGAGAAGGAAGAAGAGAAGAGAGAAAGACTTTTCTGTGAAAACAAGAAGAAGTTCATCATCTTTTTCTAAGCTAACAAGGAAATAAAAGGTAGTAATCTAACTCTAGAATTGTCGATTATTGTTCTTCATAAAAAAATATATTATCACTTCTCTGTAATTTGATCTTCATGATGTTTTGTGAGAATATGATTTGTATATGTTAATTTGTATATATAAACTGTTTATATATGATTTGTATGAGAATTTAAGTGTTTAATTCATGTAAACATGATGAACATGAAGAAATCATATTCATAGTAATTTACAGTAAAATATTTTTGAAAATGGCTTATTTGATACAAAAATTGATGTCTAATTCATGCTATTATATGTAAATTGATTGTAGATTGTGATAATGTGTTAAGAAACGAAAACAACATGATTTAAACAAAGTAATTTGGTTTAAAAACAAAGTCACAGTGTTTGTTTTTGTCAAGAACGCTTAAAAATGGAGTTTTTTTAAAAACATGGAATTAAAAGTTTTTAAGTTGATTGTTGTGTTGTTTATATGGCTAAAATCATGTTAGAAACATTAGTTTATGTTTATGTTATGTTTTGTATAATTATGTAAGTTAAAATTTGTTGTTTGAGCAAAGTTAATAAGCCAAATTGGCTTTTTCTGTATTTTTTGCGAAGCTGTCTGCGTCCCACTGTGTCGTGGCGCCGCAACGCCTGTTCTGTGAGTAAACAGAACGCTGTAGCGCCATAGCAGTTTTTGGTGATGTGGCACCGCGCCTCAGCGCCGGTTCTGTGTGTTAGCTACTGCGCTGCAGCGCCGAGACCAGACTGCAGAGCCTGATGACGTGGCACTGCGCTGCAGCGCCGATTGCAATTCATTAGGTGGCGCTGCCGCGTCGCATGTGCAGTTTGGCCAGAGATTTTTATTTAAGTGTATAATCTTTAGAAATGTTAATCTAATAAGTATAAAAGCATGTTAATGAGATTATATGTTGATTAAACAATATGTAATCATATTTGTAATATGAGATGAACGATTTTAAGTTATAACTTGATTATTTGTTAACAAGTTTAAGTTTGACGTGGATAATAAAAGTAAGTGTGGTTTAATCATATTATATAATAACCAATGATTAAACCTAGTGACTAAGAGTAGTATTATAACTTAGATTGGTTAACTAATTATGTGACTTAGCTATGTGGTAACTAATTCGTGTTGCTATTGTTAATAACATGTTCGTAGGATAATTGAGGAACGAGTTATTATTTGCTAGCTTACGCACGAGGCAAGTTGTCATATCCCTTCTTGTTACATTTAAGAAAGTTCTTGAATCTAATTTCCATATTGGACAAGCTTATACCTTAATTGCAACCTTGGCTTATTATTATTCAGGCAAGGTTTATTGTATCTTTCTAATGCTTTCAAGTTTACTTCTAAAGCATGACTTTTAAGTATGATGTCTATTGTTTGTGACTCATAATTTTTTCATAACTCTTCTGCTTTTGAACTCTTAAGTTATTGTAAGTTTGATTCAACTACTCTTTAGTTGATGATAGTTAAACTCTAAATTACCCATTGAGCTAATCCAAACCAAACTTTTTTTGGTGCGAAATTGTTAATTAAAGCTGAGATGGATAACCCTTTTATAGGGGATTATTATGCGGAAGCGTTAAGATGTTTGGGCACAATACATGATACGAAGCGCTGATCCCCCTAAGTACGAGTTAGAAGGTCCATATAGTCTAACGACTATTAAATGTTTAAGTAGAAATATTTATAACATGGGACATAGTTCAAGGTCTTGTGACCCTAAGATGAATTCTAAATCTTATATTCAATTCTTGGTTATCGATGATAGAGAATGTTATTCAATTCAATTGAAATTATTCAATGACATGTTATCATTTTTGATTGTTATTTCAAGTGAGCTTTTGTTTGCTCATTCTTGCATATATAACCATTGCAGTCAAAGTTGAAAAAGTTAACTGAGCCGTCAACCAGTAAGGGCAAGGGAAATATAAACAAGTAGCAAAGACTTGTTCAAATTTATTATGTGGTTTTGTATCAAAACTTAATTTGTTACATGATATTTTATTTCCGCACTTTATGATGATTGTTTTAAGGTTAGAAACCTGGGAACGTTTGAAGGTTAAGTAATCCTTTTATAAGGAAGATTTTAATTCAGGTTGTAATTTATTTTATATTCGTTTATTCATGGGCAGTTAGTTATGTTTTATTTAGATAGTGAACACCAAATCATGTAAAAATGAAGTGCCCGGATTTGGGGGTGTCACATAGACTCTTAAGACAACATTGCAGATCCATTTACTAAAACTTTAACACAACAACAGTTTGATCGTCACTTAGAGAAAATGGGTATGAGATACTATAGTGATTGGCTTTAGTGCAAGTGGGAGATTGAAAATAGTATACATACAAGCCAATCATGTATGATTATAAAGTATATACTTTGGAAATGATCTTATTTATTTATTAATAAAAGTATTCATTTATTAAAGGCATTTAATTATCTACATGATGCTGTTTTTATAATATGTAAATAACCATAGTTTTAAGCAATGCTTTTAGAATCATGATGTTGATCATGCTAATGAGATCTAAATTCTTAGATAGCTTAAAACTAAAATAGTTCCCAATCGATGGATTACTAAAAAGGGGATTAGTAAATCCAGATAGATTGGTAAATATGTTTCTTGCTCATTTGATGAGGATGATTGATCTAATGATCATTTGTGTGGAGACACTAAAGCAAATATGTAGGTGCTTATTGGAGAATAAGTACACTGAATGTAACTCACTAAGGAATATATAATGGAGTTTTACTCGCCTGTCAATTGAAATTCCTAATGTGATAGTAGTGCAAGTAATCCTCAGACTTGAGATCATCATACTATCTTGTGTATAATGAATTATACTTTGACTTATTCCTTAAGACCCTTAGGGTATATCAAAAGGTATGCTTGGGTATAATAAGTTATATATGGAGATATTGAATGCTCAATAAAGAATCTACCGCTTCTAGTAAAAGAAAAGATATGTCTTAAGTGATTCGTTAAATAACAAACCAGGAATCCTTGGCCAAGGTGCAATGAAATTAGAAAGGAGTTTCTAATTAGCATTATTTGGAGTTGTTTATTTTCTGATCGGAATACATATAATTAAATAAAATAAGACTTGACAGTAATTCCATGTCTTATATTTAATTGGGACATTGTATGGTGGAAGGATTGAATTGTACGGTAACTATTAACTCAAGGGTTCTTTTATGATTAATGTTGAAATCTATATTATCTGAAAAGTCGTTGATCGCTAGGGAGGCTTATCCCTATTATAGAATAAATATTATTTATTTAAATAAATTATTAGTTTAATTTATTTATTTAAATAAGATTAAAATTATTTTAATTGATTTATTCACAACCGGTTTAATATGAAAACCTAAAGGGTCACACCATTAAAGGAAGAACAATTATTTAAGAATATAATGACATAATTGTAATAATATGTTAAGTGTAATTAATTTAATCGTGGTGATAGAATAAATTAAATAGCTTAATGTTTATTATTTAATATTTTAGAAATATTAAATATAAATTAATAATATGAGTCTTATTAATATTAATATTATTATAATTATAATTATTTTAATTTATAAAGGAGTTTATGAATTACTTTAATATCTGTATTCTAATTTATTCCTAATAAGATTAGGAGGAAAATAAATTAAAAAAGTTTAATTAATTAATCCCAATGTGTTGGAAAACCAAATTAATTAAAGGAGTTTAATTAATTAAATGAAACCCTATTTCTAATTGCATTGTAAGGGTTGACCAATATCTATATAAGAGGAGTATTATGTTAGATATCAGATGATGCAATTCCAATTATTGGAGAGTACTTCTTTTCTATAGAGAATAGAAAAACTAGGGTTTCACCAATCACCCTCCTTCTTTAACAATTCCTCTTCCTTAGTGGATCACCTCTAGAGGCCAAACACTTGGGTGACTAACGTTGATCAAAGGAAAGAATCATTCCCGAAGATTCAAGGAGATCGCGAAGAACAAGGAGTTGAACTCGTACCTGTGGAAGCTTAGTTCTACAAGGGTATGAATTTAATCTTCTTTTATTTCGTTTTAATTAGTAATTGTGCATAAAGGATGATCCGGGTAATTAGTTTGTAGAAAAATTTTAAACTCTAATTTTACCATGCTTCCGCTATTTTTACAATTTGATTACGCCCATGATTTCATACAAACCTAACAGTGGCATCATAGCCAAACTTTTATGCGAGTTATTAATTATTTTGATTTGATATATATACTGATATGTGTTTTAAAAAATTTAATTGGGCATAATTGTTAGCTAGGAATTAAATTTTTGGAGAAAAACTGCACAATTCGCGAACCAGAAAAATAGACATTGCCCAGCGGCGCTGCATCACCTGTCCTAGGCTTTACAACAGCGCCGGCTCCGTGTCCCTAGTGCTGATGTGGCGTTGCAGTGCCTAAAGCTAGTACTTTAGCAGCGTCGCAGCGCCAGACAACTATCCCTATTTTTGGTGACGTGACGTGGCGCGGTAGCGCCGGATGCTAGTTCACTAGCTGGTCCTCAGCACCATCCCCCAGAAAAATATTTTTTTTTGTTTAATCAATATAAAAGGTTTATTTTAATTAAAATTAAAAGTTTTTTTTTGTAATTCCAGATTAATAAAGAAGTTTATTTGATTTGGAATTGGATTAAAATAAAGATGTTTATTTTACTTGGAATTGGATTTCATGCTAACTAGATAGAGTTTGAATTAGATTCCATAATAACTAATTAGAGTTGAAATTAGTTTCCGAAACTAACTAGAATTGTCCATTAAATCGATATCAATGTATATATTAAATGTTTTATTTATTGATGCATATGGTGATATGTAAGAAAATATATGGGGTTGATTATGGACTATATTGACCAATGTGATTGGATTTTATTTTAGTTGAATGCTTGAATAAATGAGTTTTATTAAATGGGGTATGTGTTGGGTTTGTACGTAACACATACATGCAATCGAATTACATAAATAAGGGTAGAAGCGCGATAATTTAGGTTTTAAAATTTTTCATACCATACCATGCCATGATCATACTTTGTGCTCAATTATCAATAACAGAAAAGTAGGAAGATCAGAATCATACCCTTGTAGAATCTAGCTTCCACAGGTACAAGTTCTACTCCTTGCTCTCCTTGGATCTCCTTGAATTTCCTTTTGTGGCTCCTTCCTTTATCAACGTTAAGTGTTTGGCCTCTAGAGGTGATCTACCAAGGAAGAGGAAGAACTCAGGAAGATGGGTGGTTGGCTAAACCCTTTTCTATTCTCTGTAAAAATTGTGTTGTACTATCCAACTCTTGGAATTCACGTATATATAATATCTGATATAAGACTCTCTTATATAGATATTAGGTTAACCCTACTAATCTAATTAGAATTGGATTTTAATTAATTAATTAATTAAACTCTTTTAATTAATTTGGCTTCCCAACATATTAGGATTTAATTAATTAAACTCTTTAATAAATTTGCCTCCTAATCTCATTAGGATTGAGTGAGAGTACTTATATTAAATTAATTCCTAAACTCCTTTAGAATTAAAATAAAAATAAAAATAATAATAATATTATTATGAATAAGACTCCTCTTATTAATTTATATATTTAATATTTCTAAAATATTAAATAATAAATATTAAGCTATTTAATTTATTCTATCACCATAGATTAAATTAATTACACTTAATGCATTATTACGATTATGCCATTTTCTTCTTAAATAATTCTTCTTCCTTTTATGGTGTGACCCTTTAGGTTCTCCATATTAAATCAGTTATGAATAAATCAATCAGAACAATTCTAACCTTATTTAAATAAATAAATTAAACTAATAATCTATTTATTTAAATAACATTTATTCTACAATAGGGATAAGCCTCCCTAGCGATCGACTTTTCAAATAATATAGATTTCAACATTAATCATAAAAGAACATGTGAGGTAATAGTTACCGTATAATTCAATCCTTCCACCATATAATGTCCCAATTAAATATAAGACATGGATTTACTGTCAAATCTTATTTTATTTAATCATATATATTTCGATTAGAAAATACACAACTCCATTTAATGTAAATTAAAAACTCATTTCTAATTTCATTCCACCTTGGCCAAGGATTCCTGGGTTGTCATTTAACGAATCACATAGGACATATCTCCTTTTTTACTAGAGGTAGTAGATTCTTTATTGATCATTCATTATCTTCATATGTAACTCATTATACGCAAGCATACCCTTTTATATACCCTAAAGGGCCTTAAGGAATAAGTCAAAGTATAATTCATTACATACAAGATACTATGACGATCTCAAGTCCAAGGATCACTTGTACTACTATCACATTAGGAATTCTTATTGACAAGAGAGTAAAACTCTATTAGGTATTCCATAACGAGTCACGTTCAGTGAACTTATTCTCCAATAAGCACTTACATACTTGCTTTAGTGTCTCCACACAAATGACCATGAGATCAATCATCCTCATCCAATGAGCAAGCAACATATGTACCAATCTAATCGGATTTACTAATCTCCTTTTTAGTAATCCCACGATTGGGAACTATTTTAGTTTTAAGCTTTCTAAGAATTTAAATCTCAATAGCATGATCAACATCATGATTCTAAAAGCATTGCTTAAAACTATGGGTTATTTACATATTATAAAAATAGCATCATGTAGATTCTTAAATGCCTTTAATGAATTCTTTTATTAATAAATAAATAAGATTGTTTACAAAGTACGTGCTTTATCATCATACATGATTTGGCTTGTATGCACACTACTATCAATCTCCCACTTGCACTAAAGCCAATCACCATATTATCTCATACCCATCTTCTCTAAGTGACTATTAAACTGCTGTTGTGTTAAAGCTTTAGTAAATAGATCTGTAATGTTGTCTTGAGAGTCCAGACGCTCCAAGGTGACGTCTCCTCTTTCAATGATCTCCCTGATCAAGTGAAATCGTCACAATATGTGTTTGGATTTCTGATGAGACCTGGGTTCCTTATGTGCAACTGCTCCGGTGTTGTCATAGTATAAGGGGACTGCTTCTCCAATGCTAGGAACCACACCAAGTTATGTTATGAACTTTTTCATCCAAATAGCATCCTTTGCAGTTTCACTTGCAGCTATATACTCTGCCTCTGTCACTGAATCAACAACTGTTTGCTGTTTGGAACTCTTCCAACTCACTGCGCCTCCGTTCAAGGTAAAAACATACCCCGAAATAGATTTACTGTCATCTTGGTCCGTTTGAAAACTTGAGTCCGTGAAGCCCTTGAATTTTAATTTAGACCCACCGTAGACAAGAAATATATCCTTAGTCCTTCGTAAGTACTTTAGCATATTCTTCACTGCCTTCCAATGCTCTTCTCCAGGATTCGACTGATATCT
Source organism: Panax stipuleanatus (assembly GCA_020205555.1). Taxonomy (NCBI): domain Eukaryota; kingdom Viridiplantae; phylum Streptophyta; class Magnoliopsida; order Apiales; family Araliaceae; genus Panax; species Panax stipuleanatus. The sequence goes on along the minus strand of CM035121.1, from coordinate 113,839,176 downwards.
GCTCGTTACACTAAGTGCATGAGCAACATCCGGTCTAGTACATATCATACCGTACATGATAGATCCTATTACAGAAGCATAAGGGATCTTACTCGTGTGGTTTCTCTCCTCAGGTGTCTTTGGGGCCTTTTTCTTGGAGAGATGTATTCTATGGCTCATCGGCATGAGACCTCTTTTGGAATCTTCCATGCTAAACCTCTTTAGTATCGTATCAATGTACGTTCCTTGGGATAAGCCAAGCATCCTTTTAGATCTATCTCTATAGATCTTTATCCACAAAATATAGGATACTTCTCCCAAGTCCTTTATGAAGAAGTGTTTAAATAACCAGATTTTAATCGATTGAAGCATAGGAATGTCATTCCCTATCAATAATATATCATGAACATATAATACAAGGAATGAAATTGCGCTCCCACTCACCTTCTTGTACACACATGATTCATCCTCGTTTTTGATAAAATCAAATTCTTTGATCGTCTCATCAAAACGAATATTCCATCTACAAGAAGCTTGCTTCAATCCATAAATGGATCGTTGCAGCTTACAGACTTGATTTGTTCCAACCTTTGAAACAAATATCTTTGGCTGTGTCATATACACATCCTCCTCAAATTTCCCATTGAGGAAGGCTGTTTTCATGTCCATTTGCCAGATCTCATAGTCGTTATAAGCTGCAATCGTAAGCAAAATACGAATAGACTTGAGCATAGCTACTAGTGAAAAGATTTCATCATAGTCAACTCCTTGTCTTTGTTTGAAACCTTTTGCAATCAGTCGGGCCTTATAGGTCTCTACCTTGCCGTCCGCTCCAGTCTTTCTTTTAAAGACCCATTTATACCTAATAGGCTTAATGCCTTCAGGTGGTGAAACCAAAGTTCATACTTGGTTTTCCTCTATGGAGTCCATTTCAGATTTTATGGCTTCAAGCCATTTCCCTGAGACTCATAGCCTGTTTGTAATTCAATGGATCATCATCATTCGTGACTTGTACCTCATCGTTATCCTCTATGACGAATCAATGCCTCTCAGGTATCTTTGGTACTCTTCCAGATTTATGAATAGGGTGTTGTATAGTAGGTTCTTCAACTTGGTCAGGTACCTGACTTTGATCCGTGGTAATTTGTGGTTCTTGAATTTTTTCAAGATATATCATACTCCCACTAACCCCTTCATGGATAAACTCCTTTTCCAAGAAAGCAGCATATTTCGCAACAAACAACTTTTGATCAGTTGGATGATAAAATTAATACCCTACAGTTTCTTTAGGGTATCCCATAAATCTACACTTGTCAGATTTAGTCTGTAGCTTATCATTTTCAAACTTTTTGACATAAGCTGGACAACCCCAAGTCTTAACATGCTTAAGATTTGGTTTCCTCCCCTTCCACATCTCCTATGGAGTCTTTGGGGCGGATTTGGTAGTTACCTTGTTAAGCAAGTTTGCAGCCGTTTCTAGAGCATATCCCAAGAAAGAAATTGGAAGATCGGTAAAACTTATCATGGATCAAACCATGTCCAACAATGTTCGATTTCTCCTTTTAGATACTCCATTCAACTGTGGTGTACCTAGAAGAGTCCATTGTGAGATTATACCATTATCTTTGAGATAAATTAGAAACTCCTCGCTTATGTATTCTCCACCTCGATCTAATCGAAGAATCTTAATACTCTTGCCCGTTTGTTTCTCTACTTCACTTCTGAACGCTTTGAACTTTTCAAATGATTCTGATTTGTATTTCATTAAATACACATATCCAAATCTTGAGTGATCATCAGTGAAAGTAATAAAATAAGAATACCCACCCCGTGCATTCGTTGTCATAGGTCCATAAACGTTTGTGTGAATCAACGCTAACAACTCTGTAACTCTTTCTCCTTTTCCACCAAAGGGAGATTTAGTCATTTTATCCATGAGACAAGATTCACAAGTTAGATATGATTCAAAATCAGATAGCTCTAAGAGCCCATCCTTCTACAACTTGGATAATCTTGTTTCATTGATATGACCGAGTCTACAGTGCCACATATAGGTATAATTAACATCATCTCCTTTTCTTTTCTTAGTTTGTTCCATTTGAAGTATATTTTAATGCAAGTCAAGTATATAAAGTCCATTTCGCAGATTACCAATACCAAAAAAAAACATTATTTTTATAAATAGAACAACTGTTGTTCTTTATAATAACGTCAAATCCTTCCATATCCAATACAGAAATAGAAATAATATTTCTAATGATATTCGGAACAAAATAACAATTATTCAGATAAATAGACTTGCCCGAAGGTATTTCTAAACAATAAGTCCCTACAGTTAATGCAGCAACCTTTGCTCCATTTCCCACTCGTAGGATAACCTCATCATTGCTCAGCTTTCTACTTCTGACCAGTCATTGCACAATATTACATATGTGAGAACCACAACCGGTATCCAATACCCAAGTAAAATTATGACTTTTAAAAAAATTAATTTTCAATCATGAACAAACCTTGATTGGAAGTCGAAGCTTCTCCAAGCTTCTTCTCTGCTAGAAACTTCTTGCAGTTTCTTTTCCAATGTCACAGCTTGTTGCAATGGAAGCACATTTCTTTGCCAGTTGGATCAGGTTTCTTTTGTTCCTTTTCTTTCCCCTTTTCCTTAGCCTTCTTAGATTTCTTCTTTTCAGAAGACACCTTGGGCCTCTTCCTTTTATTGGAAGAGTCCACCATCAAGACATGGTTATTCTTGGATGGGAAGTGACCTTCTGCAGTTTTCAACATGTTAAGTAGCTCAGGCAAGCTGACATCTAACTTATTCTTGTGGAAATTTACCACAAACTGCGAGAAGGTCTCAGGGAGTGACTGGAAGACCAAGTTTTGACTCAATTCCCCATCCATGACAAACCCAAGCTGTCCAAGGTGTTCAATCAAATTGATCACCCTAAGGACATGTGTCTTGATGGCGGTGCCCTGTAGCACCCCCAAATACAGGTCCCCAGAACCTCGGACCTGGTACATCATTTCTATAACTATTGCGGAAGATATAAACAAATTATTTATAAAATAACCTTAACACATAACTCCCAAGGTCGGTAACCTTAACTTAATGCATATATTCATATTCTACACGACTTACAATGTCATTTGCATCCAATACTATTACAATTTTAACCGTACAATAATCCAATCCTGGAACTTGCCTTTGCATTTGAATGTGTCCGAAGTTTCGTCTTAATATGAAATGTTTATCATGCTATAGCAAGGGTGAGCAACAAGTTTGTCCATCAAGTTTAAGTTCAAATTAAGATATATGATGATTTAAAAGAATAATAAGTTGACAAACATTCAACAATATAATAATTGTGAAAGAATATAAATCAATTTTTTATAATAAATGATCGAGTCAATAATGAAGAATGGCCAACAATGAACATGAACAAATGTAACTAAATCAAATGGTAATGAAGGTGATCAGCCTTTCATACCTGATGAACATATGCAACATGAACTAAGTGCGAATCAATAATCAGTATAGATGTGAATAATTTACAATAATTATTCACGAACATGCTTTGAAATATAACTTAAAGTTTAGTTAGAGAAAAAGTTGTCTGTACCGTCAATTACTGCTACGCAATATAATTTAACCGCTTTATTATAAAGACCTATCAGTTATAAGATTAATCTTTTAATTTGTATAACATATTTATTCCATCATACTATTACTTTAAAAGTAAACCATCTAACACTTAACCACATAGTCAAATATTAGATAATATTAACACTAAACATATTCACAAGTCTAAACCTAGTACAGATCGAGTCTTTAATAGTATTCAATACAGTATATTGAGTGGTTTCCCACAAATAACTAACAAATTAGTTTTCGTCTCGTCTACACTATTTTCATAGTGAGTTAGATCGATTACTAATTCATATATACCTTACCCATATGAAGGAGTCGTTTAGCCCAGTTACTATATATCAACCATTAAAGGGTACGATTGCACTACCTTAGACTTAACACTTACTCGTTCATTTATAAGTTATTATTATAACTCGTTAAACTGTTTACTATTTCAACAAATCAACTTCCTTATTTCAGTAAATTGAAATTAATCTATCTTCTCTTCCTAACCTTATCAGTTTTCATTTCAGCAAGCTGAAACCAAATTGTCTTCCTAACATTTTCAGTTTCCATTTCAGCACCCTGAACTGTTCATTTTAGGAAGCTGAAATTTCTTTTTCACAAAAATACCAAAACAACTTATTATTTTCATATCCTTTAGCCAATCATATATACATATATTCCATACACAAAAAGTATTTTTCAGGAATTTTTTAACTCCCTTAAGTATTTTTCAAAAATCCATTTCTAGTTATTTCATTAAGAAATTAGCTACCTCACGCTTAACTCCAGAAATTCCCAACTCTTGGTGGGATCCTACACATGTTAATGTGGACTTCCAGTTTAAATTTCGTGGCCATCAGAGTTATACAACTCTGGTTATAGCGATTTTTGTCGAAAAAAAATGCATATATTGAAATGGTCATAACTTGCTCAATTTAAGTCAGAATGAGCTCATTTTTGGACATAAGCTACTTTATCTCATATATTTTAATGTTCCAAAATATGGGAATTTATTTCATAAAATAAGTTATCGAAAGTTCCCTTACAATTTTCGGACAGATTGCTCAAAGTCATTTTTCAGATTTTACGCCCTTTGCTAATTTCAGTCCACACGAAAATATATAACTCCTTTTTCAGTGATTCTACTCGAAAAAGTTAGAAGACTTATATATCTAACACCATAAATTGACCACACTCAAAAATTCAAAGTAGAATGAGAGATATGGTCGTTTCCATTTGACGTTGCGTTTTCGAAAAATCAGATTTTCCAATTTTTGTGATTTCTAAGAAATCTTCCCTATTCTCACATAATAATTAACATAACCCTGTATCAAACATTATAATACCTATTAAAACCTCATATATTCATGGATCTATCATGATCCATGATCTATTTCACACAAAAAAAATTCACCAATCATAAGATCAAACACAATTAAGGCTAAGAAATTTTAATTTTATAAATTTTGAAAAACTTATTTTTCCTTTTATGCTTTAGACCCAATTTATAACACTTGAATATGTTAGATCCATACATGAATCTAAAGAAAACACATAGATTAAATAGTTTACACTTCCAAATCAAGAAACCCCATTTTTCATCAAATCACTAAAAGAAAGAATAATAAAGCTTAGTAAAATAGGTTTATACCTTTGCTTGAGCTTCCTCTTCTTCTTCTTTCTCTTCCATGGAACACTTTTTCTCCTTCTTCCTCTCCCTCTCATGGCCGTCCCTACTCTTTCTCTCCTCCCACTTTGTTCGAACTCCCTTTTTTCTTTCTCTTGTTTGTTACATTCTTTGCTTAGCTTAGTAAAGGAGATAAGAGCAATTGATATATTAAATATACTTAGTTAGTAAAAAGGTGAATAGATAAGATATATATCTACCCATATCTTCTCCACATCTTTATCCTCTCTCTCGTCATTACTACAAATGGTTGATTGCAAGCTAAAGATAAAGTGTTGGCTCCTTTTAAAATGTGGCACCTAGCAAGGTGATTTACCAACTAAAGCTACAAAATCATTACATTCATTCCTCCCCTTCTTATCTCTACAAAATCTAGCCAAGTGGCTTAACTTGTCCCATTAATTTGTTTTATTAATACCTCACTTAATGACTATACTACCCCTCCTTACTTGAGCTAAAGTCTTGGGCCTTCATTTAATACCTTTGGGCTTGCACTTCTATCTTAATTTACTTACTAAAAATAAATAAATTTGGGCTTTTCCCCATAATTAAATTGGGCCATCAAAATATTTGTCCCATACTTGATATATTGGGCTAGCTTAATAACTTAATTGCTATTAAATTAATTAGCTACAAGTCCAATGCTTAAATAAAATAGTTGGGCCACTTAAATCACTTACTCTCCTTAGATTATTAAATCTCTTATCACTAGAACTAAGCCTCAACATTTTTGATATTTACCTATTTTTAATTATCTTTATATACAAAGTAAATGTATACACATTATATAATGTATATTTATTTAATCATGCACATAATTCACATAATCATCTAATAGGTTGATACATATTTCATAAATCTCTTAGATTAGGTCACTAGTATATAGTTAAGTTACTAGGATAATTAAATAAGGATAACACTTGAGGTTATTTAATTCAGATACCTAATTTATATATTTGGTCACCAAACTTGATAGGTATCATAGTACCTAATCCTTAATATTCCTTTAAATACATATAGATGAAATTTCTAGGGTTTAGAAATTTTGTAACCCATATATTCTATATTCTCATTCGAATAATGAACCATATAGATTCTACCTAAAATATTTTAAATTATTCCTCTATTTCCACTCTAGGTATTATCCTTTAACCATTATTTTAATCATTTAAGATCTTATAAATTTTTGGTTTGTCACATTCACCCCTTCTTCTAAGAATTTCGTCCTCGAAATTACAGCCTACTAATCCCTACTCCTTTTAATCATCAAAACTAAATTTTCAACTTAACCTTAATCTAATTTCATTCTCATTTAATGAGTACATACTGCTTCATTCTATTAGGAACTATTCAATCATCACATTCTACCAAACTTCTCTCTAAGGAGTTAAAAAAAAACTTTTCAAATCATGCTGAGTGGCCATACAGACCATGAACTCTCGGGTTTAACGGTATTCACCGTAACCAAATAATAGGCATGTTTACAATAACTCATAAGGTAAACTACCGCTGGCCTTAATTATCTGAACGACTGTATGCGTTCAATGATTGGAATGTACGTTATCCAACCAATATATCCCCTTTTTCGGAGTTGTTCATACCCAGCTGAAAGTCTGAATCAAAACAATATGGTTCGGGATAAGTTCTCAAAAAGATACTTAAATTTTCATAAACATTTGTCTAGCTGAATCAAATAGCTTTAGACAAATACCAATAATTCAAACATCAATCAAAACATGTGTCTTGCCAAATTTAATTGGCACATGACTTTTCTTTAAAATTCTAAAAATTATTTTTATGACGTCAGTATACCGCACTGTATTTACAGTTCGTTGAAGATTCCGTCATTTTGTGACTTTGTCATAATACAATATACCATAGTGGGCTGACGATCCTTAGATCACATCCGGCACTAGATAATACTGTATTAATGACTCCATCGTTTTTATCATCTTTGCACCAGGTTCCGTGACACATCGATGATATATAAAATATATTTTGATATTTTAAATCATTTTTGACTAGCCGAAATAATTAGCGTAGACACTTCTTTAAACCGTTCAAAACTATTGAAAATCATTTTTGGAATTATCATGTCGCAACAGGTAACAATGTGATAATGGCTCGAAGTCCATCTCCACACCCTTGTCACCATGTTTTGAAGATAACCAAAAATTCATTTAATTTTGGAAAAGGCACATCAGTGCGAATTTAGCTTGATATCAAAATTTTGAAGTCTAGCATAGCTAGAAGATTTGGAATATCTATGCCTCCACAACCAACCTCAATTCTTCTATTGATCAATTGCTTAATAATTCTATCTATTCTATCATACTTAAAACTTACTACACTAAATATCCTCAATTCTTCTTCCACAACTTTCTTATACCCAGTATAGTTCATCAAACATACCACACGTTATGAGTTCAGGAACTTACCACAATCATATGAGTTTAGGAACTTACCCTAGTCAGACCAAAGTCGTCCTTTCGCTGAGGGGTTCCACCATACGATTATGAGTCACTAACTTACCATAAGTGTGAGTTTTAAGAACTCGTACCTAATCTTATATTCTCTACCTATCTGTTATACACATGAGAAAAGAATCACCTTCTCAACATACATATAGCAAATAGTGCGACACCAATATTTCAATGATTATCAATGTAATAAACTAAGTAGTCGTTAGACCAAGTACAAAACCCCTGCCCATACAAAGGTTTGTACAAACTCAGCTATCACATGAGTTCTCAACTAAAATCTCACATAATCCTGGCTCCCTCTTTGCTTAATATGAATTTCATTTAATCCGTATTTATAATTCTACAACTCTTCCTGAGTTTTAATAGTACCATTTCATAGTACAACAGTCGTACAACAATTCTGCTATAAAGTTTTCAATCATGTGATTGATCATCCTTCCTGCTATGACCATATCAGATCACGTTGTGATCTCATATTATAATCGTATTATATTACGATTCTTTTCTATGTCATGATTGTTTTGTTTTACGATCTTCGTTTCCTTTATAGTTTTAGTCTTTTAGACTCTATCTATTCATTACTAATGTTCATCTTTATCATCAGAGTTAGGTAACTCTGGATCTTTATTACTTGTCAGAATTCTTCTTTGAATCTTATTGACTTATTAATACCTTGCCCAAATTCATCGCTTAGAACTTAAACTCTATTTGAGTTTATTCCTTATCCTCATCCCTGCGGTTATAGCCTAAGGAAACCCTACCTAAGGTTTATAACCTAAAGCTTTGATACCAACTGTAGCGCCCCCAAATCCGAGTCCCCAAAACCTCAGACCTGGTACATCATTTCTATAACTATTGTAGAAGATATAAACATAAATTATTTATACAATAACATTTACACATAACTACCAAAGTCGGTAACCTTAACTTAATACACATATTCATATTCTACATGACTTACAATGTCATTTGCATCCAATACTATTACAATTTTAACCGTACAATAATCCAATCATGGAAGTTGCCTTTGCATTTGACTATGTCCAAAGTTTCATCTTAATCTGAAATGTTTATCATGATATAGCAAGGGTGAGCAACAAGTTTGCCCAACAAGTTTAAATTCAAATGAAGATATATCATGATTGAAAAGAATAATAAGTTGACAAACTTTCAACAATATAATAATTGTGAAAGAATATAAATCAATTTGTTTATAACTGAATGATCGAGTCAATAATGAAGAATGGCCAACAATGAACATGAACAAATGTAACTGAATTAAATGGTAATGAAGATGATAAACCTTTCATACCTGATGAAAATATGCAACATGCACTAAGTGCGAATCAATAATCAGTATAGATGTGAATAATTAACAATAATTATTCACGAACATGTTTTGAAATAAAACTCAAAGTTGAGTTAGAGAAAAACTTGTCTGTACCGTCGATTACTCCTACGCAATATAATTTAATCGCTTTATTATAAAGACCTATCAGTTATAAGATTAATCTTTCAATTAGTATAACATATTTATTCCAACATACTTTTACTTTAAAAGTAAACCATCTACCACTTAACAACATAGTTAAATATTAGATAATCTTAACACTAAACATATTCACAAGTTAAACCTAGTACAGATCGAGTCTTTAGTATTATTCAATACAATATACTGAGTGGTTTCCCACAAACAACTAATAAATTAGTTTCCGTCTCGTCTACACTGTGTTTACAGCGAGTTAGATCGTTTACTAATTCGTATATACCTTCTCCATATGAAGGAGTCGTTTAGCCCAGCTACTATACATCAATCATTAAAGGGTACGATTGCACTACTTTAGACTTAACACTTACTCGTTCATTTATAAGTTATTATTATAACTCGGCAACCTGTTTACTATTTCAACAAATCAACTTCCTCATTTCAGTAAACTAAAATCAATTTATCTTCTCTTCCTAACCTTATCAGTTTTCAATTCAGCAAGCTGAAACAAAACTGTCTTCCTAACATTTTCAGTTTCCATTTCAGCACCCTGAACTGTTCATTTTAGGAAGCTGGAATTTCTTTTTTACGAAAATACCAAAACAACTTATTATTTTCATATCCTTTAGCCAGTCATATATACATATATTCCTTACACAAAAAGTATTTTTCAGGAATTTTTCAACTCCCTTAAGTATTTTTCAAAAATCCATTTCTAGTTATTTTCTTAAGAAATTAGCTACCTCACGCTTAACTCCAAAAATTTCCAACTCTTGGTGGGATCTTACACATGTTAACGTGGACTTCGAGTTTAAATTTCGTAGCCATCAGAGTTATACAACTCTGGTTATAACAATTTTTATCGAAAAAACACAAATATTGAAATGGTCATAACTTGCTCAATTTAAGTCATAATGAGTTAATTTTTGGACACAAGCTACTTTATCTCATATATTTTAATTTCCTAAAATATTGGAATTTATTTCATAAAATAAGTTATCAAAATTGCCCTTACAATATTCGGACAGATTGCTCAAAGTCATTTTTTAGATTTGATCTCCTTTGCTAATTTCAGTCCACACAAAAATCTATAACTCCTTTTTCAGTGATTCTATTTGGAAACGTTAGAAGACTTATATATCTAACACCAGAAATTGACCACACTCAAAAATTCAAAGTAGAATGAAAGGTATGGTTGTTTCCATTTCACGTTGCGTTTTCCAAAAATTAGATTTTCCAGTTTTTGTGATTTATATGAAATCTTCCTTATTCTCACATAATAATTAATAACCCATCATCAAACATCATAATACCTAATAAGACCTCATATATTCATGGATCTATCATGATCCATGATCTGTTTCACAAAAAAAAAATCACCAATCATAAGATCAAACACAACTAAGGCTAAGAAATTTTAATTTTATAAATTTTGAAAAACTTATTTTTCCTTTTATGCTTTAGACCCAATTTCTAACACTTGAATATATTAGATCCATACATGAATCTAAAGAAAACACATAGATTAAAGAGTTTGCACTTCTAAATCAAGAAACCCCATTTTTCATCAAATCACTAAAAGAAAGAATAGTAAATCTTAGTAAAATAGGTTTATACCTTTGCTTGAGCTTCCTCTTCTTGTTCTTTCTCTTCCATGGAACACTTTTTCTCCTTCTTCCTCTCCCTCTCATGGCCGTCCCTACTCTTTCTCTCTTAATTTGTCCAAACTCGCTTTTTTCTTTCTCTTGCCTGTTACATTCTTTTATTAGCTTAGTAAAGGAGATAAGAGCAATTGATATATTAAATATACTTAGTTAGTAAAAAGGTGAATAGATAAGATATATATCTACCCATATCTTCTCCACATCTTTATCCTCTCTCTCATCATTACTACAAATGGTTGCTTGCAAGCTAAAGATAAAGTGTTGGCTCCTTTTAAAATGTGACACCTAGCAAGGTGATTTACCAACTAAAGTTACAAAATCATTACATGCACTCCTCCCCTTCTTATCTCTACAAAATTTGGCCAAGTGGCTTGACTTGTCCCATTAATTTGTTTTATTAATACCTCCCTTAATGACTATACTACCCCTCCTTACTTGAGCTAAAGTCTTGGGCCTTCATTTAATACCTCTGGGCTTGCACTTCTATCTTAATTTACATACTAAAATTAAATAAATTTGGGCTTTTCCCCATAATTAAATTGGGCCATCATAATATTTGTCTCATACTTGATATATTGGGCTAGCTTAATAACTTAATTGCTATTAAATTAATTAGCTACAAGTCCAATGCTTAAATAAAATAGTTGGGCCACTTAAATCACTTACTCTCCTTAGATTATTAAATCTCTTATCACTAGAAATAAGCCTCAACATTTTTGATATTTACCTATTTTTAATTATCTTTATATACAAAGTAAATGTATACACATTATATAATGTATATTTATTTAATCATGCACATAATTCACATAATCATCTAATAGGTTGATACATATTTCATAAATCTCTTAGATTAGGTCACTAGTATATAGTTAAGTTACTAGGACAATTAAATAAGGATAACACTTGAGGTTATTTAATTCAGATACCTAATTTATATATTAGGTCACCAAACTTGATAGGTATCATTGACCTTATCCTTAATATTCCTTTAAATACATATAGATGAAATTTCTAGGGTTTAGAAATTTTATAACCCATATATTCTATATTCTCATTTGAATAATAAACCATATAGATTCTACTTAAAATATTTTAAATTATTCCTCTATTTCCACTCTAGGTATTATCCTTTAACCATTATTTTAATCATTTAAGATCTTATAAATTTTCAGGTTGTCACATTCATCCCTTCTTCTAAGAATTTCGTCCTTGAAATTACAGCCTACTAATCCCAACTCCTTTTATTCATTAAAACTAAATTTTCAACTTAACCTTAATCTGATTTCATTCTCATTTAATGAGTACATACTGCTTCCTTCTATGAGAAACTATTCAATCATCACATTCTACCATACTTCTCTCTAAGGAGTTAAAAAAAACTTTTCAAATCATGCTGAGTGGCCATATAGACCATGAACTCTCGGGTTTAACGGTATTCACCGTAACCAAATAATAGGCATGTTTACAATCACGAAGAAAGTAAACTACCGCTGACCTTAATTATCTGAACGACTGTATGTGTTCAATGATTGGAATGTACGTTATTCAAACAATATATTCCCTTTTTTCGAGGTTGTTCATACTCAGCCGAAAGTCTGAATCAAAACAATATGGTTCGGGATAAGTTCTCAAAGAGATACTTGAATTTTCATAAATATTTGTCTAGCTGAATTAAATAGCTTTAGACATATACCAATAATTCGAACATCAATCAAAACATGTGTCTGGCCAAATTTAATTGGCACTTGACTTTTCTTTAAAATTCTAAAAATTATTTTTATGACGACATTATGCCGCATTGTATTTACAGTTCGATAAAGATTCCGTCATTTTGTGACTTTGTCATAATACAATATACCATAGTGGACTGACAATCCTTAGATCACATCCGACATTAGATAATACTATATTAATGACTCTATCATTTTTATCATCTTTGCACCAGGTTCCATGACGCATCAATGATATATAAAATAAATTTTGATATTTTAAATCATTTTTGTCTAGCCAAAACAATTAGCGTAGACTCTTCTTTAAACCGTTCAAAACTATTGAAAATCATTTTTGGAATTATCATGTCGCAACAGGTAACGATGTGATAATGGCTCGAAGTCCATCTCCGCACCCTTGTCACCATGTTTTGAAGATAACCAAAAATTCATTTCATTTTGAAAAAGGCACATCAGTGTGAATTTAGCTTCATATCAAAATTTTTAAGTCAAGCATAGCTAGAAGATTTGAAATACCTATGCCTCCACCACCAACTTTAATTCTTCTAATAATCAATTGCTTAATAATTCTATCTATTCTATCATACTTAAAACTTACTACACTAAAAATCCTCAATTCTTCTTCCACAACTTCTTATACCCAGTATAGTTCATCAAACATACACACGTTAAGAGTTCAGGAACTTACCACAATCATATGGATTTAGAAACTTATCCTAGTCAGACCAAAGTCGTCTATTCGCTGGGGGGTTCCACCACACGATTATAAGTCACAAACTTACCATAAGTGTGGGTTTTAAGAACTCATACCTAATCTTATATTCTCTACCTATCCGTTATACACATGAGAAAAGAATCACCTTTTTAACATACATATAGCGAATAGTGCGACACCAATATTTCAATGATTATCAATGTAATTAACTAAGTAGTTGTTAGACCAAGTACAAAACCCCTGCCCATACAAAGGTTTGTACAACTCAGCTATCACATGAGTCCTCAACTAAAATCCCATATAATCTAAGCTCCCTCTTTGCTCAATACGAATTTTATTTAATCCGTATTTACAATTCTACAACTCTTCCTGAGTTTTAATAGTATCATTTCATAGTACAACTGTCGTACACCAATTCTGCTATAAAATTTTCAATCATTTGATTGGTCCTCCTTCCTGTTATGACCTTATCAGATCACGTTGTGATCTCATATTATAATCGTATTATATTACGATTTTTTTCTATGTTATGATCGATTTGTTTTAAGATCTTCTTTTCCTTTATACTTTTAGTCTTTTAGACTCTATCTATTCAGTACTAATGTTCATCTTTATTATCAGAGTTAGGTATCTCTGGATCTTTATTACTTGTCAGGATTATTCTTTGAATCTTATTGACTTATTAATGCCTTGCCCAAATTCATCGCTTAGAACTTAAAACTCTATTTGAGTTTATTCCTTATCCTCATCCCTGCGGTTATAGCCTAAGGTAACCCTACCTAACGTTTATAACCTACAGTTTTGATACCAACTGTAGCGCCCCCAAATTCGGGTCCCCAGAACCTCGGACCTGGTACATCATTTCTATAACTATTGAGGAAGATATAAACATATATTATTTATACAATAACCTTTACACATAACTACCAAAGTCGGTAACCTTAACTTAATACACTTATTCATATTCTACACGACTTACAATGTCATTTGCATCCAATACTATTACAATTTTAACCGTACAATAATCCAATCCTGGAACTTGCCTTTGCATTTTTCTGTGTCTGAAGTTTCGTCTTAATATGAAATATTTATCATGATATAGCAAGGGTGAGCAACAAGTTTGTCCAGCAAGTTTAAGTTCAAATTAAGATATATCATGATTGAAAAGAATAATAAGTTGACAAACTTTCAACAATATAATAATTATGAAAGAATATAAATCAATTTTTTTATAATTGAATGACCGAGTCAATAATGAAGAATGGCCAACAATGAACATGAACAAATATAACTGAATTAAATGGTAATGAAGGTGATCAGCCTTTCATACCTGATGAACATATGCAACATGCACTAAGTGCGAATCAATAATCAGTATAGATGTGAATAATTAACAATAATTATTCACGAACATGCTTTGAAATATAACTCAAAGTTTAGTTAGAGAAAAACTTACCTGTATCGTCGATTACTGCTACGCAATATAATTTAATCGCTTTATTGTAAAGACCTATCAGTTATAAGATTGATCTTTTAATTAGTATAACATATTTATTCCATCATACTATTACTTTAAAAGTAAACCATCTAACACTTAACCACATAGTCAAATATTAGATAATCTTAACACTAAACATATTCACAAGTCTAAACCTAGTACAGATCGAGTCTTTAATAGTATTCAATACAGTATACTGAGTGGTTTCCCACAAACAACTAACAAATTAGTTTTCGTCTCGTCTACACTGTTTTCACAGTGAGTTAGATCGATTACTAATTCATATATACCTTCCCCATATGAAGGAGTCGTTTAGCCCAGCTACTATACATCAACCATTAAAGTGTACGATTGCACTACCACCTTAGACTTAACACTTACTCGTTCATTTATAAGTTATTAATATAACTCGGTAAACTGTTTACTATTTTAACAAATCAACTTCCTCATTTTAGTAAACTGAAATCATCAATCTTCTCTTCCGAACCTTATCAGTTTTTATTTCAGGAAGCTGAAACCAAACTGTCTTCCTAACATTTTCTGTTTCCATTTCAGCACCCTGAACTGTTCATTTTAGGAAGCTGAAATTCCTTTTTCACGAAAATACCAAAACAGCTTATTATTTTCCTATTCTTTGGCCAATCATATATACATATATTCCATACACAAAAAGTATTTTTCAGGAATTTTTCAACTCCCTTAAGTATTTTTCAAAAATCCATTTCTAGTTATTTCCTTAAGAAATTAGCTACCTCACGCTTAACTCCAGAAATTCCCAACTCTTGGTGGGATCTTACACATGTTAACGTGGACTTCCAGTTTAAATTTTGTGGTCATCAGAGTTATACAACTCCGGTTATAGTGATTTTTGTTAGAAAAATACAAATATTAAAATGGTCATAACTTGCTCAATTTAAGTTAGAATGAACTCATTTTTGGACACAAGCTACTTTATCTCATATATTTTAATGTCCCAAAAGATTGGAATTTATTTCATAAAATAATTTACCCAAATTGCCCTTACAATTTCCAGACAGATTGCTCAAAGTCATTTTTTAGATTTGATGTCCTTTGCTAATTTCAGTCCACACGAAAATTTATAACTCTTTTTTCAGTGATTCTACTTAAAATATTTAGGAGACTTATATATCTAACACCAAAAATTGACAACACTCAAAAATTCAAAGTAGAATGAGAGATATGGTTGTTTCCATTTGACGTTGCATTTTCCAAAAATCTAATTTTCCAATTTTTGTGATTTCTAAGAAATCTTCCCTATTCTCACATAATAATTAACATAACCCATCATCAAACATCATAATACCTATTAAGACCTCATATATTCATGGATCTATCATGATCCATGATCTATTTCACAAAAAAAATCACCAATCATAAGATCAAACATGACTAAGGCTAAGAAATTTTAATTTTATAAATTTTGAAAAACTTATTTTTCCTTTTATGCTTTAGACCCAATTTCTAACACTTGAATATGTTAGATCCATACATGAATCTAAAGAAAACGCATAGATTAAAGAGTGTTAGTTCCCAAAGGCACGTTAGTTATCTAGAAGGGGGGTTGAATAGATATTTTAAAATTTCTTTGTTTAAAATACTTTGTCAGTATTGATTATACTGACATCAGCGGAATATATGTTTTGTTCCCCTTCAAGATATTGCATTATGATTTGATAAGCAGTTATGGTAGTTATAACAGATATAGCAGTTATAGCAGTTAATGAGAGACAATAAGACACAAGGTTTTAAGTGGTTCAGAGCACACAAGGCTCCTAATCCACTCTTCTACTCCACGAGTAGGAAATCCACTAAGGATGTCTTTTACAACTTGAATCACTTAGATTCCTTCAAGGCCAGTAGCCCTGGAACTTCTCTTAGTTCACTTAGAACTCTACAATTCCTCTGACTTGGTACTTCTCTTAGTTCACTTTTGAACTCTTCAAGTCCTCTGACTTGGTTCCTCACTTGGATTGACAGTAGTTGTTTGAGGAATGCTACTTAGTTGCAATTAAGCATCAGTTCTAAAGAACTGAGTAGCGAAGCAAGCTTTCCTCTTTCAGGATCGTAGAGTTGATCGTTGAGTGTTCTTGAACTTTTCTTAATGTATTCTTTCTTTTCACGTCTTGCTTCCTTTTTCTGAATCCTTGTCTGATTTCCTTATAAAAGAGCCATCCAAAATATATCCGTTTGAATGCTCCCATTGTAGCATTTAATGCTTCAGGCGTTTCTATGCAGTTAATGTTGACATCCTGCTTTCTTGCTGCACTGCCGACTGGCCCACTGACACAGTAGACTGTAACTTCACCTAACACCTGAAAAGGTGTTTTCTGCAGGCGATTTAGTCCTTTTCTTAGCTTCTCCAATACGCTTCTTCGATTTGAACTAAGGATGAATATGGAATCATTGAGACCATTAAATTGTCAATGAACATAAGCCTTTCTTCATTTATTGCTCTTCCTCCCTTCATCAGAACTACAAACTTTGATGCTAACTTGAGGAGCACTACGATTATGGTCATTGTATGATAATCGTTGTGTGTTGGCTTGCCTAGGCTTGACTCAGACTTGATCATATAGAACACTACGATTTCTCTTAAGCTCTTCGGCATACTATGATTCCTTCTTGCTTCGTCTTGTAGACTCCACGTTTTCGAGAGCACACTGCGTTTCTTGACTTAGCTCAGCAGGCGCTCGTATCTTTTCTATAATTCTTAGTGTGGCTTTCAAGAGCAGAATACGATTCTAATACTTTCACTTAAGCTCCACTATTCTGCCTTGTCTTCTGCAGACTTGATTCTTTTAGCAGACTACGATTCTGAACATCTTCGTTTAAGCTCCATAATTCTGCCTTGTCTTCTGAATGCTACCTTTGACAGACTACGATTCTGTCAAGGCTTTAACTTTTATAGCTCAAATAGATCAACCTAACAAATTTGATCTTTTCTTCTATACATTTATTTACATAAATGATAAACATTAAAGCTCAGATCAATCTTACATTTTTGTTCTATCATCTAAGTCCTTGTACATTAATTCTCTTAAGGACTGTACACTTAAGCATATATATTTACTTTCAATATCAAAGATGAATATGCAATTCCCAACAATCTCTCCCTATTTGATGTTGACATTGATAGTAGTGTGCATACAAGCCAATCATGTATGATGACAAAGAACATACTTTGTAAACAATCTTATTTATTTATTAATAAAATATTCATTTAAGGCATATAATTATCTACATGGTGCTGTTTTTATAATAGTTTTAAGCAATGCTTTTAGAATCATGATGAGATTATGATAATGAGATCTAAATTCTTAGAAAGCTTAAAAACTAAAATAGTTCCCAATTGTGGGATTACTAAAATGGGGATTAGTAAATACGGATAGATTGGTACATATGTTGCTTGCTCATTGGATGAGGATGACTGATCTCATGGTCATTTGTGTGGAGACACTAAAGCAAGTATGTAGGTGCTTATTGGAGAATAAGTTCACTGAACGTGACTCGCTATGGAATACCTAATGGAGTTTTACTCGCCTGTCAATAGGAATTCTTAATGTGATAGTAGTACATGTGATCCTTGGACTTGAGATCATCATAGTATCTTGTATGTAACAAATTATACTTTGACTAATTCCTTAAGGCCTTTTAAGGCATATATAGGGTATGCTTGGGTGTAATGAGTTACATATGGAGATAATGAATGATCAATAAAGAATCTATCCACCTCTAGTAAAAGAGGAGATATGTCCTATGTGATTCGTTAAATGACAACCCAGGAATCCTTGGCCAAGGTAGAATGAAATTAGAAAGAGGTTTCTAATTTGCATTATTTGGAGTTGTGCATTTTCTAATCAAAATACATATAATTAAATAAATTAAGACTTGACAGTAAATCCATGTCTTATATTTAATTGGGACATTGTATGGTGGAAGGATTGAATTGTACGGTAACTATTAACTCACAGGTTCTTTTATGATTAATGTTGAAATCTATATTATCTGGAAAGTCGTTGATCGCTAGGGAGGCTTATCCCTATTATAGAATAAATGTTATTTATTTAAATAGATTATTAGTTTAATTTGTTTATTTAAATAAGAGTAGAATTGTTCTAATTGATTTATTCACAACCGGTTTAATATGGAGAACCTAAAGGGTCACACCATAAAAGGAAGAAGAATTATTTAAGAAGAAAATGGCATGATAGTAATAATGCATTAAGTATAATTAATTTAATCTATGATGATAGAATAAATTAAATAGCTTAATGTTTATTATTTAATATTTTAGAAATATTAAATATAAATTAATAAGAGGAGTCTTATTAATATTATTATTATTTTAATTCTAAAGGAGTTTAGGAATTAATATAATATCAGTACTCTCTCTCAATCCTAATAAAGATTAGGATATAAATTAATTAAAAGTATTTAATTAATTAATTAAATAAAACCCTATTCTAATTGGATTAGGAGGGTTAACCTAATATCTATATAAGAGAGTCATATATCAGAAATAAGGTACGTGAATTTTTCAAGAGTTGGGAGTACACATATTCTATAGAGATAGAAACAAGGGTTAAGCCAATAACCCATCTTACTGAGTTCTTCATCTTCCTTGGTGGATCACCGTTAGAGGCCAAACATTTGGGTGGCTGACATTGATCAAGGGAAGGAGCCACTACAGAGGAATCAAAGGAATCAAAGGAGTAGAACTTGTACCTGAGGAAGCTTGGATCTTCAAAGGTATAATTCTGTTTTTCTCCCTTTTCATTCACTGATAATTGATGCACAAGAATGATCATGGTAATGGGTTTGTATAAATTTTTGAAAACCTAGTTTTTTACGCTTCCGCCCTATTTATGTGATTTGATTGCATGATTGCGTTACGTACAAACCCAACAGACATAATCAAGGAGATTTAGATCATAGCATCATTTTCTAAATGCAGAGTGCTATAAAGTAAATATGGCTTAGTGTTTCAGTGAGCAACTGAAATTTCTAGAGAATAAGCATGAATTTATTGATGTTTGAAAAGATATTACAATCTAGCATAGAAACATCAATATACAGTTAAGCTTTAGACTTATCTCTATCTTCTTTGCCTCTTTGGTTTTGGAGGATTGGAATGCTCTGCGATTCTTCTTCTCCTTAAGGCTTCATCTCTTCTTGCAATGTCCTCTGTCTCATCTCGGGTCAGTGGTTCCGAAGGATCACGTCTGTTAATGAAGGCATGATCTCCAACTGGTATACTAAAACCAGTAGAGGTTATACCTTGTGAGCTAAAGGCTTGACTTTGGCTCCTTTGAGTGGGTTCAGCCATGAGAGAACTTTGCAGACGTTGATCAACTCGTGGAGGCTAAGAGCAAGGACTTCTGAGATGGCCACCCGACTATTGATCAGTGTGTGTTTGTCTTTGCCTCTGCTGCGGTTGCCTTCTATTTCCTTCTCTACTTTTGTTTCTATCTCCTTCCTCATTATTCTCCCCCTTTATGTCAGCATCAAGGGTTCGAACATCTTCAGAGAGGCGCTTGACTCCTTCAACCAGCTTATGCATCTGTGAGTGATGTTGAGAAGTATCACTATGATTTTCAACAACTCTAGCCTCAGTGTGTCTTTGTTATTGTTGAATCTATTCCATTGCATTGTAATTCTGATTGATTTGAGTTATACTAGATTCTTGGAAGTATTGAAGTGAGGTGCGCAGTTCTGAAATTTAGTTGGTCAACAGCTCATTCTGAGATTGCTGATTCTTCTACATGATCTCCACAGCTTACTTATGCTTCTTTGTAGCAGCAAAGTGAATAGCATCACTTTGACTTAGACTGTCGGCCATTTCCTTGACAATCTCCCGCATCTTCTTTGACAGTTCAGTTGCCAACTTTCCTGGTAGAGGCTTGACTGATTCGATAATATGGTCGAATCTCATGTGAAGCGCTATGGAGTGTGCTTCAAGAATCTCTCCAGATTCTGACCTTATTTGGTTTAATGCTTCATTCAGCTCCTCCTTTGTTGGCATGAGAGACAGTTGATTGAGAATTCGTTGTGTCTCAAGAGGAGGAAGAGTAGTCTTAGTGTGTTCATCTCTCCTTGATATGCTTACGAGGGCAAGAGTCATATCAAAATATTCGTGGTTGGAAGAGGAGGAGATGTCTGCCTGGGTTAGAGGGGTTTAGGTTTGCTGTATAGGCATAGTGTTTGGCACAGATGTATGTGTTTCAATTTTGTTGAGCTGTTCTGGAGACTCTACGATTTCTGCATCAGATTGATCAATATGTATGAATCGTAGTTTGTCGTCCAGGGTTGGTGTTTTAATGGTTGAGCTTGCAAGCATTTCTTCGACAACTCTTGTGATGTGCTCAATCATCATTGGTTCAATAATGGTTTGCTCTACGAGAACGAGTTGGTCATTTGGTTCATCAGATACAGAGTGTTGGGACTCAATAACTGGAAATTAATTGAGTAGATGCAGGACAACTTCCAACCATTTGGGCACTTCATAGAACTAATTGAAGTGCGATGATGGAGTGTGGTTGATAATAAACGAGAGAGGAGTGGAATATATCTCATGCTCAAGCTCTAAGGTTGAAGCATTGTTGATTAGTTTCTAAGAAAACCTCCTTTCTATTGGGATTCCATGGGCAAGCACTGAGATTGCTAGATATGCCTTGAAAGTCCAGAATATATGATCCCAGGAGTTGAGAATCATAGCTCTATGATATGGCATCATGGGCAAATAATTGAACAGCTGATTGTAGTTTGCTGTTCTTTCACCATCTTGTCCCACATATATAACCTCAAGATCATCATCTTCTTCTTCATCACTCTCTACATCATAAACTTGCACTACATCAATCATCTCATCATCATCTGCAATATTCACCATTTCTGCAGCAGCAGACTCTACGATTTCTTCATTTACTAAGTGGACTTCAATATTAACTATTTGTAGCTCTCCCTCAGATTTAGCATTCTCTATCTTTGTCGTGTCTAACTGCTTCCCCTCAGCTGCATCATCTTCTTGAACAGGAGCTTTTAGAGTCCCTTTTTCAACATTAGTAGAGTCTATTTCAAGAGTTGCTTCTGGTACTTCACCTTCAGGATGAGTTACATCTTCTACCAGAACCTCTTCAGAGAAAATTACTCCTTCATGCTGTACCTCCTCAGCAGTGTCAGCAATAACTTCATCAGGGCTTATCACATCTTCAATGATTCTGGTCTCTTGTGGAGTTGGATCAGATGCTTGTGGCTTAGTGGACTGTTCAGTCTTTTCTGCAGCTCTTCTTTTATCATCTTCTTCAAAAATTTCTTCATTGGTAAGAGCATACTTCTTAGCCAACTTCTTCACCCTCTTCTTTGGCTTGGACACAGCCTTTGTATCTTCTTTAGCTTCATTCTTTTGAGTTTGCTCAGGCTAAGAGGCTGTTGCAGCTTCTCGTTTTGCAGTGGCACCTATTCTGGACTCTACGATTGGTGATGACTCCACAATCGTAGTGAGTGTAGACTTCCCTATTTTGTGGCTTCGTTTCTTCTTTTTCTAAGGTTCAGAACTACCTTCAGCCTTATCTTCACTCATCTCCCTCTTCTTCTTCTTCTTTTTTTCCTTCAGAACCCCCTCTGATGAGTTAAGGGTGATGACTCTGTTGGAAGTAAGGCTTATAAACTCCATATCAGTACCAGGATCCTCTTGGAGTGCATCAGTGGTTGAGTCTTGAAGCTCCTCAGTTGCTTGAACCCTTTCATACATTTTTTTCTTTCCTTTACTCTTTCTGGTCAGAACTACAGCTTTTTCTTGGTTGACCTCTTCATCTTCCTCCCTGGCTTCCCATGCAGCAGATAAGCTTGTAGACATCATCTTTACATTTTTTTGCAGGATTCCTTTTCCAGTTCTGGAACAGCTACTGGGTCATCTTCCTATTGGGATTGATTGAAATACCTTCATTGTCCCCAATGTTGTCACCTAGTACATCCTAAATAATAATGCTGATAAACCTCCCATAGAGCATTTTGGCAGTGCTCTTGGTCTTCTTCGGACTTTGCATCCATTTTCTGAACCAATCCATCAGTAAGGCTCCATAGTTGAGTTGGACTCTGAAGCGGATGACTGTCATAAGCTTGAGTTACTTCTCGTTGACAGAATCGTGACCAGAGCCCTTGCAACATATGCATTTTCCAACAATGTCAGCTAGAAACTCATATTCTTGAGGAAATTCTTTCCTCTTGTAGCCACTCTTCCCTTCAATTTTTGTATAGTTCATCTTCTTTAGACCCTTATGGAAGTCAATAGCCTCCATGGATGACAGACCTTCACTTTTGAAACCTAGAGCTAGGTTTATGCCTTCAGCGTTGAGTTGGATTTGCACATCTTTGACTTTGGTGAGAATGGAGTCTTTATCAACACCTCCATTGCAATAAAACTCCTTCACCAGCTTTGGATATATCAATGTGCTGGTGCTCAGAGCATTATTAAGACCCTCTCAGAGCTTTGGATTTTGACTTAGCTTTTATATCTGCAAGGTTAGCACCACCTAGAGCATAGAGTTCATGGTTGCAAATTTAACATACCTAACTCACTTATCAGTTTATTAAATCTGGATTCATCTAAAGGTTTTGAAAACACATTAGCAAGTTGATTTTCAGTAGGGATGTATTGCAAAGATATTGTTCCATTTTGAACATGATCCCTAATAAAATGATATCTTATTTCTATATGCTTGGTCCTAGAATGCATGACAGGATTATTTGTTATTGCTATGGCACTTGTGTTATCACAGTGTCTGAGTATAGATTTGAAATCAAACCCATAATCTGCTAGCTGGTTCTTCATCCATAGGATTTGAGCACAGCAGCTGCCTGCCCCAATATATTCAGGTTCTACTGTTGAAGTTGATACTGAGTTTTGCTTCTTGCTAAACCATGACACTAGTCTATTCCCTAGAAGTTGACAAGTGCCACTGGTACTTTTTCTATCTATTTTACATCCTGCAAAGTCAGCAACTGAATATCGTGTTAGTTCAAATGAGGACTCCTTGTGATACCATAGACCCAAGTAGGGTGTACCTTTAAGATACCTGAAAATCCTTTTTACAGCAGTTAAGTGTGATTCCTTAGGATTAGCTTGAAATCTAGCACATATACATGTTGCAAACATTATATCTAGTCTACTGGCAGTTAAGTAGAGATGGGAGCCTATCATACCTCTGTATTGAGTAATATCAACACTTTTACCTTTCTCATATTTGTCAAGCTTAGTTGCTGGAGCAATTGGTGTTTTCATGGGAGAGGCTGATTCCATGCCATACTTCTTAAGTAAGTCTTTGATGTACTTGGCTTGGTTAATGAAGATACCTTCATCAGTTTGCTTCACTTGCAGTCCAAGGAAGAAATTTAGCTCACCCATCATGCTCATTTCGAACTTGCTCTGCATAAGCTTGGTAAATCTCTTGCACAGATTTTCATCAGTAGAACCAAAGATAATATCATCTACATATATTTTAACTAGTAAAACTTTATCTTTGTGTTTCCTAAGAAATAGTGTAGTGTCTACTCTACCTCTAGTGAATCCTTTTTCAGTAAGAAAGTTAGTTAGTGTTTCATACCATGCACTAGGTGCTTGTTGAAGTCCATATAAGGCTTTATCTAATCTATAGACATAATTAGAGAGGGTTGTATCAACAAAACCTGGGGGTTGTTCCACATATACTTCTTCTTGAAGTTCACCATTTAGGAATGCACTCTTGACATCCATGTGGAATACTTTGAACTTCATGTGGGCAACAAATGCAATGAATATTCTGATTGCTTCAAGTCTGGCAACTGGTGCAAAGGTCTCATCGTAGTCTATGCCTTCTTCTTGAGAATAACCTTTAGCCACCAGTCTTGCTTTATTTCTTGTGATCACCCCATCTTCATCCATCTTGTTTCTGAAGATCCATTTGGTGCCAATGACTGGGTGATTCTTTGGTCTTTGAACTAGTCTCCAGACTTTGCTTCTTTCGAATTGATTTAGCTCCTCTTGCATGGCTTCAATCCAGCTTGCATCTTGCATTGCATCTTCAATCTTCTTGGGCTCTATTTGAGACAGAAAACTCAAATAGAAACATTTATTCTGAGTTGCAGATCTTGTTCTGATTCTGGCAGTTGGATCACCAATGATCAGATCTTAAGTGTGATCCCTTGACCATCTGTTCCCTGTTGAAACATCAGTTCTGGTGCCTTCTTGTCTGAACTCTTCAAGATTGACTTCTGGCTCTTGTTGACCAGAATCGTTGTCTGGTTCAGCTCTCTCTACTATTTCTTCCTCAGACGCTACAATTCTTTCTTCAAAAACTACGGTCGTAGTGTTAGGCTCGACCATTTTATTCAAAGTGTCGGTATCGTCAATCGTAGTGTCTTGTGATGCAGACTTATCCGATTCTGTTTCATTAGAGATGATGTGGATCGAGACTTCAACACTTAATATCTTCTTGTTGAACACTCTATAAGCTTTGCTGTCTGTGGCATATCCAAGAAAGATTCCTTCATCTGACTTGGGTTGGAACTTAGTCAGATATTGCTTTCCATTGTTGAGAATGTAGCATGAACAGCCGAACACATGGAAGTAACTGACATTTGGCCTTCTTCCTTTCCACAGCTCGTAGGGAGTCTTCTTCAATGTAGAGTGTACAAGGGATCTGTTCTGTGTGTAGCACGCAGTGTTGATGGCTTCTGCCCAGAAGTATTCAAGCAGATGAGTTGCTACTAGTAGAGTTCTTCTAGCTTCTATAAGTGTTTTGTTCTTCCTTTCAGCAACTCCATTTTGCAGAAGAGTTCGTGGTGCTGAGAAGTTGTGGTTGATGCCATTGTCTGCACAGAACTGATCCATTTCTGAGAAGTCGAACTCTCTTCCATGATCACTCCTTATTGCCTTGATAGTCTCTCCTTTTTCATTCATCACCAACTTAAACATCTTTATCAGTTGAGAGCTTGTCTCATCTTTTGAGTTAAGAAAGAACACCCATGGGTATCTGGTGTAGTCGTCCACTACGACCAGTGAGTATCTCTTTCCTCCTAGGCTCACAGTTGGAATTGGCCCAAAGAGATCTATATGTAGTAATTAAAGGGGCCTGTCATTTAAGTTAACTGCTTTGCCTTTGAATGAGCTCCTTGTTTGCTTTCCAAACTGGCATGCATTGCATGGTCTTTCTTTGATGAAGGTGAACTTGGGTAAACCTGCTACCAGATCTTTGGAGGCCAGCTTTGACATGCTCTTGAAGTTGAGATGAGATAACCTTCTGTGCCAAAGCCAACTTATTTCTTTAGTGGCTTTAGCAAGGAAGCATAATGTCTCATCAGAACTGAGCTGAGCAAGGTTGCCAGTGTATACATTTTCTTCTCTTGTTCCTGTCAGCTTGATAGAGGATGTCTCCAAATCTCTGACTTGACACTGATTGTGAGAAAGGTAACTTGATGACCTTTATCGCAGAGCTGGCTGATGCTAAGAAGATTGTGCTTTAGACCATCAACATAAGCCACTTTGTTGAAGAACACCGCACCATTCTCAACTGATCCATAGCTTCTTGTCTTGCCAGAGCTGTTATCTCCAAAGATAACTGTTGGTCCCTCTTTCTCTATGTAGTTTGACAGGAGAGCTTTGTTCCTGGTCATGTACCTTGAGCAACCACTATCCAGATACCATGTTGTAATCGTGGTGCTCATTTCCTGCATGCAATTTCAGCGTTCATGTTGGTACCCAGACTTGCATGGGTCCTGCAATGTTAGTACCCTTAGGAACCCAAATCTGCTTGACTTTGGGTCTCCCATGAAAAGTTTTATGAAAGCATAATGCAGCTTTATGACCAAATCTTCCACATGCAAAGCATCTAATATAATTCATGTTAGTGTGTGGATTCTTTCTCCATTTGGACTCGTGTGGATATTTGTTGGCCTTACCCTTGCATTGCATCTTCTTTTTCAATGAGGCTTTGAGATTCACGTTTTGTGCTGAGTAAACCTCAACACCACGATTCCTTCCAGGTTGATTCTTGGAGCCAGTTTTACTTGACTCTACGATTCATCGAGGTTGGGCAGTGGTGACTGAGTCACTCTTCATCTTTCTGAATCCTAGGCCATCATAAGATCTGCAGTGTTCAGGAATATGTCTTAGATCAGAAGAGTAAGGTTGCACTGGTTCATCCTTTTGTATGGACTTTACAAATATAATACTTCTATTTATGTTAGAAGCACTACTTATGTTAGTTTCCTTTGTATTTTCCACAGTGGGTTCTGAGGTAGATTCCTCAAACCCTAAGCCAGTTCTATCAGAGACACTTCTGTGATTAGATATCAGGGAGTCCATGGATGAAGAAGATCTGTTCCATGTAGAGATAGTCTTTTCGAAATCCTTAATTTTAGAGGTTAGATTTAACTCTCTTTGCATGCTCAGTTCATTTGTTTCTCTCAAGATTTTATTCTCAGCTTCAAGCTTAAAAAGAGAGAGTCAGAACTTAGTAGAGCTGCTTCCAGCTTTCTGAACTTTCTCTTTCTTCTTTTGAAGATTAGTATAATCTTTAGATAGAACTCTTAACTGTGACGCCCCCAAATCCGGGTCCCCACTGGTACGTTACGATACATTATTTCTATAACTATTGCGGAAGATATAAACATAATTTGTTTATACGTTAAACTTTACACATAATCCCCAAGGTCTCAAACCTTAACTTAATACACATATTCATATTCTACACGACATACAATGTCATATTGCTCTAATACAAATACCATTTAACCGTACAATAATTCAATCCCGAAACTTGTCTTTGCGTTTGACTGTGTCCAAAGTTTTGTCTATAAGCCTGGAATGTTTATCATGATATAGCAAGGGTGAGCAACAAGTTTGCCCAGCAAGTTTAAGTTCAAATGAAGATATATCATGACTGAAAAGAATAATAAGCTAACAAACTTTCAGCAAGATAATATTGGTGAAAGAACATGAATCAATTTACAAAACTGAATGACCGAGACAATAATGATGAATGGCCAACAATGAACATGAATAAATTTATCTGAACCTTAGGGTAATGAAGGTGATCAGCCTTTCATACCTGATGAGCGTATGCAACACGCACTACGTGCGAATCAATAATCAATATAGATGTCAATAATCAACAATGATTAATCACGATCATGCTTTACAATAACAACTCGAGTTCGAGTTAGGAAACTTGCCTGTACCATCGATTACTGCTACGTAATTTAAGTTAATCGCTTTATTGAAAAGACCTATCAGTTATAAGATTGATCTTTCAATTAGCATAACATACCTTATAAGTAAACTACCTAACATTTAAACACATAGTCAAATATTAAATAACCTTAACACTATACATATAATTGGCTTAATGAGTTATAACCACTCACACTCACATAATCATACACATAATTCACATACCTAATTTATATATTAGGTCACCGAACTTTATAAGTATCGTAGTACCTTATTCTTAATATTCCATCAAACACATATAGATTCATCTCTAGGGTGTAGAAATTTATAACCCATAATTCCTCTATTCTCAATCAAATAATAAACCATTTAGGTTCTTCTTTAAAATTTTTAACTAAATTCTTAAATTCCCATCTAGGTTTTATTCCTTAACCTTTATTTAATCATTTAAAATGTTATAAATTATCGGGTTGTCACATTCACCCCTTCTTCTAGGAATTTCATCCTCGAAATTTACCTAACACCTTTCATACTCATTATCACATACTACCCAAAACATCACTCACCAGAGTTAAAATTTTCAAATCATGCTGAGGAGTCATATAGACTACGAACTTTCATTTTCAAAAAGGTTATACAGAAATTCATCCGCTAACCGTCATGACTTACGGACACAAAGGGTAATTAGCCCGTTATGCCTTGTACTTATTAAGTACTGCTTGTCGGAACAATTTTTTCCCGTTCCTCTTATCCACCTTAGGCGCACAAAATTTTCCCAAATTTTGGGATGCTTACCTCAGTCTTGTCGGATTCCGCACCAAAATAATTTGGTTAGGGAAAATTTCCAAAGAAAGCTCAGAATTTTCATAAACGTTGGTCTAGCTAAATCAAATAGGTTAGACTCATACCAATAATTTAATTTCAATCGAAATATTTATGTATAGCAAAACCCTGTTGGCAATTAATTATAATAAAATATTTTGAAAATGACGTCATGATACCGTACTGTATTTACAACCCCGTTTGAGGATTCCGTCATTGTGTGACTTTGTTATAACAAATCATACAATAGTGGGACAACGATTTTTAGATAGAATTCAACACTAAGTATTCCTGTAATTACAACTTCATCAACTTTTTATCATCTCTGCACCAGGTTACATGATGCATCAATGATAAATAAAACACATTTTGATATTTCAAATCATTGTTGTCTAGCCGAAATAATTAGCATAGACTATTCTTTAAACGGTTCAAAAATTATTATAAATAAGTTTTATCATCTCAACAGGTATTGATGTGTCAGTGTCCTGAAGTCCACACATACACACTAGTCAGCAGGAGTTGAGAATAAAAATTCATTTTTAAAAGGCACATAGTGCGTATTTAGCTTAATGTCAAAAATTTCAAAGTCTAGCATAGCTAGAAGATTTAGAATACCTATGCTTCCACTAATGATCCATTGTTTAATCAGTCTATCTATTCCTATTATCCTTAATACTCTATTCACACTTAATTATACCTAGTTCGTCAAACTTACCACACGTTATGAGTTCAGTAACTTTCCACAATCATATGAGATTAAGAACTTGTCCTAGACAGACCATTGGCATCCATTCGCTGAGGGGTTCAAAAAATTTCATATAATTATGAGTCACGAACTTACCATAAGTATGAGTTTTAAGAACTCGCAACTTAACCTTATATCCTCTACCTATACTCTATCTATCTGTTATACACATGAGAAAAGAATCACATTCTCAACATATATATAGCAAATAGCGCGACATAAATATTTCAATGATTATCATTAACAGAAAGTAAGTGGTCGTCAAACCAAACACAATCCCCTGCCCATACAAAGAATTGGTCAACTCGGCCTCTAATCAATATACGAAGCAAAGCGATTTTTACACCAAGGATAAATTCCCTGCCCGTACAAAGAATTGTTCAACTTAACCACTATATCGATTAGGAAGCTAAGGGATTCTAAAATCAAGTAGAAATTCCCTGCCCATACAAGGAATCATACAACTCAGCTGCTGACATGAGTCCTCAATTGAAATCCCCACTTAATATCCTAGCCCCATTCTTTCTCCATACGAATTGTGTTCAATCCGTATTGCATCAACCCCAACCCTTTTTTACTGAGTTGGCACAATACCAATTCATAGTACAACTGCCACACAGCAACTTTGCCATAAAATTTTCAATCATTCAATTGATTCTCCTCCCTGCTATGACCTTATCAGATCACGGTGTGATCTTATCATGTATGTTACGATTCATTCCTATGTTACGATCGTTTTGTTATACGATCTTCTTTCCCCGTACTTTTAGTCTTTTAGACTCTATCTATTCATTAGTAATGTTCATCTTTATTATCAGAGTTAGGTAACTCTGGATCTTTTATAATTTATCGAGATTTGTCTTTGAATCTTATCAACGCACTAACTCTATTTGAGTTAGTTCTTATCCTTATCCCACTGCGGTTAATAGCATAAGGTAACCCTACCTAAGTTTTATAACCTACAGCTCTGATACCAACTGTGACGCCCCCAAATCCGGGTCCCCAGAACCTCGGACCTGGTACGTTACGATACATTATTTCTATAACTATTGCAGAAGATATAAACATAATTTGTTTATACATTAAACTTTACACATAATCCCCAAGGTCTGAAACCTTAACTTAATACACATATTCATATTCTACACGACATACAATGCCATATTTTTAGGGATTTCGGCACAGAAACGCAGCGGAAATTAAAAATTTTCTGAAACCCTAAAACAGGATCCAGGCGAAAAACATATTAATTCAGAGGTTAAGATTTGTTTTACCGATTATTCAAGCCTGAACGGAGATGATGGAGATTCTGGAACTGGTTCGAATCCTCAACGTAATCCAACGGAACTGCGCCTCTATGGTATCCACACGAACGTCCTGCGAATCGTCACACGATCTGCAGCAAGGAAAGCTGCGGTACTAGCCGCCAAGGATCTGGACTTTCGAAATTTTTCTCTCTAGTCTCTCTCTAAGAGCGGCTAGGGTTTTGATATCGATAATTCCCTAAACGGCTGATATATCATATATATAGCAGTTAAAGGAATTAACCAAAACCTAATCCAATTAAAAAAATAAAATCCGAATTATTTATATATATATATATATATATATATATATTATATCTTAATTAAGTCTTACTTAATTAATATACATATATATATATACAAATTATCCTATTAATTTAAATTCGTAATTTAAATACTATCAATCATATTGATATATTTAAATCCATACAATTTAAATTAATTCCCTTTTAATTACGTTCTAATTGTGTGACCCTATAGGTTATTATTATGTTGGCAATAATTTTAAAATCATATTATAAAATTATAAACAATGAGAGGCATCTAGTAATGCATCACTGCTACCCAAATAATAATAAGATCGGTGATTCGATACAAACTTTTCGTGACCAATGTTTCAATGTAATTTAATCCTTTTAACCTTGACATCCTGGATTAAACTCGAGGCATGGAATGTGTCATCCTCTTCATAATTTAATCTGAGTTTTCTTGATCGATGAGTAGACTATATGAAATAAATCACTATTTGAGCATGGCCATGTATTTCATAGTCCTACTCAATCAAGAGGCCTATGGATATCACCCCTAATATATAGGAGGGTTAAATTCCATCTAGATCACTCATATTCCTCACACGATTCATGATGTACCCAATAATCACCTTTATCGTCCACCCTATTAAAGGTGGCCTTTGATGATATCAAAGTACATAAATTCTCGTGTAGTAATATAGTGATTTCAGGTCGGAGGATCATTACATCATTGTCACTATGAGAATTGCTTATGACACTTTGCATAATGCTCCACGTAGAATTCTCATGGTGGGTCTGTCCAGTACATTGTTCTCTAACATATACCTATGCATTGACTCAATATCTCATATAATTATGACCAATGAGATTTGGCCATCAGTCAATCCACATACTAGTCTCAATATATCATTGTTGTCCCATTAATAATGACACTCGACTAGGGACATTTAAGAGTAATAATACTAATTATAATTATATGATCTCATGTTCAAGTCACATACTTGAAGCCATATAATTTGTATCACTATTCTAAGGACTTTTATTATGTTAACATTTATATAACGCAGTAAATAAAACCATAATAAAATAATTCATTTATTCAATCAAATATAATATCAAAAATATTTAAGCAATTACATCAAAGAATTAGCCTCTAAGGCATAAACTCTAACAATATTGCTCTAATACAAATACCATTTAACCGTACAATAATTCAATCCCGGAACTTGTCTTTGCCTTTGACTGTGTCCGAAGTTTCGTCTTTAAGCCTGGAATGTTTATCATGATATAGCAAGGGTGAGCAACAAGTTTGCCCAACAAGTTTAAGTTCAAATGAAGATATCATGATTGAAAAGAATAATAAGCTGACAAACTTTCAACAATATAATATTGGTGAAAAAACATGAATCAATTTACATAACTGAATGAGCGAGACAATAATGATGAATGGCCAACAATGAACATGAACAAATTTATCTAAACCTTAGGGTAATGAAGGTGATCAGCCTTTCATACCTGATGAACATATACAACATGCACTACGTGCGAATTAATAATCAGTATAGATGTGAATAATCAACATCGATTAATCACGAACATGCTTTACAATAAGAACTTGAGTTCGAGTTAGGAAACTTGCATGTACCGTCGATTACTGCTACGCAATTTAAGTTAATCGCTTTATTGAAAAAACCTATCAGTTATTAGATTGATCTTTCAATTAGCATAACATACCTTATAAGTAAACTATCTAACATGTAAACACATAGTATAATATTAAATAACCTTAACACTATACATATATACAAGTCTAAACCTAGCACACATCTAGCCTTTAATAGTATTCAATATAGTATACTGAGTGGTTTCCCACAAACAACTAACAAATTAATTTTTGTTTCGTCTACACTGTTTTCACAGTGAGTTAGATCGGTTACTAATTCGTAGATACCTTCCCCATATGAAGGAATCGTTTAGCCCAGCTACTATACATCAACCATTAAAGGGTACGATTGCACTACCTAAGACTTAACACTTACTAGTTCATTTATAAGTTAATATTATAACTCGATAAATTATTTATCATTTAAGAGACTTAATATCTCATTTTAGTAAGCTGAAGCCAAACTGTTTCATATTCCTAACATTTCAGTTTCCATTTCAGCAAGCTGAAACCAAATTGTTTCCTATTCATGACATTTCAGTTTTCATTTCAGAAAGC
Organism: Panax stipuleanatus; assembly: GCA_020205555.1. Lineage (NCBI taxonomy): Eukaryota > Viridiplantae > Streptophyta > Magnoliopsida > Apiales > Araliaceae > Panax > Panax stipuleanatus. Next base: position 113,805,726 of record CM035121.1, on the reverse strand, counting down.
TGAAACCAAACTGTCTTCCTAACATTTTCAATTTCCATTTCAGCAACCTGAAATGTTCATTTCAGGAAGCTGAAATTCCTTTTTCATGAACATACCAAAACAGCATATTATTTTCCTATACTTTGGCCAATCATATATACATATAATCCATACACAAAATAATTTTTCTGAAATTTTTCAACTCCCTTAAATATTTTTCAAAAATCCATTTCTAGTTAATTTCTTAAGAAAATAGCTACCTCACGCTTAACTCCAGAAATTCCCTACTCTTGGCGGGATCTTATACATGTTAACGTGGACTTACAGTTTAAATTTCGTGGCCATCGGAGTTATACAACTCCGATTATAGTGTTTTTCGTCGGAAAAATGCAAATATTGAAATAGTAATAACTTGCTCAATTTAAGTCAGAATGAGCTCATTTTTGGAAAAAAAAGCTAGTTTATAACATATATTTTAATGTCCTAAAAGATTGGAATTTATTTCATTAAATAATTGGACGAAACTGCCCTTGGAAATCCCAGACAGCCTACTTTTCTTTAATTTTCAAATTTTGCTTCCTTTCCTAAAAACAGTCCACACGGAAATCTACATGGAATTTTTCAGTGATTCCACTTGAAAAAGTTAGAAAACTTACATATCTAGCTCCAAAAATTGACCACACTCAAAAATTCGGAATATTAAGAGAGATATGGTCGTTTCCGTTTCACACTTTGTTTTCACAAAAATCTATTTTTCATTACTTGTGATTTTTAAGAAATCTTCCTTATTCTCACATAATAATCAACATAACCCATCATCAAAACATCATACCACAAACTAATACCTCATATACCTATGGATCTAACATGATCCATGACCTAATTCATAAAAAAACCACAAATCACAAGATTAACACAAGTAAGGCTAGAAAAATTAGGTTTTCTCACTTTTGAAAAACTTATATCCTATTTCTTAGTTTAGATCTAACTTTTGATCCATAAATGGGTTAGATATAAACTTGATATACTATTAAACACATATATCCATGGTTTTTGAGAGTCAAAATCATAACTTCACAAAAATCAAAACTCAAATCAAACCAAAAAGATATTAGACTATATAAGTAGGAATTGTTTATACCTTAGCTAGTTCTTCCTCTTCTTCTTCTTATGTTTTCTTAAGAAACTATGAAACTAAGAAGAACTCTCCCTCTCTCTTCTCTCTATGGTGACCGAATTCTCCCTTTCACTCTTTTTCTCCCTATTAGTTTGTTAACTAGCATAGAAAGAAATATTGAGATGAAAGAGAAAAGAAAGAAATATTATTTGGGTTTTAGTGGGTTAGTAGATATATTTTGTATAGCTATTGTAATATCCTAATATCTGTCTCTCTCATAATCATTATAAGCTTGCTTGCACACTTTGGAGAACTTGTGATCTTGGTTAAAGTGTTGGCTCCACTCCAAGGTTAACACCTAGCATAGTTGTTCACTAACTAAAGTGGCTTAATCATTACATTCATCTCCCCCTTGCTCCTCCCTCATAATTTCGGCCCTAAGGCCTTCTTGGGCCCGAATTGGTTTTATTTTAAAGGCCCAAATTGCTTACTTAATGTCCAATAGGTCCTCACTCCATTGGGCCACCAATTGGGCTACTCAAATATATTTTTGGGCTTGCACTTTTCTTAGTTTACTTACTAATAAAAAGAGCTTGGGCTTCTTCCATTAATTAAATTGGGTCACCACTATACTTGCCCTATATATAATATATTGGGCTACTTATCAACTTTAATTGTTATTAAATCAAATTAGCTACCAGTTCAATTCTTAAATAAACAATTGGGCTACATATACAATTCCTTGTGCCATACAATCATCTTAGTCCATTAAATCTATTATCACTTGAACTAATGCTCAATATTTTTAATATATACATATTCTTAATTATCTCTATATATAAAATAAATGTATACACAATATATAATGTATATTTATTTAATCATACACCCAATTCACATAAGTTCTCACACATTCTATTAGTTTATTAACTAAATAGCTATAATTGGCTTAATGAGTTATAAACACTCATACTCACATAATCATACACATAATTCATATACCTAATTTATATATTTGGTCACTGAACATTATAGGTATCGTAGTACCTTATTCTTAATATTCCATCAAACACATATAGATTCATCTCTAGGGTTTAGAAATTTATAACCCATAATTCCTCTATTCTCAATCAAATAATAAACCATTTAGGTTCTTCTTTAAAAAAATTAACTAAACCCTCAAATTCTCATCTATGTTTTATTCCTTAACCTTTATTTAATCATTTAAAATCTTATAAATTCTCGGGTTGTCACATTCACCCCTTCTTCTAAGAATTTCGTCCCCGAAATTTACCTTACACCTTTCATACTCATTATCACATGCTACCCAAAACATCACTCACCAGAGTTAAATTTTTCAAATCATGCCGAGGAGTCATATAGACTACGAACATTCATTTTCAAAAAGGTTATACAGAAATTCATCCGCTAACCGTCATGACTTACGGACACAGAGGGTAATTAGCCCGTTATGCCCTGTACTTATTAAGTACTGCTTGTTGGAATAATTTTTCTCCGTTCCTCTTATCCGCCTTAGGCGCACAAAATTTTCCCAAATTTTGGGATGCTTACCTCAGTCTTATCGAATTCCGCACCAAAACAAATTAGTTCGGGAAAATTTCCAAAGAACGCTTAGAATTTTCATAAACGCTGGTCTAGCTGAATCAAATAGCTTAGACTCATACCAATAATTCAATTTCAATCAAAATATTTATGTATAGCCAAACCCCGTTGGCAATTAATTATAATAAAATATTTTAAAAATGACGTAATGATACCGTACTGTATTTACAGCCCGTTTGAGGATTCCGCCATTGTGTGACTTTTTTATAACAAATCATACAATAGTGGGACAACGATTTTTAGATCGAATTCAACACTAAGTATTCCTGTATTTACTACTTCATCAACTTTTTATCATCTCTGCACCAGGTTACATGATGCATCAATGATAAATAAAACACATTTTGATATTTCAAATCATTATCGTCTAGCTGAAACAATTAGCATAGACTATTCTTTAAACAGTTTAAAAATTATTGTCAATCAGTTTTATCATCTCAACAGGTAACGATGTGTCAGTGTCCCGAATTTCACACATACACACTAGTCACCAAGAGTTGAGAATAAAAATTCATTTTTAAAAGGCACATAGTGCGTATTTAGCTTAATGTCAAAAATTTTGAAGTCTATCATAGCTAGAAGATTTAGAATACCTACGTTTCCACTGATGATCAGTTACTTAATCAGTCTATCTATTCCTATTATCCTTAATACTCCATTCACACTTAATTATACCCAGTTCGTCAAACTTACCACACGTTATGAGTTCAGGAACTTTTCACAATCATATGAGTTTAAGAACATGTCCTAGACAGACCATTGGCGTCCATTCGCTGAGGGGTTTAAAACATTTCATATAATTATGAGTCACGAACTTACCATAAGTATGAGTTTTAAGAACTCGCAAGTTAACCATATATCCTCTACCTATACTCTATCTATCTGTTATACCCATGAGAAAAGAATCACATTCTCAACATATATATAGCAAATAGCGCGACATAAATATTTCAATGATTATCACTATTAGAAACTAAGTGGTCGTCAAACCAAACACAATCCCCTGCCCATACAAAGAATTGGTCAACTCGGCCTCTAATCAAAATAAGAAGCTGAGCGGTTTTTACACCAAGGACAAATTCCCTGCCCATACAAAGAATTGTTCAACTTAACCACTATATCGATCAGGAAGCTAAGCTGTTCTAAAACCAAGTATAAATTCCCTGCCCGTACAAGAAATCCTATAACTCAGCTGCTTACATGAGTCCTCAATTGAAATCCCCACTTAATATCCTAGCCCCATTCTTTCTCCATACGAATTGTGTTCAATCCGTATTGCATCAACCCCAACACTTTTTCTGAGTTGGCACAATACCAATTCATAGTACAACTGCCACACAGCAACTTTACCATAAAATTTTCAATCATTCGATTGATTCTCCTCCCTGCTATGACCTTATCAGATCACGGTGTGATCTCATCGTGTATATTACGATTCATTCCAATGTTACGATCGTTTTGTTATACAATCTTCTTTCCCCGTACTTTTAGTCTTTTAGACTCTATCTATTCATTAGTACTGTTCATCTTTATTATCATAGTTAGGTAACTCTGGATCTTTTATAATTTATCGAGATTTGTCTTTGAATCTTATCAACGCACTAACTCTATTTGAGTTAGTTCTTATCCTTATCCCACTGCGGTTAATAGCCTAAGGTAACCGTACCTAAGGTTTATAACCTACAGCTCTGATACCAACTGTGACGCCCCCAAATTCGGGTCCCCAGAACCTCGGACCTGGTACGTTACGATACATTATTTCTATAACTATTGCGGAAGATATAAACATAATTTGTTTATACATTAAACTTTACACATAATTCCCAAGGTCTGAAACCTTAACTTAATACACATATTCGTATTCTACACGACATACAATGCCATATTGCTCTAATATAAATACCATTTAACCGTACAATAATTCAATCCCGGAACTTGTCTTTGCCTTTGACTGTGTCCGAAGTTTCGTCTTTAAGCCTGGAATGTTTATAATGATATAACAAGGGTGAGCAACAAGTTTGCCCAGCAAGTTGAAGTTCAAGTGAAGATATATCATGATTGAAAAGAATAATAAGCTGACAAACTTTCAACAATATAATATTGGTGAAAGAACATGAATCAATTTACATAACTGAATGACCAAGACAATAATGATGAATGGCCAACAATGAATATGAACAAATTTATCTGAACCTTAGGGTAATGAAGGTGATCAGCCTTTCATACCTGATGAACATATGCAACCTGCACTACGTGCGAATCAATAATCAGTATAGATGTGAATAATCAACATCGATTAATCACGAACATGCTTTTCAATAAGAACTCGAGTTTGAGTTAGGAAACTTGCCTGTACCATCGATTACTGCTACACAATTTAAGTATATCGCTTTATTGAAAAGACCTATCAGTTAAAAGATTGATCTTTCAATTAACATAACATACCTTATAAGTAAACTATCTAACATTTAAACATATAGTCAAATATTAAATAACCTTAACACTATACATATATACAAGTCTAAACCTAGCACACATCTAGCCTTTAATAGTATTCAATATAGTATACTGAGTGGTTTTCCACAAACAGCTAACAAATTAATTTTTATCTTGTCTACACTGTTTTCACAGTGAGTTAGATCGGTTACTAATTCATAGATACCTTCCCCATATGAAGGATTTATTTAGACCAGCTACTATACATCAACCATTAAAGAGTACGATTGCACTACCTTAGACTTAACACTTACTAGTTCATTTATAAGTTAATATAATATCTCGATAAATTATTTACCATTCAAGAGACTTAATATCTCATTTTAGTAAGCTGAAACCAAACTATTTCCTATTCTTGACATTTCAGTTTCTATTTCAGCAAGCTGAAACCAAACTGTTTCCTATTCCTGACATTTCAGTTTCTATTTCGGCATGCTAAAACCAAACTGTTTCCTATTCCTGACATTTTAGTTTCCATTTCAGAAAGATGAAACCAAACTGTCTTCCTAACATTTTCAGTTTCCATTTCAGCAACCCGAAATGTTCATTTCAGGAAGCTGAAATTCCTTTTTCATGAAAATACCAAAACATCATATTATTTTCCTATCCTTTGGCCAATCATATATACGTATAATCCATACACAAAAATATTTTTTCTGAAATTTTTCAACTCCCTTAAATATTTTTCAAAAATCCATTTCTAGTTAATTCCATAAGAAAATAGCTACCTCACGCTTAACTCCAGAAATTCCCAACTCATGGCGGGATCTTATACATGTTAACGCAGACTTACAGTTTAAATTTCTTGTCCATCAGAGTTATACAACTCTGGTTATAACGATTTCCGTCGAAAAAACGCAAATATTGAAATAGTCATAACTTGCTCAATTTAAGTCGGAATGAGCTCATTTTTGGACACAAGCTAGTTTATAACATATATTTTCTTATCCCAAAATATTGAAATTTATTTCATTAAATAATTGGACGAAACTGACCTTGGAAATCCTAGACAGCCTACTTTTTTTCAATTTTCAAATTTTGCTTCCTTTCCTAAAAACAATCCACACAGAAATCTACATGGAATTTTTTAGTGATTCAACTTGGAAAAGTTAGAAGACTTACATATCTAACTCTAGAAATTGACCACACTCAAAAATTCGGAATATTAAGATAGATATGGTCGTTTCCGTTTCACACTTTGTTTTCACAAAAATCTATTTTTCATTACTTGTGATTTTTAAGAAATCTTCCTTATTCTCACATAATAATCAACATAACCCATCATCAAAACATCATACCACAAACTAATACCTCATATACCTATGGATCTAACATGATCCATGACCTAATTCATAAAAAAAATCACAAATCACAAGATTAACACAAGTAAGGCTAGAAAAATTAGGTTTTCTCACTTTTGAAAAACTTATATCCTATTTCTTAGTTTAGATCTAACTTTTGATCCGTAATTGGGTTAGATATAAATTTGATATACTATTAAACACATATATCTATGGTTTTTGAGCCTCAAAATCATAACTTCACAAAAATCAAAACTCAAATCAAACTAAAAAGATATTAGACTATATAAGTAGGAATTGTTTATACCTTAGTTAGTTCTTCCTCTTCTTCTTCCTATGTTTTCTTAGGAAACTATGAAACTAAGAAGAACTCTCCCTCTCTCTTCTCTCTATGGTGACCGAATTCTCCTTTTACTCTCTCTCTCCCTATTAGTTTGTTAACTAGCATATAAAGAAATATTGAGATGAAAGAGAAAAGAAAGAAATATTATTTGGGTTTTAGTGGGTTAGTAGATATATTTGTATATCTATTGTAATCTCCCAATATCTCTCTCTCTCATAATCATTATAAGCTTGCTTGCACACTTTGGATAACTTGCGATCTTAGTTAAAGTGTTGGCTCCACTCCAAGGTTAACACCTAGCATAGTTGTTCACCAACTAAAGTGGCTTAATCATTACATTCATCTCCCCCCTTGCTCCTCCCTCATAATTTTGGCCCTAAGGCCTTCTTGGGCCCGAATTGGTTTTATTTTAAAGGCCCAAATTGCTTACTTAATGTCCAATAGTTCCTCACTCCATTGGGCCACCAATTGGGCTACTCAAATATATCTTTGGGCTTGCACTTTTCTTAGTTTACTTACTAATAAAATGAGCTTGGGCTTCTTCCATTAATTAAATTGGGTCACCACTATACTTGCCCTATACATAATATATTGGGCTACTTTTCAACTTTAATTGCCATTAAATCAAATTAGATACCAGTCCAATCCTTAAAAAAATAATTGGGCTACTTATACAATTTCTTGGGCCATACAATCATCTTAGTCCATTAAATCTATTATCACTAGAACTAATGCTCAACATTTTTTATATATACATATTCTTAATTATCTCTATAGACAAAATAAATGTATACACATTATATAATGTATATTTATTTAATCATACACCCAATTCACATAAGTCCTCACACATTCTATTAGTTTATTAACTAAATAGCTATAATTGGCTTAATGAGTTATAAACACTTACACTCACATAATCATACACATAATTCACATACCTAATTTATATATTAGGTCACCGAACTTTATAGGTATCGTAGTATCTTATTCTTAAGGTACTAATATATATTATTTAATCATACACCCAATTCACATAAGTTGTAACGACCCCAAAATTCATACAATACAACTCTCGACATCGGTCGTTAACAATACATCCTTATTCAGATTTTACATCATTAATCAATGATACAATCACTAAAAATATAGAATATTTAAAACTTTTATATTATTCCTTCTTTATTATTCATGAATCTCAACCTTTATTATTACATAACTTTTATTCAACAAATCATTAGTCCTCTAATTTAATTATTTAATTAAATTAAAATTTTTCTATTCCATTCACGTAATAAAATACGCACTTATTACAAAATCATTCCACATAATTTTATTCTATATTATCATACTTTCATTAAATTATTCCATAACAATTTCCATCAAATATTCATTTTAAATTTCATAAATATTCTAACTAACATATTTATTTTATTCGATAAATATTTTAACTATTCACGAGATTCACAATTGTATTACATTAACATTTTACGTTTATATGTAATATGTATTACTTTCTCATCTTATTAAAACAAATATATGTACATTAATCCACTATTTTAATTAAGTGAATACTCACATTATTTATGAGATTTAATTCATAATAAATTCGTTGCCACAAGGCATAATAATCAAATTATATTATTCAATAATACAATTTCCCACTTAATTAAATTAACCTAATTCCCTTTTCAAACAATTTCATTTACCTTCTTCAATAGTTAAATGAAATTAACTATTAAACCTCATTCTTCTAATATATGAATATATATATATATATATATATATATATATCTTCTATATTCACACCACATCGTATACTTCACAACATATAACACATATATACATGTATCCAAACTCAAAACATCTCGTAATAAGAATTTTATTTATTAAATTCTTATTTTAATAATTTTCAAAAATTCGGGTTGTCACATCCTTCCCTCGTTATAAGGATTCCGTCCTCGAATCACCGAAACCCTACGTTACTCAGGTTTTTATCAAATCTCTTTAACAACATTTATCGTTGAATAACTTCAACACATTACCTTAATATAGGTTTTATGTTTCCTACTACATTCATTTCTTCAACAAATTCTAGGTTTTATTTCATAACTTTAATTAACTTAATTATATTTTGAGTATTATAAAATCTTTAACCTATCCATTTTCTTTCTAAGGATTATTACCATATACCTTACTCGTCGAATTCATATACTTCATAATTCACTATCTTATAAGTTTTCGGGTTATCACATTCACCCATTCTTCTAAGAATTTCGTCCTCGAAATTTTTATTAATCTTCATTCATTCAATCTATCAAAGTAGATTTTACGTTAATCTTATTCAATAACTTGTTGTGTTCCACAACTATTTTTTTTTAAGGAATATCATTCTTGTCACCTTCACTTTCAGAATAATAAGAATCTTCCACAATTGTTCAATAATTGGGAAGCGATATGAATAACAGGAATTTAAAAGATTCCAATTCATGCTGAGGGGTCATAAGACCTTGAACTCTTCTCTCGGTTTAATAGTGCAACACCAATGTAAACCATCTTTAACAGAATGTTTAGCAATAACACAGACTGAAAACACTCTCTGCAAGTACTCTAGGTGATTAGCCTATCGTACCCCTACGTCGTGCACAACGTATTACATCTTAACATCGTAACGACTATATGCGTTACTCTCGGAACCATTGTCTTCGATAACATTTCCCCTTTTACAGGGTTGTTCACCTCAGCTTCTTAACATTTGAACCCACACCAAAACAATTTAGTTTGGTATAGTTTGACAAAGAACGCTTGAATTTCATGAACATCTTTTAATATTCGTCTAGCTGAATCAAGTAGCATAGACTTCTAGTAATAACTCGAACATCAATCGATATATATATATATATATATCTCTTTAACCAACTCAATTTTTTTTTTCATTTAAAGAAACTAAAAGTAAATAAATCCCTTTTTTTATAGTTTAAGGAAACTAAAAATAAATGAATCTTTTCATAATATCCTGACACCGTACCGTAATAATGGTACGTTGAGGATTTCGTCATTACATGAGGTCGTCATACTACATCATACCATAGTGGGCTGATGATCATACGATCACATCCAACACTAGGTTTAACTACATTGATAACTTCCTCGATTATTATCTCTACACCATATCAAATGATGCATAGAACACATAAAATACATTTTAAAAATTTAAAATTATTTTTGTCTAGCTGAAGCAACTAGCATAGACATGTGAATAATAGAACTATTTAAAAAAAATTCATTGGTTCCATCATTTGATCCAATATTTTTTCAAGAAAACAGAAGTGCAACATCAGCTTGAAGTCAATAAATTTTAAAAATCTAGCAAAGCTAGGAGATTTAGAATATAAAAACTTTCTCCATCAATTAAATCTTTACTCCATCATTACTTAATCATTCTATCAACCTTAAACAACATTAATGCTTCTTACACCATAACCTTCTATTCCCAGTATAGTTCACCAAACTTTCCATACTTTGGAAGTCAGGAACTTTTCCCAATAATATGAGTTTAAGAACTTCCTAGTCAGACCATAGGCGTCCATTCGATGAGGAGTTCCAAACATACCATATGATTATAAGTCATGAACTTACCATAAGCATGAGTTTTAAGAACTCGCCTAACCTTAAGATCATCTAATGTAATCTTAATATCATATAATCTAATCTCTATTGACTCTAACTATCAAATATAATATGAGAAAAGAATCACCTCTTTGTCATATATATATCGATAGCGTGACACCAACTTTCCAGTGATTATCAATATGATAAGCCAAGTGTAAGCACAACCCTGTCCATACAAAGATTTGTACAACTCAGCCACCACATGAGTCCTCAGTTGAAGTCCCACTTAACTCTATCTTCTTCTTAACTTCTCGCTCTATACTAGATACAGATTTCCTGTATCTCATCATTTATAACTCCTCGTGAGTTAATCTCGTACCATATCATAGTACATTCTCGTTATAGCATCAAACTATAACTATTTAATCATTACTGATCATCTGTCTTTTAACTTTAAAAGATCACGCCGTGACCTTATTCTATAATCATCTCCCTTATGATTCTTTCTTATCTCATTATCGTTTTATTTTAAAACTTCTTATCTTTTCCTTTCATCATGTTATATCATGACTTCATTATGCTTCAATCTTATAGACTTCTTCTATACATCGTTATTCGTCATCTTTATTATTGAAGTTAGGTAACTCCTGATTCTCATCTTCATATCTCTTCAAGATTCTTCTTTGAATCTTCTTGTTTATTTATTAACTCTTCTTTTAAGAATTTCTAATTCGTTTATAAAGTTCAACATTTTATTCGAGTTTTATTCCTCGTTATTCTTACTTTCTTCTTATAATATTTCTAGGACTTAACTCATCCTATACTTCTACGTATGTGAAAGGAATCATCTTTTCGTTATACGTAACTTAACTTCTCATTCTCTAAGGTCATAGCCTAAGGTACTCTTACCTAGGGTGTATAACCTATCAGCTCTGATACCAACTGTAACGACCCCAAAATTCATACAATACAACTCTCGACATCGGTCGTTAACAATACATCCTTATTCAGACTTTACATCATTAATCAATGATATAATCACTAAAAATACAAAATATTTAAAACTTTTATATTATTCCTTCTTTATTATCCTTGAATCTCAACCTTTATCATTACATAACTTTGATTCAAAAAATCATTAGTCCTTTAATTTAATTATTTAATTAAATTAAAATATTTCTATTCCATTAGCGTAATAAAATACGCACTGATTACAAAATCATTCCACATAATTTTATTCTATATTATCATACTTTCATTAAATTATTCCATAACGATTTCCATCAAATATTCATTTTAAATTTCATAAATATTCCAACTAAAATATTTATTTTATTCGATAAATATTTTAACTATTCACGAGATTCACAATCGTATTACATTAATATTTTACGTTTATATGTAATATGTATTACTTTATCATCTTATTAAAACAAATATATGTACATTAATCCACTATTTTAATTAAATGAATACTCACATTATTTATGAGATTTAATTCATAATAAATTCGTTGCCACAAGGCATAATAATCAAATTATATTATTCAATAATACAATTTCCAACTTAATTAAATTAACTTAATTCTCTTTTCAAACAATTTCATTTACCTTCTTCAATAGTTAAATGAAATTAACTACTAAACCTCATTCTTCTAATATATGAATATATATATATATATATATATATATATATATATATATATATCTTCTATATTCACACCACATCGTATACTTCACAACATATAACACATATATACACATATTCAAACTCAAAACATCTAGTAATAAGAATTTTATTTATTAAATTCTTATTTTAATAATTTTCAAAAATTCGGGTTGTCACATCCTTCCCTCCTTATAAGGATTTCGTCCTCGAATCACCGAAACTCTACCTTACTCAAGCATCAAATCTCTTTAACAACATTTATCGTTGAATAACTTCAACACATTACCTTAATATAAGTTTTATATTTCCTACTACATTCATTTCTTCAACAAATTCTAGGTTTTATTTCATAACTTTAATTAACTCAATTATGTTTTGAGTATTATATAATCTTTAACCCGTTCATTTTTTTTCTAAGGATTATTACCATATAACTTACTTGTCGAATTCATATACTTCATAATTCACTATCTTATAAGTATTCGGGTTATCACATAAGTCCTCACACATTATATTAGTTTATTAACTAAATAGCTATAATTGGCTTAATGAGTTATAAACACTCACACTCACATAATCATACACATAATTCACATACCTAATTTATATATTAGGTCACCGAACTTTATAGGTATCGTAGTACCTTATTCTTAATATTCCATCAAACATATATAGATTCATCTCTAGGGTTTAGAAATTTGTAACCCATAATTCCTCTATTCTTAATCAAATAATAAACAATTTAGTTTATTCTTTAAATTTTTTAACTAAATCCTCAAATTCCCATCTAGGTTTTATTCCTTAACCTTTATTTAATCATTTAAAATCTTATAAATTCTCGGGTTGTCACATTAACCATCTCATGTTTTGATATAGATCAGTTAACATGCCATGAATGCCAGTTCTTAAATCATCAATGTCTATATCAGGAGAGTTGAAATCAAATACATCATCTATAACTGCTTCAGCACTTTTCCTGCTGAGTGCATCTTTGGCCATCAGGCATATGTTGGCTTTTTGAGGTGCTTCATCATCTTCACACTCAACATTGGTGTCGTTGTCTGAATCCCTCCAAGAGTTTCCAGCTACAATGTGACACCCCCGAATCCGGGTCCTCTGACCCCTGTCCGGTCGCCACGATACAATACTAACATCCACCTCTAAACAACATATTATAACAAAAATGCGGAATATAATAAACGTACGTCGTTCATTCAAAAGGTGTTACTAGTCCCAAGATTCGATAACCTTAATACAACAATACAAACATACCCTATAATAGTCATTAGGGTTTAAATTACAATAATAGTAATTAAATTAAGCATAAGGTAAAGTCTGCTCCTTGCAAACTATCCTATATATTTCCTTTGCCTTTGTCCTTCCCTGTGGTCTCGGGCTTAACTGCAATGGAATTCATGATATAGCAAGAATGAGCAACAAGTTTGCTCAGCAAGTTTAAATACAACAATAAAGGATATATCATGATGAATGGAAAATATCTGACAGTGAATTCAATAATATGAATATTTGATGTGACGCCCCCAAATCTGGGTACCTTCAAAACCAAGACATGGTGCTACACGGTGCTACAATCTACTTATACATTCAATTGAGGACATCAATATCAATGCATAAGTTTACAAATTATTACATTCTATTAAATTCCTTCCCAAGTATTCGTAACCAATACATTGTTCTGTGTCATAATATCAGTAAATACAATACTAATACTATACTATTACAAATGTCACTACTTGTCCAGCTTGGACTTGCCTTTGTCTTTACCGGATCCTTCAGTCCGTTCGTTCTTAGCTGAAATCATTTAGTTTTAAGCAAGAATGAGCATAAACAGCTCAGCAAGTTAAACAGTATATCTTGAAACCACAAAATCAAGAATCATATTCCTTGGTCTTCAATAACTGTACAATAGTTATGACGTACTTAAGAATAATCAAAATATCGTTTTGATTCCTTTAAAACTATTCCCAAGGACTTTATAGCCTCTTCGAAATCCATCTTGGTCAACGACCATGAACCATATATTTTAGTTCTCATTCATGAAAGGAACAACCCGGCACGAAGGCCGTAAGTTCGATATAGCTTACGAGCACATCCATGTGATCAGCCTGTAGTACTCTATGTTGATCAACACTCATACATTAAACGTGTTTACATTTAATTGGTGGCAACCTCACGTGCCTGTCGAATTAACGACGTTTAAAACCTTTGTTTTATTCATACTCAGGTTTACCTGAGAATCCTTACCAAGCAATTGGCATAGGATCACAATATTATATATATTTTGGAAAGATTTGTGGAAAACCCACCAAAATATACTAAATCTCAGTCTAGCCGAATCAAATGGCATCGACTATTCAATAACAGTTCATGCATAAACAATTATGCACATGACCTCTTGTCCAACCATAATGTATAGACAAGAGTTTAGAAAACTTGCATTCATAGTAAAGTATGAACAAAGTTAGAAAACTTGACTTTGCGTCTTCTAAACCTTTACACGTAGTCTATTCAGTCTTTACAACGTCTACAAAGCATAACACAAAGCATACCTATGAGAATTCATCATCGATATACCAAGTATAGCCTAACTTCTCCTTCTTGTATAACTTAATCAAAATGTTAAATTAATAACATTCATTTAAGTTATTTAATGTTCATTACGGTTTATTAACATCCTATGTTATAAACCAACCCTTCTTAATCATCACTAGGCATGATGATTAAACGAGTATTTAACTTGTTCCTTAACTTAGTTTTGGTTAACGTCCAAAACATAAGTTTAATTACGTTTATTTAACATTTAATTTTCATAAACTCTTACTTAAACATGTTGTTTAAGATTTATATTACATCATTTACTAGCCCCCTTAATGATATGCAAAAGGTTAAGTAATTATTTAGCAATGTCAAATTTCCTCATATGCTGGCGCTGCTGTGCCAGATATTGCCCTTGGAGTAGCGCTGCAGCGCTACTCTCCAAAGATTTTTCTCCCTGGAGTGGCGCTGCGATACCGAATTTAAGTCTATTGGCAGGTTCTGCGGCGCTAGCTCTGCAACTTAGAAAAATTTTCTAAGTCTTTGAAAATTCTGAAATTCCGGAGTCTGTAACTTGATCTTTATAACTTGGAATTGGTTCGTTCCAAAGCCAAAAGTTCATAAATGGCATGCTCTACCATCCTATCAAGTCGGAATTCATTTACAAATTCGCCGGTGAGAAATTCGTCGATTAGTCCATTTTGTTTATTTTCGTTAAACGTTCGTGAACGTTCGACGCTCAAATCTTCGTTTTAAGTCAGAATCAATCTGTTCTTTCCCTCGCAAGTCTTATTTACCTAAATTCATGTGTTGCAATTAAAAACCATCATTTCCAATGCTCACGGTGACTTTTGACTTCTAATCCGAGAAATTTATATTTTTGACGATTATCGTCTAATCGCGTAACTTTCGCCGAATCTTCGTTCTTCATTATTATTATTCCAAACCACTTGAAATCAATCCCATGGTTGATTATTACAAATTCTAATTATTCAAAACATTTAAGTTTTTCATGGTTTCACATGTTCATTAGTCCATTTCCTATAAATTCATTAAGTCCATTATTAGTACCTAATCAATTCTTAGTCTTCCATCATGCATGGCATGTTAAGGTTCTTAGTTACTCATTAAGCCATCCTTATAACTTGTTAGGGTTCATGCTTTCTCTAACACCTCTCTATCAAAATTGTTATTGAAAGAAAAGATGATGTTTATATACTTTCTTATGGTTATACCTTTTGTGTTCTTTGTGGAGTGAGTATGGAGACTCAATGGTCTTCTTCCTTCTTGATTGATGAGTTAACTAGGCAAAGCTCAATCTAGCTTCTTCTTCTTCTTCTTCTTCTCTCTCTCTATCTCTTAATTGGAGGAATTGTCAAACAACAAAATAATGAAGAGCAAGCTCTATATTTATAGAAGTTGGCAAGACTTAGGGTAGAAGAGTCATTTAGGCCCAACCTCCTCTACTATTCCCACCTCCTCAATTACTTTCCCACCAAGTTTGAGCCCATGTGCTAGCACATGGCCAACCATGTCTCCCCCCTTGTGCTCCCACATGCTACCATGTGGCCTTGTTCCCCCATGTCCAACATGGGTTAAAACCACTCGTTTACCCAGTGGTTCGACCCACAGGTCAAACTTATTAACTTTTAATTCCAATTAATTCTAATTCACTTTATTTTAACTTATTTACTCCGTATAAAATTTATATTATACGTCGTATTAATTCTCGTATTCTCTCCGTATTATTCTTGTATAATACCTCGTATTATACACGTATTCTTTCCGTACAATAATCATTTATTATTATACGTAATCAATTATTTCATTAGATCACTTTCCCTAACCGTTATGATTTTAAGTCCCTACGCGAAAACTTCGTGAGTCATAAATGAAATATTATTACATATTCCATCTCGTATCGAAATCCTATCATTATGCGTTTCTCAGAATTTCAAAATAAATTCCCGAGCAGATACGGATGAATAGTGATTCCCGTACTTTTTCTCCCGAGAAAACTTTTCTCAGCTAACTTAACTTTTCACGGTATATTACCGTCAAATCTTTCGACAGAACGTCATTCTGACATTCCGAACTCTCGGAATGGCATAGGGTCTCAAACCCTAACCCTTAGGGTCAAACCCTAACCCTTAGGTTTGAATACTGTCTATTTCGTCTTTTCCCAAAAATATTTTTTATTCTCGAAAACCTTTTTTTTCGTCTTATAAATTCATATTATTTATTCCTAGCACGTAGCCAGAATCCTACTCATTTCTGCATTCTCTAGGTCATAAAATGATCTACAATTAACTTACTCAGTTTAATAAACAAATAATCCAAATTTTATTCAATAAATCAAATAAAAATTCATTTACATAAACGTTCGATTTTCTCGGGCGTTACATTTGAAGGATTCAACAATATGAATATCTGAAGGATGCAACAATATGAATATTAGAAGCAAAAATAATGATTGCTTTTACAATAACTGATAGTGAAGTAGACTTTGAACTATAAAACTCCAATGGATTCAATAGCTACCCTTTGGTTACTGGCTACAGAATAAGTACTTGAGGGGATCAGCCTCGCATACCCTAAATATATGCATAACATTTAAATCTACTCTTGGTATCTTTATACTAGATACCTGGAGTACTCCCCTATCATTTAGGGGTGTTCTTTCAGTCTAAGAATCCTTACCAACAATTGGTTTGGATAACTTTTATAAACTTCATACAATTGTCTGACCAAAAAAGAGTGCAGACTCTATCTGACGCAGTTAAAGAATTATAGAACTTTAAATGATGTACAAGTCCAAGACTGTACGAACTCAAATGCATCAAGTGCGAATATCAATAATATCGATATGGAATAATTGTAAAGTAATTAAACCACTTAATAGCATGCTTGGAAATGAAGTTCAAGCTTAAATGAATAACTGTCAATACGATAATAACCTGCTCAATATAATATGAGAAGGATAGGAAATTTGCACAATAAGGAGTATAAGGGAATTTGCGTTCAAATCAAGTGAAGTTAAGAAACTCGCTTACATGATTTATTAAATAAAGTAGTGTAAGGGTCTAGAATACTTGCTTGTTTGCTTAGCTACAAATAAGTTTTAGCTTTAATTATACTCGTTGAAACAACCTAACATTAACAAGTCGGTCTTTCAATTAGCATGTGTAAACCAATATAGGTTTACACTTACAAGAATCTACTTATCATATAAGTTTATCACATAATTCACGTAAGTTAATCTAATCATGTCTTAGATTTAATAACTTTAGATTATCTAGTTTCTATGCATCAATATAGGCTTGAACACATAGTACTTCAAGTTACTGATATAAATCAACACACATGCTTTATCAAGTTATTAACTCAAATTCGAAACATAACATGCTCATCTTACGTTCACTTTAAGGTTATAGGTTTTCATTCCGGTAAACCTTAAGCCAATCAAATCCATGTTATAAGGTTTAGCCAAAAAAATCATATTGTCACATAACGAGATTAACAATACTTAGTAAGTATGCTCTAACATACACTACACATGTATACTTTAATCCACATAGTTCATGCTTGAAATTCATTCTCTATGAATAAGCATGCATAGGCGATATTCATGTAGGATGCTCATGTCAACATGTCTATAGGCATAATGAAATCCTAATATGTATGCTTGCACGCTCACAACATAATCCACATGGTAATTGATGTTATTAGCTTTCAAATCTTAAGTTTCTTTGAAAAGTATACTAAGTCCACAAAGGTCGTTTAGTGTAAATGAAGTGTTTCGTAACCATGTCTCACATGTATGAAAACACACTACTAAGCCATATAAACTCTCTCACATGGTCAGAATCTAAAAGACATTAACCTTGGTCAAGTTTGCTTAAAAAGTTCTTAAGTGTATTACTTTTGAAATTGTCTTAACTTTCAATCTAGTATGCTAGTGTATGATTAACACTTTAAACATTCATTACATGTCAATGTAAACCATATTATCATGTTCATTAATTCTGAATACACATCTGGCATGTTTATGACAAAGTTCAAATCCAAAACTATGAGTTTTATTTTGAAAACGTCTTAACTTTCGATCAAGTATGCTACTGTGTTTAACCACTTTAGACTTAGTTCTCATATCCATATAGACCATACGGTCGTGTTCTAAAATCAGAATATACATTTGTTATGTACATGTCAAGTTCATAATCGAAACTATAATTTTATTTCAAAACCATAAGGGTTGCGTCAATCATGTGTACTAACATTGTTATACTTGTTCATACTACATGAATATACTTATATATGTATGCTAATCTAGTTTACATGCTTGTTCTAATAAGGTACCATATGTTAGTTCATGACAGCAGCTTAACAGAACTCATCAACAATTTCTGCAGAGGGGCGCGGCCGCGCCCCATTTGTACTAAGGAGACGCGCGACCGAGCGACTCTGTTTCCAGACCAGAAGCTTCTTTACAATTACATAGCTTCAGTCCATCCTTTCATTACTTCATGAAACATGTATTTAATCAACTACATTATGTTTCTAGCATGAATTCTAACTCCATTAACATTCTAGCATCATTTCACACAACCAATTCCAACTAAACATGTTAATTTTTATGAATTGAACTTCAAAGTGTGTGTAGAGCTTATACCTATTGAAGCTTTGAATTAGCCAAGCTTGCTACCACAATCAGATTGTATACTCACAACATTATCTCTATATTAACTTAGCACAATTTCTAGCAACAATATATAAGAAGAGAGGCTTGGTATTTATAGGGAAATTCAATATCCATACCAAAGCTGTGCACCAAGAATCAAACCAAGGGGTGAAGGAAGAAGATGATGGGCAATGGTTAGTTGGTGGAATAGTTGCCACCAACCACATCAACCCACTCCCCTTGCCATCATCACTCTCATTACTAGCTAGGAAGAGAAATGATGAAGTAGAATAGGCCTTGACCCTTTCACGTGAATGGCAAATGGAGAGCAATTGGACACTCAATATGGGACAAGCTACACTCAGCATTTGCAAATACCATACTTGGGTTATATCACATAATATATACACTTTGGTTATATACTATATATACACATTTCATTTCCTATGACTTAGGTTATAATGAAAAAAAGGGTATACATTGTATTTTCTAATTACAAAGTATCAAGTAGGGTGCACATAGATATATCAACATATAATCCATGTACATTTTATTAACACCACATATACTTCAATTGGGTATTATTATTACTCATTATCACAACGGTTATTATTATAATTATAATAACTTATTGAAAACATTATCAATTAATAATTGTTTATTGATATTAAAATAAGGTGATAGGGTATACATTAGGTTTTACCCACACATATCATGTCGCATAAGTAATAATATATTATGTAACTCACATAATGTCATTAATCTTACTATATAATTTATAATGTAAAATTATATTAATGTGTCACCTTGTACTATATATAACATATAGTTAACTACCATATTAAAGGTTTAACATATCGCATACTCGTATAAAATAATTAATCTAGTAAATATAATATTATTATATTTATAAATCTCTTACTCAATAATTATTATTTATTCATTATAAATCAATACATTATTAATTAATTACTCATAATTGTAATTATTCAATATGTTCAACTCCCGCCACTATATTCAAATAAATTGAATATTTGATTACTAATCACCTTATCAATTCTTTGATATTAAAGTCTTAGAGTCGGTCCACTAATTTAAATTACCTATTAGTAACTCCTTTAAATATTTAACAAATTCATATAACCACTTAAGGTTTAAATAAGCTTGCAAAACTAACTTATTAAAATTTAAATCACATATTAAATTAATAATGGAGTTTAAAAATTCATGGTCGTTACATCCCTCCCCCCTTTTAAAAATTCTGTCCTCGAAATTGTATAAATAAGGTTACTCAAATAAAAACGGATAATTTGCTCTCATTTTCTCTTCTAGTTCCCACGTAGCCTCTTCGACTGCGTGATTCCTCCAGAGAATCTTGACGGAATGAATGATCTTATTCCTCAGCTTCTGTTCCTTCTTATCTAGTATCTGGACAGGAACCTTTTTGTATGATAAGTCTTTCTCGACTTGGATCGGCTCATAGGAGATAACGTGCTTGTAGTCTGGTTTATACGGCCGCAACACTGACACATGAAACACGTTATGAATGTGCTCAAGTTCAGGAGGTAATGCCACTTCGTACGCCACTTCACCGACTCGCCTCAGAATCTCGAACGGTCCTATGAACCTAGGGCTCAACTTGCCCTTCTTCCCAAAACGAATCTTCCTTTTCCAGGGAGATACTTTCAGAAATGCATAGCTTCCTAATTCAAAATTTTTCTTCTTGCGATGTAAATCCGCATACTTCTTTTGGCGATCCTGAGCTACTACCAGTCGGGCTCTTATCACCTTGATAATCTCTACTGTCTGTTGCACCAATTCAGGTCCCAACAGTCAATGCTCACCTACTTTGTCCCAACACAATGGTGTTCGACACTTTCTCCTATATAGCGCTTCGTACGGTGGCATTCCGATACTAGCGTGATAACTATTGTTGTACGCGAACTCTACTAATGGAAGATGATCCTCCCAACTACCCTTGAAGTCCATCACACAAGCTCGGAGCATGTCTTCAAGTGTTTAAATCATTCTCTCGCTTTGCCCATCGGTCTGCGGATGATACGCGGTACTCATTCGTAGTTGTGTCCCCAATCTCTCTTGAAGACTCTTCCAGAAATTTAACGTGAATCGCGGATCTCTATCTGATACAATAGATACCGGCACCCCATGCCTTGAGATAATTTCCTTGATATACAATCTGGCTAACTGGTCCAAACTATACTTAATCTTAATTGGCAAAAAGTAAGCTGACTTAGTAAGACGATCTACAATCACCCATATGGCGTCGTGCCCTTTCTGCGTCGCCGGAAGTCCCACCACAAAGTCCATCGTGATGTGCTCCCACTTCCACTTTGGAAATTTTAACGGCTGTAATAACCCGCTTGGTCGTTCGTGCTCTCTCTTCACTCTCTGACAAGTTAGACATCTGCTTACGTATTCCGCAAACTCTCTCTTCATGTTTGGCCACTAGAAGTGGTGACGCAAATCTTGGTACATCTTCGTGCTTCCTGGGTGAATCGAGTATCTCGTACTGTGCGCTTCTTGCAGAATTTCTTCTCTTAATTCTCGTGCTAACGGTACCCAAATTCGTCCTTCAAATCTTAGCAATCCAGTACTATCAATCTTAAATTTCAATTCATTACTTTCAGCTAACCGCTTCTTGATGTTATCACAATCTTCGTCTTTATCTTGTTCCTCCTTAACCTTATCTAATAAAGTCGGGCTCGCTGTTACTGTAAATAATTGCTCGTTGGTCTCCATCGGATATTTAACCTCCAAGTCTAGTCGTTCAAAATCTTTCACTAACTCTTCTTGAATGGTTAACTTCAATAACTTCTCTCTGCCTTTTCTGCTCAAGGCATCTGCCACTACATTTGTTTTGCCTGGATGGTACAGAATCTCACAATCATAATCTTTAATCAATTATAGCCATCGGTGCTGCCTCATGTTTAACTTATTCTACGTGAAGATATACTTCAGACTCTTGTGATCTGTATATATCTCACACTTTTCGCCATACAAATAATGCCTCCAAATCTTCAAGGAAAAAACTACCGCTGCTAACTCCAGGTCATGAGTCGGATATCCCTTCTCATAATCTTTTAGCTAACGTGAAGCGTACGTAATGACCCTACTATGTTGCATCAGTACACAGCCAAGACCCTTGTGTGATGCATCACTATACACTACAAATCCTTTCGTGTTGTTCGGCAAAGCTAACACATGTGCTTGACTAAGCCTCTTCTTCAATCCTAGGAAACTCTCTTCACACTTCTCCGTCCAAACGAACTTAACTGTCTTTCTAGTAAGATTGGTCAACGGCGATGCTAATTTCAAAAAATCCTAGATGAATCTCCGATAGTATCCCGCTAATCCTAAGAAACATCTGATTTCTGTCGGCGTCTTCGGCTGTTCCCAATTGATAACTGTTTCTACTTTTGCTGGATCCACCAAAACACCATTCTTGTCGATAATGTGCCCCAAAAATTGAACTCTCTGCAACCAAAACTCATACTTGGAGAATTTTGCATACAGCTTCTCCCTCCTTAAGGTTTCCAACACTATTCATAGATGCTCGACATGCTCTTCCTCCGTCTCCGAATACACAAGAATGTCATCGATGAACACGACAACAAACTTATCCAAATACTGTTTGAACACTCTGTTCATCAAGTCCATAAATGCTGTCGGTGCGTTCGTCAATCCGAATGACATTACCAGAAACTCAAAGTGTCCATATCGAGTTTTGAATGCCGTCTTTGGAATGTCCTCCGGCCTCACCTTTAGTTGATGATAACCGATCCTCAAGTCAATCTTTGAAAAGTACTTCGCCCCCTTCAACTGATCAAATAAATTGTCGATCCTAGGCATTCGGTACTTGTTCTTAATGGTGACCTTGTTCAACTCTCGGTAGTCGATACAAAGTCTTAGCGACCCATCTTTCTTGTTTACGAATTAGACTGGCGCTCCCCACGGCAATACGCTTGGTCGAATGTATCACTTATCTAATAACTCTTATAATTGAGCCATTAGTTCTTTCATCTCTACCGGTGCCATACGATACGACGCTTTATACACCGGTGCTGTTCTTGGTGCCAAATCAATAATAAACTCTATCTCTCTATCCGATGACAATCCCAGAATTTCATCTAGGAAGACATCAACGAATTCCCTTACAATAGGTATTTAACTCAGTTCACCCTCGACCAGTCGAGTATCAACCACGTGAGCCAAATAACCTATACAACCCCTCCTAAACAATCTCTGCGCTTGCACCATTGTTAGACAATGAGATTGTCTCGGCGATTTACTACCATAAAATACCACCTTTGACTTATTCGGAGTCTTAAGGCGTACACACTTCTTCTTACAGTCGATAACCGCTCCGTGAACCGATAACCAATCCATTCCAAGGATTACATCGAACTCCCCCAAATGAATCGGTATCAAATCCATTTTGAGCTTAAATCCTTTTAATTCGATGTAACAGTTCCTATGAATGTATTTTAAGGGAATAATTTCCTTGTTTGCTACTTCTATGCTCATAGGATGTTCTAATTTCTCACGGGGTAAGTCTAACTGTTTAGCAAATTCTTCAAAAACAAAAGAGCAAGTAGCACCCAAATCGAATAACACATATGCATATATATTATTGATCGGGATGATACATGACACCACGTCCTTGGACTCCACCGCATCCTGTACGGTCATGTTAAACGTGCATGCCATTGGTCTGTTGGCTTGACTGGCTGGCCCTCGGATGCTCAGTCCTTTGTTGTTGTTGTTGTTGTTGCGATTGCCGCTAGTTGCATCACCCTTTCTCTTCGGGCAGTCCTTTATTTGATGGTCTAAGGGTCCACACGAGAAACATCCTCCCTTCGTTTTATTCGAACACTGAGGAGCCATGTGCCCTGGTTGTCCACAACGATAACATGCGTTCTTTCCCTTCATGCATTCCCCCGAGTGGTTCCTCCCACAATTATTACACTGTACACCTTTCTTGGCCTCTCCCCCGGACTTGCTGCCTCCGGATGATTGGCTCTCCATCCATTTATGTTTTTTGGGGTTGCTTCTTTCGCTGCTTCCCCCTTTCTGTCCCTCCTGATTGGTCCACTGCTTTCTGCACCCATGGTTTCAGTCCTAATTTGAACCTTCTTGTCTTCTTGGCCTCCGTGTCCACTTAGTGTGACGCAAATCGAGCCAACTCATTAAATCTTGCCGCGTACTCTGCGACTGACATATTACCTTGTTTCAGTTCTAGAAACTTAACTTCCATATCTTGCTGCGTATTTTTCGAGAAGTAGTTCTTGAAGAATAGCTCCTTAAATTTATCCCATGTGACAACTCCTTCGTCTGCTAGTCCTTTATTGGCTTTCCACCAATAGTTAGTTTCGCCCTTCATCATGAATGTGGCAAAACCCATTTTTTATGCTTTGGCCACCCGTGCGACCTCAAACACCTTCACCATTTCTTCTATCTATGTCTGGGCTTCAATTGGGTCCAAGGTTCCTCGAAACTCCGGTGGTCCTACCAATTTAAAGTCCTTAAAGCTAGCCAAGTGATGTCCTGGCTGCCCTGCTGCTGGCTGGGGTCTGTTTTGCATTGCTTCTGTTAATAGGTTAACGAAGGTCTGCATTGGATCAACATTTTCCCCTCCGCCATTATTAACGGATCCTTCCTCCCTCTGGTTCTGCGGTAGTCTCCTAGGCGGCATGATCCTGAGGAAAGGAAGAAAATATTAGGCTTTACGTGATATGCTATTAATGTTAGCATTAAGAAGTTTAAGACGTCTATTAATCATATGTGATTCAAATAAACAACTTCAGTATCACAATAAAACCCGATGGATCTCCTCAACCCATCACTTACATACTCTACTTGAGTTTCTACTAAGGTTATAACCTAGGTTTTGCATTCCTAACGTTTATAACTTAAAAGCTTTGATACCAACCTGTGACACCCCCAAATCCGGGTCCTCTGACCCCGGTCCTGTCGTTACGAAATAATACAAATATCCACCTCTAAACAACATACAATAACTAAATGCAGAAATATAATAAACGTATGTCGTTCATTCAAAAGGTGTTACTAGTCCCAAGATTCGATAACCTTAATACAACCATACAAACATACCCTAGAATAGTCATTAGGGTTCATATTACATAACAGTAATTTAATTAAACATAAAGATAAAGTCTGCTCCTTGCAAACTAATCCTACATCTTCCCTTTACCCTTGTCCTTCCATGAAGTCTCGGGCTTAACTGCAATATAAGTCATGATATAGCAAGAATGAGCAACAAGTTTGCTCAGCAAGTTTAAAAACAACAATAAAGGATATATCATGATGAATGGAAAATATCTAACAATGTCTTCAACAATATGAATATCTGAAGGATTCAACAATATGAATATCTGAAGGATTCAACAATATGAATATTAGAAGCAAAAATAATGAATGCTTTTAGAATAACTGATAGTCAAGTAGACTTTGAACTATAATACTCCAATGGATTCAATAGCTAATTGACCCTTTGGTTACTAGCTACAGAATAAGTACTTAAGGGAATTAGCCTCGTATACCCTATGTATATGCATAACGTTTAAATCTGCTCTTGATATCTTTATACTAGATACCTGGGGTACTCCCCTATCATTTAAGGATGTTCTTTCAGTCTAAGAATCCTTACCAACAATTGGTTTGGATAGCTTTTATAAACTTTATACAATTATCTGACCGAACAAGGGTGCAGACTCAATCTGACATAGTTCAAGAATTATAGAATTTTAAATGATGTACAAGTCCAAGACTGTACGAACTCAAATGCACCAAGTGCGAATATCAATAATATCGATATGGAATAATTGTAAAGTAATTAAACCACTTAATAGCATGCTTGGAAATGAAGTTCAAGCTTAAATGAATAACTGTCAATACGATAATAACCTGCTCAATACAATATGAGAAGGATAGAAAATTTGCACAATAAGGAGCGTAAGGGAACTTGCATTCAAATCAAGTGAAGTTAAGAAACTCGCTTACACGATTCATTAAATAAAGTAGTGCAAGGGTCTAGAATAATTGCCTGTTTGCTCAGCTACAAATAAGTTTTAGCGTTAATTAAACTCGTTGAAACAACCTAACATTAACAAGTCGGTCTTTCAATTAGCATGTGTAAACCAATATAAGTCTACACTTACAAGAATCTACTTATCATATAAGTTTATCACATAATTCACGTAAGTTAATCTAATCATGTCTTAGATTTAATAACTTTATATTATCGAGTTTCTATGCATCAATATAGGCTTGAACACATAGTACTTCAAGTTACTGATATAAATCAACACACATGCTTTATCAAGTTATTAACTCAAATTCGAAACATAACATGCTCATCTTACGTTCACTTTAAGGTTATAGGTTTTCATTCCGGTAAACCTTAAGCCAATCAAATCCATGTTATAAGGTTTAGCCAAAAAAATCATATTGTCACATAACGAGATTAACAATACATAGTAAGTATGCTCGTACGTACACTACACATGTATACTTTAATCCACATAGTTCATGCTTAAAATTCATTCTCTATGAATA
This sequence comes from Panax stipuleanatus, assembly GCA_020205555.1. Classification (NCBI taxonomy): domain Eukaryota; kingdom Viridiplantae; phylum Streptophyta; class Magnoliopsida; order Apiales; family Araliaceae; genus Panax; species Panax stipuleanatus. Next base: position 113,778,754 of record CM035121.1, on the reverse strand, counting down.
AGCATGCATAGGCGATATTCATGTAGGATGCTCATGTCAACATGTCTATAGGCATAATGAAATCCTAATATGTATGTTTGCATGCTCACAACATAACCCACATGGTAATTGATGTTATTAGCTTTCAAAACTTAAGTTTCTTTGAAAAGTATACTAAGTCCACAATGGTCATTTAGTGTAAACAAAGTGTTTCGTAACCATGTCTCACATGTATGAAAACACACTAGTAAGCCATATAAATGCTCTCACATGGTCAGAATCTAAAAAACATTAACCTTGGTCAAGTTTGCTTCAAAAGTTCTTAAGTGTCTTACTTTTGAAATTGTCTTAACTTTCAATCTAGTATGCTGGTGTACGATTAACACTTTAAACATTCATTACATGTCAATGTAAACCATATTATCATGTTCATCAATTTCGAATACACATATGGCATGTTTATAACAAAGGTCAAATCCAAAACTATGAGTTTTATTTTGAAAACGTCTTAACTTTCGATCAAGTATGCTAGTGTGTTTAACTACTTTAGACTTAGTTCTCATATCCATATAGACCATACGGTCATGTTCTAAAATCAGAATATACATTTGTTATGTACATGTCAAGTTCATAATCGAAACTATAATTTTTATTTCAAAACCATAAGGGTTGCGTCAATCATGTATACTAACATTGTTATACTTGTTCATACTATATGAATATACTTATATATGTATGCTAATCTAGTTTACATGCTTGTTCTAATAAGGTACCATATGTTAGTTCATGACAGCAGCTTAACAGAACTCGTCAACAATTTCTGCAGAGGGGCGCGGCCGCGCCCCATTTGTACTAAGGAGACGCGCGACCGCGCGACTCTGTTTCCAGACCAGAAGCTTCACTGCAATTAAATAGCTTTAGTCCATCCTTTCATTACTCCATGAAACATGTATTTAATCAACTACATTATGTTTCTAGCATGCATACTAACTCCATTAACATTCTAGCATCATTTTACACAACCAATTCCAACTAAACATGTTAATTTTTATGAATTGAACTTCAAAGTGGGTGTAGAGCTTATACCTATTGAAGCTTTGAATTAGCCAAGCTTGCTACCACAATCAGATTGTATACTCATAACACTCTCTCTATATTAACTTAGCACAATTTCTAGCAACAATATATAAGAAGAGAGGCTTGGTATTTATAGGGAAATTCAATATCCATACCGAAGCTTTGCACCAAGAATCAAACCAAGGGGTGAAGGAAGAAGATGATGGGCAATGGTTAGTTGGTGGAATAGTTGCCACCAACCACATCAACCCACTCCCCTTTCCATCATCACTCTCATTGTTTGCTAGGAAGAGAAATGATGAAGTAGAATAGGCCTCGACCCCTTCACGTGAATGGCAAATTGAGAGCAATTGAACACTCAATATGGGACAATCTACACTCAGCATTTGCAAATACCATACTTGGGTTATATCACATAATATATACACTTTGGTTATATACTATATATACACATTTCATTTCCTATGACTTAGGTTATAATGAAAAAAAGGGTATATAATGTATTTTCTAATTACAAAGTATCAAGTAGGGTACACATAGATTTATCAACATATAATCCATATACATTTTATTAACACCACATATACTTCAATTGGGTATTATTATTACTCATTATCACAACGGTTATTATTATAATTATAATAACTTATTGAAAACATTATCAATTAATAATTGTTTATTGATATTAAAATAAGGTGATAGGGTATACACTAGGTTTTACCCACACATATCATGTCGCATAAGCAATAATATATTATGTAACTTACAGAATGTCATTAATCTTACTATATAATTTATAATGTAAAATCATATTAATGTGTCACCTTGTACTATATATAACATATAGTTAACTACCATATTAAAGGTTTAACATATCGCATACTCGTATAAAACAATTAATCAAGTAAATAAAATATTATTATATTTATAATTCTCTTACTCATTATTTATTATTTATTCATTACAAATTAATACATTATTAATTAATTACTTATAATTGCAATTAATCAATATGTTCAACTCCCGCCACTATATTCAAATAAATTGAATATTTAATTACTAATCACCTTATCAATTCTTTATTATTAAAGTCTTAGGGTCGGTCCACTAATTTAAATTACCCATTAGTGACTCCTTTAAATATTTCAAAAATTCACATAACCACTTAAGGTTTAAGTAAGCTCACAAAACTAACTCATTAAAATTTAAATCACATATTAAATTAATAATAGAGTTTAAAAATTCATGGTCGTTACATACAAGCCCTTTGTCTTTCTTCTTATTCTTTTTTTAGCCTTTGAGCTCCTTCTTTGGATTTGACTTTCTTTTCAGCTCTTCTTTGATAGGCTTGTTGCAGTTGGCAATGAAATGACCAGGCTTCTTGCAGTTATAGCATAGGTCACTGATCTGCTCCTGACTGCTATTGTTGAATCTTTTAGGTTTGTTTCTTCTTCCTTTGAGTATGAGCCTTCTGAATCTTCTGGCCAGCATTGTTGCTTCATCATCATCTTCCTCAGAGTCAGGTTCATCTTCAACATGTGCTCTGGAGATCTCTTCTTTTGCTTTAAGAGCAACTCATTTATCTTTCTTTCTTCCTTTTGACAGAGATTCTGCTCATTGAGTCAGTTCTAGCTCGTAGGTAAGAAGGTTTCTGTAGAGTTGTTAAATTGTCATCACATGCAGATTCTTTGACTCTCTGATTGCAGTGGTCTTGGCATCCCATCTGCTTGGTAAGGACCTCATAAACTTGATGACTAGATCTTTGTTTGGATAGGTCTTTCCATAAGCTCTGAGAGAGTTGAGCAATGTAGTGAATCTCTCATAAGTGGAAGTAACGTTTTCTCCTAGAACATGAGAAAACATCTTATATTATTGAGTCAGTAGAGATTACTTGTTTTCTCTGACTTTTTCAGTTCCTTCATGCATGATGAGAAATGCTTCCCAGACTTCTTTTGTAGTTTTGCAGTTGACCACGTTTTCAAACAGATTGCCTTCTAAGGACTGGAACAAGATTTCCTTAGCCTTCTTATCAAGCTGAACATCTCTCTTCTCATTTTCAGTCCATTCAGATTTAACTTTAATCACAACTCTGTTTGGTTCTTCTGTAGTTAGTGCAAACCTTGTTGGAACATAGGGCCCATTCAGAATAGTTTCAAATAGATCATCATCTATTGAATCCATGTAAGCCTACATTCAAACTTTCTAGTTGGCAAATTTATCTTTGTTGCACATTGGTGGCTTGCTTCCTCCACCTGTCTTGGTCTCGCTTATCAGTTGTGCCATTAGATCTACTCAAGCTTGTATGCTTAGTTGAGAGAACCTGCTCTGATACCAATTGTTAGTTCCCAAAGGCACGTTAGTTATCTAGAAGGGGGTTGAATAGATATTTTAAAAAAATTTATTTAACATACTTTGTCATTATTGATTATACTGACAGCAGCGAAATATATGTTTTGTTTCCCTTCAAGATATTGCAGTTATGGTTTGATAAGCAGTTATGGCAATTATAACAGATATAGCAGTTATAACAGTTAATGAGAGACAATGAGACACAAGGTTTTAAGTGGTTCAGAGCACACAAGGCTCCTAATCCACTCTTCTACTCCACGAGTAGGAAATCCACTAAGGATGTCTCTTACAACTTAAATCACTTAGATTCTTTCAAGGCCAGCAGCCCTGGAACTTCTCTTAGTTCACTTAGAACTCTTCAAGTCCTCTGACTTGGTACTTCACTTAGTTCACTCTTGAACTCTTCAAGTCCTCTGACTTGGATCTTCTCTTAGTTCACTTTTGAACTCTTTAAGTCCTCTGACTTGGTTCCTCACTTGGATTGACAGTAGTTATTTGAGGAGTGCTACTCAGTTGCAATTAAGCATCAGTTCTGAAGAATTGAGTAGCGAAGCAAGCTTTCCTCTTTTAAGATCGTAGAGTTGATCGTTGAGTGTTCTTGAGCTTTTCTCAATGTATTCTTTCTTTTCACGTCTTACTTCCTTTTTCTGAATCCTTGTCTGATTTCCTTATAAAAGAGTCATCCAAAATATATCCGTATGAATGCTCCCGTTATAACATTTAATGCTTTAGACGTTTCTGTGCAGTTGATGTTGACATCCTTCTTTCCTGCTGCACTGCCGACTGGCCCACTGACACAGTAGACTGCAACTTCACCTAACACCTGAAAAGGTGTTTTCTACAGGCGATTTTGTCCTTTCCTTAGCTTCTCCAATACGCTTCTTCGATTTGAACTAAGGATGAATATGGAATCATTGGGACCATCAAATTGTTAACGGACATAAGCCTTTCTTCATTTGTTGCTCTTCCTCCCTTCATCAGAACTACGAATTTTAATGCTGACTGGAGGAGCACTAGGATTATGGTCATTGTATCATAATCGTTGTGTGTTGGCTTGCACAGGCTTGACTCAGACTTGATCGTAGAGAACACTACGATTTCTCTTAAGCTCTTCAGCATACTACGATTCCTTCTTGCTTCGTCTTACAGACTCCACGTTTCTGAGAGCACACTGTGTTTCTTGACTTAGCTCAGCAGGCGCTCGGATCTTTTCTATATTTCTTAGTGTGGCTTTCAAGAGCAGACTTTCACTTAAGCTCCACGATTCTGCCTTGTCTTCTGCAGAGTACATCTTCGTTTAAGCTCCACGATTCTACCTTGTCTTCTGAATGCTACCTTTGACAGACTACGATTCTGTCAAGGATTTAACTTTTACAGCTCAAATAGATCAACCTAACAAATTTGATCTTTTCTTCTATACATTTATTTACATAAATGATAAACATTAAAACTCAGATTAACCTTACATTTTTGATCTATCATCTAAGTCCTTGTGCATTGATTCTCTTAAGGACTGTACAATTAAGCATTTATATTTACTTTCAATATCAAATATGAATATGCAATTCCCAACAAAGAGTTTACCCTTTTTCATCAAATCACTAAAAGAAAGAATAGTAAATCTTAGTAAAGTAGGTTTATACCTTTTCTTGAGCTTCCTTTTCTTCTTCTTTCTCTTCCATGGAACACTTTTTCTCCTTCTTCCTCTCCCTCTCATGGCCGTCCCTACTCTTTCACTCCTCTCACTTTGTCCGAACTCCCTTTTTTCTTTCTCTTGCTTGTTTCATTCTTTGCTTAGCTTAGTAAAGGAGATAAGAGCAATTGATATATTAAATATACTTAGTTAGTAAAAAGGTGAATAGATAAGATATATATCTACCTATATCTTCTCCATATCTTTATCATCTCTCTGATCATTACTACAAATGGTTGCTTGCAAGCTAAAGATAAAGTGTTGGATCCTTTTAAAATGTGACACCTAGCAAGGTGATTTACCAACTAAAGTTACAAAATCATTACATGCACTTCTCCCCTTCTCATCTCTACAAAATTCGGCTAAGTGGCTTGACTTGCCCCATTAATTTGTTTTATTAATACCTCCCTTAATGACTATACTACCCCTCCTTACTTGGGCTAATGTCTTGGGCCTTCATTTAATACCTTTGGGCTTGCACTTCTATCTTAATTTACTTACTAAAAAAATAAATTTGGGCTTTTCCCCATAATTAAATTGGGTCATCATAATATTTGTCCCATACTTGATATATTGGTCTCGCTTAATAACTTAATTGCTATTAAATCAATTAGCTACAAGTCCAATGCTTAAATAAAATAGCTGGGCTGCTTATTGGGCTACTTAAATCACTTACTCTCCTTAGTCCATTAAATCTCTTATCACTAGAACTAAGGCTCAACATTTTTGATATTTACCTATTCTTAATTATCTTTATATACAAAATAAATGTATACACATTATATAATGTATATTTATTTAATCATACACATAATTCACATAATCATCTAATAGGTTGATACATATTTCATAAATCTCTTAGATTAGGTCACTATTATATAGTTAAGATACTAGGACAATTAAATACGGATGACATTTGAGGTTATTTAATTCAGATACCTAATTTATATATTAGGTCACCAAACTTGATAGGTATCGTAGTACCTTATCCTTAATATTACTTTAAATACATATATATGAAATTTCTAGGGTTTAGAAATTTTGTAACCCATATATTCTATATTCTCATTCGAATAATAACCAATATAGATTCTACCTAAAATATTTTAAATTATTCCTCTATTTTCACTCTAGGTTTTATCCTTTAACCATTATTTTAATCATTTAAGATCTTATAAATTTTTGGGTTGTCACATTCACCCCTTCTTCTAAGAATTTCATCCTCGAAATTACAGCCTACTAATCCCTACTCCTTTTATTCATCAAAACTAAATTTTTAACTTAACCTTAATCTGATTTTATTCTCATTTAATGAGTACATACTACTTCCTTCTATGAGGAACTATTCAATTATCACATTCTACCAGACTTCTCTCTAAGGAGTTAAAAAAACACTTTTCAAATCATGCTGAGTGGCCATATAGACCATGAACTCTCGGGTTTAATGGTATTCTCCGTAACCAAATAATAAGCATGTTTACAATCACAAAGAAGGTAAACTACCGCTGGCCTTAATTATAGGAACGACTGTATGCGTTTAATGATTGGAATGTAAGTTATTCAACCAATATATCCCTTTTTTGGGGTTGTTCATACTCAGCCGAAAGTCCGAATCAAAACAATATGGTTCGGGATAAGTTCTCAAAGAGATACTTGAATTTTCATAAACATTTATCTAGCTGAATCAAATAGCTTTAGACATATACCAATAATTCGAACATCAATCAAAACATGTGTCTGGCCAAATTTAATTGGCACTTGACTTTTCCTTAAAATTCAAAAAATTATTTTTATGACGTCATTATACCGCACTGTATTTACAGTTCGTTGAAGATTCTGTCATTTTGTGACTTTGTCATAATACAATATACCATAGTGGGGTGATCCTTAGATCACATCCGACACTAGATAATACTGTATTAATGACTCCATCATTTTTATCATCTTTGCACCAGGTTCCATGACGCATCGATGATATATAAAATATATTTTGATATTTTATATCATTTTTGTCTAGCCGAAACAATTAGCGTAGACTCTTTTTTAAATCGTTCAAAACTATTGAAAATTATTTTTGGAATTATCATTTCGCAACAGGTAACGATGTGATAATGGCTCAAAGTCCATCTCCACACCCTTGTCACCATGTTTTGAAGATAACCAAAAATTTATTTCATTTCAAAAAAGGCACATCAATGCGAATTTAGCTTGATATCAAAATTTTGAAGTCTAGCATAGCTAGAAGATTTGAAATACCTATGCCTCCACCACTAACTTCAATTCTTCTAATAATCAATTGCTTAATAATTCTATCTATTCTATCATACTTAAAACTTACTACACTAAAAATCCTCAATTCTTCTTCCACAACTTTCTTATACCCATTATAGTTCATCAAACATACCACACGTTAAGAGTCCAGGAACTTACCATAATCATATGGATTTAGGAACTTATCCTAGTCAGACCAAAGTCGTCCATTCACTGAGGGGTTCCACCATACGATTGTGAGTCAGGAACTTACCATAAGTGTGAGTTTTAAGAACTCGCACCTAATCTTATATTTTCTACCTATCCGTTATACACATGAGAAAAAAATCACCTTCTCAACATATATATAGCGAATAGCGCGACACCAACATTTCAATGATTATCAATGTAATAAACTAAGTAGTCGTTAGACCAAGTACAAAACCCCCGCCCATACAAAGGTTTGTACAACTCAGCTATCACATGAGTCCTCAACTGAAATCCCACATAATCTTAGCTCCCTCTTTGCTCAATACGAATTTCATTTAATTCGTATTTATAATTCTACAACTCTTCCTGAGTTTTAATAGTACCATTTCATAGTACAACTGTCGTACAACAATTCTGCTATAAAATTTTCAATCATTTGATTGATCCTCCTTCCTGCTATGACCTTATCAGATCACGTTGTGATCTCATATTATAATCGTATTATATTACGATTCTTTTCTATGTTATGATCGTTTCATTTTACGATCTTCTTCTTTTTTTTATACTTTTAGTCTTTTAGACTCTATCTATTCATTACTAATGTTCATCTTTATCATCAGAGTTAGGTAATTCTGGATCTTTATTACTTATCAGGATTCTTCTTTGAATCTTATTGACTTATTAATACCTTACCCAAATTCATCGCTTAGAACTTAAACTCTACTTGAGTTTATTCCTTATCCTTATCCCTGCGGTTATAGCCTAAGGTAACCCAACCTAAGGTTTATAACCTACAGCTTTGATACAACCTGTAGCGCCCCCAAATTCGGGTCCTCAGAACCACGGACCTGGTACATCATTTCAATAACTATTGCGGAAGATATAAACATAAATTATTTATACAATAACCTTTACACATAACTCCCAAGGTCGGTAACCTTAACTTAATACACATATTCATATTCTACACGACTTACAATGTCATTTGCATCCAATACTATTACAATTTTAACCGTACAATAATCCAAACTAGAACTTGCCTTTGCATTTGCTTCTGTCCAAAGTTTCGTCTTAATCTGAAATGTTTATCATGATATAGCAAGGGTGAGCAACAAGTTTGCCCAGCAAGTTTAAATTCAAATTAAGATATATCATGATTGAAAAGAATAATAAGTTGACAAACTTTCAACAATATAATAATTGTGAAAGAATATAAATCAATTTTTTTATAACTGAATGACCGAGTCAATAATGAAGAATGGCCAACAATGAATATGAACAAATATAACTAAATCAAATGATAATGAAGGTGATCAGCCTTTCATACCTAATGAACATATACAACATGCACTAAGTGCGAATCAATAATCAGTATATATGTGAATAATTAACAATAATTATTCATGAATATGCTTTGAAATATAACTCAAAGTTGAGTTAGAGAAAAACTAGCCTGTACCGTCGATTACTGTTGCGCAATATAATTTAATCGCTTTATTGTAAAGACCTATCAGTTATAAGATTGATCTTTCAATTAGTATAACATATTTATTCCATCATACTATTACTTTAAAAGTAAACCATCTAACACTTTACCACATAGTCAATATTAGATAATCTTAACACTAAACATATTCACAAGTCTAAACCTAGTACAGATCGAGTCTTTAATAGTATTCAATACAGTATACTGAGTGGTTTCCCAAAAATAACTAACAAATTAGGTTCCGTCTCGTCTACACAGTTTTCAAAGTGAGTTATATCGGTCACTAATTCGTATATACCTTCCCCATTTGAAGGAGTCGTTTAGGCCAGCTACTATACATCAACCATTAAAGGGTACGATTGCACTACCTTAGACTTAACACTTACTCGTTCATTTATAAGTTATTATTATAACTCGGTAAACTGCTTACTATTTTAACAAATCAACTTCCACATTTCAGTAAATTGAAATCAATCTATCTTCTCTTCCTAACCTTATCAGTTTTCATTTCAGCAAGCTGAAATCAAACTGTCTTCCTAACATTTTCTGTTTCCATTTCAGCACCCTGAACTGTTCATTTTAAGAAGCTGAAATTCCTTTTTCATGAGAATACCAGAACAGCTTATTATTTTCCTATCATTTGGCCAATCATATATACATATATTCCATACACAAAAAGTATTTTTCTGAAATTTTTCAACTCCCTTAAGTATTTTTCAAAAATCCATTTCTAGTTATTTCTTAAAGAAATTAGCTACCTCATGCTTAACTCCAAAAATTCCCAACTCTTGGTGGGATCTTACACATGTTAACGTGGACTTCCAGTTTAAATTTTGTGGCCATCGGAGTTATACAACTCCGGTTATAGCAATTTTCGTCGAAAAAATACAAATATTGAAATGGTCATAACTTTCTCAATTAAGGTCAGAATGAGCTCATTTTTGGACACAAGCTACTTTATCTCATATATTTTAATGTCCCAAAATATTGGAATTTATTTCATAAAATAAGATGCCCAAATTACCCTTACAATTTTTGGACAGATTGCTCAAAGTCATTTTTTAGATTTGGCGTCCTTTGCTAATTTTAGTCCACACAAAAATTTACAAATTTTTTTCAGTGATTCTACTTGGAAAAGTTAGATGACTTATATATCTATTTCCAGAAATTGACCACACTCAAAAATTCGAAGTATAATGAGAGATATGGTTGTTTCTATTTGACGTTGCGTTTTCCAAAAATCTGATTTTCCAGTTTTTGTGATTTCTAAGAAATCTTCCCTATTCTCACATAATAATTAACATAACCCATCATCAAATATCATAATTCCTATTAAGACCTCAAATATTCATGGATCTATCATGATCCATGATTTATTTCACAAAAAAAATCACCAATCATAAGATCAAACATAACTAAGGCTAAGAAATTTAAATTTTTTAAATTTTGAAAAACTTATTTTTTTTAATGCTTTAGACCCAATTTCTAACACTTGAATATGTTAAATCCATACATGAATCTAAAGAAAATCCATATATGTTTTGTTTCCCTTCAAGATATTGCAGTTATGATTTGATAAGCAGTTATGATAATTATAACAGATATAGCAGTTATAGCAGTTAATGAGAGACAATGAGACACAAGGTTTTAAGTGGTTCAGAGCACACAAGGCTCCTAATCCACTCTTCTACTCCACGAGTAGGAAATCCACTAAGGATGTCTCTTACAACTTGAATCACTTAGATTTCTTCAAGCCCAACAGCCCTGGAACTTCCCTCATTTCACTTAGAACTCTTCAAGTCCACTGACTCGGTACTTCTCTTAGTTCACTCTTGAACTCTTCAAGTCCTCTGACTTGGATCTTCTTTTAGTTCACTTTTGAACTCTTCAAGTCCTCTGACTTGGTTCCTCACTTGGATTGACAGTAGTTGTTTGAGGATGCTACTCAGTTGCAATTAAGCATCAGTTCTGAAGAACTGAGTAGCGAAGCAAGCTTTCCTCTTTCAGGATCGTAGAGTTGATCGTTGAGTGTTCTTGAGCTTTTCTCAATGTATTATTTCTTTTCACGTCTTGCTTCCTTTTTCTGAATCATTGTCTGATTTCTTTATAAAAGAGCTATCCAAAATAAATTCGTTTGAATGCTCCCATTATAGCTTTTAATGCTTCAGACGTTTCTATGCAGTTGATGTTGACATCCTGCTTTCCTACTGCACTACCGACTGGCCCACTGACACAGCAGACTTCAACTTCACCTAACACCTGAAAAGGTGTTTTCTGTAGGTGGTTTAGTCATTTCCTTAGCTTCTCTAATATGCTTCTTCTATTTGAACTAAGGATGAATATGGAATCATTGAGACCATCAAATTGTCAATGAACATAAGCTTTTCTTCATTTGTTTCTCTTCCTCCTTTCATCAGAACTACAAACTTTGATGCTGACTGGAGGAGCACTACGATTATGGTCATTGTATCATAATCGTTGTGTGTTGGCTTGCACAGGCTTGACTCAGACTTGATCGTAGAGAACACTACGATTTCTCTTAAGCTCTTCGGCATACTACGATTCCTTCTTGCTTCGTCTTGCAAACTCCACGTTTCTGACAGCACACTGCATTTCTTGACTTGGCTCAGCAGGCACTCGGATCTTTTCTATGATTCTTAGTTTGGCTTTCAAGAGCAGACTACGATTCTGATACTTTCACTTAAGCTCCACGATTCTGCCGTGTCTTCTGCAGACTTGATTCTCTTAGCAGACTACGATTTTGAACATCTTCGTTTAAGCTCCACGTTTCTGCCTTGTCTTCTGAATGCTACTTTTGACAGACTACAATTCTATCAAGGTTTTAACTTTTACAGCTCAAATAGATCAACCTAACAAATTTGATCTTTTCTTTTATACATTTATTTATATAAATGATAAACATTAAAGCTCAGATCAACCTTACATTTTTGTTCTATCATCTAAGTCCTTGTACATTGATTCTCTTAAGAACTGTACACTTAAGTATTTATATTTACTTTCAATATCAAATATGAATATGCAATTCCCAACAATCCCCCCCTATTTGATGTTGACATAATCAAGAAGATTTAGATCATTACATCATTTTCTAAATGTAGAGTGCTAGAAAGTAAATATGGCTTAGTGTTTTAGTGAGCAACTAAAATTTCTAGAGAATAAACACGAATTTATTGATGTTTGAAAAGATATTACAATCTAGCATAGAAACATCAATATACAGCTAAGCTTTAGACTGATCTATATCTTCTTTGCCTCTTTGGTTTTGAAGGATTGGCATGCTCTGCGATTCTTCTTCTCCTTGAGGCTTCATCTCTTCTTGCAATGTCCTCTAGCTCATCTCGGGTCAGTGGTTCTGAATGTTCATGTCTGTTCATGAAGGCATGATCTCCAACTGGCATACTAAAACCAGTGAAGGTTATACCTTGTGAGCTAGAGGCTTGACCTTGGCTCCTTTGAGTGGGTTCAGCCATGAGAGAACTTTGCAGATGTTGATCAACTCGTGGAGGCTGAGAGCTAGGACTTCTGAGATTGCTACCCGATGATTGACCAGTGTGTGTTTGTCTTTGCCTCTGCTGCGGTTGCCTTTTATTTCCTTCTCTGCTTCTATTTCTATCTCCTTCCACATTATTCTCCCCCTTTATGCCAGCATCAAGGGTTCGAACATCTTCAGCGAGGCGCTTAACTCCTTCAACCAGCTCATGCATCTGTGAGTGGTGTTGAGAAGTATCACTACGATTTTCAGCAACTCTAGACTCAGTGTGTCTTTGTTGTTGTTGAATCCATTCCATGGCATTGTAATTCTGATTGGTTTGAGTTATACTAGATTCTTGGAAGTATTAAAGTAAGGTGCGCAGTTCTAAAATTTGGTTGGTCAACAGTCATTCTGAGATTACTGATTCTTCTGCATGATCTCCATAACTTCCTTATTCTTCTTCGTGGCAGCAAAGTGAATAGCATCCCTTTGACTTAGCCTGTCAGCCATTTCCTTGACAATCTCCCTCATCTTCTTTGACAGTTCAGTTGCCAACTTTCCTGGTAGAGGCTTGACTGATTCGATAATAATGTCGAATCTCATGTGAAGCGCTATGGAGTGTGCTTCAAGAATCTCTCCAGATTCTGACCTTATTTGGTTTAATGCTTCATTCAGCTCCTCCTTTGTTGGCATGAGAGACAGTTGATTGAGAATTCGTTGTGTCTCAGGAGGAGGAGTAGTAGTCGTAGTGTGTTCATCTCTCCTTTATATGCTTGTGAGGGCAAGAGTCATATCAAAATATTCATGGTTGGAAGAGGAGGGGATGTCTGCTTGGGTTAGAGGGGCTTGTGTTTGCTGTATAGGCGTAGTGTTTGGCACAGATGTATGTGTTTCAGTTTCGTTGAGATGTTCTGGAGACTCTACTATTTCAGCAACAGATTGATCAATATGCACGAATCGTAGTGTGTCGTCCAGGGTTGGTGTTTTAATGGTTGAGCTTGCAAGCATTTCTTCGACAACTCTTGTGATGTGCTGTGACACCCCCGAATCCGGGTCCTCTGACCCCGGTCCGGTCGTTACGAAACAATACAAATATCCACCTCTAAACAACATACAATAACTAAATGCGAAAATATAATAAACGTATGTCGTTCATTCAAAAGGTGTTACTAGTCCCAAGATTCGATAACCTTAATACAAACATACAAACATACCCTAGAATAGTCATTAGGGTTCATATTACATAACAGTAATTTAATTAAACATAAAGATAAAGTTTGCTCCTTGGAAACTAATTCTACATCTTCCCTTTACCCTTGTCCTTCCCTAAAGTCTCGGGCTTAACTACAATATAAGTCATGATATAGCAAGAATGAGCAACAAGTTTGCTCAGCAAGTTTAAATACCACAATAAAGGATATATCATGATGAATAGAAAATATCTGACAATGAATTCAACAATATGAATATCGGAAGCAAGAATAATGATTTATTTTAGAATAACTGATAGTCAAGTAGACTTCAAACTATAAAACTCCAATGGAATCAATAGCTGATTGACCCTTTGGTTACTGGCTACAGAATAAGTACTTGAGGGGATCAGCCTCGCGTATGCCATGTATATACATAACATTCAACTCTGCTGTTTGTATCTTTATATTAGATACCTGGGGTACTCCCCTATATATATAAGGGGTGTTCTTTCAGTCTAAGAATCCTTACCATCAATTGGTTTGGATAGCTTTTATAAAATTTCATATACTTTTCTGACCGAACAAAGGTTCAGACTCTATCTAACACAGCTCAAGAATTATTGAACTTTACAAAATGTACAAGTCCAAGACTGTACGAACTCAAATGCACTAAGTGCGAATATCAATAATATCGATGTGTAATAATTGTAAAGTAATTAAACCACCTAATAGCATGCTTGGAAATAAAGTTCAAGCTTTAAATAATTAACCGTCAATACGATAATAACCTGCTCAATACAATTTGAGAAGGATAGGAACTTGCACAATAAAGAGTGTAAGGGAACTTGCATTCAAATCAAGTGAAGTTTAAGAAACTCGCTTACAACGTTCTTTGAGTAAAGTAAACACAAGGATAAGATACATTGTGACGCCCCCTAGAATAGGTCCAGTCAACCCAACCCATTCTGAGTCGCCAAATACATGGTACAGAATTCAAATACAAACTTTATATCATACGGTCGTGCAAAATACGACCACACAACTGTGAGTGTCAATACAAATATATAGAAAATATTAAGATTCAAACTAAGTCCTCATTACAATTATTATCACACTATTTATCAGAAATAGTGAGGACTACTACTGCTCTAACTCGGACCATCATTCTGTCCCCCGACTAGTTCCCGCAACATTCTCATTTCCTGAAGAGGACAACAGATGAAAAGGGTGAGCTCAACTAGCTCAGTAAATAATATTATGACTAAGATAATGGAAAATAAATTATCGTTAGCCTTCAATAAATCAGATAAAATATAATGGACAACCAATCCTAGATCAATATTCGCAGCGGAAATAACAAATCATTAGAAGAGTTAAGTAGAGAATGAAGTCTACTATCTTCTATGATTTAAAAGTCCATCATCAATATTTTATCCCTGTAACATCAATCAATATACATCTCGAATCAATATTCATCTTTGCACTACAGGCCAAAGATATTCATTTGTATCATCAGTGGTCATGTTCATCTCAACAGCTGTCATCTTTGCACTACGGCTAAAGATATTCATCAGGTAATCATTCATCTTTGCTCTACAGGCCAAAGATATTCAGTTATATCACCACTTAGAACTGAGGATGATGAAAAACCATATAAATAACGAATCCAGTGAAATAAAGGAATATTAAGGATTCGTATTTTAGTATTCAAAAATACTTCGTAATAATCAATTGTGGAGAAAAATTCAAGAATAAAGCTCAAAATTTAGATCCAACCAAAGATAGTAACCTTGACAAACAATCTGGATAAATAGAAGAAAATTTAATTTTTCCGTGAATAGTGCCGTATACGTGAATAGTACCGTATACGTGAATAGTAACCTCGACGGAAAAAAATAAGAATTTCATAATAAAATCCATGCCAATATTTTGGTATAATGATATTGAAAAGAATAACATCATTTATGAAAGAAAATAACATCCCTTACCTCAAAAGAATAGTACTTCTGGCTGGAGTATCGGATATAATATCGAAGAAAACTTGCACTGAATACCAATACTCAAAGTATTGAAATACTCACAAAAATACGCTCGATATTATATAGAGAGAAAACTTCTGATTCTGGTGTGATTTTCAATTCTAACCTAAGCACCCTATTTATAGGAAAAGCTTAGGATGCCAAATGAGACTAAATTAATAAAATAATATTATTATTTAAAAAAATTCAGCCGCCTGCCAAAACTTTCAAAAGCCATCAGCCACCACAAGTGGGACCCACCTCCTATTAAAAAAATATTTATTTTCTGAAATTTCAATAATTCATAATAAATAGCCCCTTTGTCAGAAAAATACAAATGATGTCTCCTTTCCATAGGAAATTTAATTCTCTACAACTTTGTAGAAGGAAGTTTTTCCAAATTCCAAACATAAATTATCCGAAATCCATAAACAAATAATTTCTCACGCCAAAATACTGATAAAAACACATCAGCACTAATTCCTTCTTTAATATCCACAAAATAAATATTTCCTTATCATATAAATCAATAATTAATTATTCACAAATAATATTACAGAACTACAATATTGACAACCAGGTCGTTCCCAGGAAAGAGGGGGCCTTCCGATAAGGACTTCTCCTTACTGGCGCGCAATTAAATAACCCCTCCCAGACAGAACTTCCTTAGACATTGTCAATAATGCTATCTAATAATATTATTCAAATAATATGAATGATTGAGTTGATAATGTGAAATACTGTGCAGTGACAATTATTGAATCAATAATACCAAAATATCAATTGTAGTCATTATTGAATCAATCATATAAAATAGCAACGTAGCAATTATTGAGTCAATAAAATATCAATGTAACAATTATTGAGTCAATAATATAAAATATCAACGTAGCAATTATTGAGTCAATAATATAAAATATTGAACAGTAATTACTGTAACAATAATTGAATAAGTTCCTTCTCACGTAAGACTCAATAATTCGAAATACTGTGCAATACCGTGTGCTACTGTGCAACACCGCGTATCACTGCATTTTAACCACCGGGTATTTCAACAGTACTAACGGTAATAACCACGCCGTTATTTTGTAAAAAAGTTATTTCTGTCGCTTTCTATATCCGACAGTTATTCCGTTGTGGGGGCCCACAAATAGTTGCGCCGTCGTACGAATATTCCCCGACAACAAGAATATTCCATGACCAAACGAATATTCCCCGACAACAAGAATATTTTATAACCACTTGCTCATTTTAAAAATGTTTGCACATTTCACCCATAACTTTCATATTTATCAAAACAACACCTTACTGTTTCGAAATAATATATAAAGAAAATAAATCTTTATTCATAAAAGTTGGGGTCTTACAACCTCCCCTCCTTATGAAATTTCGTCCTCGAAATTAACGTACGTACCTGGTATGTCGAAAAGGTGAGGATACCTCGCTTTCATTTTCGATTCCAACTCCCAGGTCATTTCCTCAATTGCATGGTTTCTCCACAAAACTTTAACTTGAGGTATAATTTTCGAGCGTAGGACATGCTCCTTCCTATCCAAGATCTTGACAGGTACCTCCTCGTATGTTAAATCTTCAGCTATCTCGTCTAGTTCTAACTCAATAATGCGGTTTGGATCCTTCACATATTTACGTAACACGGATATGAAACACGTTATGAACACGAGACATGCTTGGAGGTAAAGCGAGTCTATAAGCCACATTTCCTACTCGGTCAAGAATCTCAAATGGACCAATGAATCGTGGATTGAGCTTTCCTCTCTTGCCAAACCTTGTAACTCCTTTCCACGGAGCAACACGTAATAACACATGGTCTCCAACATTAAATTCCACGTCCTTTCGATGAAGATCCGCATAACTCTTTTGTCGATCTTGTGCTGTTTGTATACATTGTCGGATTATTTGGATCTTTTCTGTAGTCATACGTACCAACTCCGGTCCCAACAATGTTGTTTCACCCACCTCATTCCAACATACTGGAGAGCGACACTTTCTCCCATACAACGCTTCGAATGGAGCTACGCCTATACTTGCCTGATAACTGTTGTTGTAGGAGAATTCCACCAATGGTAATTACTTATCCCAACTCCCTTTGAAGTCTAGAACACAAAGTCTCAACAGATCTTCAAGAGTTTGAATAGTCCTTTCCGATTGTCCGTTTGTTTGAGGATGATAAGCCGAACTGAATCGTAAATCCGTGCCCATAGCTTTCTGCAAACTGATCCAAAATCGTGAAGTAAATCTAGGATCACGATCCGAAACTATGGATACTGGCATGCCATGCAATCTCACAATCTCATTCACGTACATATGAGCAAGACGTTCAAGGGAATAAGTCTCTCGTATCGATAAGAGATGAGCAGAATTGGTTAATCTATCAACAATAACCCAAATCGCATCTAAGCCTTGAAAAACCTTGGGAAGACCCGTAACGAAATCCATCGTAATGTGTTCCCACTTCCATTTTGGAATCTCCAGTGGTTGCAATGGATCCTTCGGCACTTGATGCTCCGCCTTTACACATTGACAAGTTAAACATCTCGGGATGAACTCCGCGATCTCTCTCTTCATATTGCTCCACCAAAATGTATGTCGAAGATCACGATACATTTTAGTACTCCCAGGATGGATCGCAAACGGTGTGTTGTGTGCCTCCATCATGATTCTATACTTCAAGTCGGAATCGTTAGGACCACAAAGTCTGGAGTTGACTCGAAGTATTCCATCTTTATCGATTCTTGCTTCTGGAATTGCACCTTCTTGCACCTTCTTCTTCATCTTCATCAGCTCCGTATCCATAGCTTGAGCAGCTTTAACTTTATCAATCAAAGCTGGTTCTACGCGTATACTTGACATTATCGCACTCGTTCCCACATATGATCTTATACTCAACGCGTCAGCTACCACGTTCGCTTTTCCAGGATGGTATTGGATGGTATGATCGTAATCTTTCAACAGCTCAAGCCAACGTCGTTACCACATATTGAGTTCCTTCTGAGTGAAGAAATATTTAAGGCTCTTATGATCCGTATAAATCTCCACTTTCTCTCCGTACAAGTAATGTCTCCAGATCTTCAACGCAAAAATGACAGCTTCCAACTCTAGATCATGAGTAGGATAATTCCTCTCATATTCTTTGAGTTGTCGCGAGGCATAGGCTATGACTTTCCCATGTTGCATGAGAACACATCCTAACCCTTTGCCTGAAGCATCGCTGTAAATAACAAATCCATCCGAACCAGATGGTATTGTCAGAATAGGTGCCGAAATAAGTCTCCTCTTGAGCTCTTGGAAGCTCTTCTCGCATTCCTCGCCCCAAACGAATTTTGTATCTTTCCGAGTCAACTGAGTTAATGGAGTAGCGATTCGAGCAAATCCCTCTACGAACCTCCGATAATAACCAGCTAAGCCCAGAAAGCTTCGTACTTCAGTCCCCGACTTAGGTTGCTCCCAGCTTTGTATTGCTTTAATCTTCGTCGGGTCCACAGATACTCCACGTTTCGATACCACGTGCCCAAGGAATGCTACTTCCTCAAGCCAAAACTCACATTTCTTCAGCTTAACACATAACTTGTTCTCACGAAGCTTTTGAAGTACCAGCTTCAAATGGTGCTCATGATCTTCACGGCTTTTAGAATAGACGAGGATGTCATCAATAAAGATAACAACGAATTGATCCAAATATTCCTTAAATACACGGTTCATCATATCCATGAAGCAGCAGGAGCATTAGTCAATCCAAAAGATATGACTAAGAACTCATAATGCCCGTACCGTGTTCTGAAAGCAGTCTTTGGAATATCCTCAGTTTTAATCTTTAACTGATGATATCCAGAACGAAGATCGATCTTTGAAAAGAATTGCGCTCCTTGCAACTGGTCGAACAGGTCATCAATACGAGGTAACGGATACCTATTCTTAATGGTGACATGGTTCAACTCCCGATAGTCAATACAAAGTCGCATACTCCCGTCTTTCTTCTTTACGAATAAAACAGGAGCACCCCAAGGAGACGTACTAGGACGAATAAAACCGATGTCTAACAATTCTTGTAATTGGATCTTTAACTCCTGAAGTTCAATAGGAGCCATTCGATATGGGGTTTTAGAAATGGGTTTTGTACCGGGCTCAAGGTCAATAAAGAATTCAACTTCACGTTCTGGGGGTAGACCAGGAAGTTCTTCGGGAAATACATCAAGAAACTCATTAACAACGGAAATATCATTCAAATCTGATGTATTTTGGTTTAGATCAGTGACATGAGCTAAGAAAGCTTGATATCCGTTTTTTAATAAACGAATAGCCTTGGGATTTGAAATGATATTGACTGATTTTAGTGGTTTGGTGGTTTGAATTCGCACAACAAGTTGATTAGGAATATGAAAACTAACAACCTTACGAAAACAATCAATTCTGGCATGGTAAGTGGTTAACCAGTCAATTCCTAAAATCACGTCAAATGCAAGTATTTTCAAAGATATAAGATCAACAGGTAAGGTAAGGGTACCAATCTGAATCAAGAAAGATTTGTAAACTGTGGATGTAACAAAAGTTTCTCCTAACGGAGTTTCAATAGATAAGTCAAAGTCTAATTTATCAGAAGTCAAGTTCAAACGTTGAGCACAAGCAGGTGAAATAAAGGAATGGGTAGCACCGGTATCTAACAAGGTGTAAACTTCGCAAGAGTTTATGATCAGCTTACCCGTAATCACCTCGTGTGGATTCCTGGCGTTTTGGACTGTCACGACAAACGCTCTTCCAGGAATCACCGACTTTGACTTGTCTGCAACCGCCTTTGGAATCACCACCCCCGCTGAATTTGGTTTCGCAACAGGACAATCTCGAGCTATATGTCCTTCTTTTCCACAGTTATAGCATCCTTTGAATTGTTGTGGGCATTTTGGGCTGATATGTCCCTCTTTCCCGCATTTATAGCATATGACCGGTGGTCGTTCTCCTCCCCTCGAAATAGTTGATGCTGGTGCTGATGTCGACGTCTTTACGTTCTCATTGTTGTACCTTCTCTTCTTGAAATCTCCTCCCGATTCGCTTCTTCTACTATCATGGCCACGATTACCACCGGAGTGGTTATCGCTTCTGTCATACTTTCCTCCTCGCTGGTTGTCATTGCTCCGATGACTGCTGCCACCGGTACGACCTTGGTTGTGGTCCCTCGGTTGAACATAATCATTATCTCGTTCTAATAACTGGGCTCTGTTTACTACATCCGAATATAAAGAAATTTTATGAGAAATGAGGTATTGACGTATTTCGGGTTTCAAACCTCTTAGAAACATCCGCGTCATACGTTCCTCATTCTCCACCAAATGAGGTGCAAACCTGGACAGCTCCGCGAACTTAGCCTCGTATTGGGATACCGTCATGTTATTTTGTTCGAGTCTAATAAATTCTACTTCCTTCATATGACGAATACTTTCAGGAAAGTACTTGTCATGAAACAATTTCTGAAATGCTTCCCAAGACATCTTGAGTGCGGCAGGCTGGGTACGCTTCACGGATTCCCACCAGTAATCTGCCTCTCCACGGAACATAAACGTGGCGAATGGAACCTTCTGTTCCTCCGTACATCCCAAGACATCAAATATCTTGGTAATTTGTTTAATCCACATCTCCGCCTTGATCGGATCTGGCTTTCCCAGAAATTCTGGTGGTCCCAATTCTTTGAACTGCTTGGTAGTAACAATTCGCGAGTTGTTATTATCACCACCTGTATGTTGTACACGAGACTCCCTCGTCTGATTTTGCATGAACTGCAAAAAACTTCTAAACATCTCATCGTTTATCGTCTGACCAACGTTGTTTTCAGGATGAACATTGCCTTCTTGTTGCACGTTCTCCTGGTTAGTGATTAAAGGTGTCTCCACAGTCTCATTCACTTCGTTGTTAACGTTCTCAGCTGCCATTATCAAATACTGCCATAAAACAAGGGTTAATTAAACAAATCAACATATCACATATTAACCCTATGCTCCGACTGACCAATTAAATACCACATAAGCTTAGGTAGGACATACTAGTGAAGGATTTACTCGTCTCTCCCCTCCTAGTTCTATTCCCCGATCTCCGCCAGAGATCATATCCCTAAGCTCTGATACCAACTGTGACGCCCCCAGAATAGGTCCAGTTAAGCCAACCCATTCTGAGTCGCCAAATACATGGTACATAATTCAAATACAAACTTTATATCATACGGTCGTGCAAAATACGACCACACAACTGTGAGTGTCAATACAAATATGTAGAAAATATTAAGATTCAAAATAAGTCCTCATTATAATTATTATCACACTATTTATCAGAAATAGTGAGGACTACTACTGCTCTAACTCGGACCATCACTCTGTCCCCCGACTAGTTCCCGCAACATTCTCATTTCCTGAAGAGTACAACAGATGAAAAGGGTGAGCTCAACTAGCTCAGTAAAGAATATTATGACTAAGATAATGGAAAATAAATTATCGTTAGCCTTCAATAAATCAGATAAAATATAATGGACAACCAATCTGTTGGGTTTGTATGTAACGCAATCATGCAATCAAATCACATAAATAGGGCGGAAGCGTAAAAACTAGGTTTTCAAAATTTATACAAACCCATAACCATGATCATGCTTTGTGCTTGTTATCAATAACAGAAAAGAGAGAACATGGAATTATACCTTTGAAGATCTAAGCTTCCTCAGGTACAAGTTCTACTCCTTTGATTCCTTTGATTCCTCTGATAGTGGCTCCTTCCCTTGAATAATGTCAGCCACCCAAATGTTTGGCCTCTAACGGTGATCCACCAAGGAAGATGAAGAACTCAAGAAGATGGGTTATTGGCTTAACCCTTGTTTCTATCTCTATAGAATATGTGTACTCCCAACTCTTGGAAAATTTCACATCCGTTATTTCTGATATAAGACTCTCTTATATAGATATTAGGTTAACCCTCCTAATCCAATTAGAATAGGGTTTTATTTAATTAATTAATTAATTACTTTTAATTAATTTATATCCTAATCTTTATTAGGATTGAGAGAGAGTACTGATATTATATTAATTCCTAAACTCCTTTAGAATTAAAATAATAATAATAATAATAATAATAATATTAATAAGACTCCTCTTATTAATTTATATTTAATATTTCTAAAATATTAAATAATAAACATTAAGCTATTTAATTTATTCTATCATCATAGATTAAATTAATTATACTTAATGCATTATTACTATCATGTCATTTTCTTCTTAAATAATTCTTTTTCCTTTTATGGTGTGACCCTTTAGGTTCTCCATATTAAACCGGTTGTGAATAAATCAATTAGAACAATTCTAATCTTATTTAAATAAACAAATTAAACTAATAATCTATTTAAATAAATAACATTTATTCTACAATAGGGATAAGCCTCCCTAGCGATCAACGACTTTCCAGATAATATAGATTTCAACATTAATCATAAAAGAACCTGTGAGTTAATAGTTACCGTACAATTCAATCCTTCCACCATACAATGTCCCAATTAAATATAAGACATGGATTTACTGTCAAGTCTTAATTTATTTAATCATATGTATTTCGATTAGAAAATGCACAACTCCAAATAATGCAAATTAGAAACCTCTTTCTAATTTCATTCTACCTTGGCCAAGGATTCCTGGGTTGTCATTTAACGAATCACATAGGACATATCTCCTCTTTTACTAGAGGTGGTAGATTCTTTATTGATCATTCATTATCTCCATATGTAACTCATTACACCCAAGCATACCCTATATATGCCTTAAAAGGCCTTAAGGAATTAGTCAAAGTATAATTTGTTACATACAAGATACTATAATGATCTCAAGTCCAAGGATCACATGTACTACTATCACATTAGGAATTCCTATTGACAGGCGAGTAAAACTCCATTAGGTATTCCATAGCGAGTCACGTTCAGTGAACTTATTCTCCAATAAGCACTTACATACTTGCTTTAGTGTCTCCACACAAATGACCATGAGATCAGTCATCCTCATCCAATGAGCAAGCAACATATGTACCAATCTATTCGGATTTACTAATCCCCTTTTTAGTAATCCCACGATTGGGAACTATTTTAGTTTTAAAGCTTTCTAAGAATTTAGATCTCATTAGCATGATCAACATCATGATTCTAAAAGCATTGCTGAAAACTATGGGTTATTTACATATTATAAAAACAGCACCATGTAGATAATTAAATGCCTTTAATAAATAAATATTTTATTAATAAATAAATAAGATTGTTTACAAAGTATGTGCTTTATCATCATACATGATTGGCTTGTATGCACACTACTATCAATCTCCCACTTGCACTAAAGCCAATCGCCATGGTATCTCATACCCATCTTCTCTAAGTGACGATCAAACTACTGTTGTGTTAAAGCTTTAGTAAATGGATCTGCAATGTTGTCTTGAGAGTCTACACACTCCAAGGTGACGTCTCCTCTTTCAATGATCTCCCTGATCAAGTGAAATCGCCGCAACACGTGTTTAGATTTCTGATGAGACCTGGGTTCCTTAGCCTGTGCAACCGCTCCGGTGTTGTCACCGTATACGGGAACTGCTTCTTCAATGCTAGGAACCACACCAAGTTCAGTTATGAACTTCTTCATCCAAACAGCTTCCTTTGCAGCTTCACTTGCAGCTATATACTCTGCCTCTGTCACTGAATCAGCAACCGTTTGCTGCTTGGAACTCTTCCAACTCACTGCACCTCCGTTCAAGGTAAACACATACCCTGAAATAGATTTACTGTCATCTTGGTCTGTTTGAAAACTTGAGTCCGTGAATCCCTCGAGTTTTAATTCAGACCCACCGTAGACAAGAAAAATATCTTTAGTCCTTCTCAAGAACTTTAGGATATTTTTCACTACCTTCCAGTGCTCTTCTCCTGGATTCGACTGGTATCTGCTTGTTACACTAAGTGCGTGAGCAACATCCGGTCTAGTACATATCATACCGTACATGATAGATCCTATTGCAGAAGCATAAGGGATCTTACTCATACGGTCTCTCTCCTCAGGTGTCTTTGGGGCCTGTTTCTTGGAGAGATGTATTCCATGGCTCATCGGCATGAGACCTCTTTTGGAATCTTCCATGCTAAACCTCTTTAGCATTGTATCAATGTACGTTCCTTGGGATAAGCCGAGCATCCTTTTAGATCTATCTCTATAGATCTTTATCCCCAAAATATAGGATGCTTCACCCAAGTCCTTCATAGAGAAGTTTTTAGATAACCAGATTTTAATGGATTGTAACATAGGAATGTCATTCCCTATCAGTAATATATCATCAACATATAATACAAGGAATGATACTGCGCTCCCACTAACCTTCTTGTATACACATGGTTCATCCTCGTTTTTTATAAAATCAAACTCTTTGATTGTCTCATCAAAACGAATGTTCCATCTACGAGAAGCTTGCTTCAACCCATAAATGGATCGTTGTAGCTTACAGACTTGATTTGTTCCAACTTTTGAAATAAATCCCTCTGGCTGTGTCATATACACATCCTCCTCAAGTTTCCCATTGAGGAAGGCCATTTTCACGTCCATCTGCCAGATCTCATAGTCGTTGTAAGCTGCAATCGCAAGCAAAATCCGAATGGACTTGAGCATGGCTACTGGTGAGAAGGTTTCATCATAGTCAACTCTTTGTCTTTGTTTGAAACCTTTTGCAACCAGTCGGGCCTTATAGGTCTCTACCTTTCCGTCTGCTCCAGTCTTTTTCTTAAAAACCCATTTACACCCAATAGGTTTAATACCTTCAGGTGGTGAAACCAAAGACCATACTTTGTTTTCATACATGGAATCCATTTCAGATTTCATGGCTTCAAGCCATTTCCCTGAGTCTTTATTACTCATAGCCTGTTCGTAATTTAATGGATCATCATCATTCATGATGTGTACCTCATCGTCATCCTCTATAACGAATCCATACCTCTCAGGTAACTTCGGTACTCTTCCAGATTTACGAACATGGTGTGGTACAGTAGGTTCTTCTACTTGGTTAGGTACCTGACTTTGATCCGTGGTAACTTGTGGTTCTTGAACTTCTTCAAGATATATCTTACTCCCACTGACCCCTTCATGGATAAACTCTTTCTCCAAGAAGGTAGCATGTTTCGCAACAAACACCTTTTGATCAGTTGGATGATAGAAATAATACCCTACGGTTTTTTTAGGGTATCCCACAAATCTACACTTATCGGATTTAGTCTGTAGCTTATCATTTTCAAACTTTTTGACATAAGCTGGACAACCCCAAGTCTTAACATGCTTAAGATTTGGTTTCCTCCCTATCCACATCTCATATGGAGTCTTTGGGGCGGATTTGGTAGGTACCTTGTTAAGTAGGTATGCAGCCGTTTCTAGGGCATATCCCCAGAAGGAAATTGGAAGGTCGGTAAAACTCATCATGGATCGAACCATGTCCAACAGTGTTCGATTTCTCCTTTCAGATACTCCATTTAACTGTGGTGTTCCTGGAGGAGTCCATTGTGAGATTATACCATTTTCTCTGAGACAATTGAGAAACTCACTGCTTAAGTATTCTCCACCTCGATCTGATCGAAGTATCTTAATACTCTTGCCTGTTTGTTTCTCTACTTCACTTCTGAACTCTTTGAACTTTTCAAATGATTCTGATTTGTATTTCATTAAATACACATATCCAAATCTTGAGTGATCATCAGTGAAAGTAATAAAATAAGAATACCCACCCCGTGCACTTGTTGTCATAGGTCCACAAACGTCTGTGTGAATCAATGCCAACAACTCTGTAACTCTCTCCCTTTTTCCACTAAAAGGAGATTTAGTCATTTTACCCATGAGACAAGATTTACAAGTTGGATATGATTCATAATCAGATAGCTCGAGGAGCCCATCTTTATGCAACTTGGATAATCTTGTTTCATTGATATGACCGAGTCTACAGTGCCACATATAGGTATAATTAATATCATCTCTTTTTCTTTTCTTAATTTGTTCAATTTGAAATATATTTTCTTGCAAGTCAAGTGTATAAAGTCCATTTCGCAAATTTTCAATACCGTATAAAACATCGTCTTTATAAATAGAACAACCATTGTTCTTTATAATAACGTCAAAACCTTCCATATCCAATACAGAAATTGAAATAATGTTTTTAATAATATTCGGAACATAATAACAATTATTAAGATAAATGAATTTGCCCGAAGGCATTGCTAAACAATAAGTTCCTACAGCTAATGCAGCAACTTTTGCTCCATTTTCCACTCGTAGGATCACCTCATCTTTGTTCAGCTTTCTACTTCTGACCAGTCCCTGCACAGTATTACATATGTGAGAACCACAGCCGGTATCCAATACCCAAGTAGAATTATGACTTTCAGAAAAATTAATTTCAATCATAAACAAACCTTGATTGGAAGTCGAAGCTTCTCCAAGCTTCTTCTCTGCTAGAAACTTCTTGCAGTTCCTCTTCCAATGTCCCGGCTCATTGCAATAAAAGCACATTCCTTTAGCTGGTTCAGGTTTCTTTTGCTCCTTTTCTTTCCTTTTTCCCTTAGCCTTCTTAGATTTCTTCTTTTCAGAAGACACCTTGGGCCTCTTCCTTTTATTGGAAGAATCCACCATCAAGACATGGTTCTTCTTGGATGAGAAGTGACCTTCTGCAGTTTTCAGCATGTTAAGCAGCTCAGGTAAGCTGACATCTAGTTTATTCATCTGAAAATTAACCACAAACTGCGAGAAGGTCTCAGGGAGTGACTGCAAGACCAAATCTT
This sequence comes from Panax stipuleanatus, assembly GCA_020205555.1. Taxonomy (NCBI): domain Eukaryota; kingdom Viridiplantae; phylum Streptophyta; class Magnoliopsida; order Apiales; family Araliaceae; genus Panax; species Panax stipuleanatus. Next base: position 113,751,185 of record CM035121.1, on the reverse strand, counting down.
GACTCAACTCCCCATCCATGACGAACCCAAGCTGTCCAAGGCGTTCAATCAAATTGATTACCTTCAGAACATGAGTCTCGACGGCAGTGCCCTCGGTCATCCGAGATCGGAAGAGCTCCTTAGATATCTCATATCTAGCAGTCCTACTTTGTTCACCATACAACTCCTTGAGGTGAAGCAGCATAGCAGGAGCATCCATTTTTTTGTGCTGACGCTGAAGCTCGTTATTCATGGATGCGAGCATGATGCATTGAGCCACAGATGCATCATCTTGCCACTTATTGAAAGTGGCAATCTCTTCCTCAGAGGCTGTTTCTGAAACAGATTCAGGGATAGTGGAATTTAGGACATAAGAAATCTTTTCAGCAGTGAGAACAATTCTCAGATTTCTTAGCCAGTCCTCATAATTCGGGCCGGTAAGCTTATTTGCATCAAGTATGCTTCGTAGTGAGATTAGTGATTTTGACATTTTTAAAATTCTGCATGTGAAAAGACAACATTTTAGCAAACATTCATTTTATTAACTTTGCATACCAAAATAAATTTAGGTCTTTATTTTAAATTGGTATCTTCCACTATTTTCATCAAACTATATTACCCTCACTCATATAGTTCGGCAACATCTAATTAAAGATTTGCTAGTGAGATTAAGGATCCCATTTCAAATGTATATAACCTTGTGGATAGCACAACAAGCGATATACAAATAAATAGGTAGACAACTCTTGTCAATTACATCACCATGTAACTCCTTTTATTTTGCCTCTTAAATCATAATGGTCATGTGTGTGCACATCCGAACTAAAATGATTTAAGTTAAGTCCAGCCTAGCACTTCCATAAATTCAAAAAAGAAAAATTTTCGTCCTTGTGGATAGCACAACAAGACTAGATCGTTCAATTTTCTTGATAAGCATCAAATGTGATTAATTAACATCTTAAATATTCAATACTCGCCTTGTGGATAGCACAACAAACTCATATTAAATATTTAATACTCTATTAACTAATCATGCTAGAAGGCGACGTTCGATATTCCAAATATCATTTGAACGCTTCAGACTTAATATTATTTCTTTGAGGGGTTTGTTATTATTTGTCTCATCTTTTTAAGCGCGCATGCACATATATATATAAAATACGCGTCATTTTATTAAACATGCGAAGCATGTTTGGATAAAATATAATATATATAATATTTAGCATGCAATATAGAATACTATATTCTACCCGGATTGATTATGGACTTTTATTCTAGTTTGGTTCACTAAAGCCACCAAGTGAACCAAAAGGTCAAACCTAGGAGTACAAGAATTTAAATTTTAAATGTAACTATTACATTTAAACCCGGGCTCCATACAAACGGGTCTTCACGCGCTCCTCGCTCCTTGGTCTCCAATTTCTTCAAAATAATTCTAACTATCTCTATTACATTAACTATTTAAAATTAAATAGAAACCTTGATCAGCAGTCAAGGGGAAGTACATAGAAAGGAGATAGAATTTACATCGAGAATAAAACTAGAGAAGACGAGGTACGCAGACCCCATTTTATAAAACCCATACATTCAAGCATTCATCCAAAATAAAATCCAATCACATTGGTCATAGTCCATAATCAACCCCATTTATTATCATACACATCAACATATGCATCAATAAATATCCATTCATCTCATGAATAACAATGCTATTCCATATATGGATCGATGTTATTTAATGGACAAAAGTTTTGCTAAATTTATTTTTGAAACAAAATAAACTCTTTTATTTTAATCAAAAATAAATCCAAATTAAACTCCTTTAATTTTAGCATTCTGAAATCATATTTCAGATAAAATAAACTTCTTTATTTTAAAACTTTATCAATTAAATAAACAGTTTACTTAATTAATTAAAATCAATTTTCAGGGTCTGTCCAGGTACCGGCGCAGCTGCGCCAGTAATGAACTGGGTAGCTGTGCAGCTGCGCAGGTAGACAGAAGCAGCGGTTTTTGCAGACCGGCGCAGCTGCGCCAGTAATGAACTGGGCAGCTGCGCAGCTGCGCTGTTCGCCGCAGAAACTTGCAGAAAACGATTTTTGTTCAGAAAAACTATCCAATTTTCACATCAATTCATACATGGAATTATAAAATTGATAATTAGCACAAAGTTAGGCTCTGATACCACTGTTGGGTTTGTATGTAACGCAATCATGCAATCAAATCACATAAATAGGGCGGAAGCGTAAAAACTAGGTTTTCAAAATTTATACAAACCCATAACCATGATCATGCTTTGTGCTTGTTATCAATAACAGAAAAGAGAGAACATGGAATTATACCTTTGAAGATCTAAGCTTCCTCAGGTACAAGTTCTACTCCTTTGATTCCTTTGATTCCTCTGATAGTGGCTCCTTCCCTTGAATAATGTCAGCCACCCAAATGTTTGGCCTCTAACGGTGATCCACCAAGGAAGATGAAGAACTCAAGAAGATGGGTTATTGGCTTAACCCTTGTTTCTATCTCTATAGAATATGTGTACTCCCAAACTCTTGGAAAATTTCACATCCCTTATTTCTGATATAAGACTCTCTTATATAGATATTAGGTTAACCCTCCTAATCCAATTAGAATAGGGTTTTATTTAATTAATTAATTAAATACTTTTAATTAATTTATATCCTAATCTTTATTAGGATTGAGAGAGAGTACTGATATTATATTAATTCCTAAACTCCTTTAGAATTAAAATAATAATAATAATAATAATAATATTAATAAGACTCCTCTTATTAATTTATATTTAATATTTCTAAAATATTAAATAATAAACATTAAGCTATTTAATTTATTCTATCATCATAGATTAAATTAATTATACTTAATGCATTATTACTATCATGCCATTTTCTTCTTAAATAATTCTTCTTCCTTTTATGGTGTGACCCTTTAGGTTCTCCATATTAAACCGGTTGTGAATAAATCAATTAGAACAATTCTAATCTTATTTAAATAAACAAATTAAACTAATAATCTATTTAAATAAATAACATTTATTCTACAATAGGGATAAGCCTCCCTAGCGATCAACGACTTTCCAGATAATATAGATTTCAACATTAATCATAAAAGAACCTGTGAGTTAATAGTTACCGTACAATTCAATCCTTCCACCATACAATGTCCCAATTAAATATAAGACATGGATTTACTGTCAAGTCTTAATTTATTTAATCATATGTATTTCGATTAGAAAATGCACAACTCCAAATAATGCAAATTAGAAACCTCTTTCTAATTTCATTCTGCCTTGGCCAAGAATTCCTGGGTTGTCATTTAACGAATCACATAGGACATATCTCCTCTTTTACTAGAGGTGGTAGATTCTTTATTGATCATTCATTATCTCCATATGTAACTCATTACACCCAAGCATACCCTATATATGCCTTAAAAGGCCTTAAGGAATTAGTCAAAGTATAATTTGTTACATACAAGATACTATGATGATCTCAAGTCCAAGGATCACATGTACTACAATCACATTAGGAATTCCTATTGACAGGCGAGTAAAACTCCATTAGGTATTCCATAGCGAGTCACGTTCAGTGAACTTATTCTCCAATAAGCACCTACATACTTGCTTTAGTGTCTCCACACAAATGACCATGAGATCAGTCATCCTCATCCAATGAGCAAGCAATATATGTACCAATCTATTCGGATTTACTAATCCCCTTTTTAGTAATCCCACGATTGGGAACTATTTTAGTTTTAAAGCTTTCTAAGAATTTAGATCTCATTAGCATGATCAACATCATGATTCTAAAAGCATTGCTTAAAACTATGGGTTATTTACATATTATAAAAACAGCACCATGTAGATAATTAAATGCCTTTAATAAATAAATATTTTATTAATAAATAAATAAGATTGTTTACAAAGTATGTGCTTTATCATCATACATGATTGGCTTGTATGCACACTACTATCACAATCTTAGATCAATATTCGCAGCGGAAATAACAATTCATTAGAAGAGTTAAGTAGAGAATGAAGTCTACTATCTTCTATGATTTAAAAGTCCATCATCAATATTTTATCTCTGTAACATCAATCAATATACATCTCGAATCAATATTCATCTTTGCACTACAGGCCAAAGATATTCATTTGTATCATCAGTGGTCATGTTCATCTCAACACCTGTCATCTTTGCACTACGGCCAAAGATATTCATCAGGTAATCATTCATCTGTGCTCTACATGCCAAAGATATTCAGTTATATCACCACTTAGAACTGAGGATGATGAAAAACCATATAAATAACGAATCCAGTGAAATAAAGGAATATTAAGGATTCGTATTTTAGTATTCAAAAATACTTCGTAATAATCAATTGTGGAGCAAAATTCAAGAATAAAGCTCAAAATTTAGATCCAACCAAAGATAGTAACCTTGACAAACAATCTGGACAAATAGAAGAAAATTTAATTTTTCCGTGAATAGTGCCGTATACGTGAATAGTGCCGTATACGTGAATAGTAACCCCGACGGAAAAAAATAAGAATTTCATAAAAAAATCCATGCCAATATTTTGGTATAATGATATTGAAAAGAATAACATCATTTATGAAAAAAAAATAACATCCCTTACCTCAAAAGAATAGTACTTCTGGCTGGAGTATTGGATATAATATCGAAGAAAACTTGCACTGAATACCAATACTCAAAGTATTGAAATACTCACAAAAATATGCTCAATATTATAGAGAGAGAAAACTTCTGATTCTGGTGTGATTTTCAATTCTAACCTAAGCACCCTATTTATAGGAAAAGCTTAGGATGCCAAATGAGACTAAATTAATAAAATAATATTATTATTTAAAAAAATCTAGCCGCCTGCCAAAACTTTCAAAAGCCATCAGCCACCACAAGTGGGACCCACCTCCCATTAAAAAAATATTTATTTTCTAAAACTTCAATAATTCATAATAAATAGCCCCTTTGTCAGAAAAATACAAATGATGTCTCCTTTCCATAGGAAATTTAATTCTCTACAACTTTGTAGAAGGAAGTTTTTCCAAATTCCAAACATAAATTATCCGAAATCCATAAACAAATAATTTCTCACACCAAAATACTGATAAAAACACATCAACGCTAATTCCTTCTTTAATATCCACAAAATAAATATTTCCTTATCATATAAATCAATAATTAATTATTCACAAATAATATTACAGAACTACAATATTGACAACCAGGTCGTTCCCAGGAAAGAGGGGGCCTTCCGATAAGGACTTCTCCTTACTGGCGCGCAATTAAATAACCCCTCCTCGACAGAACTTCCTTAGACATTGTCAATAATGCTATCTAATAATATTATTCAAATAATATGAATGATTGAGTTGATAATGTGAAATACTGTGCAGTGACAATTATTGAATCAATAATACCAAAATATCAATTGTAGTCATTATTGAATCAATCATATAAAATAGCAACGTAGCAATTATTGAGTCAATAAAATATCAATGTAACAATTATTGAGTCAATAATATAAAATATCAACGTAGCAATTATTGAGTCAATAATATAAAATATTGAACAGTAATTACTGTAACAATAATTGAATAAGTTCCTTCTCACGTAAGACTCAATAATTCGAAATACTGTGCAATACCGTGTGCTACTGTGCAACACCGCGTATCACTGTATTTTAACCACCGGGTATTTCAACAGTACTAACGATAATAACCACACCGTTATTTTGTAAAAAAGTTATTTCTGTCGCTTTCTATATTCGACAGTTATTCCGTTATGGGGGCCCACAAATAGCTGCGCCGTCGTACGAATATTCCCCGACAACAAGAATATTCCATGACCAAACGAATATTCCCCGACAACAATAATATTTTTTAACCACTTGCTCATTTTAAAAATGTTTGCACATTTCACCCATAACTTTCATATTTATCAAAACAACACCTTACTGTTTCGAAATAATATATAAAGAAAATTAAATCTTTATTCATAAAAGTTGGGGTCTTACAACCTCCCCTCCTTATGAAATTTCGTCCTCGAAATTAACGTACGTACCTGGTATGTCGAAAAGGTGAGGATACCTCGCTTTCATTTTCGATTCCAACTCCCAGGACATTTCCTCAATTGCATGGTTTCTCCACAAAACTTTAACTTGAGGTATAATTTTCGAGCGTAGGACATGCTCCTTCCTATCCAAGATCTTGACAGGTACCTCCTCGTATGTTAAATCTTCAGCTATCTCGTCTAGTTCTAACTCAATAATACGGTTTGGATCCTTCACATATTTACGTAACACGGATATGTGAAACACGTTATGAACACGAGACATGCTTGGAGGTAAAGCGAGTCTATAAGCCACATTTCCTACTCGGTCAAGAATCTCAAATGGACCAATGAATCGTGGATTGAGCTTTCCTCTCTTGCCAAACCTCGTAACTCCTTTCCACGGAGCAACACGTAATAACACATGGTCTCCAACATTAAATTCCACGTCCTTTCGATGAAGATCCGCATAACTCTTTTGTCGATCTTGTGCTGTTTGTATACGTTGTCAGATTATTTGGATCTTTTCTGTAGTCATACGTACCAACTCCGGTCCCAACAATGTTGTTTCACCCACCTCATTCCAACATACTGGAGAGCGACACTTTCTCCCATACAATGCTTCGAATGGAGCTACGCCTATACTTGTCTGATAACTGTTGTTGTAGGAGAATTCCACCAATGGTAATTACTTATCCCAACTCCCTTTGAAGTCTAGAACACAAAGTCTCAATAGATCTTCAAGAGTTTGAATAGTCCTTTTCGATTGTCCGTCTGTTTGAGGATGATAAGCCGAACTGAATCGTAAATCCGTGCCCATAGCTTTCTGCAAACTAATCCAAAATCGTGAAGTAAATCTGGGATCACGATCCGAAACTATGGATACTGGCATGCCATGCAATCTCACAATCTCATTCACGTACATATGAGCAAGACGTTCAAGGGAATAAGTCTCTCGTATCGATAAGAGATGAGCAGACTTGGTTAATCTATCAACAATAACCCAAATCGCATCTAAGCCTTGAGAAACCTTGGGAAGACCCATAACGAGATGGCATCGTTTTGGTCAAGTTCGTTCCCTCAAGGTTCTTAAGTTTCTTTCTTTGAAATCGTTGAATCTTGCAATCACATATGCTAGTGTGTGAACACACTTTAAATATGCATTTCATGTCAATATAAACTATACGATCATGTTTAGAATATCAGAATATATACATGCCCCGTATGTGTCTAAATTCATAATTAAATCTATAAGTTTCATTACAAATCACAAGTTTTCCTTTCATGGAGTACATACTAACGCGGTTAACATTATACATGTAGTATCAAGAAACATGGTAATAGAAGTGATACTAATTTTCATGCTTGCCTTAAACCATAGCAACAAGTTATCATATAACAGGCCTTAACAGGAAGCAGGAAATAAAAACTGGCAACGGGGACCTGCGCAACTGCGCAGGCACCAGGTATAAACCCGGCGCAGCTGCGCCGGTGTCCGGCCTGTGCTTGAGCAGGCTGTTTTCGGCAGTAACCAAAAACCCAACACAGAAGTTCTTAATGAATTCGATTCTATTGCAGCTACATTATATAACTAACATGATTATAACCTTATATAACACTTAACAAACATGTTCCAATCACTTAATTAATCAATCCATGATCAATTCAAAAATCAAGAATTTAGAATTTTACAGAAACTGAAAAAATGGAGTTATACCTCTGTAATTGGTTTGCTTGAATTACAAATCTCCCTCACTGATATTTCACAATAACTCACTCTCTAGCAATATAATTCTCAGCAATTGAAAATGAGAAGAGGATGAGCTTATTTATAGGCAATTTGTTTATCCGGCTCTTGATTTTGCTCACCAAATCAAAACAATGGATTACATGATTGTGTATTGGTTAATGAATGGTAGTTGAGAAACACTGTGTTGCTCATTCCCCTTGAAATCATTGGCTAGTTTTGCTGAAATTGAGAAGAGTTATAGGGTAGCTAGCTAGCTCTTCACGTGGGAAGAATGAGATGGGCACATATATGGGACAAGGAAAGAACTTAGCATTGTAAAATATAATACAACACTTGGTCTATATCATATGTATATACATAATATACACTTTGGTTATATATATACATCTGCACACATTATAAGTATACTTAAGTTATATAATATACACACACTTCATTCCATGTATACATAGATTATACATTTAATTAGTGTTACAATGTCATTTCAATTGAGCAATTAATAATACAATGCATTGAGTACGTACATATATACCAATCATATAATCCATGCACATTATCTATTAACACCAAATATACTATAATTGTGTATTGCTCATTATTCATTACCATAACTGGTATTATCATAATAAATTAATGAAATCATTATCAATTGATAATGTCTATTGGTATTAATATAAGATAGTAGGGTGTTCATTAAAATTCTACCCACACATACCATGTTACATAAGTCATACTATTATGTCACTTACAAAATGAAATTACTCTTACCATATAGTCAATATATATAATATATAGTCATATTGATGTGTAACCCACCATATCTTATAGGTTTACATATCACATGCTCGTATAAAATAATAAATCAATTAAATATAATATTATTATATTATCAGTTCTCTTACTCATTAATAATTATTTATTCATAATAATAATTAAACAACACATTATCGATTAATTAATCATAATTGAAATTAATCAATAGGTTAAATCTTGCCACTATATTCAAATAAATTGAATATTTAATTATTAATAATCTCATACATTCTCTGATATTAAATCCTTAAGGTTAGTCCACTAATTTAAATAACTCATTACTGACTTCCTTTAATCCTTTCACAATTCTCACCCCCACATAAGGTTTAAATAAACTCACAAAATTAACTCATTAAAATTAAATCACATATTTAATAAATAAGAAGTTTAAAATTCATGGTCGTTACATCCCTCCCCCCTTTTAAAAATTCTGTCCTCGGAATTTTAAAAATAAGGTTACTCAAATAAAAACGGATGATTCGCTCTCATTTTCTCTTCTAGCTCCCATGTAGCTTCTTCAACTGCATAATTCCTCCAAAGAATCTTGACAGAATGAATGATCTTATTCCTCAGCTTCTGTTCCTTCCTATCTAGTATCTGGACAGGAACTTCCTCGTACGATAAGTTTTTCTAGACTTGGATAGGTTCATAGGAGATAACGTGCTTGTAGTCTGGTTTATACGGCCGCAACACTGACACATGAAACACGTTGTGAATGTGCTCAAGTTCAGGAGGTAACGCCACCTCGTACGCCACTTCACCGACTCGCCTCAGAATCTCGAATGCTCCTATGAACCTAGGGCTCAACTTGCCCTTCTTCCCAAAACGAATCTTCCCCTTCGAGGGAGATACTTTCAGAAAAGCATAGCTTCCTAATTCAAATTCTTTCTTCTTGCGATGCAAGTCCGCATACTTTTTCTGGCGATCTTGAGCCGCTACCAGCCGTGCTCTTATTACCTTGATAATCTCTACTGTCTACTGTACCAATTCAGGTCCCAACAGTCGACATTCTCCAACTTCGTCCCAACACAACGGTGTTTGACACTTTCTCCCATATAGCGCTTTGTACGGTGGCATTCCAATACTAGCGTGATAAATATTGTTATATGTGAACTCTACTAATGGAAGGTGATCCTCCCAACTACCCTTGAAGTCCATCACACAAGCTCGGAGCAAGTCTTCAAGTGTTTGAATTGTTCTCTCGCTTGCCCATCTGTCTGCGGATGATACGCGGTACTCATTCGTAATTGGGTCCCCAATCTCTCTTGAAGACTCTTCCAGAAATTCGACGTGAATCGCGGATCTCTATCAGATATAATAGATACCGGCACCCCATGTCTCGAGATAATTTCCTTGACATACAATCTGGCTAACTGATCCAAACTATACTTAATCTTAATCGGCAAAAAGTGAGCTGACTTAGTAATACGATCTACAATGACCGATATGGCGTTGTGCCCTTTCTGCGTTGCCGGAAGTCCCACCACAAAGTCCATTGTAATGTGCTCCCACTTCCATTCTGGAATCTCTAACGGTTGTAGTAACCTGCTTGGTCGTTGGTGCTCTGCCTTGACTCTCTGACAAGTTAAACACCTACTTACGCATTGTGCAACCTCTCTCTTTATGTTTGGCCACCAAAAGTGATGACGCAAGTCTTGGTACATCTTCGTGCTTCCTGGGTGTATCGAGTATCTCGTACTGTGCGCTTCTTGTAAAATCTCTTCTCTCAGTTTCGGTACTAACGGTACCCAAATTCGTCCTTCAAACATTAGCAGTCCAGTGCTATCAATCTTGAATTTCAAATCATCACCTTCAACAATCCGCTTCTTTATAATATCACAATCTTGGTCCTTCTCTTGTGCCTCCTTAACCTTATCTAATAAAGTCGGGCTCGCTGTCACTGTAAATAATTTCTCGTTAGTCCCCATCGGATACTTAACCTCCAAATCTAGTCTTTCGAAATCTTTCACTAACTCTTCTTGAATGGTTAACTTCAATAACTTCTCTCTGCCTTTTCTGCTCAAGGCATCTGCCACCACATTTACTTTACTTGGATGATATAGAATCTCACAATCATAATCTTTGATCAATTCTAGCCATCGGTGCTGCCTCATGTTTAATTCTTTCTGCATGAAGATATACTTCAGACTCTTGTGGTCCGTATATATCTCACACTTCTCACCATACAAATAATGCCTCCAAATCTTCAAGGCAAAAACTACTGCTGCTAATTCCAGGTCATGAGTCGGATAACCCTTTGATAAGTGGTTTTATAACCACTTATTAAGATATCAACTCACTTCGATTGTTGTTTAATCTCATGTGTGATCGTAGCTTTTCATCCATTTTAACCTTCTTTTGCAGATTTCTGTAGTTGGAACTCTTCGGGTGTATTTTGAGCTGAAACGGATAAAAGAATGCTAAAACGGGAACAAAGTGCATGAAAAGGGGCAACGCTTAAAGAAGCAATGGGCATGGGGGTATTGACAGAAGCCATGAGCAGGAAGGATCAAGGAGGGAGTCAAAATAGGGCAACAGGAACAATGCACCAGCAAAGCTGCAGAATTCTAGAACCTGAAGCCTGCGCAGCTGCGCCGGCTGCAGGCCTATAACCTGCGTAGCTGCGCCGGTCTCCTCAGTGGCCAGTTGACTTTTATTTAATCGACAGCTTTGGTTTGTTGGGGCCAGCAAGGCAGGCTCGGCTGATAAAGGAATATAAGGGCATTTTGGCAACAGAATATATATATCTCCCTTTAAGGGAGCTTAGCCCTAATTTCCTTCTTCTATTTTTCATTTTCTTTTACATTTCTTGTCTAGGAGTAGATTAGAAGTAGAGATTAGACTAGTTTATAGTAGTTAATATTGTAGGGTTTTATTAGACTTGATTGCTGAAGCATTTGAAGAACATCAAGGATTCGTATTTTGATCAAGAGGAATCAGATTTGCATTTCTTACTCTTATTTTCTCTTTGATTCATATTTGTGTTCTTACGATGCTTATTCTACATGTGGATGGTATGTTTGAGTTGTCTATGACTTAAAGTATACCTTGAGGTTCCAATGGAATCTAATGAGTAGTCTATATTAATTTCTCTTCCATGTTGGTTCTTATTGATTGTTTTGTGATTGTCTACTGCGATATTTATTTTCATTGCTTAATTGAGTCATGACCAATTACTGTGATAACCCACATGGGATTGAAAGACCAAATGTGGGTTTAGATCAAATCGTAGTAGCGAGCGATTGTACGTTCGCATGGCGTTGGATGTATGATTTGTGCTTAGGATAGACATATACCGAAGCGCCGCTCGTAGCCAATAGAGAACTTGACCTTAAACCCTAATTATTTGTAAATAACATAGACATATAGTGGTTTAGGTAATGTGGGTGTTCACGTGCGTTCTATCATCTGTGGATTGCACGTGATATGGATTAGGTGCATCGAAAGATGGCCTTCTCTCACTTTCGTGTTCTCGGCTAGCACTCTTAATGATTAATTTGACCTAATTGGAAGCGAATTGACTTAGATGAATCATTAGGGGAAATTGGAGTCTCATGCCTTCATTATCTTATTCTACCTTAGGATTATTTATTTTAATTCCTTACCTAGTTAACTTAGTTTTAATTCCAACTCTTTATCTCTCGTTTAAATAAGACTGAGGCGATTATGTGCTAGTGGTTTGGTGACCTTTTATTTATTAATTCTCCGTGGGAACGATCTTTACTTATCTTATATTACTTGTTGACCGCGTATACTTGCGCGTTAATTGTCGTTACATAAATCGAACAACAAGTTTTTGGCGCCGTTGCCGGGGAATTAATTGGATAACTGTTTGCCAACATTAGTTTAAATCAAATTAGTCTTAATTTAAACTTTTTATTTTTGTTTAATTCTCTTCTCATATTCTCTTTTCAGGTACAATGGACTTAAATTTCTATTCAAGGAACTGTACAAGACAAGAGCAACCAAGGGAAGAAAGCACTGATGGACTCGACCCAATTGCCACACTCTCAGCACAGTTAGAGGAGCTCTCGAGAAAGCTGGATACTGTTTCAGTCCAACAGAGTCGAGAGCCAGTGACTTCATATGACTATGGTGCTGGAGCTTATATGAGCCATCAGGAGCCTATCATTTATGGACAGGAGCAGTATGGGGGTGGTTATTCCTACACTAAACCTTATCCCGACTATCAGCAAGAGTGGGGGTATCACCCAGACCCTTCAGTAAACTACTATCAAGACCAACACTGGGATCCAAATCCCGCATACGCCCCAGAACCCACTTATCAATCCCCGTGTTTACAAGGAGAACAGTCAACAATGGACTTCATGTATAGAGCCTTAGCGAACCAAGAGGAGATGATTAGGAGCCAAGAGCTATCGAACCAGAATTTTCAGAATCAGATGGCCCTAATCAACAATACTCCAACAAATGAGACTTACTACATGGAGCCCGTGGCTGAAACAGAAAAGGAAGGATTGGAAATTATGTGGGGGAACTCCATAGCATCAACACAGGAGACCTTGGTTGAGCAAGAACAATCAATTGAGGATCTTCAGATTTGGGTGGAACAAACACAACTTTAAGGAATGAGGAGGTGATTGAGGAAGGAACCGCTCAAGATCGTCAAAGTCCAATGCCTCAGATAACTGAAGCCGTGAGTAATGATCCCCAGGATACTTGGTGCTATGACATGGGTGCAGAAACTGATAGAAAATCTGAAGTGCAATTGCAACTGGACGAGTCGAAAGCAATGGCAATAGAGGAGACAATTGGGGATGTGGAGTATGAACCAACAGTGATAATACCCCAAGAGCCTCCTCCGCCAAAGTTTGAGACTCTAGTCAAGTTTGCACACCCTTGCCCCCTTGGTAGCCACATCACAGAGACGAGTCTCGATGACACGAGAAATTCCGCAGTCTTGACACTATGGTGGTCAGAAGAAAAGAGAAGAGAAGAAGAGTCCGTTGTGTGTTCTATGCCTCCATGCCCCGATCATTTCACATACACAACGGAACCATTGCCTAGCTCCCCTACTTTCCGTACGGGGAATTCTTGTTCATATCATGTGCTAGGTAGTTTAATTCCGAGTCCTCTTCTATTGGGAAGCCTCCAAAAGCATATAGCAATTCTGATGGATGGAGGGGTTCTCCAATATCGTCGGGGAGTCGGATAGCAGTAGTCAGACACAGTCGAGCTAGAGGACTATAAATCAAGCGCTAGATGGGAGGCACCCCATCATCTCTCTTTCTCCCTACCTGTTTAATTCTCCATTACATGCTTTCTATCACATTTCCCTCCCCATGTTTAATTCTCAGTAGTATAGTTCTTAGTTGTAAATATTTCCACATTTTGGTTGTACAAGGTACAATGCCTACATTTGTGGACTTAGACTGTGACGCGTATAATTTTTGGGGCATGAAATGCTTATTGAATATAGTATGATGCCGTGACACATTTCGTATACGCATGTAAAGAATTTTTTTGGGATTCAAACGGTTAATGGACATATTTTCGTTGCACGTGCATGTTGCATATATATTTTTGGGACTTAAAAGTGTTCTAATCATATTTTTGAAAATGAGCTTGTGCTTATGTGCGTATATAGAATTTTTTGGGATTTGATATGCCTGTGATTATCCTCCTTATTGTTTATTTTTCTCCATTAAGGTTAATTCTCTGCTTAATAGTTAATAGTTAAAGCAACATTTTGTTAGTAGGGATTTAATATAATTTATGTGGTTTGGCAGGTAAAATGTGAATGTGTAGCATGCCCAAAGCCAAGCCCATGGTCAACTGCAATTGAGGAAATGCAAAGCAGAGTAGTGAAGTCTCTGGAACTTGGCGCAGCCATGCCAAGGCAAGCATGACCACCCGAGCGGCCGCGCTAACTATCAGACAGGCTGCTGGCACTTTACTCCCTGCGCAGCTGCGCCTCCAATGCACTAGTACCCTGCGCAGCTGCGCCGTCCTTCCTTCTCCTGCCGAAATTTTTAAATTAAAACCGGCCAAGTTTATTTCTTTCCCCACTACTTAGAAACTCGACAGCCTAAATTCTAAAAACCCACTAACTCCCTCACTCAGCATCTCTCTCGTCTCTAACCCACAGCCCGAATCCTCATATCTCTAGTTCACTTCATAATTCCTCTCCCAATTGAAAGCCTAATATCGGTCTCTTCATCTAAACCCTGCACACTATCTGTTCCTGCCCTCCATGAAACCCTCAGCTCAATCCAAGCCTTTATTTGAATTTGAGAAAATACAGAAGGTGGAGGTGCACTGATTGATCAATCTGAATTTTGGAAGAAGGATTAAAGTTGTCTCTTAGTAAGGTAAGTTCATACAAGGTAGGGCCTCCACAATCCTTCTTGATAGAGGAAGAAGGGGCTGACTTGAGGATTCAATTGAAGGTGCCCATCACCTATTTGATAAAAGTTCTTAGACAAAAGGTGGGCATTCAGTTGACAAAAATTGAAAGACAAATAAGGCAGAGTTTTGACAGAGTTCTTGAGGCATCATCTTTTGGCAGAATTTGGGGCAGACAGTTTTGGTAGAAAGAGATTGTTCACTAATTCTGCAGGAAATCTAAGGCAATTAGGGTGCATTCCATTGTTTGATCAGTTTTGGTCTTGCATCCAGTACAGTTGCCTACTCCGGATTCCAGAATTCTATTCTCACAGCCTAGAAATATGCCTAAGAGAAGCAGAACCCCACCTCCCCCGTCTCCTCCACATAGTGCGGATCACGGTGAAAGTAGTGCCAGCGAGACCTTGATTGACTTTAGATTCATTGACCTGGCTGCTCAGCGTTACTTCATCACTGTTTTGGACAAGAAAACCTGTGTACGAGAAAGGGGGTTAAAACCGGGAAACAATGACGGGTTAATGAAAAGGCAGATAATAGAGCATGGATGGGCACTCGTTGCAGCCACACCACTGCCAGCTCTGATTCCCTTGGTCAAAGAATTTTATGCCAACGCCCACGAGGCACAAAATTGGACATCGTACGTGCGAGGGAGGCAAGTGCTGTACACAAAGGAGGCGATTAATGACATTTTTCATAAGGACACTCTTCCTTCGGGCCCGACAAATTGGGCAGAGTCTCAAAGGATGGGGACTGATTTGGACCTTCTGATCCAAGAGTTGTGCATGCCAGGGACTCAATGGAAAACCTATGCTGGCACAAGCAGAAAGGTCAGCTTCCCACAGACTGCCTTGAGTCGCTATGCGAAGGCGTGGTATAGCTTCATATGCGCTAGCATTCTCCCGTCCAGCCATCATGCCGACATCACCACTGATAGAGCTACACTCCTGTACGGCATTATCAAGAACAAGCGGATTGACATAGGGCACATCATCAATCAATCCATGCTTAGATTTATGAGAGGGAGCACTTCAGGGGGGATTCCGCATGCGTCAGTGATTACACGCCTATGCTTAGCAGCTGGAGTAGTATGGGAGGACGAGGCTCTACTGGACCCAATGGGGGATATTGACCACAAGACTATCAAGCAATACGTTATCTGGAAGGGCACAAAGTCTCATCCCTGAGGGCTGGGGTTTGTGAGGGCAGATAATGCTGAAGAGGAAGATGATGAAGAAGATGAGCCAGAGCAGGCTCAGCAGGCGGCAGGGCTGACTCCCGCACAGTATGCTTTGCAGCAGAGGGAGATTCAACTGTTGAGGAGACGGAAGGATACCACATACACAGACTTCCAGACTTATACATCCGGTTTCTCCCAAGCTTTATCTCATGCATTCGCGAAGTTGGGCATACATGCAGAGTTTCCTACATTTGGCACCGGCAGTCAATACCCTCCTCCAGACACACCACCAGAGCAGATTGATGAGGAGGAGGAGGACGAGTCCGAGTAGGGGAGTTCCCTTTTTACCCTTTTTACCTTCAATGCGGACATTGAACATTTTAAGTTTGGGGGTATTAGGGGGTTTATTTGCATGTAGTTTAATTCATTTAGTGCATGTTATTTGTATGTAGTTTAATTCATTTAGTGCATTTTAATTGCATGTAGTTTAATTCATATCATATTGCATTTTGTTTAGTTTATTTAGTGCATATAGTTCGTATTCGTATTTTGTTAAAAATTATCAATTTTTTAAAATTTTTCTTTTGTTTTAGTCAACTGTGTTAGGGCATGTTGCATGACATACTGCATAAATTCAGGTTGAAGTTGGTTTGTTAATAAGTTGTCCTATGATGAAAGCTAAAATTTCTTGTTTCTCAAACCGATTTGAGACTTAAGCTTGATTTTAAGATCATATATGTAAATCTTTATCTGTCTGATGCTGTGTAGCCAATTAGCACGATGAAGTAGCCATCATGATATGTTTAGTTGAAATGTTCACATACTTATCTTCTGGTGGAAAATTTGTGTTTTAATAAAAGAGTTAGTGATCATATGATAATAACTAAGATTGTTAAAAGCTTAAGTTTGGGGGAAAACAGGGGGACATGCATGATATATGCGGGGAGATGGAGCGTAAGACGCACTCCCTTGCAGGAAAAGAAATAGAAAAAGAAAACAAAAGAAAATGCATTGAAAAAAGAAAAAAAAATAGAATAAACACTTCGGCTACGTTGAGTTCTGTGGCCTTTGATATTCGAGCAAGTAAGCCCTAGGGGTGTCTCTACACCCAACGCCCTAAGGCTGTCTGGTCTGGGAGTCGTTGGTCGAAAGCTCGCTACATGGATATCATTGAAAAGCCTAAGAGGACTAGGTATTGCACAGTCGAATGTGTACACGGGAAAGATCGAATACACCCTCGTGAGTCAATAAAAAGAATAATTGTAATACCCGAGAATTTCCTAATATTATTAAATAAATATATTAATGGAAATGAGAATTTATTTGAATATAAATGATTTTGTGTTATGAGAATGATTAATTCAATTATATTAAATAAAATATCTATGACAATTGAGAAAAATGTGGAGTTTACGATAAACTCGTTGAGAGCCTAGTGTGGCACAGTGATGAGAAATATTAATAATTATATTAATTGACGAAGAATTTTTCAGTGAACAATTAATTAATTGTTAATTGTTATTAGAGAATATTAATTGATTGTTGTGGGATATTAACTATGGTTGGTTAATAATATGTGATTATTATTATTGCAAGAAATATAATAATAATAATCCACTTGTTTATAATTGTGCTGAGATTTATATTTGTTAATTTGATAATTAATCCTATGATTATTAATTTGGTATAACTAATAATCAATGAGGAATAAATTAATTAATATTATTGTTAATTAATCAACGAGATAAATAGTTTATTTATTTGACATTATGAATAATAAAACAAATAAGTGAGTGATTAATATAATAAGATTATATTAATTGATATGTGCAAATGTGCAATACTTGAATATATAAAGTATATGGAATACAACTATATTATATAGTGTAGAGAGACACTTAAGTATGACCATGCATGTATATACATAAACTATGTTATATAATGCAATGCGAATATATTACACATAGAAACCATATATTACATGAAGCATAATGTGATTATGTTAAAACTATATGTTATGAATGCATGATAATACTTATGTGACAATAAATATGTGGGTATACACTGTATAATATATCATGAACATATTGTAAA